>CM066316.1:4538330-5976194 GCA_033807775.1 Saussurea involucrata
AATTTGACTTTGAAGAAATTGGAATGGAATGTTGTTAGGTTTGACCAGCTGTTTGGTTCACAGAATTGGAATGGAATCTGTTAAAGGAATTGGAATCTGTCTGTTTGGTTCACAGAATGTAGCTTTGGAATTGGAATGAAATTTTGGTAAATGACCAAAATACCCTTTTGATAATTTTAATTGTTTTTTTCAAAAAAAAAAACGTTTTAATAAATAGTCATTATATACTTTATTTATATACTAAAAATGTAACAATACTTTACACACTGAATTGCAAAAACAGGAGTGGAGAAAAAAGTTTATTGGCTTTTTTTGACAGAATCATAAAATGAACACTGAATTGCAGCCAAATTACCTCTCAATAGCAGAACCCAGATACAAAAAACTCAAAATACGAAAGATTAAAGAGAAGCATAAGGAGAAACAAGTAATAACAACAACACAACTGCCCACTAAATATGTAAATCGCTGGTTAAAAGAGATGTTTCAAACTGAGTTTGCAGAAAACAGTCGATGTTTCAAACTGAGTTTGCAGAAAACAGTCGATGTTTCAAACTGATGCAAGAAGCCAAGAATCCATGGAACACAGTCGATGTTTCAAACTGAGTTTGCAGAAAACGATTGGGCTCGATGACAAGAAGAAAAGGAGGAGAGAACGAACCTGTCGATGTTGCTGTCGATCGATGGTGAAGAAAACGACCGTTGTCGTCGATGGAGAAGAAAACGATTGGGCTCGATGGAGAAGAAAACGATTTGGGGTCGATGGAATGGGAGTGTCGGTTGCAGGTATATCAATTAGAGCAAGGGTATTTTTGGAATAAAAATAGTGAGACATTCCATTCCTTTAAAATCCTTACATAGTGTGATGGAATGTCAAGAATGGAAAATAAGGAATTCAATGGAAATTTTTGAGATTCCAAGCTACAAAAGATTGAACTAAACACTGGAATGGAATATGGTCAATGAAATGTCACATTCCAATTCCACCAGATTCCATCACTTTCCAGTGAACCAAACGCCACCTTTAGAGATAAATGTAATTTTTTGAGGATTTTGACTTTTGTTTCTTCATTTTAAAAAAAATTGAAGAAGCTGTTGGAGATGCTCTAAGGGGACCCCAATCCCCGTCCCCACTAGGGAACTGGGATCCCCATAAAGGAATCAGGTGTTTCTTTCCCATATACATAATTTAACTTCTTATGCAAGATATATATAGGGAGTTTCCTATACAAACCATCCCATTGTTACAAACCAAATCTTGGCCATGAAATTTAGAGGTTGTCATCAAATCAATTAATCATTCGGTTACAGTAAAATTAGGAATTGGTTTTAATCAACACCGTTGATCATATAAATGGATGAACGAGATTGGTTTGTAATTTTGTAAAGTTTGTAACAATGGCATAGTTTTTATTTATATAAAATAACATTAAACAAATTTAGTTCAAAAACAAATATATCAATTACAGTATTTAACAGATTAAAGTTTTATGTTGCGTTATATCATCGAAGGTTTTCCCACAAATATTAAACTAATATTGTAATTCCTTTTATAAATTTCTTTCATTGAAAATTGATTATATGATTATATCTATAAATTATATATACTCATTGGATTTGTATTTGTATTATTATATTTATTATTTATTATATATATATATATACACATACAAAATATTATATTGATAGGAGGATGATATCTCCATCCTCGACTAGGAGGTAGTCTCATGGGTTTCATACAAACTAGGTGGTCTCATATGATCCAGAGATAGATATATATATATATATATACAAAATCTCTCTAGAGACGGACCTATTAAGTTTTGAGTGGGGTCTCGTACATCCGTTCAACTTCTTTTTGTAAGTAGATTTTTTTGTGAGATATGAAAGGTGTACCCGTTAAATTTTGAAGGGTGCTCAGAGATATTTGAGGATACAAAGAACATTCGTCAAATAAACCGGAAAAAATCCTCGAAATCAAGCACAAGGCCAAAAAAATCTCTCGAAGTTAACCAAAAAACCGAAAAAATCTCTCGAAACAGTGGAATTTCGCTAAAACACATCGGATTGCCTCTCTCTCTCTCTCTCTTAGTTTACTTTATGAGTAAATTACTGTTTTGGTCCCTGTGGTTTGTCAAAAAATACGAAACTAGTCCTTTAACTTCAAAAATTACCTTTTTCGTATCTGTGGTATGCATTTCGTTATGAAATTGGTCCCTCGAGTTGACGATCGTTTCCTTCGTTATCTCGAGGGTAATATGGTCTTTTTACCCTTTCTCAAAACATGTAGTTTTTCTAGTATAGTTAAAGTGTAACAACCCAAATTCAATAAAATAAAATTCGTAACATTACAACAAAGAACGGTCCCAAATTTCATAAAAATACATCGCTCTCTACTCGAAGTACGCAGCGGATAGACACCTTCACAACTGAGATGCTACAGGAAGCCCAACGGTAAGCTGCAAGCCTCTAATAGGCTATTGATAAATGCCGATTTTTATATATTTCTACATCAAAATCCCATAAAATTAGTGTCAAATTAGATGCTTAAAGTACCCCTATTATTTGTTTTTAATATTTTATTATTTGTAATTAAAAAGAAAAAAAAGAGTTTTAGTATGTGTCATTAACTAAATTAAAAAGAAAAAATAATAATACTTTTTACAATTAGATGGTGTCTTGTGTGTGTGTGTGTGTGTGTTTTAAATAATGAAAAAGAAAAAAAACATTTGATATTTGGTTCATGGTGTGGCAACGTGCAGCGAAAAAAAAGAAAAGAAGAAGAAATAAACAATAAACATTTATTTATGTTTTGTTTATAATTTGTGCAGGCCCACCACTTTCTGTAGAAGCCCAGTGTACAACCCAGGAGAAGAAAAGAACACGCTCGGCAGCAATTGAAACCGCCGGGTGAAGCCGCGCCACAAGCCGCGCGTTCCAGAGATCGAAGTTGTGCGCCCTCTTTTGGCGGTTTCTTCACTTGAGGGTTTAATAGGAGAGGAAACCGACGTTTTTGGGGAATCAATTTCAGAATCAGTTTTGGGGAAGACGAGAGCAAAGAGGAGACAGATTTGGAGCAATTCCTCCATCAATTTCACTTAACCTTTGGTAAATTCTTTTTGTAGTTGTAACCCTAGTTTTAATTCCAACAATAGTTTGATTAGATTTTGATGGTTGCACTTTGAGATTCCATTGTAATCATTTGGGACAAATCTATTTGCTTGATTTCTAATTTCAATGTCAATTTCGTTTGGGTTTTCAATTAACTTGATCAATTAGTTGAATCTCTTATGAAAAATTGTTAGTCAAAATATTAGATACGTACTTGTCTTTTGGTTTTGATGGAGTAACAATGGAACTCTTTGAATTCAATAAGGTTTTCAATTTGAGTTCTTGAAATCTTGCAATCAAGGTTATAATAAGCCGAGCTTATGAGCTTATTGCCTTGAGTTGGTATTTTTCTAGTTCGTTAAAGCTAATCACTTCTAAAGAAATTAAAAGCTTATTTAATTTCTTATTTGTGATTAAGATCCGGTTGAAGAGCTTATTTTAACCGGTGTAAATTAAGGAAAAATATAGGTCGTTAGAGCTTGTTAACGACTATAATCAACTTAGGTTCGTTCTTTATGTTTACGTCTTTGGAATCAATGATAAATGTCATCATCTTAATCGAAGTTAAACTAATGTTGGGTTTCTATTTCATTGCTTATAATTAATTTTAGTCGTATGTTAGTTTAGTTAATCAAATCCAACCCCCATCTTTTGTACTTAACGTGTTGAAGTAAAATAATTGTCACGACCAATCCCTGTGGATTCGACCTGACTTACCACTTTTACAATTTATATTGTAATTTGGGATAGTTAGAAAATAACTACTTATTATTTGACGGTCTCGGCGCCCGTCAGCTATGCCTCTTCTACAGCTCCACATCTTTCCATCATCACCAGATGAAACCCCAAGCACGATTCTAACCTGAAAATGGTTCTAGTTTTTGAAAAGCGAGGGTTAGACCATGAGGTCTAGTGAATTTCCTCTTTAAAACAGTTCCACACAAACGGTAGTTTAAAACATTCAACCGTTATGATAATAAACGGAAATCCAGTTTAAATGCTCGACTCTACATAAGGGTATTGCACAGTGGTCTCAACTCCCATAACCTCATGTGAGGTCAACACTCGGGGCCCCCACAGTAGATCCCCACAGCCCCCAGTAGATGCCG
Organism: Saussurea involucrata; assembly: GCA_033807775.1. NCBI lineage: Eukaryota > Viridiplantae > Streptophyta > Magnoliopsida > Asterales > Asteraceae > Saussurea > Saussurea involucrata. Next base: position 4,542,551 of record CM066316.1, read on the forward strand.
TCACCGTGTGCATGCGAAACGGATTCGAGGCACACAGTCTAAACCATTCACCAAGGATTCTCAACAATCCATGGTCCAACACACCACTTTGCAACCCGACTCCACACATATCAACAACATCACAAGAGCATGCAATCAACACTTACGCAAAAAAGAACGTATAAACAACTTGCATGCTTTAATAAACGTTTCCACATCATGTAATAATAAAGCCTTTCAAAATGTTTAATCATGTTATCATGCTCAAAACCATAATCAGTTATGAAAACTTTAGCAAAACATTTCATTTGCATAAAGGAGTTAAGGGAACTCACCTTAGCATTAGCACATCGACACACGATCCGAAACCCACTTTAGTTCAAATCGAACACCTGAATTGGACGCCATAAAAATGGTGTTAAACCCTCTAATTACACTCCAAAATCATCCCTAATAAACTCCAAAACAAAACCCCAAACGATGCCTCGATTCTAAGCCCGAACAAGAAACGAAGCAAAAACCGAAAAATCACAAATAGCCACTTGCGCGGCTTGGCCCGCGGCCTCAAGCCGCGGCCTAGCCCGCGCAACTCGCTGGCCTGCACAATCCCAAATTTTCACGACTTGCAGTCATGGATTTTCCTCCCTTCTCATTCCTAACTCTCCTAAAATAGTTTTTAAAGCTACCAAAACGATGGGTTTTGACATACTAACCCATAGGAACATTAAACCAACGTCAAAACATCATTTGTACCAATCCAATCCACTTGTTGATTCTTGATTTCAAACCCAAAACCCAAAAACTCATTCCTGACAAAAACCCACTTTCTCCATTGAAATAATGAATGATTCTCAAAGAGAAGTTTGTAAACCAATATGGAGCTCAACAATTATCCCATTTCCATAGAACAAACTTAAGACTTCTTAATGTAATACTTACAAGATTCCCAAACAAAATCCTCACCAAAACAAACAAGAAGATAAAGAGTGGAGAGGAAATCATACCTAGAAAATGAAGGCTTCAAGATTCTTTAATGCAATTCTTCTTCTTCACCCTCCAAATAGGGTTCTTGATCTCAACCATTCCTCTCTCCAAGCATCAGCCCCATTCAATGATTAAATGACAAGGGTTTAGGGTTTTTACCACAATTTATAACTCAGATTTGCTACCTAGCCCAAAAACTTTCACTTTTCACACACTGACCCCCAAACTTCCAATTACTTCATATATGGAAGACATGAGGTGTTACAATACTTCCCCCTCAAAAGAATTCCGTCCTCGGAATTTCATTGTCGAACAAACGCGATTATTTGGAATTAGCTTCTGATTCCGAATCCTACCTTGTCTATCAACTTTTAAGAATTGCAATTGTACCTCTACGTGACCACTTCTTAGTATCTCAACTTCTCGATTTTCCAGTTGAATGATCGTTTTCGACCCTACCACGAAATCCAACTCCTCATCTAATCACGTTGTTTGTAGAAAATACGTCATACCGACTCCCAACACACTCTGCCTAACATAGGGGCGTGAAACACATTATGTATTCTCCATAACTTCACCGATTACGTTCGATCTATCGTTATCTCCTCAACTCTTTCGATAAATGACATTAATCCATTAAAACGTGGTCCGCTTTACTTTACCTTCCTCACGAAACGCATTACTCCAATCCATGGGGATGTGTTCCGCCTCCAGTTGTCCCCCGACTTGAGACTCAACGTCTCATGCTTTTTAATCCAATCATCTTAGTCCTATCCACTTACTCACACATTTTTGCTCAAAACCGACAACATGCGACACCCTTGAAATCGTCCTTCGATTACCCACAACGTTTTTACATCGATAAATTGCAAAACATACACACTTGCAATCTCCTCGGTCAATCATACCAGATAATCTGTAACATCCCAGGTCAACCGTACCAGATATTGTCCGCTTTTCCCACACTTGGGCTCACATTCATTAAACGTGCCCAATTAAGGGTTTCACACACCAAATTTACTCTCTACAAGAAGGCAAACTCTACTGGGGTCAATGCCACAACAACCCGAATCTCTAAACAGAGACTAACCACACCCTATCGTCGACATTACACAAGATCGTCCTTATATCGTTACTTTATTCCCACCACAGAGTAACATTTATTTCCAAAAAGAAAAATCGCAAACCCGCCAGTATAGCGTTCGTCTGGCACAAATAGCATTTCCCGAAACCACACTGATCACACATGCGACAACAGTTACCAATCAATGGCCCAAACACAACAATCATTACGCCATAACCCGTTTCCATACACAATTATATGGAGGAGACTTGTACAGGTTGATATCTGAATAATCGCTCACTTCAGCTGATCTGATCTTACGGACACACATCATATTTCTCACAATATCCCCCAAATGGTTCCACTATTTAGGAATTACCTCCAAAATTCTTTGCCCTCCCGCAAGGAGAAGTGACCAAGCTCGCTCAAACTATTCCCATTGATCGAATACTGTACGACACATTCACGTGAAACATTTTCCATGACAATACCGAATCCATTCCCAAGGTCTTTCAACCAGGGCATCACATTCGACCACCTGTTTCTATTCCATCTTGGAAACATCAAAGATGCTTTAAAAACGGCTCACTAACATGTGCAAGTTTCAGACCGGCCGCACGAAATTAGCTTTCTAAACTCTTTAACCATGAGATGCACAATGATTCTTTCTTCTCGTGCCCTTCAAATAACAGTTCCCTAATCATAGTCCCACCTTTCAGTGTCTCATGACATCATCTTATCTCAAGTTTATATACTTGATCTGGCATACCATCTTCACTTCCTCTCGTGCTTGCCCGGAACGCCCATCACACGTCGCTACGACCCAAACGGAGGGTTTCACCAAAATCCTCAGTCGAGACTTTTAGCCAAGTTCTCACAAGGTACTAAACACTGAGAACTACCACGAGTCTCTAACTCTTCAACACAGACGACCCACTCATTGTATTTCTTTACACCCACGGAATATCTCAACGCTCCCGACTAAACTTCATAGCAAAGCGCTACAACTCTACGGATACAACATCCTCTTCGACAGTCAAGTGAAGTATGAAAACTCACCAGAAAATCCAATGGGCTCGAGAAGAACAAGGGTTCTCCTTTTAGCCAGTCACCAACCACAACTCAATCTCTTGATCTCAAAATAGCATTAACGTACACCTCCTAAAAACCCATACACCCCAATCGAGCATACTCGCCACCTTTGAATACATCCTCAAGGAATCTCCAAACTAAGTTTTACACCTACTATTGACGCGTATTACCACATAACAATACTTCAGTAAAACGGCAAACCATCATTACATCTATGACTTACATATTCCTTCGGTACAAAGTGCTACCAACTTTCTCACACCACTATCGCACCACGAGACCACATTGCAAACAAGCTATTCATGATGCATTTACCCACATAAAAGATATTACTTCCTTCATACCAACCCTAACACAATTACATTTGAAATAAGTCATAACCGTGACTTTGTCTCTCTCTGATTCAGATGAATCATAAAATCATGATCGTCTAATTCACTCACACAAGTTCTCTTTTCTCATCGACTCGTCACGATCTACTTCCGTCGTGCTAAACACTTCGCGCCTAAATGAATCGTCAAAACCTCCTAGGATATCACCTAGCCACACTGGTGATGCTTCGCTTTCCTAATGCCTACACGGGGTGGTCCACCATTATACCAAAATACTCATTTCCGAACGACTTCTTACACCCAAACAAGCAGAGTTATTTCTCAAGTTTCAATCTCCTGACAATGCCTTCAACTTGGATATTCTAGACAGTCACAGACTTCCATATCAGTAGACTACGTGAAGATGTGTCCTAAAACTTCCAGACAACCCACGATACTAAACAGAACCCATTTCACCCAACGCATCATAACCAACTTTATACCCCACCGTCCTCACTTGAGGAAAACAAAACACTTTCTTAACGCAAAATCAACTACAAGACCATTTCAGCACTCAGGCTCAAAGCTGATAACATTTCATCAAGAGCCGCAATGCTACTTATTACTATTCCATCAACAGGAACACTTTGACCACTTCTAATTTCACCGCGGACATAACCATTTTCACATAACCAAACAAGGGTTTAAACTACAATCATATAAACATTTCCGAGTTCATTGTCCGAGGCTCCTACTATTCACCATCCTCTTCTAACGATAACACTAAAGTAGTGAATACGACCAAAACCTGCTTAATCAACATATTCAACTACCCATGCCTTTCTTAACTCAATCGCAATATCCTCCCTGACCTAGTGAGTTCATAGCCTTCATGCATGATGACACAACAATAAAAATCATTTTACTCATTTGAAAAAAATTCCATAGATACAACTTTGTAAAACAAGCTTGGGTTTGCATGACACAACACCTCTCAAGCTGAATAGTAAAACACGGTGACCGCAAGGATCGCTCATATGCAACCCTACAATAATTCACAACCTTGTCCAACGAAATCGATGTCGACACAATAAAATGTGCCCAATGAAACCTTTCAAATACGACTAGAAAAGTTTCGAACGAATTTACTTACACAAAGTGGGTCAGTAAATCCCGACACTCGTTTATATGATGATAGCGTGTCAATACTCATTTTGTTTATAAAACAAAACCTTGCAATACAACGTTTCCAATATTTTCATAACGAGGATTCTCTCCACAAGAAAAGCGTGAAATAATTCGTAGATCACTAAGTTCAAAGTTTATCGTGCAACGAAAATAAGTTTGTCCTTTTCTTTAGAAACACGCTTGCGTGCGTCAAATTATTTCCCAAAACAAGAAGAAATTCTTTATGTACGTACATACTTTTAACATGAAAGAACTCGTGTAACACATTTACTGACATAATGCATGAAACTCAATATGCAATTGAAGGCTATTCGCTCTAACCAGGTCAACCGTTGTACTCACCTCAACTCATCATTGACACCATACTATGACCAACAACCGCTTTCTTACCCTTGCTACCACTTGTTGTACAAGTGCTTCACAACCCACCTGATCGACCGCTCAATATGGTTTACAAGTTGACCAATTATCTCACCTTCTACTCTTATGCATACTTCAATACGACACTGATATCTTTCCTTCAATAATCTTGCCACTAAACCGCTTAACTACACAGTCAAAGGTTAGATCTCCCCCACTCGATCTTGAATTGAAGCTTTCAAGATTCCAATATTGTCCTCACTTTCTATCCCAACTGATCGACAACTCAAACCCAAGGACTGGGACTCACTAGAAACTAGGAGTTTGCCCTTAATCAACCATTCATCTCTTTGAATCCCAAGAATTATACACCTAGCCGGTTACTGACACACTGAACAAGACTTCTTCTAGAAGGTAAAAACATCACATTACAAGTGATCACCCATTACACACCAACCTTTTGCTATCAATTGCAAGGTTATAACTTTCTACATACTGTCACTCTCACCAATCGTCCCAACAATGGAGGCTGAGTACACCCATGTACCTGTAAGTTCATAATAGCATTGGCCAGATGCGATTTTGAATTTACCTTACACGAGGGTTCTCACAACCATCGTCAAGACATCCTATGATTAAGGTCCTTCCTAATGGCTTCCTATATCTCAGTTGTGTCCCCCTCTACTCCAAAGTTTAAGTTTAGGCCCATCCGGTCACCTAAATCCCTTAAACTATGGGTCTGATACCATTTGTAACAACCCAAATTCAATAAAATAAAATTCGTAACATTACAACAAAGAACGGTCCCAAATTTCATAAAAATACATCGTCTCTACTCGAAGTACACAGCGGATAGACACCTTCACAACTGAGATGCTACAGGAAGCCCAACGGTAAGCTGCAAGCCCTTTAATATGCTATGCCTCTTCTACAGCGCCACATCTTTCCATCATCACCAGATGAAACCCCAAGTACGATTCTAACCTAAAAATGGTTTTAGTTTTTGAAAAGCGAGGGTTAGACCATGAGGTCTAGTGAATTCCCTCTTTAAAACAGTTCCACACAAACAGTAGTTTAAAACATTCAACCGTTATAATAATAAACGGAAATCCAATTTAAATGCTCGACTCCACATAAGGGTATTGCACAGTGGTCTCAACTCCCATCACCTCATGTGAGGTCAACACTCGGGGGCCCCACAGTAGATCCCCACGGCCCCCAGTAGATTCCGTCACCGTGTGCATGGGAAACGGATTCGAGGCACACGGTCTAAATCATTCACCAAGGATTCTCAACAATCCATGGTCCAACACACCATTGTGCAACCCGACTCCACACATAGCAACAACATCACAAGAGCATGCAATCAACACTTACGTAGAAAAGAACGTATAAACAACTTGCATGCTTTAATAAACGTTTCCACATCATGTAATAATAAAGCCTTTCAAAATGTTTAATCATGTCATCATGCTCAAAACCATAATCAGTTATGAAAACTTTAGCAAAACATTTCATTTGCACAAAGAAGTTAAGGGAACTCACCTTAGCATTAGCACATCGACACACGCTCCGAAACCCACATTAGTTCAAACCGAACACCTGAATTGGACGCCATAAAAATGGTGTTAAACCATCTAATTACACTTCAAAATCATCCCTAATAAACTCCAAAACAAAACCCCCAACGATGCCTCGATTCTAAGCCCGAACGAGAAACGAAGCAAAAATCGAGAAATCACAAACAGCCACTTGCGCGGCTTGGCCCGCGGCCTCAAGCCGCGGCCTAGCCCGCGCAACTCGCTGGCCTGCACAATCCCAAATTTTCACGACTTGCAGTCATGGATTTTCCTCCCTTCTCATTCCTAACTCTCCTAAAACAGTTTTTAAAGCTACCAAAACGATGGGTTTTGACATACTAACCCATAGGAACATTAAACCAACGTCAAAACATCATTTGTACCAATCCAATCCACTTGTTGATTCTTGATTTCAAACCCAAAACCCAAAAACTCATTCCTGACAAAAACCCACTTTCTCCATTGAAATAATGAATGATTCTCAAAGAGAAGTTTGTAAACCAATATGGAGCTCAACAATTATTCCATTTCCATAGAACAAACTTAAGACTTTTTAATGTAATACTTACAAGACTCCCAAACAAAATCCTCACCAAAACAAACAAGAAGATAAAGAGTAGAGAGGAAATCATACGTAGAAGATGAAGGCTTCAAGACTCTTCAATGCAATTCTTCTTCTTCACCCTCCAAATAGGGTTCTTGATCTCAACCATTCCTCTCTCAAAGCATCAGCCGCATTCAATGATTAAATGACAAGGGTTTAGGGTTTTTACCACAATTTATAACTCAGATTTGCTACCTAGCCTAAAAACTTTCACTTTTCACACATTGGCCCCAAACTTCCAATTACTTCATATATGGAAGACATGAGGTGTTACATAAAGTCGGGTCAATTACATTAAAAGTATAATATACTAAAAAAAATAAACTTAATCGATTTAAATTGAATGGATCATATTGTTCCCTCTAGTAGTTATCCATTCATTTTATAATTATGAAAATGATTAGCTTTCGAGTCTGATGCTAACGGTTCTTAATTTCTTATTATCGTCGATGTTTTATATGATATATTTTTTCGCCAATTTTATCTTAGACTAGGGAATCTTGTAATTAAACTTTGTTGATTAAAAGTCAAATACTATAATCATTTAAGAAATTAACAAGAGGGTCAAAGTTCATGGATGGGGTTGACTTCACGTTGGTCAAAGTAATATATATATATATATATATATAGACCGGGTATCAAATACAAACCAACTAGTTTATACAAACTCGTACAAACCATACATAGCTTCATGATTTTGTAAATTTGACTTCATGAATGTATATATATATATTTTGGCTTCATGAATATATAATTTGGCTTCATGAATATATCATTTGGCATTTTTAACTAATTTTTTTACAAAAATATACTAAAATACCCTTATTTTTGTAAAAAAAATTAGTTAAAAATGCCAAATGATATATTCATGAAGCCAAAATATATATATATATACATTCATGAAGCCAAATTTACAAAATCATGAAGCTAGGTATGGTTTGTACGAGTTTGTACAAACTAGTTGGTTTGTACCCGATACCACCCCTATATATATATATTGTGTATATATATATATAGAGGCGGGTTCATACGAGGAGCGTACCTATTTAAGAAAACGTGAGGAGCACCGTCCATGTACAAAATCATATGTGATTCACAACACAAACCGCGGGACAAGCCGCGCGCTTTCGCAAGCCGCGTAACAAACCGCGCGTGTAATCACATATGATTTTAGTCCTTGTGTTGTGAATCACATGTGATTTTGTACATGGGAGGTGCTCCTCACGTTTTCTTAAATTGTTACGCTCCTCGTTTGAATCATTCTCTCTATATATATATATATATGTATATATGGGTTGACCTCTTTGTTATTGGGTAGGAGGATGCAACCATCATGTTTTGGAAGTATAACTTGAAATTGTGAATAAAAATACTATCCACGTTTTCTTCATGGCCGACTAATATCCCAAGTTTGTGAGCAAATTATGAATTTGGTCCTTGGACTATTTTTAATGAAAAAATAATCTGAAAAAATTAATAATTTTAATTTTTTTGAATGATTAAATTTTTTGGCATTTTAAAAAATAAAACGTATTTATTGAAACAATATAAATTGAAAATTCTAACCCATGAAACCGATTGATTTGGTAAAATCATAGATAAAATATAGGAAAAAACCAATAAATTTCTTTATTTTGAGCGATTAAGTACTCAAACATTTTTTCTTAGGGGGTGGGGGGATGTATCAACGTATCAATAGCAAAGTAAAATGAAAGTTGTTGATTCCTAAGTAGAGATTAAGGAAATCTTTATTAAACGTTTATCCAGTAAGTGTTTACCGGATCACTTAACGTATCGTATGAACATGATAAAGATTGATAATCTTACCCGGTAAAAGTGATGACAAGGATCGAAAGTCTTATCCGGTAAGTGAGAATGACAACTCTTACCCAATAAGTGTTTATCGGATAATTGTTTTGCATACAATGTCGTTTTAATGAACTAAAATATTACCTGATAAATTAAGTGAAATTGTTGACTCTGTCTGCTAAGCGCTTATCGCATTGGCTAAACGACCCCTAAGGGCATCCACACACGGCTTGCATTTCCAATTGCAAAGCCATGCGGGTCCCACAAATAGCAAGCCACATCATAAAGCACTTGCAACAAATGCAATTGTCTTTGCAACCCAAATGTGGGTCCCATGTGGGGTCTATCTCTCACTTTATATTATTATATATATATTTATTAATTAAAAAATAATTAGAATATATATAATAATTTATAAAGTAATTAATAAATGTTGTAGTGGGGACTAATTGAAAGGGTAAATGAATTGCATGTATGTAGATGGTAATTGCAAAAGCTGATGTGACACAATTGAAAGTTCCTTATTTACTTTAAAAGTCATTGTTACCACCATTGTTGATTGCTAGTCGTTTTTTAGGGTTAGAAAAATCATTTTGTTTTCAAGAAAACATTTAGAGACTTCATAAATCATTTTTTAGGATTAATTTTTTTGGTTATAAAAAATTGCATGTTATCAAGTTCAACAACATCTCAATTTTGACAAAGTGTTATTACGGACCAACTCGTTAAAATTTGGCCGATTTGGATTTCATTTGCAAACAAAATAAAGTTAATGGACTAAACTTAAAAATTAGTTAAGGAATAGTTTCAGAGCATCTCCAACAGATTCTCTATAATTTTTCTACAATACAGACTTAAAAGTCAAAATCTCTAAAATGTATTACATTTAGCTCCAACAGATTTTCTAGTTTAAAGAACCCAACATCCATTATATTATTTAAATTTATCATCCCGATACATTTTTTAAAAGAGTTTATATAAAATAATGAAAATTCAATCCTATTGGTGGGAATGAATAAAAAAAATAATTTCTTTCTCCATCTAGCAAGTTTTAGAGAATTCTCTAAACTTTAAGTTTTCTTTATTTTTCTCTATTTTAGAGAACAGTATAGAGGAGCTGTTGAAGCAATATAAAGAACAAAAATGCAATTTTCTCTATTTTAGAGAAGCTGTCGGAGATATTCTCAATATCGAAATATAATACTAATTTGTAATTTTTGCTTGTTTTGTTTTGTGGAATTTCGTTACATAAGAAAAGTCTTTACCACTATACGTCACCTCAATGGGATCACCGACTAAAGACGAAAAATAAAACGGCTAAAGAAATTAAACGAGTTATTCAAGTATGTTGTTCGATATGATACATATATCAAATGAATTGGGTAAATAAAAACGAAGCATTTCATTAAAATAAATAAAAATTTGAATTTTGTTAAAGGGAAAACTAAATAGAACATGTTAAAATGGAGAGAATGAATCCGTAATCCTCATTAATTATAAGACATTTATATAGGGATGAGATACAAATAGATACGAGAGATATAAGATCTAACCTATCTCTAATATGTTTATCTCTATTTATATCGTCATATCCTTTAGACGATGTCACACTTATCCTACAACACTCCCCCTTGTGAGGAGTTAAAGGAGTGATGGTATATAAACTCAGTGGGAAAAAACAAAAATAGGACGAATCTCTTTACAATACATAGACTTTTACTTTAGTCTAATTTTCTCTTAGATTCATACATTAATCATGAGAGTTAAAAAAACATGATGGTATATAAACTGTTGCATCACTAAAACCTTACATCATGGAACAAAACCCAATGGGAAAACTAAAACATTGGTTGAAGGAAAGAGCACAACATACCAATATTACATATATAGTAGACCCCCCCTTTTGTCTACTACTCCTCCTGGTTCGTGCATTAATCAAATGAGGTTTAAAACATTTCCATTGTAATACTTTCTACATGTTTCCTAAATATGGTTTTACGTATTGATTTGGTAAATAAACATGTCACATTTTCCTCGCATCTTATTCAGTTCACTTTAATCTTGAGGAGAATTGATTATATAAAACTTAGGCGAAATATGCTTTGTGTTATAACCCTTGATATATCTTACTTTCATTTCTTCGATACATGATGCATTATTTTCATACATGCAAGTTGTATAGTGGTTAAACTCAAAATTACTAGCTCCTCTTATATGTGTAATGATAGTTCTTAACCATATACACTCTTGAATAGTCTAATGGAGAGTAAGATTGTTGATAATATAAGAAGATAACTATTAAGGGTTTGCTTAGTTTACTTCCAAGCAATCGGCATGTTCTATATGATAATTCTTTATCAGTTTGGGAACAACCTTTATATGAATCAAACATATACCTAATATCAACAAATATATACCAAATCATTATTTGGTGTTTTTCTATAAGAGCCAGTACTTTTGCCGCTCACAATCTAAGTAGGTATTGAAGTTTCATTATCAATCCATTTTTCTCTGTAGGTAAATTATAAGCCCACGTCAGTGGTGCCAAAAGATTAATTTGAAATCATTCCAATGACGTTGCGTTGGCGCTGAGCTAAATCTAGCTAACAAGTTAAGTGAGAAGTACAATATACGATCAAGTGTATTATGTTGAATACAATAATGCGCCTATTGTACTTAGGTATGGAATTCCAGCTCTCAACACCTCTTCGTCCAAACCCTTAGACGAAATGGATCTTTCCTTACATCCAACACTTTGACCGATCATGGGAGTGCTAGTCGGATGCGCTTTGTCCAAATTAGGTCGCCTGATCATTTTCTAGACATATGCGGATCGGTGGATCAATATTCCACAAACTCGGTGTCGTAGCTCAAGTATCTAGACAAAACCAAGTTTCCCAAGATCTTTCATCTCAAATTCAGATGTCAAGTAGCTTGTGTTTTCTCTTATTTCTTCAAGAGTGTCTATTATGTTCATAACATCGACATATAGAGCTACTATGAAAATCTGGAACTTGTTTTCCTATATAAATACGCAAGGGTGCCTCTCTCCCTCTGTAACATCCCAGGCCAACCGTACCAGATATTGTCCGCTTTGTCCACACACCTGGACTCACGGTTTTAAAACGCGTCTGATAGAGTAGGTATCAAGTCCCTTATAAGGAAACCTTTGTTCCCCTCCCCAACCAATGTGGGATCTTACAATCCACCCCCTTTGGGAGACCAGCGTCCTCGCTGGCACAATAGTTCGGTTGCCGGCTCTGATACCATCTGTAACATCTCAGGCCAACCGTACCAGATATTGTTCGCTTTGTCCACACACCTGGACTCACGGTTTTAAAACGCGTCTGATAGAGGAGGTATCAAGTCCCTTATAAGGCAACCTTTGTTCCCCTTCCCAACCAATGTGAGATCTTACACCCTCTGCCTAGGGGGTGCTTAAAAACCCGACCAACCCAATAAATCCGATCAACCCAACCCAACCCAATGCGAAGTAACCCAATCTGAGGCAACCCGATGTCCAATCAAGTTGTAAAATCTTCAAACCGTATGTATTGGGTTGATATCGGGTACGATCATTTGAACCCAACCTAACCCGATGAACTCGATATCCTTTTATTTCTTGGATTTTATATGATTGTTAAGTTTCTAATAATATGTCATTAAACAATTACACCATTATGTATCTATATACATATATTTTCAATCTATTATCCATCTCTATATAATTCCATATATATGTTCAGCAAATGTGATCATATATATGCTGTAACATCCTGAATTTTCATAGCCATTGTACATTTATTTTGTGAAGTTCTGTATTTTAAAGGTTTTATTAATTAGTTGAGGTGGAAGGACCAGAAGTGGTTAATGTTATAAATTGAAGGGTGCTAGGTTATATTTTGTCAATTGAAAATATAGAATTTAAATTGAGAAGAAGTGAGATATTTGAGAAAGATATATGTATGTGAAGCCTGAAGTCGGTTCCCAAAACCAGAGAAGGAAAAATCAAGTTTTGCTCCCTCTGTAAGAATTTCAATTAGGTTTTCATATCAATTTCTTCAAGGGTTGAAATTCATAATTATGAATCATGCTTCAAATAGGTTTTGAATCCATTCTGGGTGGAAAATAGTTAGAGGTCTGAATTCTTGGTGGGTTTTAACTTCACACCGACTTGAATTCTGGAAAACGGTGAGTTCATCTCCTTTATTTAACTTGATGTTTTATCAAATTCATGAGTAAATTGAACTTGTTAAGGGTATTGGATATCTGTGGTTACTGGTATAGGAAGATATTTCAGTTGGTTTGTGGATTGGTGTTGAAAATGGATGTACAGCTCGAAGTTTCCAAGTGAGTTTTTAGTATCCGGTAAAATGTTTAATACCGAAAGTATCCGGTAAGTACTTATTCCTGGTAGTATCCGGTAAAAGTTTAGTTTCCGGATTTCTTTGGTTTCCGGACGTTACCCGGATTACTTTGGTTTCCGGATTGTTCCCGGATTCCGGTAGTTTTCGGATATGAGTTCCGGACACTTAGTCCGAATAGTTTTCCGGAAGTGTCCGGTAACTAGTGAGTTTCCGGTAATTTTGACAGGGGACATTTTAATTATTGGATTTCAACTTTAGTATTATGAATAAAAATTATGACTCAAGTATGAGTATAATATGAGTTGATATGTGTTTTTATTTGGTATGCACTTATGCTAGGAATGTAATGGATCCATAGACACTAGCATTATATATTTGGTAATTCCCATTTCGTATAGTGGTGTGAAAACGTGGAATAGGCATGGCTCTTAATTGTAATTCCCGTTTTCTATAGGTAATTCACCTAGACAACCCTTATAATCTGATTTTATTGTTATGGATTAGATTAGTAGGTTGTTTTTGATAACTCAGTTGTAAATACAAATCTTCGTTACTAATACCCATTTATGTATAAAAGTCTTGGAAGACATTGTAGTATATTTTGATAAATTGAAGGTTTAAATTTATTGTGTTTTTAGGGTGTTTCATATGCAAATTGAGAAAAATAGTTGAATGCGATATGTTTAAGATTTAAGAAATATGGCTAGGTTGTATCAAATGATTTACGGTGAAAGAGAATTATGAGTAAAGAAAACAACATATTCAAGGTTACAATAATATTTTGATGTACCAAAATATCAACCCGGCCAACCCGTATGATTTGGGTTGGATTGGGTTGCACTTTTGTTTGGGTTGAGTTGGGTTGAGAATTTTCAAGCCGCCAAACATTAGGTTGGGTTGTCAAATGCCTTAACCCGATCAACCCAACCCATGAGCACCCATACCTCTGTCCACAACTCCCCCTTTCCCCTACAATTCCTCCATCCCCTCCCCCTTTTTCGACACCCATCTTTCTCTCCGACATAACTCTGGCAACATCCTCACTGTCTTTACACCCTTCTCTCCTCGATTTCGACAGAGCGGTAAGAACGTGAATTATTTTACTTTTTGATTTTAGGGTTTATTTTGCTCGTTACAGATCGGTAAGAACGAGGATAATGTTTATATGTTTTTGTATTGTATATTGATGTTTTTTAGTTAATTCCTCTATTGTATGTATATGGTGGTTTGAATCCTAAGCCGCAAGACAATTCTAGACCCCTTCATAACATGCAACCTTCCACCATGTTCAATTGGTTTAAATCGTATATCGCAAGTTTCGATGAAATATGAAGAAGGGGGTTTCAGCGGTGCTTCGATCATTTCTATTTGATCATCTGTGATCAAATTTTGTAGTTGGGTCTACATAGATCATCTGTTCGTTTGGGTTTTCATATTCATTTATTCCATATTTCGTAGTTGGGTTTTGATTCGAACACACACACTCTCATCGATCATCTTCGTCTTTGGTTTTTTTTAGTCGAAGAATAGACTTGGGAGATGCGTTGTTGCCGATGGTGAAAGAAGAAGACAGGTTTGGGTGGGCTGGTAAGTGGTGGGTTTGATTATTGACCAAAGAAAAAAATAAAGTAAAAGAAAAACAACTTATTAATAGAAATAGGTAAAAGATAAAAATGACGGAAATAAACGGATCTATTTAACAGAAGTTAGTCTGAGGGACTAAAAGTGAAACAAAATGGCAATCACGGTGACCAAACCCATATTTAGTTTAAAAGAAGGACGAGAGTTGATAGTAAACGGTAACCAGATAGACCAAAAGTGTAATTTACTCTAGAATTTAAAACATAAAAATAATGAAATAGGGGGATTTCAATTAGTCCATAGTTTGTTGGATAAGTTTGAAATATCAGGATTTCAACGAAACCGTACAAACACTAGATTTAAAAATCTCATGATGTATTTGATATTTCACGGGATTTGTAGTATTTGTTTGTAATAATATTTTAAAATATGTTAAAACATCCGTTTTACAATAATCAATTAATAAAGAATAATTTAATTATTTTTATAATTATTTAAATTTATATTTATTGATTACTTAAAAAATGAATTCAATTTTGTTGGTCCCAGCTAAGGATTAGCAATGGTAAACAAGTATTGTAGAAAGGGGGGGGGGGGTTGAATACAATACACAAAAATTTTCACTTAATTTAATTCTTTTATTGAAAAACTTCAAATAAGAATTACACACAGAAACTATTGATTGTTGCGGAACAGAACAGATAAAATCTACTCAAACAATCTAACACACAGTCACACAGAGAATGAAGAACAATTGTAACACACTAAGAAAACAAATGAACTTCTTGAGAGAGAAAGGCCAGCACTTGAAAGCTTGAGAGTCTGTAAAACTGGTTAGTTGCAAGGTTGAAGATGATCTCCTTTTATAGTGCCTCATGCATTGAATGCATGGACACTTGTCAAGCAGCACTTGGATGACAGGATGGAAGCAGCTCTTCTGAAAAATACTCGGACGTACTTTTGTCTTTGTATGTTTTGTCTTGAAGCGTTGACCTCTTGTTGAATCTGAACTTTCTTGAAAGAGATAACAAATCCAAAGACCTCTTTTTCTGATCCTTGGATTATGTCTCTGTCATTGCAAGATATCTCAAATATTTTGCAGATAGAGCAGAATATACCTGCTGTAAACTGTTGGCCTAGGATGTCTTCAAGGATATCTATAACAACCCAAACAAAAATGAACATTTCAAATCATAATAATTAGATTATCCCCAAAACGGGTCCCAAAATTTCTTACATCAGTTCAAAATCTGGTTGGCGGAATCAACCTACACAACTGAGAAATAACTAAATGTCTATAGTGTTACTAAGAGGTCAAGTCTTCCTGTTACGCCCTGCTCACTTGCCAGAGCCCTTCACTACCTGCTTTCCTGAAAAGGTTTTTAATTTAAAAGAGAGCGAGGGTTAGACCATGAGGTCTAGTGAGTCCCTCCAACAGTTATCAAAGCATTTAAACAGAATTCCCTTTTCAGTATAAATCATACATAAACAGTTCAAATGATATCACTTCGGATATAAATCCGCCCCTCATAAATTGACACCCTGAAGTCACACTAAGGTGACAACGAGTCAGTCTCATGCTGCCTTTCAGGGTCACACCGCCCTTGGCATAAACGGGAACACCCTCCCGGTACGAGCTGGCGGGCCCCTTCCCGACTTAGTCAATTCACCTCAAGATCAATGTATGCATACATTCCACATAAATTTCAAATATCAATTCATGCAAATTTAAAGCATAAGCATAAAGCATGGCATTTCTCATCATTTATCCGCTTCAGAAAACACATTAAAACCACACGTTTTAGTTTAGAAAACTCACCTGATGCTCTTACTTCTCTCCTCTAAGCTGGTTCCGACTCCCTAACGACTTCCCTGAACGCACAGGCAAAAGTATAAGCTAAACCATCTAACTTATCCGGAAAACAGGTCCATCCGGACAACTCACCTATCCGGGCAACACAGCTATCCGGACAATAGGTCCATCCGGACAACAGGTCCATCCGGACAACTCGCCTATCCGGGCAACACAGCTATCCGGACAACAGGTCCATCCGGACAACACCTCTATCCGGATACTAAACCCTCCGGGTGCTTACCCGGACACCTTCTTCTAATGAAGGTTTCCGGACGGGCGCTGTTCGAGTTTTTCACTCCAAATCCCGTCCTGAGC
This sequence comes from Saussurea involucrata, assembly GCA_033807775.1. Classification (NCBI taxonomy): domain Eukaryota; kingdom Viridiplantae; phylum Streptophyta; class Magnoliopsida; order Asterales; family Asteraceae; genus Saussurea; species Saussurea involucrata. The sequence continues at coordinate 4,559,639 of CM066316.1, forward strand.
TCCGCCAAATCAGCGATTAGGCAATAACAACTACCCAAAAGCGTACTAGAACCAAACCCCACAATATACATCCATAAAAACATAAACAAGGGGAGTTTAAACCTTCCACAAGAGCTTTGGCATGACTTTTATCAAACTAGACTTCTCAATACTCTACAATCAACAACCTGATTAAATGGAGTAATGGATTGAGAGTTTACCTGCTCAAATGCTTGCCAGAAACGAATTCCTCAACAATCCTTCTTCTGATTTCCAGGCATCAAGCTCCTTCTTCTCCCAAAATCCACAAGAGCCCCAAACCTTTCTCTCTTTCTTTTCTCCAAGAACACAGCCGACATACACCCAAAATCAGGAGAATATGGTTTCTCCTAGGGTTTTGAGCCCATTTTATACCTCCTCTCAAAATACCACTCAGCCCCTCTACTTCCATTATTATTAATACTACACCCCAAGACCTAAAATCCTTCGATTTTGATCCGGGTCGTTACAACACTCCCCCCTCAAAAGAATTCCGTCCCCGGAATTCCGTTTTCAAAAAGGTGAGGGTACTTGGACCTCATATCAGATTCCAATTCCCACGTTGCTTCTCGTCCCTTGTGATACTTCCACTGAACTTTCACTAATCGAACTTCCTTATTCCGTGTCTTACGCACCTTGCTGTCTACGATCTCGATTGGCTCTTCTTCAAACGTCAGCTTCTCAATAACTCATCTAGCACTACAAGGTCGTACATTATCTATCCAACTCCCATAACTCCGACGGACCCACAGACGTGGTCCACTTTACTTTTCTCTCAAACCTCCCGGTTCAACAGTCTTATGTTTTCCAATCCAACCACTCAATTCTACTTGGTTACCCCAAACCGTTTGAATAGAAAACATAACCGCACCCCATACTTTAAAACCGCCCTCGGCGAGTCACCACTTTGCTATATCGTGCAATCTTGCACTATTTACTCGTACCCTCTTCGATCACTATACTTGCTTAAATCACACCTGGTAAATCCAAGGCCAATCGCACCTCAATGTGTTCGCTTCCGTCCACACACCGGGACTCACGATTTTAAAACACGTCTAATTAAGGTCTCTCATACATCTTCACTTTCCTAAAAGAAGGAACTTGACGGAATTCCCCGCCACAACAATGAAAATTATTACCCAGGAAAATTCACTTACTGACAACTTAGCGTAAGGCCAACCTTGTACATCCCGACAAACTCATACCCAGGAGTTCCCTCCTCGGGGCACATGATTTTTTTTTATTTTAAATTACCTCTTCCAATCGACATATGACTAAGCCGATCATACTCCCTTCCCGAATCACATCGGCTACAGCTCAACAACTAAAACATACGTTCTCCCCACTCTATCACTCCACACTTATACGTAACTAAAAGTAGGAAACTTCTATAATCTCTCATTGAAGTGATCACCCATCCGCATTGAACTTATTCAGAAGTCACATCAATTTCCCACTGCATCCTACAAGCGTCCAATCAATTATGACACAACTTCGGTTACCCTCACTCAACAAGGAGAAGTAACCATGCTCACTCAAAACCATTCCCAACAGCTCATCACTGGACGACCAATTCTTTTGAATATTTCTTACAATATCACTAACTCAACTCATTCAACTGCCTGTTCCCCTTCTTTCTCGTATAAAAAAAACATACACAAATCCCTTTCCTCAATACTCTTTCCAGGAGTTCGCACTCTTATCGTTGGCAATCTACCCACACACTACTCCACTTTTCGGTGTTACTGTCAAGCTTACTACTTCCAACCTACTTACTTATTCTGACACACAATCTTCACTTCCCCACGTTAGCGCGGAGCACCGTCAACCAAACATTACTTGCTCCTCTCTTCCGACTTTTCCCCATACTTATAACACTTTCTCGTCACTATACATAACCAAACAGTTGCATCAAAATTCTAACTTAAGGCATTCACCCAAGTCATCTCGAAACGACACCAACATTCGAAGTTACTACACATTCAATGACCTCGGACTATTACATTCTCGGATAATTCCTTTACACTTAAGAACCAATTCACATCCTTTAAAGATTTCGCATCTACTACTCCATATATTTGACTAACCAACCATCATCTTCTTTAAACTTCCAAATGTTCCAAAAAAATACACTTACTTAGCGACTCGCACAATTAAAAACACTTGGTTTCTCATTTGGGTAACCACCCACTACCGCTCCGACATTCTATTCCGATAACAGACATATCACACGTCCACTTACAAACCACGTACTCCAACAGCTTGCTAACAAATCAAACACCTTATCCGAATTCTTCGACAAGGCTTCCCCTTTCTAACATCACATTACTACAACACTGGCTGACACATTTACCTTGGCAATTGATGCCACTACTTACTCGTACATTCTCCACCCATAACATCTTATCGTAGACCAGGTCTCCCATGGTCATTCGTACACAACTCAAACTTACCTTCATGATCTCTCGCATAAATAACCGAGTCTATCTCGCTACTCTGTCTCTCCCCAGTTCTAGTTGAACCACAACTCACGAGTTCCTGATTAACTCTAACATACTCGTTTCTTGCTAGCTCTTTGCGATCCCAAACCATTACATAGACAGGGCACAATTCCTCACAGATCGACATAATCTATAGACTCACTTCGTTTGTGCTAGATACTTCACCCTTTACGAACTATCCACCTCGTAAGTAAGACGCTTATCTGAAACCGCAGTCTTTCACCATCTTAACACCCCTAAAAGGTGCTCCCTCGACTTTCAACCCTCTGGTTCAAGTCCTTGGCCTCAACCACCTTACACAACTACCGACTTCAACGTCAATAGTCAACCTGTTGATACTCTCTTGACCTATCCTTTAACATGGGTTCCTTACTGAACTTAATCCTTCCAACACATCATAATCAACTTTATTTTCTGACGCCCTTGTTTCACAACTTACTCACGTAACATCAATACTACAAGATCACCTTAAGACTCTTATTCAACGCCGAGGATTTCTCATTTTGCCTCACCACACTACTCATAACGATTTGCTAACACCAACACCTTGATGACTTCTAGTCCTTCCCTGAACACAACCGTCCCTCGACAACTGTAATTCCAGTCACCGCACAAGGTTACAGACCCTCATACATCCGACACTAAAGTCCATTTCTGACTCTTCCACTGCTCATCTCTCCTCTCGCACAAGTACCAAAACTACGAACATTCTCTCCTGATCTGTCCAACACCTCTCCACTCTAGGAGTTCTTCCTTAGCTTAAAATGTAGTACTCTACGACCTAGTGAGTTTATAGCCTTCATGCATGACAACGCGATAAATAAACCATCACACTTTTGATTATTTTAAAGAAACAACACTTGGAAACAACTTGGGTACACACGACCCCTTCAATACCCTGCACAACGATCTCGAGAATCGTTTGCATGCAACTTTCCGTAAAACTTAATCTTACTCAACCAAAATATATTGTTACGACAGAAATAAATATTGGATTAAAATCTTTTCATACGACAGAATTTTGAAAGGACTTACCGACACGAAGTAAACCCGTCGGTTCTCACATTCACTTATATAACTTCAACATGTCGATACTTATCTTGGTCATAAAAGTTTTGCATTCAAACGTCTTCTTGACTTTTGCAACAATTTAACTTATAATAAAAGAGTAGAATATTTTGTAAATCGTAGTCCTCAAAACTTCATTGTGCGATGTAAATGGATTTGCATTTTTCTTTAAACATACGCTTGCACACGCCGACTCATATCCGATCAAATTTGATATTTACACATTTACTTTACTTATGAAAAATCTCATATGCACATATACGATCTTAATGCATGAAACTCTACTTGTAATTGAAGGCTACTCACTCAAACAAGGTCAATCGCTTTACTCACGCAACTCATCATTGACACTCTACTTTCGACCAGCGGTCGCCCCCTCGGTCTTGCAACATGTTGCTATACATACATTCAACGGTCCACTTACTCAACCATTTCATATTACTTTCGTCTAGACCAATTTATCTCATATAATACTTCTACACGCTTTCAGTATTCTACATAAATCCCTCTTCAATGATCTTGCCACTGAACAACTCGACTAAAGAGTCAGGGCTCTAATCCCCTGCTTGCTCTTGGATTGTCACTTTCAAGATCTCGACACTGTCCTTCCTTACTATCCGAACTGATCTATCCCACGATTTCTAGAACTGGGACTCTCCAGAAACAGGAGTCTTACTCACAATCAATCGTTCAACCTCTTCGACACCACGAAGATCTACCTCTAGACGACTCATAACATTCTAACCAACATTTCTTCTCTACGATGTATACATATAACACATCATGAATGCTCTATCATGATACTTTCCCAACAATGGGTCTCAATCTACCCCTCAGGGATCTTGCTGACACTCTAGAGTACTGAAACACGACACATGACTAGCTTCAGACTACAACTTCGGAATAATAAGACAGATCAAGCACGTACATGTACCTGTAAATTTACAATTACACTGGCCAGGCGTAATCCCAAACTTACCTTACATGACCGTCCTCGGTACCCTATTAGTCCCCTTTCCACTGTAGTGTCCTCCTAACGCATTTCTTACATCAATAATAGTGCCTTCCTAACGCATTTCCTGTTTCTCAGTTGTGATCTCTACTCTAAAGAGAATGAAGAACAATTGTAACACACTAAGAAAACAAATGAACTTCTTGAGAGAGAAAGGCCAGCACTTGAAAGCTTGAGAGTCTGTAAAACTGGTTAGTTGCAAGGTTGAAGATGATCTCCTTTTATAGTGCCTCATGCATTGAATGCATGTACACTTGTCAAGCAGCACTTGGATGACAGGATGGAAGCAGCTCTTTTGAAAAATACTCGGACGTACTTTTGTCTTTGTATGTTTTGTCTTGAAGCATTGACCTCTTGTTGAATCTGAACTTTCTTGAAAGAGATAACAAATCCAAAGGCCTCTTTTTCTGATCCTTGGATTATGTCTCTGTCATTGCAAGATATCTCAAATATTTTGCAGATAGAGCAGAATATACCTGCTGTAAACTGTTGGCCTAGGATGTCTTCAAGGATATCTATAACAACCCAAACAAAAATGAACATTTCAAATCATAATAATTAGATTATCCCCAAAACGGGTCCCAAAATTTCTTACATCAGTTCAAAATCTGGTTGGCGGAATCAACCTACACAACTGAGAAATAACTAAATGTCTATAGTGTTACTAAGAGGTCAAGTCTTCCTGCTACGCCCTGCTCACTTGCCAGAGCCCTTCACTACCTGCTTTCCTGAAAAGGTTTTTAATTTAAAAGAGAGCGAGGGTTAGACCATGAGGTCTAGTGAGTCCCTCCAACAGTTATCAAAGCATTTAAACAGAATTCCCTTTTCAGTATAAATCATACATAAACAGTTCAAATGATATCACTTCGGATATAAATCCGCCCCTCATAAATTGACACCCTGAAGTCACACTAAGGTGACAACGAGTCAGTCTCATGCTGCCTTTCAGGGTCACACCGCCCTTGGCATAAACGGGAACACCCTCCCGGCACGAGCTGGCGGGCCCCTTCCCGACTTAGTCAATTCACCTCAAGATCAATGTATGCATACATTCCACATAAATTTCAAATATCAATTCATGCAAATTTAAAGCATAAGCATAAAGCATGGCATTTCTCATCATTTATCCGCTTCAGAAAACACATTAAAACCACACGTTTTAGTTTAGAAAACTCACCTGATGCTCTTACTTCTCTCCTCTAAGCTGGTTCCGACTCCCTAACGACTTCCCTGAACGCACAGGCAAAAGTATAAGCTAAACCATCTAACTTATCCGGAAAACAGGTCCATCCGGACAACTCACCTATCCGGGCAACACAGCTATCCGGACAATAGGTCCATCCGGACAACAGGTCCATCCGGACAACTCGCCTATCCGGGCAACACAGCTATCCGGACAACAGGTCCATCCGGACAACACCTCTATCCGGATACTAAACCCTCCGGGTGCTTACCCGGACACCTTCTTCTAATGAAGGTTTCCGGACGGGCGCTGTTCGAGTTTTTCACTCCAAATCCTGTCCTGAGCTCCGCCAAATCAGCGATTAGGCAATAACAACTACCCAAAAGCGTACTAGAACCAAACCCCACAATATACATCCATAAAAACATAAACAAGGGGAGTTTAAACCTTCCACAAGAGCTTTGGCATGACTTTTATCAAACTAGACTTCTCAATACTCTACAATCAACAACCTGATTAAATGGAGTAATGGATTGAGAGTTTACCTGCTCAAATGCTTGCCAGAAACGAATTCCTCAACAATCCTTCTTCTGATTTCCAGGCATCAAGCTCCTTCTTCTCCCAAAATCCACAAGAGCCCCAAACCTTTCTCTCTTTCTTTTCTCCAAGAACACAGCCGACATACACCCAAAATCAGGAGAATATGGTTTCTCCTAGGGTTTTGAGCCCATTTTATACCTCCTCTCAAAATACCACTCAACCCCTCTACTTCCATTATTATTAATACTACACCCCAAGACCTAAAATCCTTCGATTTTGATCCGGGTCGTTACAATATCCTGCCGATCATGACTTCAACATATCCTGCCGATCATATCTTCAACATCTTCAAGAGATTCTTCAGATCAAGTCTAGGAGATCCTAGAGATCAAGTCTTGGAGATCCTGGAGATCAAGTCTAGGAGATCCTGGAGATCAAGTCTAGGAGATCCTGGAGATCAAGTCTTTAACATCTTCAGGAGATCCTGCATATCATGTCTTCAACATCTTCAATAGATCCTACCGATCAAGTCTTCAAGATTTTCCTTGCTCTTCAAGTGTACTGGCCTGAAACCTTAGGACCTTGTACTGGCCTAAAACCTTAGGACCTTGTACTGGCCTAAAACCTTAGGACGTCCCAAGTAGCAGCTTAATCTTTGGTTGAGAAATCTATCTTCAATCCGCCTTGAAGATATACTTCTACTTTGTTTCTTCAGTTGATCTTCGACTTCACCGAACATTTTTATACAATTAAACTGCTTGTAAAGAACCTAGAAATTATTCTAAGTATGAACTGTGTAAAATTGAGAGACTGAGGTCATCTTCAAATCTTAAGTGACCCAACAAATTTCATTCCAAATCATACAAACCAACCACATCAAATATTGCAAATCCTTCTACAAAACCAAATCCCATGAAACCATAACTAAACACTCTATAAAGTTTCATCAAACAAATAATAAAATTGTGGAGTTGCTCATAATCTTTTTTTTGGAAACGGCGAAATTTAAAAAGAAACAAAGCCACAGCCTAAGTTTTTGGTTCAAAGTTTATATTTGTTTTTACCCGATAAAGAATAAATACGAGAAAAATGTGAAAAACATGAAAATTTTGATTCTTTCATCGTGGTATGAACATGTAGACTTTTTCTAAATTCAAAGTTATGGTTATTGGACAAACATTTAGAAAAAGGGGGAGTGTTTGAGGTTTAATGTCAAAATCTATACTACATAATAAACCATTTAAATACTAAAAGATTAGAATCAATTTGTTAATTATTAGATTTAGTTCTTTGATACAAAATTTCTTAAAATTCAAGTTTATAAATTATTGCTACATATATGTATAACTTTCTAAAGTTTCAAGTTTGATTTCATAAAACCAAAAGAGAATATTCATATATTAAAACTAAAGTAAAATTTAGAGTAAATTACGGATTTGGTCCCTGTGGTTTGTTCAAAATTATGGATTTCGTCCCCAAACTTCATTTATTATGGATTTGGTCCCCGAGCGATGCACAATCCATTGGATTTGGTCCCTACCCCTAACGGCCATCCATTTCTTCCGTTAACTCCAAGGTTAATTCTGTCTTTTCAGTATTTAACCATTTTTCTTTTCTTTTTTATTTTTTTCTTCAATCCTATTCATCATGTTCATCTTCTTCAACAATAAACCATAAATCAAGAACACTGAGAACCCTAAATCAAGAACACTTCCATTGTTCTTCTTCAACCTCACATCCATCCCCAAGAACATTCATACACTCAATCAAGAACATCATCCCCAAAGACATTAATTTCTAAGTCAAGAACATAATATCAAGAATCAAAATTATGTAGATTTTGAAATCGAAAGGGTAATAAAGAAAATAAACTCATACAAATCCACTCATGAAATAAAAAATCTAAACAAACTTATACAAATCTATACATGATACCTAAAACCCAAAACGCATTTCTAACAGATCTGGATGGATAGCTTATGAAGAACAAAACCCTAAACAAATCTGATGGGGTTCCTCGTGAAGAACAGTACCACAAGAATTCAAAGACGAATTTGAATTTGGTTCGACTTAGTTCTGTATCTGGGTAGAAACAAAACCAAAATCGATCCAAAAAACAATGAAGAACATAACCTTTGCCATACTTCATCTTTAACATGTGGGTTTCTAAATGCTTCATCTTCGAGAAAAGAGGGACATGTCTGCATCACATCATCGAGAAGGGAAGGGATCGGATCTGGGTCTGCATTGCATCATCGAGAAGAGAGGGAAAGGATCTACATCTTTGAAAGTGGGCGAATGGTGCGTGCAGAACAAAAAACCCCATCCACCACCGTCGTTAACCTGCAGAAACAAACCTCTAGCACCACCATTCAAAAATCTGTAAACAATTAAACCCAACAATAAAAACCCCAAATCAAATTATCTGAAAAAAGTTTTTGTTTTGAAAGAATCTAAATTATAGGTAAAAATCCAAATAAGGGGGGTAAAGGAAGAGTTTTAAGGAGAGGATTGTGGAAAAAATCATGGGACGGTTCATGTTCATGGAGATGTGATCAATGGGTTTTGATTTACCTTCTGGATTTATAAAGAAATGATCAACTTCTTGTTTCTTTTGGTGATGAAGAATTGATGACCCCTTAGTGTTCTTAGTGATGAAGATGAACATGAACATGATGAAGAAGATTCAAGAAAAAAAAGAAAAAAAGAAAAGGAAAATGGTTAAATAGTGAAAGACAAAAATGCCCTTGGAGTTAACGGAAGAAATGGATGGCCGTTAGGGGCAGGGACCAAATCCAATGGATTGTGCATCGCTTGAGGACAAAATCCATAATAAATGAAGTTTAGGGACAAAATCCATAATTTTGAACAAACCACATGGACCAAATCCGTAATTTACTCTACAATTTATATACTTATTTTTAAATTTAAAATGTTTTGAATGGTTAAAATAAAATGTGTGCTTTAAAACATGCATTTTTATATTTATGGGTTTAAATGATTTATTATATATTTTAGAATAAAATACGAATTTGGTTTGTGTTTTGACGTTTTTTATGAATATAATTCTAATACTATGTTTATTATGAACTTGGTATTTCTGGAGTTCAATTTATCATGATCATAATTTCTCTCGTCAACACCGTTTTAAAAAAAATCTTAACTCAATATTGTTAGGGGCATTTTGGTCTTATGTGCACGCGCACACACACATACACAAAGTAGTTGACACATCCCTTCCCATTCCCTTTCACCGATCTCCATCTCCCGCCTCGCTAAACATGAAGATATGACACACACGACGTCTTCTCCTATGAGGTTTTCAACATATAGTCTCTTCTTTTCTAATAAGGTTATTGATATGAAATAAACAAGCTAATAAGAACCAAATTGATTGTACAATTGAAATAGAAACCAAGTGAAAGTGACAATATAAGTTGCTTCAATTAACAGGAAAAAATAAAGGACAAACTAGCATTCGAGAGGATAGCCCTCTCCATAGACCACTCACTAATTTCTCTGCATGACGTACTCTCCTTTCTATCCCCTATTTATTAACATCTATCAGAATCCATACCAAAAATAAACTTTCTAGAATATGCAACTTATTAATGGGTTTGGGCTACGGTTAGTGCCTATTACTAGCAAATGAGTCTCGTGAAAGTAGCTGATAAAAATATTATTTCAACATTCTTTTTAGAGATTAGACTTGCCATGTTGCCTACTCTTCCACACCCACCTTAAGTCACCTCCAACCCCCCCCTCTCTCTCTCTCTTCTCGGTCAACAATGTGTGATCTGCCAAGAGAGGGGGTTATGGTGTTGGTTGGGGGGGGGGGGGAGGGGAGATGGTGGTCATTGCCAGAGACGAAGAAAACAAGACGTCTTGGAAGCGATGGGTGGGAAGTGGTTAGGGTTGACGGCCCCCACTCCCAATCTCCATCCATTCTCTCATGTATGTATATATGGGTGTATATGAAATAAACAAGCTGATAAGAACCAAATTGATTGTACAATTGAAATAGAAACCAAGTGAAAGTGACAATATAAGTTGCTTCAATTAACAGGGAAAAATAAAGGACAAACTAGCATTCGAGAGGATAGCCCTCTCCATAGACCACTCACTAATTTCTCTGCATCTGCCAAGAGAGGGGGTTATGGTGTTGGTTGGGGGGGGGGGGGGGGGGAGGGGAGATGGTGGTCATTGCCAGAGACGAAGAAAACAAGACGTCTTGGAAGCGATGGGTGGGAAGTGGTTAGGGTTGACGGCCCCCACTCCCAATCTCCATCCATTCTCTCATGTATGTATATATGGGTGTATATGTGTAATTTTATTATATATATATATATATAGAGAGAGAGAGAGTTGGGTTTAAACTTTAAACGATAACAATACCTATTTAAAAGAATACGAGAACGATCAAAATCGTTAGTGATTTTACATTAACGCACGAAAAGAAAACTTTGGCCGCGACTTCCGGTCCGCGTGGCTTTTTTGCGGGTTAATGTAAAATCACTAATGATGTTGTTTATTCTCGTGTTTTTTAAGCAGTTACAGTTCTCGTGTTATCCTCCTCCCCCTCTCTCTCTCTCTATCTATCTATCTATCTATATATATATATATATATATATTATTTTAAGAGAAAAATGTAAAAAGACCAAAATGCCTTGACTTAATCGAGTTAATAAAGTTACTTTTTAACGTTGTTAGTTAGAGAAATCATAGACGTGACAAATTGAATATATAATATATAACCATAGTATAAAAACCCGAATCATAATAAACATCAAAACACATACTAAGACCATCTCCAATGGGGTCACTAAATCTTACATTAAACACTAAATTTAATGTAAATGACACTATTCATATCTCCAACGGGATCTCTATTTTCCACACTAAATTTAGTGTAATGAATAGTGTTACACTATATCTGGTGTAACACTATTCATTTACAATACTTTTTACACTACTTTTTACATCATTTTTAAAAAATAGTGTTACCCATTGGAGAAGATTTTTTATCAACACTAAACTTACACTACTTTTGAAATTTGGTGTAAAATATAGCACGACCCATTGAAGATGCCCTAAATCCACAATTCACTCTATATAGTATATTTTATATCTTTGGGCCGTTTACATAAACTTTGGGAAATACAAGGGTGTTATATGTAATTAAGGATGATAAAAATTCAAAATAAGACTTTTAGGGTTAATTTCAAAACCGTCAAACAGTTGGGAGTTATGGGTTTTATTTTTCTTTTTTCTTTTTGTTTCCAGAGCTTCTTCCATATGTCCATTAATAAACGACTCTGACTTCCATCTTCCAGATGCCCTCTCGTCGCGATGATGTGGTGCTTACATGTCAAAATGATTTCGGCTTTCGACGATTTAACTCTTAGACCACGCCAACCCACAAACCCACTGAACCCTGATGCCACCTCAGTGTCACATCAGTTTTTCTCTTTCCTACCCTCCTTATCCTAAAGTGGAGTACCACCAACCCACGAACCCACTGAACCCTGATGTCACCTCAGCGTCACATCAACTTATTTAATTCTTTTATTTATACATTTAATTATTTAACAAAATAAAAATATTCATATATTTTTTAATAAATAAAAATAAGATAAATAATAAAAATAAAAATTCATAACATTCATTAAAAATTTAAAAATTACAAAATACAAAACACTAAAAACTAATATTAAAAATTATGTAATTTTCTAATTCTCTCTTTCTTCGCCAAAGTAGCCCTCAAAATATCTCCCGTAAGGTGATCATGCGGGGCTATGAAAAACTCGAAGTCTTTATCAAATCGTTTTTCTAACTCGAGTTGCAACTGTTTTTCTTCGAGTTCAAGTTTTTTCATTTTGTAATCCATTGTATTGTCAGCCCGATGGTTGAACGAGCTTATTTCACTCAACAACTGAGTAACACGTTATTTTTTTGTTTAGGTCTTTAAATTTGGTGTTCAGTTGATGAAATGTTCTATAATCTTGGCGACCCACAAATTTATAAAACACCTTCTCAATTCGCTTCCAAAAAGTCTCTACATTTATGTAAATTAAAGTATAATAATAATAATAAAAATTACGCCGGGTTTGCCGGGTTCCCGAACCCGCTCCTACCCGCTACCCCCAACCCGATGGTGAACCCGCGTCCCCGTACCACCAACCCACCCTACCCGCCCAACCCGTTCATGAACCCGGCTGTGGTACCCGATGGCGGTACGCACGACCTTAGGGGCTGTTTGGCAGTTGCTGAATGGTTTAGTGCAGAAAAGAATGATTAAGTGGTCAGAATAATTAAGAGGTTGTTATGATATAGTGCAAAATGAAATATGGTTGTTTGGTAATTGTTTAGAATGAAATCATGGTACTGAATGGTTAAAGGAGGTCCAGGATGCTAAATCATTAAGATGGTTTTAGAACCATTAAGAGGCAGACATTTTTCTTGCCAAACATGATTTACCTCTTAGCGATTCAGAGGTTGCCTCTTAATGGAACCATTAAGAGGTAAACAAACAACCCCTTAAATCGAGTGGTTTGACAACAAATAATTAAACTGGTTAAGGTGAACCATCAAAATCAGATCGGTTTAGGTTATTTGAGTCTATTATATGGGTTTAAACTATAAAACATAAGACGTATCTCTAAAATGAAATTTCTACTGATATAACATTATTAAAAGTATTTTATTGAATTATAAAATAAACATTTATATCCTAAATGAAAAAAAAATATTGAGTAAGTTGAAAAGGTTAAACAAGTCTACCAATGATAGTTGAATTTTTTTTATAAACGTTTGGCAAGAAGTTTTGCATTTTGATTTTTGATGGATTTCATAATTATGTTGATTTAGAGAACGCGGACAATTGAGAAATGAAAATTAAAAACTTAGGGGTCGTTTACCAAAAACTTACCCGGTAAGCGCTTACCGATAAAATTAGGGATGAGCATCGAGGACCGTTTTCCCGAACCGAACCCGAACCGGTACCATATATTCGGTCCGGTATTCGGTTCCAAACATTCCTCAAAATCGGTATTCGGTATTTCGGTATTCGGTACCGGGATTTTCCCGAAAAAACCAAAACCGAACCGAATTTTTTAAAAGCAAAATTTTTTTAAAATTTTTAATTATGCATATCATCTCCTAAATAAAGTTTATCTTGATTGTTGTTAACATTAATTATTATTGTTTCTAGTTGTATATATAGAGATTGAAGAGTTGATAACGAACAAAATGGAAAAACAAAAATCGTAAAATAATACCGATGTTTGTTGAACTTTTGTTTGGTTTTAAACTTTTTGATTGTTTGTGATTGGTTTTGAAACACATTTGAAACATTATGAAGGCATTTTGGTTTGCGATTGGTTTTGATACACATTTGATACATTTTAAAATTTTCGCCTCTAAGTGGTCCTAGTACCGATTTTCCCGTCCCGAAACCGAACCGGTACATACGGTTCGGTATTCGGTACCAATTTTTTGTCCCAAAAAAATTCGGTACCGGTCCGGTCCCGATCTCATCCCTAGATAAAATTTAACATTATCGCTTACATATGTGGTAAGATTTTAGTCCACAAAAATGACATCGTAATGTAAAAATTTACCCGGTAACCAATAATTGTGGTGAGATCAGTCTCCCTTACTTACCGGTTAGGACATTTGGTCCTTGACTCACTCTTACCGGGTAAGATTTTTGGTCCTGACCATATTCATTTGGTAAGATAACGCAACTTGGTAAGCACTTACCCGATTAAGCATTTGGTAAAAATTCCGTTAAAAAGTCCCATTAATGTCTTTAACGGAATTTTTAATTGAACCATAAAAGTTAAGCCTATAGCCTAAAAACTAATATAATTAAAACATGAATACTTTAGTGGTCGATTTGGTTTAAAACCGTTCAAACCAGGCTGGAGTGAGCAATTTGGCTATTTCAGACTGACTAGACTATCAAAAACGATCCATTTTAATTGGGTTCTACTTGCTTGAGCTGTTCGACGGTATTTTTTAGCACCTCTAAATTTTAGTGACGAGATATGTCAACAAAAAAAGTTTAACCTTTTGTTTACAATATGTTAACTGAATTGCATTAAAGACCGTTTATGTTTGCAAACGAAATTGATAAAATAACTATTAGTTGAAAAACTAGTTGTTGACCAGAAAATATTAGTTGATAAGCTAGTCATACTTGGTAAAACTAGATGATAATAACTAATGGCTTTTAGCCCAGTGGCCAGCCTCGTAGGTGATCAATAAACGTCACCAACTCTGAGAAAAGTGTGTGAGTTAATTTGCTGTGTATAATTATTATATATTTGAAAAACTAATTTACAATGTAAAATTATTTAAAAGAACATATTAAAAGAATAAACGAAGAAACAAATATATAATAATTTTGGTAATTAAATGATAAAAATACCCAAAGAAGTAAGTTGCTATTTTTTAATAATAAATTAATAATTACATTTTAATTAAAACAAAACATAAATAAAAACAAGTTGCTATTTTATGTGATTTTCTTTTCTAGAACAAAACATGACATGGTATGTTGCTGAACTTATTAAAGAAAGAAAATAAAAGTCAACATCAAGTGCCATGGATCTCAATCCATTTTGCTTTCGTAATAAAAATTTTGATTTAAATAATATAAAAAATATACTGGTATTTTAAAAATATATATGACACGCAACGAATTTTGTAGCATTCAAATGAAATCGAATTCGAGACCTCATCGTGAATGTTGGTAGTAACCCCGAAGTCTTGTCGAATGCAGTAGGTAAGATCATCGACAACCATTCAGTAGTACTTCTATCTTTTTGGATCAGTAAAATAACTGTGTAAAAACATATTGTCGAAAATACAAACCGATTGACAATCACTCACATAACTAGGGGTGTGTATCGAGCTGGACAAGTAATAAAAATCGTAAAATATAAAACAATTGGATCGAAAACCGAACCAAACTAAAATGGTTCAGATTTGGTTTAATTTGGAACTGGTTTGTTCACAAACTAGACTACTAAAACATATTCTTCGAGTTTGAAAATAAAGAAAACATGTAGACCTGCATTACCATTTACCAATATCTAAAAAGATCGATAATGGAGCTTCATAATCATTATAGACAAAAGATATTTTGTGGGTTCTACCAAATAATTCGACAATATTCACTTACTGTAAGTGGCGTTAGCAGTCGTTATCTAAAATTATATAAAATCGAGATTGTCCCTACAACTATAAAAGCATCTCCAATGCAGGAGCTTTTATGACTTTTTACTATTTACAAAAAGTCTTTATAAAAACTTTTTAGCATTGGACACTTTTAAAAGCTTTTTAAACAAAGAGTTAGAGTTTTAAAAGCTATTACACAATAGCTTTTCACCATTTTCTTTTAAAAAGTAAAATTTCTTTTTAGCAGCTTGTTCGTTTAGATATTCATTTTACACCTAATGAAATTTCATTAATTAATTATACTTCTATGATTTATTAAATATTTAAAATTAAACTGGATATTTTTTTGATAAAATACATTGTTGTAAAGATTTTTTTGAGAAATATGCATCATTAAATATATTTCTGTTTTCAAAAGATATGTTTTGGGTTTAGAGCTACTCTTTTAAACAGTTATGCATTGTGGATGCTCTAAGATATGAATCATATGATATAAGTGATAGCATTTTTAACCTCATATTTTCACTTTTGTTTTTGATGGTTGCCAGAAAACTCCATGGCCAAATATGTAATTTACTTTCAATTAAACAATAAAACATTTTTTTATCACTTACTGTAAACATATCTTCTATTAAAAGAATATTGACGTCACATATAATCCATAAATCCAGAAAAAGGTATTTTATACAATGTTCTAAAGAAACTTGTCGCACAGCCACCATGGGGCGTCATGTCATTAAGGCTTATGTCTCACGCCACGTTAAGTCCGTGGCACGCCATGGCTTAATGCGCACTTTTCGTAATACGATATTTAATTTTTCTTCACGTTAAGCCCGTGGCATACAATGGACTATTGAATCACTAAGTAACACTACAAAACATATGTTTTTATATATAATATTATATACGAATTAGAAATTTGACGCCACAATTAACGTCGTAAAAACGTCATGGCTTCGTCGTGGCTCATAAGGCTTGAATTTTGGTCTTGCCGTCACGTCACGCCTCACGCCATTTATTGGAACCTTGATTTTATATATAAATAAATACCTAAACTTGAAAGGGAAAAAGGCGTGAGATTATTATTTTCTTTATTTAAAAAAAAGACAAATTACCATTTTTTTTAATAATATTACTCAATCTCTTTCAAAATATATGTGGATAATAAAAGGGAAAAGTACACTCAAACCCAAGGACTTTCACATTAGGAATGATTAAGTCCTTGTACAATTTTTTGGAACAAAAAAACCATTGTACTTTTTAAAACCTGTTAAATAAACCATTGGACTTTCATATTATGAATGATTAAGTCCTTAGACAATTTTTTGGAACAAAGAAACCATTGCACTTTTTAAAGCCTGTTTAATAAACCATTGGACTTTCATATTAGGAATGATTAAGTCCTTATGACTTATAAAATTGATAAAAATACTTCAAAAAATACGAATAAACCAAACCAAACAAAGTTACCAAAAGTTGCGCCAAATTTACCAAATTTACCAAAGGTTGCACAAAAAAATGCCAAAAGTTGCGCTAAAATATTAAAAAGTAATGTCTAATGTATGTTAAGGTCGTGGCAATGAACTATTCTTCATTTGGTGGAGATGCAACCACTTGACTTTCTTGTAACTCTTCGTGACGGTTTTCGTCATTTGAAATTGAATATGGTTGGATGCCGTCGGGCCATGCTGGTTGTGGCACACCTGATGATGTCTTCAATGAAAAAGATAAAGTGTAAACAATTGTCAATAAAAATGTTATTTGAATCTTAAAAATAAAAATAAAAACTTACCCCAATCATTGCTTCTCCCGTGACTTGATTATAAAAAACACCATAACCAACTGTATTGCCTCTACCACCTCTTCCACCTCTACCAACTTTAGGCTTCATCAGCTTCCAAGGAATATTAGGATCGTGTATCGGATATTGGACACCTTTTTGTATAGTCTGCTCTCCAACTTTGTCATCCTCTTCATCCACATCGAACTCAACACCATCAATTGTGTTTACACTACAAAGTTCATTTAAAAATTTGTCATCAACTGTTTTGTTTAAGTTGATTACATCATCATCCTCATCTTTAAGGTCTAAAGATAAACAATCGGACATATATTCACTTGAATTATCGCTTAAATCATGGCTATGATCATCACTACAATCATCACTGCTGTCAGATGTCATTCTGTAAAGGAAAATGATGTCACTAAATAAGAAGGATAAATGGAGCAATCCATGGAAAATAAGCAGCTCAATCCTAAAATTTGAGAGCAAAACCCAAAATCAGATGATACATATAAACACTCTGTTTTTTAAAGGCAGAAAAAATGAAAGCAAAACCCAAAATCAGATGATACATATACACACTCTGTTTTTTAAAGGCAGAAAAAATGAAAGCAAAACCCAAAATCAGATGTTTGTGTGTTGATTGCAATGAAATAAACATCACAAAGAGAAAAAGAAAAAGAACAAGAAACCTATATTCATGTTTGTGTGTACTGTGTTGGTTGCTAGAAGAAAAAAAAATCGATATTCATACCTGGAGGAGATGGCGCCGGCGAGATATTCAGACCTGGCGGTGGAAACAGCGGGTGGTGTGATGCAGGGTGCGGCGAGATGGGCGCCGGCGAGTTGCAGCCGGCGAGATGAGGAGGGCGGTGCGGTGGTGTGATGTGCAACAACGAGAATTGAATCTTGTGGAATTGAAACGACTTAGATTGTAATATTATTTAGGGTTTTTAAAAAAATAAATTTGTAATTTACCTGCTTTTCAGGTTACAAGTTACCATTAGGATCTATTTGATATCTTTTCAAAAGTGTAAGGATATATTTAGTATTTTTTAAAAAGTGCAATGGTTTCTTTGTTCCAAAAAAATATCCAGGGACTTGATCATTCCTAATGGTAAAGTCCATTGAGTTTTATTGGACTTTTCCCATAATAAAAAGAAAGGAATAGATAACTTTAATAATTTTTAATTAACTAAATAAAAAATCATGCTTAATAATATAAATAGTGGTGGATTCATTTATAAACTATCATAATATGTGCAAATTATCCAAATTCAAGCCAATTAATCATATTTTTTCTTCGATTTTTCTTATTTATAAGGATCTTATACTCAAAAATATATGAAACAATTTCATAAAAATCAGATAAAAATTAATTAGTAAATAATATATGAAACATGAGAATACAAAAAATACATTAAATAATTTTATTTTTACATAAAAACAAAAATATATGAAACAACGTCATCAAGAAAAAAATTATATTAAACAATTTCATTATATTAACCAATTTTTTTTGAAAGGCAAAACAATTTTATTACCAAACAGAACCGTACAAAAGATAAAAGTACAACGGAAATCGACCACACTACACAAAGACAACGGTTTGCCAGAAGTAAACTGTTGGTGCAAGTGTACCACATCTCTATATATTTATATATATTTATTTTGATGATTACAAACACACCGTATTATTGTTTATCTAACAATCCTATCCAAGTGTACAGTTCTTGAAGAACACGAAGATCTTATCTGGAGGGTTCAAGACGGAAGTGTTTTCGTCGTCATTATTGTTTATAACTAATAATGATAAACACCCTAAAATAATATACCACTTGGATATTTCTAAAAACCCAACAATTAATTTTAATAAGGTTTTGAGAAGATTCAGCAAGATTTGGGTGCTGTCCTGGAAGCTGACTTTTCCTGACGGCGGTATACCGCGGCGGTACAGCCGGTATACCGCGGGTACACTTTTGCCGGTATACCGCGGGTGTTCAGCCGGTATACCGCGGCAGGCCGTGTGCATCTCTGATTGGTTGAAGTTACCTTTTCCTGACGGCGGTATACCGCGGCGGTACAGCCGGTATACCGCGGGTACATAATTCCTGCCAACTTTGCATGTAGCCGTTGGTGTGTCAGTCACCTTTTCTGACGGCGGTATACCGCATGCATTTGGCGGTATACCGCGGATGCACAATGCCGTTGGAGATGCTGATATATAAAGAAGCTGTTGGTGATGAAGAATAGCAGACCTCAGACCACAACAACAGTAACAACAAGCAGCAAACTCTCAGCTCTCTCACTCTCACTTATTTTATATATATATATATTTTATAAAACATTTTTTATAAAATATCCAAGTGTGAGATATTATACAAGAGTGATTACCCATTGTGAGTTATACTCCTCTTGTAAGCATTTGAATAACGGGTGTGTGATCCTGTACATCTCATAGCAGAAGCTTGAGAATCAATTACGTTACCTTTGTACTTGGTTTGTATTTCTACCGTAAAGAATACATTTATTGGATCGTGTCGGGAAGTGTCTCGGCTGCTGGTTTATCACAGTTGGTGGTAAATCAGTAAATCTCTGTGTCAAGTATCTCTATCCCTTATCTCTTTATTTATTCCGCTGTGCTATATTATATTTATTTATATAAACTGCTTTGCATTTATATTTATTTATATAATCTCTGTGTATTTAAATTATATCTGTTTATATAATTATTGTATACTTATTTATTTATACTCTGCTTTATTTATTTGTAAAAAGAATTTTTGAAAGTAAAAGTTTTAAAATACAACCTTCCCCCCCCCCCCCCCTTAGGTTGTCTAACATTTGGTATCAGAGCAGGGCTTTCAAAAATTTTCTGTTTAAATTTTTAAAGTCATTTCTTTAATTTTTTTTAAATGGCTCAACAAACTAATTTTGTGTTCTCTAAAACTCCTTTGATAGATACTGAAAAGTTTGGCATTTGGGCCGAGCTATTTGAATGTCACGTTCGTGGCAAAAGTCAAAAAATTTGGGATATTATAGAAAATGGGAATTTTAACCCTACTATTATAAAAAATAATGTTATTGTTGATAAACCTGTTAAGGACTGGACTCCCGCTGAAGAATCTCTTTTTTGTTTAAATTTTGAGGCTAAAAATATATTATATGCTGCTTTAACTTCCGATGAAATAGAAAGAGTATATACCTGTAAAACTGCTAATCAAATCTGGCAAAGCTTGAGTGACACTCATCGTGGAAATACTCAAGTTAAAAGTTCTAAAATAAACATTTTAGTTCATGATTATGAATTATTTGAAATGTCAAAAGATGAGTCAATCGACTCAATGTTTAAACGTTTTAACCTCATTATGACTACTTTGAAGGGATTAGGTCGTACTTATCCTAATGAGGATTATGTAAGGAAAATTCTTCGAGCACTTCCTTCGGAGTGGATGGCAAAAATCACATCCTTGGAAGACTCCCGAGATCTCGCAACTATGAAGCTCGATGATCTCATCGGCAATCTTAAAGTGCACGAAATCGCACTAAAAAGAAATCAAGTCCGGGAGCAAGTAAAAAAGAAATCCATCGCTCTCAAGGTCGTTGCCTCAAAAGAAAAGGAAGAGGAGGAAGATGCAAGTTCATCCGATGATGAACCCGAAAATCTTGACGATTTAGTCAAGTTGGTAAGAAAACTTTCTAAACTTTTATCTAACAAAAAGTTTACTAATATTGATAGGTTTCAAGAAAATGAAGACTACCGTCGTGGTGGTAAAAACCAAAGTCGCAACGTCCACAAAAGTGAAGACAATTATGACGAATCTAGCGACGATGAAAAAGCCAATAAAAAGAAAGGCTTTTGCTATGTGTGTGGTGACAAGGATCACTATGCAAGTATGTGTCCGAATCGAGCAAAACAAATCAACACACCAAAAGCTTTGGTTGGAGGCGCGTTGAGCGCAAGCATAAATGAGACCAAAAATTTTTGTTTCATGGCCGACCATGATAATGAGGTATCTTCATCATATTCCTCTAAAAATAATTGTGATAATTATTATAGTGACGATGAAAATAATCTTGACGAATTATATAAATCATTTCATGATATGGCCGCTCTTGCAAATAGGTATAAAGATGAAATCTCTAATTTAAAAGAAACCGTATCCACATATAAAAAGGAAATAGATGACGGTAAACAAAAATCTGCTCATGATTTAGATGTTATCACTAAATTAGAAAATAAATTAAGTGAAAAAGATATTTGCAAATCTTGCATTGTTTTAAATGATAAAATTGCATGCTTAAGTGAAAATAAAAAAGAAAGTGTTGCATGTACAAAATGCGAGTCTCTTGAAAATGAAGTTGCATATTTAAATGCTAAATGTAAATCGCATGAGAAAAATAATCTGTTAGCTAATGCTTTTAATAGTAGCAATGATAAAGTGCTTAAAATGCTTAATATATCAAATCGTATAAATTGCCGAAAAGGCATTGGTTCAAATACGTGTATTGAAAAATGTGATTGTATGCCAATTAAAAAGGTTTTTGAAAAACCTAAATTTGTTGTTAAAAATAAAACGCAAAAACCTCCGTATGTTCCTAAAATGAATTATGTGAATTATATGTCGAGAAAATCACATGCGTTTATGTATAATAATAAGTTTGCGAATCCTAAGAAAAATGTTAATCCGCATACTTCTTTTTACGTCTATGATAAATACGATCGTAAAATAAAAATGGTTAGAAAATGGATTCCGAAAGGAATGTTTAATGTTGACAATCCCGGTGGGATGCGTTTGTGGTTTTAAACCATTTATATGGTTTTATATGTTGTCGTATTTTATTTTATGTCGACAACATGTTCTTTATTTATTTTTGCAGTTTATGTTTTATACTAACTGTTAAAAGGACCCATATGAAAAGGGTACCACGAAAAATTTTCTTTGCCTTTTGTAGGTGTTTCCTGACGAGGATATAATACGTGTTTCCTGGCGAGGTTATAATACGTGGTTACCTGCCGAGGTTATAATACGTGGTTTCCTGGCGAGGTTATAATACGTGGTTACCTGCCGAGGTTATAATACGTGGTTTCCTGGCGAGGTTATAATACGTGGTTACCTGCCGAGGTTATAATACGTGGTTACCTGCCGAGGTTATAATACGTGGTTACCTGCCGAGGTTATAATACGTGGTTACCTGCCGAGGTTATAATACGTGGTTACCTGCCGAGGTTATAATACGTGGTTACCTGACGAGGTCATAATACGTGGTGTTTTTTTTTTATCACATAAATTTAACCGAATATTGAAGCCTTAAGATCCGTTTTGGTGCAAGTGTTTCGTATTGGTTTGTATATCTTTGTCTCTATTGCTTTTTGCATTTTATTTTATCCCTCAAATTTTATAAAATCAAATTGATATCGTTATTAATTTGAGGGGGAGCGTTTTATTATATTTACCCATGAGTTTATGCTACCTCAATTATATGCATATTTTGAGGGGGAGCATCTCTCGAGGGGAAGCATACCGTCTTTCTTGACCCTTTTTTGCTTCGACAAACGGGGGAGAGAAACCGCATATGCTCTTGCTTAGCGGTTGTGTTTGTCATCATCAAAAAGGGGGAGATTGTTGGTGCAAGTGTACCACATCTCTATATATTTATATATATTTATTTTGATGATTACAAACACACCGTATTATTGTTTATCTAACAATCCTATCCAAGTGTACAGTTCTTGAAGAACACGAAGATCTTATCTGGAGGGTTCAAGACGGAAGTGTTTTCGTCGTCATTATTGTTTATAACTAATAATGATAAACACCCTAAAATAATATACCACTTGGATATTTCTAAAAACCCAACAATTAATTTTAATAAGGTTTTGAGAAGATTCAGCAAGATTTGGGTGCTGTCCTGGAAGCTGACTTTTCCTGACGGCGGTATACCGCGGCGGTACAGCCGGTATACCGCGGGTACACTTTTGCCGGTATACCGCGGGTGTTCAGCCGGTATACCGCGGCAGGCCGTGTGCATCTCTGATTGGTTGAAGTTACCTTTTCCTGACGGCGGTATACCGCGGCGGTACAGCCGGTATACCGCGGGTACATAATTCCTGCCAACTTTGCATGTAGCCGTTGGTGTGTCAGTCACCTTTTCTGACGGCGGTATACCGCATGCATTTGGCGGTATACCGCGGATGCACAATGCCGTTGGAGATGCTGATATATAAAGAAGCTGTTGGTGATGAAGAATAGCAGACCTCAGACCACAACAACAGTAACAACAAGCAGCAAACTCTCAGCTCTCTCACTCTCACTTATTTTATATATATATATATTTTATAAAACATTTTTTATAAAATATCCAAGTGTGAGATATTATACAAGAGTGATTACCCATTGTGAGTTATACTCCTCTTGTAAGCATTTGAATAACGGGTGTGTGATCCTGTACATCTCATAGCAGAAGCTTGAGAATCAATTACGTTACCTTTGTACTTGGTTTGTATTTCTACCGTAAAGAATACATTTATTGGATCGTGTCGGGAAGTGTCTCGGCTGCTGGTTTATCACAGTTGGTGGTAAATCAGTAAATCTCTGTGTCAAGTATCTCTATCCCTTATCTCTTTATTTATTCCGCTGTGCTATATTATATTTATTTATATAAACTGCTTTGCATTTATATTTATTTATATAATCTCTGTGTATTTAAATTATATCTGTTTATATAATTATTGTATACTTATTTATTTATACTCTGCTTTATTTATTCTGTATTTATTTGTAAAAAGAATTTTTGAAAGTAAAAGTTTTAAAATACAACCTTCCCCCCCCCCCCCCCCCCTTAGGTTGTCTAACATAAACCATAGTCCAACGAACAACACCAAACCGGTTTTACACGATTTGCATAAATTAGGATGATTTGCATTTGATGTCTTCTCTCTTTATATATAAGTGACGAAAAATACACACTTACTTTTAAAATAAACGTTCTTTTAAAACAAATTAAAATAGAAATATGTACAATTATTTTAATTGGAAAAAAGTAATATATACTTACTCCATTCTAAGATAATGTTCACAATAAAAATGATATATAATTTTAGAAATATGTAATTATTAATTTTTTTAATTAATTAGAAGATACTTTTATCATTTAATAATAGAGGTAAAATTTATTCAATCTCGTAACTAAAGGAAAAATGAAAATATAGACAATTTTTAAAATTTACATTTATTTTGAAAAATATATATTTTGAGATGAAAAAAAAGGGAGTATTCCCATCTCAAAATAAATATGCACAATAAAAACACATTTTAGCAGGGACAAAGCCAATTTTATTTTGCAAGCGATACACCATTTGACCATTAATAAATATAAGGATATTTTTCATGAAATCATTATTGGTCCATTCGTTAGTTCTTTTCTTGTCTATTATGGGTGTTGACTCTCCGATTTAGTTGTTGGAGGAGCTAAATTTTTATTGTAAATTATTAAAGAAGAAGCTAAAACTAAGCAAATGACGCTAAGTGGATTCGAAGTCAAGTCTAGGGTGAAAGAAAATCTTACAAACCAACTTTACCAAGACGAAAAAATTTGTGTTATCATTGTAGTTTCAAAATATATACAATGACGTACAATAAATTGATACAGTAACACTTTTCACAAGTTTATAAATTTTTACATTTCAATGGAGGAACGGGTGGGACAAGCCACCACAAAAACCCTTTGCGTCCGTCCCTGACTCCCTGCATTTAAAAAATGTGTATTTATATACCCTAAGTCAAACCAAGTGTTACCAAAATGCCCTAAATCTCTCCCAGTTTGCCAAAATGCCCTTTTTTTCCGCGATGGAGCCCGCGATCGCGGGCTCAGTGACCATTTCTGACACTTTTTTAAACTTGCAGGAACCATTTTTGAAAAATTCAATCCCGCGATCGCGGGCTCCATTTTTAAACTGTATATGATATATATTAAAATATATAAATCCAAAAAAAATTCAAGATTGGGCTCATTTCGAACGTATCGAAGAGACGATTATAATGGTGTAATTTGTTAAAATTAAAACGTATTTTTTAACGTATTTTAGTTAATAAACGATTATATGTGTTAAATGTAAAATTAAAATAATGAAAGTAAAAGGTATAAAGTAAATTTAGTAAATAAGTATATGGGTTGAAAGTGTAACATTTCATTTTAAATTCATCAAATTGGACGAAACGCGGGGTGAACAGTGGTCTACGCGGGTCAAATTTTCAAAAATGGTCCCTGAAAATTTTCAAAAATGATCCCTTGCAATTGAAAAGTCACAAAAATTAAACCATCGCGGGATTCCTTCGCGATCGCAGGATTGAATTTTTCAAAAATGGTCCCTGAGCCCGCGATCGCGGGCTCCCATCGCGGAAAAAAGTCCATTTTTGCAAACTGGGAGAGATTTGTGGTATTTTGGTAAGTGTCGGTCAAACTTGGGGTATTTTAATTAATTCCCTAAATAAAAATAAAAATATAAGTAATTATTCTAAGATACATCAAATATTGAATATCATTCATAGGTTGTTTTATTTTAGTTGCATGCACGATGACCGGTCTGAATAAGAATCCCGGTCGACTTAATCGTCGATCAAGCCGACAAAAAAGCCGGCACGTGCCACGTAACACGCATTCACCATACCCGCATCCGCGCTTCTTTTCCTCCAATACCCCTCCCCCCCCTGACCCACATGGAGGAAACGCTGTTTCATCAATTTTCATTGGTGTCCACCACCACCACTCCTACTTCCCTCCTTCCTTTCTTTTCCATTATCTATATATACACACACATTCATCAACTTATATCTCAATTATCAATCACATATCTCCATATTTCTCTCAATCATCAATCACTTCTCTCTAAATATATTTACTGTTTCATTCTTCTTTTCGATTATTAATCTACTGAAAAAATGGAATTGAAAACTGTGGTTTCAATGGTCGCTCGTAGAGGTAGACAATTGCAGCGTTACAATGAAGGCCAACGCCAAGTTGTTGGGTCAGTTCATTTTCATCCCTAATTTCATCAATTTTCCAGTTTAGGGTTTTCTAGTTTTTCCCCAATTTGGAACGGTTCGTTGTCGATTCATGGTTTTTTCCCCCAATTTGGGGGATAATATTCAATACCCATATGTCGAAAACGATGAATCGAAACAGGAATGATTGAATTTCGAATACCCATATCTTCAATTTGATTGGTTTTTGATTTCTTGGGGAGAATCTTTAAAATTTGGGGGAATTGAAGGTCAATTAGTTTGAAATTTGGAATTTGGGGTTTTTTGTTTCTATACTCTTTTCTTCTGCAAAAATTTTGAGGGATAATTAAATTTTCTGAAAAAGATTGAAAATTAGGGTTTTTCAAATGCAGAAAAATCATATAATTTTGTTGAATTTGTGGGGTTTTGAAGATTTTATTTTGGATTTCTTTCTTGGGTACAATTTGTTTGCTAACAAATGGTTTTTGAATCTGATGCAGATGTATACCTTACAGAATAAAAGGTAGCAAAATGGGATCAGGAAAGAATTTGGAGGATACATTAGAAGTTCTTGTCATTAGTGCACAAAGAAAAGGCAAAGGAATGTTGTTTCCCAAGGGAGGTTGGGAATCCGATGAATCGATAACAGAAGCCGCTCTTAGAGAATCAATTGAAGAAGCCGGAGTACGCGGAATCGTTGAGGTTTGTTCCGAATTCTAGCAAACAAATATGACATAAACAACAAGAAGTCAAATTGGGCAACTTTTTGCCTATTTTCATATTTCAAACCCTTAACTAACATGTTCTTTTTTCTTGAATTTTTATAGGGAGCATTGGGTAAATGGTGCTTTAAAAGCAAAGGCAACGATTCATACTACGAAGGTCATATGTTTCCGTTACTCGTGAAGGAACAACTTGACTTTTGGCCCGAAAAAGATATTCGCCAACGGGTTTGGGTGAGTGTGCCAAAAGCTAAAGAAGTATGCCAATATTCATGGATGAGGGAAGCTTTGGATTTGCTAGTAACAAGACTTGAATCGGCTCCTTCGAGTAATTTATGGAGTAGTTTATGAGCACATCCACCTCGTGTAAATACGTAAAGATTTCATAAATTGGGCCAGAAGATCGAGCTCTTGAATGGGTTCGTAACAAGATTTGATCAATTCCAAGATCCTACTTTCGAGTGAGATATACTGGGTTTGTTTGGTTTACAAGATTTGATTCAGAAAGAAGTAACAAGAGCTAGTTTGAGGGAGATTTAGGCACCTCTAACAATACTTTTCTTTTCCTTTTTGGGAAATTCATACTTCAAGAGGCATGGATAGGAAGTGTCTATAGGTTTATACTTTTTGTTTTTTAGTTTCTTTTCTTAGATTTGTACAATCTTGATCATAATAATGGAGGTTTAATTTGTTCGAATTGAAATTGTTATGTCGTTCTTCCTTTGATTACATGATAATATTTGAAACCATGTTAGATTACTCTTCAAAAGAGCCCACAAAAGAGGAAACGATTTTCCAACATATTCCGAGGGGAAATAGTCCCAAGTTTATCTGATGTGGGAAATACACCTATGCCCTATATGCCACCTAAAGTCCACCTCCAAGTAAAATATTGTGGGTTTTTTTTTTTTTTGATTTGGTTATCTAATATGAACGTTGAAATCAAATTTCAAGAAATCTTGTCATGAGATGGAAGATGATTTGAAAATTAGGGTTTCGAGTGGTTCATTGTGATATAATGGTATAAGTATATCTTTTTAGTTTTAGCTATACTTCGTGTATTACCAGTTACCACAAAGTGGTCGTCTACTTAGGAATGAGTTTTGAAGTATATCTAAATAAAACAGTTCTTTGTATTCGACTATTCAGATGTTTAAAACTACCACGTGTGATACATTTGGCAATGATCGATTGAAGAGCCATTTTCTTGTGACAATGAACCCGATTCAAGAATCTATTCACTACAACGAAATGGGTTTTTTTAGGACGCATAAGCTTCCTAATAAAGTACTGGCGGGGAGCATCTGGGCTAAAACCGCCGATTTAAGCGATTCAAGATGTTTTGGAAATCCAACACACAAATCTACTGTATTCGTGTTTAAGCGATTCAAGATGTTTTGAAAATCCAACACATAAAAACGTATTGTAACACTTTTAAATATAACAGACAACTTTTGTTTTCCCATTGATCATGAAATAGTAAGATTACTTCTAGAAACAAATTAATGAGCACACAATTAAGGGAAATTGACCTAAATAACCATTTTAAAAACACATCTTCAACTTTTAACCATGCAAGTTATTTTTTTACAAAAATAACCGGAATCCCGCAAGCCTGACACCGCAAGGCTTGCGGTGTCAGCTTTTTCTGACACAACTAAAAAAAATATTATTTTTAAAAAAAAATGACGATCCCGCAAATCACCGCAAGCCTTGCGTTTTGTCAGATTTTTTTTTTCTCGTTTTGTCAGAAAAAGCTGACACCACAAGCCTTGCGATGTCAGACTTGCGTTATCTTGGTTATTTTTGTAAAAATTTAAGTTGGGTTGTTAAAAGTTAACATGGACGGTGAAATGGTTATTTTGGTCAATTTCACCACAAAGTGAGTTAACTTCTAGAGGATTGGCTACAAACCAAGGGTTGAAATCTTGATTTTGTATGGTTCAGCCCACAATATAAATATGTGGTTGTTATTGACTTGCAGCTTTTATGACAATTGACAAATATCTCCAGCTTCCACTCTTTTGTATGGGCATGCATGACACTACGTAGCCAAGGGTAAAATGGTAATTTTCACTATACTAGTGCCTAGGTGGTCCATATAAAGTGATAGACATCATCCTCTGAAAAGTTTCTATCCTACTAGTTTTAAGGCTATTATGTTCTAAAAGTCTCACAATTATTATCAAGATATTTTGAAGGATTTGTACAAAAATAAATTATAAACTTTTTGTCAGCTATATTATTATATATTAAATTTTATATTATTAAACTCAGAAATAAATTATAGTTTAGATAATATATTAAAATATAGAGCAAATTACATTTTAAGTTCCTATGGTTTATTGAAGGTGCATTTGGTACATTGAATAGGACAGGACAGAACAGACCAACGATCATTGTCCCATGTTTAGTAGGACTTTTATGTGGAACAGATATGAACAAAGTGGAACATGCATGTTTCACCCCTACCACATGGAACATGGTGGAACAGACTTATTTTTATCAATATAACCTTAAAATAAAATCTAATTCTATTCTTAAACATCAAGTACACGTTCTATTTTATATTTTACTCATTCTTTAAATTTTATTTAATGTTATATGTCATGTTCTGTCCAGTTTTATCTACCAAATGTTGAACAACTGTTATGTCCTGTTTTGTTATGTTCTGTCACATCCTGTCATGTTCTATCCTGTCTGCGTACCAAACGCACCCTGAAGGTTTCTATTTTCATTCCTATTGTTTATAATTCATCAACTTTCCGTTCTTATGATTTAAACTCTATTGCTATTTTTATTCATATGTTTTACAATTCATTTCTATTTTAGTTTTACATACTTAAAAATAGTGTTTTGGTCTCGAAGACGAAAATAGAAATGAACTGCAAACCATGGGGATGAAAACCGAAAATTCGAAACCACAGGGACGAAATCTGCAATTTTTAACAAACCATAGGAACAAAAAACCTAATTTACTCTAAAATGTAAAATAATAATCGTTTGGGTTGTGGCGAACAGGTAAAGCCTTTAAGGGGATGTAGTGGAAAATCTCATCTACCTAGGGTTTACATCCTGATGTTCTCAAAGCCTTTGTGACCATGGAGGTTTACCTACGATGACTCCAGACGGTTCGTGGTTGCATGAGGATTAGTCGGTGCACGTAAGCTGGCTCGGAAACTCACGGTTACAAAAAAAATATATAAAACAATTATAAATAAGATTCAAATACAAATCAAAATGACTTTATAATGTTAAATCAATATTCATAAATTTCCCATGATTAATCTAAAGTAAATTAGTAACAAAATTAAAGTACCTTTTTCCTTTGTCGTGTAGCTAAGTTGACAAAGGGATGTGACCACTTTGTCCAAATACATAATAGGTTATGGGATCAATTCCAGCCCCCCTCTTGCTAGTCTCAGTTGCTGAGTGAGTCAAAAAAAGTCTCTTTCCACTGGTGTCCTTAGGGGCAGGTTCCGTATGAGGCCGATTAAGATTGCCGATAATCAGCTTTTGCCTAAATTTATAACACATAGTTTAATAGTAGTCAACATAAGTGCTTCTTTATTTTTCAGTAATGAGTAGATATCACTATTTTCTAAACATAGATATTCTAGTATTTTTAGAAGGGAAATCATCAGTCATACTTTCATGATCAATATTTTAGATACTTATTTTCTAATCTATCTCTTACATAATTGATCATAAATAAAACTTTAAAAGTTTTGAAAATGGTTAAAGGAAAATATAGAAGCAATCAATAACAATCAAAATAAATTTAAAATTTCATCAAACAATCAAACATATTTAATAGAAGTATATAATTGAAAAGAAAAAAAAACATTAAATAAATGTTCATATTTCAAAATTTGTAAATCAAAAGTGGAAGAACTTAAGATGGGTTAGAGTGGTCCAAGGGTTTTTGATACCTTGTACGAAAATGCTACAAAAAATTATGTTTGTCTTTTTAATTAAATGAAACAATAAAACATGCGATCTTTTAAAAGGTTTGAAAATAGTCAAACTAGGTGACTCATCCTTATACTTATTTTTATTAATTATAATTATAAAAAAATACCAAAGGGCACATAAAAACGAAAACCTAATTATAGAATAAAACCTGAATTAAGATTGTGCAACAACACCACTGATACACCCCCAGTACATGTAAATCACTGCAAGTCAATAAATTAACCCTACGTATAAATATAAACAGAAATATAAACAAATCTACCGTAAAACTCTATTTTAGAAAAGTATAGCATAGCTCTTGGAGATACTCTTATATGTATGTTCCATGTTGAATTGACAAAGACATCGAAAGAAATGGACCACGAAAATTTTATTTCCTAAAATACGTTATTTTCAAGTCTTCGAAAAAACAAACAATAAAACTAGTTGGATATTCATGTGTTGTTTTAAACGTATATGCTGAGGGAAGCAACAGAGAAGAGAGCAAACCATCAATGCAACTCGAATCAATTGAAGCCCTAGATTATTGCATCATAAAACAGAACGTTAAATCGACAAAGATGAAAATAAACCATAATCTTGACTTAGGATGGTGCATCCAGGCTACATTTACAGAAAAACGGTGTCATTCCTATATTTGAAAGAAGAAACACAGCCATGCGTGAAAAGAAACACACTGCGAGTGAGAGAAACTTATGAGACGTGCCATGCGTGATGTAACACGCGCACGCCAAGGCCATGAAAAGTGGTTATCAACCATTGGATGAGATGCAGAAAAGATGCACCGGATCAATTCCCTCTTAAACCGCAATTTATGAGAGAGTATTCAATTAAAAGTGATCAACGATTTAAAAATAGCACTTCTCACATGATCTCATGTCGTTGTATATATATATATATATAATCAAATAAAAGCTCCTAAAAGACACTCACACCACATAATCTAAGGGAATTCCCCCTTGAAAAAGAAGAGCCTAAGCCACATTTTAATAGAATAATTATGTGTTTACGCTTCACGACACCAATATGTTCATTAATATAAGCCCAAGAACATAGATGTAAAAAAAAAGTCCAATCCAAGCCCAGTGCCAGGCCCAAGTTCAACCCTAACTCGGGCCAAAAACCCGAAACGTTTTTCATACTTACTAAAAACGGATTTAGAAAGCCAACTCCTTGTGCATCTCTAGTCTACGCAAGAAGATTGATGAATAATTCCATGACTAATCACAAAACTAGACAACTTTTGATTCATTAATAATTCAGCCGTTTACAAAACGCTTACCCGGGTAGGTGCTTACCAAGTCATATTAGCTTACCGGATGAATATGACAAGGACCAAGAATCTTACCCGGTAAGAGCGGAAGCAAGGACCGAGAGTCGAAAGGAATGACCGAGAGTCTTACCCGGTAAGTGAGTGCGACGACTCTTACCATGGTTGGCGCTTACCGGCTAAATTAATTGTAGCATACGATGACATTTTGGAGGACTAAAAATCCGGGAAGTAGGTGATAGTGTTGAATTTTACCGGTAAGCACTTACCTAGGTAAATGATTAAGTAAACGGCCCCTAAATCATCACTCTTTAAAATGTTAGTGTTAAGTGCATTTTATGCACCTAACTTTGTATATAATAGTTGCATTTTCGTTCTATTTTTAGTGTTTAGTTAGGCTTTTCATGCATTATTACTCACGTCTTCTTACTTTCTTTAATCATGGTTGGAAATTATTTTGGGAATTGATTTTATGCTTTTGGTATATATTTTGTGCAGATTGTGCGTAATTTGAAAGATGAGATGGGCGGAGGCATGCTCGTGAAGAAGAAGGAAACAAAAGATGAAGTGTGCTTGAGCAAGGAAGCGAAGAGCGGAGGAAAGAAGATGAAAGGACGCGAAGAAAACACTTGATTTGATGCTGAAAGTTTCTGCTGTACTTTCGCGGGCGTGAAAGAAACTCCCCGGCCGTGATAGTCATTTGGGCTTTTAATTCTCTAGACTTTTAATTTCTTGGGCCTTTTTCCACTTTGGGCTTTTGGGCCTTTTAGGTTTATGCTTTAAGTATATTAGGCCATTTCTTTTAGAATTAGACATACTTTTTATCACACGACAATTTCAGTTTTCTAGAGAGTAGTTTTCTATTTGAACGAGTTCTTCAAGGAATTGGGGAAGAAGATGAATCTTCAACAAGCTTAGGCAATTGGAATCCGACTTGCTACCGGGTTTCATACTAGTATCTTCTTCCCTTTCTTCTTTAGTTGCTTAGTTGTTGAATTCTTGTTTTTCCCTTGTTTGAAAACAATATTTTGTTAATCAATCGTTCATGTTCGTAATTGAAGTGTTAGATTTAGTTTCCTTCATCTCTCTTGTGTTTGTTATACTCTCTCTACTCTTTTGCATCTCTATTTTTCCCTTTTACCCTAATTTCTGCACTTTAACTATAATTTTCTACTCTTAGTTTAAAATTCTGCACTTTGTTAAATTTCTGCACATAGTTTTAGGTTAATTAATTTTCTACACATGTTTGTTTAGTAGTTTATTGTCTATCTTTCATTTGTTAGTGTTTAATTGTTTTTAGATTGAATCTAATGTAGTTTCTTTGTTAGTCTAGGTTTAATTTTGATTTTTATTCCGTTAGAGTCTAATTAAGTACTTTGTGTTGGTCTCGTTTAAAGAGTTCGTTTAATTGGGTAATCATCTCCTTAGGATTAAAGTTTTGGTATTGATCAATTGTTCTTAAAACGGATGTTGAGTTTTAATCCATTTCGATTGTAACGAAAGTTGAATTGATTTAATTGGGTTTTAACAAATCATCTAGTTAATTCAATTGGTTGTTGATAAAAACGAAAGTTTAGTCTTCACTTGAGTCGAATTGATCAATGACAACGGTTCTAACATGTGAATAGTTAGGGACGTTGATTGGGAAATACATTCGTTTTAAATCTTAATGTTTCTTCCCAATGTATATGTGTTACGAAAGTAAATACATATCTTGGTTAGAAAAGCTTTCTCACCTCGAAAGAGGGTTGAAGTAACTTTGAAAAAAATGAATTCCCACCATTACCAAAATCCAAGGTTGATATTACCCAATGTTCATAATTTTAGTCGTCTTTTATCTTACTTAGTTTTAGTCTTAATTGCTTCTTATTGTTTCTCTTTCCCTTAATCTCTTTTATTTTAAGTTCATTTAGGTAAAAATCAAATCAATTTATCTGATTCGCATAACTAGCCATGATTATTAAGTAGTTAGTGTTTAGACCGTCACCTCCCTGTGATCGACCCGTATGCTACACTTCCCGTACGCTTGCGGTATAAATTTAAAACACATCAAGTTTTTGGCGCCGTTGCCGGGGAGGCGACTAGCCTAGCATTAACTTACTTTTGATCTACTAGTCTATGTCTTTACCCCATTTCTTTTTATGTTTTCATTTCGCCATCTCATCTTTTTTTTTGTTTAACCGTGTGCTTGAGGGTTTTGTTTGTGTAGTTTGGCCAATTTGCAGACGGGAATGAAAAGTCACGATTGACGAAAAAGACGGTGAGTGATGGGCCATTGAGATGTGTGTTTGGTAAGATCGAGATATTATTACCTTTAGAAATGATGAGTGATTTTATCTATATCTCATTAATTCCTTCTCGCGTGGTATTTTTATTATTCTCTCGGTTCGGTATTTTTAATGTCAAGCCGGACATCACCGATCCGTCTTTTTCCATCCCTTGTTTAATTCTCGGCTATGGGTAACGTAACATGTTATACAACGAATACACATCGATCATACGGTGTCTTTTGTGCTTACGAAACCCATACAAATCGGTGAGCAAATAAGTCAATCCTTTGACTTTCACTGATTTGTACACTCTTTACTCCCTAATATTATAATTATTCTGTCAAGCTCGCGACGATAAACGAGTCACTCTTTCCCTCCCCTTTTATTTAATTCTTCATCAAACTCGCGATGTCAAACGAGTCTCCGTTATTCCCTCTTTGTTTCTACAATAATTTTTCGGTTTTTCGGGCTTCAAATGCTTGAAAATCAACCCCAAAAGTGTTTTATACCATTTATAAATATGTGTGTCGGTGTATATATAGATATTTTCTAATTTCATCGCGTGTTTAAGTTCTAACCAAACGCCCCGCCAGTGAAGAAATCTCCCCGAAAGTGAAGAAAAATGCATCAATTCAAAGACAAGTTTTCTGTCCAAACTCCCCGCCAGTGAAGAAATCTCCCCGGCCGGGGAGGGCCGAACTCCCCGGGCATGAAAAAAGTGCCCCGGCCGTGAAACATGGACAGAAAGTTGCCTCATCTCCCTTGTTTTCTTTAGTTATCTATTTATTTTTAAAATAAAATTAAAACAAAAAAAATCTATTTTGAAACGTCAGTTAAAAAAAAAACCTAGATTTCACTTCCTCTCCCCTTTTCACTTTCCCCTTCCCGTCGCCACCACCCAAAACCGCCGCCACCACAAGTCCTGCCGGCGACGACTCCAGCAGCCGTCCCCTCCGCCATCATCACCATTACCCGTCAGCAGCTGTCGACCACCCAACACCCTCTCTGCCCTCCTCTCTCCTCTCGATTTCAACCAGTTACCGCCCTCCCCCTCTCTCTAGTCTGAACCGTCGCACGTCACCATCGTCTCCCTCCATACCCACCGCTGCAGTCGCCGCCTATCTTCCCACGACGACCGTCGCGAACCACCATCTGAAACCAACAACCGCTGCCATTCTTCTCCCTCTTTCTCGTTCGACTTTCTGGGCCGCCAACATCTCCGCCTACCTCTCGATTTCCTCCCGTCGACACAGCAGCAGTAACAACAGTTGTGAGGCAATTTTCTGCCCAATTTGGGCATGCTTGGATATTCTCTTGGAGTATCGATCTCCACAATTCGTCGCTAATTTTGGGTACAATCTTTCCATAACTATTAGTGATTTTCTCTTATCGTTCTTACAATGTTTCGTGGATTGATTGTGCTAATTGATGCTCCAAACTGTGTTCAAATTGCATGTCATTTTAGCTAGTATGAGCTTTTCTGCTTAGGCATCCATTTGGGAAAAGTTAAGTGTTTAAATACGTTCTTTTTGTGACTGTTGAGTGTTGATTGGTATCGCTTGTGGGTTGGGTGTTTTTCATGCTTAATTGCTCATATTTGCTTGCTTGGTTGGATTCTTCATTTTAGTGTGTTTCGATAGATTGGGCCGCCACCACTGTGTGGACATAGGCTGTGTACACTTTGCACCTTGTATAATTTTGCACTCACACACCTATTCACACACATGGCTTCCACAAGTCGCCCAAAGCGACAACGTCCTAGTCGGGCGCAGCGGGATGAGGTTGCTCAGCCTAATGTTGTCCCCGCCGCCAATGCCGTGGCTCCACTTGAACTTGATATCCACGGATTCAGTTCACATCTCCCAAACTGACCTAGTTTTGTGACTTGGAGACCCTCTGCACACTAGAGATTCGTCAAGATGTTATCTCTATTTTTTTGGAAGGCTCGGGTGGCATAGGTCTTTGGACCTTAATGCTCTCTTTTATCGTGCCTTTGACACTCCAGTTTCTCTTCACAACGGAGGTCAACTCGACATGTGGTATTAACCTTCCCCTATTCAACGCAAATCAACACCGAATCTTAAAGCACTACTATAGCGAGCACGATCTCCCTCCTTTTTCCCCGTGATTATTTTCTTTTTCTTATACACCCTATTCCGAGCATTGAGGACAATGCTCCTTTTCGCTTGTGGGTAGGTGTTTTTCCGTTTCTTTTTATTTTTCCATTTTCTTTGCATATAAAAAAATTCAAAAAAATCCAAAAAGATTTTTGATTTCTCTTTGTTGTGTTAAGATTCGTAGTACACCATATCTCATCTCACATGATTTAGTTGCTTGATTCACTAATTGCACATCAACTTTTTTGCCATTATGTTGAATAAATTCTCTTCTTTGGTAGGAATAATGTTACTTTAGTTGTCACTTCCACACACCGTTAAGCATATCGTTCCACGTAGTCTTTGAGGACTAGTTTGCATACCATAGTCCCCCTACATTACAACGAAGTGACTATAGTGGAATGGATTTACCTAGTGAGATTTTGGGCCTTTTGGATTGACACATATGTAATCAATCCCAATTCTCATTTCTTGTGTGTTACCTCCCGTCGAGGTGTAGTTCTAGACTTTTGAATGATTTCTCGTCCAACTTTACCATAAATATACATAGAGGCCTTCATTTCATGAAAATTAAATCTCGAAAAATTCAAAAAAAATTATTTTCCCTTTGTAACCCCTTTTGAGCCTAAACACTAGCCTTTCTTTTGTACGCTCGTAAAACCCCCAAAAACAAAAAAATGCACATTGTTGAAGTCTTCGAAAAGATTGATGGATTTGGTATTAGCTTAGAAATAAACACAAGCAAAGCTTGTGGGTAGTTTCTTGAGCCCCTAAAACAAGCATAGCTTGTGGGTTCACAAAAAAAAGATAGAAAAAATATATATACAAAAAAAAGCAAAAAGAAAAGAAGAGCAAAAATAAATAAGCCTTCAATTCATCAAAAACATTAGAAAAAGAAGTCTCATGTGCATATATATAAAAAAATGATGAAAAACACCGTAAACCGTTTAAAGCTCCAAAACCAATAAACAAGCCTAATCCTACCTTTAACCCCTAACCGTACCCCAAAGTCCTCATTGAACGTATTATTATGGTAAACTCTTGGACTTGAGAATAAATTCAATTGTGTCAAGATTGCATTCATTTGTTTCGATCGGGAAGGATTTGAGCGTATACACGTCCCTATACACACTTGAGAGCTTAGAGTGACACCGTGAGCATCCATCTATATAGATCACCATCCCTTTCCCTAGCGACTATGGTATGTTTGCGAAATCTTTCTAGGTTGCGATGTTTTGCGATATGCTTGATTGGTATTTGTTGGTTTGACACTTTGGTAATCATAGGTTCCTAATTGCTTTTACTCTAATCAACATGTGGCATTTGGTTGTTTGTCTGTGATATGTGATCTTAAATGCTTAATTATGTTAGTGAGATTGTGGGTTAACTCGGCTTGACATCTTCAAGGGTCTTCGTTCATTTTCTTTTCTATTATTTGCTTATCATCCGAATAAATTCTATTTCTTTCTTGGGGACAAGAAAGTTTAGCTTGTGGGTAGTTTGTTAAGTGCATTTTATGCACCTAACTTTGTATATGTTAGTCCCAGATGGC
Organism: Saussurea involucrata; assembly: GCA_033807775.1. Lineage (NCBI taxonomy): Eukaryota > Viridiplantae > Streptophyta > Magnoliopsida > Asterales > Asteraceae > Saussurea > Saussurea involucrata. Next base: position 4,597,838 of record CM066316.1, read on the forward strand.
TTAACAAGTATTGTAGAAGGGGGGGTTGAATACAATACACAAAAATTTCACAATTTTAATTCTTATATTTGAAAAACTTTCAAAAGAATTACACACAGAAAACTTAAGATTGTTGCGGAAAAGAACAGATAAACTATTCTAACAATCTTACACAAAGTATACAACAAAATAACTAAGAACACTTAGAACAAAGCTATAACGTTTTAAGGCTTAAAAGAATGTTTCTTGCACTGAGAGAATTTCTTGAAAGCGTGAGAATTGCATGAAGAGCACTTCTCCTTTTATAGTGCCAAGGAGTGCCCAAGCATTAAATGCTTGGGACACTTGTCATCTTCACATATGCTGATAATGTTGACTTCAGGAGAACTGTGAAGTCCTTGTCACTTTTCACTAGGTGCAGACAGAGTAGCTTGAGCAGATAATAGGGACCTTAACTGAAGGTGGATAAAAAGACAAACTGTCACTTTTCTTTGCTGGAGGATATTGTCCCATAATAAATGATCTTCTGTCTTGAGCCTTTAGCACCGAAGTGGTTTCCACCGAGATTTGAGAAGTCTTCGGTGGAAAGAAGACTAGTCCACCGAAGTTGCAAGCAAGTTTCGGTGGTAACTAGTCCACCGAAATTCCGAGCATGTTTCGGTGGTGAGAGGACCACCGAAATTACAAGTATATTTCGGTGGTGAGAGGACCACCGAAATTACATGTATATTTCGGTGGTGAGAGGAGCACCGAAAGGGTCATCGGTGGTGGATGGGGCCACCGAAACTGTCCATGCACTTCGGTGGGAGAAGGCCACCGAAGATGTCCTATAACTTCGGTGGAGAGAAGGCCACCGAAATGTCAAGGGATTTCGGTGGTGATGACTTGTTTGAAAGTTGCCGAGAGTCTTCTATTTTCCACAAGTAGAGAGTCTTCAAGCTTGGTTTCGGTTGATCTTCGACTTCACCGAACATTTGATATCTTGTACAAGTCATTCAAAGAACTGAACTAAAATATTCTAAGTAGGAGTTTTAGGGAAAACATCGGTGAGTCATTTTCAAATCCTTGGTGACCCAACAATCTCCCCCTATTTGAATTTGAGCTCCTTATCTTAGAATATTCAAGAGTAAATAAAAGTAAGTGCGTTTTTGACCCTCTTTACTCTTTTGGGTTCTTTTCACATAGACCATTCTTTTTGTTCTTTTTGATCTTTTTCTTTTGTATGCGTATGTATACTATGTACAGTATTTACAGGTAACGAAAAAATAAAGTATGTACGGAAATAAAATTCAAATAGAGATACTTGTATTAAGATAAGTTCTCGTACAATTTTACAAAATGAGAAACTAACTTTTACAAGTACTAAATGGAGAGAACTTACTTCTTTGAGGTTTTGCGGCGCTTGATTTCATCCAGTAAGTTTCTATAGAACGGTTGAGCTTCGGGGATGTTCGGAAAGAGGTTGTGAATGCCTTCCAGAAATATGGTATCGGCTATGGACATCTGGGCAAATCTGAAGAATGCCCGACGACCGAGACCGTCGTTAAAGAATAATCCTGGTATTGGTGAGAGGCTCAAGGTTGTGGTAGGATAGGGAACAGAGGTGGGAATGGTAAGGTTAAGATTGCTTACATTCGGGATTTTACCTTCTCTTGCCATTTCCTTGAAGACTGAGTCAGGAGGATTTTTGACTTTGGGGAGGATGATCTTCTCTTTCAGAGACAGCAGTTTGGCTCTTTCTTCGGTGGAGAGGATGATGTTATGTTTTCTTTTGATCTCCTTCATCTTATTCATTAGACCATCAATGTATTTGACAAAGATGTCTTTCCTTGGATTTGGACTCCTGACGAGGTGTTGAGTGATTTCATACCATTCCGAGAGACCGAAGAGTTGGAGATGGCTTTCTTTTACACTCTTCATAGAACCATCTTCCCAGTTAATAATCAATCTGATGTCTTGAGGATTTGCCTTGGAGGTGGCAATCTTTACTGAAGAAATTTGTGACCTATAGCTCCGGTGGTGCATGGTCTTTTTGTACCAATTAATTTCTTCATTCTTTTGTTGTTCCAAGGCACTGAGCACCGATTTCTGTGTTTGGATGGCATCGGTGGACTTGACTTTTGAAGCTTCTTCTGCGGCAGCTTTGGGAGACAGATCTCTGGATTTGTCTAAGTCGATTTGAGCTATTCTTGCTTCCTCAATTTCTTGAGCAGAGAGGCCAAGTTCGGTGGTGATGGGTTGAGAAGCAGGCTTGAGTTTGAGAGTTTCCGCGTCCTTCGGTCGAGCCCCATATCTTGCCAGATCCTTTTTCTTCTTTGCTTCTCTGGCCAATTCTTCGGCCGAAAGAATTCTTTTCCCTTTGTCTTCGGGAGCATTGCTGGACTGCTCCCCCTCAACTGATGCATTAAGGTCAAGAGCTTCGGTGGAGCCAGTATGGGTCGGTGAGAGTGAGACATGTTTCGGTGGAGAAGAGGGTTTCGGTGGAGAAGAGGGTTTCGGTGGTGAGGAGGGTTTCGGTGGTGAGGAGGGTTTCGGTGGTGAGGAGGATTTCGGTGGAGAGGGTTGCAGTGGAGAGGGTTTCGGTGGAGGCTGGTTACTGGAAAGTTTCTTTATGGATGGAAGTTTCGGCGGAGCCGTGGTTTTCTCCCCCTCAGGAACAGCCGACAACTTGAAACCCAACTCATAGAAGGCCTTATCAAACTTGGAGTGTAGGAAGGCCAGACTCGTTTCGGTGGTATGGGGAACCAAGGCAAAGTCACCGAGATCCATTTCCCACTGGGAACGTTCAGGACTGGGTGAGTCGGTGGAAGGTTTGGAGAGGGACTCCACTGTGGTAGAAAGGGTAGATAATTTTTCTTGAATGGGGCGTAGGGCTTCGGTGATGGCATCAAGAAGAAGATGCGGTAGCTGAGACTCGAGGGTAGAGATGCGGGAATTGGCTTGGGAGATTAAGGTGATGGTAGATTTAAGAAAGGTAGAGGTGCGGTCGATGTGCGGGGAAGTTTGGCCACCGATTTCGGGAAACTGGAAGAGTAGTCGGTGGGGGTCAGGTTCGGGAATGGGAATATGGAGGTAAGGCACCAAGTCGTCGGTTTGTAACATTCGGGGGGGAGTAGGTGATCGGGGGGAAGTAGGTGATCGGGGGGGTGATTGGTGTGAGGACGAGGGAGACTCGGTGTGATGTTCTTCGGTGGACAGGATGGTTTGGGGAGAACCAGTGTCCGCTAAAAGAAAATCAAAAAAATCAAAGGGTGCAATTGGGGGGGAACCCTTAGAGGGTTGTGCAATGTCTTCGATCGAAAACTGATCGGGTGTAAAGCTGTGTAGTGTGAAGTCAGAACCCTCGAGCGGAGAGATCTCGAGGTCATCTCCACCACCCAAAGAGTCGAGTGGGGAGGTATGTGGGGGATTCTCCTGAAATGTAACTGAGGCCTTTCGAGAGGCAACAGAGGAGACGGTGGGGTGTGTAGCAGGTACCCTTGGCCCGGAGGGATGAAGTTCAACAACCGGCGATTTTGGAGAATCGACGGTTGGATGAGTCGGTTGGGCCGATGGTTTCCGAGACCTCTTTGGAAGAGATCCCGAAGGGGAAGGTGAGTGCCTCCGCTTGTAAGAAGGGGTGTGAACCGGGGAAGTCTCCGAGGGATCTCTCGGTGACGTGGTTCGAGAAGAGGGAGCGGAGGTGTCGGTGGCCTTTTGTCGTTTCTTTTGAGTGCCACCCGACGTCACTCGGGACCGGGGATAAGGGACCACAACATTTGGAGTGACCTCGGGAATTTCCAGGTGGCGAAACCCGGGAATTTCCGCATCACCCCAACGAAGTTCGGGAGATAGAGCGAAGGAAATCATACATGGGCGTAATGGGCGATCGGTGGCGAGCGGCTTGACGTTGAGGGTTTTGGTGCCCACAACGGGAGATGTCCATTCATACGAGAACCGGGGCGAGGAAGAGCGGCGATCGGTTTCCAAAGCTTTGGAAAGCTTGTGTTGTAAGATCATGGAGATGAAGCGGGGAAAAGCAACGTAACACTTCTTGGGAGTTTTGATGACCTCGACAAGCTCTGAGAAGAAATATTGGGCGAAGTCAACTTTCCTTTGGAAGATGAGGGCATGAGCGAGTTTGTTGACGTGTGAGGGCGATTGGTCATGCCCACTTGTTTTGCGTGAGAGGCAATGGATAACGTGAGCGAAGAAGAAATTCCAAATGCCTCCCATTTTGCTGCGAAGAAGAGTACCGGGGCCTTTGGAGCTTTTGGAGGAGTCGTCGAGCACATAACCGGTGGTAAGAACAATGTCTTCATGGATGGTATCCAAATACATGTCTTCATAGTCGGAAAAGGCGTCGATCTTGAGAGCGAGACGAACATCATCGACCCCAAAAGTGAGGTCGTGATCACCTTCGGCATTGGTGAAGATGGAGGCGTGAATGGCCTCATTGGAGGGATCGTACACGGAGGAGAGCCAGAATTGTCCAATGAGCATTTTGCTCATCCTGGGGTTGCATGTGAAGGCATGAAGAAGAGGAGAGCGAGACAGAAATTTAGCGATAGTAGAGAACTCGGGATGAGCGGGATCGGATTCAAGGCGGGCAACGTGATTGCATTGGTTGAAGCGGAGGTCTTCAAAACGTGTAGGAATTGGATATCGTGAGGATGCCATGAGAGAGATATGTTTGGAAGAGAAGAGAGAGTTGCAGGTTTGAATTGTGAGAAAGGAGTGGGGAGGAAGTGAAGGGAGGTATGTATATATATAGGGAAATGATAAGGCACTGTGATGATGATTTTGTATGGGGAGAGGGGACATGCGGCTCTTGAGGTGAAAGGGTTATTGGGAATCGGGACACGGAGCGGCGGATAGGCGAAGGGTCTGACGCAAAAGCAATTGAGTGGTCACAAGTGGGCTTTGGGAACCGTGTGAATCGGTGTAGGCTCGGTGAAGCTTCGGTGGAGGATTCGGTGTTCGCTCGGTAGACGATCGGTGGAAGTTCGGTGGTGGTTTGGTTTCACCGATTTGGATAGTACCACCGAAATGGGACTTCGGTGATAGAAAGGTTTCACCGATTTGGATAGTACCACCGAAATGGGACTTCGGTGATAGAAAGATTTCACCGATTTGGATAGTACCACCGAAATGCGACTTCGGTGGTGGAAAGTTTTCACCGATATGAGATGATCACCGATTTGAGACTTCGGTGGTGGACAAGTTTCACCGATTTGAGATGACCACCGAAATGAGACTTCGGTGGTGGACAGGTTTCACCGATTTTGAAAAGTTTCACCGAAATGTGCTTCGGTGGTAGGCACGCTTCACCGATACTTGAGATTATCACCGAAATGGGACTGCGGTGATGAAAAGAGATAGAAATTATTTGACACATAGGTTTGTCCACCGATGAGAGATCGGTGGAGAGAGAGAGAAGTAGATAAGAAGGTGTCCACCGATGTGAGATCGGTGGAGCATGAACACATATTTATTCTTGGAAATTGCACATCCCAAGTTCACTGATGAGAAAGTTGAACCTGGTTTCATCAAGAGGTTTGGTGAAAATATCAGCAAGCTGCAAATCGGTGGGAATGAAGTGCAGTTCAATGTCACCTTTGGAAATGTGATCTCTGATGAAATGATACCTGATATTGATGTGCTTAGATCTAGAGTGAAGAACAGGATTATTTGCTATAGCTATAGCACTGGAATTATCACACAGAATTGGGACTTTAGAAAAGAATTGATTATAGTCCCTTAGTTGGTTTCTCATCCATAGAATCTGAGCACAGCAGCTCCCAGCAGCTACATATTCAGCCTCAGCAGTAGAGGTTGATACAGAGTTTTGTTTCTTGCTGGACCAACTTACTAATTTTCCCCCAAGGAGCTGACAGCTTCCTGTAGTACTCTTTCTATCAATCTGGGAACCTGCATAGTCTGAATCTGAATAACCAATTAGTTCAAAACTCGAGTCTTTGGGATACCAAAGACCCAAATGCAGTGTGCCCTTAAGATACCGAAAAATTCGTTTTACAGCCTTTAAATGAGATACTTTAGGATTGGCCTGATAACGAGCACATAGACAGGTAGCAAACATAATATCCGGTCTGCTAGCAGTTAGGTAAAGAAGAGAGCCTATCATACCTCGGTAAAGAGTAACATCCACAGATTCACCTTTTAGATCGGCACACAGTTTCAAGGGAGGTGCCATGGGAGTTTTCATAGGAGAGCTATCTAGAAAGTTAAATTTCTTCAGAAGGTCCCGAATATATTTGCTTTGATTTATAAAAATTCCTTCTGAAGATTGTTTGACTTGAAGGCCCAAGAAAAATGTAAGCTCTCCCATCATGCTCATCTCATATTCACTCATCATGAGAGAAGCAAACTCATCACATAGGCATTCATCAGTGGCACCAAAGATGATGTCATCAACATAGATTTGAACAAGAATGATATTACCTGAGGTTTCTTTGATGAAGAGAGTATTGTCAATTTTACCTCTGGAATATCCATGCTTGAGAAGAAAGTTGGCAAGAGTGTCATACCAAGCACGTGGAGCTTGCTTGAGACCATACAAAGCTTTGTCAAGTCTGTACACATAGTTTGGATGAGCTGGGTCTTCAAAGTCAGGAGGTTGTTTCACATAGACTTCCTCTGCAAGTTCCCCGTTGAGGAAGGCACTTTTAACATCCATTTGAAAGACCCTAAAATTTCGGTAGGCAGCATGAGCCAGAAAGATCCTTATAGCTTCAAGTCTTGCAACAGGGGCAAATGTTTCATCATAGTCAATGCCTTCTTCCTGTCTGTATCCTTGAGCTACTAATCGGGCCTTGTTCCTGATAACTGTACCATCTTCATCCATTTTGTTCCTGAATACCCACTTGGTTCCAATGATTGTCTTGTTTCTGGGTTTGGGAACCAATCTCCAAACTTTATTTCTCTGGAACTGAGAAAGTTCTTCTTGCATGGCAGTGATCCAACAAGGATCTGATAGAGCTTCATCCACTTTCTTGGGTTCAGAGAGAGAGAGGAAATTCACATAGAGACAAATATTTCCAACTCCTCTGCGGGTTTGGACACCTGCTTGTTGATCACCGATAATTTGATCTATGGGGTGATCTTTGGTCCATTTTAGAGCAGGGGGTAAAGGTGATGGGGTATGAGGAGTAGAGTGAAATGGAGTAGTGGGATCAGAGGTTTGGTGTAAGATGGGATTTTCGGTAGTGGAAGTCATGTGATTTTCGGTGGGATTAGGGATGGAAGAAGGGCTTCGGTGAGGAGTTTCGGTGGGAATAGGGAAATTGGTGTGAGAGATGGGTTGATCAATTTCGGTGGGAGAGAGTGATCCAGCTGGGTTTTTTGAGGTGGATGGATTTGAGGGAATAGAGGAGATATCGGTGGAAGAGACTAAGGGGGTATCACCAATACATGATGAGATCCATCTGTGTAAATCATCCTCATCACTTGAAAGTGATGAACATCTGAGATCATCAAACTTGACATGAATGGACTCATCAATGCTTTTTCTTCTGAGATTGTACACCCTATAAGCTTTGGAGGATAAGGAGTACCCAACAAATATTCCCTCATCTGCCTTGGGATCAAACTTCCCAAGATTTTCACGATCATTAAGAATAAAGCAGATACACCCAAAGACATGAAGAAAGCCAATGTTTGGTTTTCTGCCATGAAAAACTTCATACGGGGTTTTATCATGTCTTTTGGATATTACTGACCTGTTTTGAGTGAAGCAGGCAGTATTCACAGCTTCGGCCCAAAAATAGGTGGGGAGATTTGATTCGCTCAGCATGGATCTAGCGGCCTCACACAGTGTTCTGTTTTTCCTTTCCACCACTCCATTTTGCTGAGGAGTACGAACAGCAGAGAAGTTCTGAGAGATCCCTTTCTCGGTGAAGAAGTCTTCAAGAGCACTATTTCTGAATTCAGTGCCATTGTCACTCCTTACCGAGCGGACAAGCTGGCCATTGAGAACTTCATTTTTCTTGACAAAGTTGATGATTTCTTCAGTAGCATCACTTTTGTACCTGAGAAAGAACACCCAAGTATATCTGGTAAATTCATCAACAATAACAAGAATATACCTTTTGCCTCCAAGACTTGGAGTGCTGACTGGTCCACATAGATCCATGTGCAGCAATTGAAGAGGAAGAGTGATGGAAGAGCATTGCTTCGTCTTGAAGGATGTTTTGGTGAGCTTTCCCTTTTCACATGCATCACACAGCTTCTCTTTGACAAAGTTCAACTTTGGCATGCCCGTTACCAGTTCTTTGTTGGAGATTTTATGCAAGGTCTTGAAGTTTAGATGAGAGAGACGTTTGTGCCACAACCAGTTTCTTTTGGATGCATCATTTGACACAAAGCAGACATTTGAAGAAGAATTGGATTGTCCCATATCTATGACGTAGACATTTTCCATCCGTCTTCCCGATAATACCACATTGAATTGTTTGTCTACCACGAAGCAGACACAAAGTTCAAAGATAACTTTGTATCCAAGATCACACAGTTGGCTAATGCTGAGAAGGTTATGCATGAGGCCGTCCACAAAAGCCACTTTATTGAAGGTTACAGATCCGTTAGAGAGAGTCCCGTATCCTTTGGTGTAAGCCTTAGAATTATCACCAAAAGTTACAGATGGACCTTTTTCCGGCACATAGTTGATGAGAAGAGACTTGTTTCCCGTCATGTGGCGTGAGCACCCGCTGTCTAAATACCAAATTTGATGGTGCTCAAAAGCCTGCATGCAAACACATATTAGTTCTTTGGTACCCATTTTGTAATGGGTCCTTTGGGGTTAGAAGAGCATGATTCCTTAAGCTTGGATCTATCAATCCTATCCTTGGGACAGTCCTTAGCCATATGAAAAGTGTCACCACAGTTATAGCATTTTCTATAGATAAAAACCTTTTTAGCATTTTTCATGTTTTGGCTTTTATCATTTGTTCTTATAACTTTGTTTGAGGAGAACAGAGCAGGAGGCTTGGACCCAAGGATTCCTTTGGATAAATCTTTGGAAGTTGATTTTCTTAAAAGCACAGATCTAGGTACATAAGTGTTGTTAGAGGGAATGTTTGGGGTAGAACTTTTAGGATGGGAGCTTGCCAAGCAGTTGACCACCGATTTTCCTTTGTCAGCACAGGAGATCCTTTTTGAGTGAACAGGAGTTTCTCTTTTGGGGATCTTTGAGGGCTTAGGTTCGGTGTAGGTATCTATGTGAATAGATTTCAACACTTCATGAAGAGGAATTGGAGGGTCATAGATTGAGGGATCGGTGGGCACAAAGGGGATGAGATCGGTGGGTTTAGATCTTTTGGAAGGATTAGCTTTTGAAGAGTTTGAGGAGGAGGCTTCATCCATGACCGAAAAATTGAGCTGATCATGGATGGGTTTGGAAACGTCATTTGAATCTTGCTTCTCAATAACTTGCAATGAGGAGTCTTTGGCCTTTAAGGATATGCCATACTTTAAGGATTCACACAGATCTAACGAGTTCAAAGAGATGGAATCACAAGAGCTAGAATCAGAGAGATCATCACATGCATTGGTGGGAGGAACAAGAGCAAGAGTGGACTCACAAACATCAGTTTTTCCAAATCCTAGACCGAACTTGTTTGAACTACAGATTTGACTTTGAAAGATTTGTTCAAGATTTTTGGAAGAGCTTGACCATTTTTTGATGACTTCTTGTTCCCTTTTTAGTTTCTTAAACAGAGAGTTCTTTTCTTTTGAGATCACATGATTTATTGTTTTCAAGTCCTCAAGCTCATTTTTTATTTCCTCAAACCTTTTAAGCTTAGACATGCAAATTTCAAGTTCAGCTTTGAGCTCTTTCACTTGAGCAGATTTTCTATTCTTACTGTCTTTGACAGAATAAAAATCTTGAGTTAAAGATTCATAGGCATTGATCTTTTCAATATCAGACATATTATTGAAGGGATGTACCTGAGCGTAGGCTGTGGAGCACCCAGTTGCCACTAGAGCCATAGGAGAAGTGGCCTTTTCGGAAACTTCCATTTCTTCTGAAATGGCCACGAAGCATCTATTCTGAGAATCACTGTCGGAGGTGTCTTCGTCGTCCCAATCGTGGGTTTCTGCCATGAGACCCTTCCCTTTTCTCTCTAGACCCTCACTCCTTTCCTTCTCTTTCTTGTACTTGGCCTTGTATTTCTCGGCACGCTCCTGATGATTTAAGAAGGATGGTGGGGACTCCTTTTTTGGAAAGGTTGATTTGAAAGGCATGTGTTTGGATTTTTTCCTTTTTGAAGAGGGATTGTCAGAAGAAGTAAATTTGGACTTGGAGATACGCTTGCTTCTACACTCAGATGCAAAATGTCCTTTCTTGCCACAGTTGTAGCATTCCTCATTAGACTTGTCAGAAGAAGTTTTGAAAGATGAAGTTTTTCTAAGACTTCGAGATTTGTTGAAGGGACGAAACTTGTGTTTAGAACCGACCATCATTGCCATCTCATCCGACAACTGTTCAACCATGATATCCTCACCTTCATCATCAGCATCACTAAGATATGCTTCCATTTGGTGGGTTACATTTGTTTGGCTGTCATTGTCAGAGTCAGATGAAGGATAGGTGATTCTAGGAAGATTTTGAGAATTCTTGGAACTTTCACTAACAAGAGCTATAGAGGAGCTCTTTATTTCCTTGATGAAAGATTTCCGTTGAAGCTTGGTTTGCTCAAAGTTGAAAAGAGTACCATATAAAACGGTTAAGGGCATGAACTCAAGGTCCTTGGTAGTTTTGATGCAAGTACATATATTTTCCCAAAAATCTGGGAGACAATCCATGAACTTGCACAAGACTTCCTCATTATCATAGACTCTGCCCAACAACTTAAGATCATTTAAAAGAGAGTTGAAGCGGTTATAGAAGCTAGGAAGAGATTCTCCTTTTTCAAAAGAAAATAGTTCATACTTTCTGATAAGACCAATCTTTTTGCATTTCTTGACTTCCTCTGTACCTTCGTACAGAACACATAGAGTGGTCCACATTTCTTTGGCAGTTTCAAAGTTCACCAAAGAGTGGTAGACCTCATCAGGAAGAGAGAGAGCAATAATAGCTCTTACCTTGGAGTCAAGGGTAACTAAACGTTTCTCCTCATCAGTATACTTTTTAGGATTTTTGAGAATATACCGACCAGTAGCACTGGATTTTTCCTCATCAGAATCACTTGAGATTTCCTTTTCAAAGGTCTCTTTACCTGGCCTCTGCGTGTCATAGCGAGCCCAAACTCTGGGGATAATGGGTCCCTCGTTGAGAATGGTTGGATATCTAGTATCCACTCCTTCCATGAATAGCATCATGCGGCTTTTCCACAAAGAGAAGTTGTTGGGATTGAACTTGGGAGGTTTTGAAATAGAGCCATTTTCAGAGAAGTTATTTTGAAAAGAGTTTTCAACAGTAGAAGAAGAAGAGGCAGCCATCGCAGATCAAGTTTATGGAATTAAACTTTCTGCTCTGATACCACTTGTTAGTCCCAGATGGCTTAACAAGTATTGTAGAAGGGGGGGTTGAATACAATACACAAAAATTTCACAATTTTAATTCTTATATTTGAAAAACTTTCAAAAGAATTACACACAGAAAACTTAAGATTGTTGCGGAAAAGAACAGATAAACTATTCTAACAATCTTACACAAAGTATACAACAAAATAACTAAGAACACTTAGAACAAAGCTATAAAGTTTTAAGGCTTAAAAGAAGGTTTCTTGCACTGAGAGAATTTCTTGAAAGCGTGAGAATTGCATGAAGAGCACTTCTCCTTTTATAGTGCCAAGGAGTGCCCAAGCATTAAATGCTTGGGACACTTGTCATCTTCACATATGCTGATAATGTTGACTTCAGGAGAACTGTGAAGTCCTTGTCACTTTTCACTAGGTGCAGACAGAGTAGCTTGAGCAGATAATAGGGACCTTAACTGAAGGTGGATAAAAAGACAAACTGTCACTTTTCTCTGCTGGAGGATATTGTCCCATAATAAATGATCTTCTGTCTTGAGCCTTTAGCACCGAAGTGGTTTCCACCGAGATTTGAGAAGTCTTCGGTGGAAAGAAGACTAGTCCACCGAAGTTGCAAGCAAGTTTCGGTGGTAACTAGTCCACCGAAATTACGAGCATGTTTCGGTGGTGAGAGGACCACCGAAATTACAAGTATATTTCGGTGGTGAGAGGACCACCGAAATTACATGTATATTTCGGTGGTGAGAGGAGCACCGAAAGGGTCATCGGTGGTGGATGGGGCCACCGAAACTGTCCATGCACTTCGGTGGGAGAAGGCCACCGAAGATGTCCTATAACTTCGGTGGAGAGAAGGCCACCGAAATGTCAAGGGATTTCGGTGGTGATGACTTGTTTGAAAGTTGCCGAGAGTCTTCTATTTTCCACAAGTAGAGAGTCTTCAAGCTTGGTTTCGGTTGATCTTCGACTTCACCGAACATTTGATATCTTGTACAAGTCATTCAAAGAACTGAACTAAAATATTCTAAGTAGGAGATTTAGGGAAAACATCGGTGAGTCAATTTCAAATCCTTGGTGACCCAACAGTATATAATAGTTGCATTTTCGTTCTATTTTTAGTGTTTAGTTAGGCTTTTCATGCATTATTACTCACGTCTTCTTACTTTCTTTAATCATGGTTGGAAATTATTTTGGGAATTGTTTTTATGCTTTTGGTATATATTTTGTGCAGATTGTGCGTAATTTGAAAGATGAGATGGGCGGAGGCATGCTCGTGAAGAAGAAGGAAACAAAAGATGAAGTGTGCTTGAGCAAGGAAGCGAAGAGCGGAGGAAAGAAGATGAAAGGACGCGAAGAAAACACTTGATTTGATGCTGAAAGTTTCTGCTGTACTTTCGCGGGCGTGAAAGAAACTCCCCGGCCGTGATAGTCATTTGGGCTTTTAATTCTCTAGACTTTTAATTTCTTGGGCCTTTTTCCACTTTGGGCTTTTGGGCCTTTTAGGTTTATGCTTTAAGTATATTAGGCCATTTCTTTTAGAATTAGACACACTTTTTATCACACGACAATTTCAGTTTTCTAGAGAGTAGTTTTCTATTTGAACGAGTTCTTCAAGGAATTGGGGAAGAAGATGAATCTTCAACAAGCTTAGGCCATTGGAATCCGACTTGCTACCGGGTTTCATACCAGTATCTTCTTCCCTTTCTTCTTTAGTTGCTTAGTTGTTGAATTCTTGTTTTTCCCTTGTTTGAAAACAATATTTTGTTAATCAATCGTTCATGTTCGTAATTGAAGTGTTAGATTTAGTTTCCTTCATCTCTCTTGTGTTTGTTATACTCTCTCTACTCTTTTGCATCTCTATTTTTCCCTTTTACCCTAATTTCTGCACTTTAACTATAATTTTTTACTCTTAGTTTAAAATTCTGCACTTTGTTAAATTTCTGCACATAGTTTTAGGTTAATTAATTTTCTACACATGTTTGTTTAGTAGTTTATTGTCTATCTTTCATTTGTTAGTGTTTAATTGTTGTTAGATTGAATCTAATGTAGTTTCTTTGTTAGTCTAGGTTTAATTTTGATTTTTATTCCGTTAGAGTCTAATTAAGTACTTTGTGTTGGTCTCGTTTAAAGAGTTCGTTTAATTGGGTAATCATCTCCTTAGGATTAAAGTTTTGGTATTGATCAATTGTTCTTAAAACGGATGTTGAGTTTTAATCCATTTCGATTGTAACGAAAGTTGAATTGATTTAATTGGGTTTTAACAAATCATCTAGTTAATTCAATTGGTTGTTGATAAAAACGAAAGTTTAGTCTTCACTTGAGTCGAATTGATCAATGACAACGGTTCTAACATGTGAATAGTTAGGGACGTTGATTGGGAAATACATTCGTTTTAAATCTTAATGTTTCTTCCCAATGTATATGTGTTACGAAAGTAAATACATATCTTGGTTAGAAAAGCTTTCTCACCTCGAGAGAGGGTTGAAGTAACTTTGAAAAAAATGAATTCCCACCATTACCAAAATCCAAGGTTGATATTACCCAATGTTCATAATTTTAGTCGTCTTTTATCTTACTTAGTTTTAGTCTTAATTGCTTCTTATTGTTTCTCTTTCCCTTAATCTCTTTTATTTTAAGTTCATTTAGGTAAAAATCAAATCAATTTATCTGATTCGCATAACTAGCCATGATTATTAAGTAGTTAGTGTTTAGACCGTCACCTCCCTGTGATCGACCCGTATGCTACACTTCCCGTACGCTTGCGGTATAAATTTAAAACACATCAAGTTTTTGGCGTCGTTGCCGGGGAGGCGACTAGCCTAGCATTAACTTACTTTTGATCTACTAGTCTATGTCTTTACCCCATTTCTTTTTATGTTTTCATTTCGCCATCTCATCTTTTATTTTGTTTAACCGTGTGCTTGAGGTTTTTGTTTGTGTAGTTTGGCCAATTTGCAGACGGGAATGAAAAGTCACGATTGACGAAAAAGACGGTGAGTGATGGGCCATTGAGATGTGTGTTTGGTAAGATCGAGATATTATTACCTTTAGAAATGATGAGTGATTTTATCTATATCTCATTAATTCCTTCTCGCGTGGTATTTTTATTATTCTCTCGGTTCGGTATTTTTAATGTCAAGTCGGACATCACCGATCCGTCTTTTTCCATCCCTTGTTTAATTCTCGGCTATGGGTAACGTAACATGTTATACAACGAATACACATCGATCATACGGTGTCTTTTGTGCTTACAAAACCCATACAAATCGGTGAGCAAATAAGTCAATCCTTTGACTTTCACTGATTTGTACACTCTTTACTCCCTAATATTATAATTATTCTGTCAAGCTCGCGACGATAAACGAGTCACTCTTTCCCTCCCCTTTTATTTAATTCTTCATCAAACTCGCGATGTCAAACGAGTCTCCGTTATTCCCTCTTTGTTTCTACAATAACTTTTCGGTTTTTCGGGCTTCAAATGCTTGAAAATCGACCCCAAAAGTGTTTTATACCATTTATAAATATGTGTGTCGGTGTATATATAGATATTTTCTAATTTCATCGCGTGTTTAAGTTCTAACCAAACGCCCCGCCAGTGAAGAAATCTCCCCGAAAGTGAAGAAAAATGCATCAATTCAAAGACAAGTTTTCTGTCCAAACTCCCCGCCAGTGAAGAAATCTCCCCGGCCGGGGAGGGCCGAACTCCCCGGGCATGAAAAAAGTGCCCCGGCCGTGAAACATGGACAGAAAGTTGCCTCATCTCCCTTGTTTTCTTTAGTTATCTATTTATTTTTAAAATAAAATTAAAACAAAAAAAAACTATTTTGAAACGTCAGTTAATAAAAAAACCTAGATTTCACTTCCTCTCCCCTTTTCACTTTCCCCTTCCCGTCGCCACCACCCAAAACCGCCGCCACCACAAGTCCTGCCGGCGACGACTCCAGCAGCCGTCCCCTCCGCCATCATCACCATTACCCGTCAGCAGCCGTCGACCACCCAACACCCCCTCTGCCCTCCTCTCTCCTCTCGATTTCAACCAGTTACCGCCCTCCCCCTCTCTCTAGTCTGAACCGTCGCACGTCACCATCGTCTCCCTCCATACCCACCGCTGCAGTCGCCGCCTATCTTCCCACGGCGACCGTCGCGAACCACCACCTGAAACCAACAGCCGCTGCCATTCTTCTCCCTCTTTCTCGTTCGACTTTCTGGGCCGCCAACATCTCCGCCTACCTCTCGATTTCCTCCCGTCGACACAGCAGCAGTAACAACAGTTGTGAGGCAATTTTCTGCTCAATTTGGGCATACTTGGATATTCTCTTGGAGTATCGATCTCCACAATTCGTCGCTAATTTTGGGTACAATCTTTCCATAACTATTAGTGATTTTCTCTTATCGTTCTTACAATGTTTCGTGGATTGATTGTGCTAATTGATGCTCCAAACTGTGTTCAAATTGCATGTCATTTTAGCTAGTATGAGCTTTTCTGCTTAGGCATCCATTTGGGAAAAGTTAAGTGTTTAAATACGTTCTTTTTGTGACTGTTGAGTGTTGATTGGTATCGCTTGTGGGTTGGGTGTTTTTCATGCTTAATTGCTCATATTTGCTTGCTTGGTTGGATTCTTCATTTTAGTGTGTTTCGATAGATTGGGCCGCCACCACTGTGTGGACATAGGCTGTGTACACTTTGCACCTTGTATAATTTTGCACTCACACACCTATTCACACACATGGCTTCCACAAGTCGCCCAAAGCGACAACGTCCTAGTCGGGCGCAGCGGGATGAGGTTGCTCAGCCTAATGTTGTCCCCGCCGCCAATGCCGTGGCTCCACTTGAACTTGATATCCACGGATTCAGTTCACATCTCCCAAACCGACCTAGTTTTGTGACTTGGAGACCCTCTGCACACTAGAGATTCGTCAAGATGTTATCTCTATTTTTTTGGAAGGCTCGGGTGGCATAGGTCTTTGGACCTTAATGCTCTCTTTTATCGTGCCTTTGACACTCGAGTTTCTCTTCACAACGGAGGTCAACTCGACATGTGGTATTAACCTTCCCTTATTCAACGCAAATCAACACCGAATCTTAAAGCACTACTATAGCGAGCACGATCTCCCTCCTTTTTCCCCGTGATTATTTTCTTTTTCTTAT
Source organism: Saussurea involucrata (assembly GCA_033807775.1). Taxonomy (NCBI): domain Eukaryota; kingdom Viridiplantae; phylum Streptophyta; class Magnoliopsida; order Asterales; family Asteraceae; genus Saussurea; species Saussurea involucrata. The sequence goes on from CM066316.1 coordinate 4,614,440, forward strand.
ACACCCTATTCCGAGCATTGAGGACAATGCTCCTTTTCGCTTGTGGGTAGGTGTTTTTCCGTTTCTTTTTCTTTTTCCATTTTCTTTGCATATAAAAAAATTCAAAAAAAAAACGCATAAAAAAATCCAAAAAGATTTTTGATTTCTCTTTGTTGTGTTATGATTCGTAGTACACCATATCTCATCTCACATGATTTAGTTGCTTGATTCACTAATTGCACATCAACTTTTTTGCCATTATGTTGAATAAATTCTCTTCTTTGGTAGGAATAATGTTACTTTAGTTGTCACTTCCACACACCGTTAAGCATGTCGTTCCACGTAGTCTTTGAGGACTAGTTTGCATACCATAGTCCCCCTACATTACAACGAAGTGACTATAGTGGAATGGATTTACCTAGTGAGATTTTGGGCCTTTTGGATTGACACGTATGTAATCAATCCCAATTCTCATTTCTTGTGTGTTACCTCCCGTCGAGGTGTAGTTCTAGACTTTTGAATGATTTCTCGTCCAACTTTACCATAAATATACATAGAGGCCTTCATTTCATGAAAATTAAATCTCGAAAAATTCAAAAAAAAATTATTTTCCCTTTGTAACCCCTTTTGAGCCTAAACACTAGCCTTTCTTTTGTACGCCCGTAAAACCCCCAAAAACAAAAAAAATGCACATTGTTGAAGTCTTCGAAAAGATTGATGGATTTGGTATTAGCTTAGAAATAAACACAAGCAAAGCTTGTGGGTAGTTTCTTGAGCCCCTAAAACAAGCATAGCTTGTGGGTTCACAAAAAAAAGATAGAAAAAAAGATAGAAAAAAAATATATATACAAAAAAAAGCAAAAAGAAAAGAAGAGCAAAAATAAATAAGCCTTCAATTCATCAAAAACATTAGAAAAAGAAGTCTCATGTGCATATATATAAAAAAAATGATGAAAAACACCGTAAACCGTTTAAAGCTCCAAAACCAATAAACAAGCCTAATCCTACCTTTAACCCCTAACCGTACCCCAAAGTCCTCATTGAACGTATTATTATGGTAAACTCTTGGACTTGAGAATAAATTCAATTGTGTCAAGATTGCATTCATTTGTTTCGATCGGGAAGGATTTGAGCGTATACACGTCCCTATACACACTTGAGAGCTTAGAGTGACACCGTGAGCATCCATCTATATAGATCACCATCCCTTTCCCTAGCGACTATGGTATGTTTGCGAAATCTTTCTAGGTTGCGATGTTTTGCGATATGCTTGATTGGTATTTGTTGGTTTGACACTTTGGTAATCATAGGTTCCTAATTGCTTTTACTCTAATCAACATGTGGCATTTGGTTGTTTGTCTGTGATATGTGATCTTAAATGCTTAATTATGTTAGTGAGATTGTGGGTTAACTCGGCTTGACATCTTCAAGGGTCTTCGTTCATTTTCTTTTCTATTATTTGCTTATAATCCGAATAAATTCTATTTCTTTCTTGGGGACAAGAAAGTTTAGCTTGTGGGTAGTTTGTTAAGTGCATTTTATGCACCTAACTTTGTATATAATAGTTGCATTTTCGTTCTATTTTTAGTGTTTAGTTAGGCTTTTCATGCATTATTACTCACGTCTTCTTACTTTCTTTAATCATGGTTGGAAATTATTTTGGGAATTGTTTTTATGCTTTTGGTATATATTTTGTGCAGATTATGCGTAATTTGAAAGATGAGATGGGCGGAGGCATGCTCGTGAAGAAGAAGGAAACAAAAGATGAAGTGTGCTTGAGCAAGGAAGCGAAGAGCGGAGGAAAGAAGATGAAAGGACGCGAAGAAAACACTTGATTTGATGCTGAAAGTTTCTGCTGTACTTTCGCGGGCGTGAAAGAAACTCCCCGGCCGTGATAGTCATTTGGGCTTTTAATTCTCTAGACTTTTAATTTCTTGGGCCTTTTTCCACTTTGGGCTTTTGGGCCTTTTAGGTTTATGCTTTAAGTATATTAGGCCATTTCTTTTAGAATTAGACACACTTTTTATCACACGACAATTTCAGTTTTCTAGAGAGTAGTTTTCTATTTGAACGAGTTCTTCAAGGAATTGGGGAAGAAGATGAATCTTCAACAAGCTTAGGCCATTGGAATCCGACTTGCTACCGGGTTTCATACTAGTATCTTCTTCCCTTTCTTCTTTAGTTGCTTAGTTGTTGAATTCTTGTTTTTCCCTTGTTTGAAAACAGTATTTTGTTAATCAATCGTTCATGTTCGTAATTGAAGTGTTAGATTTAGTTTCCTTCATCTCTCTTGTGTTTGTTATACTCTCTCTACTCTTTTGCATCTCTATTTTTCCCTTTTACCCTAATTTCTGCACTTTAACTATAATTTTCTACTCTTAGTTTAAAATTCTGCACTTTGTTAAATTTCTGCACATAGTTTTAGGTTAATTAATTTTCTACACATGTTTGTTTAGTAGTTTATTGTCTATCTTTCATTTGTTAGTGTTTAATTGTTGTTAGATTGAATCTAATGTAGTTTCTTTGTTAGTCTAGGTTTAATTTTGATTTTTATTCCGTTAGAGTCTAATTAAGTACTTTGTGTTGGTCTCGTTTAAAGAGTTCATTTAATTGGGTAATCATCTCCTTAGGATTAAAGTTTTGGTATTGATCAATTGTTCTTAAAACGGATGTTGAGTTTTAATCCATTTCGATTGTAACGAAAGTTGAATTGATTTAATTGGGTTTTAACAAATCATCTAGTTAATTCAATTGGTTGTTGATAAAAACGAAAGTTTAGTCTTCACTTGAGTCGAATTGATCAATGACAACGGTTCTAACATGTGAATAATTAGGGACGTTGATTGGGAAATACATTCGTTTTAAATCTTAATGTTTCTTCCCAATGTATATGTGTTACGAAAGTAAATACATATCTTGGTTAGAAAAGCTTTCTCACCTCGAGAGAGGGTTGAAGTAACTTTGAAAAAAATGAATTCCCACCATTACCAAAATCCAAGGTTGATATTACCCAATGTTCATAATTTTAGTCGTCTTTTATCTTACTTAGTTTTAGTCTTAATTGCTTCTTATTGTTTCTCTTTCCCTTAATCTCTTTTATTTTAAGTTAATTTAGGTAAAAATCAAATCAATTTATCTGATTCGCATAACTAGCCATGATTATTAAGTAGTTAGTGTTTAGACCGTCACCTCCCTGTGATCGACCCGTATGCTACACTTCCCGTACGCTTGCGGTATAAATTTAAAACACATCAGTTAGCAGTTTTTACCAAGTTACTTTTAAGTTAATTGACGAAGAACTAACATTGCAAAAAACTTCACTTCTAGAGAATTTATCAAGTAAACCCAAACTACATACCAAACTTCTAATAGTGAATACCAATTAAAAATATTGATATCTTTATCTATTAGCAGTTTTATAAAGACTCTAAAGATGAAGATGAGCCAACTCATTTAGAGCATCTCCAACAGCTTCCTCAAAATTTCTTTAAAATGGAGAACCAAAAGTTAAAATCCCTAAAAAAAATTACATTCATCTCCAACAGATTCCCCAGTTTGGAGAAAAAACAATGATGATAATATTAAAATATTGTATTTATCTATTAAAATATTATTTCTCTCTCTAAATATTATTTTTCAAAGATTTCTATTGGTGCTCTCACTAAGTAATCATTTTTTGGGTTAACTCCATATTTGGAGAAAAACTCCTTCTCTCTCCTACTTTCTCCATTTTGGAGATAGTTTTGGGGAAGCTGTTGGAGCAAAAAAACAACCCAAAATCCCCATATTCTTCATTTTCTCCAAAATGGAGAAGTTATTGGAGATGCTCTTAGGGTGTGTTTGGTATTCAAACATGACATGACAGAACATGACATTATAAAAAAGAATAGAACGGAACAATTGTTCAGTGTAGTAAGACAACACTGAACAAGATATATAACAGATAAAATAACCAGTATCACTAATGGGACAGATTCAAACGAGAAGACAGTCAATATGCAAGAAGACGGGAAGGAATATGAGCCACATATTCCATTAATTTAAAAAATATATATAATAATAAAATGTTTTTGTAAGAAACTAGAATAATTACCATTTTAATTTGGATAAATCCTTAAAAATCTTATTATATCATTTAAATTTATTCATTTTTAATTTTAATAAATTCGCAATTTCTTATCAAGTTTTATATATATATATATATATAGAGGCGGGTTCAAACGAGGAACGCATCAATTTAAGAGAACGTGAGGAGCACTCCCATGCTTCTGATCACATGTGATCAACAACTGCTAAAAAATTGGAACAAATCGAAAATTCGCGCAAGATGTGGCGCGAGGTGGCAAGTCGCGGATCATTAATGATTCACAACTGTTAATCATATGTGATTCATAACTGTCAATTGCTCCTCCAGATCAGTTGTGAATCACATGTGATCCACAACTGCCAATCACATGTGATTCATAACTGTCAATTGCTCCTCACGTTCTCACGTTTTGGTGCGCTCCTCGTTTGAACCTTCCTTTCTCTCTCTCTCTCTCTCTCTCTATATATATATATATATATATATATATTTAGATACATTTTTGATAAAAAGAAATCATATATTTCATCAAATCACATGTGATATCCACAATCAATATCTTTTCATAAAGTTATTTTTAATTTTGGGAGTCACGTTTTTAATCACATCTGATTAACTTTATTTAACACATGGTTTATTATGTATCACATATAATCTACTATATGAATATTTGTGCACATCATATATGATAATATACGTCTGAATAATATAAATGATGCATAATCACATATGATAATATGTGACTGAATATAAATGACGCATTATCACATATGATAATATTTACATCACAAAAAAATACATTAATATAAATATACATAATCACATAAGATTAACTAAAATATCTACAATTATCACATGTGATAATATGTTATGTGATATGTACAAAAATTCACATATAGTGGATCATATGTGATACGTAATAAATCATTTGTTAAATGACGTTAATTACATGTAATTCAAAACATGGATCCAAAAAATAGAGAAAAAATTATAAAAAAAATAATGAATTAATTATGGATATCACATATGATATTTGATCAAAATTATGAATTTTTTTAAAGTGTATCTAGAACTTTTTTACATAAAACTTAATAAAAAATTATGTTTTAATTGAAATTAAAAAAAATCTAAAAGATATAATGAGAATTTTAAAGGTTTTTCACTTTATCTAATTTAAATTGGTAATTAACCTAATCTTTAAAATTATTTTTATTTATGATATTTTTTAATAAATGGATTATATGTGGCTCATATTCCTGCTCGCTTCTCGCATATCAGTTTGATTCTCGCACGATCCTCCCTCTATCCCTAATTAGTTGTATATATATATATATATATATATATATATATATATATATATATATATATGGAGAGAGAGAGAGAAGTGGGTTCATACGAGAACACTAACTATTTAATAAAACAACCGCTATGTACAAAATCATATATGATTACGCGACTTTCCCGCCACTTTAAGTCACGGTGAAAGTCGCACGTGTCCAATTTTTGCAGTTAATGTAAAATCACATGTGATTTTGCACATGATTTGATGTTTTCTTGTTTTTAATAGTTAATGTTTTCGTTTGAACCTTCCTCTCTCTCTCTCTCTCTCTCTATATATATATATATATATATATATATATATATATATATATAGAGAGAGAGAGAGAGAGAGAGAGAGAACGGAAAACTGAAGAACACCCTAGGAGCCCTTTATCTGGACGGTATGCACTTGTGGATATATATATAGAGATAGAGAGAGAGAGAGAGAGAAAGGTTCAAGGGAAAACCTAAAAAAAACGAAAAACTAAAGAACACCCTAGGAGCCCTTCATCTGGACGGTATGCACTTGTGCATACATGTAAATAGTTGATATTTTGGTTTTATGCACAAGTGCATTATGCATTTGTGCATATATGCACTTGTGCATGTTACAAATTACTTGTATGCACAAGTGCATACCGTCCATATGAAGGGCTCCTAGAATGTTCTTCAGTTTTCTGTTTTTTTTTAGGTTTTCCCATGAACCTGACCCTATATATATATATATGAAATACCCCTAATTAGTTGTAGGGTCAGGTTCAGGGAAAATCTCATAAAAACGGAAAACTGAAGAACACTCTGGTAGCCCTTCATCTGGACGGTATGCACTTGTGCATATAAGTAATTTGTAACATGCACAAGTGCATATGCACAATGTAACACCCCGAATTGTCGGTAATAATTTTGAATTATTACTTTCATTATCTTTAGTATAGGAGTATAGGATGGGAAATACTATTAAGGAAAAAGTTAGCAACTAACCAAAGTGAGTCACGAACGAAGCGGGTGGAAAAGAGCATTTTGAACTTTCGGTACAATTTCGGCTAATTAAGTGATCAGTGAAAGTGACAATTGTCATAATCGCATGTCACTCTTGCCGGTTTCGTACCGAAAGTCACGGGACCACGACGAGAGTGCCCAACGAAAGTGACAATTGTCACTCTCGCACGTCACCTTAGCTGTCGGGGTCTGAGGGTATAAAACTCACCCCAAAGTCGGGTTTTGACATAAATTCTCATTTGGAGCAGCTAGGGTGCAATTTTTCCTCTGATTTGGTAAGTCCCTCCCAACCCAATTCATCTCACTTCATTTATGGCCCTTTATGATGATTTCTTGACCATTTAATGTTCATTATAGGTGTGTAATCTTTAAGGAAACTTCAAGTATCATCTCGTCTCTTCCACTAAAGTTCCTCAAAATATAGGGTTTAAGCTACAAACCTCCAAGGTGAGTTCATTCTCATTTTCCAAACTTAATACATGATAAAATGTGTGTTTTAACCTTCTAAACATCTCCTCATTTAATATTTCTTGATTTGGTAGAGTTTAATCTAAAACTTGATTTGGGAGATTTTAGGGTTTTATTTGGATGAAAATGTTTGTAAAGATAAATACTTTGTGTTCTTGGTTTGTTTATGATTTATACACATGCGAAATACATTTTCTCAAGTTTTATAATTTTGGGCATCTTAGGTGAAAATCTAGGGTTTTGAGATACTTGGTGATTTTGATGGATTACTTATGGAAATTGGTTTCTTATGTTGAAATAACGTCTAAATTGTTATTTTGGAAATTATGGGATTTTATGATTAAGTATTTGTAACACCCTCAAAATTGGAAAGAGCAACTGAAAAAAAATCAATAAAATAACCACTTAAGGATAAAATTCCGTCTACAGGCCATACTTGAAATTACCTTTAGATAAAGCATTAAACTTTCAACAATCAAAACATAAGTCATTCGCCAATACTCCAAAAGGTCGGGTGTTACTCAACCCCAAAATCCAGTTGCTATTCCCCAAATACGGAAGACTTCACCAAGCTATATACTTCTTGAGCACCCAACTAGCTCTCCACTTTTCACAGTGTCACTAACTATATCCCAACCGGAACCTGTTGCACATGCCGACAAATAAAAAGGTTAGGCTAACACCTATTGAATTCAAGAGTTTTATCATGGTTATATAATTCGTAAAACGAGAGAGGTGCAATTTAAATCATGAGTTCAAAGGAATTTACTTTAGATGCAAATCACCTATTTTTCCAACGCACACAAATCCCGTAATGAAAGCTTTAATGTAAAAACGATTCTCATATTGGACTCGACTCAAAACTTACTTGAAAAGTGTAATAGTATTTGATTTTCAAAATAATTGAAATCATGAATAAATCACTATTATTCAAAACATCCCAAACATGGATGAAACATAACCCACAACTCATCTATTGTGTAAAACAATCCATACAAATATAAAACGTCACCGAAAACATGGATAAAGACAAATACCCAAAACAACACCTTTCGGTGACGGGGGAGACCCGGTTCCATCGAATGTGACGGGCACACAAAGTTAGGTCACTTACCAATGTTATTGAGATTCCAGTATTGGATGCCGAGTGTGACCACTTATAACAATTAACACACGCCCATGAAATGCCGACATCCAAGAACGTAATAGAACGTAGGATTTATACCATACCGTCGATGCCTAACGGTGCCTCAATGTGAAAAACTAGTGTCCCATCATTGGCATAATACCTTAATCAATATATTAGCACATAGGTCTTACACCTTACCATCGGTGCCTATTCCATGCTACAATGGGAGGAACTAGCGTCTCACCATTGAACGTAAAAACTCAAGTGCCTATGGATCCATAACAACTAAGGTCAAAACATTACATGACTCTAAACGAATGAACTAGCGCATTCAAAACATGTAATTCTCAATAATTATAAATCATGACCAAGCTCTACGCTGAGTTATCAAAAATTGACAAATGTCCCAAAAACCCATCATAATCAAATACCGGTCCACCAATTTGACTAATCAAAAGACCACTTGTTAAAAGTCATAAAATGAAATAAAACGTAAATACCCCACGTGTATGCGAAACATGTTCCATAAACGTAAATGACTCCACACAACTTTAGCTTAATACAAATCATTTTTCCAAAACACCCATCAAGGTGCATTTATACCAAAAGATTTATACTCGTAAGATAAATCGTTAAAATATATCAATACCTAAGATTAACTCATCGAAATACTCAAAATATATATCTTTTCTTCAAAACGAAAAGGTTTACAATTTCCAAAATATGCGTAAGGTCGGGAATGACCAAAATCCAATGACTCACACTATTGTATTTTCAAGTGTACTATAACACAAACTATGCATATTTCCAACAAACACCAAAATGCATTTTTACCAAATAACTTCCATTTATGCAATAACTCATTAACACATTTCCATTTATGATTCATTTATCAAATTATCCAAAAATCCTAAATATGGGTATTTTACAATGTTTATAATGTTAAATACTTCAAATAATCAAAATCCACCAAGTAATTCAACAATTGATAATTTCATATAAAACATATAAACACGTTAAAATAAACATTTTTGGCATGTACAACGTTTTCACAAAGCAACTTGAACTCACCTTGCTAGATTTAGGCCAAATCTAGATTTCCCAAACGTAAGCTCCTTTGAAGAAACACGAAGCTTCAAGCCCAAATCTTCCAAAAACCTATCCATAAGTTCCAACCATAAAGAATCATTCTCCAAACATTTTCACACCAAGATCTCAACTTATACCAAAACCCTAATTTCCATAGATGAAGAGAAGAGAAGATTACCTTACCACAACTTGAATCCACCCACAAAACATCTCTGAGTTACCAAAATAAAGGTTTTGGGAAGAGAAGATGAGCTCTCCAATGGGTATTTGAGGAAAATCCCAAGTTAGCTCAACAATGGTGGAAAAATGGTGAAGAAGATGAAGATCTTGAAGTCTTGAAACCTTAGAAGCTTGGTTCATCAACCCAGTTTGGTATTCTTGAAGAAAAAGGAGATAAAAGAGAGAAAATGAGAGAGTTGGGGTTTTGAGGGAAGAAAAATCGAGTGAAGAGAGGGAGAGACCAGATCTGGTCTGGTTCTTAAAGTATAGGAGAGAGAAGAGGGAAAGTTGGAAAGTAAAAAGCATAAAATCCGACAGACCTCACGCGGACGTCCGGATGGAGACTTACGCGGACGTCCGACACCAACCCAACTGGAAACCCCAAAGTCCCTGTTGTTTCCGCGGAAATCATGCAGACTTCTGTCTGCACACGGACGTCCGGCTCATGCTTTAAGCGGACGTCCGCAAGCATCATTTGTCGTCTTTACTGAAATTTCGGGGTGTTTGTAGTATTGAAACCTCATACTTACAATATCATGATGGAAATTGTTTATTGGTATATATATTGTCACAAGCACTGTTCTAAAATAACTCGCCGCATAGCCGCCATGACGCGCCATGGCACCAAGGCTTGTGTCTCACGCCACGTTAAGCCTGTGGCACGCTATGGGCTAATGCGCAATTTTCGTAATGCGATATTTGATATTTCTTTACGTTTTTAATGTCTTATTTGCATATTTTTTAATATATAACCTAATTTAACTTTCTTATTACGACTGACTCATTGAGTAACACTACAAAACATATATTTTTATATATAATATTATATATGAATTAGAAATTTGACGCTATAAGTCACGTCTTGAACACGCCATGGCTTCGTCGTGGCTCCTAAGGCTTGAGGTTTGGCCTCGCCGCCACGCCACACCTCACGCCATTTAGAATCTTGGTCACAAGGTATGGTCATATTGTTGAATTGGTATTGATATAATTGGAAGTTGTTGTTTATTTGGTTTTGAGTGTAATGGATCCATAGGCACTATAGTCTTTATGTACAATGTCGGGACGCTAGTTTCACCTTGTAGCACGGAATAGGCATCGAGTTTCATGATAAGTAAGGTGTGAGCCTATACGGTTGGGCATTGTCTCATGAGCAGTAAGGTGTAATTCCAATGTGCTTATTGTTTTCTTGGATTTGGATAACTCAATGTATAGACCTAGAGGGGTTGAAATTGATATTCCACGAGCATAAGCATTAAGTAGTTGAGTTCGACATCCAATATGTGTATAATTATGTGATTGGTTTTACTAACCTATCAAGTGACTTACTTTTGTGTCCTGTCACTTATGTTGGTAAGTGGGTCTCCCCCGTCAACCCAAGAGGTATTTGTATAAAAGTAAATTTCTACTCAAGATTATTGATTTCATTATCTGCACTTATTTCATCAAAATTATTATTACTTTAATATAATTGTTTGTTCTCACTAGGCGTTAGACTAACACTTTTTCTTAAAATGACATGTATAACAGGTCATCCTAGCGGTGGGACTCCTCGGATTTGAGCGGAGAGTCATGAAGGGGATGTAGCATTTTTGAAGTACATAGAGGCGTACAATTTGGGATATAGTCATTTTGTATTTTGGAAATGAGATAGCAACAGCTGTCCATAATCTAATCCTTGAAAGTTTAGATTAGTAGGTTGTTGAGTTTTATTTCACTTATTTAATTGTAATGTAAACGTCATACAATTGTTCCCTATTTTGAGTGATTTATCCATGTCAGTATCGTTTATTCCCGTAATTACACATGTTTAAATTTACCCCAATTTTTAGGGTGTTACACACAAGAATATACCCCTAGTAGAAAATCATGTAGTCAGATAAATGACTTTTTTGATATGCCCCCTATTCTTCCAGACTCCCATACCCAGACACAAAGCTACGAACCTACACCTTATATTCGCAGTGAAAGTTTAACAGCAGGTCAGATATTCGATTCGAAGGATCTCTTAGCAAGTCAGATCGGACTCAAGTTCTTGGAAGAGGGTTTCCAAAGTCGCGTGCGGGCATCTGACAAAAGCAAATACGTAGTTGAATGTGCTAGAGAAAAGTGTGAGTGGAGGTTGTACGCGATTCACACGGGTCCCAAAGGAGGGGCGATAATGATTAGAAAGTTGCACGACGTACACACTTGTACGAGGACGCAACTTAATCCCCACCACAAACAAGCCGGCAAAAAGACTTTGGGTGCGATCCTGAAAAACAAATTTCTTGATGTTAGCAGGTCATTGCGTCCAAAGGACATCGTCCACGACGTTCACCGGCAGTTCGGCGTCACGATTGATTACCACCAAGCGTGGCGTGCGCGCTGCCATGCACTGTTTATGGTGAGAGGCACGTTCGAGGAGTCGTATGAACGACTCCCGACATATTTATATAATTTGCAGCTGCAGAACCCTGGTACTGTCACGCAGCTACGGACCGATTCACGTGGACGGTTTGAGATGTGCTTCGTGGCCCTTGGACCCGCGGTACGTATTTTAACACGTCATATGTTTACACATTATAAACTATAACATTTACACATTATAAACTATAACATTTTAACCTATGTTTTTGCAGATCCGCACATTTCTGGCAAATCTACGTCGTGTCCTGATAATAGACGCAACCCATTTAAAGGGTCGTTACTTGGGTATGATGTTCCTGGCGGTTGCCATGGACGGGGATAACTCCATCGTTCCAGTAGCTTTCGGCGTAGGCAAGTCTGAAACCGGGGACGAGTGGACTTGGTTTATGTCCATGTTGAGACAAGCTATCGGAGACCCGCAAGGGTTGGTGTTTATGTCTGACAGGGCTCCTTCCATAAGCGCCGCAATCTCTGCCATGTACCCAAACGCCCCTCACGCCATATGCTGTCGACATTTGGAGATGAACGCCAAATCCAAGGACAGACGTATTACCACCTACAAGGATATCTATTGGGCGGCATGCAGAGCATATATGGATCGGGAGTTTAACAAGTACATGAATATGCTACGATACAGTGTCAAGGAAGCAGCCAAAGTCTTTGACGATGCTGGACCGGAGAGGTGGTCCGCGGCCCATTTTCCTGGACAACGGTATGACATTCTGACCTCGAATAGTGCAAAGTCTGTGAATGCACTCTCTCGTTTTGCGCGTAGATGTCCGATTGTTAATCTTATGGACTACTTTCGGGCCTTTCAACAAGAGTGGTACCAAATTCGACGCCTAAAAGGAGCTGAGATGCAAAATGCACTCACACCAACGACGGAGAATATCGTTCAGTACAGGGCGCGTCGTGCGGCGACATGGCCGGTAAGAGCAATCGGGTATGGGAAGTACGAGGTGCATGATGACTATATTCACGCGATTGTGAATATGGAAGACCACCTTTGTTCGTGTCGCGAATGGGATAAATCTGGGTTACCGTGCGGCCATACCATCGCTGCAGCAAGATATATGAGTCGTACAGATTGCAGCGACTTGGCTGTACCTTTCTTCACGTCCGAATATTACCGGAAAACATACGTGGAGGTAATAAACCCAGCTGGACCCCCTGCAGCATGGGTGTATCCACCCGACCCGCTTCCACCATGCTATCCACCTTTAATGGATAAGAACAGGGCCGGGAGACCGAGAAAGAACGACCGACGTCCATCACGTGGTGAAAGTTCGATACAACGAAGATGTACTCGGTGCCAATGCGTAGGACACACTCGTGGAGAGTGTCCAAATCCCGCCCCTTCAACCGTGCCAAGGAGACATTCTGTCAGTCACACCCCGGGCCCGTCACAGCTTGAACCATATAGAACAAACCCATATGATATTGTTGATCTAAACACTGATATGTAAATGATATATATACACAGCTAGTTTGTATTCCATCCAACATGCTCTTCATCTTCAATCTTTCTGACCCTTCTTCAACGGCTTCTGCTTTTGCAACCACGTATGGCCATTGTGTACCACAACCCGGACACACTTTAGCAAATGAGTTGAGGGTTGTCATATATTCTACAAGAGGAGTAGACCCACGTGGATAGAGTACGGCTACCAAAATCTAGCATCATTAACAAACAAAACCCCATGTTTGTTTATCCGAATGAGGTAACCTCTGACTTGACCTTGCATGATGTATCCAACCTAACCGTGGTTCAGCGGCTTAAAAACTACTTTTCAGAGAAATTAACAACAACAAAAAAATACAAAACAACAACACAGTAAAAAAATACAAACAACAACACAGTAAAAAAAATACAAAACAACAAAAAAATACAAAACAACTAAAACAACCACCACCTACTTAAAAATTGATTTAGTTTCATCAATCTAAGCTTGCTTCTCGTTTACCTTCGCTTGAATAATTGCGAAGTCTTGCAGAATATGGTGAATTGCTTCTTGTTCTCGACGAACACGAGCCTCTCGAGCTTTTATATCCCCTTTCATCCTTTTGATCTCCCTGTCTTCCTCTTCGATCTTTCTCAAATGGACTGCCTTCCTGTCCATAATTTTTTTCCACTCTTCTGTTAGTTCATCTATCTTCTTTTCCTTTTTTGCTATGGCGACCTCGATTTGAGGTGGCATTTTTTCAGGAGTAGACTTAGGGTTTGATGACGATGTCATTTGTGGATGAAATGAGAGAAGAGAAATCAAGAGAGAAAGCAATTCAAAGAAAGAAAGCAAGAGAGAAATCAAGAAAGAAAGCAAGAAACAAGTGTGAATTGTGAATTGCATATTACTGATATTTATGGATGAAATCTCAAAAGTGCAAATGAATTTCAACCACAAATCCGTCTTCAAAGTACAATAATTGTGAAAAAAACAGTAAAAGCATGCAAGATTCGTCTAAGTACAGGGGCTGAAAGTGTAAATTTTCAGGGACCAAAAGTGTAAAATTCGGGCCATCGCGGGCAGGGACCAAAAGTGCACCGCGGCCAAAGTTGAGGGGCTTCGCGGGGCATTTGGGGCCAAAATACGTGCCACGTCACCGTATCCCGCGATCGCGGGACCTCATCGCGGGTATTTTGGGCATTTTTGCAAAATTGAAAAATTTAGGGTATTTTGGTAACAGTTGGTCAAACTTAGGGTATTTTAATTAATTTCCCTTAATTAAAATATAAAAACCATATAAAAATAATTTCTTGAGGGTATTATTTGATGTTTTTAGAAAAGAATTAGCTTTTATGTTGAAGTTATATTGATAAAATATAGGTTAATTTCACCTTACAACTAATATTGGAGACCACTAATGCTAACTCAATTAGGAATGTTATTACTTACCATTTCAAGATTGAAGAAAACAATCAATCTTCTTCATTTTTTTTGTTTTCTTCAATCTTCAATCTTCTTCATTGAAGAAAACATAACCACAAGGCTTGTGGCACACTGGTAGAGCCTGTGGGGGGAGCTGGCAAAAAACCCCTCCACCCCGGGTTCGATCCCAGGCGTTAGCAACCTGTGGCCACTGAGGATAAACTCAGGGCTGCACGCTTTAGCAGTTGGGGTGAAGCCCCGCCTTGCCTGGGATTAGTCGGGGCAATGTCCTCGGATACCCTAAAAAAAAGATTGAAGAAAACATAGCACTAGAAGAAAATTAGGTTAACCACAAGGGTTGTGGCGTAGTGGCAAGGTCCTGAAGGATATGGTGGAATATCTCATCTGTCAAGAGTTCGAATCCAGACAAACACAACAATTGTGATCACTGAGTTTAATCTTAATCAGAGCTGATGTCTTGCAGTCATAATTTGTCAAATGATTAGTTTAGACATAGCCTAGTTCATCCTTAAAAACATTTTGGGTTTTTAAATTATTCACTTATTGTTTAGAAATCATTGATCTTAATTTGTTGATATATATAGGCATGCATGGAAACCAAAAGTTTTGTCTACATACATACATTCTAGCTAGCCTGACTAGATCTTCCTTTGATCCATGATAATAGTAGGACTTGGCGTTGCAACAATGTCTTCCTCCTCCTGGTGTAGAAAATGCATGATTAACAATGAGATAACACGTACAGATAATTAATCGTTAGTTCCATGTGTACATGTTATATTGTTATGATTGAACACGTACCATAAATATAAGTTAAGAACCAAGGGCACCATGCATGAATTTATTCAATGATACAAACATCATGATGATGATGATGATGATGATGATGATGATGATGATGATTACAATGATGACAAAAACGCATGGAGGCAAGGACACACTTCTTGGGAATTATGTGTAGCTATATATATATTTGTTGATTTTTTGTACATGCATGGGTATATTTATTGGCAGTGGCAGATACAGGATTAATTTCTTTTTACTGGGCGGGGTCCCCTTTAAATTAACATAAATGTCGATCCGTAAAATTGCCCGATATATTTTTAGCCTAAATCTAACTTTTTGAGGGCTTTTTAAAGTTTTTTTGGTAGATTTTAATAGATTTTTAAGTTTTTTTTGTCTGTTTCGAGGGACTTTTTTGGTTTTTAGTCGATTTCGAGAGTAGTTTTGGTTTTTTGGTTGATTTCAATACATTTTTTTGGTTGATGGGGTCCTGGACAAGAAATTACTGGAGGAACATTAAGGTAGAAACTTGAAAATCCATGTTTTAACCTATATATTAAAAAACCCTTTTTAATGGGGTCCCACACTACATCCGCCCCTGCTTATAGGTGTGTATATTTTCTCTTTTAAAATTTGATATATAAAGAATGTTTGGAGTTATTGTCGATGACCATATTAACTCGCTTCTTTTGTTAGCCGTGAGTGTTTTGCCTAGCTTCTACGCACCTTGACTAATTCCAGCTGTCGGAGAACAATCTGAAGAATCCCAAATAACTTTGCAGGACTTGAACATGTGATTATAACACCCATAAATAAGAGTAAATTAAAATCAAAAAATACGGTAATAATTTGAATAATAGAAATCACCCTAGCTAAAAGCGGAAATTGTAGTGTGTGTACAATAATATGAATGACTAACAGGCAACAACTTAACCTATACCAAAACTAGACAAAAATTAAGACAAGGTGTTTCTACAATTCTATAGTAGTTTATCTAAGGGTGCGTTTGGTTTGGCGGATTCCGACGGAATTGGGCGGAATTGGAATGGTCAATTCCATTGACCAAATTCCATTCCGATGTTTGGTTACACATGGAATGGAATTGAATTCCATAGATTCCCCAAAATCAGGATTTGACCATTCCTTCATAAAATGGATGGAATTGAAATCCATTCCACCCAAAATTAAAAGAATGACAAAAATACCCTCATCTCTAATTAAAAACCCTAACCTCATTCCATTTCATTACTGCTTCTTCAAGAAAAGACATAGGCATCGCACGACACCCTGGTTTCTCACCTACGGCTTCAACCGCACGACACCCTGGTTTCATTATTGCATCTCATGTACTGCTTCAATCGCATGACACTCTAGTTTCTCTCGATTTTGCTTCAATCGAACTGATTCAAGTTCAATTTCTTCATCTGAAACTTCTTTGACAGTTGATTTCTACACCCTGGTTCTCTCAATTTTGCTTCAATCGACACCCTGGTTTCTCTCGATTTTGCTTCAGTCTCTCATCAGACTTTAGGTCCTCGTTTTTTCGGTTTGTTATTCTGTTGATTTTGGGTTCTTGTTTTTCGATCTGCAGGGAGGAAGGAGGGTCGATTTTGGGTTCTTGTTTTTGGTGCTAGGTTGGGGAAGAAGAAATAGAGGAGGGGGTGTTGTGATGAAGTGAAAAGAGAGGAATGAGGGACCGTAGATTACATAAAAAATGATGGCAAATGGTAAATTACATAAAACAAATCTCATTAAATATTAACTTTATAACTATTTATAATTAAAAAAATTAAAGAAAGGGCATTTTTGTCATTTTTAAGTATTTCATTCAAATTCCTTTACAAACCAAACAGACAGATTCCAATTCATTTGACAAACTACATTCCATTTCCTGTCAACCAAACACTTGGTCAAACCTGATAACATTCCATTCCAATTCCTTCCAGATTCCAATTCTTTTGACAGATTTCATTCCTTCAGAAATCATTCTGCGAACCAAACGCACCCTAAGTGTATTACCAAGTATTTCCAAAATTAGCATCTCCAAAAATGCCTCTATTGGCCACCAGGGCTGGCAATGGGTAAGGGTAAATTCGTTACCCGTTATGTTTTGACCCGTTGGATAAGGGTATGGATAAAGAAAATTTTATCCATTTATCCACTTATCCGTTACCCGTTTACCCGAAATTTTAGTGGGTAAGGTATGGATAAGCGGTTGTTTTCGTTATCCATTACCCGTTACCCGTTACGATATAATATATATATATATATACACATATATATATAATTAAAAATTAATGTGTATATATACATAATTATATATCATTAATATTTTTATAATATTGTCATATATTAATATGTACTTTAATTTATTTTTTATATTTATCGAGTAAAAAATTTCATGATGATTAAACAAGAAGCAAGACGGGTTCAAGTAAATAAATACAATAAAAAGTGTTAGTCTTATAATTTATATATATTTTTAATATTATACTATGATAATTCTTTGAAAATAATAAAATGTTTAGTATACATATTAGATATAAAATAGTAACTATATTTATGAGCTTATGTTTTACTTATATACTTGAGATTTAACGATATCAATTATAGTTTAAAATAAAATTTTGTTTTACCATTTGTCCATTACCCGTTTCGTTACCCGGTATTTTTAATGGGTAGGGTAGGATATGGATAATGGTTTTATGAGACGGATAATTACCAGTTTCGTTACCCGTTATTTTAAATGGATTGGATAACGGATTAACCCTTACCCTACCTGTTGCCAGCCCTAGCCATCATCGCTCCGCTCAAGCATTAGTCACCCTGCTACCTTGAGTCCTTGATATACAAAAAGTGTTACGCTAAAAAGTGTTACGCTAAAAGTGTTATGCTAAAAATCTGTAATAACAAAAAGTGTTACGCTAAAAATCTGTAATAACCGGGTTTTGTATAGCAAATATGAAAGCTTAGTGGCTAATGTTAAAAGAATGAAAGTTAAGTTAAGGGGCGCTTTTGCAAAATTTGAAAGATGTATAGTGGCTCAAATCCCTAGGGCATCATTTGGGTTTAATCAGTATCATTTGTTCCTTGGAGTGTTTGGCGGCTAGGAGAAGAAAAGGGAAGAGACGAAGAAAAACTGTTGGAGAAATCTGATTTGTGGAAGTAATCATTGAAGGTAACCTCACCCAAACTCTTCTCCTTGTTATTCATGAATTCTCTTCTGTGATTTTGATGTAAAACTCTAGGTTTCATGGTGTTCTTCTCCTAAACTTCTTTAATAGAGAAATGTGGGTTTTTGTAACATCCTGAATTTTCAATAATAGTAAGTTAATGAGAATTGAGATTTATTTGTAATTTAGTTTTAACCTTGAATTATATGGAAAGTTTATAATTCAAATTGGGATTAAAATGTTAGTGATCAAAGTTAAGTGTCATTGTGGAAATAATGAAACTCGGAGGTGTAAATGGGTAATTTTGGAAAGTGTGTATGTTAACTTAGCTGAAACAAAATCAGATATTCCTCATTTTGTGTTTTGGGTCGGTCAAGAAATAGAGAGAAAGAGAGAAAAGGAGAAAAAGAAGGAAAGCAAGGGTTTGGTCATCAAATTGGTAAGATAATTGTGTTGGTTTATGATAAAATCTGTTGTAGTTGTGTGGGTGTAAACGATTTTGATTATGGAATAGGTATTTGGAATCATAAACAACAGAATTGAGGAATCAGACTTGTGCAGAAAGTGGGTTTTACATCAAAAAGGTGAGTTCATTTGTTCCTTGCTTAAATCAGTGTTTTCATGTTAAATTAAACCTTGTAATAGTTGTAGAAAGTGGTTATGAACTGTATGGGATGGTTTGGAAAGAGCTGAATCGAACAGACATGAAAATGGATCGAATTTTAGGCTGCAGAACCGAGTTTTCCGGATAAATCGTCATATCCGGAAAACCGAGATGATGAATGTGTCCGGACGTGATCAAGTATCCGGGTAAGTTTTATTTTGTTGTAAGAATCCGGATGAATATAGTATCCGGATGGTTTTAGTATCCGGATGTCGTCCGGATTAGAATAGTATCCGGTAAAGTGTTGTTATCCAGAAAAGTCCTTTTATCCGGATAAGTTAGAAGTATCCGAAAAACCCCTGTTGTCCGGACACTTTTGTGAAATTAGAAATGTTAGGTCTTAATGTTTGGAAGCAGATTCTAGATGAATTGTCTAGTTAAGTTTCTAAAAAAATTCTTGGGGCGCTGCCCCCAGACCCCGCAAGGGCGTTGCCCCTTGACCCCATCCGCTAACCGGGTAGCGGAACCCTCGTGCTAAGTTGCCGAAGGGGGAGCATTTGAGAATATGATATGAGCTGTAATGTATTGTTATACATATACGTTAGTAAAGTGTAATGGATCCATAGACACTAATGGTTATGTACACGTAGAATAGATGAAGATTAATCATTATTCTGATGTGTGTGAGAAATCGTGGAATAAACGTAATTCCTGATTCCTAAGGAAAAGAAGAGATTGGCATGTGTATATTGTAATCACTATTTCCTTCTCTAAGAAATAGGCATGTGTATATTGTTATTTCTTAGATGTGTACAGAAATGGGCATGTGTATATTGCGGTTTCTGGAATAGATGTGTACAGAAATGGGCATGTGTATATTGCGGTTTCTGGAATAGATGTGTACGGAACTGGGCATGTGTATATTGCGGTTTCTGGAATAGATGTGTACCGAACTGGGCATGTGTATATTGCGATTTCCGGAATAGAAACATTACTCTAGAATCAGTACAGATTTGTAGGGTAGCTCTGAAACATGATATGATGATGGAATGAGTGTCAGTCATATTCATGGGATTAAATGGAAGTCCTGTTAACGGAATAGAGTTACACGTTTGGTAAGAAAAAGGGTAACCAGGTTTGTTATAACTTGCTTACATTGATTTTGCAAATGTTATTATGGAAACGAATGTTCTCACTAGGCGTTGGCCTAATCGTTTCATATGATGTTTCCTTACCAGGTACCAGCTCGGGAAAGTAAAGGGTTGTGGGACGAGCGTTTTTGGAATAGCAGAGGTGTCAATTAACCAGAAGAGATTTTGTTAGATTGCTTAGATAACTTAGTTAATCTGATTGTAGTGATGTGATTAGATTAATAGGTTATTTGAAGAATCCTGTATTGTAAATGTACTCTGGATGGTTAATTACCTTGCTATACATTTTGTAAGTTGAAGTTTATTGTATCATAACTTGTGAAATTTGAGGTTCAAATTAGCCCTGATTTTAGGGTGTTACAGTTTTGGTTGCAAAAGAACGTTTTAGTGGTAATAGTTGAGTTTAAGCAAGTGTTTCAGGTTGGGAAATGAACCCCAATAGTTGCCTAATCAAGAAAATGGCCGAAAAACCTGTTTCTAATCATTTTGGGAAGTTGGGTTTTTCCTAGTTCGCAAGTTCCCGGACGTCGCCCCATTCGAATAGTAATGTCCGGACAGTGGGGGTTTCCAGATGGAGCTCATAGGTAACCGGGTGTCGAGGGTTTCCGGGTAAGTGGCAGTTCAGGTTTCCGGATATGTTGTCCGGAATGTAGTATGTCAGGAAAGTGTGTGTCCGGTAAGTGTAGTTATCCGGGAAGTATAGTTATCCGGTAAGTAGAGTTATTCGGAAAGTTGTGTACCCGGTAAGCCGAGTTGTCCGGTAAGTTAGTGTCTGGAAAGTTGGTTTAGGATCTGAGCAGTTGTATTTCATCAATTTCTCAGGTAGATTGATTGAAAGCCAGAAGCAAAGTAAGAAAAGATATTAAGCGCACCAGGTGAGTTTTTCTAACTAAAATACGCGATTTTACGTGTTTTTTCCAAAGAAAGGGAATATGTGGAAATGCCATGTTATTTTACATGATTTTTTACGTAAATGAAGGTTTAATATTTTACTGATCATGGTGTGCTTACGAGCATGATTTATTTACAAGCTTTTACGTATGTTTTCTCATGAAAAATACGTTTTAAGGAAAAGATTATTCAGCAAGGTGAAATGAATTATAAAGTGTTACACGGATTTCATGTTTCCTGATTATGTCAAGCTATGTGTATGTTATGTGGAGTCGGTCTGCACAGTGGGATCTGATGATCCCTTGGGCTGTTATGAGAAGCTTGTAGGAGGGAATTCATTTCCTTCCTACTCGGATAGGTGAGTAGCTTGTAGGAGGGAATTCATTTCCTTCCTACTCGGATATGTGAGAAGCTTGTAGGAGGGAATTCGTTTCCTTCCTACTCGGAAATGTGACTACCTATGTGATCCTTAAACACTGTGCAGTACCATGGTTGAATGATTATGTGAAGAATGTTAAGGTGTTTTATAAAATGATTTTTATAATGTTGTTGTACACTGTTTACGGAGGGAACTCACTAGACCTCATGGTCTAACCCTCGCTTTTCAAAACTAAAACCTTTTCAGGTAAGCATATAGTAGGAGGCTCAAGTAAGTGAGCAAGAGCAAGATAGAGTACAGATGCAGCTATAGACAATGCAATTGCCACCCATAGAAGCTAGAATATTCTCAGTTGTGTAT
Organism: Saussurea involucrata; assembly: GCA_033807775.1. Taxonomy (NCBI): domain Eukaryota; kingdom Viridiplantae; phylum Streptophyta; class Magnoliopsida; order Asterales; family Asteraceae; genus Saussurea; species Saussurea involucrata. The sequence goes on from CM066316.1 coordinate 4,636,365, forward strand.
AGGTTGTTTCCGCCAACCTTAGTTTGAGACTGATGTAATGAGATTTTTGAGACCCAGTTTTGTAAATGTTATGATTTCATGCTATGTATGTTCTGTTGTATTTTTGGGATGTTACAAATGGTATCAGAGCCATAGTTTAAGGGATTTAGGTGACCGGACGGGCCTAAACTTAAACTTTGGAGTAGAAATCACAACTGAGAATCGGGAAATGCGCTAGGAGGGCATTATTGTATATACAGAAATTGCGTTAGGAGGACACTATTGTAGAGATAGGACTAATAGGGTACTGAGGACTGTCATGTAAGGTAAGTTTGAGACTACTCCTGGCCAGTGTAATTACGAACTTATAGGTACATGTATGTGCTTAACCTGCCTTATTATTCCGAAGTGGTAGTTAGAAGCTAGTGTTTATGTCATGTTCCAGTACTTTATAAGGTCAGCAAGATCCCTGAGGGGTAGACTGAGACCCCTTGTTGGGGAGGTTTCATGAGAAGACATTATGATGTGATGTACGTATACATCGTAGAGAAGAAATGTTGTATAGAGTGTTATGAGTCGTCTAGAGGTAGCTCTTCGTGGATTCAGAGAGGAAGAATGTTTGAGTTTGAGTAAGACTCCTGTTTTGGGAGAGTCCCAATTCTAGAAATCATGGGATTGATCAGTCAGGATGGTAAGGAAAGACTGTGTCGAAATCTTGAAAGTGTCAATGGAGCTCTGACTTCTTAATCAAGCTTTTCAATGGCAGGGTAAATGAAATAAGATACCTATAGTGAAATGAAAGCGGGTAGAAGTAGAAAGTGAGATAGTTGATCAAAACGAAAGTAGTATGAAATGGTTGAGTAAGTGAGATGTAGAACGTATGTACAGCAAGTTGTTGCATGACCGAGAGGGCGACCATTGGTCGTAGGTAAGTGTCAAGGATAAGCTGCGTGAGTAAAGCGGTTGACCTTGTTAGAGTGAGTAGCCTTCAATTGCAAGTAGAGTCTCATGCATGGCGTTCTTTTATGTAACATGAAACTTTCACGATTTAAGTTAAATGTGTAAATATAAATTTTGATCGAAAATGAGTCAGAATGTGCACGCGTATGTTTAAAGAAAAGGTGATTTCATTCACATTGCACATTGAAATTTTGAGCTTAACGATTTGCAAAGTATTTCACATTTTTCATGATAAGGAAAATTTGTTGCAAAAGGTCAAGAAAATGGTTACCTGCAATTCATTTATAACCAAAATGCTTATTGATCTATTGATATCATACAAATGAGTGTGAGAACCGACTGGCTTACTTTGTGTCGGTAATTCTTTCAGAATTGTGTCATATGAAAAGATTTCCATACAATATATTACTGTCGTAATAACATCGTTCGGATTGAGCAAGTGTGAGGTTCACGGGAAGATACATGCAAGCGATTCTCGAATCGTTGTGCGGGGCATTGAAGTTATAATAGTAATGGGGTCATGTGTACCCAAGTTGTTTCCAAATGTTGTTATTTAAAAAGGATAAAATGTACGAAACGATTTATTTACCGCGTCGTCATGCATGAGGGCTATGAACTCACTAGGTCATAGAGTATTACATTTTAAGCTAAGGAAGAACTCCGAGAGTGGAGAGGCGTTGGTCAAATCAGGGGAGGACGTTTGTAGTTGTGGTATGTGTTCAAGAAGAAAGTTGGACAGTGGAAGAGACAGAAGTGAATTATAGTGTCGATTGTATGAGGGTATGTCCCCTTGTTCGGTAACTAGAAGTATGGTTGTCGAGGGACGGTTGGGCCCAAGGGAAGGAGTAGAAGTCATCGAGGTGATGGTTTTAGCAACTCGTTATGAGTAGTGTGGTGAGGAAGAATGAAATGTCCATGGCGTAGGAATATGAGTTTCGAGGTGAGCTTGTAATGTTGATGTTACATGAGTAGGTTTCGAAAAGAGGGAGACAGATCATGAAGTTGATTATGATATGTTGGAAGGATTAGGTTCCTTAAGGAACCCATGTTAAAGAATAAGTTAAGAAAGTAGTTACAGGTTGTCTATTGTTGTAGAAGTCGACAGTTGTGTAAGGTGGCCGAGGCCGAAGACTTGAACCAGAAGGTTGAAAGTTGATAGAACACCTTGTAGGGGAGTTAAGAGGATGAGAAACTATTGTTTTGAACAAGCGTCCTATTTACGAGGTATGGAGGGTTCGTAGAATGATGAGGTATGTAGCACGAGCGAAGCGAGTGTGTAGATTTTATCGTTCGGTGAGGGACTGTGTCCAGCTTATGTAAGGGCTCGGATCGTAAAGAGCTAGCTAGAATGTTTGTGTTTGAGCTAATTGAGAACTCGTGAGTTATAGTTCAACAAGTCGGGAAAGGACTAAGTAGCGAGATAGACTCGATTATGTATACGGGAGGATTTGAAGGCAAGTTCGAATTGTGTGAATGATCATGAGAGATCTGGTCTGCAGCGTGATGTTATGGGCAAAGAGTGTACGGATGTGTAGTGACAGTAATTGTCAAGCTAAATGTGTCAGCTAGTGTCGTAGTGATGTGATGTTAGATAGATAGAAAGCATCAAATAGAAACCTTTTTGGGGGTTTTCGATGAGGCGTTCGGTTTGTTAACTAGATTGCTGGAGCACGCAGGGTGTAAGTTGACGTTGTGATATGTTTATGTTCGGGATAGAAAGACGGAGTGGTGGGGGTGGTTACCCAAAGGAGAAACCAAGTGTTTTTGGTTGTAAGAGTCGCTAAGTAAGCATATTTTGGGATCATTGGAAGTTAAAGAAGATAATGGGTGTGTTAGTCAAAATGTGGTGGAGTAGATGCGAAATCCTTAAAGAATGTGAGTTGTTTCTTATGTGCGAAAGAATTGTCTGAGAGAGTAAAAGTTGGCGATTAAAGAATGTATAGTGACGTCGAACATTGGTGTCGTTTCAAGACGACTTGGTTGAATGCCTTAAGTTAGGATCTTGGTGCAATTGTTTGGTTATGTAAGTAATGAGAAAGTGATGTCAGCATGGGGAAAGGTCAGGAGAGAGGGGCAAGTAATGTTTGGTGGGCGGTGCTCCATGCTAACATGGGGAGGTGAAGATAGTATGTCGGAATAAGTGAGTGAATTGGGAGTAGTAAGATTGACAGTAATGCCGAAAGGTGCAGTGTTGTGTAGATTGTCACTGATAAGTGTGCGAACTTTTGGAAAGAGTATTGAGGAAGGAAATTGTGTATGATTTTGTGCAGGAAAGAAGTGGATGAGGCAACTGAATGAGTTAAGTTAGTGACTTTGTGAGAAATGTTTAAACGAATTGGTCGTGCAGTGATTAAGCTAGTGAGAATAGTATGGTGTGACCATGGTTACTCCTCCCAGTTGAGTGAGGATAACCGGGGTTATGTTTCAGGATAAGTTTAATTCGAGTAGGTGGACACTTCAACAATGGGTTTGGAGGTTCCTACCCTTGGTTACGTATAAGTATGGAGTGATGAAGTGGTGAGGATGTGAGAGATGATTGATGAACTGTGATTGAGGTGGTCCGAGAAAGGGAAATGTTATCTGCATAGACGATTATTGGTTGGGAAAGGTAATCTAGAATCGCTTCTAATACGATGAAGGAACTCTGGGTTGTGAGATGTCGGGATGTACGGGGTTGGCCTTGTGCCAAGCTGTCAAGTGAGTGATTGATCTTGGTAAATGAACCTCGTGTTGTAGCGGGGGATTCCGCCAAGTTCCTCCTTAAAGGAAGTATAAGTGCATGAGAAGCCTTATTTAATCTTCTATTGTTATGATTGATCGAGTAGGAATAGTAGCCTATGAGTTGGAGTACCGTAAGAACTGAAGGGAATGCATCCAATGTTCCATGTTTCGAATTTAATGAGGTGGTTGACTGAGTCAGAAGTGGCATTACCTTGGGGAAACGTCAGTTTGGGGTGTGGGCAAGATACCCGTAACTTTTCCAATGAGGAATTCCGGGGACGGAATTCTTTTAAGGGGAGAGTGTTGTAATAATCGGGTTTTGTATAGCAAATATGAAAGCTTAGTGGCTAAAGTTAAGTTAATGGGATCTTTTGCAAATTTTGAAAGATGTATAGTGGCTCAAATCCCTAGGGCATCATTTGGGTTTAATCAGTATCATTTGTTCCTTGGAGTGTTTGGCGGCTAGGAGAAGAAAAGGGAAGAGAAGAAGAAAAACTGTTGGAGAAATCTGATTTGTGGAAGTAGTCATTGAAGGTAACCTCACCCAAACTCTTCTCATTGTTATTCATGAATTCTCTTATGTGATTTTGATGTAAAACTCTAGGTTTCATGGTGTTCTTCTCCTAAACTTCTTTAATAGAGAAAAGTGGGTTTTGGTTGCAAAAGAATGTTTTAGTGGTAATAGTTGAGTTTAAGCAAGTGTTTCAGGTTGGGGAATGAACCCCGATAGTTGCCTAATCAAGAAAATGGCCGAAAAACCTGTTTCTAATCATTTTGGGAAGTTGGGTTTTTCCCAGTTCGCAAGTTCCCGGACGTCGCCTCGTCTGGATAGTAATGTCCGGACAGTGGGGGTTTCCGGATGGAGCTCATAGGTATCCGGGTGTCGAGGGTTTCCGGGTAAGTGGCAGTTCAGGTTTCCGGATATGTTGTCCGGAAAGTGTGTGTGTCCGGAATGTAGTATGTCTGAAAAGTGTGTGTCCGGTAAGTGTAGTTATCCGGTAAGTATAGTTATCCGGTAAGTATAGTTATCTGGTAAGTAGAGTTATTCGGAAAGTTGTGTACCCGGTAAGCCGAGTTGTCCGGTAAGTTAGTGTCCGGAAAAGTTGGTTTAGGATCTGAGCAGTTGTATTTCATCAATTTCTCAGGTAGATCGATTGAAAGCCAGAAGCAAAGTAAGAAAAGATATTAAGCGCACCAGGTGAGTTTTTCTAACTAAAATACGTGATTTTACGTGTTTTTTTTCCAAAGAAAGGGAATATGTGGAAATACCATGTTATTTTACATGATTTTTTACGTAAATTAAAGTTTAATATTTTACTGATCATGGTGTGCTTACGAGCATGATTTATTTACAAGCTTTTACGTATGTTTTCTCATGAAAAGTACGTTTTAAGGAAAAGATTATTCAGCAAGGTGAAATGAATTATAAAGTGTTACACGGATTTCATGTTTCCTGATTATGTCAAGCTATGTGTATGTTATGTGGAGTCGGTCTGCACAGTGGGATCTGAGTACCTCGGGATCCCATGATCCCTTGGGCTGTTATGAGAAGCTTGTAGGAGGGAATTCATTTCCTTCCTACTCGGATAGGTGAGTAGCTTGTAGGAGGGAATTCATTTCCTTCCTACTCGGATATGTGAGAAGCTTGTAGGAGGGAATTTGTTTCCTTCCTACTCGGATAGGTGACTACCTATGTGATCCTTAAACACTGTGCAGTACCATGGTTGAATGATTATGTGAAGAATGTTAAGGTGTTTTATAAAATGATTTTTATAATGTTGTTGTACACTGTTTACGGAGGGAACTCACTAGACCTCATGGTCTAACCCTCGCTTTTCAAAACTAAAACCTTTTCAGGTAAGCATATAGTAGGAGGCTCAAGTAAGTGAGCAAGAGCAAGATAGAGTACAGATGCAGCTAGAGACAGTGCAATTGCCACCCATAGAAGCTAGAATATTCTCAGTTGTGTATAGGTTGTTTCCGCCAACCTTAGTTTGAGACTGATGTAATGAGATTTTTGGGACCCAGTTTTGTAAATGTTATGATTTAATGTTATGTATGTCCTGTTGTATTTTTGGGATGTTACAAAATCTAATGTGCCCAAACAGTTTATAAATAAAACACGTATACAAATAGAGATAAACTTTATAAACTTAATCAAGACCTAAGAGTTCATATAAATCAATTAAGAACCATAAAGTCCAAAACTCATTTTAGGATGACGGGACCCAATTTCCATGGATAGTGGCGGAACAAAAAAGTAGGTCACATTCCCATATTATAGAGTCTCACTATGGATCAATGGCCAATGCATTAGTTCAACCAATCGTGATCTATAGCTCAAGGACCCCGATGGTCCTAGTTATATTCATTCGCTAGAAATTACACCATATGATCAATTGTCAGTATCCGGCTCCAGGAGTCCGTATCATAATGCCCCCATGATCAATGCCTATTTCTACTTACGAAGCGGGAAAACGGTCTCATTCCAACTCATATCGACTTATATCGTATCTATGGTTCATTTGCATTTAGTCTAATACTTATCACAACTTTAAAGTCACCAACTATAATCAAACATATAACTTTAATCGTTCAAATGTCATCATCAACCCATTTTATCCAAAATTCACCAAATAGGTTCAAGGTTTCATAACTTTAAATGAGACATTCTTTCGCAAAAGTAACATTAAAACACTTATCATTTCAAGGATTCAAAATACCAAGGATTACATTCCCCACGAAAAACACTTTTCTTTTACCAAAATACCACCATTTCATGTAAAATACTCTCAAGGATGAAAATCCATATATAACTTTAAAAACATAAAGATTAAATGTAAACATTTAGGACAAAATTCATAAAGCTTAAAATTTGTGTAAAGAGATATTTAGAATATTAAAATGCAACATTTTAACATGTAAAAAAGTTTAGAAATGTTCAAATGAACTGATCATAAAGCTTGGTTTTGGTAAAAAAAAAAACAAGAAACCTTAGTTGGAGAAGATGATTTCTTGAAGCTTTAACACCCACAACTTGAATACTTTCTCTTAAATCTCTTTAATGCCTTCAACAACCTCCAAAACGAAGCCTTAGAACCCTAGGTTTTGGAGTAAATGAGGTTAGAGTAAAGGAGAAGAGATGGTGAGGAGTAACTCAGTCAGACCTAACAAAATCGACCCTTTAACCCATTGGTGGACTCCCATGACCCTGGCTCATGACCTTTGTCGCAACACAAAGATCGCCCTTCTCTTGGGTCGCACCTACAATACAAAAAATGTGACATTGGTGCACGGTGCTATGGTCGCAACCACAAGGGTCGCATGAGCCACAAATTTACTCAACCTACGGGACAACAAATGTGACCTTTGGCTCCCGATGCTAGGGTCGCGGCACAAAGGTTGCATAATGCACCTAGACGCCTAAAATGTTTTACTTACTGCTTTTTTCAAGGTTGGGCTCAATAGGCTTTTTTACTTAGCTCTTGAATTTATCATCAAGGGTGTTACATTTCTTAATAGTGGGTGTTTTGTATTGTTTTCGCGCACCTCGACTAATCACAGGGGCTCTGTAGAATAGTTAGGAAAATCCCTAATAACCTTAATTACAAGACTTAAACAGGCGACCTTGAGAAGAATCCCCAAAGACACAAGATTTATTGTCAATTCGAACTCCGAGTGAATATGAATCACATGGATACAAATTAGGCCTTGGAATAAAAGACAATTCCGAATCTGCTTTGCCTAAGGTTATATTAACTCACATTGGAGTGAGGTTTGAGGGTTGTAAAACGATTTTCAAAACCAAAATATAAAAATGGTAAGTGTAAATAAACCATCTCTTACAAATAGAAATAAGTTCAAACGAGAACACTACTATTGCACAAAAATGAGAGAACTCTTAGGGGGTGTTTGGTTGGGGGTATTGAGGGGTAAGAAATAAGAATGATAATGAAAACTGTTGTTTGGTTTGATATAATATAATAGAATCATTACCCCAAACCCATTAATTTTCATTCCTGACCAAATTGAGGGGAATGAAAATTTTATTCCCGTTTCGTCATTTTTTCTCATACGTCCCTTCATTTCTCGACGTTGAATGAAAAATATTTTTTATTTTCACGTTGGACATCACATATTTGTATTAAAAAGTTTATATAAAATATTTTGTTTATTAATTATATTGGTTTAACCAAACAGCATCAATGGAATACTCATTCCTATTCCCATTCTTCTGCATTCTCATTCCCATTTTCATTCTCATTCCTTAAAATGAACCAAACGCCCCCTTATTTCACATGTGGTACTATAGTCCATCACTTGTGTGATACTAATGGGCAAACTTTGGTGCGACCCAGCTGCGGGTCAAGTTACCCGTACATGTATATTGTTTGCTGACTGCACCCGGTCTATTCACGTGTATTGTCACATATGATATGAGCGTTCTTGTGTGTTCGTAAAATGGTGTTCTTGTTTGAACCTCCACCATTTAATATATCATTACAGCAAAGTTGGTTTATATAAGACGTCTACAATGTCTAAATAATGTCCTAATAGAATACTTTCCAAAACTTAAGCTTTTATGATAACTATAAAATATTATATCTAAAAGTGTTGTAGTAGGTTTATAGAATTTTTTTGTGCGTATTAACAAGTTTTTTATAATAATTTTAAAATAAAGTTTTGTATTTAGTTATTTATAGAGCACTTTTGTGAAATATCCTATAAACCCACCTTTTTATAGAACGGTTGTTTCTATAAGACATTTTTTCAAATAATGTCGAATAAAATAATTAATACGATACTTTCATTTTAAAAGCGTTTTAAAAACTTGTTTAAATGTTTAAAAATGTCGTATAAACCTATTATAACACTTTTAAATATGTCAATTTTTGATTTGGTCCTATAACTTGATACCAAAAATGTATTTTATTAAAACGTTTAGATATTTTAAGCTTCCTATAAATTAAATTTTATTATGTTTGTTTGAAAATAGACCTTTTTAAAAACACATAAAAGACTTCTCATTTTTAATAAAACTTGAACCATTGATTTATGAGAAAATTGAGTCTACCACTTGACTAATTATTGAAACCCTAATTTTTTTTTGCTATGGTGATGTAATATGTATACCCAAATGTGGGCCCAAACTCCACCTCACTCTTGCATGGCTATCTGTTTGTATACTGAGTTAAGCAAAAACAGCTTTTCTTCATCTACTTAACCACTCAATCAAACCCTGCCATTATTTCCATTACAACCAAGAAACACACACACACACACTTCCATGGCCAAAACCCTTTTTCTCTCGCTCTTCATTCTCTCTCTCTTCCACCCTTTACATTCCTCCTCTGACTCATTCATCTATGGCGGATGCTCACAGATCAAATACTCACCTGACTCACCATACGAGTCAAACCTCGACTCACTCCTCACCTCGCTAGTCAACTCAGCCACCTACTCATCCTACAACAAATACAGCATCTCTGGTTCCACTCAACAAGACATAATCAACGGTATCTACCAATGTAGAGGTGACTTAGCAATGCCCGATTGCGCCACGTGTGTCGCGAAGGCGGTGACTCAACTTGCCCCCTTGTGCGCACAATCTTGCGGGGGCGCGTTGCAATTAGAAGGGTGTTTTGTGAAATATGATAACACTAGTTTTATTGGGGATCAAGATAAGACGGTGGTGATGAAGAAATGTGCGCCGTCGGTTGGGTATGATCCGGCGGTTATGGGGCGGAGGGATGCGGTGTTGGCGAGCTTGGGGGCGACCGGTGGGTTGTATAGGGTTGGGGGGTCGGCGGATGTTGAAGGTGTGGCGCAGTGTGTGGGGGATTTGAGCACCGGAAAGTGTGAAGAGTGTGTGACGGAGGCGATCGGACGGCTGAAAACCGATTGCGGTGGGGCCGTGTTCGGCGATATGTTTCTTGGCAAGTGTTACGCGAGGTATTCGACTAGTGGAGCTCATGCTTATGCCAGATCGCATCATGGTAAATTTTGCAAAACATTTTGTATATATGTTAAGTTTATAGTTTATTACTTAGTACGAACTGTTTTTTTATTGCAAAATGGGGAACTATCGAGAGCGCTGCGTGTTCAGGACATTCATCGTGAATGTTGTAAAAAACTGTGTTCATTATTCATGATGAATGTGGACATGTAGTATTCGCATGGTTACGCGGTATGCAATGAAAATGCGGTTTTTCAACCGAACTTTTTCCTCTTTGAAAATAAGGGGTTTGGTTCGAGTGAAAATGTAAATTTTAATGGGATCATATATATGGACCACTTTTGTTAAGGAAGGTTTAAATAATTTGGCATCCTCACATACATTAAAATATGCTAACGTTTCCATGTTGTATGTGTGGGGATTAGGGGTGTTAACGAGTCGAGTCGAACCGAGCTTTATTTTCTGTTCGAGACCGACTCGAGCTCGCCAACTATTAGGCTCGAGCTCGAGATAAACAAGCTCGAGTAGCTCGTTAAAAGCTCGACTCGTTAACACCTCTTGTGGTGATGTTAACTTATGTGAACTTTTGGTAACAAAATGATTAATCTATGGTACCCACCAAAAAAAGTTCCTTCTTTACCTTTTTATTAACAATTAGATAGGTTCAATAAATATATTTCTTAATAACGAACGAAATTTACAAGATTATATTTTCTAAACGCATCTATATATTAATATAAATAGAAAATGTAACTCCTTTTTCGTTAAAAAAAATATTTTTTATTTTAGTAAATGCTTTTTATTTAAAAATTTGGTTATTAATATTTATTTTTTACTTTAAAAAGAGTACAAGATCAGAAAACAGATTGATAAAAAAACTTCTATAAGAACCATAAATAACAGATAAAAAGGCACATGTGGATGGAAATCTGAGTTTTTTGTTGCTTTTTATAAATCTACACTTTATCCATGTACTAAGTAATTAATTTATAAATTGACAGTAAAATGGTAAAATAAATTTCATTTTTATTAATAAATGTTTAAATAAAAAAACAAAATATCTTGAGAAAATTAAAAAAAAAACTAATATAAATAACTCATGAGTTGTGTGAATCATTAAAAAAATTCATATGAATTATTTATAACATTTATTCACATATGTATTTTCAAATAAAATTTTCCAGATAATCTATACTATATTATAAAGCATTTATGAAAAACTTTTAAAAACAACCCTTAAAGCTTCATGTACCGCTATTTAATTCTAATTACTTAAAATCTCTTAAAACAACTAATGAAGCTTTATGTACCGTTTTTAATGCTAAGTACTTGATTAATATTTATCTCTAACAACCCTTAAATCGTGAACTCTTATTAATTAATTCTTATCTCTAACCACTTTCAAATCTTTAAATCATGAACTACTCAAAAAAACATCATTCTTTAAAAAAAAGTTATAAAAAAAAAACTTTGACCGTTTTCTCAAAAAATAACACATTAAAATAAATTAGAACATTAAATAAAAATCATATCTTTTACAACTGCATTCAAGCTAAGAAATCAAACGAACGTGCATTACCTTACGTGAACTATGTTTTTATTCTTTTTGTTTACAGGTGACCATGACGAAGCCGAGAAGACATTCGCAATAATAATTGGATTATTAGCGGGAGTTGCACTCATCATCATTTTCTTAACTTTTATGAGAAAAGCTTTTGGCCGAAACGGTAATATACTTTCTTGTTATATAGGGTCAGGTTCAGAGAAAAACCCTAAATAATTGGAAAACCAGAAAACTACGAAAAAACGGATGAAAAAGTATATCAATATGGACCTCCCTCTATAATATATATATATATATAATTCCTATTTTAGAAAACCCTTTTTTACAAACTCTATTTTGAGGAATGTATGTTTGTCTTTGATGCAATTAAAGTAATATACCATCTCAATTTGATACAATTAAAATAACATATATACTATAAAGTTTTGCTTTTTGTCAAACGGGATACCTGTAAAGTCGTCTAATGTGTTTTTAGCTGAATACGGATTTTTTTAGTTTCTTGGTTGATTTTGAGGATTTGGTTGAGTTTCTTGTTTGATTCCGAAGAATTTTTCTGTTTTTAATTAACATTCCTTGTACTTTTTAATATCACGGACCATCCTTAATGTTTGACATTATATGCATCTTTTATACCCTAAAATATATTCTACTTATGAACAAATTCACAGGGACCCGCACAGGCCATTAAATCGTTCCTGTTTTGAATGTTCTATCATAAATACAAAAATACAATTTTTGAAGATAGATTTTAATTTGATCAATATATTTTAGAAAAACCAATAAAAACATCATGCTTTTCCCTCAATTGCATCTTAGTGTATATACTTTTTTTCCAAAGCAAACTTTTTGCATATACTTTGGCTTTTTTTTCTTTCTCTTTTTACCTTTTTACTTTATTATATAATAATTTTTATTAAACTTTTAATAATAATTTATATAATTCCATTTATTTGATTTTGCAGGTAAATAAATGAAAGCTTTATCAAAAGTTGAAAGGGTTGCATGCATGGCCTCCCACCCTCACCACCTTTTATGTTTCAATTGCTTTTGCCTTTTTCCTTTATCTTGTCAACTTACATTTTTATTTTTATTTTTATTTTTATTTTTATTTTAGGGTAATAATTATTTTGTAACTTAATTTAATGCATACTTAATGAATGATTTCAGTTGGATTTGTTTAAATCATTACTCTACTTAATTATATTTCACAATTTATAGATTATAATTTTAAATCTTACATTTGGTGTATTGGTAATGAGAATGTAAAAGCATCTCTATGTTATTAGGCCATCAATACAGCATGCGGGCTCGGACTCGGGCTCGGGTAGGGAGGGTTCCAGCGGGTTGTGGTACGGGAGTAGCGGGCTTGGGGCGGGCTTGGGGGTAGCGGGTTTGAAAACCCGAGAAACCCGAGGCTTTATTTGTTTTTTTTTAATTTTTTTATAAATAATTTGAAGATAAAGCCGGTGGCAACGGCTCCTTTTAAAAAAAAGAGTAAATTACGGATTTGGTCCCTGTGGTTTGGGGATTATTACGAAAATGGTCCCTAATCTTCGTTTATTACGGATTAGGACTTGACCTATGGATTTTTATAACGAGTTGGTCCCTCTGACAAACGGCCGTTTGTCAGCGTCCGTTAGAACCACCCACGTGCTTTGCACACGAGGGTATTTTTGTCCAATCCCTTTTCATCCCCCTTTTAAATGGAATTGGTTGCACACGAGGGACCAAAACTCGTATCATCTTCTTCCTTCTTCAATGGCTCACCGTATGTGTTCCTGTGGAGCTTCAATGGTGGTTCGCACATCGTGGACAACCTCTAATCCAGGGAGAAGGTTCTACAGTTGTGTAAGTTTAATTTCTTAACCCTAATGTCCATTGATTTTGGTGAATAATCCCTAAGCTCAACCAAAATGATTTGTACAGGGATCATATTGTGGGTTTATTGCGTGGTTTGAACCACCGTTATGTCGTAGAGCTACAGCTATTATACCTGGATTATTAAGGTCTAAGAACGCCATTGAAGACCAATTGAAGAAAAAAGTTGTGGAATATCGAATGTTGAAGATATTGTTGGTGATCAGTTGGATTTTGTTTTTGGTACTCTGATTCAAGCTGATGTAAACCCTTAGATGTAGTTGTTGGTGATCAGTTGGATTTTGTTTTTGGTAATTTGATTGAAGCTGATTCAACCGTTGGTGTAGTTGTTTTTGGTAATCTAGTACTGGTTGTTTAGACATAGTTGTTGTTTAGAGCATTTTGATGTAATCTTTATTGGTCATCAATATTAAATCATGGTTTGTGGCAAGTTAATTTCCTTAGTTGTTTACATTGTTTTTGGCACTTCTTCAATAAACAAGTAAACAGATTACTAAGTAAGCAAACAGATTATAAGCAATGTTAGGCCAACTTCTGTTAAGCCAAGTAAGTAAACAGATTACCAAGTAAGCAATGTGATTGGATACCAACTTCTGTTAAGCCAAACAATGTGATTGGATACCAAACTATTGGGAACTGAAGATTTGCTAAGTATGGATAGTACTGCCAGAACAACATTACTACTTCCAGAACAAAGTTACTACTGCCAGTAAAGGTTAGTACTGCCAGAACAAAGTTACTACTGCGAGACATAATTAATACTGCTAGAGTGAAGTTAGTGTTGCTTGTCAAGGTTAGTACTGCTGAAGTAAAGTTAGTACTGCTTGTCAAGATTAGTACTGCTGAAGCAAGGTTAGTACTGTTGAGTCAAGTTAATGCTGCTGGAACAAGTTAATGCTGCTGGAATGAGTTAATACTGCTGGAAAGAATTAATGCTGCTGGAGAATATTAGTACTGCTCATGATGAATGAAGTTAATACTGCTAATGTGATAAGTTTGGTATGCGAAACCAATAAGCCAAACAGATTATAAACATCCAAAAGGGACATACATTAATAGTTTACCACATTGTTTTTAACACAAAACATCCAATACCAAAAGGCACACACACATCAAATACCAAAAATAAATACTTGTTTTTAAGTCAACACACAAACCAAAAGTTATGCATTTCCCATTAAGCTGGCCCTTCATGTTGGTCTTTCCTCTTGTCCCTTACAACTCCTTGAGTTATGCCCTCTCTTTTTGCACTTTGCACAAGTCACAGTCTTGCCAACCCTTGACAGTCTACACCCCTTTACAACTGGTTCACTTAATTCTTCATCATTCCTCCTTCTTTTCTTTCTTGGTCTTCCAACCTGTGTATGGTGGACTGGAGGTGTTAATGTGAGAGGGCATTCACTCTTTGGCCATTCCTCCCTCCCATTCAAAGGGCAAACCTTGTACTCATACACTGATTTCCAAGTAGCCATTGTGTAACTATCATGCACCCAATTTTCTGGAAGCCCAACTTGTTCTCCATTAAGAGCCATATGCCATACTGTGGCCACTGCATGCCTACATGGAATGCCAGACAACTCCCACTTTCTACATGAGCATACCTTCTTAGATGAATCAACTACACATTGATCTTGCCATGGACCATTAACCTGATACTTGTACCCTCCATTCCACTTGACAATGTACTGTGCAGCATCTTTTTTAATCTTCTCCAATATCTTGGTAGCTGCAGGTGTTATATACCCATCACTCTTTGCAATTACTTTTTGAACAATCACTATCCTCTTCATCAAATACTCATGTATGTACTCTAATGCCTTTAAGATTGGTTTGTCACGACCTTCTACAAGTTGCCTGTTAAAAACCTCACACATATTGTTTATCAAAACATCACAGTGAGCCCTACCTGTAACAACATACCACAATTCAATCTTATCAGTGACTTGTAAGTGAACATCATACATAGAATTCAATCTTAAAAACATGTACCAGTGAAGTGTGCTCTAGCCCAACTGTTAGAAGGTATGTCTTTTAACCACTGGTAAGCTTTTTTATCTACCTTCTCCAAATCTTCCATGCACTTATCAAACCTTGATACTGTTGTTGCTGTGGCACACTTCCATAACAAGTCCTTGTACAATTTTCCCTTCCAATGCTTCTTCATGTTTTCATGTATGTGTCTCACACAGAATCTGTGCTCTGCACAAGGAAAACCCCTAGCTAATGCTGGAAGAATCCCCTGCAAATAATTATATATACACATTAGTCTAAATCTAAAACTGTATACAATTAAATAGACATTATATTAGGATATACCTTTTGCCTATCACTAATGAAAGTGAAATTAGAATTTCTGCCCAACTCAAGGTCATCTCCCAAGGTTTCCAGAAACCAACTCCATGAATCAGTTGTCTCTGCCTCTACAATAGCATATGCAAGTGGATAAATTCCTTGGTTGGGATCAACACCAACAGCTGTTAGGATTTGGCCTGGATAAGGGCCCTTCATGAATGCTCCATCTATACCAAGCAAATCCTTCCCACATGCTCTGAATCCTTCTTTTAAAGCACCCAAGAAAATGTAAATTCGTTTGAACTGCCTTGTGGTTGACTCTGGATTTGGCTCATCCTCCAGTTCAAGCTTCACTGTCGTGCCTGGGTCGGCTCTCTGAAGTTCTAAGATGTAGTCCCTCAGTCCCTTGTATTGCTCAGTGTAATCCCCTTTGACCATGTTTTCTGCAATAACCTTTGCCCTATAAGCCTTCATGTTAGAAACACCAACTGAGAACTTCCTTTGTAGTCCCTCTGCCAAAGCTTTAATGTGAATTTCAGGGTTTGGAATAATGGTTTGTACAACCTCTTGAGACAGGAAGGTTGCTGTGCAATGCCTCACATTTCTTGTCTGAAGACAAGTGTGTTTATCAAAGTAGGTCTTGACCACCCATGTCTGGTCCAGTTTGACTGTGGAAACCAACAAAACCCAACGACAACTTGGCCCATCCTGTGCTGGCCCATCCTGTGTTGGCCCATCCTGTGTTGGCCCAATGCTTCTACCCTTGCATACAACCCTGATCCTGTGCTTATCATTTTTTCTTATACACAAATCCCTTCTTGACTCAATGGAATGCAAAGTGATTGCATGTCTTACCTCTTCCTTGGTTCCAAAATGCTGCCCAACATAGAAATTACCACTAGTAGCTTCTGTTTTTTGTTGTTCCTTTCTAAGCCTGTGCAAAGACCTTTTCCTGCCACTCTCATAATCAGAGTCGTCACTACTGTCAAAATCTT
Organism: Saussurea involucrata; assembly: GCA_033807775.1. Lineage (NCBI taxonomy): Eukaryota > Viridiplantae > Streptophyta > Magnoliopsida > Asterales > Asteraceae > Saussurea > Saussurea involucrata. Next base: position 4,652,710 of record CM066316.1, read on the forward strand.
CCATATCCATTGGATCAACATCATAGAATTCCTCATTCTCACACATATTTTCCTCTCTATCCACTAAAAGGTTCTTGTCACTAATAGGTTCACTAAAAGGATCAAAGTCCTCTAAGTCACCAACCATGAACTCACCTAACCCAACCATGTCATCACCAATACTATGCCATTGTTCACTCCTCACAGTCTCTTCTTCAAGTACTCTGTCACCTTGATCACCACTTACAGGTTGTTCTTCAGCCACTACAGGCTGTTCTTCAGCCATTACAGGCTCTTGATCACCACTTACAGCCTCTTCACCCTCCCCTGTTTTATACCATTCAAGACAGAGCCTTTTCTTGCAAGATGATTTATCTTTTTTTGTATTCACTTCACTAGGTCCATCATCAGGGATTTCTTCAATAACAACTTGACTAAACGTAGGAGACTTGAAATAAGTTTTCAAGGTGGTAAAACCATGTTCAACATATATGTTAATGACTTTGTAGCTACTGGTATACTTCAACAAAATCAAAACATCTTGGTCATTGCCTAGAGGTTCAAGACCAAAATCTAGGTCAAATTCAGGTTTCAAAAAGTAATAATACATTGGGTTTTCACCATTATAACCTAAATCTACCATCATGGCATCCACTTCATGCACACTCAGCTCATCACAATCTACTAAGTCGACATAATTAATCTTACCCTTAATGTACTCCCTACCTGGCGATCTTGTAAAAACCCCACCGTGATGAACCTTCATTGATATCAGGTTCGTGTAATGCTCTGTAAAAAAACAAAAAAAAACTATCATCTATATATTGATTTTGTACGTACCACACAATGTAAAAATCTATATTTACGAGTACATACCATACACATAATGCATATCAACATCTTCATTGCTTCTTCGAATGTTCCACATTGGAGCGACCATGGAGATGAACGTCACTGAAGCTTTGTTATGGAGAAGATGAATAGCCAAAGCACAGGGTTTTGTATGAAATAAGGGTTTTACCCGTTTAAAAGAGGGACAAAAAGGGGGATGAAAAGGGATTGGACAAAAATACCCTCGTGTGCAAAGCACGTGGGTGGTTCTAACGGACGCTGACAAACGGCCGTTTGTCAGAGGGACCAACTCGTTATAAAAATCCATAGGTCAAGTCCTAATCCGTAATAAACGAAGATTAGGGACCATTTTCGTAATAATCCCCAAACCACAGGGACCAAATCCGTAATTTACTCTAAAAAAATTAATTTTTTTTTTCAATTTAATCACACTATATATATTAATTCAAACCTCTTATTTTTTTCACACCAAAATCTCTCAAATTCTCTCAAACTCTCTCAAATTCTCTCAAACTCTCTCAAATTTCATCATGAATCCAAACAAAACACCTACATCCCGTCGTAACCGACCGGATACACCGCAACCGCAAGAAGACCCGGAGCTTGGTTTCCAAGCGTTTTCACAACAAGATTATCATCCGCAATTTTCGCAACAATTTCCGCCACAATTTCCGCAACAATTTCCGCCACAATTTTCGCAACAAATTTTCCAACAATTTCCCCAACAATTTCCTTACCAATTTACACGTCCTGGTTTGATTCAACAAGGTTTTACTCCGGCCAGCTACAATCTTCCTTCACCCGCAATCGATCTCGACGACGACATTGTTCCGGAAACCCAACATTCTAGCTCGCACACACTACAATCCATCTACACACAACAGTCTATCCCGGAACCATCAAACCCGACACCAACGAGAAAAGGAAAAAACAAACAATATGAAAATAGAGCCGCCAAACAGATGTGGAGTAAAGACGAGGAACTCGCGTTAGTGTCGGCGTGGGTTGACGTTTCGGAGGACCCCGTTGTCGGTAACGCACAAACCGGTGGTAATATTTTTATTGTTATTATTATTATTATTGTTATTATTATTATTAATATTATTATTATTATTATTGTTATTATTATTATTATTGTTATTATTATTATTCTTGTTAATATTCTTATACTTGAATTTACATAAATGTAGAAAGTTTTTGGACCCGAATCGGGCAAGTGTTCTTTAGTTTTATGGGTCGCGGAAATTATAGAACAACTCATCAACTCAACACCAAGTTCAACGACCTCAATAAAAGAATAAATTCTTTTGGCGGCATCTACAACAACTTGGTCACTAATAGATCAAGCGGAATGAGTGAGGCCGACATTTCACGAACGGCACACGAACGGTACCGAACACAACTTGGGTTTGCTTTCACTCACGAACAAGCTTGGGAAGTCCTTAAAAAATGTCCAAAATGGGGAGTCGTTCCAACGATGACGACAACTTCATCGCGGGGTTCAAAACGTATCAAACCTTCCGATGATGACGATGAAGACGTCAACGAGGTCGAGCAACTTCAACGACCCATCGGGAGAAACAAGGCAAAAAAACATCAACGAGTAATACGAGCGGGTCGAATACGAACGAAAGTGTTACTCAGTTGTTGACGAAGTTCAACGAGAAGATTGATGATACAATGGAGTACAAAATGAAAAAACTCGAACTCGAACGAGATAAGTTGGAACTCGAACGAGAAATCGAACGAGAAAAACGATTTGATAAAGACTTCGAGTTTTTCATAACCCTGCATGATCACCTTACGGGAGATATTTTGAGGGCTACTTTGGCGAAGAAAGAGAGAATTAGAAAATTACATAATTTTGGGTAATTTTGTATTTTGTAATTTTTATTTTTTTAGTGTTTTGTATTTTGTAATTTTTATTTTTAATGAATGATATGAATTTTTATTTTTATTATTTATCTTATTTTTATTTATTAAAAAATATATAAATATTTTTATTTTGTTAAATAATTAAATGTATAAATAAAAGAATTAAAAAAAATAAGGTGGCAAGAGGGCTTGAGGGTAGCGCTACGCCACTTTAGGGCTTGAGGGTTTGAGGAGAGGGTTAGGAGAAAAGCTGATGTGGCGCTTGAGGGCTTGAGGGTTGCGCTACGGATGGCATTAGGCCATCCGTACCCCATTAGGGAATCTTTCAAATATTCCAGCTCCACATCAGCGCCACATCAGCTTTTCTCCCATCCCTCACTCAATCCCTAACAATCCCTAAACACCCTTACCCCATTCCCTCAAACCCTTTTCCACCTCATTTATTTTAATTCTTTTATTTATACATTTAATTATTTAACAAAATAAAAATATTTATATATTTTTTAATAAATAAAAATAAGATAAATAATAAAAATTAAAGTTCATATCATTCATTAAAAATAAAAATTACAAAATAAATTTAAAAATCTACTCGTCGTCATTGTTGGGAACTTGGATACGCCAAATATGTTCGACCAAATCCGATCGAAGGTTATTATGAGTGTCCCGGTTTATGACTTCTTGAACATTTGCCGCGCGTTGTGTCTCACTGATTTGGCTTTCGATATCATTCGTGAAAAAGTCGTTTTCCACGTCACCACAAATAGCATGGTTTTCGTCTTCGAGTATCATATTGTGTAATATGACACAAGCGTACATAATGTTTCTCAATATTGTCGGTTCCCATCCGCGTGCCGGGTTATGAAGTATATGCCAACGTTGTTTAAGCACGCCAAAAGCTCGTTCAACATCTTTACGTGCGGATTTTTGCGCGGACTTGAACTTTTGTCGTTTAAGGTCTTGTGGGCACGTAAATGATTTTACGAAAGTAGCCCATTCCGGATATATCCCATCCGTTAGATAATATCCGTGCTTGTAGGTGGCTCCATTCACCTCAAAAGGGCACTCGGGTGCTTTTCCATCATATACATCGTTGAAGATGGGCGACTGATTGAGAACATTGATGTCGTTGTTGGAACCGGCAACACCAAAGTATGCGTGCCAGATCCATAGATCTTGAGAGGCCACTGCTTCTAGCATGATTGTCGGGTGCTCATGATCACCTCTCATGAATTGACCTCGCCATGCATTCGGACAATTTGCCCACGCCCAATGAGTACAGTCTATGATGCCGAGCATGCCGGGAAATCCGTGTTTAGCTTCATGCGCGGCGTACAACTTCTGAATATCAATAAAAGTAGGCTTGCGTAAATATTTTTGACCATACAGTTCAATAATACCTGTGCAGAATTTGTACAGACAATCTCGTGACGTTTTCTCTCCCATACGGATGTACTCGTCAAGTGCGTCAGCAGCTACTCCATACGCCAATTGCCGAATAGCGGAAGTACACTTTTGTATCGGAGAAAAACCTTGTTTGCCTAACCCGTCAAACCGAAGTCTAAAATACGGATACCCTACTTCTAAATCTTCAACTATTCGTTCGAATAGTTGTCTGCTCATCCTGAACCGCCGCCTAAACATATCCGGTGTATAAATTGGGTTGACGCCAAAGTAGTCCCGCATAAGCCGCTCGTTTGCAGTTACTCGACCTCTTTCAATGTTTGCGGCCCTCTCTCTTGTTGACGATGAGGCGGTGCTACCATACAGCGATTGTGCAGTATGTCGAAAAATTTCCCTTTGTAGATTCAACAACTCGTCGGTGTCTACGGATGATGATGATGCGGTTGGTGAACCGGGTTGTAGCGAATCCATATTGTTTAAAATATAGAGAATGGAAGAGTGTTTGAGAGAGTTTGAGAGGTGTGAGAAATAAGAGGTTGAGAGAATTTGAGAGGTGTGAAAAATAAGAGGTTGAGAGATATATAGTGGGATTAAATTGAGAAAAATAATTTTTTTTTTACAAAGAGCCGTTGAACGGCTTGATTTTTAAAAATTAAATAATTTTTTTTTAAAAACCCTTCGGGATGAATCGGGATGGGGAACCCGGATTCCATCCCTTCCCGCAGACCATCCCCGAGCCGTAGCCCATCCCTGCAAGCCCGCAGCCATCCCCGAGCCCCATCCCGCTTGGGGTACGGATGGCCTTAGGATAATAAAGGTAATATTTGTGTACATCTAATTAACCTCTTATACACTTCTTGAAAATTCTGAATGAGAATTTATTGTATTAATTATCAGAGGGTTTAACGTATTTCACTACAAAATAAATGACTTTTACCCACAAATTTTATCCAGGGAAATTTTCGTCGGTGATTACCCAAGGATCACCCAGAAAATATCAATGGTTTGGTAGAATCCGATATTTTTCAAGAAAATACCCATGGATCACCCAGAGAATCTCTGGGTAATCTGTCACTGATAGGCATTACCCACCGACTTTTGTGAAGGTTTTGTGACGAATCACCCTTTAACGACAGATTTCTCAGGGAAAAGTTCGTAGGTAAAAGTCTTTCATTTAGTAGTGTTTTTGAAACAAAAACGTAATGAGTAAATAGTAATAGACAAGTAGAAGCGATATTCAACTATAAAAACTCGAATGAATATTCGACACATATCCGTAATCATCAAACTTGATTAAGGGTGTTTGTAGTAACAGAGTTAAGGAAGTGTGCTACCAGCTAGAAGGTGTAGTTATCCCCTTCAGTATTTTGTTGTTGGTAGAGGTAAAACCATAAATCACGAAATCTTCACCTCCCAAAATATAAATTACAATTAGTTTGTACATTTCATCAAACCCTTACCTATTTTCTAGTTGGATGGGTTCCGGTGAGAAGTGTCAAATATTGTGAGAAGCGTGAGAAGTGGTTATCAACCGTTGGATGAGAAATGGACGAACATTAGAATGAGATGCACCAGATCAATTCCCTTTTAAGCCACAATTCATGGGAGAGTATTTGATTAAAAGTGATCAATGGTTCAAAATTACATCATAGATTTTACAAATATATGCTAAGAAAAATTTTACATCATAGCATAGATTAATTAAAGAAGGAATATGAAACAATACATTTAGATTGGTTCTCATAGATTACATCCTTGTTGTGATTTTCATATGATCACTCATATATATATATATATATATATATATATATATATATATATATATATATATATATATATATATAGGGTTGGGTTTATGTGAGAATTGCCAAATTTGGTGAGAAGCGTGAGAAGTGGTTATCAACCGTTGGATAAGAAATGGACAAACATTAGAATGAGATGCACCGAGATGCACCAGGTCAATTTCTTTTAAGCCACAATTCATAGAAGGGTATTTGATTAAAAGTGATCCAACCGTTTAAAAGTATTTCTCTCACTTCTCACCAAAAATTGCATTTCTCACATGATCCCATGCAGTCATGCCTATATATATATATGGGAGAGATCAAATACAAACCACCATAATTTTGCAAATTGTGCAAACTGTCGATTTTATTGGTTAAATTAATGAAATTGGTTCATGAAATTTCATTGGTTAAATTAATGAAATTGGTTCATAAAATTGTTTATATCGACGTTTGCACGGTTTGAAAAATGGGGATGGTTTGTATTTGATGAATTTCTGATGGATTGGACTTTCACTGACGGGTTTTCCTACGGATTGGACTTTCACCGACGGATTACCTACGAATTTTTTTAGACAGACTTTCACCGACGGATTTTTTTGGTCGGTGATAAGCTTTTGTTTTGTAGTGTTAATTTGATGAAAATGTATAAAACAATATCATCAAATTAAACCAATTCATGAAATAATTTCATTAACTTAACCAATGAAATCGACAGTTTGAACGATTTTCAAATTAGCATGGGTTGCAATGATCCTATATATATCTATATATCTATCTATCTATATATATATATAGAGAGAGAGAGAGAGAGAGAGCCATAGGTTCATTTAAAAGTGCTAAATGTATGAAATGATCCTAGTTGTTCCCTAAAAATTTAACGCTAAAAAATTGAGGGAGTAATTGTGCAACACCAAATAATTTTGTCTCATGGTAACAATTATGCATAAGATAAATGGTTAATTTCGTAACCTTTACAAATATGTGGTATGTGTGCATATGTGAATCCGTGTGATTCACATATGAACTAGTTCATATGTGAATCCATGTGATTCATTATGAACTATATGTGCATATGTGAACCTATATGATTAACATATGAACTATTTAGCTGATTCACATATAAACTATTTAACTGATTCACATATGAACTATTTAGTTGATTCATATATGATCCCGAATGATTCATATATGAACTATTTTAAGTCATTCACATATGAATTATTTAATTGATCCACATATTAACTTTAGATTCACTATAACATTAAAGTTCTATGATCAAAATCAATATCTTACTTAAGATCTCTTTCTGGATTTGGATTCATTTGAAAGAATGTGAGATTTGATCGAGAAAGAATTGAGAAATTTGATAATTTTGATAACCTAGAATTGTGATATATGACCAAGAAAGAATTAAGAGAAACCAGTGATAGAAATGCCATATTGTTGATCTAAACTCTCTTAGTGATTTGATGATGACCCTTAGAATAACTTAGTGAAAATTACAAATAACATTTATATGTATAAGTGTTTCACCATCAGCAATAACATACTGAGTCTGCTCAGTATCGCTGATGGTATCCACTGTCTTAATATTATGAACTCAGCGATAAATGTTCCATCAGTGATAACCTGAGTTTGTTCACTTATCACTGATGATCGCTGATAGTTTCAAATGTAAACAATGTTGTTCGTAATCCCCGAAGACAAGTTTCGCGACAAAGAGTTCATCGCTGACATAGAGTTCACCGCTGACATCGAAGACAAAGCTGATGAACAAGTGACAAGTCTACTAATGATCTGATGCGGACATCAGTAAAACCAAGACAAGTCCACACACGCGACATATCAAGAAGAAGACTTCAGCGATAACTGACTTACATCAGGTCTTCTCTGATCGAAGACCTACTCAGCGATCGCTAATCATGAAGCTTCTACTTCAAGATACGTTTGTCTTATCTTCTTGCACACATTGTACGATTTGTTAGAAGGGACATGCCTTTGTCCAAGATCGTACAACCACTCTACCACTACACTGTTCAACATTACGGCCCGAAACATGTCTTGCTAAAAGTCAGAAGCATGCATCCAACCATATGCTGACACGTGTAAAGTCCTCCTACCATGCATTTAATGCAGTGGTATAAATAGGAGGAATGCCCCTTTCAGTTTGAAGGTGGTCTTCTCTGAACTACTTAGTGCATAGAAAAATATCCTTATTTTTCTATAACCGCTTTTCTCTCTATTCTTGTGCAAGAACACTTAGTAATTCTCAAGTTTGTTTAGATTAGGTTTTACTTAATCTTATTCTGTAACAAACTGTAAATTGTATTTGATTTATCAATAAACAATTTAGAAAACCAAGAACTTGTGTTTGTATTCAACCCCCCTTCTACAAACTGTTTACTTGTATAACCCCTTGAGGACCAACACATATAATCGGACTTGATTTGTTAGAATTGTTAACGGGATCAGATCATATATTACCGACGAGACTTCCATTGTTGTCATCGGCGATGATGGTGTATTGATCATATATCGTCGCCGCTTTTTCTAGTTTATTACCTTCCTTTAAAAAAGTGGTCATTTTATCCAAGGGCTATTATCACTTCGCTATTACTTGTAGGTTATTATATGCCCACGACACATGTAACACCCCAAATTTCCAAGTAAGTTAAACCATGTCTCAACCGTATGTGTATCTCCGCATTCAAATGGCTCGTATTTGGATTTTCGTGTTTATCTTCGCATGCATGTTTCTGGGTCGTGAGTAAACGCCGAAAGAGGGCTCGTTTTGGATCAGTTTCTCGCTCGGAACAGCAGGGGGACCGTCTCCGGCGACAATGCCCTGGTCATAGTCGCAGTGGCATTCTCGCGAGGGAGGGGCTGATGGACGAAAACCAAGCAGAAGGTGGGTAGTCGGGGGCGACTATGCCTGCGACATAGTCGCTGGGCATAGTCGCGGTCGGGGTATTGATGGCCGTTTAAAGTCCGATTTTTACCCATTTTCACCCCCATTTCATTTCTCTCTTCTCCCACTCCACTCCCTTCTCTCCCAAAACCGAAACCCTAAGCCCCAAAAGTGGATTTTGAGCCATTTAGCCACAAGATTCAAGATTCTAAGTGGGTTTCTTCATCTACCATGGTTTAGGAAACAAATCTTGAAACCCTTTTTCATTTTATCTCATCTTACCTTGAAGATTTCTTGATTCTAGGGTTACATCCAACCTTTTTGTCCATTTTGAAGAGTTGGAGCTTGTGGTGTTTTGTTGGTGATCTAGAAGTGCTTTGGTTGGTGGATTCAAGTGGTGGTTAAGGTAATCTTCTCTTATCTTCATCTATGGAAATTAAGGTTTTGGTATATGTTGAGTTATTGATGTAAAATGTTTGGGGAACGAATTTGTATGGTTAAATATGATCATTGATGGGTGGAAACTTATGGATCTAGGATTTTGGAAGCTTTGGCTTAAGGATTCAAGTTTCTTCAAAGGAGCTCAAGTTTGGGGAAAATCTAGATTTATCCTAAATCTAGCAAGGTGAGTTCAAGTTGATTTGTGAAAACGTTGTACATGCTAAAATGTCATTTTAAGGTGATTATGTGTTTACATGAAAAACTATTCTTTGTGGAGCTATTTGGTGGGTTTTGATTATGAAAGTGTTTAACTTTGTAAAATCTTATAAAACACCCACTTTTGGGATTTTGGATACTTTGTTAAGTAAATGACTAAATCATGATTGAAAATGTTTAATTAACTCATTTTCCACAATGGAGGTTGTTGGGTAAAAACGTACTTTTAGTATTGTCTTGTTTATGCACAAACTATGATACGGTACATTTTGGAAAATACAAATGTGTGAGTTGTTAGAGTTTGGTCAATCTCGATTTATGAACATTTGTGAATTGTAAATCTTTTAGATTTGGGCTGAGGCCCAACTGTGTTGTATGAGTCAAAGTTGTGCGTAAAGGTATGTTTTGGGTCATATAACCGCATGGGCTCGTGTAGTTAGCCAAACGTTGTTTTACCTTTCTAGGCTTGAACCATACTTAAATGAGTCTCGGGTCTTTTTCCCAGTTTTAATAGCTCGAGATGGAGCTTTGGTTGTGTTACGCATTTATTTGCATCTTATTTGGAAGTTACATGTTTTGAATGCATTAGTTCATTTGTTTTGACTCATGTAGCGTTTTAGACTGTAATGCATGGGATCCATAGGCATGTAAGTCAGTCATACTTAATAGTGGTGAGTCTTGATATTCTCACTTTGGGGCTTATGCCGATCTAGCGCGGTTGGTGTCTCATCCCTTTTATGGAGAGGAACCATTATGGGTTGTACTCCGGGATTATGAGTTATTTTGGTGCCTACCTCTTTATGCACGAGGAGTGGACTAATGGAACGCATGGGTATATGCAGTTGGCCGTTCGGGGCCACTAGCGAGTAGGCAATGGGGGACATTGAAGTTCTTGAGGTGTAACTCGTCTAGATTGGATAGGCAAGGTGGTCCCATAAGTTCTTGAGGTGTAACTCGACGGAGTAGGCAATAAAGGTATGTATATGGTTTGAGGTTATGATGTCTTTATGGCATGGGAACTAAAACAGGGACTTGAGGTGTAATCCAATAACATCATACGTGACCTAACTTTGTGTGCCCGTCACGTTCGATGGAACCGGGTCTCCCCCGTCACCGAAAGGTGTTGTATTTGGGTATCTAATTTTATCCATATTTTTTTGGTGACGTATCTTATTTACGTGATTTGTTTTCCATGGTTTATTGGTGGAGTACTATGCCTCATCCTTATTGGTTGTTTGGTATATTGGAGTTTTATTCACGTTTATAATTACTTGGGATATTTAATGTCAAAGCACATTTTGAGTGAGTTGTGGAGTAAGTTTATTTTTGGAAAATGTTTCATATGAGAGCTTCCGGCTCAAGATTTGTGTGAGTTGGGAAAATGAGTTGTTTACATAAGTGTTATAAATTCTTTTGGGAAAATTATATTTTCAAGCTACACCCTCCTCGTTTATTGACTTATACAATCATGATAAAACTCTTGAACTCATTAGGCGTTAGCCTAGCCTTTTTATTGGTCGGCATGTGCAACAGGTTCAGGTTGGGATTAATTCTAGTGACACTATGAAGAGATGAGTGCTAGTAGTGTGCTCGTGGAGTAAAGTGCTTAGTTAAGTCTTTCGCATATATTATGGGAATAACAGCTTGTATTTGTGTTAAGTAATACCCGTCTTTATCTGGTCTTATTGTGAGATTTAGATTATGAATAATGTTGGAGTTGTGACGTTTTAAATTTTGAGGTGATTTCATGGATGGTTCGTAGTAAGAATTCCATCTCCTTTTTGTCTTTTAATCGAAGTTTTTATTTAGCTGCTCTTCTAATTTTGAGGGTGTTACAACATATGTCACACAGAAATGCTACCAATGAGTAGGTAAACCTAAAGGGTCGCACACAAAAGAACACGTTTGCTTTCATTAGAAAGAAACCCGTTAAAGTCATGTTTGACAGTTAAATAGTTATTCTTGAAAGAATAATTAAATAATATGTGTAAAATGTAATTATGATAATTACAGGGTTTTATCTGTAAATATGAATAATTATTATTTGTTTAGATAAATATAATTATTCTAATTCAAATGATTTGAATTCAAATAATTACATATAAACATAAATCATATTTACTGTCTATATAAATAGGATGTCAGATCAGTTGTTTTAGAACTGATTGAATCCTCTGGATCTGACACATACACATATTAACATAGGGATTCTTTTAGGCTAGCAGTCGGTGGAATTCGCGTGTTCGTGTGTGGATACCGTTAGAGAAAACCTGTGTTGGTTTCTAAGTGCCCCGATCGTTCAACCACAACAGATCCCAAAAGGTACAATTCTAAACACCCTATGGTGTGGTATAATTTAATTAAATGCATCAATGGATCCGATTGGGTTTTATCTTTTAGAAAAGTTTTCTAAATATTTGTAACCGACTTTTATATGTATTTCCGCTGCGTTAAAGTTACAAAATCCCAATAAAACCCAACATTTCTCATACATTTAACACTTCTCATTTGAACCTCTCCCTATATAGAGGGATGATCAAACAAAGATAGTACTTTTTAAAATAACACGAGAACCAACCAAATCACATATGATTTTACATTAACAGGCGAAAAAGCCACGCGAGTGACTTTGGCCGCGACTTCAGGTCTGCGTGGCTTTATACATCGGTTAATGTAAAATAATATGTGGTTTTATTGGTTCTCGTGCGCTTTTAACTATGTATTGTACTCTTTTGAATTAGAGGCAAAGAAGAATGTGACATGTTCCCATTTGTTTTCATTCATCATGAATAATGAACATGGATTTTTTATGATATTCATGATGAATGATACACAATTCATGATAAATATCCCATGAATGTATGGGACACGTAACTTGCTCTCCTTTATCCCCCAAAATATAATTTAACAATTGAATCGACCCCTACACAATTCATGATATATATATATATAGAGAGAGAGAGAGAGAGGATCAAACGAGAACAGTAATTATTTAAAAGAACACAAGAACGAACAAAATCATTAGTGATTTTACATTAACGTGCAAAAAAACCACGCGGACTTAAAGTCGCGGCCAAAGTCCTTTTTCCATGCGTTAATGTAAAATCACTAATAATTATGTTCATTCTCATGTTCTTTTAAATATGTATTGTTCTCGTTTGCACCTCTCTCTCTCTCTATATATATATCCAAAAGGTGGAAAAGAAAAGAGGAACCAAAGATTCCATAAGTTTTCATGCTCCCCACTTGAGGAAAGTTGTGTAGTCCAATCGTTCGAGGATATTACATTAATTGTTCTTTTTGTTTAGTATTGGTTTTCTTTTCTCATGATAATTCATCCCTTCACTTTCCATAAAAAGAAACTATACATAATAATTTTTTATTTGATAGGTAATTTATTTACAACTAAAAATACACAAAAAGGGTAATTGATTCTTGCAAGTTGCAATCGTGTTCTTTCCTACTACTAATTTAACACTCGATCGACTTTGGTTTATGAGTCGTTCACTAAACATTTATCGATATACTTATTTTACCGATTGAGGATGACAAAGACCAAAAATCTTACCTGATAAAAGGCATAACAAGGACCAAGAGTCTTATCCGGTAAGGAGATAAACAAACTTTTACTCGGTAAGTACTTATAGGGTCTTATAGCAACATTTCATTTTAATGACCGCGAATGTTGGATGATAAGATAAGCGAGGGTAACTTTTCTTGCCGCTAATGGTAAACGATCTCTTAATCTAAATTGTGGAAAGTTATCGCATTGAATCTCGAAAACATATAAATTATGTTATACAATATGACAAAGTTATAGGTCACAATGTTTGTACATAGAGAGAGAGAGATGTTGGGGGATTCGGTGTATTGGGTTCGTGAAAGAGATGAGAAAGAGGTGATTATACTAACTTGGATATAACCAGAGATCGCGTAGAGCTCGCTTTCCGTAAGAGATATTTCGACCCTATTCTGCCCGGGTATCACGAAATTCTCTCGAGGATAATCTCTGATTTTTAGTGTATCGATTAAGGCAGAAATCGATCCATATATATACACATTTAGAGAATTGTAACCGACCTATATTGATACTGGTAATAATATCCCACTTAATGAGATTGATTGCGGAATTAATGACAGGAGTTACAAAATGAGAAAAGCCTTCCAGACGCCTGCGCTACTTTCCGCGCCAGACAAGTAGCGCCGAAATGAGCGCCAACTAGCAAGCAGACCACGACGCCAGTTTTGGCGCTAGACAATTGGCGCCGATATGCGCGCCTTGCACAAACTCGTGCACAATCCAGAGCCTGGCGCCAGTTTGGCGCTAGCCAACTGGCGCCATTTCTCATTTCACAATCCCACTTTGTAACGTGCCATTTTCAACCGTCCAACAATCCCGGGTTCTAGTTAGCTTACACGAGTGTGCACTCCACACCTCCTAACTCATGTTATAGCTTAGCTAACAACCCCATTATTACCTTTGTGAATCCAACTACACAAAATGAACCGATGATTTCACTAAAATCACCAACATTCCTCCCCCATTTTAGTGCAATCCTTGATTCACAAAATAAAAGTACAATACAGGTAAACAAACTCATGCATAAATGAAAATATCTAAAAGATTGAATTTCCATCTTAGTACATTACACATTTCAAATACTCGAGAATTCGGGTGTCCTATGGATTGAACCCGTCAACCCATTTGAGTACCAAAAAATAACATACACATGAATTTAAAAAGACTCTCTAAAGTATAAACTTGACACTATACAGGCCATGTGTCCTTATCCATTCGTGAGTGCATCAAAGCCAAGTCCAAGCTTCTTGAAGCGGCCACACTTCACACTCATATAGGTAGTTCTTTTCTTCATGCACCTGCACATGCATTTTTACAAAAGAACAATTACCTCCTTCACTTACAGTACCGAGCACACACCTTAGGATGATCAACTTGTGCTCCAATCTCTTAGAGTGAGCTTTCCCATTGAATTCAACTTCTAACGTTGTACTAGAAGGGAATTGGGTATCTCACTGTTAGAGATTTAGATGGACTTTAGTCCCATCCCTATCACCGACTTTTGAACCAAGTCCCTAGCTAACCCCTTCGTCAAGTGGTCCGCTAGATTTTGCTGCGATCGAACAAATTCAACCGAAATCACCCCATTCGTGATTAGCTCACGAATCATGCTATGTCTAACACCTAAGTGTCTAGACTTGCCATTATACACTTGGCTATAAGCTTTAGCCAAAGTAGCCTCACTATCATAACGGATAGAAATGGGTGATATTGGTTTCGGCCATAATGGAATTTCATGGACCAAATTCCTTAGCCACTCCGCCTCTTTACCGGCAGCAGCTAATGCCACAAATTCCGACTCTATAGTCGAACTCGTGATGCAAGTTTGCTTCTTGGAAGCCCAAGAGATGGCACATCCCCCAAGTAAGTATACCCAACCACTCGTGAAAGAGTGATCTTCCAAATTGGTAATCCAACTTGCATCCGAATATCCCTCCAAAACCGAAGGAAATCCGACATATGACAAACCATAATCAATGGTTTTCTTCAAGTATTTGAATACTCGTCTTATCGCTTGCCAATGATGAATACTAGGATTACTAGTATATCTACTCAACTTTCCTATGGCAAATGTGATATCCGGCCTAGTGCTTGTCATGGCATACATCAAGCATCCTATAGCCTTTGAGTACTCGAGTTGTGACACCGCTTCACCCAAATTGGGCATAAGCTTCACACTCGGATCCCATGGGGTACTCACCGGAGAACAATCAAAGCTATTAAATTTCTTTAATACTTTCTCAATGTAATGAGATTGCGTAATTGCAATCCCTTTGTTCTCACGCTTGATCCTTATACCAAGAATCACCTCCGCCTCTCCCATGTCTTTCATGGAGAAACTTAACGACAAAAACTCTTTGGTTTTCCCAACTTGATCTTGGTTGGTGCCAAAGATCAACATGTCGTCAACATATAAGCAAATGATTACACCGTTACCGGATGAATCAAATTTGTTATATACGCACTTATCCGCTTGGTTTATCATAAAACCGTTGGACAAGATAACCTCATTAAATTTCTGATGCCATTGTTTGGGTGCTTGTTTCAGTCCATTCAATGATTTTACAAGTTTACACACCTTATGCTCCATTCCGGGCATAACAAAACCTTCCGGTTGTTTCATGTAAACTTCCTCCTCCAAATCACCATTCAAGAATGCCGTTTTGACATCCATTTGGTGAATCACTAAATTGTGAATAGCTGCTAAGGCTATCAACAATCTAATCGTGGAGATCCTTGCAACCGGGCATAGGTATCAAAATAATCGATGCCTTCCTGTTGCCTAAAGCCTTGGATTACTAATCGAGCTTTGAACTTGTCGATTGATCCATCCGCTTTCATCTTCCTTTTGAAGATCCACTTGCAACCCAAAGGCTTGCAACCCGGTGGCAAGTCCGATAATACCCAAGTATTATTCCCCATGATGGAGTCCATCTCATCATGTATTGCTGTAACATCCCGATTTTTGGAACTTTTAAGATAAAAATGAAATATAGTATTTTGGATTAAATCCTACATTTTATAGTTTTGATGGATGGAGAATTCATATACGAGTCCAACGGGCCTTTTCGGAGCGAAAACGGAGCTAAAACGAAGAAGTTATGGCCAAAACAATTTTCGGTACAATCTTGGCTAATGTGACCAGCGAAAGTGACACTTGTGTCACTCTCGCGTGTCACTCTCGCCGGTTTTGTACCGAGAGATATTTGACCACAGCGAGAGTGCCCAGCGAAAGTGACATTTGTGTCACTCTCGCACGTCACTTTAGCCGTCGGGTACCTGGAGCATAAATACGAGATTTTTAGCCCTAAACTTCATTTCCTCCTATCTCACTCATTTCACCTCCGTTTTTGGCGACTCAAAGTGCCATGGTTTCGATTTTTAGAGCTTTTCTAGGATAAAGTGCTAGTTTTGAAGTTCATTGGAAGATTCAAGGGTGTTTGGTGGTGGTAAGTCTCTCATTTCTCACTCTCAAATCTCTTTTATTCTCTCCAAATCGTTTCCCCTCTTTCCCTCACAAACCCTAACTGATTTTGGGGATTTTTCCTGAAGATTAATGTGTTCCTTCTCCATTTTATGCTAGTGGTTTCATTTATTGATGCAAGAGCAAGTTTCATCCACAACACTAGAGATTTTTGGGGTTTTCTAGGTTTTCATCAAAACCTAAGTGGTGAGTTCATCCTCCTAGCTTCTATCCTTTCATATGAGTTATAAATGTTCCATTGATGATCTCCTAGTGTTTTGTTTCTCCAATTTCGGTTTGGATGATTTTAGGGAAGTTAGGTTAATATTGGGGTTTGGTCAAAATGAATATTTTTATATAAGATGTTTAGGGAATGGTTTTAAAGTGGTTGAATATGAATATTCATGGTTGGAAATTTATGGATCTAGGTTTTTGGAAGATTTGGCTTAAGGATTCGTGTTGCATCAAAGGAGCTTACGTTTGGGAAAATCTAGATTTAGCCTAATCTAGCAAGGTGAGTTCAAGTTGATTTGTGAAAACGTTGTACATGCCAAAATGTTTATTTTTAAAGTATTTACGTGCTTTATATAAAATTATCAATTGTTGAGTGAATTGGTGGGTTTTGATTGATCAAAGTGTTGAAGTTTAGAAATCTTGTAAAACACCCACATTTGGGGATTTTGGTCAATTTCGACCTTATGAATGTTTTGAGAGGAGTAAACCCTTTTGTTTGGGCCAAAGGCCAATTGAGGAATTAAAAAGTAAAGATTTTGGGTAACGATGCATTTTGGTTTACGTAGCCGTGTGAGTGACACGTATTTAACCAAACGTTTATTTTAGCCTTAAAGGCTTGATTTATACTCAAATGAGTCTTTTGAGTGTTTGCCGGTTTTAGTGACTCGAGATGGAGTCTTAGATGTGTTATATGCTTAATTGCATTTATTTGAATATGTGTCGGTTTAAGTGTTGGTCTTATGTGTGAAGATCGTTTGATGATTTTGTATTCTTAGTACCTTTGGGACTAATGAACCTTAGTGAGTTATATGCATTGTCGAGTTATAAAAGAGTTGCATATACGTATACATATAGATGTATATATGATTTGACTTCATTGGGAAGGTGGCAATGAAGGGGTTGTGAGATTATCATGCCTCAGAGCGTGTGTTTGCATGATGTGGGTTAGATGCATTTCATTTGCATGAATCGATGATGATAAACGATCATTAGATCTTTTGAGCAGAGGGCTAGATTTTTGGACTCGGTTGAGTCTCGAGGGCATTCGCCCGGTTTTAATAAGCTCGACGTGAGCTTGGGGTTGAATTGCACGAATTGCATTATATTTGACGTTTACATGATTTGAATGTATTGGTTATTCTTTTGGGGTCATGTATTTATATTTAAGTCGAGTAAGCTTGTTTCGGATGGTGGGTTTCCCAAGGTAAAGATCCAGTAGGATTGAACTTGGTGGTTTGGACTAAAGACCTAGTATGGTTGATGTCTAAGATGGGCTAAAGACCTAGTATGGTTGATGCCGAGGATGGACTAAAGACCTAGTATGGTTGATGTCTAAGATGGGCTAAAGACCTAGTATGGTTGATGCCGAGGATGGACTAAAGACCTAGTATGGTTGATGCCGAAGATTGACTAAAGACCTAGTATGGTTGATGTCATCTGTTTTCCACATCCAAGAAGCTTAATTGTATTTATTAATTGTGGTCTAATTTATGTGTTTGCCACATTCGATGAAATCGGGTCTCCCCCGTCACCGAAGGGTGTTGATTTTGAGTATTTTGTCATCCGCGTTATTGATGTCATATTATACGCGTATGGATTGTTTTCCATGATTGATGGACGAGTTTTATGTTTCATCCCTGTTTGGATGTTTTATCTATTGGAGTATTATTTGCATTGGCAATTAATTGAGAAATTATTATTTAATTAACTCTTGATGTGAGTTTTGGATTGGAGTCCATTGCAGATAAATGATTTTTATTGGAAGCTTTCCTCACAGGAATTGTGTGCGTTTGGGAAATTGGGTTGTCGATGTCTTTTATACAAACCCTTTTTGGAAATCATAAATTAAATCGAAATCTTTTGGTCTATCAAATGATTTGCTCAGGATGTAAACTCTTGAACTCACTAGGCGTTAGCCTAACCTTTTTATTTGTCGGCATGTGCAACAGGTTCAGGTTGGGAATAGCTTTAGCTACACTGTGAAGCGATGCGTGCTAGTAGAGTGCACGGGAAGTGAGATGCTTAGCGAGGTCTTCCGCACTTTTGGGATTAGCAACTTTTAATTGGGTTAAGTAACACCCACCTAGAGTTGTTAGCTGTTTAATTTGTGAAGTTTAAACTTTGAGGTATTTTCAAGGATGTTTTGTAGAAAGAATTTTATCCCCTTTTGGTTGTTTTATCGAAATTAAAGTTAGTTGCCTCGTTTCAATTTTGAGGGTGTTACAATTGCTTCTTTCCAAAAGGCAATATCTTGAGACTTCATAGCCTCATCAAATGATTTTGGATCCTCCTCGACGCTATAACAGTAAAGGAATTGGGATCCAATCTCATCTCTTGATCCCTCTACCAAGTATACATGGAAATCGGGACCAAATGATTTTTCAATCCTTCCTCTTTTGCTCCTTCGAAGCATCGGAGAGTCGGTTGGAACAATTACTTGTTCTTCAACCTTACTAGTTTCACTAGTACTTGGAACTATGTCCTTTGGCCTCGGCATTGAAGAGAATCTAGTCTCATCAAATATCACATCTCTTGAATCTATAACGGTGTGAATCGCTATAGAATTATTAGGTTCAATAACATAGAACCTATATGCTTTGGAATGCTCGGCATATCCAACAAAGATGCAGTCAATGCCTTTCTCACCCAAAGTCTTTCTTTTGGGTTCGGGTAGTCGAACAACCGCTCGACAGCCCCAAACTCGAATATAACTCAAGTTCGGCCTTTTCTTGAACCAAAGTTCATATGGGGTAATCTTGTTCCGTTTATTGGGAACTCGATTCAGCAAATAACAAGCCGTTAGCATGGCTTCACCCCAAAATCCATCACTCAAACCCGAGTAGGATAACATAGAGTTCACCATTTCTTTGAGAACTCTATTTTTCCGTTCCACCACACCATTTTGCTGTGGTGTATAAGGCGTCGTAGTCTCATGAATGATTCCTACAGTTTGGAAAAACATGGGGTCGTAATACTCCCCACCACGATCGGTACGTAAACATTTTACATGGCAATTCATTTGCAATTCAACCTCCGTTTTATAAATTTTAAATTTAACCAACGCTTCATCTTTTGAATGTAACAAATAAACATAGCAAAAACGTGAAGCGTCGTCAATAAAAGTGTCAACATACTTTTTATTACCAAAAGACGGAGTTGAATGCAAATCACAAAGATCGCTATGAATTAATTCAAGCACCGACGAGTCCCTTTTCACGTTAGGAAAAGGTTGTCTAGTGATCTTTGTTAACATGCAAGTTTTACACTTATCAGTCTTAATATCAAAAGCCGGAATAAGACCGTCTTTTGACATTTCAACCATCCGTTTAAAATTAATGTGACCAAGTCTTGCATGCCATAAATTAGAATCAACACAAACGCTATTTGCAATAAAGACAGAATTTGAAACAACATTCATTTTATTCAAATTCAACATAAACATATTATTAAGCAAATAACCAAATCCTACAAAAGAGCCACCCTTTGACAAGATAAACTTGTCCGACTCATAAACTTGCCTATACCCTAACTTATTCAAGATACTACCGGAAACCAAATTCTTTCGAATTCGCGGTACAAACAAAACATTAAAAAGTTCAACTACTTTGCCAGAACTAAATTCTAGCCTAACTAAGCCTCTTCCAAGAATGGGAGCCATCGACTCGTTCCCCATGCGAAGCATTGATCCGTCTTCAACCGGTTCCAAAGAAGTGAACCAACGGCGATCTTTGCACACATGACTTGTCGCACCCGAGTCGATCCACCAAGCAACATCATCATCCTGCACATAAAATGATTCGGATATTAGTGGAACATAATTCAAATTTGAATTAAAACCAAAGTCAAGAAACTGACCTTGTTGTGGGTTTTGATCCTTGGATCCTTGCCCACTACCACTCGTGCTTGCTCCACCCTTATTCTTGACAACCCGACAATCCCGCTTGAGATGGCCGGTCATCCCACATGTCCAACAAGTTAATTTAACCTTCTTGTTGGGCCCTTTCTTGGCTTCGTTGAATTTTCGTTTTCCCTTGAACTTGTCAGTCTTACCCTCTTCCACCATGTTCACCGAAGGTGCAAAAACCTCATTTACTTTAGGTTTCTCAGCCTCTTGCGCCCGAATAGATTCCTCTATGCGCAAGTGACTACCGAGTTGCACAAGAGACAACTCTTCCTTCTTGTGTTTCAACATGTGTTTAAAGTCTTTCCAAGAGGGAGGCAATTTATCAATTATGCTCGATACGGAGATGGATTCGTCCATCTTCATATTATGTTGAGCATATTGGCCTAAAATGCGAAGGAGCTCATTGTATTGCTCCATCACCGGCCTTGAGTCCACCATTTTGTAATTATTAAAATTACTCACCAGGAACTTCTTACTAGAAGCATCCTCGGCCATGTATTTGGACTCGAGAGAGTCCCATAGCTCTTTGGAGGATTCAACGTTTTGATAGATATCGAAGAGGGAGTCACACATACCGTTCAAGATGTGGCCACGGCAGATGTAGTCGTCATTCTCCCACTTGCCGCGACGTTGGGTAACCTCCAACGTCTCGTTCTCCATCAGCTCCGGTATCGGGGTGCTAAGCACATACACGACCTTCAATGTCGTCAGCAAGAAATGCATCTTCTTTTGCCATCTACGGAAATCCACGCCTTCAAACTTCTCAAGTTTTGTGAACTTGGAAGTCATGTCTCTTACGGATTGATCACCCGCCATTTCTCTTCACGAAGCGAAAATATCTCTTACGATTGTTGGGGGATTCGGTGTATTGGGTTCGTGAAAGAGATGAGAAAGAGGTGATTATACTAACTTGGATATAACCAGAGCTTGCTTTCCGTAAGAGATATTTCGACCCTATTCTGCCCGGGTATCACGAAATTCTCTCGAGGATAATCTCTGATTTTCAGTGTATCGATTAAGGCAGAAATCGATCCATATATATACACATTTAGAGAATTGTAACCGACGTATATTGATACTGGTAATAATATCCCACTTAATGAGATTGATTGCGGAATTAATGACGGGAGTTACAAAATGAGAAAAGCCTTCCAGACGCCGGCGCTACTTTCCGCGCCAGACAAGTAGCGCCGAAATGAGCGCCAACTAGCAAGCAGACCACGACGCCAGTTTTGGCGCTAGACAACTGGCGCCGATATGCGCGCCATGCACAAACCCATGCACAATCCAGAGCCTGGCGCCAGTTTGGCGCTAGCCAACTGGCGCCAGTACTGGCGCCATTTCTCATTTCACAATCCCACTTTGTAACGTGCCATTTTCAACCGTCCAACAATCCCGGGTTCTAGTTAGCTTACACGAGTGTGCACTCCACACCTCCTAACTCATGTTATAGCTTAGATAACAACTCCATTATTACCTTTGTGAATCCAACCACACAAAATGAACCGATGATTTCACTAAAATCACCAACAAGAGAGAGAGAGAGAGAGATAAAGGTGAGAAGGTAGGAAGGGATATGGACCTTTGATCACTTTTAATCTCAAACCGACCTATAAATCACGCTTCATACGACAATTAATTTGGTGCATACCAGTGCATCTTATCCTAATGTGTCAACACTGGAGATCCCTTCTTACCTTTCTCACCATAATTTTTATTCACACCGAACCCAACCCTATATATATATATAGTAGGTTCGAACCGTGTATTAGACGGGGTAATTTAAAAAAATTAAATCATGTCAGAAAACTTATCAATTATTATGAAAGATTAATTTAAAGATAATTGACGGGAAGCATAACAGTTTGACTTTGAAAATATCATTAACTAACCATCTGTTGATAACTGATATTGAGGAAATAATATAACCATGATTAAATATACTATACTAAAATATTTGCATATTTATATTTTGAAAAAGGTTCGAACTCATAATCCAAAAGTCAGTTGATAAGTGATATTTTTTTTCAAGTAATTAAATCTCTTATGATAATTCTAAGGGTGTTTCGTTGACAGAATGAAATTTGATAGAATTGTAATTCGTCGAAGGAATTCGACTTTGAAGTAAAAATTGATATGAAATTGCAAAAAGAAAATCACGACAATTTAATGATTATTTGTATCAAATCCCATACTAACTTCAACAAATCTCTTACTAATCACGACACATTAATTCATATATATTTATGATATTTAATAATATAATTAAATCAAAAAATATTCAATATTTGGCTCATTTCGAAGGTATTGACGAAGCGATTACAATAGTATAATTTGAAAAAAATAAAAATGTTTTTAATGCATTTTAGTTCATATACATTATTTATGTTAATATGATAAGAGTCTAAAATGAAAAATGAAAAAGTAAGAGATTAAAAGTAAACTACATACCTAATTATAAGGGTAGTAAATGTAACGTATAAATTAAAAAATTGAATTAAGCAGAGATTTAAGGAGAAGTGAATGTGGGTGTGCTAATTGAACTTATAATGTAAATTGTGTCTAGATACATGTTTAGGCAGGAAAATACTGAAGTCGGCTCACCAGAAGACGACATGTGGCATTCTAGTTACTTATTTATTATATGTATAGATATATATATATATATCTTTTATATATATAAATACAACAACCTCAACCTATGACGTGGCAGCCCCTTATAATTGGAATGCATATTTTCTTTTTTCTCATTGCATTAGGAAAAAGCTGTTTTAGTTGAGGTTTAGATTATATGGAAAAATGAAGAGGCACACCATTCTCTCTAATTGAAACACCGTTCATCTCCCTTGTATTAAAGTTTCCTTTCTTTCTTCTTAATTCCACCTTTTCTTTACATTGTCTTCTCTTAAAGAAGAAACCATCTAATATGACGTGGCGGTTTCTTTGCATCAGGATGCTCATTTCTTTTTTTTCTTCTCCATTTACGTAATTCCTTTTTACAAAGTCTCCATACGCCTCACAAGTCATCTCTTGAAATTCATAACTTCCTCTACCTCTTCACATTCTAACGTCATTTATGTTTTAAGTTTAACTGAAAACTTTTCATTTGCTTTGGTAAGACTTCCTCCTCTGCATCATAAATTGTACTCACTATTCTTCAATCACCAAACAAACAATTGAAATCTCATATCCATATATTTCTTCAACAATAACACAACACACTTTCGATTTTTTGAAATGACACAAACTAGAAACATTGTGGAAAAAGGCTTTTCATGGTTCGGCAATAATCATTCCATCCCAATCTATGCCTCAAACATGCACCTTTAGTTCTCCCGACATGGGTGCAACAATCTCTATCTTGGTTTCTAGAGTTGTGATTGATTGTAGAAGGCTTTCTCACCGTTCTCCCTCTCTCTGCAGCAGTCACCATTTCAGCCCAGCCTATGGCTCGAACACCGGTCTTTTCCCACCATGGGTGCGACATTCTCTATCCTGCTCATATTGCTTTCATAGTTCCATTGTTTCTTTGTGAATATATATATATATATATATATATATATATGAACCATGTGATGCAGAGTGTAAGGAAGTGTTGTTTATTCTCTTTGTGATGAAATACTAATAAGTAGCATAGTGTTGTTTGTTTGCGAATGATAGATACATTGTAGCGTTAAGTAGGTTCCTTGGCTTTATATGGCAATACCTACTTTATTGTTCTATTAGGTGATTTTGTTGTTTGGAGTTTTAAGTCATCACACTGATAATCAAAAAGTTGATGCAAATAGACAACCATCCATGATTTTTATTTTTTATTTTTTTTTACATTTTACATATAAGGATCTTTCTATGTATTACTATAGAAGGGAATAAAAAAAAGATTCTTATGAATTGCTTCTTTCTTATGGTGGTTTTACTATAGATTATAAAAATAAAAAAGGTGGTGGAAGTCCAAGCAAGAAGTTGATGTATCAATGTTGGTGATGCAGAGTGAAGAGAAAGGGTTATATTATATCATTGTCTTATAACTATTAAGGCCTGGATTGCAAAAGCTACATACATACATACATACATACATGTGTGTGCAAGTCTTTTTGCATGATTATAAATATGGACTGTATATATTTTGGGCTATCAAGTTTGAGTTACGAAAGGATTAGCAATAGAAGCCAAAGTTGTATTCTATATATTATTGGCTTCTATATATAGGTAGAGTGATATATATTATTTGGGGTGTATATAATATTGGTTCATTATCAATGTTCTTTCCAAACCATGTTTTGTATTTTTTTTACATCGGTTGTTAACCTTAGATAAATTGTTATTATTTATTAACGTATGTTATTAATTAAAACATACATATTTCATATTTGGGTAGTTTGTTTGATATGATTTTCTCATTTTTCTTACTGTAACGTAGGCCATTGCCACTTCAAACATATGTTTCACCCCTCTTTTTTATTAAAAAGATCACGGCCTTACTTATTCAAGGGGTGATGGAACCCATAGGAAGTGGGGATGGACCGCCAAATTCACATCTGAAATAGTGAACATGAACACACAAGAAATCTTTAATTCATATAGAAAATAATTTCGTTAGGTTTATCTTATGTAGTTGCGTATTTTTAACAAAATAACTTCGTCACCACGCAACGCGTGGTGGCACGCACTAGTATATATAACGTAAGTACACCCTTTTGTCGTCGACATTACTCGAAGACGACTATCGAAGGTATTGTTTTTGTATAATTTAAAAAATGCATAAAAATGATGATAAGTCCACCATATTTTTGTGATTCTGGTATCAACATATTCTATTTGAATATATCATTGCAAGATAATTGAATAGGCATTAAAATAATAAGAATTAACAATCATCAGCAATACAATGATAATGAAATTATAGAATAGTAAGTTGGAATCTAACTTGATTGATGAATTCGACAATGAAATCTTAGACTTTCCAAATACATAGAGGGTTGTGAATGGTAGTGTCCGGAGACGAAAATTGCCTCCACTTGTGTTGTATTTTTCGAAGTTTACTTGAGGATCTAACTATCCCACCAATTCAAGTGATGAAATTCCCTGTAAGTTCCATGATTTTATCATTAATCAACAACGTTCAAGGTTATATGCATTTGCGTCATAACTTCCTTTGGCCAAAACACAGGGCCTTCGTCCTCGGTTGATACCGAAATTGCTTATACTAAGTGTAAATCATTTTTAAAGGGTAAATCAATCATTTGGCCTTAGGATCTGACATTAATCCCACCAGCTCTAAACAAACTTGGTTTTTTAACATGAAGAAATAAAGAAGTCATTGCGACCGAAAATAAGCCTATTAAGGGCACCAAAACAATGTAATGCCCTTTGATGTCACTTATTTCAACGTGTGCTATATAAGAGCTTTGGCATAAAATAAGAAACAGACAGTGAAACACAAATCTTGTAGCACTGAAAAGATAAAAGTGTTTTCTTTATTCGTGGAAGGTTATGGAAAATGGTGAAAGATGTAAAAACAAGGTAGGGAAATGGATAGAAATATTCCTTTTCGAATTGATTCATATGGATTGGATCCAAAATAGTTATTGGTTTATTAAACTATCTATCGACCAGTGAAAAAGATTCAACAAAAGTTCGATGAACGAATGGATTGGATCAACTTGGAGTTGGAGAAGAATGGAATGTGATTTTTTATTTTCCAAATAGGCATACTGGATTATACAACAACTATCCATGTATCGGGGATAGATAGATTGACCATCACATCCCATATCCTTGATAGTTGTGGTATCTATTCATATGGCTACTTACTATTTGTATTTTACCCAAATTAGAGTAGACCAATCCACCAAACCAATCTCCTCTCCTGCATATGTACCCTTATCCGATTCCCGTCATATCTCACTCAAGACTCCTTGATCAAACATTCGTTCAACAGTTAGCCATATCTGGAGATCTTCCTATTACGTCAAGTATTAACCTCTCCTTACCTTCGGCAAATCCAATGCCACATGTGACAGTTCTCTATTCACTAGAACCAAGTATGTACTCCTATGACATTTTTTTGGTGATCTCCGTGTTCAAATATCAAGAGAGATTTGTGTAACTGACAGTCAACATCTCCACCCGACCACCCCTTAATTCAGTTTGCTCAAAACGATGAATTTGGAAGAGTCTTCTCATATGGAGTAAAAACAGTTCTACAAAATCGGATGCCACAATCGGATACAGAACCAGTCAAGTTTGAAGATTTCTTCTTGAAGAATAAAGTTCTTTTCCTTGTAATTTTCATTATGAATTTCCAATATTGCGCAGATAATTAAAATTTTGGATTTTTCAATATCTTACTTATCGCAATTTATTTTTCCCTTGTATGTGTAATATTTCAAAAGAAAAGAAAGATAAGAAAAGGCCCAAAAGAATCGGAAAACCCAAAGAAACGGACAATTCAAATTCTAAATTTAACCTTTATGAGTTTCGATGCCTCCTTGCCTATTTATGTTATCAAGAAGTAAGGGGAGATTGTTGAACTCAACTATTTGATTTTGTGGTTACACAAATATATCCGATAAATACTTTGAAAAGTTTTAGGATTTTTGTCTAGAATCTGAAATACAAAATGAGGATCAAGTTTTATCATGTCTGAATTTGTATAAGGATAAGATCCGAAATGCACTTGTGTAACACCCCCAAATCTAGAAAGAGCGACTAATTAATTTTTTTCATTTATACATCAAATAAGAAAATAAATTACTTTATGAATTTAACACTTAATTGCCTATAATGGTAATATAAGATATACATCGTGAACTAATAATCCAAAACCTACACAATGACTATATTATAGAGTGTGTTACTGATAACTCTATTTTTAGAGTTATTATTCCCTTTTATTTTTATTTTATTTTGTCAAATCTTAGCCATTTCACTTCTCAAAACACTCATTCTTGGTAATATTCTAAAAAATGAGCAAAAAGAGTAAACCACGGTTTTTATAAACCATTTGGCAGAATTTTGTTGTTTTTTCACGAAATATCTGCAGTGACTTGCGGAGTGCCCACTCCGGATTCCACTGGCGAGCCAAGAAGAAAACAAAGAAAAATCAACTATTAGTTTGGAAGCAAAAGTCTGGAGAATAGAAGGCTCTTTGGCAGAAGCATGGGATGGAAAGTACAAGCATGTTCCCTTAGAAATGGCAAAGTGAATTGTTTAATAAAACTCATGGTACTTTAAGTGGACTTTTTGGAAAAGGTGAAGAGACCTTGGGGTAAAAGAGCTACAAACTTGTGGATAGAAGAGTTACTCATGGAAGCTGAATTTTATGTCTTCTACTTCAAGTCTTTAGTCTCTAGATTTTGCCCATCTTTTGTTGGTCCAACTTTTCCTCTTAGTATATAAAGAGGTGTTGGGTGTCATTTAATTCATATCTCCATCTACCACATTTAGTGCAAGTTTAGTTGTAGTTGTTAGCTCTATAATTTACTGCAGTAGTTCTTAAATTTTCTGTATTTCGATTTGTAGTGTAATCGTTAGTTTCAAGTAATTAGTGGGAGTGTTGTGCTCTCGGTCCCCACTACGGTTTTAATCGAAGTCACTTTCAGTTTACTTATGTGCAACTTCTCATCTTTTGTTTTCTTTATTTTGGAAATTATGAGCTAAACATCCCTTGGGATGTAGGAAGGAGAAGTACCTGGATTTTATGAAAAATGCTTGAGTAATCTTTATACTTGGAATATTTATTGTTTTGGTCATTCACTCTCGATTATTGCCCAATGATGCGAACAAGCCGATCACTTGCAAGGATCTAAAGTCTAGTTCTTAACTCAGAAATGAGTAGAACACAGTGACACGAGCTTGGATGATGCTAGGGAATTTGAAAGAATTCTTATGACACTTGTGAAAGTGAGGTCGGCACAGTGAGCTAATCTCAACCCACTGGAGTAGTAGGCAAGCTAGTTTGTGTATTCAAAACACTTAGAGTATTTGTCTCTACACATTCCATCGAGGCCTGAAAAGGTCCATTTTGAGATTACCATTGACAAAACAGTAAATACAAAGAGTAAGGGATTTTTACTTAAAGGTGTGAATATTTTGTAACCGGGCTTTTCTAGCGAGACTGCCCACTTCAAGTACGAGGACCACTTTTGGGATCAAGTATTTAATATAAAATATAGGGAAAATCTAACCTACATTCCTTCTTTTAAATCTTAAGTAAAATCGTTAAAATAGCGTTTCACCAGACAACCAAAATATTGCTTCCTCTGTAACTGAAACTTGTAAAAGGAAGCTCATGAAAATCGTATTGTCTTGATTGTCCAGTCCCTGTGGATACGATTCTGGTATTTTACCAACTATTACTTGTTGTGACGATCATAGTGGCCAGTGTACACTTGCGCTTCCCACTGTGGATAGTTTGCAACCCACTGCGATTAATTCACATATTTCGCACGTACCAGTTACTAAAACCCAACGACAGTCGCTATCTCCAAAATACGGAAGGCGTCCCCGATATAGTTAGCTCTTTCTTGTCCCTCGCCGTTTAGGTGTATTTCTTTTTTCCGTATTTATGAATTGCCAGGAGTGCCGCCTCCTTTCCAAAAAAAACTAGCACTCAACTCTTTGTAGTGACGCTAGTACCATTCCCCAACAATGACCTGACGCACATGTCGACAAATAATAATGGTTAGACTAACTCCTAGTAAGGTCAAGTAGTTTTCATCATTTATAAAGTAATAAAACGGTACAATAGAAAGATTGCTTATTTAAAACATGCTTTCTCAAATGGTATATCTTCATTGTAAAAACAATATCTTTCCTAAACCCACCCTTTCGTGACAAAAGTTCTAAATTTAAAACACCCGTTCAATATGAATTCAAAACTCAATATTCACCCCAAAAAGTAAATAAAGTTTAATATCCAAGTATCGTATCGTAAAAAGGATGAAATTATATTATCCAAAGATTCCATAAACACATATAAGATTCAATACCCAAAACCATAAATAAAGGAAAGTGCTTCATACTCAAAACAACGCCAAAACATGAATAATACACTATCCGAAAATAACACATTTCGGTGACGGGGGAGACCCGTATCTATTGAATGTGGTGAACACAAAAGTAAGCCACACATAAATATTAATGAGCTTTGACTATGGATCATATGGTCATCAAGTTCAACCAACCACAGTTTGTAGTTTGAGTCCTCCGCTACGGATCATACGATCATCAAGTTGAACCACCCATGATCGATAACTCAAGTCCTCTGCTACATCCGATTTTCTAGCAAGAATACAAGGACAACAGTTCTGAGTCATATGCCTATGGATCCATTGCATTACAGTCTATAACTTTATAAGACTCAAATTAAATGTCTAACACACTCAAATCATGTAACTTATAAATAAATATGCCATAACTGCATATAGCTCTAAAAGCTCGACATGGAGCAAATTAAATCGGGCAAGTGTTCCCAAGACTTATATTAGTCGGAACCAAGCCAAAAGCTCAATAATTTAAATGACTATTCAATAAAAATCATCATATGCGAGAAAACGTATGTAACCCACGTTTACACAAACACATGCTCCAAAGGCATGAATAACTCAAAAACTCAACTTTAGTTCGGACAAAACATTTTCCAAATGAAATCATACCGTTTATAATTTTAAACGTCCCATAACACAAGAATAGGCATTTTTCCAAACCTTACACACCAAAAATGCATTATCATCAAATAATCTCAATTTATGAGGTAAATCATTAAAAATACTCACAGTTATGATCTATTATAAGCACGTCCATAAATAAGAAATATGGCTATTTCACAAGATTTATAAAATCAAATACACCAACTAGAAAAAACTCATCAAATATTCCAATATTTGCTATTTATCAAGTAAGAAACATAAATATTTCAAAATGAACATTTTTAGGATGTACATAGTTTTTATAAATCACTTTAACTTACCTTACTAGTTTATGTTAAACCTAGTTTCCAGAACCCAAACCTCTAGCTCCCGTTCGTGAAGGTTTAGGTTTCATAAACAAAATTTGCCAATAAAATATCTTATGATTACCATAGCCATAAGACACCAAGAGTTAACCCAAGATCCAAACTCACAAAAATCCCAACAATATATATCAAAGTACTTAGAAATCTTACCTCATTAAGAACCTTTAAAACTAACCATCTTAGATCTTCAATATCCATTTAAACCTTCCATTTGCTCTAAAAAGCCTCCAAAATTCAGACCCTAAGGCTCCAAAATCTCCCAAATCGAAGGAGTGGAGAAGGTAGAGAAGAGTGACAAACCCTAGCTCCAAAACCACTTTTTATACTTCAGGACCCGATTGCTGAAGTGCCCTGTAATTGTGACGGTGTCACGATCTCATGGCACAATCGCTCGGATGCACCAGCTCTCGGTACACCTCATGCTTTAGTACCCTGCGATTGTGACAGAGTCACAATCGTATGTCACAATCGCGCCAGATATTGCTATTGTGTCCGCTATCATGCCATTATTCCAATCATATGTCACAATCGCGTCGGATGCACCAACTCACACCACCTTTTGGTACATTTGATGTTATTGTCCCGTTATCGTGTCGTCACAATTTCACGGCACATTCGTTGGGACGACCAAACACTCAGTAACACCAATGCTATCATGATAGATGTCACAACTGATGGTACTATAGTCGAGATGACCATACTCTAAGTACCATCGGTGATATAGTGACAGATGTCACAACTGCATGACACTATATAGCCGTACTCCATATCTGGCTTTTTCTTTACCTATTCACGTGATTCAACACTTTCTTCAATTGGGAAAAAAATAAGGATGTTATAACTAGGATATAAATAGCCACAAGCCCTTTTAATTTTAAAATACATTCTCACTGCTTTCATATACTCGCATTCTTATTCTTTGTCAAAGCAAACAAACACCATTCTTTCATATTTTAAAAAAACTTAAACTTTATGGTGTAGATCATCAACCCGACTTCAGTCTATATATTTAGAAATTTATAGATATGAAAGTCATTTCTAATTGTTTCATATACTCATCCTCCTTTTTCAAGCTCTTATTTCACCACCAATATGGAATAACCAATACCAACTCCACACTTCAAGATTTTCGAAAACTAAAATTTGTGGTGCCAAATCATTAATCAAACATCTTCTTTTTGTATAATTATAGATTCTTTTTGTTAACTTCATGTTATTTAATTTTTGTTATAAATTTTGTAATATAGATTAACTTTTTTATGAAAAAAATGGTCGGCCAAAAAAAGTCAATCTTATAAGTTGTCACAAACCATTTTATTTTTGAAAGACATCCATACTCTTTTCATATACTCACATCTTTCTTCCAAACTATAGTCTCAACATCGATATGACATAACCAAATCAACACTGCACTTTAAGATTTTAAAATACTAGAATATTATGATGTCAAATAATCAATCCGACATCTTTTTTATATATTTATAGATGTTTTAACAAATATAAAACCAACAAGAATCACAAAGTGTTTAAAATCTATTCACCCCCTCTCGAGTTTCATATACAATAATGCATTATCACTAGGCAAACCTTTTGTTGGAATAAAAACATCATATAGTGGAGGAAATTTGTCTGTAAAGGAAGGTGAGACATAGTGATATTACCTATGAAAGCGATGGTAAAAAGACAAAAAGAAGTCACACGATCTTTATGAAAATACCTATCATCTAGTGGCACGACTTAGTGTCACTCTAACTTAGTAAGCAACAAGGTATGCGAAATCGTAAAGAACTCAAAGCCGATACTCGTGAAATTTGCACACCTGTTCACAACTTTATAATAGAATCTCATTAACTCGATCATCATAGTGCTTTTGTAAGAACCTTCCTAGATTTATGGATTATAAATCAGATATCATACAAAAATTATAAATTATTATAGAAAATGATTGATATTTATTTATTGAAATACTTTAACAGAAATTGAAAAATTACACCTAAGATGCAATTGAGGTACATTCCATGACAACTGAAACTATTACAAATATGAACTATCGAATCGGATTCTTAACCACATGACTAGCATATCGAAATTGGAGAATTTGTCTTTTGAAAAAGCTCCCAATTATGCATGATGAACCTTTCAAACAACGATAAACCAACCATTGGTAACCTTGATTTACATTTGTGAACTATAAGCGGTAAAAACTTATTAATTATGATATTTGACTCTCTCACAACCATATGTCGTCTGGAAATCGGGTCTACAGATACAAACATCTTAATACTAAAAGCCTCTAATTCTCCTTCAATATGACAAGGATTCATGATTCATAAAGACAATTGTGTGGGGATTGACGATGCAATCAAATTTGAATGCCAAGGAAGTTAATAAGAGAGTGCAACCTAACCATCCTATCATCTAAATGTTTATTTCTACTTATAGTGAGACCTGAACATTATCTTTCCAACATATGAACAATAATCGTTACACACATTCACTACTGTAATCTTACTATTCAAGGCTAATGAACGTGCAATGGAAATAGTGGAATTGGTTTGACCTGGTAACACAAGCTAGTAGAGAGAATTAAAGCAATAAACCAATGAATGACATGTCCATAAATAAAAGGGAAATCTGTATATATTTAGGCAAAAATTGTTACTTTTTGGCACAAAATAAAAAATGATTTCTCAAACGCGCAAATGATTGGAATTCTCGTTCTCATCATCTTTAGTAAAATCTTGTGGCCACTAAATATGCAACGCTATCAACCTACATTGATTAAATCACACGAAAAGTGAACCGTAGTCTGATATAATGATTTTGCTAAAGGATACATTGCTTTCAAACCTAACCACAATGAAACTCAAACACAAACACTAACGAAGAGCCCATATAATTGTGATTAAACTTGCTCAAAATTCCAAAGCATACCATATGAAGAGGAAAATCCATCTTCGAACCAAGGTTGAATTTTTTACATTTCGACCAAAACAGAGCCGTAAAGATGAAGAATTGAATATTCAGTGATGGTAGACAACACTTACTATGGACATGGACATAGAGTGGACACAACATCAACAATAAACCACGATGTTTGAACTTCTATATGGACAAGAGAATAACCAAACACATTGGCCGTGTTCTTTCAGTTATGATAAACACAACCTCAGACGTTTCCCGATTCGAAATCAATGCAACTTTGATGTCACTAATCACTTCTCATAAAACCAATATCAAGATTGATGAAGCAGTCACGAATCAATAATCTTCACTCCAGATCTTCCACATTAAATCAAACATACAAACTCAACCACTCAAATACCATAACAACAATTCAATTAATCAATGGTAACAATACAAATCATCATTAAAAATTGCAGATTTCATCCCTTCCAGTTAAAATTCCGATGATGAGAGATAGTCAAATCCGATCAACGAATCTTGTCGTTGAATTTTTCCATTTTAAACCGTTGATTTTAATCCGACAATAAAAAAAGAAAAAAGAAAAAAGAAAAAAAAAAGAAAATAATTTTTGGTTAGATCATTTCAATGTTTATCCTCTTTTCAATTTTGAGATAGTTTCCAAAATTTCGTCCATCACTTCCCAAACACACCGTACAAATGTCCACTCAATCACTCTCCCTTCGCCTCCTCCTTCCTCCCCACACTAAACCCTAGACCTCCCATTCTGTCAATCAATGGATCCCCGCCGTGCTACTCGCACCGTCATCGACCCCAAAGTCCGGCAAGTCGGTTTCTTCGCCCCACCTGACCGTTCTCAATCAGTACCCGTTCTGCAAGACTCCAATTCCCCCTCATCGCCTCCATTATCAGACCTCTCCCCCTCCGGCAACTCACTCTCGCCGGTTATGATCCCACCGCCGCGTGCCGTACCAGTTGGATTCCCTCCAAATCGGTTGTTATCACCTCTTCATCGATTCTCCGGTGAATCTGTAATCCCCGTGGGAAGTTACAATCCATCGGAGTTTGCTTCTCCATCTGTTGGGGATTTTTTTGAGGACAAAAATGCACGGTCGCCTGGTCCACGTCGGAGCCGTGGAGTTGGTGGTTCTGGTAAATTCGCGTCTTCTTTGCCCGCCGGTGGATTTGAGTTGCCGCCGGAAGTGAAACCGAAGAGTTTGACCACCGTTTCGGTTGTCAGTAATTTGCAGCCTAATGTGAATGGTATGCAATGCAGAAGCTTATTATTGTTTATCATTTAATGGCTGTGATTTATGCGTTGGTCTTACATTGTTGATTTCTACTTGATCATTGCAATCGTTTGGGTCAGTTTGAGGTTGTGCCGGACTTTTGTGTAGTATATAACTTGGGAATTATGTTTTTTTTGGAGAAGAGATTGCATTTACTACTCAATTTCTTGAAATAATTTGTTATTCACATGTGAATATCTTCAGGGTTTATTTTTTATACACTACTAACTTATGAATGTTTCTAATTCGCAAGTTCAAACTTTAATCTGCTTATCTTCTCTTACGTTTTTGTTGAGTGGAAGTGGGATTGAAGTAGAAAAGTACGAATATAAAAGATATTTTGTGGTAACTAGGCCTCAATTCTTATTTGGAGAAGAGATTGCATATGCCACTCAATTTCTTGAAATAACTTATTATTCACATGTGAAGACACTGCTGCTTTATCTTAAGGATTTATATTTCATACACTATTAACTTATGAATGTTTCTAATTCACAAGTTCAAACTTCAATCTGGTTATCTTCTCTTATGTATTTGTTGAGTTGAAGTGGGATTGAAGTAGAAAAGTTTGGAAAGAACTTGGCTTTCTGCATAACCTCCTCCTCTCCCCCCAAGAAGCTTACCAAATAGGCCACTTTCTATATCATTCAGACATTACCAAACAATCATGTATAACTGGCTGAATAAGCTGTGAGATTAAGCTCATTGCCGTATAATTAATTTTTATTTGGGAGAGGCAAATTTGATTTTTTTTGGCTTTCTGCATAATGCTCCCCCCTAGAAGCTTACCAAATAAGTCACTTTCTATATCATTAAGCCACTACCAAACAATCATGTATAACTGGCTGAATAAGCTGTGAGTCCCATTAAACTCATTGGCGAATAAGCCACTTTCTTTACAAAGATTTTCATTTTTCTAAGAACACGGTTATTGTCATTGCCATCGGTGTTACTAGTTTTGACTTGCTAATCTTTTCTCGAATCTTTCATGCTTGACCAGCATTTATGATTTTCCATCTTTATCATTCATTACCCATCAATTGGTTTGAATTGTGAGCTTTTCATAGTCTAACAGAAGGAAAAAATATTATTTTTCGCTGCATTAAATGCATATTGATTTTTGTTTCATTCATCACTATGATGTTTTCTTGATTTTAAACTCCAAGACCCCCCCCCCCCCCCCCCCCGGGCGACCTTGTGTTATTCAGGCCGGATTCTTGTAAACCCTAAACCCTCGAGAGTGCTATGGAATCGGAACTCCCAACTTGTGATTCTTTTCTCCCAAAAGTTCGGCGTGTTGGGTTCTTTGTCTCTTCTGACACCTCAAAAATGTTATCCAAACCCCCGTTTGAAAATTCCCGCTCTCCCGTGATGATCCGTTCGTCCATTTTCCGCTCTGCCATGTTCTATCCGTGAAATTCATCCGATTGAATCCAATGGCAGCAGCCATTTCTTGGATTCTAAATCTTCGGATTTGGGAATCATTAACGAGGTTCAGAAAACGGGTCAAGTACATGGAGTTAAAACCGGGAATTTTGTTTCTTCTCCGCCTCCGGTGGATTTGACTTGGAGCTGGTAAAAATGAAACCATCAACTGCATCTACGAGTAGTTTGATTTTGACTATATCTACAATGGCCAATGATGTAACTGGTATGAAGATTTGTGCATTTGTATTTACGGGTCAGGTTCAGGGGAAAACTGCAAAAAAAATGAAAAACTGCAAAAAAAATGAAAAACTGAGGAACATACCATCCAAATGAACGGTTACCAAGGTGTTCCTCAATTTTTTATTTTTTTGAGGTGTACCCTTGAACCTCCCTCTTGTATTTATTTCTAAACATTTAAAGGGAAATACATTGATTACGCAATCCAAAAGGCCACGGGAATGTAAATAAGAAATGTAGGATTGTTAAAAGAATTTGATTAATAGAAACTTGTAGCTCGTTGTCACATAATTGGTATTTTTTTAATTATCGGTGAGGCTAGAATGAATGCACCATATTGTAAAATCTTCAAACCAAGAAGTCTGATTTTGCGAATTTTGTCTGTGTGGATTAATCTGTCTATATAGACTGGGAAGGTTTTTTCAAGATGGAAGGAGCTTGTTTTTTTAATTGGGGGGGGGGGGCAGGTTTGGAAAAAAACTTAGCTTTCTGCATAACGCTCTCCTCTTAGAAGCTTACTGAATAAGCCACTACCAAACAGTCATGTATAGCTGACTGAAGCTTACTGAATAAACTGAGAGTCCCATTAAGCTCATTAAGCTGCTAATAAATAGTCATCTATACTAACAGATGGTTACCTACATTCTCAGAAAAGGTTGGAGAAAAATCGAGCGAGTCTCAGGATGGACGTGGTGCGAACTCGAAGCCATTGAAGGAGAAAACATCGAAGGCTGAAAGGCGTGCTATTCAGGAGGCTCAACGAGCTGCAAAAGCTGCTGCGAAAGGTTTGACTTTTTTATATTTAATGAATACAACTATTGTGAAGTTATCTCATTGAAACTCATTTAAGGTCTACCTATCTTACCATGAGATTCCAAGAGTCGGCATTCCGATACTTTTTCTGTTATTTTTTTGGCACATGGGACCCATCCATATGATCCTTTAGTATCGGATTCCGCTTTTGGGATTTAAACTTAGTTAGAGCAATCAAACTTATTTGGAGAAGAGATTGCATATACCACTCAATTTCTTGAAATGACATATTATGCACATGTGAATATCATCAGGGTTTATTTTTAATGCACTATCAAAAGCCTGGTTCAACGATTTATACTAGATTATTCATAGGTCTTTACCCTTTTTTGTGACCATGGTATTATAAGAACACAAATGTCAATCCATGCATCCTAAAAAGTAAAAATCGATATGTATATATATTCACACACAGAGTGAGGATCAGGGAAAAACCCCTCAAAAAAAATAAAGAAAAACTGAGGAACACCCAAATAACCATTTATCTGTATGGTATGCACATGCGCATACAAGTAATTGAAGTTGTTTCTTGGTTTCTCTGCACATGTGCATAATGGACAAATTACCTGTATGCACATGTGCATACCGTACAAATGAATGGTTATTATGGTGTTCCTCGGTGTCTTCCATTCTTTTGTGGTTTTCGCTTGAACCCGGCCCCATATATAATTATATATATGTGTGTGTGTGTATATGTATATATTATTTTGATGTCTGAATGAATCATAGTTGTGAAAAGCGCGCCTAGGCGCATAAGGCGCAAATGGCTGGGCTTTTTCTCTGTCGAGGTGAGGCGGCTCACTGCGCAGTATGGGCTTAGGCGCGCCTCATGAAGATCTAGGCTAATTTCAAACATTTTTCTTGTCTCTTAGACTTCTACAGAAGAAGAGTTATTAAATAAGTCAAAACCTAATATTAATTATGTGTTTTGACCTCCTAGACTTCTACAAAACATATTTATTAGATAAGTCTCTTCAATTCTCTCTTCAAATTTCTATTCAATTTGGGGAATATAATTCCGAGGACATTGAAAAATACACAATTAAAGATGATGATGAGAATTGATTATCGACCTACTTTATTGAGATATGTTTGATATTCATATTACTACTTTTTTGAAATTGAAATTGAACTATGCTTTATATAATGGTACTTGAGTTGATCTTACAACTTTTTATATAATGGTATTTGAGTTGTGTATTACTATGTGTGAATGCATTTATGTGTATATATATATATATTTATATATGTTATTATTTTTTATACGATGCGCCTCACATTCGTGAGGCCCGTGCCTTGCCCTTGCGCCTCGCGCCTAGGCCCCAGGACCCCTTTGCGCCTAAGTGCGCCTTGCGCCTTTAACAACTCTGGAATGAATGTTGGAAACATATTCACCTTTATCTCACACTTGATATCTATTGTTGTTTACCTAGCCGAAGGAAATGCGGGTTCCGGGATAGCAAACTCCGTGAATGCGAAAACCGGAAAAGCGTCCAAGGCTCCTGTTCAAAAGAAAGATAACATCTCCGTGGCAGCTTCTGAGAAACGGGGAGGTGAACGGGTGACGGAAAAGGATAGAAAGAAAGACGTCCCACATCCCCGAATGCAGTTCGATGACACAAGTCGCGTGGAGAAAGCAAAAAAGCGTGCAGTCGTAAAACAAACCGAGGTCAGGAACCGAGTCGAGCTTTTTAGGCATCTGCCTCAATACGAACACGGAACACGGCTTCCCGATCTCGAAAAAAAGTTCTTTCGCCTCAATTCGGTTCACCCTGCAGTTTACAAGGTAGTTTTCGGGAACTTTGTTGCCTTTTTAACACTCAGCAAAATAAATGTCTACAGTGAAAAAGGCACTAAATGACTATTTTATCCTTAATAATGGAGGGGGTAAATGATTTTTTTCCTTTTATAATTGACAGTAATGAATTTTCCTTTTATAATTGAGGGTAGAATTGGAAAATAAACGTCTACGGTAGAAAAAGGCACTAAATGACTATTTTACCCTTGATAACGGAAGGGGGTAATGAAATTTTCCTTTTCATAATTGAGGGTAGAATTGGAAATTAGACATTTCAACAGATTTTGGTTTTAACTGCTTACTAAATACCAATAAAACCGTGTTTGACAACCATCAGCTAGCTTAGTTTTTGAGCTTATTAAAAAAGTTCCATTTGGTAAGTAGCCATAAAACTCATAATTAAGGGTAAAAGTGGAAAGTAGATATTTACTTGTAAAATAAACTAGCTTAGTTTTTGAGCTTGTTGAAAAAGTTCCATTTGGTAAGTAGCCATAAACTAGTTTTTTGAGAAACCACTTCAAATTACTTTTCAATAAACTTCAAGGGCTTTTTCTCACCTTTTTCTTTCAATTATGGCCCTTATGTTAGAATTGAAAATTCAACGTCTTTTTTGGTCATTTTACATTATCATCTGGTGTATTAGCTGGTTTTTATTCCCTCAATGAGAAAATACACATTTTAGAAATGTGCAATTATTACATTATTTAATTAATTAAATGACAATTTTACCCTTTAATAACAGAGGGAGTAATTAGATTCTCCATCTCGTAAGTAAGGGTAGAATTGGAACTTAGGCATTTACTTATGAAACCGGACACTTTGGGACAAACTAATTAATTAACTAAATGACAATTTTACCCTTTAATATTGAGGGAGTAATGGATTTCTCCATCTCATAAGTAAGGGTAGAATTGGAACTTAGGCATTTACTTATGAAACCGGACACTTTGGGACAAACTAAATAGAAATATGGACGCTTATTTTTGGGACGGAAGGAGTATTAAACATGATGCTTTTATCAATTATCAGCTAGCTTATCAGTTATCAGTTAGCTTATCAGTTAGCTTATCAGTTTTGTTTGTTGACTAAGATTGTTTTTCTCTCTAAATCCATCTGATCGTACTAATTATTGACAATTTTAGGTTGGCTTAAGATATTTGGCGGGTGATATATCAGGTGGAAACGCGCGTTGTATTGCAATGCTCCAAGCATTTCAAGAATCGATTATGGAGTACTCGCCACCAAAAGAAAAAGCTCTTAACCGCGACTTAACTGCAAAACTCAACACCTACGTCTCGTTTTTAATCGAATGCCGCCCCCTTTCAATCAGCATGGGAAACGCCATCAAGTTTGTTAAATCCCGAATAGCCAATCTCCCATTAACTCTTTCCGAATCAGAAGCCAAAACAAACCTTCTCTCCGAAATCAACAACTTCATTAACGAAAAAATCATTCTGGCCGACAAAGTGATTGTGCGACACGCTGTGACGAAAGTCAGGGACGGTGACGTCCTTTTAACTTACGGGTCCTCTTCGGCTGTCGAGATGATAATATTGCACGCTCATGATCTCGGGAAAAAGTTCCGTGTGGTGATAGTGGATGCACGCCCGAAACTCGAAGGGCGATTATTGCTTCGAAGGCTTTTGGGAAAGGGTATAAGTTGCACTTATGTTCATTTAAACGGGGTTTCGTATATTATGAGTCAAGTGACTCGGGTTTTTCTTGGGGCTTCGTCGGTTTTGGCAAACGGAACAGTTTACTCGAGGGTTGGAACTGCGTGTGTTGCGATGGTTGCTAATGCGTGTGGTGTTCCCGTTATCGTATGTTGTGAAGCGTATAAGTTTCATGAAAGAGTTCAGCTCGATTCGATTTGTTGTAACGAACTCGGTACGTTTCTCAATTACACTTCTTAATTTTGCGAAATGACCATTTTACCCTTGATAATGGAGGGGGTGATTAGTTTCTCCACGGTGGAGAAGGCACACGGTTTTAGAAATGGGTAATTATTACTCTTTTTAACTTACTAAAGAGTAAATTACGTTTTTTGTCCGCGTGGTTTGTTAAAAGTTGTGAATTTAGTCTTTGTGGTTTTGAAATTTCGGTTTTCGTCCCTATGGTTTGCAATTCATTTGTATTTTCGCCCCTGAGGCCAAAACAATACTTTTAAGTATGAAGGACTAAAGTGGAAATGAATTGTAAACCATAAGGATGAACAAAGCAATAAAATTTAAATCATAAGGATGAAAAAGGTAATAATTACAAACTATAGGGATGAAAATCGTAATTTAAAAACCATAAGGATGAAAATAGAAATTTCCAACAAACCACAGGGACTAAAAACGTAGTTAACTCCTTACTAAATGACCATTCTACCCTTAATAATGGAGGGGGTAATTAGTTTCTCCATCTCATAAATAAGGGTAGAATTGGAATCTACGTACATTTTACCCCCGAGACCCTACAATTTGGGTGGGGTATACTGGGTTTGGTCGGGTTTTTAAGTTCTTATTGTATTAAAAATAAAATGCCAGGGGACCCGGATTCCATTTTGAAAGTCCAAGGGAGGGAGGAGATAAACGATTTGAAGGATATTGCGAATGATGAAAATCTGCAAGTTCTTAATTTGACGTAAGTTTGATTTACCGTTAAACTTGAATATGCGTGAAATAGGTGAAGTCGTTTTGACGTTTTTATGTTTTGTACTGGTGAAACAGGTACGATGCAACGCCATCGGATTATGTTTCGATGATTATAACGGATTATGGCATGGTAAGTTTTTTAATTCATGTTCCAGTATCAAACATTCACCCCCCCTCTCTCTCTATATATATATATTGTATATGGGGGGACCTTCTTTTGAGCATCATGTGCTATTACATATGATTTTTTTTCATCTATGGTTAGAATTTAATGTAGTGATTAACATACATTTGTTTCATAATGTGAAACTTTTTTGCGTGTTTGTGAAACAAAAAATACAAGTAAAAAAGTTTCACATTGTGAACCGAATAGATATGAAACAAACATATTCTGAAACAAATATATGTTAGTGAATAAGTTAAATATTATACTTAGATGGAAAAAAAGTCATGTGAACAAAACCTTAAAGGTAAAAATTCTCTTGGATCTCACAAATTTTGGAGTTCTTAAATGATTAAGCCCTTGTATGTATATGTGTGTGTGTAGAAACCACCTTTCTTTATAAGGGCTCTTTCATAAACGTTAAAAGGGGTTATACATATCTTAACATAATGTTAGGGCTGGGCTCCATCAATATTCAGCACAGACACACACACAAATATAGGCATGTGATCGCGTGAGAAGTGTCATTTTTGGTGAGAAGTGCGAGAGGTACTTTTAAACCATTGATCACTTTTTAATCAAATACCCTTCCATGAATTGCGGCTTAAAAGGGAATTGATCCGGTGCATCTTATCTTGATGCATCTCATCCTAATGTTCGTCCATTTCTCATTCAACGGTTCATAACCACTTATCACGCTTCTCACCAAATTTGACACTTCTCACTGGAACCCAACCTTATATCTATACTATATTATAAAGCATTTGAAAAAACTCTTAAAAACAAGTTTTTATGCATCAAGTATTGTTTATTGATGCATATTACTTAAAATTCAAGATTACAAGTAATGGTGCATGAGTACAACCGTTTAAAGCTGTATGTTTAAATTCATAACTAATTGATAAACATGATTAAAAATACAAGATAAACATCTAGTTTATAAAATATAATTAGGATTATGAATCCTATTAGAATACTTATCTTTTTTTTTAATTAAAAATATTATATTATTAAACATAAAATACTTCACATCGTTTTTAAACATGATATAAATTAAACTAAACAAATTTTTAAAAAACATTATCGCTTTCTTAAAATTATATAAAATCATATTATAAAATTGACAAATACAAAAAATAAAATGGAATATTAAAGTCGAGATGTATGGCAGTGTATTACGTGGGTACACTTCTAGGTGTATATATATATATAGGGGAATAGAGGGAAGTTTCTTTAGGAACCTAAAATTGATTAGGAACTCCGGAACCGCCCAGAGGGCGTCACGTGACCCTTTTCAGGATGCATATTTATCATGAATAACACATATTCATGATGAATATGGAAGGTTATTCATCATGAATATGGAAGGTTATTCATGATGAATCACACAT
Organism: Saussurea involucrata; assembly: GCA_033807775.1. NCBI lineage: Eukaryota > Viridiplantae > Streptophyta > Magnoliopsida > Asterales > Asteraceae > Saussurea > Saussurea involucrata. Next base: position 4,696,054 of record CM066316.1, read on the forward strand.
TCATGATTAATATGTTACAACATGATGAATAACACGTTCATATTCATGATGAATATGTCACATGTCACGCTGTGAGCGGTTCTCGGGCTCCTAATCAATTTTTGGTTCCTAAAGGAACCTGCCCGTGGGGGATAATTAAATGAGAACCCCCTATATATTGTGAGAACCATGAGAACTTTTACATTAAGACATTGTTTCACATAACGTTTTTTCATCTAATGTTAGGATTTAAGGTATTGATCAAAATATATTCATTCCACATGTATTTAATTCACAATGCACAACTTGCATGTGTTAAGCATATAGCTAGCGTTCCTTTGGAGCCAGGATCAAATTTTTTCTCTGTTTTTTTTTGCTTCACAAACACTTAAAAAAGAAATTTCATATTGTGAAAACAAATATACGTTAATCAATTCCTTAAATCCTAGCCTTAATTCAAAAGAGCTCCACATATTTGGCCTTCCTTTGCTTCTTTTGGTTTGGTTTGTGATTAATGTCGGTGTTTATGTTCAGATACCTCCAACAAGTATCCCGGTGATTGTTCGAGAATTCCGCAAGGATCAGATATTGATTTAACGAGTGTGGTTAAGCGGGTGGTAAGTGAGAACGAGACTTTATTTTTTTTTCTCGGGAAATGTCTGGTGTTGTAGCTTTTTTGTTTTTAGTTGTCGATGGTGTTGAGATACTAGTGACTCAGTGAAGAGTGCGAAGTTCCGCCTCTCCGAGCCTTGGTGGTTTTCAGAGTCTCTTTGTCCCCAAGGGTTTAAACTAGGGAAAGATTTTTGTTGTGGTTTTGGTGGTTTATCATGTCCTACAAAAGGGATTGGGATAGAAATGGTTTTTTGATGTGGTCTAGTATATTTGATGTTTTTGAAGATAGTTAAGTTTTATTTTAAAATTATATTAGTAAAATATAGGTTTGTTCTACCTTGTTCTCCACATAAAAGTCGTGACAAACATGGACTAGTGATATCTGTTCCGTCTTGTCCGTGTACCAAACACGCTTTGTTTCGACTTGAAAAGAATACGACTGTGCATTTTCTCTCATCAAAATCAGATGAAACAAAAAACAAGGAAATGAAACAAGATTGGTAAATTACTAAACTATCCATCCAGTTCTGTCAACCGCTCACGTCACTTGACCCATCTAGTTATGTTTGCATAACAAACGCACCATATGAGTCAATAGAAGAAACTACGATCCGAGTACGATTAAAATCTTTATTTCGATAATGAATTTCATATTACAGTTTACCCATACAAGAAAAAGAACGTCGATCTTAGAATCATCGAGTCGAATTTTTTTGCACAAATCCACATGTATAATGAACAAAGAATGAAAAATAATAATCATGAATCGCTCACGATGTTGCTAGGCGGTGTGCGGTCTTGCTGTAAACATCGGCTTTTTGGGAAACTTTGTGGGTGTCGGTCACCTCCGGTGCACGATAGCCGTCGAAACGGGTTGGTGTTGTGGTGGGGCCCACGAGTTGGGCGAGGCCGAAATCGGAGACACGGGATTCGTATGATGGAGTCAAGAGGACGTTTGACGATTTTATGTTGCCGTGGGACACGTTTGCCCCTTGCGAGTGAAGGTAGGTGATTCCACGGGCGGCTCCGAGGGCAATCGTGGATCGCATTTCCCAGTTCAAGGGCGTTCTACCGGATCCTCTGTTACCTGAAGAACAACAAAAACGAGATATATTTTGACTTTTAGAGTCGAATCCGGTCTAAATTTAACCAACATTATTTTATCAAATCTCTCCAAACGGGTATAATTCCTATCAAGTTGGATAACCGTAGGTGTTTAGGCGAGTTTGCATGCACCTCAGTTAATCTTGTGGGCCATAAAGTGAACAACTAAGCAATCTTTGGGGTGTGAAATTTACTATGAAAGGTTATATGAAAGATTTTAGAGTTTTAATTTGACATGGATAGTTTAGTAATTTATCAAACTTGTTCCACCTCCTAGGGCAGAAAAAAATGCATTTTTGTTCCACTAAGTCGTGCCCGCCTCACCAAAAACATGAGACAACCTTTTCTTCTCTCATAGCAAAAAAACGAACTCAACGTCTTATCGGTTAAGCTACCGAATTAAAATCTTAGAAAATGAGCAAAAACCCTGCAGAAATTGGGGAAGTTGACAAAAATAGCCATCAAACCCCTACTCACTTTATAGCCGTCTTTTGAACTCATTGACAGATTTAGCTGGAAATTACGTAAATGACGTTACACAACTTACGTAATCCACTTTTCGTAATAAAATAACGAGGAAAAATGGGCATTATGCAAGTTGTGAATGCCCATTTTACCTTTATTGTTTAATTCGAAAAGTGGATTATACAAGTTGCATGATGTCACTTGCGTAATTTTTGGTTAAGTCGTCTATTAGTTCAAAAGGTGGCTATAAAGTAAATTGGGGGCTAAAATGGCAATTTACCATGCAAAAGAGCAGATAGGCTTCCAGTAGAGATGAAATCACAAACAAGAAGCTTTTCTTCACCATTGAAATAATAAGCTCTTAATGGAAGCAAATTCTCATGATCCATTCCTCCAACACCTTCAATTTTCTCTCTGAATTCCTTCTCCGCCATTGTTACATCCTTCAACCTTTTCACGGCCACCGTGAAACCCACCTCCAACACCCCCTTATACGCCGTCCCAACCGTCCCTTTCCCCAACACCTCCGCCGATGCCCGCAACAAATCCTCCAAATCAAACTTCCCAATTTTGTTTTTCTCCAAAAAACTAACTTCTTATTAACTTCACCGGATTTCCCCTTTCCACCGCCGCCCACCGCCGCCATTAGCGACGGAAAACCACTACTCGAACTGTCGGCAATGTCTACTCGCTTCACTTCGCTCAGATCCTTCGATTTTAACTCCTCTTTTTGCTTCCTCTTCTTACAACACTAAAAGAACAAAATCAGTAAAATTTAGGGAATCAATTCATTACCAACCATACCAATTTAATTGGTACCAATTAAGTTGGTTGGTACTACTACCGTACTAACTTCACAAACTTGGTATCAAAGGGGTGTTAGCCTAGTGGTAAAGGCTTGGGGGTAGTGCTGGAATATGCCTATGTCTCAAGCTCGAACCCTGGGGGATGCATCCTGGCGATATCCAGACTTTGGGCCTGGTCCTTTGGGGCTGGGCCTGGGGCTAGCTATACCGTGTGCCACCAATGGGCCGTGCGCTAGTCGGATCGATCCATAGGGTCGGTCGGGTCGACGGGGATTAGTCGGGCTACCCTTAAGTTGGGCCTCGGACACCTCGGGAACGTGTGTGTGTGTTTATCTGCCGTTAAAAAAAAACTTCACAAACTTGGTTGGTACGTGGTATTGAAAATCGTCTACCACGGTAATACTGTACCGTACCGACTTATATATATTATTATTTTTTAATTATTTGTTACATAAAATATCAATAAAATAAAATATATTTGATTAATAATGTATTATTTATGTATTTGGTGATGAGATGACCATATTGCTTTTTAAAGGGATTTAATTATTTAGTATTAACATTTTATTGTTTTAAAATTTACAGTAAAAAGCTATAAGTTTTACCCCGCCTTCAAACATTTTATTATTTTGCAACTAAAAGTTTTACGAGCATCGGGTTTTGGATAATATGTTTGTAAACTTTTGAGATGTTGGTAGAGTATTGATCGACCGCTGACGGCAGAGCGAATGGTTTTGGATAACATGTTTGGGCCATGTGCATGGTGTGGAGGGTTGTGAGATGTTCCAAGAGTATTGATCGACCGCTGACGGCAGAGCGAATGGCGAGGATGGCTAGCCGGTCGGCGGCGAGGTCGGGTTTAACGGCGACGACGAAGTCAGGCATGGGAATGAGACCCGCCCCAATGGGGAACCCGGTGTACCCGCCCCGACGGGGATGGGGATTCCCCGCAAAATCGGGAAACGGGGATGGGGACGGGGCCGGGTAACGTGGTCCCCGCCCCGTCCCCGAATATTAAATATATTCTATATGTTTATTATTAATTATATTATTTATAAATAATTGGATTCAATATCTTTTAGATTTAGAAATATTATTTTGACATTTCTTTTTGTATACATTTTTTATTTGTTTTACTTTTTTAGATAAAAGAACTTTGAAAGCCATATGTATAACGTTAATTAAACGGTTACGTATAATGTTGTTACTTTGTCCACATTTGATTATTTGATACTCTATAAAAGCAAACTTTAAAAATACGTGAGATTTAAACATGAACCATTTATCGATCGAGTGTGGTATTTAACATATTTGATTTAAAACATCTTATATTAATGGAGAAAAAATCCCCGAATCCCCGTTGGGGATCCCCGTTCCCCGTCAGGGATGGGGATGGAGATGTGATCATTTTCCTTGGTGGAGATGAGGACAGGGATGGGGATGCATATTAGAATCGGGGACTAGGATAGGGACTACTGAGGTCCCCGCCCCATCACCGTCCTATTCCCATGCCTAGACGAAAAATGAGAAGAAGAAGAATAATTTCATGGTGGGAAAGGGATAGAGACAGAAGAGCGATGAAAATGGGTATAAAAAGTGTATCTCAACTATCAACTTGATTGGTGAGGTGTCTAGTTTATTAAATTATTGAGTAAATTACATAAATGGTCCCTGTGGTATGGTCATATTTTGGATATGGTCCCTAATTCGCATTAATTATACTGGGCGTCCCTGTGGTATGCAAAAGCGCACGCGGAGGGTCCCTCCGTTTAACAAATTCTGTTAACCCAGTTAACTCAAGGGGTAGTTTTGTCTTTCTACACCTATTTTTGTCTTTTTCCTAATAAAAATAAAAAACAAATAAATTAATAAAGAAAGTGGGCCCACTACAACCCTAACCACCCCCCTCTTCCTACCTTCTTCTTTCTCACATAAAGATGATGTCTGTGATGGATTTAATTCATCATCTCCTTCTTCTCTAACTGCATCTCTCATCCAAGACCCCATCTCAACCCTTAACCCTAATTCTTCTTCAACTTCAGCTAAACGAAAGCGAAATCTTCCAGGAACACCATGTAATTTTATTAATTAACCCAATTTCAAATACACATCTAAAACAACCTATTAAAGACGTGATTTTGGCTGTAGGACAGAGGCGTAGGTGGACACTAGCATCGAGTTCGAGTTGGTTGCGGATAGGAGTGGAAGGGGAAGTGCTTATTTAAAACCCTGTTGTGAATTGATGGCAGCTGCTGGATTAAGCCGGCTCCGACGAATGGGTTGATTGGTTTAACACAGGGCTGCTCAGCCGCTGCAGCCCCAAAAATTTGAATCTGTGTTGTTTTCTGTTCGGTTCGAGGTTGTCGTGCGCTGGTTTGTTCCTTGCAAACCAACGCAGTTCCGTTCGTTTCAAGTGTTCGTTGTTTAAATTGTTTTTGTTCAATGGTGTCGTCTGGACAATTTGTGTTGTACTCCTTGTTGGTTGGGTTGTTAATAAGATGCTGCCTTTAAAAAAAAATCAAACGAAAGAGAAATCTTCCAGCATTTTTAATGAAATTTCAATGCAAAATAGAGAGTGACAACACAAAAGAAGAGAAGCTCACGAGAAGCTCCGGCGACCCACGCTTTTCCGACGAGAAGCTCCGACGATATGTCCAACAACTCTAAAGATTCGATTTCTTGCTGGAAATCACTTCGAATGACTGCTATATGATCGAAATAACATAACGAACAGATCTGTGATGGTTTAATCGAACATAAACGATTTTCCTTCCAAATACGTTTTTCCGGCGAGATATTGCAGTTTCCGGCGAAGTGGTTTCCGATGAAGAAGAAGGTAGGAAAGGGGGGGGGGGGTGTTAGGGTTGTAGTGGGGTTGGGTGGTAGGGTCCACTTTCTTTATTAATTTATTTGTTTTTTTTTATTAGGAAAAAGACAAAAATAGGTGTTGAAAGACAAAACTACCCCTTGAGTTAACTGGGTTAACAGAATTCATTAAACGGAGGGACCCTCCGCGTGCGCTTTTGCATACCACAGGGACGCCCAGTGTAATTAATGCGAATTAGAGACCATATCCAAAATATGACCATACCACAAGGACCATTTATGTAATTTACTCTAAATTATTTTATTTAGAGTAAATTACGTTTTTAGTTCATATGGTTTATAAAACATTGCAGAATTCGTCCATGTGGTTTTGAAATTTTGATTTTCATCCTTATGGTTTGCAATTCATTTCTATTTTCGTCTGTAAGACTAATTACTACTTTTAAGTATGAGGGACTAAAATAGAAACGGATTGTAACCCATAGGGACGAAGAAAGCAATAAAGTTTAAATCATAAGGACGAAAATATGAAATAGTTATAAACTATGGGGATGAAAATCATAATTTTAAAACCATAGGGACGAAAATAGAAATTTTCAACACACCTCAGGAACGAAAAACGTAAGTTAGGGGCCGTTTACCTAATCACTTATCCGGGTAAGATTTTAGTCCACCAAAATGACATCGTATGCTACAATTTAGCCGGTAAGCGCTAACCGTGGTAAGAGTCGTCGCACTCACTTAGCAGGTAAGACTTTCGGTCCTTACTTTCGACTCTCGGTCCTTGCTTTTGCTCTTATCGGGTAAGATTCTTGGTCGTTGACGTATTCATCCGGTAAGCTAATATGACTTGGTGAGCACTTACCCGGGTAAGCATTTTGTAAACGGCCCCTTACTCTTTTATTTAAATGACAAAAATTGTAATTTTATTAAGAGACGGTGGCTTGACCCGTACCCGATCATTACCCGGTCCACTTGATCGGAATGGTATTTTATCATTTTTTTATTAAATCTTGTATGAATTAATTTTCTTTATAAATAAGAAAGGTTTTTCTTACATGTGAAGAGGGTATGACTTTTTAATTAGGGTGGCATGTTTGGATTTTTTTTTTGCATAATGCTATTTCTTAATAGCTTACTGAATAAGTCAATTTTTATACCGTTAAGTCACTATCAAACAATTATCTATCGCTAGACGAATTAGTTGTGAGTCTCATTCAACTCACTATGCTACTAACAAAGTTGATTGTGTATTAATCTCTCTTTATATATGGAGATAAATTTTTTTTTGTCTGGAAGGACTTTTTTTTTTGGAAGAGACAGATTTAGAAAAAACATGGGTTCTACATAAAGTTTTCTCTAAAAGTTTACTTAATAAATCAATTACTAAAACATTAAGTCATTATCAAATAGTCATTATAATTGATTAAAGAAATTGCAAGTCTAATTAAACTCCTTAAAATAGTTAACAAAGGGGACCAAGAAAGTAAATACAAACCATAAATACATACATAATTTATAAAATAAATATTATTATGTATAAAATAAATATTTACAATCAAAGTAATGTTTTATTGAGTTTTTGGAGCCTTTTTCATATATTTTTTTAATTATGTATCTAATTATTATTAATTAAATAAAAAATTATTGCTATAAAAAAGATTTAATATATAGTAAATCAAGGGAAATTAATTAAAATACCCTAAGTCAAACATTGAGTTACCAAAATACCCTAAATTTTTTCAATTTTGCAAAAATACCCAAAATACCCGCGATTAGGTCCCGCGATCGCGGGATACGGTGATGTGGCACGTATTTTGGCCCCAAATACCCCGCGAAGCCCCTCAACTTTGGCCGCGGTGCACTTTTGGTCCCTGCACGCGACCGCAGCCCGCGATGGCCCGAATTTTACACTTTTGGTCCCTGAAATTTACACTTTCAGCCCATGAAAATTTACACTTTCAGCCCCTAAACTTAGACGAATTTTGCATGTTTTTACTGTTTTTTTCCACAATTATTGCACTTTAAAGACCGATTTGTGGTTGAAATTCATTTGCATGTTTGAATCAATGTTAAATCAATGTTTTTGGAATACCAGTTTGTGGATGAAATGAGAGATTGGTTTTCTGATATGTTGGTTGTTTCATTGATAAATAGACGTAAAATGCAAGCCATAATCCCCACACAACGATTTCATTGTTGCAATATTTCTTTCTGCAATATTTTGTGTTTGAGATACTACTGAAAAAATGAGTTCATCTGTTGCAAAAGCTAAGCTATATTTCTGTTTTGATGGTGAATGGGTGCAAGATAACAATGAGTGGAATTTTGATTATAAATTTAAGCATGGTGTAAAAGTGTCAGTAAACTATACTTATCAGAAGTTTGTTGCATACGCCATGCAAAAATGTGGAATCAACTCTTCTGATGTTTGCAAGTTAGTGTTTAAAAATGGCGATGGGTCATTTGTGGATTTATCCAACGATGGGGATATCTCTACTTTTCTGCACCTTGCAGTCGATTCAGAAAGACCCCCATTACTCTTTGTGTATCCCGGCGTATCCGACGGTGACGACGACGGTGACGAGGAGGGTGACGACGACGAAGACCTCCAAATAGAGCAGCCTGATTCTCAACAACAACAACCACCACAACCACACGAATGGCGTACTGCTGGAGTTGCTGATGACGAAACCCACGTTTTCAGAACGGATAATTCTGAAATAGACAGATCAGACACCGATAATGATGATCACGAAGAATATACCCCTAGTAGAAAATCATGTAGTCAGATAAATGACTTTTTTGATATGCCCCCTATTCTTCCAGACTCCCATACCCAGACACAAAGCTACGAACCTACACCTTATATTCGCAGTGAAAGTTTAACAGCAGGTCAGATATTCGATTCGAAGGATCTCTTAGCAAGTCAGATCGGACTCAAGTTCTTGGAAGAGGGTTTCCAAAGTCGCGTGCGGGCATCTGACAAAAGCAAATACGTAGTTGAATGTGCTAGAGAAAAGTGTGAGTGGAGGTTGTACGCGATTCACACGGGTCCCAAAGGAGGGGCGATAATGATTAGAAAGTTGCACGACGTACACACTTGTACGAGGACGCAACTTAATCCCCACCACAAACAAGCCGGCAAAAAGACTTTGGGTGCGATCCTGAAAAACAAATTTCTTGATGTTAGCAGGTCATTGCGTCCAAAGGACATCGTCCACGACCTTCACCGGCAGTTCGGCGTCACGATTGATTACCACCAAGCGTGGCGTGCGCGCTGCCATGCACTGTTTATCGTGAGAGGCACGTTCGAGGAGTCGTATGAACGACTCCCGACATATTTATATAATTTGCAGCTGCAGAACCCTGGTACTGTCACGCAGCTACGGACCGATTCACGTGGACGGTTTGAGATGTGCTTCGTGGCCCTTGGACCCGCGGTACGTATTTTAACACGTCATATGTTTACACATTATAAACTATAACATTTACACATTATAAACTATAACATTTTAACCTATGTTTTTGCAGATCCGCACATTTCTGGCAAATCTACGTCGTGTCCTGATAATAGACGCAGCCCATTTAAAGGGCCGTTACTTGGGTATGATGTTCCTGGCGGTTGCCATGGACGGGGATAACTCCATCGTTCCAGTAGCTTTCGGCGTAGGCAAGTCTGAAACCGGGGACGAGTGGACTTGGTTTATGTCCATGTTGAGACAAGCTATCGGAGACCCGCAAGGGTTGGTGTTTATGTCTGACAGGGCTCCTTCCATAAGCGCCGCAATCTCTGCCATGTACCCAAACGCCCCTCACGCCATATGCTGTCGACATTTGGAGATGAACGCCAAATCCAAGGACAAACGTATTACCACCTACAAGGATGTCTATTGGGCGGCATGTAGAGCATATACGGATCGGGAGTTTAACAAGTACATGAATATGCTACGATACAGTGTCAAGGAAGCAGCCAAAGTCTTTGACGATGCTGGACCGGAGAGGTGGTCCGCGACCCATTTTCCTGGACAACGGTATGACATTCTGACCTCGAATAGTGCAGAGTCTGTGAATGCACTCTCCCGTTTTGCGCGTAGATGTCCGATTGTTAATCTTATGGACTACTTTCGGGCCTTTCAACAAGAGTGGTACCAAATTCGACGCCTAAAAGGAGCTGAGATGCAAAATGCACTCACACCAACGACGGAGAATATCGTTCAGTACAGGGCGCGTCGTGCGGCGACATGGCCGGTAAGAGCAATCGGGTATGGGAAGTACGAGGTGCATGATGACTATATTCACGCGATTGTGAATATGGAAGACCACCTTTGTTCGTGTCGCGAATGGGATAAATCTGGGTTACCGTGCGGCCATGCCATCGCTGCAGCAACATATATGGGTCGTACAGATTGCAGCGACTTGGCTGTACCTTTCTTCACGTCCGAATATTACCGGAAAACATACGTGGAGGTAATAAACCCAGCTAGACCCCATGCAGCATGGGTGTATCCACCCGACCCGCTTCCACCATGCTATCCACCTTTAATGGATAAGAACAGGGCCGGGAGACCGAGAAAGAACGACCGACGTCCATCACGTGGTGAAAGTTCGATACAACGAAGATGTACTCGGTGCCAATGCGTAGGACACACTCATGGAGAGTGTCCAAATCCCGCCCCTTCAACCGTGCCAAGGAGACATTCTGTCAGTCACACCCCGGGCCCATCACAGCTTGAACCATATGGAACAAACCCATATGATACAGTTGATCTAAACACTGATTTGTAAATGATATATATACACACATACATATGCTTCTAAATGAACATTGATAACACAACTAGTTTGTAAATGATATATATATATTCGTATTATATATTTACACACATAAAGAAAATAGGAGTTTGATATGATAAGCGAAAGAAAGAAGAAAGGTTGATTGTTACCATGGCAGTGAATGTTAACTCTGAGTACACATGTCTGTTTATATAGCAAGAAAGATTAGTAGCAAGAATGGAAGCAGGTTTCTAGCTTTTTAGATATATATATATATATATATATATATATTATATGTATATATGAAGAAGAAGAAGACTTAAAAAAGGAGACCTTTATCTGTAAGATCTGGAAATGATCATTTCTTGACATTTTTGTTGGAACAAACACATATGATACTGTTGATCTAAACACTGATTTGTAAATGATATATATACACACATACATATGCTTCTAAATGAACATTGATAACACAGCTAGTTTGTAAATGATAAATATATTCATATTAGATATATACACACATACATATGCTTTTAAATAAACATTGATAACACAGCTAGTTTGTATTTCATCCAACATGCTCTTCATCTTCAATCTTTCTGACCCTTCTTCAACGGCTTCTGCTTTTGCAACCACGTATGGCCATTGTGTACCACAACCCGCACACACTTTAGCAAATGAGTTGAGGGTTGTCATATATTCTACAAGAGGAGTAGGCCCACGAATGAGGTAACCTCTGACTTGACCTTGCATGATGTATCCAACCTAACAGTGGTTCAGCGGCTTAAAAACTACTTTTCAGAGAAATTAACAACAACAAAAAATACAAAACAACAACACAGTAAAAAATACAAAACAAGAAAAAAAATACAAAACAACCACCACCTACTTAAAAATTGATTTAGTTTCATCAATCCAAGCTTGCTTCTCGTTTACCTTCGCTTGAATAATTGCAAAGTCTTGCAGAATATGGTGAATTGCTTCTTGTTCTCGACGAACACGAGCCTCCCTAGCTTTTATATCCCCTTTCATCCTTTTGATCTCCCTGTCTTCCTCTTCGATCTTTCTCAAATGGACTGCCTTCCTGCCCATAATTTTTTTCCACTCTTCTGTTAGTTCATCTATCTCCTTTTCCTTTTTTGCTATGGCGACCTCGATTTGAGGTGGCATTTTTTCAGGAGTAGACTTAGGGTTTGATGACGATGCCATTTGTGGATGAAATGAGAGAAGAGAAATCAAGAGAGAAAGCAATTCAAAGAAAGAAAGCAAGAGAGAAATCAAGAAAGAAAGCAAGAACAAGTGTGAATTGTGAATTGCATATTACTGATATTTATGGATGAAATCTCAAACATGCAAATGAATTTCAACCACAAATCGGTCTTCAAAGTACAATAATTGTGGAAAAAAACAGTAAAAGCATGCAAGATTCGTCTAAGTACAGGGACCAAAAGTGTAAATTTTCAGGGACCAAAACTGTAAATTTTCAGGGACCAAAACTGTAAATTTTGGTCCATCGCGGGCTGCGATCGCGGGCAGGGACCAAAAGTGCACCGCGGCCAAAGTTGAGGGGCTTCGCGGGGCATTTGTACCCAAAGTACGTGCCACGTCAGCCCTAGCCCGCGATCGCGAGATCCATCGCGGGTATTTAGGGCATTTTTGCAAAATGGAAAAATTTTAGGGTATTTCGGTAACAGTTGGTCAAACTTGGGGTATTTTAATTAATTTCCCGTAAATCAAATATATAGTATATTTTCAAAATGAAACATTTAAAACTAAATTATATCTTAATAGTTTGCATTATTTTAATACAACTTATGTTATTATTTTATTGCTATCAAATGATCATAAGTATTTATTGTCATTTTATAAATATATACCAAATCAAACATAAGATTTGTTAAATATTTGGATAAAAAGGAGTGAGGTGAATATTATATTCTTTAAGAACAGCCGGAGGAATATAAATACCTCATCAAGATTATTTTATGGGAAACTAATTAAAATACCTAAAGTTTGACTTTGACTTACCAAAATACTTAATTTTTCGCTGATTTTACCAAAATACCTATATTTTCCGCGATGGGTCCTGCGATCGCGGACCCGTGCCCACGTGGCACCCATGTTTGGCCAAAATGTCCCGCGGAGCCCCCCAACTATGCCCGCGGTGACATGTTTGGCCCCTGTCCGCGATGGCCTTCCACGATCGGTCCGCGATGGGTCAAAAAATTTACAATTTTGGTCCTTTTTGCACGAATCTTTGCATGCTTTTACTGTTTTTACCACAATTATTGTACTTTGAAGACCAATTTGTGGTTAAAATTCATCCTCCTCAATGAGATTTCATCCATAAATATCAGTAAAATGCAATCCATAATTCACACCCATTCCATACTTCTTTCTTTCTTTCTTTCTTCAGTAAACAAATAGCATCGTCATCTAACCCATCGTCTACACTTGAAAGAATGTCCGTGAAACTCCAGATCGCGATAGCAGAAAAGGAAAAGGAGATAGACCAACTGACAGAAGAGTGGAAACAGATGATGGCCAGGAAGGAAGTCCACTTGATAAGGATCGAAGTGGAAGAAAAGGAGATCAAAAGTATGAAAGGGGATATAAAAGATAGGGAGACTCGTATTCGTCGAGAAAAAGAAGAAATTCACCACATTTTGCAAGACTTTGCAATTCTTCAAGCGAAGGTAAGCGACAAGCAAAGTTGGATTGATCAAACTAAAGCAATTTTTCAGTAGGTGGTGGTACGGGTGTTGCTTTAGTACTTTGTTGTTTATGTGTTGTTGTTTCCTTCCTGGAGTTTTTATGTTGATGTTTCATGTTGAAGTTTGCTCATGAATACAGGTCTTTAATTTGTCTGAAAAGTAGTGTTTAAGTAGTCTGAAAAGTGGTTCATATTAAAAATACAACTCATAGATGTTATACAAGATTATTTCATAACAAACACATACTAATCAATACAGTACAAAATTATCCAAATTTGAGGCTACGGCTAGACGATGGTTTGGTTTTTGACAATCCGGGTCGACTTCTTACATGCTCTGGCGAGACGAGTCTCAAAGTGTTAAGCTCCACTTTCTCGATGTACACTTCAATCACAGTATGGCCGTCAACATACTGGTGTATGTTGGCTACATCTTCGTCGGTACTCAATTCTACCAGTCCAGTCAAGAAGTCTGCATTCGGCCTCTTAAAATACAACCTATTATATTTTGGTTCTTCATAGTCCAGCTCTTTCTTGATCTGTTCAAGCAGTTGCATAGAAAGATCCTCCACATCTAACATGTCAACATAAATTTCTAGACCACAGAAATAATGTCTTTTGGGTGGTTCCGTGAAGTACCCACCATGGTGGACTTTCATGGTGAACAACTGTGGATATGCATCTGTTGATGAACATTAATTAATATAGTTAGTTCGTAGAACAACGGTAGTAACAAGCAAAACTCAATGAAACATGCACACTAACCATATAACTCTTTGCCAGTGTCTGAAAGCGATTCAGATAAACGCCTAAAGCACCAAACATGAAGGTTTAGGGATGCCATGTAAGAATACGTTAACGAATAATATGTTCTCGTATATGTGTTTTACGACTAATCTAGCGTGGGTTATTTATAGGCAAATGTGGATGCTTTTACTGCATGTTAGCTATTTTTGGTCCCTGTCTTTGCTCTAACACAACTTAGGTCCCTGTCTTTGCTCTAACACAACTTAGGTCCCTATTAACGCTATCATATGATATAGTTCTATATAACCATTACTATTCTCTCCATTTAGACTACTACCATTATGATCATCATCCCATGCCATGTGACCATGATTATCCATGTCCATGTTCAGATCAACGTACATAAGTTATGTTTGATAAATTACAACGGGCCGATAAAGTAGATAAAATCATGTTATATATCAAAACAAGCGCACTAAACATACAATATTTATCGTCCCAATCAAAGGAAATCAATGTTCAGATCAACGGTATCATATGATATAGGTCCATGTGGCTCAAGCTCCGATGGGCCCTGCGTGTTACTTAGTTGGCTGACTGAACGTCTACTCATTGGCACGATTGAAGGGGCGGGATTTGGACACTCTCCACGAGTATGTCCTACGCATTGGCACCGAGTACATTTTCGCTGTATCGAACCTTCACCACATGATGGACGTCGGTCGTTATTTCTCGGTCTCTTGGCTCTGTTCTTAGTGTTTAACGGTGGATAGCATGGCGGAAGGGGATCGGGTGGAGACACCCATGTTTCAGGGGGTCCAGCTGGATTTATTACCTCTGCGTATGTTTCCCGATAAGTTTCGGACATGAAGAGAGTTACAGCCAAGTCGCCGTAATCTCTATGACCCATATGTCTTGCCGCAGCGATGGTATGGCCGCACGGTAACCCATATTTTTGCCATTGGAAACATGAACAAACATGGTCGGTCATATCGACAATCGCGTCAAGTTGGTTATCCCGAACCTGGTACCTCCCATACCCGATTTCGCTTACCCTCTATGTCGACGCGTGACCCGCCCTGAGAAGAACTATCTCCTTCGCCGCTGGTGTGAGTCTATTATGCAGCTCAGCTCCTTTTCGGCGTCGAAGTTGGTACCACTCTTGTTGAAAGGCACAAAAGTACTCCATAAGAGTAACAATCGGACATCTACGCGCAAAACGGGAGAGTGCATTCACCGACTCTGCACTATTGGAGGTCAGAATGTCATACCGTTGTGCAGGAAAATGGGCCGCGAACCACCTCTCTTGTCCAGCATCGTCCATGACTTTGGCTGCTTTCTTGGCACTAACTCGTAGAACATTCATGTACCGGTCAAACTCCTGAGCCGTATATGCTTTGCATGCCTTCCAGTAGACATCGTGGTAGGTGGTAATACGTTTGTCTTGGGATTTGGCATTCATCTCCAAATGTCGATAACATAAGGCGTGAGGGGCGTTTGGGTACATGGCAGAGATTGCGGCGCTTATGGAAGGAGCCCTGTCGGACATAAACACCAACCCTTGTGGGTCTCCGATAGCTTGTCTCAACATGGACATAAACCAAGTCCACTCCTCCCCGGTTTCGGAGTTGCCTACTCCAAAGCAACGGGAACGATGGAGTTATTCCCGTCCATGGCAACCGCCAGGGAAATCATACCCAAGTAAGGGCCCTTTAAATGGGCAACGTCTATTACCAGGACACGACGCAGATCTGCCACAAATGTGCGGATCTGCAAAAACGTAGGTGGTTTCCCTTTGTAAATGTGATAGTTTATAATGTGTAAACATATGACGTGGTAAAATACGTATCGCGGGTCCAAGGGCAACGAAGCACATCTCAAACCGTCCATTTGAATCAGTCCTTATCTGGGTGACCGTACGTGGATTGTGCAGCTGCAAATTATATAAATACCCAGGGAGTCGTTCATACGACTCCTCGAACGTGCCTCTGACCATTAGCAGTGCCCTGCATCGCGCACGCCAGCCTTGGTGGTAACCAATTGTGATCCCGTACTGCTGGTGTACATCGTTCATGATGTCCTTTGGATGCATTGGCCTGCTAGCATCAAGAAATTTGTTTTTCAGTATCGCACCCAAAGTCCTTTTGGTGGCTTGTTTGTGGTTGGGATTCAGTTGCGTCCTCGAACAAGTGTGTTCTTCGTGCAAGTTTCTAATGACAAATATCCCTCCTTTGTCGCCCACGGACCTCGCGTACAACCTCCAATTACAATTTTCTCTCCCACATATAACTTAGTATATGGTTTTGTCGGATCTCGGCATGTAACTTTCCAAACCCTCTTCTATGAACTTAATTCCGACCTGTGTGGCCAAGTCATCATTCGAATCAAATATCTGACCTACTTGTAACCTTGAACTGCGCATATAACGTGTAGGTTTGTAGGTTTGTGTATGGGTATTCGGGTTTGGAAGAATAGGAGGCATATCAAAAAAGTCATTTAACTGACTAAATGATTTATTACTAGGGGTATATTCTTCGTCCTCATCACAATCGGTATCTGATCTGTCTATATCAGAATTACCCATTGTAACAACCCAAATCCCATATACACAACATATCACATAATGTAACACAACATAGATATAACATACGAACTTCACATTACAAGTACAGTCCCGCTGTCTTTTACAATCGAAAGAAAACCATTCTACTACAATCTTGGTACTATTTACATACATAACATTTAATATTATGATACAACTGCTAAATAAGCCAAAATCTTCATCTTATAATTCTTCACACAAGCCATCCATCAGTTACTCTAGTTACTTGCTCTTACTTGATCCACCACCTGGAATACATATTTTTAAAACAAAATGAGGGTTAGACCTGATGGTCTAAGTGAGAAATCCCTGTTAGTTTAAAAACCATTTATATCAACTTCATTCATATAATTCACGCAACACAGTCATATATATCCAAATAAGCTCACATATCTTATACTTTCCCTTTTCATTCCTCCTGGCCATATTAGTGGTAGCAAGCCAACTAATAATATACAACGCTATACGGAGTCTATAGCCAAACACACCGGTCCTAAACCCGGCCAACGTATTATAACACATTATAATACTCATGTAAATATAATACCTCACTATATTATAATTCACATATAAACACATAGTCATCAACTATTTCAATCCCAATCCACGCATATACGTATTCCAGTTAAAAACGTTTTCAAGTAAAACTCACCTGTTTTGGTTATTACACACGTTCGCAAGCTTCTTTCAAAACGATTCTATCTCTTACCACGACTCCATCGAATCTGAAACAAGTTAAGATACACACATCGCTTTACTGACCAAACACATAAAGCCTAACAATTTCCCATCCTCAACTATCTCATTACACACACTGTGCTTAACTCACTACCGGGACTACAGGGTACCGGGACTTATACAGTACCGGGACTCTTAGTACCGGGAGTTCCTATACCGGGAGTTCCCATTACCGGAACTCTCACTACCGGAAGTCTGCTATACCGGGAGTCTATCACACCGGGAGTCGACAACACCGGGAGTCTATCACACCGGGAGTCTACAGCACCGGGAGTCTATCACACCGGGAGTCTACAGCACCGGGAGTCTAACGGGACTTCCCCGGGACTCTCAAGAACACAGTCGGTTCCATTTCTCAGAAATCGATTGAAATCTATACCAATTACTGAAATCATAACTTCTAAACCGATAGATATCTTCTATTACAAATTACCAACACAAAATATAAAGGGACTAACCTCAAAATCGTTTCTAACCCAATCGATTGATACTCAAACCGTAACTTTCCTTCTTTCGCTTTCTTCGCCTCCAAAATTCCCACACACACACACACACTTTCTAATTTCAGTATAAGAAAACCATCTGAAGACTTAAGGGGTGACACGGGGTTTTCACACCCCGTGGATCTTACCGCAAGTGTACGGGTCGAAGTCAAGTAATAGTACTTGGAAAGTACGAGTATCGAATCACGGGGAACTAGGAACTCAGTATCACAATTACTATAGGCTCTATTAACTGGACTGTCGAATTTAGAGATGGTTGGTTTTAAACTAAATTCTAGCAAATCACAACTTAAACGTAAACGGAACAAAGAACAAATTAAGAACTTCGATAGAGAGAAAAGTTGAGGGTTGGAAATCCTCCGGTTCTACACATGCACACAAACAACTCAAACAGTTACCAGTTTATCCCCTTAATGATTCCCAAATCTTTTAAAGTCACCGTTGTTCTCTTTCAAGCCACAACGGGTTTTATTTTGAAAAGGATAAATGTAATCTCTCGATCTCACTTATGGATTCCAAAACACATTAAGTACTCGATTTATGTTAAATTGGCTAGATTTTATCTCTCGATGTCAACCTAACGGTTTAATTGGGACTAAGACTTATTCAGTATATCTCTATCACTGATTTATCGTCTTAGGCATGCAATTCCTAGTTCTATTTAACAGTTAATTCTCTCGAACTCAACTGAAAATAATAAATCAATTAAAAGCTAGCTAGACTTTCAAAGGCATTAAACACAAAATCACATGCTTCATTAATTAAGGAAAAACCAATAAAAGTTCAAATCATCTGGTTACATGCTTTATAAACCGAATTCATTCCAACCCCCAACACGAACCGGTTAGTTCATGTCGGTGGTGGATTCAAACACAAGAGAGAAAGATGAAACTACGTATGTAAACATGGTAACGCGAAAGATTAAAAACGTGAAAGATAACGTGATGAACTCCCTTCAATCGTGCTTGTATCTATGTTCCGTGATGATTGTCTCCGTGATCGGCCCTCTAACGTGACTCCGAGAGCTCCGAAAAGTCGCCGGAAATCGCCCCAAAATCGCCCCTGGTCGTCTGCCGAAAGTTGGATACCAAAAAAGTGACCTAAATCCCGACTTAAAATACTGATTTTCGAGAAACAGTGGGTTACGCCACTTGCCACGCGACTTGCAAGTCGCGTGGTAAGTCGCGCGTGTCAATTTTGCAACGTGGGTCGTTTTCTGGTTCGCGGGTCGGGTCCTGGTTCGGTCGTGGGTCTTGGGCTTGGCTTTTGGGCTCCCGTTAGGCTTCGTTTTGACTCGTTTTGGGCTCTTTTTAGCTTCTTTTTCCGAGGAATGCCGCCTTTTATATAACCTGCGTAAATTACTCAATAAACCGTAAAATACCCGCCTTTTTACTTGAATACAAGCCAATCTCGTTGGTTTGAGAACCGAAAATAACGCCAAAAAGTGGCGTTATCAACAACCCCAAACCGAGCGTTGCTTGTCCCCAAGCAAATTAGCGATAAAAATAGAATCAAAGCACATAGTGAATTTAGTAATGTCTGCACAATTCCAATCGGTACCAAGTGATGCATCGGTGATTTCCCATACCCGTGAATATCTATCTCACTCTCGTCTCATTCTTTAATTTGTCCGATCTATGACCTTCTATTGGGAGTTGAACTCGTGACAGTTCCGATTACATTAGGATTAGACTAAGATGCTAGGGAAAACATTTCGCCTCGACCCTACCTCACGGGATACTCTCTTTGCACTCGAACCTAGGTTATCGCTCGTGTTGTCATGTTTAAGGAGGTTATGTGCAAGAATACGCAAATGTCTTGACAACTCTAAAGAAAGACGCACAAATGTCCAAAATTTTGATCTCAGAAAGAATCAAATAGCAAGACAGGGAATATCAGTAAAGGTAGTCGTAAACCGTAATCACATTTTCTAAAAGATCATCCAGGTCTCTACACGGGTTGTAATGGGGCTAAGGTTAAGGCTCAGAAACGACGGGTAAAAAGGATCAACAATCCTCGGTGGGTCAATCATTGGCAATTCCTGAACTCTCGTTGCTTTACATTCGCTTACTTGGCCCCTTTCGTCACTATTGGAGTCGCTTTGACTCTCTTATTTTGCAGCTCTAACTATTATCTAAATATATATATATATATATATATATTTTGGGACTTCATCGGTCCTCTTTTCTATTTTTCGGGTTACATTGACCCGTTTTATTCTCATGACTGGCCGGAATTCTTTCTTTTCTGCTCTATCTCTATTAGTTCATTACTGCTTCCGATTGACACACTTTCGGATAAGGGTTGGCTAAGGCTTTTGGCTAAAAGTAAATGATGGGTTTAGAAAGGAATCAAGGTGCGTGTTTGGCTGCAAAAGGGGGCTATGGGTACACACTAAGGGTAAAAAAAAGGAAAACGATAGCTAAAAATGGTTAAAACAAACACACAATGCCTGGAATCATTTCTTAAAGTCCACACGATATGGTCTACTATACCCTCACCTAATATCCCGATGGTTGTCTTTGCTACTCAATGCAATAATGTAGCGAGATCATTCTACATTCATGACAAGGAATTCGAAAACGTGTATGAGAGTTACGTGTATAAATCCCTCGAAATGAAAAACGTCTTATTAGGCTCAAAACTCACTATTGGGTGGTCTCCACTAATGGCCCTAGTCATGTTCTTTCCCGGTCTTTCCCTAACGGTCACGTTACTATCACAAGATTCTTCCCACAATGGTCGGTCTCAATCATTCAAAACAAAAATTATAGCTACTTTGATCTAGACACTCAGAAGTGCAGGAAATCTACGTGCATAACTTGGGCCCGATTGGGCAACCCCAAACCTTACCCACACATTGTCCCCAATGTGCAAGCAAAGTCGTAGGTGATGCGACTCAATCGTTGTGCAGTTATTACAGGTATAAACAGGGCGGGGAAAGCATTAAATAGCAAGCAAAATAAAACCCAAATTTTCTAAAATGGGCACCCCAAACCTAGGCCATGGCCTAGGTTTGCCAAATAAAAGCCAACCCCAAACCGAGGTTTGCATAGGGTCTAATGTGAGTGTGTAGATGGTTCAAAAATGAGGCACCCCAAACCTAATTGAAACTTAGGTTTGTTGCATCTCGTGCAATTAAAATAGAACAATACATCAAACACCACTCTTTTAGCAGAGAATTGATTAGAACATACCTGTTTTGCCCGACCAGAGGAGATTCTTGAAAGATTGATCATTTGGAGACGGAGGGGAGACGGAGAGAACACGCAAAACAAGGGAAAGACACAAAACAAAAACAAGAAGCACACAAAGCAAGAAAGGAAACAAAAACTGCACGAAAAAAAATATGAACATGGGACACCCGCCGTTTGCTGCGCGGCTTGCAAGCCGCGTAACATCCCGCGTAACTCACTGTTTCAGAAAACCAAACAGAGGGTCCCGCGGCTTACCACGCGGTATGCAAACCGCGTGGAAAGTCGCGTATGTCCCTGTTCCAGCTATTTTTGGTTTTTTCAATTTTTCGATTTTTATGGTTTTTCTGGAATTAAAACACACACAAGAAGAAAAATAATAAACGGAAACTAACCTTGGTGGGTTGCCTCCCACCCAGCGCCTTATTTAAAGTCGTGGCACGACCATGTGGTTTCAGCTTGGCTCAGTATCTGCAGACTCGAATCACCCACACTTGCGATTCCCCGCGGACTCTTTCACAATTGGCCTTCCGTGACCAGCTCCTCCTTCTTCTTCTCTCTGACCTCTGCTTCTTTCTAGCAACTTGAATCTCACGTTCTCACCGCCAACTCGGAACGTGATCTCGCCCTCTTCCATATCGATCAGCGCCCGGCTCGTGGCAAAAAATGATCGTCCCAATATGAGTGGAACCTCTTCATCTTCGTCTATATCGATCACCACGAAGTCTACCGGGAAGTAGAACTTACCAACTTTGACGAGCACATCTTCTATCACTCCGTAAGGATATCTGATCGACCTATCCGCAAGCTTTAACGTCATGTACGTTGGCTGCACTTCACCCAGTCCGAGTTTCCTAAAAACAGAAAGAGGCATCAGATTAATACTTGCCCCTAAATCACATAGAACCTTATTAAAATTAAAACTGCCAATTTGAATAGGAATCGAGAAACTCCCTGGATCTTTAAGCTTTTGGGGCAGCTTATTCTGGAAAATTGCGCTGCACTCTTCAGTGAGTGCAACGGTGGCCTGGTGATCAAGTGCCCTCTTTTTGGAAAGGATCTCTTTCATGAATTTCATGTAAGAGGGCATTTGGGTGAGAGCATCTGCAAAAGGAATATTAATCGTTAGCTTTTTAAAGACCTCAATAAATTTGGAAAAATTAACCTGATCCTTATTTGCTTGCAGCCTGCTCGGGTAAGGCACTTTCGGTACTGCCGGCTTGACCGGCGGTGTTACTTCTTTCTTCCTCTCTTCGCTCTTCTCGCTCTCTTCAGCTTCAACTTCATCCATGGCAATGATCTCCACATCATTCTCGGCTTCCTTTACTGGCTCCTCATTCAGCTCCTTGCCATCTCTCAGATAGATGGCGTTGCAATTTTCTTGATTCCTCTTCTCAGCCATACTCGGGAATGCTCCGGGAGGTCGGGTTTGTAGGGCTTCAGAAATCTGCCCCACTTGCCTCTCGAGAATCTTTATTGCAGCCGTATTTTGATCAGTTGCGGCTTTGACTGTGTTGATAGTGCTTGCTAATCCCTCGACTGTGCTGTCCATCTTCGTCATGAACTTTATCATCATCTCTTCTAGGCCCGGCTTCTTCTCCCCGGAAGGTCCTTCGTTTCTTTGCTGAAAACCTGGAGGACGGTACACATTATTAGTTTGAGCGGAATTAGACGAGTTAGAAAAATTACCTGACTGTGGTTGACCGGGCTGATTCCATGAAAGATTGGGATGCCTTTTCCACCCCTCGTTATAAGTATTCGAGAAAGGATCGTTTCTCGGTTGGTTCCGGTTTGACACAAATTGAACCTGATCAGGTTCTTGAGGGTTTCCTCCATTCAGCCGATTCGTGATGACAGCCAGTTGAGCTTTCAGTTCGTTCAGCTCGTTACTCTCTTGGACATTTGCAACTCGTCTTACTACTGATCTCGGAGTGGAGAAACTGTGTTCGGCCAGATTCTCGATCAGCTCACATACTTCCTCATAAGATTTATCCATTAATGATCCACCCGCCGCAGCTGTGATGTCGTTCTTGAATTGCGGGTGGAGTCAATGAAGAAGGTCTGGATGATGACCCAGCCTTGTAGCCCGTGATGAGGACACTTCTTTATCATGTCCTTGTAGCGCTCCCAAGCCTCATATAATGTTTCCTGATCCCATTGAGAAAAATGGGTGATCTCCGCCATTAGCTGCGCGGTTCTTCCCGGTGGAAAGAATTTCTGAAGGAAGGTTGCCTTCAGTTGCGCCCAAGTGGTGATCGAGTCTGGTTGGATGCTCTCGGTCCATGTATCGGCTCGGCCTTTGAGAGAGAACCCGAATAACCTCAGCTTGATGGCATCCTCGTTCATGCCATTGATCTTGAATGTGTTACAGATCCTCTCGAATGCACGGAGGTGTGCATGAGGATCTTCAGTCGGCGCTCCTCCATATTGATTTTGTTGTACCATGACAATGGTACTCGGTTTGAGCTCGAAGTAGTTTGCTGCGGTGGCGGGCGGTTGGATGCCTATCCGTGCGGTTGCCACGTTCGGATTGGCAAATGACCGCATAGGCACCCTTTCCGGAGGTGGTGGTGGTGGATTATTGCGGCGAGGTGGTCTCTCGTCGTCTGACATTTCGAATTTAAGCTTCCTTTTCGCCTTTGCTTCTTTTCGTAGACGACGAGCGGTTCTTTCGATCTCCGGATCAAATTCTTCAATCTCTTTCCCTCGGGTCGTCCTTGGCATAAACCAAGTGGTACCTGAAAATAAGGAAAACAACGTCAATAATCCAAAAACTGAAAGTGATGGAATAAAACACGAAATAAAAAAATTGTCCAATCTAATAGCGCGTATAGCTGGTAGTGCTATTAGCTACAACTAGTTCCCCGGCAACGGCGCCAAAAACTTGACACGGGGTTTTCACACCCCGTGGATCTTACCGCAAGTGTACGGGTCGAAGTCAAGTAATAGTACTTGGAAAGTACGAGTATCGAATCACGAGGAACTAGGAACTAAGTATCACAATTACTATAGGCTCTATTAACTGGACTGTCGAATTTAGAGATGGTTGGTTTTAAACTAAATTCTAGCAAATCACAACTTAAACATAAACGGAACAAAGAACAAATTAAGAACTTCGATAGAGAGAAAAGTTGAGGGTTGGAAATCCTCCGGTTCTACACATGCACACAAACAACTCAAACAGTTACCAGTTTATCCCCTTAATGATTCCCAAATCTTTTAAAGTCACCGTTGTTCTCTTTCAAGCCACAACGGGTTTTATTTTGAAAAGGATAAATGTAATCTCTCGATCTCACTTATGGATTCCAAAACACATTAAGTACTCGATTTATGTTAAATTGGCTAGATTTTATCTCTCGATGTCAACCTAACGGTTTAATTGGGACTAAGACTTATTCAGTATATCTCTATCACTGATTTATCGTCTTAGGCATGCAATTCCTAGTTCTATTTAACAGTTAATTCTCTCGAACTCAACTGAAAATAATAAATCAATTAAAAGCTAGCTAGACTTTCAAAGGCATTAAACACAAAATCACATGCTTCATTAATTAAGGAAAAACCAATAAAAGTTCAAATCATCTGGTTACATGCTTTATAAACCGAATTCATTCCAACCCCCAACACGAACCGGTTAGTTCATGTCGGTGGTGGATTCAAACACAAGAGAGAAAGATGAAACTACGTATGTAAACATGGTAACGCGAAAGATTAAAAACGTGAAAGATAACGTGATGAACTCCCTTCAATCGTGCTTGTATCTACGTTCCGTGATGATTGTCTCCGTGATCGGCCCTCTAACGTGACTCCGAGAGCTCCGAAAAGTCGCCGGAAATCGCCCCAAAATCGCCCCTGGTCGTCTGCCGAAAGTTGGATACCGAAAAAGTGACCTAAATCCCGACTTAAAATACTGATTTTCGCGAAACAGTGGGTTACGCCACTTGCCACGCGACTTGCAGGTCGCGTGGTAAGTCGCGCGTGTCAATTTTGCAACTTGGGTCGTTTTCTGGTTCGCGGGTCGGGTCCTGGTTCGGTCGTGGGTCTTGGGCTTGGCTTTTGGGCTCCCGTTAGGCTTCGTTTTGACTCGTTTTGGGCTCTTTTTAGCTTCTTTTTCCGAGGAATGCCGCCTTTTATATAACCTGCGTAAATTACTCAATAAACCGTAAAATACCCGCCTTTTTACTTGAATACAAGCCAATCTCGTTGGTTTGAGAACCGAAAATAACGCCAAAAAGTGGCGTTATCAAGGGGTAATATCAAACCATATCTTACCAAATAGACCTTGAACTTCTCAAATTTAACCCAAACACCCTTAAACTTATAACTTACCTCCAACTTACCCTAAACATTAAATCTTAAGGTTAAATATTTTAACTGGTAGGGAATTTATCTAACTGACTTACCCGGGGTATTACATCATCTCCCCCTTAAAAGAATTCCGTCCCGGAATTCCGTTAAGTAAAAAGATGAGGGTATTTGGCTCTCATTTCCGTCTCTGATTCCCACGTAGCATCTTGACCTCTATGATGTCTCCACTGAACTTTCACTTGCCTGATCTCCTTACTCCGCAGCACTTTAACTTTACGATCAACTATAGCTTCCGGCTCTTCCACATAATTCAGTTTTTCGTCGACTCGGATATCTGGTAGAGAGACTGCCTGGTCTGGAGTGACCAAACACTTTCGGAAGTTCGATACATGAAACACATTATGGATTCTGCTCAATTCTGGCGGAAGATCTAATCGGTAAGCGACTTCACCGATCCTTTCTGTTATTGCAAACGGTCCAATATACCTAGGGCTAAGTTTACCTTGTCGCCCAAATCTGATGACTCCTTTCCACGGCGAAACCTTTAACATTACATAATCCCCAACCTGAAATTCCAATGGCTTTCGGCGTCGATCAGCGTAGCTTTTCTGTCTGTCTTGAGCTACTTTCAATCGTTCACGAATCTGAGTAACCTTACCGGCGGTTAACTGAACTATTTCCGGTCCCGCTAACTGTTTTTCTCCCACTTCGTTCTAACACAGAGGCGTTCGGCATTTCCTACCATACAGTACTTCGAACGGTGCCGCTTGTATGCTGGAATGATAACTGTTGTTGTAAGCGAATTCAATCAATGGTAAATGCTTATCCCACGATCCCCCAAAATCAACAACGCAAGCCCGGAGCATATCTTCTAGAGTCTGAATTGTTCGTTCACTCTGCCCATCTGTTTGGGGATGATACGCCGTACTCAACTTTATCTGTGTGCCCATTTCCCTTTGAAAACTTCTCCAAAATCTTGAAGTAAAACGACTATCACGATCAGAAATGATA
Organism: Saussurea involucrata; assembly: GCA_033807775.1. Taxonomy (NCBI): domain Eukaryota; kingdom Viridiplantae; phylum Streptophyta; class Magnoliopsida; order Asterales; family Asteraceae; genus Saussurea; species Saussurea involucrata. The sequence goes on from CM066316.1 coordinate 4,722,438, forward strand.
GAGATTGGAACTCCATGTCGAGTTACTATTTCATCAATGTATAACTTAGCCAATCGCTCCATCGAATCTGTTTCCTTTATCGGTAGAAAGTGTGCAGACTTTGTCAATCTGTCGACGATCACCCAAATAGAATCAAATCCCTTAGGAGTCCTTGGTAGTTTGGTGATGAAATCTGTGGTAATCTGCTCCCACTTCCACATAGGTATTTCTAGCCGTTGTAGTTGACCAAACGGCTTTTGGTGTTCGATCTTTACTTTCTTACAAGTATCGCATCTTTCCACATACTGTGCAATCCCTCTTTTTATCCCCGACCACCAATAGAATTGCTTTAAGTCTTTATACATCTTGTTTGTACCTGGATGAATAGAGAAACGGGATTGATGGGCTTCTTGTAGAACACGATTATGTAACCCACCCAAACGAGGTACCCACACTCTGTTTCCCAAACACAATAACCCACGATCATCTTTTACTAACAATGCTAACATCCCCGCTAACCGTTCTGATTTCAGATGTTCATCCTGATATGCCTCAACTTGACACTTCTGCAATTCGTCGAATATGCTGGGTAGGAGTTCAGTTCGTAGCGAAATAATCTTTATTGTCCCACTCCTTTCTTGACGACTCAATGCATCAGCTACCACATTTGCCTTTCCCGGATGATAAAGGATTTCACAGTCGTAATCATTCAGCAATTCTAGCCATCTTCTTTGTCTCATATTCAGTTCCTTTTGATCAAAGAGGTGTTGGAGACTCTTGTGATCAGTATAAATCTGACATTTGGAACCATACAGATAATGTCTCCAAATCTTTAACGCGAAGACCACTGCTGCAAGTTCCATGTCATGCGTAGGATACTGTCTTTCATGATCCTTTAATTGACGAGAAGCATATGCAATAACTTTCCCACGCTGCATAAGTACACATCCCAATCCCAGTTTAGACGCATCACTATAAACAACAAAGTCTTCCGTACCTTCTGGTAGTGACAGAATCGGCGCGCTGCACAGTTTCTCTTTCAATATCCGGAATGCTTCGTCTTGTTCTGCTTTCCACTCAAACTTCAGGTTCTTCCGGGTCAGCTTAGTCAAAGGCGTTGCGATACGAGAGAAGTCTTTTATAAATTTCCGATAGTAGCCGGCTAAACCCAGAAAACTACGCACTTCGGTTGCTGTCTTCGGCGGTTCCCACTTTTCAACTGCTTCCACTTTCATCGGATTAACTTGTATACCCTTCTCAGAAACGACATGCCCCAGAAACTGAACTTCTCGCAACCAGAATTCACATTTAGAGAACTTAGCGTTTAACTTTTCTTTCTTCAGCAACTCCAGAACTAAACGAAGATGTTGTGCGTGATGCTCTTTGGATCGGGAATAGATAAGGATATCATCAATAAATACAATAACGAATTTATCAAGATACGGCTTACATACCCGATTCATTAAATCCATAAAGGCAGCTGGAGCGTTTGTCAGTCCAAACGGCATTACTAAGAATTCGTAGTGGCCATACCTTGTACGAAAAGCAGTCTTTAGAACGTCTTCTTCTTTAACTTTCAACTGGTGATAACCGGATCTTAGATCAATCTTGGAGAAATAGAAAGCTCCAACTAACTGATCGAAGAGGTCATCAATTCGAGGTAACAGATACTTGTTCTTTATCGTGCGCTTATTCAATTCTCGGTAGTCGATACACATTCTCATCGAACCATCATTCTTTTTCACAAATAACACTGGGGCTCCCCACGGCGAAGAACTAGGTCTGATGAAGCCTTTACCTGATAGGTCTTGTAATTGTGCCATCATCTCTTTCATCTCTGGAGGTGCCAGACGATAAGGTGCACGAGCAGTAGGAGTGGCTCCAGGAACTAAGTCGATACCAAATTCCACTTGTCTAACCGGAGGAAGACTATTCAAGTATTCAGGGAAAACTTCAGGGAATTCACTAACAATAGGAATATCTTCCATCCTATTCCTTTCAGGCCTACTATCTATCACATAGGCTAAGTAACTCTGACAACCCTTGCTAACACATTTACGGGCTTTTATCATAGATATTAGGCTAGACTGATGATTCCTACGATCACCATATATCACTACTGGTCCCTTCTCAGGTAATACCACGTTTATTAACTTCTTATCACATACTATGTTATCCTGATTCTCGGCTAACCAGTCCATTCCCACTACGACGTCAAACTCTATCAAAGTCATAGGAAACAATTGTATCGGAACTTTACACTCCTCTATATTTATCACACAGTTATCAAACACTTCTTTAACTGACACTTGATTATCATTTGCCGTATCTACTGACAGAGCATGTTCTAGCATTTTAGGTTTCAAACACAGACAAGCAGCAAATGTAGGAGACACAAACGATCGATTTGCACCGGAATCAAATAACACCTTAGCACGTGTAGAGTTTATCAAAAATGTACCTGTAACCACGTCCGGAGTTTCTTTCGCTTCTTTCTCAGTCATTTGGAATGCGCGACCCCTGGTTACTGGAGGTTCCAGTCTTGGTATTACTGGTTTAACAATCGCTAGCCTGCATGAAGATCCGCCTTGCTGTATCCTTCCCCTCGGACAGTCTGACTGAAGGTGATCTGGTGAATTGCATAAGAAACATAGCCGCGTTACCTTACAATCTTTGATGACATGTCCGGTCTTCCCACACTTATAACATGCTCGTAAATCACCTCGGCAATTTCCTTGGTGGACACGGTTACACTTCTGACATGGTCTTTCCGCTGGTCGAAACGGCGGACGGTTATCATACCTCTGAAATCGGGACTTCTTCGGATCGTATTGTGGTCCTTCCCACTTTCTCTTCCCGATACTTTTATCGCCCGCATCTCTTCTCATATCTCGTTCAACATTCTCCGCGGCATCAACTGCAGCTGAGAAGGTATCGGGTCCTTTTGCAGTCACTAGTCTTCTAACCTCTGAGTTCAGCCCGAAGATAAACCTTTCTGTCTTCATTGCCTCCGTAGCAACGTAGTATTCTGCGAACCGAGACTTTTCCAGGAAGCTAGCTGTGTAGTCTCGAACGGATAAGTTTCCTTGTTGTAAGTTCATAAATTCCCCTTCCAATTGTTTGACGGCTGCTTGGGGACAAAATGCGTTCTTGTAGGCTATCACAAATTCTTCCCAAGAGAGGGTAGAATACACATCAGATCCTTTAGAATGAATAAAAGATTCCCACCAATACAAAGCATCCCCCTTTAACATTGCCGCTCCATACAATACTCGATCTTCGTCAGCGCACTTACTCGTCTTGAAAATAGCTTCTATTTCCTTCATCCATCTCATTGCTTTCACTGGATCTCGATCTCCTGAGAATGTAGGAGGCCTGCAACTAAGAAACATCTTGTAATCACATTTTCTCATTACCGGTAAGACCGTAGGGGTGATTGGTAGTTCGACTTCATGTTCCGGGTCTGGTCTATCAGCTTCATTATTACGACTTCGATCAAACATTGTTTGTATGTTAGCCTGCATTCTCCCCATTTCCGCCATTAGATCAGCCCTGGTAACGAATTCCGTACTATTTGGCTGGACTCTGCCCCCGGCTCGACCTCCAGCTCTACCCCCGACTCTGCCCCCTGTTCTTCCTCCCCTGTCTCCTGTTCCTATTGGCGGATTAGTTCTATTTGGATTTCTTCCTCCTCCTCGATTCGAATTCCGCGTACCGCTTGCCATTCTGTAGATTTAAACAAGATTAATATACACATACGCACATACCCCATATAACAAGGTATTCCAGTTCAAACATGTACCTGTAAGATCATAATTACACTGGCCAGGTGTAATATGAAATTACCTTACATGAAGTTCCTTCTACCTTTTTATACTTCATTATCCCAAGGTTCTATAATGATAAGGACATCCTACTTCACATGCAGTTTAAGTCTAGGTACAGATACAAATACCTAAATCCCTTAAACTAAGGCTCTGATACCATTTGTAACAACCCAAATCCCATATACACAACATATCACATAATGTAACACAACATAGATATAACATACGAACTTCACATTACAAGTACGGTCCCGCTGTCTTTTACAATCGAAAGAAAACCATTCTACTACAATCTTGGTACTATTTACATACATAACATTTAATATTATGATACAACTGCTAAACAAGCCAAAATCTTCATCTTATAATTCTTCACACAAGCCATCCATCAGTTACTCTAGTTACTTGCTCTTACTTGATCCACCACCTGGAATACATATTTTTAAAACAAAATGAGGGTTAGACCTGATGGTCTAAGTGAGAAATCCCTGTTAGTTTAAAAACCATTTATATCAACTTCATTCATATAATTCACGCAACACAGTCATATATATCCAAATAAGCTCACATATCTTATACTTTCCCTTTTCATTCCTCCTGGCCATATTAGTGGTAGCAAGCCAACTAATAATATACAACGCTGTACAACATTTACAGCCAAACAACGCTATACGGAGTCTATAGCCAAACACACCGGTCCTAAACCCGGCCAACGTATTATAAAACATTATAATACTCATGTAAATATAATACCTCACTATATTATAATTCACATATAAACACATAGTCATCAACTATTTCAATCCTAATCCACGCATATACGTATTCCAGTTAAAAACGTTTTCAAGTAAAACTCACATGTTTTGGTTATTACACACGTTCGCAAGCTTCTTTCAAAACGATTCTATCTCTTACCACGACTCCACCGAATCTGAAACAAGTTAAGATACACACATCGCTTCACTGACCAAACACATAAAGCCTAACAATTTCCCATCCTCAACTATCTCATTACACACACTGTGCTTAACTCACTACCGGGACTACAGGGTACCGGGACTTATACAGTACCGGGACTCTTAGTACCGGGAGTTCCTATACCGGGAGTTCCCATTACCGGAACTCTCACTACCGGAAGTCTGCTATACCGGGAGTCTATCACACCGGGAGTCGACAGCACCGGGAGTCTATCACACCGGGAGTCTACAGCACCGGGAGTCTATCACACCGGGAGTCTACAGCACCGGGAGTCTACCGGGACTTCCCCGGGATTCTCAAGAACACAGTCGGTTCCATTTCTCAGAAATCGATTGAAATCTATACCAATTACTGAAATCATAACTTCTAAACCGATAGATATCTTCTATTACAAATTACCAACACAAAATATAAAGGGACTAACCTCAAAATCGTTTCTAACCCAATCGATTGATACTCAAACCGTAACTTTCCTTCTTTCGCTTTCTTCGCCTCCAAAACTCCCGCACACACACACACACTTTCTAATTTCAGTATAAGAAAACCATCTGAAGACTTAAGGGGTAATATCAAACCATATCTTACCAAATAGACCTTGAACTTCTCAAATTTAACCCAAACACCCTTAAACTTATAACTTACCTCCAACTTACCCTAAACATTATATCTTAAGGTTAAATATTTTAACTGGTAGGGAATTTATCTAACTGACTTACCCGGGGTATTACACCCATTGTGAAAACATGGGTTTCGTCGTCGGCAACTCCAGCAAAGCGTCCTTCTTGGTCTTCTTTTTCTTCTTCTTCTTGTGGTTGTTGTTGTTGCGTCTCCGGAACAAAATCAGGCTCCTCCATTTGAAGGTCTTCGTCATCACCGTCGTCATCACCTTCGTCATCACCATCGTCATCACCTTCGTCATCACCGTCGTCATCACCTTCGTCATCGTCTTCGTCGCACACCGATGAATCGGCATACACAAATAGTAATGGAGGTCTTTCTGATTCGGCTGCAAAGTGCAGAAAACCAGAGATATCCCCATCGTTGGATAACTCCACAAATGACCCATCACCATTCTTAAACACTAACTTGCAAACAGCAGAAGGGTCGATTCCACATTTTTGCATGACGTATGCAACAAAGTTCTGATAAGTATAGTTTACTGACAATTTTACACCATGCTTAGATTTATAAGCAAAATTCCACTCATTGTTGTCTTACACCCATTCACCATCGAAACAGAAAAATAGCTTAGCTTTTGCAACAGATGAACTCATTTTTTCAGTAGTATCTCAAAAACAAAATTCTGAAGAAAGAAAGCAAGAAAGAAGTATGGAATGGGTGTGAATTATGGATTGCATTTTACTGATATTTATGGATGAAATCTCATTGATGAAACAACCAACATTGATGAAACAACCAACATTGATGAAACAACCAACATGAATTGCAACCACAAATTGGTATTCCAAGTAAAATGATTCGACATTGATGAAACAAGCCAGTGAATTTTAACCACAAATTGGTCTTCAAAGTACAATAATTGTGGGAAAAAAAACAGTAAAAGCATTCAAAGATTCGTGCAAAAAAGGACCAAATTGTAAAATTTTTGACCCATCGCGGACCGATCGCAGAAGACCATCGCGGATACGGGCCAAACATGTCACCGCGGGCATAGTTGGGGGGCTCCGGGGGACATTTTGGCCAAACATGGGTGCCACGTGGGCATTTTGGTAAAATCAGCGAGAAATTGAGTATTTTGGTAAGTCAATGTCAAACTTTGGGTATTTTAATTAATTTCCCTTATTTTATTATGCCAATTTGTGCAAACAAATAATTTATATTTATTATTTACTATTTTATTAAACAAATTTATTAACTTAAAATAGATATAACTATGTTCATTTTATAGTCATTTTTAATATATATATATATATATAATATGTGAATATTAATTTAAATAATATTTTCTTGACAATAAGTAATAAAATATAACTAATTATTACCCAAATTTTCTTTTTTATATTAGAAACAAATTTGTTTTATGTTTATTATTTCATACAATGTTTCATTGAATAGGTTTTGATCGGTTCAATTTACAATAGAGATGGTAAAAAATCAGTCTCGAGAGTCTAGTCGAACTGGTCCCAAATCAGTTTCTGGAAAATCGGGTCGACCAGTTCTAGGCTATGCCCGGTTTTAAAAAAATTATTTATAGATATTTTTTACACAAAAATGTAATACATGTTTTCATAATTACGATTTTTGAAACTTAGTATTGATATACACTTTAAATAATATATTTAAGTAGATATTATCTTGAAAAACTTACTTGAGATTTTGAAAAAAAAGCTTGAGATTTTTAAAAAAAAAAACTTGAAAATCTTGTATCATAATCTATAAAAAGTTAATTTGTTTTTGAAATATCAATCCTATACATAACCGATTCCGATCACAGGCCAAGCCAGACCTTGAAATTCCATAAAATATATAGCCGATGCTGGACCTTTGGATCATAAGCGGTCTCTATCATCCCAATTAACCCCAGATTGGGACCGGAATCCCATTTAACCATCTCTAATTTATAAATAGATGTCTTATGTGACATTTTTCTTTCATAACGATCTTATTTTAATCCAATCCAATCTAGTTTGGTTGCAAGAATGCATTGTCCATTTGTCCTTACCCTAAGATAGGCCCAATATCAAAATGGAGAAGTTATATGGGCCAGAAGCCCATTACGGTTAAAGCAGAAAATAAATGTAAATGATAGAAATTGTTTTTTCCCTTTTTTGCAGTAAATAAACAAGTTATTATGTTTCTTTTTTAACTTTCAAAAACTAAAATTTTAAATTAAAATATAAAGATAGTTTATTGCATGTTTACCTGGCAAGCGTTTAACGATATGACAAAGACCAACAATCTTACTGGTAAAAGACATAAGAAAGACCAAGAGTCTTACCCGGTAAGTTAGAAAAAAGACTCTTACCCTGTAAGCACTTAGCGGGTTAAGATTCTTACCAACAATCCATTTTGATGGCAAAAAATGTTACATGATAAGGTAAATGAGGGTGATTTCTTTTCCCGTTAAGCATCTGGTAAATGATCCCTTAATGTTTTAAAACTTGAATCTTGTCATTGAAAAAATCAATGGTGGAAAAGCGTCGCATCTATTTTTTCGAATCATGACGGTCACGATGCGACGCTTGTGAGTCATCTAATTTCAAAGTCGAAACTTTACATTGTAGTGAAATATATTAATAAGAAATATGGATACCGGATCAAAATTTAACCCGTAAGTACAAGGAGAATTTAAATGTATTCAAAAAGCACATCGGATTTTCAAAATTGAACCAATCGGATTACCATACTACCACAAGACGGACTATCCAACGCTTCCACTCTCAAGGCTCTCTAAGCCCTCACCCTTCACAAAAAGGGTTTAAATTTACGATCCTAACGAGTTCAAGGTTTCAAGTGCAAGACTCAACATATATGCCAATTTACCATTTTTACTAGACTTGTCGAACACGAAAATCTTTTTGACAATCTTACGCATGCATAAAGTTTACTACCACATTACTAGGCAGTCACGCTAAGTGGCCACACTTTCCATACATATAAAATTGTTTCTGAAAATGACAACAAAAGATGTTCAACGAACTTTTCGAAGGAACCACTATGGTCCCAACATGCATCTATTAATGCCATGTATGAAAAGATAATTTTATGTAATAAAACAGTGTGTAACAAAACGTTTGTACATCCCTATAAAGAGGAACTTCACGTAATTAAGTTCCAAAAAATTTCTCATGTAACCATATAATGACATGAAATAAAATTTCACAACAAGACCTGCATGCATTGGTTTATTCCTCAAAACTTAGCAAAACAATATTAACATGCGATTTGGTTGAAACGTGAAATAATTTATGTCGATTTCAAACTTAAAGCCAAACAACCAATATGTTTTTTTGTTCTATAATAGTGGTATAATGTCATACATATCAAGCAAATAAATATAATGCATTTGTGTGGACCAATAACAATAGCAACAACAAACAAAATGCACAAAACAAAACATTAACATGAACCATCATGATCCCCTTTATACACTTACTCATGTCATGAGTATAAATCAATTCGTACGCTAAATAGTGTGCAACGAAATATACTAGCACAAACTCAAAATAGAAATTACTCGATATCAAAATTCCAAAGACTTCTCTTTTAGTTGCAAAAAGACATGATGGGAACTCGGCGGGAATCCTTACGGTATGGAATCCGACTCTCTTTGATTTGTTAGACGTGGTTAAAGAATTGGGTTTTGTCGCGGTGTTTGGCAAATGGAGATCCAACAAGTCTAAATTAAGGGTGATCAACGTGTATGCACCTCAGGGTGGGAGATGCAAGAAACAGTTATGGGAAAAAAATTTGGTTGTGGTGCAGGGAGAACCAAATATAGCATGTGTAATATGTGGTGACTTCAATGAAGTACGATCCACAGAGGAGAGGAAAGGATCAACCTTCGACCCTGCAGAATGTGGTTAGTAACAGGTGGGTAAATTCGGGGAGAGATTTGGAGGTATTTTCGAAGATCGAGAGGTTGTCCAGAATGTTCAGGAACCTCAAAGCTGGGATTAAAGATTGGTGATGCCTGCGGAGAAATGATATTGGTAAAGAAATGGAAACTACTAGACAAAAAATCGCGGCAATCGACACCATGGCTGAAGTTTTGGATTTGGACGAGGCGGCGATAAGAGAAAGAATGGACATGATGCTGAAAATTAACGAGTTAGAGGCTGCTAAAATTGCATATTTAAAGCAGAAAGCAAAGTATAAAGGGACTCTTAAGGGTGACGAGAATTCTAGATTCTTCCACGGGATCATCAATCAGAAACTCAAGAACTCGAGAATTCACGGGCTCAACATTAATGGGGTTTGGATCTCGGAGCCGATGAGAATTAAAGATGAAGTGCATAACTTCTTTAAAAGAAAGTTTGAGGATGAGAATCCAATTAGACCAAAGTTGCGTAGTAGGCTAATCAAAAGGATCTCGGTGGATCAAAGTAAGCTCCTAGAAGCTCCGTTCGAGATTGGTGAAGTTAAGGCAACAGTGTGGAGCTGCGGTAATAATAAAGCCTCGGTCCGGATGGCTTCTCCTTCAAACTCATAAAGAAATTTTGGGATAAGATTGGTGGAGACATATTTGAAGCGGTCAATTTTTTTGAAGTAAACCTGATGATCAACCCCGGTAGAAACACATCTTTCATTTCTATCATCCCGAAGGTGATTGATCCTCTTACTCTACCGGAATACAGTCCGATAAATCTTATCGGGTGTGTGTGTAAGATTATTTTGAAAGTGCTTGCCGAAAGACTCAAAGATGTTATAGGAACAGTGGTGAGCAACGAGCAAACGACATTCATAAAAGGTCAGAGTATTCTTGACGGTCCGTTAATTGTGAGTGAGATTATAATATGGGCTAAAATAAAAAAGCAAAAAACACTAATTTCTAAAGTGGATTTCGAAAAAGCATTTGTCTCGCTTAATTGGGGCTACCTTGACGACATGCTTGGTCAAATGGGCTTTGGAGAAAAATGGAGAGCGTGGATTAGGGGGTGCATATCAACGGCTAGAGTCTCGGTCTTAGTTAACGGGTCTCGCACAAAAGAGTTTCGAATGGAGAAAGGTGTGAGGCAAGGGGACCCATTAGCTCCCTTTCTCTTCGTTTTGGTTGCAGAAGGACTCAACGTGGCGATGAAAGAACCTCAAAATAAAGGATTGTTCAAAGGGGTAAAAGTAGACACTTTTGGGGAGGATATTTCGATCCTTCAATACGTGGATGATGCCATTTTTATGGGGGAATGGTCGAGGAGCAATGCAGCTAACTTAGTCTGAATTCTTAAATGCTTTCAAATTTGTTCGGACCTGAAAGTCAACATAGAGAAAAGCAAAGTCATGGGAGTGGCAACAAGTAGTGAAGAGGTCAAGAGAATGGCGAGATGGTTGTATTGTAAGGAGGGATCGTTCCCTTTCACCTACTTGGGTATCCAGGTGGGTGGGAAGATGTACAAGGCCTCTAGTTGGAAGCCAATTATCGAGAAGTTTCAATCGCGTCTTTCGGATTGGAAAGCCAGAAATATATCTATTGGGGGAAGGTTATGCCTGTGTAAGTCTGTGTTAGGAAGTCTTGGGAATTACTTCTTCTCGCTCTTCAGGGCACCTAATAAGGTAATTCGAAATCTTGAGAGCTACCAATGTCGGTTCCTCTAGGGAGGTAATAAAGATAAGATAAAAATATGCTGGGTTGCATGGGACAAAGTTTTGAACAACAAGGACAAGGGTGGACTGGGAATTGGCAGCCTAAAAGCGATTAATTTAGCAATGCTGGGAAATGGTGGTGGCAATTTAGAATAGATGCAGACTCGATGTGGAGGAGAATAGTGACTAGCTTTTATGGCAGCTCGAGTGGGCTACTGGTAACGAACAGAAACAACGACAACGTGAGCATCTGGAGTTCGATCATAGGGTTGCACAAAGAACTACAAGCTGGGGCTAAACATTGGCAACATGTTCCAATGGGATTCGGGCAGCTCTAGATGGAATTGGAACCTGGAAGAGGACGACAAATACTCGGTGGCCTCCCTATGCAGAATGGTGGACAACTTGATACTTTCGGAGACTGATTTAGTCACTGATTGGAATAGGTGGGTGCCGGGAAAAGTTAACATGCACTTATGGAGGGTGAGGCAAGATAGATTGGCGACCAAGGACAATCTGATCAAAAGGGGCATATCGATAGGCGCAAATGATTGCCCATGTTGTGTGTCACATCCCGAAAATGTCGACCATCTTTTTGCACGGTTGTTCGATAGCTCGGGAGGTGGGTGCACGTCTTCAGCAATAGTGGAGCAATTGGCCAACTGGTGCCGGCTCGGTACGTGATCTGTGGGAAATGGCGGATCTAGCGAGTCATCGAAGACATAACAGGGAAGTGGCAGAAGTGATCCTGATGGCTTACTTTTGGGTCATGTGGAATCAACGAAATGAGAAGATTTACAACGGGAAGATGAAGAATGCTAAGGAGATAACTAACTTGATACAGTATTATGCTTTTTACTGGATTAAAGTCAGAGCTAAGTTAGGAAGCGCCATGAGTTTGGAGGATTGGATTAGCTCTCCTTTGAATCATTGTAAATAGCTTTTGTTCTCTAGCGTCTCGCTAGTTTTGGTGGAATATATTTGCCTTTTTGCTGTTACCAAAAAACATTCCTCTACAAAGCTCACATGAGATAACATTCTCAGTAAAACCCATAAACCAACACACACAATAAATTAAGCCTACGCATTTCAAAGTTCCTCCATGTGCCACAAAATGACATAAAATAAAAGTCAATAAAACTCAAGGGCATCCATACAATTGGATGATGCTAAAATTCTCACATCCAATTATAAAATCGCACAAGACAAAATCATCAATAATATAATATAAAATTTCTCAATAAATACAATTCACGCAATAAACCAAGTTTATGCTCTTTCGAAATTTTTACTCTTTAGTTACTAGAATAGCATGGGTTAAAATTCCCAACAAGGTTTGCAATCACATGCAATAAGAAAATTCATGCATTTTTAAGATCATGGGTGATACTCTTGCGCGTGCGAAAATATTTTCCAAAATTTTGTAAGAGGACCTCACACGATGATTTGGCAAAGTATGAAATAGTTTATGCAATTTATTTTAGAAATACATTTCGTGCATGAATTTGGTCGAGACTCAAAGTCTTAGAATCAAGCTCACCAAGTCCACCGGTCACACTACCAACATTCGAATGCCCAAACATCTTAAGGCAATGTCGACGACTAAATCGGTTAACCTTACAGATTCTTCTAAAAAATATGTCAATTTAATAAGCCTATGGTTTTACTTCAACCAATAACTCTGACCCAAAAATGGTCGACTTAACGCAATCACTATACTTAACCGTCACCCAAGTGACACCGCTATAAATGTCAATCCTCCTAACGATTATTTACCGAGAATTCACTCTCTACCCCCATCGATTATCATAGAAAAGCAATTCAAGCACCAACATGTAACCGGATATTCATAATAACACTGGCCAAGTGCAATTATATACGTACCATACATGAGGATCCTTGCTTCCATGATTCTTTCACTCCTATCCCCTCATAAGAGGAGGATGCCAAGAGTTTCGCTCAACGGCCTAAGGACTACCTAACATCCTGACCTTCCTGCAATTCAATTCCCTAATGAAATCAACTACATGTTTAAGTGCACTAGCTGATTCTCGATGTTAGTGCCTCTATTGACCTCAAAATATCCTATCTTAAAGTGCCTATTTATAACATCTCACTTTCATCCACTTAGAAAAACGCTAGTATGAGTCTAGGTATCCTAAATCAATACCTAAATCTCTCAAACTTATACTCTGATACCAACTTGTAACACCCTCAAATATGGAAAATAGCGACTAAATTAAAACTTTCAATAATACATCAAATGAAAGGTAATTCCCTTTCTAAAACTTAACACTTAGATAACTTGGAATAACAAAACTGGATTTAACATCAACAATAGGTAACCAAGTGATAACGCCACTTTTTGGCGTTATTTTCGGTCCTCAATCCAATGAGATTGGCTTGTGTTCTAGCAAAAAGGCGAGATTTTACGCTTTATTTAGTGAAATGTGCAGGTTATTTAAAAGGCAGTAATCATCGAGAAAAGAAGCTAAAAAGAGCCCAAAAAGAGCCAAAACGAAGCCCAACGGAAGCCCGATATCCATGCCCAAGACCCGCGCCCGAAGCTGACCCAAACCACATCAGAACAGCGTGCGACTTGTGCCGCGACTTGCAAGTCGCGGGACAAGTCGCCTAAGCCCCTGTTTCAGCCTATTAGTTTGGTGTTTTTCCAGATTTTAGGTCATTCTTCACACAGCTCACACACGACGAACGACAACGTCTTGGGGGCGATTTTCAGAGGTTTTTCAGAGCTTTTGGAGCCACGATAGAGGATCGATTGGAGGCACGTTCACCACGGAAACTAGATTCGAGCACGAGAGAAGGGAGTCCGCCATTACACTTGTCACGTTCATTATCATTATGTTTGCACACGTTTTTCCATCCTTTTTCTTTGTGTTTGAATCCACCACCAACATGAACTAATCTTTAGATGTTGGGGGTTGGAATGAATTTGTTTTATGCATGTGAACATATGACTTGAGACTTTTATCAGTTTTCCTATTTTAATGAAGCATGAAATTTGGTTTTTAATGCTTTTGTGAGTTTAGCTAGCTTCCAATTGTTTTGTTGTTTTCAATTAAGTTCGAGAGAAATAGTTGTTAACTAGAACTAGAAATTGCATGCCTAGGGTGAGAAAGGGGATAGAGATATACCGAGTAAGCCTTAGTCCTGTTGAAATCTTAATTTTAATATGTTTTGAACTCCATAGGTTGAGATCGAGAGATAAAACTTGTGTGTTCAAGATAAAACCCGTGGGTGCTTGAGAAAGAACCATGCTTTTAAAATAAAACCCGTTGTTGCTTGAGAAAGAACAACGGTGACTTTAAGATTGGGTATTCATTAAAGGGAATAACTGGTAACTGTTTCGAGTTAATTGTTTATATCTGAAAACTTTAGGATTTCCAACCCTCAACTGTTTTCTCTATCAAGGTTTCTTAAGCTGTTTACTGTTTTGTGTTTGATTTATTTTGATTGAAATTAATTAGTTTATATCAACAACTCAAAATATCAATCGTTCAGTTAATAGCAATTGTAGTAATTGTGATACTTAGTTCCTAGTTCCCTGTGTTCGATACTCGTACTTTCTAGTACTATTACTTGACTTCGACCCGTACACTTGCGGTAAGATTTAGGGGGGTTGATACCCGCCTATCAAGTTTTTGGCGCCGTTGTCGGGGAACTAGTTGCAACTGATAGCACTACCAACTATAAGCTCTATTACATTGAACATTTTATTTATTTATTTACTTTGTTCCATCACTTTCAATTTCTGGATTGCTAACTTCGCTTACTTTCTTTTCAGGTACTAATTGGTTTATGCCAAGGAAGACCCGAGGGAAGGAAATCGAACCACTTGATCCGGAGATCGAAAGAACCACCCGCCAGATACGTAAAGCATCCAAAGCCCAAAGGAAATTAAAGATGGGCGACGAGAGACCTGTTAACAACCCACCTCCGCCTCCTCCGGCGAGAGTTCTGATGCGGTCATTTGCCAATCCAAACGTGGCAGCCGCACTCATAGGCATCCAACCGCCCACTACTGGGGCGAACTACTTCGAAATTAAACCAAGTACCATTGTCATGGTACAGCAAAACCAGTTCGGAGGGGCCCTGACAGAAGATCCTCAAGCACATCTTCGTGCATTTGAGAGGATATGCAACACGTTCAAAATCAATGGGGTGAACGAGGATGCCATCAAGCTAAGACTGTTCAGCTTCTCACTCTAGGGAAGAGCTGAAATTTGGATAGAGAGTCTACCAGCGGATCAGATCACTACATGGGCAGACTTGAAGGCCGCATTCCTCCAGAAATTCTTCCCACCGGGAAGAACTGCTCCACTAATGGCCGACATTACTCACTTTGCGCAATGGGATCTAGAGACCTTGTATGAGGCATGGGAGAGATACAAGGACATGTTGAAGAAGTGTCCTCATCACGGGTTACACGGCTGGGTAATTATCCAAACTTTCTTTGGAGGCCTTCACCTGCAGTTCAAGAATGATATCACTGTTGCAGCGGGTGGAGCCCTAATGGAGAAGACATATGAAGAAGCAGTCGCCTTGATCGAGAACTTAGCCGAACATAGTTTTTCTACTCCAAGATCAGCTGTTAGAAGAGTTGCGAGTGTTCAAGAATCGGACGAGCTGAAAGAAATAAGAGCTCAACTAGATGCGATCACGAACCACTTGAAGAGAGGTAGCCCGGAAGAACCCGAACAAGTTCAGTTTTTACAAAACCGGAACAACCAACCGAGGAATGATCCTTTCTCGAATACCTATAATGAGGGGTGGAAGGAGCACCCAAACTTCTCTTGGAGTCAACCCGGTAAACAACAGCAAGGTAATTTTTCTAACTTTTCTAGTTCTTCCAATACTAACAATGTTTATCGTCCTCCAGGTTTTAACCAAAGGAATTTCAATGAGGGACCATCTATGGAGAAGAAACCGGGGTTAGAAGACATGATGATGAAGTTCATGACCAAGATGGACAGCACGGTTGGAGAGTTAGCGAGCACGGTTAATACGGTAAAAGCTGCAACCGATCAGAACACTGCATCCATCAGAATTCTAGAGAGGCAAGTGGGGCAGATTTCGGAAGCCCTACAAAACCGACCCCCCGGAACCTTGCCGAGTCAAACCGAGAGGAAAATCCGGGAAGAATGTAATGCCATTTATCTAAGAAGTGGCAAGGAGATGAATGCAGACCCTACAAGAGAGCCGTCATCAAAGGAAACCGATCCCAAAGAGAAAGAGGTTGAGACCATAGAGGTGGACGAGTTGGAAGCCGAGAAAGAGTTTGAGATGGAGGAAAACCCGGAGGATGAAGAGAAAAAGAAGGAGCAATCAAGGGTCCTAAAGCAACTACCGGTCAAGCCGATAGTCAAACCGTTCGTGCCACCGCTACCATTTCCAAATCGAGTGAAGGCACACAAGGATGAGGAACAGTTCAAGAACTTCCTCGACATCTTCAAGAAGCTTCACATTAACATCCCATTCGCAGAAGCACTCGCTCAAATGCCGATATACCTCAAGTTCATGAAGGACATCCTATCAAAGAAGAGGGGAATCGAGCATCAGTCTACCATTACACTTACTGAAGAGTGTAGTGCAATCATTCAGAACAAGCTTCCCCCGAAGCTCAAAGATCCAGGGAGTTTTTCGATCCCTATTCAAATTGGGAATCTTTCTTTTGATAAGGTATTGTGTGATTTAGGAGCTAGTATTAACTTAATGCCTTTATCTGTTTTCAGGAAACTTGGCTTGGGAGAGGTGAAACCAACGTACATGACCCTTAAGCTCGCGGACAGATCGATAATATATCCGTATGGAGTGGTAGAGGACGTATTGATCAAGGTTGGCAAGTTCTACTTTCTGGTGGACTTCATGGTGATCGACATAGATGAAGATGAAGAAGTCCCGCTGATATTGGGAAGATCCTTTCTGGCCACGAGCAGAGCACTGATAGATATGGAGGAAGGAGAAATGACCCTGAGGGTTGGTGGAGAGAAAGTAGTGTTCAAGATGTTCGAGAGTGGAAGGCGTAGAGACGGAGGTGGTCATGAAAAGCCAGATGTGGAAGAATCCGCGGAGAATCGCAAGTGTGGGCGAATTAATTCTGCGGATACCGAACCAAGTTGAGAGCCACACAGTCGTGCCATGACTTTAACTACGGCGCTGGGTGGGAGGCAACCCACCAAGGTTTGTGTTTTCTTTATTTTATGCTTTTGGTGTGTTTTTATATAAAAATAAAATAAAAAAATAAAATCCTGGAACAGAGACCTATGCGGTCTATGCCGCGGTTTTCAAACCGCGAGCCAACCCGCGTAAGTCACTGGAAGTCTTGGGGAACAGAGGGTCCCGCGGCTTATGCCGCGGTTTCCAAACCGCGCGCCAAACCGCGCGGCTCCCCGGTGGCTTCTGGGTTGTTGTTCTTTGCAGTTTTATCCTTTCTTGCTTTATGTTCTTCTTTTTCTTTGTTTCTTTTCGTCTTTTGTTTTGTTTGCTTTGTTTTTCCGTATTCCCCTTCTCCGCCCTCTCCGATGTGTTCCAACCGGGCGATCCAATTTCAAGAGAATCTCTTCCGTCCGGGCTACCAGGTATGTTGATAATCTGTATGTAACGAGTGGTGTATGATGCTTTGTTTTCTTATTAGTTAAACGAGATACAACAAACCTAAGTTTCACTTGGGTTTGGGGTGCCTCACTTTGCAAACATCTACACACTCACTTTTAATCCTGTGCAAACCTCGGTTTCACCGAGGTTTGGGGTTGGCTTAGTTGACAAACCTAGGCCACGGCCTAGGTTTGGGGTGGCCAAATTTCAATGAGATGGCTCTTTGATGTTGTGCTTTAATGTTATGCCTTGCCTATCTGATATCTGTAATAACCGCACAACGATACTTGTTTTTAGTATCGCCTACGCCGACACTTGCACATTGGGGACAATGTGTGGGTAAGGTTTGGGGTTGCCCAATCTGGCCCACGTGTATGCACGTAGACTTCCTGCACTTCTGATTGCCTAGATCATATGAGCTAAAATTTCTGTTTTGAATGATTGAGACCG
Source organism: Saussurea involucrata (assembly GCA_033807775.1). NCBI lineage: Eukaryota > Viridiplantae > Streptophyta > Magnoliopsida > Asterales > Asteraceae > Saussurea > Saussurea involucrata. The sequence goes on from CM066316.1 coordinate 4,740,548, forward strand.
ACCATTGTGGGGAGAATCTCGTGATAGTGACGCGACCATTAGGGAAGGACCGGGAAAGGACATGACTAGGGACATTAGTGGAGACCACCCATTAGTGAGATTTGAGCCTAAAAGACGTTTTTCATTTCGAGGGATTTAAACACTTAATTCATATACACTTTTTCGAGTTCCTTGTCGTGAATATAGAATGATCTCGCTATATTATTGCATTGAGTAGCAAAGACAACCATCGGGATATTGGGTAAGGGTGTAGTAGACCATATCGTGTGGACCTTAAGAGATGATTCCAGGCATTGTGTGTATGTTTAACCCTGTTTTTAGCTATCGTACCTTTTTACCCATTTGTGTGTACCCATAACCCAAGTTTGCAGCCAAACACTCACCTTGTTAATTTCAAACCCGTCATTAAACCTTAGCCGAAAGCCGTAGCCAACCTTTATCCGAAAGTGTGTCAATCAAAGGCGGTAATGAACTATGAAAGATAGAGCGGAAAAGAAAGAATACATGCCAGTCATGAAAATAAATAGAAAATAGGACCAATGCAGTCCCAATCAAATAAAGAGAGCCAATGTTGTTCAAAAAACAGTTAGTTTATATATTATCTATAGCAGAAAATAAGAGAGTCAGAGCGACTCCAGCAGTGACAAAGATGGCCAAATGATAGAAAATAAAGCTAGAAGGTTCAGAATTGCTAAAGTTGACACACCAAGGATCTTTGAACCGTTTTTCCCCTTCGTTTCTTAACCATAACCCTTGCCCCGTTACAACCCTTGTAAAGACCTGGATGATCTTCTGGAAAACGTGATTAGAGTATGCGACCACTTTTACCATTATTCCCTGTCTTGCTACTTGATTCCTTCTGAGATCGATTTTTGGACATTTGTGCGTCTTTCATTAGAGTTGTCATGAAATATTTGAGTATTCTTGTACATAACTTCCTATACATGACAACACGTGCGATAACCTAGGTTCGAGCGAAATGAGAGTATCCTGTGAGGTAGGGTCGAGGCGAAATGTTTTCCCTACTATGTTTGGACCTAGTACAACCTTAATGGAATCGGAGCAGTCACTAGTTCAACTCACAATGGAAGGTCATAAATCAAACAGAATAAGAATGAGGCGAGAGTGAGATAGGCATTCACGGGTATGGGAAATCACCAGTGCAATACATGGTACCGATTGAGAGTTGTGCAGTTATTATATTTCACTGATGTGTGCTTTTATTCTATTTTATCGCTAATTTGCTTGGGGACAAGCAACGCTCGGTTTGGGGTTGTTGATAATGCCACTTTTTGGCGTTATTTCCGGTCCTCAATCCAATGAGATTGGCTTGTGTTCTAGCAAAAAGGCGAGATTTTACGCTTTATTTAGTGAAATGTGCAGGTTATTTAAAAGGCAGTAATCATCGAGAAAAGAAGCTAAAAAGAGCCCAAAAAGAGCCAAAACGAAGACCAACGGAAGCCCGAGATCTACGCCCGAAGCTGACCCAAACCACATCAGAAAAACGCGCGACTTGTGCCGCGACTTGCAAGTCGCGGGACAAGTCGCCTAAGCCCCTGTTTCAGCCTATTAGTTTTGCGTTTTTCCAGATTTTAGGTCATTCTTCACACATATCACACACGACGAACGGCAGCGTCTTGGGGGCGATTTTCAGAGGTTTTTCGGAGCTTTTGGAGCCACGATAGAGGATCGATTGGAGTCACGTTCACTACGGAAACTAGATTCGAGCACGAGAGAAGAGAGTCCGCCATTACACTTGTCACGTTCATTATCATTATGTTTGCACACGTTTTTCCATCCTTTTTCTTTGTGTTTGAATCCACCACCAACATGAACTAATCTTTAGATGTTGGGGGTTGGAATGAATTTGGTTTAAGCATGTGAACATATGATTTGAGACTTTTATCAGTTTTCCTATTTTAATGAAGCATGAAATTTGGTTTTTAATGCTTTTGTGAGTTTAGCTAGCTTCCAATTGTTTTGTTGTTTTCAATTAAGTTCGAGAGAATTAATTGTTAACTAGAACTAGAAATTGCATGCCTAGGGTGAGAAAGGGGATAGAGATATACCGAGTAAGCCTTAGTCCTGTTGAAATCTTAATTTTAATATGTTTTGAACTCCATAGGTTGAGATCGAGAGATAAAACTTGTGTGTTCAAGATAAAACCCGTGGGTGCTTGAGAAAGAACCATGCTTTTAAAATAAAACCCGTTGTTGCTTGTAAAAGAACAACGGTGACTTTAAGATTGGGTATTCATTAAAGGGAATAACTGGTAACTGTTTCGAGTTAATTGTTTATATGTGAAAACTTTAGGATTTCCAACCCTCAACTGTTTTCTCTATCAAGGTTTCTTAAGCTGTTTACTGTTTTGTGTTTGATTTATTTTGATTGAAATTAATTAGTTTATACCAACAACTCAAAATATCAATTGTTCAGTTAATAGCAATTGTAGTAATTGTGATACTTAGTTCCTAGTTCCCTGTGTTCGATACTCGTACTTTCTAGTACTATTACTTGACTTCGACCCGTACACTTGCGGTAAGATTTAGGGGGGATGATACCCGCCTATCAAGTTTTTGGCGCCGTTGCTGGGGAACTAGTTGCAACTGATAGCACTACCAACTATAAGCGCTATTACATTGAACATTTTTTTTATTTATTTACTTTGTTCCATCACTTTCAATTTCTGGATTGCTAACTTCGCTTACTTTCTTTTCAGGTACTAATTGGTTTATGCCAAGGAAGAGTCGAGGGAAGGAAATCGAACCACTTGATCCGGAGATCGAAAGAACCGCCCGCCAGATACGTAAAGCATCCAAAGCCCAAAGGAAATTAAAGATGGGCGACGAGAGACCTGTTAACAACCCACCTCCGCCTCTTCCGGCGAGAGTTCCGATGCGGTCATTTGCCAATCCAAACGTGGCAGCCGCACTCATAGGCATCCAACTGCCCACTACTGGGGCGAACTACTTCGAAATTAAGCCAAGTACCATTGTCATGGTACAGCAAAACCAGTTCGGAGGGGCCCCGACAAAAGATCCTCATGCACATCTTTGTGCATTTGAGAGGATATGCAACACGTTCAAAATCAATGGGGTGAACGAGGATGCCATCAAGCTAAGACTGTTCAGCTTCTCACTCAAGGGAAGAGCTGAAATTTGGATAGAGAGCCTACCAGCGGATCAGATCACTACATGGGCAGACTTGAAGGCCGCATTCCTCCAGAAATTCTTCCTACCGGGAAGAACTGCTCAACTAATGGCTGACATTACTCACTTTGCGCAATGGGATCAAGAGACCTTGTATGAGGCATGGGAGAGATACAAGGACATGTTGAAGAAGTGTCCTCATCACGGGTTACACGGCTGGGTAATTATCCAAACTTTCTTTGGAGGCCTTCACCCGCAGTTCAAGAATGATATCACTGCTGCAACGGGTGGAGCCCTAATGGAGAAGACATATGAAGAAACAGTCGCCTTGATCGAGAACTTAGCCGAACATAGTTTTTCTACTCCAAGATCAGCTGTTAGAAGAGTTGCGAGTGTTCAAGAATCGGATGAGCTGAAAGAAATAAGAGCTCAACTAGCTGCGATCACGAACCACTTGAAGAGAGGTAGCCCGGAAGAACCCGAACAAGTTCAATTTTTACAAAACCGGAACAACCAACCGAGGAATGATCCTTTCTCGAATACCTATAATGAGGGGTGGAAGAAGCACCCAAACTTCTCTTGGAGTCAACCCGGTCAACAACAGCAAGGTAATTTTTCTAACTTTTCTAATTCTTCCAATACTAACAATGTTTATCGTCCTCCAGGTTTTAACCAAAGGAATTTCAATGAGGGACCATCTATGGAGAAGAAACCGGGGTTAGAAGACATGATGATGAAGTTCATGACCAAGATGGACAGCACGGTTGGAGAGTTAGCGAGCATGGTTAATACGGTAAAAGCTGCAACCGATCAGAACACTGCATCCATCAGAATTCTAGAGAGGCAAGTGGGGCAGATTTCGGAAGCCCTACAAAACCGACCCCCCGGAACCTTGCCGAGTCAAACCAAGAGGAAAAACCGGGAAGAATGTAATGCCATTTATCTAAGAAGTGGCAAGGAGCTGAATGGAGACCCTACAAGAGAGCCGTCATCAAAGGAAACCGATCCCAAAGAGAAAGAGGTTGAGACCATAGAGGTGGACGAGTTGGAAGCCGAGAAAGAGTTTGAGATGGAGGAAAACCCGGAGGATGAAGAGAAAAAGAAGGAGCAATAAAGGGTCCCAAAGAAACTACCGGTCAAGCCGGTAGTCAAACCGTTCGTGCCACCGCTACCATTTCCAAATCGAGTGAAGGCACGCAAGGATGAGGAACAGTTCAAGAAATTCCTCGACATCTTCAAGAAGCTTCACATTAACATCCCATTCGCAGAAGCACTCGCTCAAATTCCGACATACCTCAAGTTCATGGAGGACATCCTATCAAAGAAGAGGGGAATTGAGCATCAGTCTACCATTACACTCACTGAAGAGTGTAGTGCAATCATTCAGAACAAGCTTCCCCCGAAGCTCAAAGATCCAGGGAGTTTTTCGATCCCTATTCAAATTGGGAATCTTTCTTTTGATAAGGTATTGTGTGATTTAGGAGCTAGTATTAACTTAATGCCTTTATCTGTTTTCAGGAAACTTGGCTTGGGAGAGGTGAAACCAACGTACATGACCCTTAAGCTCGCGGACAGATCGATAATATATCCGTATGGAGTGGTAGAGGACGTATTGATCAAGGTTGGCAAGTTCTACTTTCCGGTGGACTTCGTGGTGATCGACATAGATGAAGATGAAGAAGTCCCGCTGATATTGGGAAGATCCTTTCTAGCCACGAGCAGAGCACTGATAGATATGGAGGAAGGAGAAATGACCCTGAGGGTTGGTGGCGAGAAAGTAGTGTTCAAGATGTTCGAGAGTGGAAGGCGTAGAGACGGAGATGGTCATGAAAAGCCAGATGTGGAAGAATCCGTGGAGAATCGCAAGTGTGGGCAAATTAATTCCGCGGATACCGAACCAAGTTGAGAGCCACACAGTCGTGCCACGACTTTAACTACGGCGCTGGGTGGGAGGCAACCCACCAAGGTTTGTGTTTTCTTTATTTTCTGCTTTTGGTGTGTTTTTATATAAAAATAAAATAAAAAATAAAATCCTGGAACAGAGACCTATGCGGTCTATGCCGCGGTTTTCAAACCGCGAGCCAACCCGCGTAAGTCACTGGAAGTCTTGGGGAACAGAGGGTCCCGCGGCTTATGCCGCGGTTTCCAAACCGCGCGCCAAACCGCGCGGCTCCCCGGTGGCTTCTGGGTTGTTGTTCTTTGCAGTTTTATCCTTTCTTGCTTTATGTTCTTCTTTTTCTTTGTTTCTTTTCGTCTTTTGTTTTGTTTGCTTTGTTTTTCCGTATTCCCCTTCTCCGCCCTCTCCGATGTGTTCCAACCGGGCGATCCAATTTCAAGAGAATCTCTTCCGTCCGAGCAACCAGGTATGTTCCTAATCTATATGTAACGAGTGGTGTATGATGCTTTGTTTTCTTATTAGTTAAACGAGATGCAACAAACCGAAGTTTCACTTGGGTTTGGGGTGCCTCACTTTGCAAACATCTACACACTCACTTTAAATCCTGTGCAAACCTCGGTTTCACCGAGGTTTGGGGTTGGCTTAGTTGACAAACCTAGGCCACGGCCTAGGTTTGGGGTGGCCAAATTTCAATGAGATGGCTCTTTGATGTTGTGCTTTAATGTTATGCCTTGCCTGTCTGATATCTGTAATAACCGCACAACGATACTTGTTTTTAGTATCGCCTAAGCCGACACTTGCACATTGGGGACAATGTGTGGGTAAGGTTTGGGGTTGCCCAATCGGGCCCACGTGTATGCACGTAGACTTCCTGCACTTCTGAGTGCCTAGATCATATGAGCTAAAATTTCTGTTTTGAATGATTGAGACCGACCATTGTGGGGAGAATCTCGTGATAGTGACGTGACCATTAGGGAAGGACCGGGAAAGGACATGACTAGGGACATTAGTGGAGACCACCCATTAGTGAGATTTGAGCCTAAAAGACGTTTTTCATATCGAGGGATTTAAACACTTAATTCATATACACTTTTTCGAGTTCCTTGTCGTGAATATAGAATGATCTCGCTATATTATTGCATTGAGTAATAAAGACAACCATCGGGATATTGGGTAAGGGTGTAGTAGACCATATCGTGTGGACCTTAAGAGATGATTCCAGGCATTGTGTGTATGTTTAACCCTGTTTTTAGCTATCGTACCTTTTTACCCATTTGTGTGTACCCATAACCCAAGTTTTCAACCAAACACTCACCTTGTTCGTTTCAAACCCGTCATTAAACCTTAGCCGAAAGCCGTAGCCAACCTTTATCCGAAAGTGTGTCAATCAAAGGCGGTAATGAACTATGAAAGATAGAGCGGAAAAGAAAGAATACATGCCAGTCATGAAAATAAATAGAAAAGAGGACCAATGCAGTCCCAATCAAATAAAGAGAGCCAATGTTGTTAAAAAAAAACAGTTAGTTTAGATATTATCTATAGCAGAAAATAAGAGAGTCAGAGGGACTCCAGCAGTGACAAAGATGGCCAAATGATAGAAAATAAAGCTAGAAGGTTCAGAATTGCTAAAGTTGACACACCAAGGATCTTTGAACCGTTTTTCCCCTTCGTTTCTTAACCATAACCCTAGCCCCGTTACAACCCTTGTAAAGACCTGGATGATCTTCTGGAAAACGTGATTAGAGTATGCGACCACTTTTACCATTATTCCCTGTCTTGCTACTTGATTCCTTCTGAGATCGATTTTTGGACATTTGTGCGTCTTTCATTAGAGTTGTCATGTAATATTTGAGTATTCTTGTACATAACTTCCTATACATGACAACACGTGCGATAACCTAGGTTCGAGCGAAATGAGATTTGGTTTTTAATGCTTTTGTGAGTTTAGCTAGCTTCCAATTGTTTTGTTGTTTTCAATTAAGTTCGAGAGAAATAGTTGTTAACTAGAACTAGAAATTGCATGCCTAGGGTGAGAAAGGGGATAGAGATATACCGAGTAAGCCTTAATCCTGTTGAAATCTTAATTTTAATATGTTTTGAACTCCATAGGTTGAGATCGAGAGATAAAACTTGTGTGTTCAAGATAAAACCCGTGGGTGCTTGAGAAAGAACCATGCTTTTAAAATAAAACCCGTTGTTGCTTGAGAAAGAACAACGGTGACTTTAAGATTGAGTATTCATTAAATGGAATAACTGGTAACTGTTTCGAGTTAATTGTTTATATGTGAAAACTTTAGGATTTCCAACCCTCAATTGTTTTCTCTATCAAGGTTTCTTAAGCTGTTTACTGTTTTGTGTTTGATTTATTTTGATTGAAATTAATTAGTTTATACCAACAACTCAAAATATCAATCGTTCAGTTAATAGCAATTGTAGTAATTGTGATACTTAGTTCCTAGTTCCATTATGCAAAATGTTTAGAATAAATAGTGAGTTTTTTTTCTTTCAAAATTCCATTTTCGTGATAAAACGTTTAAATAATAATACTCCGAAAACATGGAACCAAACACAATACTCACGCAAAGCACAAATAAGAATAAAATCCAAACACAAAAGATGGAAATAACTCCTTCATTCAAAACCTTAATATATGTGGAAGAGATCCAATATCAAAGTTATAAGTTGCAGATACTTTCTCAGCCCAATTAAAATTAAAGACACGAATACCACATTATCCAAAAATAATATTTAATAACGATGGGGGAGACCCGTATCCATTAAGAGTGACGGGAACACATAAGCATGTCACTCGTACAACGTTAATCGCATGACCCTTCACGAGATGAAGTCCAAGTGTCCCTACGTCTCCTCAACAAGTTTCACCGAAAGAGTCGGTTGACCTTAGTGTCTATTACAATGAATTTCACCAAAAGGCCCGACACATTCGAGGAATACAACCATGGCATTACCCCGAATGGCGGAGGTCCTGGTGCCTACCCACATGGTAGCACCTCCGGAGTCACCCCTTCTAGTGCCTACTTGAAAAGTTAAGGTCATGAAACATGGGTCTCGGAGTCCAAGTCTCGAACAGTCGAAGTGTGTGGAACAAACGACCAGGGATAGGGACAGTGGGAACGTCCGTTGTCGGTCCTTTGAGAGCCCAACACATACTCGTTGAGTCGTTGTCGTTCGATTGATCATGTATGGAGAGGTCAGAGGCGAGAGCGAGGGTTTGGCCGTTTAGGACTTGGGAGCAACATTTGGAGAGAAACGAAAGTCGCCTATTTTTTTGGAATTGAGCATACTAAAGACATACTATACTTGGGCCTATGATGCCCCTTTGGGCTATGCTGCCTTGGGCCTCTGCCCATCTTGCCCACTACATGGGTCGACCCTGGTCACGCCACACCACACCACAATAGCTATTAATATTGTAGCGAACATTTTAAAACTTTGATAACAACACTTTTAAACAATCATTTCGCCTTTTTTTTTAAACCGAAACAAAGTATATAAATCATCATTTATAGTGGAGTACCAGCATCCCCCCTTTGCACCTACACCCACATTTTCAGTAGGAGATTCATCAATATTGAAATTTATTATATTAGATATGATGTTAAAGTTGAAACTTTATATTGCGACATTATAAAAGATTTGAATATTCGATCACATTTTAAGTAGCAAGTACAAGAAGAAATTAGATGTATTGATATTTTCGTTCTTACCCACATATGTTCTTTTTACTTTATGTCAAGGGAGTCCATAAACAAATAAATTAAAACATTCGGGAGATATTATAAGATAGTTATTAAATTGTTAGCATCGCATAGCCGCCATCACCGCATCCCACATATAGTTTAGAACTTTTCCGAGCTGCACTACGCAATTCAAGTCGTAGCGCACCACACCACATACATATTATAATATTGTGCATTATAATTATGTTATGTATTTGGATTAACTATGGAACGTTTTAGTCTGTTTAAGAATACTTTTATTTATGTAGTGGGTATGTCGCGTCGTCACGGTGCGATTTTTTTGAGGTTTAAGGCATATGTGATACCGGTACGGTTTGCGGTTTGTGAAAATCCTCACATACAATCAGACATTGTTGTTGTGTGCATTCCGCGATATTAAACTTAGGGTCAAAAACTCCACGGTTGGACCAACAAAAAGTTTCATGCATCATCATATAAAAATGTACATGCATGTATACTTTGTAACAAAATAATGAAAATATATATATATATATATATATATATATATATCATAGATTGCATGAACATATTAAACATACCATTTTAACATATGTACATAGGATTTCGTAAAATTCATGAAAAATCACATGTCTTACCTTGTTGCGTAAATTCTCGCTATTTTATCTATTATCCTATAATGTCCGTCGATCCCTATTAAATACACACCATAAATTATTCATGTCTAAATTCTAAACACAAATTCCCCTATTTATCGGCAAATCCCATAAAATATATGATTCCACACTTGCATTGTTCGAAACTTTATCTTGATGTCCAAATATGTATCCATAATGATCATAATCTCCAAAAGAAACCCAATCATAAAATTATAGATATAAATAGATATAATGTTAGATAATTATAAGTCTTAGTCACAATGACTAAATATAATTATATTGTTATATAAATATCATCATATTTTACTAAATGTCGTTCTCATCATGATTAACTGGTCATCTAATAATTATCAATCGCAGTATTCTTTATTTTTTGGATCTTCAAATGTAAGATTACTTCATCTTGAATGCAACTTTGTTTTTCTAGTCACCTTTTTCCGTTTTCTCTTTAACTGAACTACTAAAATACGAACATAAATTGCATCATAAAATGTTTTAAATATGGTATATGTCTCGCATGCCAACGGGGGAAGTCCAGAGACTATACGCCTCCGAAATGAAAGGAAGATCCATCATTACACCTGAAACTCAGAAAGACCTAGGGGTGAGCATCGGAACCGGAACCGCTTTGGAACTGCCGGTTCCAGAACCGGAACATATGTGATTGGTTCCGGTTCCTAAAATACGAAACTGATTAAGACTGGTTCCGGTTCTGGTTCTCATTTTTTCGGAACCGTTACCCGCTGGGTACCCGGTCCCGCTATTTTACAAAAAAACTATTTATATATTTGTTACATTTAAATATTTAATGATGTGGTATTAGTTTTGTATCTTTATTAGGTGTTTTATTCGTTTTCATTCAAGTGTTTTATTTGAGGTGTTGACGACTTGACGTAAAGAAGTGAATTGTTATGGAAGTCGTTTTATTGATGTCAAGACTCAATACTCGAGAGTTTCTAATTTATTTATGTAATAATTAGTTTTTATCGGATTATTTTTAACCATTTATTGTATTTATTACTTTATGTTGGTAGTTTATAGTTTGCAATAGACTTAAAATTACAATTTTATTGTATGAATTGTTAAAAAAATTAAAAAAGTTGACATTGGGTACCCGGAACCGCCGGTTCCGGTTCTGGTTCCAAAATATAAAGAACCGATGTAAGCGGTTCCGGTTTCTTTATTCTAGGAACCGCCGGTTCCGATTTCATGAATTTTAGTCGGGTACCCGGTTATGCCCACCCCTAGCATAGGGGGTGGTATACAAATGAAATAGAGTTTTATACGCAAGCTAAAAACTTAAAAGAGACAATTCCTTTACTAAATATAGACTTTTTTACTTTTTCTTCACCGCTTCCTTGAATTCATTCACCTTTAACCACTTAAGTTTCAAATATTGCATTTTGAATCACACATAATTTCTAGTATTGCATTGTAAACCACAATTTTAATGTTTTTATAATAACAACCACACTTTTAAATTCCAAACTAAAAAGATGTATTTATGACCATAATAAGTGGTGTATTTAAGTATTTTATTTGTTGATCAATGTAAAGAAAAAAACCATGTTTTGGTTTTCTTGTAACCAAATGAAAATTTTCTAAGTATGCATAGGTGTGCATTAAATCGAGCGCTTTTTTTATTTTCTTATTTGATCAATTACGACGAGACTGATAACTTGAATTTAACTGTTGTGTTATCAAGATATTTTGCCGAAAGAATTTCAGTATGCAAAGAACTCATGAACTACATTCGACGATAAATTAACATTTATCCTCGACTACGAAAAACCAGCTATTACGAACAAACATGTCTAATCGATTTTCCATCAGTAATTATCGTAATCAGCAGTTTACCGACATAAGGAATCCGTTGGAACCAATATGATCGGTAACACATCATTGTCACATTCATGAATTCTTGATACTTCGTTAGACACTATGCAACTATGGCATTTGACCTAACAACTTCTATTTTATCTTGACATTCATCATTCACTTAAACAAACTCAACTCTGATTATTAACATGACATATTGTCATTGCCCAAGCAACCTTAAATTTACTAGCCATATTAACGAGTAGGGTTTTAGCTCAAAGTACGTCGGACTTCCGCATCCATAACAAATTAAACTTCAATTGCTTAAACAAATCCAACCAAATTATGAAAATCATGTTGTTTCTGAATATGCTTAATTCCGTACCTAGCCAAAACAAATAGGTCTATATGGTCTAGCTCAGAGTCGAAACTTCTTCATAATAACGTAGAAATAATGAGCTTGAATCCAATATTCAGGGTACAAAATATTGAATTAAAGAACACATTAATAAACGAATGAGTCGTCATTCGATTATGTTTTTTGTTAGTCATTAATTAGGTTATTTAACTAGGAGAATAAATCTCTAACCGCTTCTTTTAAATGCGTAATATTTAGACAGACACACAATTTTCAAGACAAAATGTTAAAAAAGATACATGATTAGACAAATTTTAATGTGTTAGTTCTTAATGTCTAAAAAGATCATGTTTTAAGAAAAGATTTTATTACAAGATTAAAAACCCTAGATAACCCATCATTAATTAATGGTAGTTGTAAGTGGGGAGAGAATTAAAGAAACAAAAAGTTGAAGCCTTTATCACTAAATTAAAGAAAGAAAAGATTTTGGTTCATTAATTTGCATGACAAATGCCAAATGTAACTTTGGCCCCCTCATCACCACACCTTATCACACTTCTTCCTTACGTTATATAAACACACCCCCAATTCACTTCTTTCTTCCACCGTCAAAACTAAAGATCAAGCTCCCTTCAATCCAACTACACCAAATAATTGATTAATCTCTAGAGTATGTATCTATATCTATATATATATATATATATATATATCGTTTCCTACCTTGTTCGATTTTTCTTATCTTGAGATTTCTTTTGGTTTTGATGACTGAAATTTGCAGGAAAATGAGTGATCATGTTGTGTTGAATGCCGCGATGAAAGAGTTCACGAAATTAGGGTTTCAAGAAGATGATGAAAAGGGGGAGTGTCGTATTTGCCATGAAGAAGATTTTGTTAAGAATCTTGAAGCCCCGTGTGCTTGCAATGGCAGCTTGAAGGTGATGGATCATGAGCAAACCCTAATTTATTTTTTATTATTAAAAAGAAAATATACCCAATAATCAAAAACAGTTTTTTAATAGTATTTTGTTTATAATTAACAATGGTGATTTTGATGCAGTTGGCTCATCGAGCTTGCATTCAACAATGGTGCAATGAGAAAAGGAGCACCGTTTGTGAGATATGCAAACAGGTGAAAATGCATTTATTAAATAATTCCTCATTAATTTAGGTCGATTTTTATAATGGGTTTTCAAAACTTTGATGGTTTTGATGACGATTTTTAATTGTTTTTTATCTTGAAAAAAATACAAAAAAAATATTTGTTTTTGAAAAAAATTGACATGGAAGATATATAATCTTTTTGCATTTATCATTATACTAAACGCTTTTACAAAATCATATATAGTATATGAGGGAGTTTTATGGGAAAATCTCAAAAAAATCGGAAAACTGAAAAACACTCTGGTGACCATTCATCTGGACGGTATGTACTAGTGCATACATGTAAATTATGTTGTTGTTGTTTTTTATGACCGTGTGCATGTTACAAATTACTTGTATGCACAAGTGCATACTGTCCAGATGAAAGGCTACCAGAGCGTTCTTCAATTTTCTGTTTTTTTAGGTTTTCCTCTGAACCTGAACCTGACCCTGACCCTGACCCTATTATATATATATATATGTATATATAGGGGACCTTTTTTTAAGAACCTATGTAATTGTGATAACTTTGAGAACTAGTGGATCATGTGTTATTTCATATGATTTTTTTCATCTAAGACTAGGATTTAGAATGTTAACTAACATATATTTGTTTCACAATGTGTTTGTTTCACATATACTCGGTTCACAATGTGCACATTTTTTACGTGTTTGTGAAACAAAAGTACACATAAAAAAGTTTCACATTGTGAAATACATATAAAACAATCACATTAAATACTAACTTATTACATGAGGAAAGATCATGTGAAATAAAACCGTCCTAAGGTAAAAGTTCTCACGGATCTCACGAATTTTAAAGTTCTCAAATGATTAAGTTATATATATATATATATATTAGAAAGTTTTTGATGGAAATTAGGTGTAGATTTGTGACCATATTTTCGATCGATCGATCTGTTGCAGCCTTACCAGGATGGTTATACGATCTCACCATCTGTTCACGAAGCAATACTCGACATCAAGTAAGTCTACTCCATCGATCCTCATCATATATATTCTTAATTAACTAATTATGTTTCGTAGTATATATATTGTTGTTAATTAATAGAAAAATAATATATAGATTGAATAGGAAAGTAGTATTGAAATGGATTTAATTAATTTGGAGTTAATTACATTACAGTGATGATTGGGCGGAGGAGATTTTGAGTGGAAGCAGGATGTTTACTGCTGCTGAAGCTGAAAGACTTTTTGGGAGCAATCAATACCAATATACAACTGGAGATAGTGTCAAAGCTGTTATCATTTTGGCAATCCTTCTCTTTGTAAGAACACCCCTCTCTCTCTCTAGATCTCTCTCTTTCTCTCTCTATATATATAATACTAGGATTTAGGGTTTTAATTAACATATTTTTATTTCACAATTTACTAGCATGTATTTGTTTCACAGTGTAAATCTTTTACCTGTTTGTGAAACAAAATATATATACATTATGAGCATACATATAACATAAACACATTGCGAATCATATATATATATATATATATATATATTATTTTTAACCATAGCTATATATAGACATTACAACAAAATTGAGACGATAACTTCTAAGCGTCCTCATAAACTACTCTATAAGACATAACTTATAGGAACCAAAATTAAAGTTTCTTATTTAAAGACGTTGTAATAAGTTTATAGGACGTTTTTAAATGTCTTAACAAGTTTTTAAGAACACTTTAATACAAAACGTCACATTAGCTATTTTATAGAACACTTTTGAGAAAGTGTCCTATAAACCCATCTTTTTTAGAACACTTGTTTTTATAAAACACTTTTTCAAATAGTATCATATATAAAATACCTAATGAAATGTTTTTTGTAAAGTTGTTCTAAAAACTTGTTATGACTCCCAAAAATGTCTTATAAACTTATCATTAGGGGTGAGCACGGGTCGGGTCGGGCCAAAAAAAACCGAACCCGATCGGGTTTCGGGTGGATGGTACCCGAAACCCGCCCAAAGTATAGTTCGGGTTTCGGGCCATTTCGGGTTCGGGTTACTCGGTCGGGTTGTGCGGTTTGGGCCTGGTCCCAAAGCCCAGTTTTCAGCCCAGTTTTTTTTGGCTTTTTTTGGTGTTTTTAGGCCCTGTTAACAATTCCTACTTAAAGAAACAGTAAACCAAAAGAGTGGAGTGGAGAAAAGCTGAAATCGTACTGGAGAGTGGAGTGGAGAAAAGCTAATTATTAGATATATATTTACTATTTATAATTTATTTAAAAAAATATATTTTTAAAACTTCGGTCGGGTTCGGACGGGTTCGGGTTTGGGAAAACCCAACCCAAACCGAACCGAAATATCCGAGATAAATTATCGGGTTCGGTTCATCGGGTTCGGGTAGAATCGGGTTCGGCTCATCGGGTTCGGTCGGGTTATTCGGGTTCGGTCGGGTTATGCTCACCCCTACTTATCATAATGAATTTAGATACACTTTATTTTTTGGTCCTGTAAATTAAGTGCTATAAAGTAGTTTATAATGACGCTTTGATTTTTTGGTGTCGTATAAACTCAATTTTATTATAATGAGATTGAAAAAAAATCATATTGAATCCCACAAACTTAACATAGGATTTTGAAATCGGGATTTTGTAAGATTTGTATGTAATAATGTTTTAAAATATCTTAAAAACATTTACTTTTGTAATAATCAATTAATAAAAAATAATTTAATTATTTATAATTTGTTTTTATAAATTATCATAATGAATGAAATCAATTCCTTTCTAAATCCTACAAACTAAACACCTTCAAAAATTCTAAATTCTTTAACGAAATCTAAATTCCTCAAAAACATTTCATCACAACAAACACCCTCTAAATAAATATGCAATTTAATTAATTAATTAATTACATGGATGAACATATGACATTTTTGCTTCTTTACTTGGCCTTGCTGATTTATGTTTTCACTTGGATTCGCAGTCTCTCTGGTCCTAGGCCTCCTATATGGGTTAGTATCTCTTCCATCCCTACTTACATAACCGATATTTAATTATCTTTATAATTAATACAATAAAATCGGGTTTATATATAGAACGTTAAAGATGACTAAGTAATTGTTTATCAAGCATTTATCCAAAAAACGCTTACCAACAAAAGTCGTAACTATTATTTACCTTATCGGGTAACATTCTCAACAATTGATTGTGGTAAGCGTCTTTTACCCGTTAAGCTAGTGCTTATGGGGCACGAGTCTTCTTCCTTAATTACTTACTGGTCGCGGTAAGATTCTTGGTCATTGTTGTCTCTTACCCGCTAAGATTTTCGGTCTTTTCCATGCTTACCGATAAGGTAAGTGACACCCGATAAATACTTACCCATTAAGAATTTAGTAAACGACCACTAAGTCTCATAATAGTTTGCTATATAGGACCAAATAATAAATCGTCATATCTAAAAATATTACAATAAGTTTATAGAACACCTTTTATCGTTTTGACAAACATTATCAGACATTTTTAAAATAAAGTGTTCTATTATCATATAAGACAATTGTCTTATAAAATATGTGTTTGTAAGACACTTCTAGAAATATAACTAAGAGCATCCCTAATGGTGGGGTTTGTAAACCTCCACATCATCCTGAAACCGGTTCTTGAAAAAACTGATGCATTGAAGTCTAGCTTATGTGGCATAACGCTCCTTCTGCAAGGAGCGGTGCAAAGCCACCAAACACACCCACAATTAAAGATATAGCCCCATATATATTATTAAATAAATAATTTATTTAATTAAAAAATAATTTAATAATCAATTGAAAAATAAATTAATTAATTATTAACTTTTTATTAAAATGTGATTT
Organism: Saussurea involucrata; assembly: GCA_033807775.1. Taxonomy (NCBI): domain Eukaryota; kingdom Viridiplantae; phylum Streptophyta; class Magnoliopsida; order Asterales; family Asteraceae; genus Saussurea; species Saussurea involucrata. The sequence continues at coordinate 4,757,110 of CM066316.1, forward strand.
AATTAGTTTATATTTTTTTATCAAATTTAATTAGTTTAATTCATTAAAAAATAAAAAATTATATAATTCTATTTTTTTAATTCTAATGTATTGTAACTTTCAATTATTGTAATTTTTAATTATTTTTAATTATTGTAATTTTTAATTATTGTGACTTTTTTTATTTTAATTATTAATTATTGTCTTTTAATTATAATTATAATTAAAGTTTAGTTATTGTTTTTTATTAAATTAACCATGAACCGGTCCATGATTGGGAGTGAGAGGTTTATAAAATGAGTAGGAAAGAGAAAACTGATGTGGCAGAGAGAGAAAGCTGATGTGGCAGAGTCATGAACCTCTGAAGAGGTTCATGACTGGGGATGCTCTAATACAACACTTTATTTTAAAAATGTCATAAAAACCTTGATAAGACATCCAAAAATGCCCTATAAATTAACTTAGTGTAACACTTCTAGATTTGACGTTTTATTGTTTGGTCCAATGAACTTCAATATTACAAAGTAATCTATTATGACAGTACACTTAGTTATTTTGGCGTTCGATAAACCTGATTTTATTGTAGTATTAATACAATGTTACTTACGATTAATTGAGACTGATTTAGTTGCATATAATGGATGACTCAGGAATCATTGGCAAGATTGACTGATATACCTGTTGCAATGCCGATACCAAACTCAATGCATCATAGAAGGGTTGTGCAGCAGCAATCAGAGCCCGATGAGGATAAAGATTCCGTCAATGAGTAGTAAATTAAGTATTACGAACTCGTGAATAAATGTTAGAATATGATGAACAAAGTTTCGGATTTGCGTAAGGAAATGTCTTAAACAACCTTCACATGCAAGTTTGTATATGTTTAATTATGTTTTTATCGTTTTTTAGATCTTAAATCACTTTCTTGTTTTGTATGATCAAAAGTTCTTTTCATGTTTTAATCTCTTTTACATAAATGACAAAAATCTATACCCTTTTAGGTACTTTTACATAGTCATCTTGCTTATCAGTCATTTTACCAAACATGATTAATTTCTTAACTAAGAATTAGCTTATTAACCAACATCTAATTTTTCAGCTAAAACTTAACTTTATGTCAAAAGAAATATTAGAAAACACCATTCAAATCTACTATCGATCGACTTCTAAGGTATATCACATTTAAGCATATCATATTCGACATCTAGGGTTTCTATCACATTCCACTAGAAATCGAGGATCCATCTCTTTCAAGCGAGCCTAATTAATATGCATTCGACATATAGGGTTAGATCACATTCAAGCATCGCCCACTCGATATTCTGGGTCTTACCTATTCATGACTATCACATTCGACATCTAGGGCTTGTGCCATTCAAGCCTATCCCATTAGACACATGTATATAGTATAACATTTGATTTTAATTTGATCTTCAAACCCAAAAGGGGTTTAAAATGACATTAAATTAAACAAAATTAGGTTTATAAAGACGCCAAAAATGTTTAAGTGTGCTACCAAAACCCTTGTGTCTATGGAGATTCATCTACGATGACTTCAGGCCATTCGTGGTCGCTCGAGATTAGTCGGTGATCGTAAGCTGGTCCGAAAACCCACGGTTACCAAAAAAATGTTTAAGTTTCTTAATAGACTATTTTACAAGACTTCAAATTTATAGGATCAAACATAAAGTGTCATATCTTAAAAGTGTTACAATAAATTTATATGACATTTTTTAGTCGTAACAAGTTTTTTAGTACAATTTTGAATTAAAACATCTTATTTTTTTATGTGACACTATTCGATTATCTGAGTGTGTGATAAACATAGGTGTGAAAATTCCAAATAATTCAAAGTTAGCAAATATATAATTGGGAACACTGAATAAGCTAGAAGACAATTTGTCAAATAATTCAAACTACAAATATGTAACAAATAAATGAACATGTGACGATGTCCAATGTATGTTGTAGTTGTAGGTTTTTGTTTCATGTTATGATGTAAAAGTGCCCAAAAAGAATCAAAGATTAAGGACTGATCTGGGTTCAAATTGACTTGACCTGGCCAAACAAGTATGGTTAGGATACGATTTGATAATAGGGCTTCTTAGGACCGAAAAGCCTCGTTCGGCCCAAATTCTCTAAAAGCTCAAGGTAGTGTTTGGTATACAAAAACGTAATATAACATAGTTGAAATTTATAAGAGGAAGTGTAAACGAAAAAATCAGTATGAAATATGTCAAAAAAAACTGTGTTTTTGATTTGCTGAATGTAATCTTTGGAATTTTAATAAAATAACGATAAATAATTAAAATACTACATTTTCGTACTTTATTGCTTAAACTATAAATACTATATAATGATATATATATAATAACAATACTAATTGGTGGTTGCGATAGCGACGTGGTGGTGGCAAAAGTTACAATGATGGTGTTGGCGGCGGTGATGATAACGATGGTGGTGGTGGTGCGGTGCCAATAGTGGTGGCTGTTATGTAAGAGATCAGAATAAATATAAGGACAAAGTAATCTTTCTTAAATATGAGATGAAATGAAAATAGAATTCGTTATTAAAACCTGAAAAGTAAAGTCTAGTATATGAAATTGGAATTATGTACTAAAACTCACACAATAAACCAAACATATAAATATAATTCATTTAGTGTTTTAATTCATTGATTTTTATTAGATTCCAATTAACCAAAGGCCACCTAAATACCTAAGAGCATCTTCAAAAGCTTCTTCAAAATGGAGAAAATAGAGGTTTTGGAAAAAAAACTTGCTCCTAAAAACTTCTCCAAAACTTTCTTTAAAATTTGCAGATATTCCTAAGAATGATTATCAAGAGAGATAAATGATATTTTATTATGTTCAATCAATAAGAAACTTTGAAATGAAATGTTTTGATGTAGAGAAATAGTATTTTATCATATAGAATATTTAAATAATATAATCAATAATTTTATCTCTAAAATAGGAAATTGTTGGAGATAAACATAATTTTTATTAAATTTTTTGACCTTTGAATCTATTTTTTTTGGCAAATTATTAGAAATGCTCTTGTAACGTCTTTAGAACATCTCCAACAGATTTCCTAAAATTTCTCCAAAATAGAGAACAAAAAATTAAAATCTTTAAAAAAATCACTTGCATCTCCAACAGATTCCTCATTTTGGAGGAAAAAACAGTGATTATGATATTAAAATATTCAATTCATCTATTACAATATTATTTATCTCTCCAAATATTTTGCTTCAAAGAAGGTGATTTCATTTAGTAATCATTTTTTGGAATTATCTTCATATGTGGAGAAAAACTTTTTCTCCTCTGCTTTCTCTATATTGGAAATAGTTTTAGGGAATATGTTGGAGCAAAAATAAAACCCAAAATCCCCATATTCTCTATTTTTCTCCAAAACAGGAAAGCTGTAGATGTTTTCGGGGGTGTTTGGGATTGCTTATTTAAAACAACTTATGTGTTTTTTTTTACAAAAGTGCTTATCAACTTATTACATATTACTTAAAAAAAAACTTTTTACATATTAAATTGGAGTTTTATATAAAAAGTAAATTAGGTTTAAAGGCTAATAAGTTGTTTTCAATAAGTTAGAATCACTTGACTTATCAAAAAGTGCTTATCACTCATTTAACATCGGTATAAACACTGCAAAAGAGAAGCAAAGAAATTCCATCAAGCTTACTTTTCAATTCATATAAATACTAGTTTTAACCTAAATTCATCCCCAATTTATTTCATCCCGAAATCGATGCTTTCCAGCCGAAAATTAACCTGAAAGTCTCTCCGCCAGTCGCTGCGACACACCGTCGCCGTCGCAGTCGATTAATTTCCGGTAAGCTCCTTTTTGATTTGATTTCGCACTTGTTAATTTTCGATAAGATCTTCTGTGGTACGATAGGTTAATTTTTCGTAATGAAACCTTGTGAGGATAGTCACACGCAATTGAATGATGTAGAGCTTGTTATTAGCATCCTAGATACTGAAATGAGGTATATTTTTGGTTTGATTTACTGTGAAACCGTATATGAGTGGTGAGTGTTTGTATGTTTCTCCCTATTTTTTTTGAAAGGCGTGTTTCTCCCTATTTTGCCTGATTGTAAACCTTTTACATGAACTTATATTACTATACTCTTACTGCTTTTTGCTATCTTTTAGTTGATGCATTTGGAGTGATTTTTTGTTGTGCAAAGATTACACTAGATGCTGTAGGAAAATGCATTTGTTCAGGATATCTAGAAACAATATCAAATATGAATATGCATTAAGTGGAGAAACATATTCAATGGAAATTAATTAGAAATAACACAAGAGGAATGAACACAAGTTTTTGGAAGGTAGACAGTTCTGCAGACTATTGTTATTCACTATAACCCCTATGCATGTTTTGGTGTTCTATCATTATAAAGAATTTGGCCCTTTGGGCCTCCCAGGCACGGGTGGACCCAGAAGTTTTTTCAAACGGTGGCACCATTTGACTATAAGAAATAAATATATAAATATTTTTCACAAAATGAGTATTGGTCTGGTGGTTGGTTCCATGCTTTTCAATGTGAGGTCTCAGTGTTCGTGTTCTAGTCCTGTTATTGCAAGTTTTTTTTTTGAAATACTTCTGAAGTGAAAAGCTAAAAACTAGGAAAATGACTCTAACAGGACTCGAACCCGGTTCTGAAGTGGAAGAAAAGCCTTGCAAACCAACTCTACAACTTCTTATTGTAGTTTCAAAATATGTATGGTGGCACACCAACAAATTGATACTGTTGCACCTTTCACAAACCTAAGTTTTTTACCCTTCGACAGAAGAATAACACGGTGGCACCACTACAGGTCCGCCCATGCTCCCAGGGAGTCACGGGTTCAAACGTCACCAAAGGTTTTGTGATTTTGTCGTATATAAAATTATATTCTTAAAAAACATAAAGAACTAGGTGCTGCCATGTAATAAGCCCCAAGAAAAGTACGCCCCTGAGTTTGCATCATCCATTGCTAGATCTGTTACTCACTTTAACAAAAGTAACATAATTTTGGGTAGTTAGATTAGATCTTGTGTCAATGGAGACTACAAATCTTTGCGCCTTCACTCCCGTTTGAAAACCATCCAAGCCATTTATGGGACTAAGCGATATTGTGACCTTGCCCTTGCAAATAAGTTATAGTTAATAGTTACGACTTATTTGCAAGGATTTTTGTTCCCCCTTTAATCCTTTATCCAAGTTCCTTTAGGGTGCGTTTGGTACACCGGACAGGACAGGACAAAAGAGAACAGGGATCACTGTTCCACGCTTGAGAGGACTTTTATCCGGAACAGACAAGAAGACAAAGTGGAACATGCCTGTTTCTTTTCTCACCCCCATGGAATAAGGTGGAACAAACTTATGTTTTATCGATATAACCTCAAAATAAAATCTAATTTTCTTCTAAAACATCAAATACGCCTTCTTTTTTTATTTTATTCATTCTTTAAATTTTATTCATTGTATTTTATGCTATTTAAACTTTCACTTTACTATCCTCAAAATATTATTTTTATATAGTTTCTATGTTTTGATTAATTTATCTAAATTATTAAATATTAATAGTAAAAAAATATAGAAAATGTTAGAAAATAAAGATTGGAAACTACATAAGCTTTTTATTTTGGTCACATTAATCGTCTTGAAGAAAACTTTCTAAATAATATATTTTGTTTAAAAAAATATTTATTTTATATTTTTATTATAATTTAATAAATTATATATTTAATCAAAGTATATAAACAACTTGTTAGGGGTAAATTGGTCATGTTATCTGTTCTGTTCTGTCCGGTTTTGTCTTACTAAACGCTCGCTGAACAGCTGTTCTGTCCCATCCTATCCTGTTCTATCCTGTCTGCATACCAAACGCACCCTTATATTCTGTTAACTAGATGGGTTAGTAGGTTTAGTGAAGTGGCCTTTAGCATCCAATATGTATGTGATAACAATTTTAGAAAGAACTTATCTATACAGTTATTAATCTAGGGTTGGGTTCTGCTGAGATGTTGAGATTGACGTTAGAAGCTGGTGTACACTGGCTCAATTAACAGTGAATCTAATACACTAAAGTGATTACAAACTGGAATTGAAACAGGAATTGAATGATTACAAATGATTTCCAGGCACTTCGAGACTGCCGGATGTCTCCTAAGGCTCTCGCCCAAAACACACACTGAATTCAACGATGCTCTCACTAGACTCCTCTCTCCTTATTTATACTAATGCACAAACCACTTATTAGACAACCCACCATATTTGACTTATTTGACTTTTCAACCCAACCTACTCTTTTGACTTATTTAACCACACTACCAGTGTATACCAATACCCCGCTCCTGAACATTCACCTTGTCCTCAAGGTGGAAAATAATCAAAAAGAAATTCATTCTAGGTGTTTGTGTCGAAGACGAGAAACCGCCACCTATGAACGTAGGTATAACAAAAAGAATTGATTCTGCCACATCTAAGAATTCTCCAATACGCTTCACAAGATTCTAAATCCCTTCGGTTCAACTTCAAACCTTGCAAACTTGTATCTTTGGTTCCCAACAGCCAAGGATTTTCATTTACGTGCTCATCCTTGAAATTCACAACCTCTGAACGGATATCTAACCCCTCATCTGTTCTATTCAATGCCAGAGCCAAAATCAAAAGAGCTCCGGTAAGTCTGCCACTTATAAACTCATCCAATTGCTCCTGTCCCAATCTACTCTCAACCCAACTGTCATGGCCTGCCACTTGGAAAGAATCTAACAGTTTTGTTCGTTGTTTTGGATGGCATAATAGACACCACAATAGTCCGTCATCATCCTTCTCTTCAATCCAATACCGAATTCGTGTCTTTGCACCCACATCATTGTTCTTTCCCACTACACTTGCACTTTTATAGCCATCACATTCAGCTATATTCTTTTGCACATAGGCATTGGCTTTTCCTTCAAGTCTTGTGTCAACATAGAAAAGGTACTTCACTACAGATGGTACACCTGGAAAACGAGACTGTAATTCTTCTCGCTGACTGGAAATACCCGCTAGACAGGTAGTTGCCTGACCGGTACGAGCCGTGACACATTCGGTAGCAATCAGCGCAACTGAACCGCCTCTATACTCCTCAACACCCCTTGTGGCAGCTATTTGAGTATCCAGACCACCCTCAACTCCAAGAATCACCTTCTCTCTAAGACTATTTGCGACGATAGTCTGGTACATATTGGTGAGTTCAGGTACACAAGGATGCTTAATTGAAATTATGGGACTGACTCTCAACCTGAAAACAACAGTACTCTTCGTTCCTACAATCTCTCGGTACGTGTTGATGATGATAAAATCCACCTTGTACATGGCTAGGCAGTCAGCAGTAATTTCATGTGAAAAATGGTACTTCTCTTGAATTTTCGTCCAATATAGGTCATGATCTGGGTAGTTTGTTTTCTCCAAAGCATGTGCAACCATACGCCCATCCTTGTAGTTTCTCATAATCAGAACTGGAACATCATCCTGTAACTTGATATCAATTTCGCCAACATCCCAAGTGAGAAGAGATATCGATCGAGTCAGCACCCTTCGTAAAGGCGGCAGCGATTGGGGTGGTAACAACGGTGGAGGAAGTGGAGGAGGTGGTAGCGGTGGTGGCGGCGGTTTTCTATGATTGTAGCCTAACCATCATCGACTTCTCGTGACCGGTATATTGAAGTTAGACGTGGATGCAATGGACCAATTTAATTCTATCATGGGCTTGGGCCAAATAGTTTTACTTAAAATAGCCTTGGGCCAACTCTCACCGCCTAGCCCTAAAATGACTTTGAGATTATTCCTGGACTTTGTTAGCGTTCCCGATTTTCCATCCTTCGACCGTTCGACCTTGGATATCTTCGGCTGTGGAGTAACAGATGATAGCGGAGTCGCTAGTGACAACAACGGCGGAGCGAGTGGTGACGGCAATGGCTTTAGATGGTCGTGGCCTAACCCACCCATTACCTTCTCGCCTCGAATTTTTCTTTCTGTATTTTCTCCTCTATTTCCTTCTCTCTTCTCTTTCTTCTCATAATCGCCTTCATCATCAAAACGATCTCCTTCAATTGATTCCTCGTCTGGATTTGGATCTGGATACGGATCTGAATTCGAATTTGGATCTAGATAGGGATCTGGACTCAGATTTGGATCTGGATACGAATCTGAATTCGGATCTGGTTTTCTGCCAATATCAGATCGATCATTCTGAATCACCGCGTTCCTTCCACGATCTGAATTCGAATCATCTGGACTCATCTTCTTCAAATTGTCATCTTATAATTTGATAAGTTGATCCAACTTCTTCATCATTGTTTGCAAATATTTGTTTATAGAACCAAAATATTCCTGAATTTTCTCTAATTTCGCCTCAACATACTCCAGATTTTTCACTGCTCTCCAACTCCTCGCTTTGAGATAATTCATTTTGGATCGTCATTCTCCCGGAATCGAACAGCTCTGATACCATTTGGTGTACACTGGCTCAATTAACAGTGAATCTAATACACTAAAGTGATTACAAACTGGAATTGAAACAAGAATTGAATGATTACAAATGATTTCCAGGCACTTCGAGACTGCCGGATGTCTCCCAAGGCTCTCGCCCAAAACACACACTGAATTCAACGATGCTCTCACTAGACTCCTCTCTCCTTATTTATACTAATGCACAAACCACTTATTAGACAACCCACCATATTTGACTTTTCAACCCAACCTACTCTTTTGACTTATTTAACCACACTACCAGTGTATACCAGAAGCATGAGAAGTGGTTATCAACCGTTATGAGAAATGGACACACATTAGGATGAGATGCATGCACCGAGATACACCGGATCAATTCCCTTCTAAGGTGCAATTCATGGGAGGGTATTTGATTAAAAGTGATCCAACGGTTCAGATCCACTTCTCACGCTTCTCATGTTAACCTCAACTTCTCACACGATCCTTCGCCTATTAATCTATTTCTACAATGTAATAAATACTCAAATACATTGTTACTTTCAATGTTTGCTCTTGTAAATATTTTTATATGATGTATCCTGGAATCATTATGAATCATCTACTATACTTTTACCTTGCAGGGTAATTTCCGGAATATGGTAAAGTGTTGTCGAAACTAGACCTTTTGGATTGACTTCTGAACCGTATTTAGAGAAATGTTGGGTTCATTACTAATATTGCCCCTCCCAGCACCACCAACCGATGGTAATCTGGGTCCTCTGCCACCATCCCAAGTACAAAACGACTCCAAAGATGAGCATATGCAGGAAGCCGAGAACGACCAGAATAAGTCAAAGTCAACCCCTGCATCAATCGCCACACACACCAGAACCATCGGTATCATACACCCTCCCCCCGACATCAGAACCATAGTCGACAAAACCGCAGGCTTTGTAGCGAAAAACGGACCTGAGTTTGAGAAACGGATCATCAGAAGCAACGCCGGAAATCCCAAATTCAATTTCTTGAACACTTCTGATCCATATCATGCTTATTATCAGCACCGATTGTCTGAGTTTCGTACTCAGAATCAAACCCCGTCTGAGTCAACTCAGCCATCCGATGCACCGGCTCCCGAGTCAACCCTGACCACTGCTCCTGGAGACGGACACGACGCAACCGAAAAAACTGACCCTTCGGCAAAGTTTAGACCCGTTCGGAAAGTCTTGGACCCACCAGAAGCCGAGCAGTACACGATTCGGCTTCCGGAAGGAATTACGGGGGAAGAATTGGATATTATAAAACTCACCGCACAGTTTGTGGCACGAAACGGAAAGTCGTTTTTAACGGGGTTAACGAGTAGAGAGAATAATAATCCACAATTCCACTTTTTGAAGCCGACCCATAGTATGTTTATGTTTTTTACGTCACTAGCGGATGCCTACTCGAAAGTCTTGATGCCACCGAAAGGGTTGACCGATAAGCTGAAGAAAAGCGTAACGGACCTGACCACGGTTCTCGAGCGGTGTTTGCACCGGCTCGAGTGGGACCGGTCCCAGGAGCAAGCCCGACAAAAAGCCGAAGACGAGATAGAACAAGAAAGATTACTCATGTCGATGATCGATTGGCATGATTTTGTTGTTGTTGAAACGATAGATTTTGCGGATGACGAGGATGATGATTTGCCGCCGCCGATGACTTTAGAGGCGGTGATTAGGCGGAGCAAGGCGGCGGTGGTGGAGGAGGAGGAGATCGTTGAAGCGGGAAAAGAAGTCGAAATGGAAATGGATGAAGAAGAGGTACAGCTCGTTCAAGAAGGTATGCGGGCGGCAACTCTTAACGAAAATGGCGAAAACGGTGACGATTCGAAGGACGTGAGGGTAATTTCGGAAGAAAACGAGCCTCCAATGAGGATCGTGAAGAACTGGAAACGACCCGAGGATCGGGTCGTTTCCGAGAGAAATGCGACTAAATACGTCGTTTCGCCGATCACCGGTGAGCTTATTCCTGTCAGCGAAATGTCTGAACACATGCGGATTTCGCTCATTGATCCGAAGTATAAAGAACAAAAGGAACGAATGTTTGCAAAGATTCGGGAAACTACTCTTGCACAAGATGACGAAATCTCGAAAAATATTGTGGGTCTTGCGCGGACCCGACCCGATATATTTGGAACCACGGAGGAAGAGGTCTCGAACGCGGTCAAAGCCGAGATCGAGAAAAAAAACGATGATCAGGTTATTTGGGATGGACACACGGGCAGTATCGGGCGAACCGCAAATCAAGCTATGTCGCAGAATTCGGAGGATATTATCGATGACGGAAGGAATCTTGCGGGTCCCGCCGCTCCTCCGCCTAGACTTGGTGTTCCGTCTGTTCGGCCGCTTCCTCCACCGCCTGGGCTCGCCTTGAATCTCCCTCGTGTGCCGCCTAATGCTGGCCAATACTCTAATGTAACTAGTGGCGGTGGTGGTTTTGTGCCGCCTCCGTCTATGGTTAATCCGCTACGTCCACCACTGCCGCCGATGCAAATGAATTATGGACAGCAACCTTATATGATGAATCGGCCGCCACCACCACCGCCAATGGTGCAGTCTATGTCAATCAACCCACCTAGTATTCCAGTGCCGCCACCGCCAGGATCTCAGTTCACACCGCTTGCACCCCGTCCTTTCATGCCGATGGTTGCTCCGCCACCTATGCCACAAGGAATGCCGCCGCCGCCACCACCGGAGGAAGCTCCTCCTCCGCTTCCTGAAGAACCCGAGCCAAAGAAGCAAAGACTCGATGATTCTTTGCTTGTCCCCGAGGACCAGTTCATGGCTCAACATCCGGTACGCTTTTTAAAACTCACGATTATATTCCGGTTCCGGTTTCGCTTTAAGATTCGTGTATCCCTTTTTTTCATGTTTTATTGCTAGTAGATTCCTGTTATTACAATTTACAAGTAGAGATAGCCAAGTGGGCCCGGGACCGTTTGGGCCTGTGGTTATGATTTTTCACCAAAAACAAGGCCCAGCCCGGGACCGGCCTGATTTTTTATTTAAAATTTATTTTTAAATGTGTGTTTAAGTATATTTTTAAATTTATTTCGAATGTATTTTAAAGTGTATTTAATTGAAGACCAAAATGTATATTTAAGTGTATTTTATTAAGTGTGTTACGATAAAAAAAACGTATTATTTAGTTTATTCGGTTGACCTAGTTAAATATTCTAAAGTATATTTGATTGACCAATAACAAAAACGTATTTTTTAGTGTATTTGATTGACCCAATTATAATAAAATCGTATGTGTTAGTGTATTTGATCAACCAAATTCTCAAAAAATCTCTTTTATACGTTAAAAATCAATTTAAAAATAAGTGGGACCGATTTGGTTTTTTGGCTACCTCTAATTACAAGGGTATCTCCAATGGCAGGGACCTGTTCGTATTACTGTATCGGTGCCCAATGTCGATGAAGGAAATCTAAAAGGGCAAATACTGGAGATCGTTGTTCAATCGTTATCGGAAACTGTCGGCAGTTTGAAAGAGAAGATTGCCGGAGAGATTCAGTTGCCGGCAAACAAACAGAAACTGAGCGGGAAAGCGGGGTTTTTGAAGGACAACTTATCTCTTGCGTATTATAACGTTGGTGCAGGGGAGTCGCTTTCGTTATCGTTAAGAGAACGAGGTGGTCGGAAGCGGTAATCAGTGATTCCGATTGCGTTCATCGTGACAGAAATGATATGTTCAAATTTGAGCTTGAGTTAATATGAAAAGGTGAAATGCAATGAATGAACTGTTCAGAAAGTTGTGGGAACAATTTGGGATGGTGTTGTTAATGGTATACTTTTTGTTTTGATTCTGTATGGCATCTGGTAGTTGAGTTGATTTTCGGTATTAACAGCAGTTATCGTGAGAAAAGTGATCTCCAGGTCAATTGAAAATTCACAATTTGTGAATATTACAATATTGCTTTTATTATTATTAATTAACTATCAACTATTATTATAAATAAATTATAATTTTTTAAATTTAAATTGAAAATTATTAAATTATTAAATTTTAATTATTTATATATATTGTTGATCATATAAATTATTTTTATATATTTTTTAATATTAATTAATATATTTTAAATATCAATTACTATTATCTTTTTTAATTATTATTTGATTATTTTTTCATATTATATTTAAGGATATTTAAATTCACAAAGTTAATATATATTTTTTAAAACTTGTTTTAACATATTCAAAAAATTTATAGTGTATATGTAATAATAAATTTTAAATTCTTTTAATTAACATATTATATTATTTAATTTTTCTTTACTACATTGGTTATATTGCTTAAAGTATTATATTGTAATAAATTTTGTTTTAATTATATAATTAAATATGTCATTGATAATTTTTTGAATATGTTTTTCTTTTTGATTATCTACATGTTTATAAGCTAGTTTTACCAAACGTGAGTTATTCATCAGCTATCTTATTAGCTACCAGCTAGTTTATGAGTCAACCGCTAACTTATCGGATAGTTTACCAAAGCCTAAATTAGAAATCCATACTAAATTATATTTCAATATTTCAATTTGATAAATTATAGGGAAATTAATTAAAATACCCTAAGTCAAACATTGAGTTACCAAAATACCCTAATTTTTTTCAATTTTGCAAAAATACCCAAAATACCCGCGATGAGGTCCCGCGATCGCGGGATACGGTGACGTGGCACGTACTTTGGCCCCAAATGCCCCGCGAAGCCCCTCAACTTTGGCCGCGGTTCACTTTTGGTCCCTGCCCGCGATGGACCAAAATTTACACTTTTGGTCCCTGAAAATTTACACTTTCAGCCCCTGTTTTACTGTTTTTTTCCACAATTATTGCACTTTAAAGACCAATTTGTGGTTGAAATTCATTTGCATGTTTGAATCAATGTTAAATCAATGTTTTTGGAATACCAGTTTGTGGATGAAATGAGAGATTGGTTTTCTGATATGTTGGTTGTTTCATTGATAAATAGACGTAAAATGCAAGCCATAATCCTCACACAACGATTTCATTGTTGCAATATTTCTTTCTGCAATATTTTGTGTTTGAGATACTACTGAAAAAATGAGTTCATCTGTTGCAAAAACTAAGCTATATTTCTGTTTTGATGGTGAATGGGTGCAAGATAACAATGAGTGGAATTTTGCTTATAAATCTAAGCATGGTGTAAAAGTGTCACTAAACTATACTTATCAGAAGTTTGTTGCATACGCCATGCAAAAATGTGGAATCAACTCTTCTGATATTTGCAAGTTAGTGTTTAAAAATGGCGATGGGTCATTTGTGGATTTATCCAACGATGGGGATATCTCTACTTTTCTGCACCTTGCAGTCGATTCAGAAAGACCCCCATTACTCTTTGTGTATCTCGGCGTATCCGACGGTGACGACGACGGTGACGAGGAGGGTGATTCTCAACAAATAGAGCAGCCTGATTCTCAACAATTAGAGCAGCCTGATTCTCAACAAATAGAGCAGACTGATTCTCAACAACAACAACCACCACAACCACACGAATGGCGTACTGCTGGAGTTGCTGATGACGAAACCCACGTTTTCAGAACGGGTAATTCTGAAATAGACAGATCAGACACCGATAATGATGATCACGAAGAATATACCCCTAGTAGAAAATCATGTAGTCAGATAAATGACTTTTTTGATATGCCCCCTATTCTTCTAGACTCCCATACCCAGACACAAAGCTACGAACATACACCTTATATTCGCAGTGAAAGTTTAACAGCAGGTCAGATATTCGATTCGAAGGATCTCTTAGCAAGTCAGATCGGACTCAAGTTCTTGGAAGAGGGTTTCCAAAGTCGCGTGCGGGCATCTGACAAAAGCAAATACGTAGTTGAATGTGCTAGAGAAAAGTGTGAGTGGAGGTTGTACGCGATTCACACGGGTCCCAAATGAGGGGCGATAATGATTAGAAAGTTGCACGACGTACACACTTGTACGAGGACGCAACTTAATCCCTACCACAAACAAGCCGACAAAAAGACTTTGGGTGCGATCCTGAAAAACAAATTTCTTGATGTTAGCAGGTCATTGCGTCCAAAGGACATCGTCCACGACGTTCACCGGCAGTTCGGCGTCACGATTGATTACCACCAAGCGTGGCGTGCGCGCTGCCATGCATTGTTTATGGTGAGAGACACGTTCGAGGAGTCGTATGAACGACTCCCGACATATTTATATAATTTGCAGCTGCAGAACCCTGGTACTGTCACGCATCTACGGACCGATTCACGTGGACGGTTTGAGATGTGCTTCGTGGCCCTTGGACCCGCGATACGTATTTTAACACGTCATATGTTTACACGTTATAAACTATAACATTTACACATTATAAACTATAACATTTTAACCTATGTTTTTGCAGATCCGCACATTTGTGGCAAATCTACGTCGTGTCCTGATAATAGACGCAACCCATTTAAAGGGCCGTTACTTGGGTATGATGTTCCTGGCGGTTGCCATGGACGGGGATAACTCCATCGTTCCAGTAGCTTTCGGCGTAGGCAAGTCTGAAACCGGGGACGAGTGGACTTGGTTTATGTCCATGTTGAGACAAGCTATCGGAGACCCGCAAGGGTTGGTGTTTATGTCTGACAGGGCTCCTTCCATAAGCGCCGCAATCTCTGCCATGTACCCAAACGCCCCTCACGCCATATGCTGTCGAAATTTGGAGATGAACGCCAAATCCAAGGACAAACGTATTACCACCTACAAGGATGTCTATTGGGCGGCATGCAGAGCATATACGGATCGGGAGTTTAACAAGTACATGAATATGCTACGATACAGTGTCAAGGAAGCAGCCAAAGTCTTTGACGATGCTGGACCGGAGAGGTGGTCCGCGGCCCATTTTCCTGGACAACGGTATGACATTCTGACCTCGAATAGTGTAGAGTCTGTGAATGCACTCTCCCGTTTTGCGCGTAGATGTCCGATTATTAATCTTATGGACTACTTTCGGGCCTTTCAACAAGAGTGGTACCAAATTCGACGCCTAAAAGGAGCTGAGATGCAAAATGCACTCACACCAACGACGGAGAATATCGTTCAGTACAGGGCGCGTCGTGCGGCGACATGGCCGGTAAGAGCAATCGGGTATGGGAAGTACGAGGTGCATGATGACTATATTCACGCGATTGTGAATATGGAAGACCACCTTTGTTCGTGTCGCGAATGGGATAAATCTGGGTTACCGTGCGGCCATGCCATCGCTGCAGCAACATATATGGGTCGTACAGATTGCAGCGACTTGGCTGTACCTTTCTTCACGTCCGAATATTACCGGAAAACATACGTGGAGGTAATTAACCCAGCTGGACCCCTTTAAGCATGGGTGTATCCACCCGACCCGCTTCCACCATGCTATCCACCTTTAATGGATAAGAACAGGGCCGGGAGACCGAGAAAGAACGACCGACGTCCATCACGTGGTGAAAGTTCGATACAACGAAGATGTACTCGGTGCCAATGCGTAGGACACACTCGTGGAGAGTGTCCAAATCCCGCCCCTTCAACCGTGCCAAGGAGACATTCTGTCAGTCACACCTCGGGCCCGTCACAGCTTGAACCATATGGAACAAACACATATGATACTGTTGATCTAAACACTGATTTGTAAATGATATATATACACACATACATATGCTTCTAAATGAACATTGATAACACAGCTAGTTTGTAAATGATATATATATTCGTATTATATATTTACACACATAAAGAAAATAGGAGTTTGATATGATAAGCGAAAGAAAGAAGAAAGGTTGATTGTTACCATGGCAGTGAATGTTAACTCTGAGTACACATGTCTGTTTATATAGCAAGAAAGATTAGTAGCAAGAATGGAAGCAGGTTTCTAGCTTTATATATATATATATATATATATATATTATATGTATATATGAAGAAGAAGAAGACTTAAAAAAGGAGACCTTTATCTGTAAGATCTGGAAATGATCATTTCTTGACATTTTTGTTGGAACAAACACATATGATACCGTTGATCTAAACACTGATTTGTAAATGATATATATACACACATACATATGCTTTTAAATGAACATTGATAACACATCTAGTTTGTAAATGATAAATATATTCATATTAGATATATACACACATACATATGCTTTTAAATAAACATTGATAACACAGCTAGTTTGTATTCCATCCAACATGCTCTTCATCTTCAATCTTTCTGACCCTTCTTCAACGGCTTCTGCTTTTGCAACCACGTATGGCCATTGTGTACCACAACCCGCACACACTTTAGCAAATGAGTTGAGGGTTGTCATATATTCTACAAGAGGAGTAGGCCCACGAATAAGGTAACCTCTGACTTGACCTTGCATGATGTATCCAACCTAACCGTGGTTCAGCGGCTTAAAAACTACTTTTCAGAGAAATTAACAACAACAAAAAATACAAAACAACAACACAGTAAAAAAAATACAAAACAAGAAAAAAAAATACAAAACAACTAAAACAACCACCACCTACTTAAAAATTGATTTAGTTTCATCAATCCAAGCTTGCTTCTCGTTTACCTTCGCTTGAATAATTGCGAAGTCTTGCAGAATATGGTGAATTGCTTCTTGTTCTCGACGAACACGAGCCTCCCTAGCTTTTATATCCCCTTTCATCCTTTTGATCTCCCTGTCTTCCTCTTCGATCTTTCTCAAATGGACTGCCTTCCTGTCCATAATTTTTTTCCACTCTTCTGTTAGTTCATCTATCTCATTTTCCTTTTTTGCTATGGCGACCTCGATTTGAGGTGACATTTTTTCAGGAGTAGACTTAGGGTTTGATGACGATGCCATTTGTGGATGAAATGAGAGAAGAGAAATCAAGAGAGAAAGCAATTCAAAGAAAGAAAGCAAGAGAGAAATCAAGAAAGAAAGCAAGAACAAGTGTGAATTGTGAATTGCATATGACTGATATTTATGGATGAAATCTCAAACATGCAAATGAATTTCAACCACAAATCGGTCTTCAAAGTACAATAATTGTGGAAAAAAACAGTAAAAGCATGCAAGATTCGTCTAAGTACAGGGGCTGAAAGTGTAAATTTTCAGGGACCAAAACTGTAAATTTTGGTCCATCGCGGGCCATCGCGGGCTGCGATCGCGGGCAGGGACCAAAAGTGCACCGCGGCCAAAGTTGAGGGGCTTCGCGGGGCATTTGTACCCAAAGTACGTGCCACGTCAGCCCTAGCCCGCGATCGCGGGATCCATCGCGGGTATTTGTACCCAAAGTACGTGCCACGTCAGCTCTAGCCCGCGATCGCGGGATCCATCGCGGGTATTTAGGGTATTTTTGCAAAATAGAAAAAATTTAGGGTATTTCAGTAACAGTTGGTCAAACTTGGGGTATTTTAATTAATTTCCCTAAATTTTATACTCCATAGCTGGTCCAAGTAGGCAA
This sequence comes from Saussurea involucrata, assembly GCA_033807775.1. Lineage (NCBI taxonomy): Eukaryota > Viridiplantae > Streptophyta > Magnoliopsida > Asterales > Asteraceae > Saussurea > Saussurea involucrata. The sequence continues at coordinate 4,775,060 of CM066316.1, forward strand.
GAAAACACAACATCTAGAATGTCAGCGCAGTCTCAGATTATTCCACCATTCTTTCTCAATCACCAACACAACACAAATCCACCGAAATTTCCCAACTTTTTCTCTCCAAATCTTCCTTTGCAGACCAATAAACAATCAATTTGCATTCTTGTTACCGGAATTCTAATCGGAATTGTTGCAGGAACCGAAGGAATTTGATTTTTTTTACATGTCTGTTTGTTGCGTAGAGTGTTTCGTCGGTTTGGGTTGTCTCCGGTGGGGTTGGAATCGATGCACTCATATCGGTGCCGACGACAGCGCCACCTGGCCACCAGCCACCGCCGACGAGTTCGAACCTGTTCCCCATCTCTGCCGCCTTACCCTCGCCGTCTACGAGGAAGACCTCCACCACCCCCAATTCCCTCCGCTTGGTGGCTACCGATTAAACCCTAATTTCGTAGTCAAACGTGTAACCCACGAACAAACCCTAGGACACGCGCCGCCGTACCTCATCTACCTTGACCACACGCGCCGGGAAATTGTAACGGCGATAAGAGGGTTGAATTTAAAGAAGGAAAGCGATTACAAGATGTTATTGGATAATCGATTAGGGAAGCATATGTTTGATGGTGGGTATGTGCACCATGGGCTGTTGAAATCGGCGGTTTGGTTGTTGAATGAAGAATCGGAGAATCTGAGGCGGTTGTGGGTGGAGAACGGTGGTTGTTATAAGATGGTGTTCGTCGGCCACTCATTGGGCGCCGGCGTGGCGGCGTTGTTGACGGTGTTGGTGGTGAACCACCGGGATATGGTTGGTGGGATATCCAGAGAGATGGTGAAGTGTTACGCCATTGCGCCCACCAGGTGTTTGTCGTTAAACCTTGCCGTTAAGTATGCTGACGTCATCTATTCTATCGTCCTACAGGTCTGTTTACTATTGCTCAAATGATAAATTATTCTTTAATCAACCAAATGACTATTTTATCCCTAATTAACATATCTGTTTTATCAATTTCTTAAATAGTTATGTACTTAGACATTGGCGGACCCAGAATTTTTTTATACGGTGACACATTTGACGAACCTAAAAATTTTCCAGATCACCCGGTGTTGTTTTAGCCTAATCCCACCGCTTTGAGGGATTTTTTAAGTTTTTTTTCTCGATTTCGAGGAATTTTTAAGTTTTTTTTATCGATTTCCAGAGAACTTTTCGGTTTTTTTGGTTGATTTCAAGAGTGTTTTTGGGGTTTTGGTTGATTTCAAGATTTTTTTTGGGGTTTTTGGTTGTTTTCAAGACTTTTTTTTGGGTTTTTCGTTTAATTTTTTTTCCATAACAACTAATCAACCGTAAGATGTAAAATCAATCAAGTAACTAAACTAATTAAGTAATGAAGTAATGAAATTATGAAATCAAGTAACCAACTCATGAAATCAACTAAAAACCAAGTAAAGTAGTAAACTAATCAAGTAATGAAGTAATGAAATTATGAAATCAACTAAAATTCTATAAACTAATCAGTAATCAAGTATTAGAGTTTTAGGTTAATTAGGTTCGAAGAACAAATGGGGGAAGAGTGAAGACATCGATTTTTTGCAATTTTGCTTCCTCTGTTCGGCTTCCTCTCTTGGCGCTTCTCTTCTGTTCTGGACTTCTCGATTTTGATTTGGAATTGATTTGGCGCTGCTGTAATTGTAAAACACTAAGGAGGGGGCGGTAATAATGTGTAGGAGCCGATAGATTGGAAAAGAGGGTAAAAATTTGGGGATTTTGGACTTTGGGGTAATTGGGTTATAAATTTTGGGCTTTTAATATAGTTAACTATTTATCTATTGGGCTTTTAATATAGTTAACTATTTATCTATTGGGCTTCTAATCATTCAATCTATTTAGGACTGATAGTATATTGGGCTTAGTTTAGTTAGTTAAATTTTTTTTTCCAGTTTTCAGACTAACCCTTAAGGTTTCAAAATTAATACGGTTGCACCCTCTAAAATAATACGGTTGCACTCTTCATACGACTACGAAATTTTACCATTCGCCGGAAGAACGATACGGTGGCACGTGCCACCGTATGCACTTAGGGCATCTCCAATGGGTCACACTATATTTTACACCAAATTTCAAAAATAGTGTAAAAAGTAGTGTAAATAGTAAATCCTCTCCAATGGGCAACACTATTTTTAAAAATGATGTAAAAGTAGTGTAAATGAATAGTGTTACACCAAATATAGTGTAATACTATTCATTACACCAAATTTAGTGTGAAAAATAGAGACCCCATTGGAGATGTGAATAGTGTTTTTTACACTAAATTTAGTGTTTGGTGTAAGATTTAGTGACCCCATTGGAGATGGTCTTAAGTAGGTCCGCCATTGGTACTAGATAAAGGGTAAATTTGGATATTTAATTATGTGGACATTTGTTTTGGGACGGAGGAGGGAGTAGGTGACGGCACCTGCCGTGTGTCAAAGCTCGTGTCCCACGCCAAGTTAAGCCTACGTGCGATTTTGGTAACATGATATTCAAATTTTCTTACGTTAACAATTTAGTTTTTTAATATATAACCTAATTTGAATTATGACTCATTGAGTAATAGTAACAAAACATATAGGAAATATGATATACAAATTTGTCGTCATAAGTTACGCTTTGAAAAACGTCGTGACCTCGCCGTGGCTTATAAAGCTTGAGGCTTGACCTTGCTGCCGTGACGCTACGCATCTCGCCATTTAGAATATATGAAACGGGGTTAGCTTAACTGACAATAAGGCTCGAGTCTTCGGGGTTTTCCTCAAAGGTCACCTATTCGAGACCTGGGGGATGTTCCTGGCTGTTCTACGGGGCTCCTAGGATTAGTTGAGATGCGGGTAAACTGGCTCGGACGTCTATGGTCAACAAAAATATAGTTTGCTTTTTGTCAGTTTTTTTTTCTTTTTTTTTTCAATTAAGAGTGCTTTTTCCAATATCTTTTACAGGATGACTTCTTACCTAGGACACCCACCCCACTTGAAGATATATTTCAATCAATTTTCTGGTTAGTTGTCTAAACTACTAGTGAACAATGCATAATATTGTTTTGTAGGGCATGTTCATTCTCGAATCGTAAGAACCAACTATTCATTAATAAATGAATATTAATAAATATTTATGTATATCACCAAAGGGCTAACGGTGGAATCTCTTTGGAAGCCAAGTGTTCAAACCTCACCAATGTGTGTATATAAATATTACTTCACCCGTTTCAGAATAAGTGTCCATATTTCTATTTTAGCTTGTCCCGGATTGAACGTACATATTCAAAAGTGTCTACTTTCCCATTGTACCCTTAATTATGAGATGACAATTTTCATCAAGGGTAAAATTGTCATTTAATTAATTCAAAAGCCTAATAATTACATAGTTATAACATTGTATGCGTTTTTTATTCTGGACAATTGTTTTGCGACAGAGGGAGTATATGCTTCAAAAAACAAAAGCATGTATAAATATATGTACATTCATTATGAATATTTGTACGGTTCCTAAATGAACTCTTCCCGTAGTGTGTATTATTCACTTCTACTTGGCTCTATTTTGTGGGGTAAAATATATTATGATCATGTCTTAAACCTGCGCTTAATGCTTTGGACAGCTTGCCCTGCTTGCTATTTGTGATTTGCATGAGGGATACATTCATACCGGAAGATAAGAAGCTCAAAGATCCAAGACGATTGTATGCACCCGGCCGAATGTACCACATTGTGGATAGAAAATTTTGCAGGTAAATCGGTATTTGATCCCTCCATATCTATATTTAGCTTATTTGATAAGCTAGCTAGTTGTTGGCTGATAAGCTAGTCATGTTCAGTAAAATTAGCTGATAAATTAGAGGAGAATGTGAAATGAATTTTTTAAGGACATGTTAAAAAATTAATTAGAAAAATAAATGGGTATAATTGGAAAAAAGCTCCCAAAGATTATTAAAACGCTACTTGAAGCAATTTTTCAAAAGGTAGCTTGTGACTAATGAAGGAGGCTTTTTCAGTAAACTCAAAAAATATGTTGGCTTATGGTCGTCAAACTTGGCATTCAAATAGCGTTTCAGTAAGTTCCAAGAGCTGTTTTTCTTCTTATTTTCAATTATACGCTCCTTTTATTTTTCGAACTATAATTTCAACAGCTTGTTTTTAGGTCATTTACATTGTCATCTAAACAGACTAGTTTATCGGCTAATAGCCAGCTTATGAGTTTGTTTGCAAAACATATCCATAATAAACAGTGACCAATTGTTTATTTTTTTACTACAATTTTTTCGATTGCATATTTCATTTTATATCTTTTGTTGCTATGAAAACTGAAATCGTGATCGATTCTTCTAAACAACAGATGTGGGAGATACCCTCCTGAAGTAAGAACTGCAATCCCTGTTGATGGTAGATTTGAACATATCGTCTTATCATGCAATGCGACATCCGATCATGCAATCATCTGGATTCAACAAGAAGCCGAAAAGGCTTTACAAGTAAGCGATATTAACTAAATGTTTCCATTTATATGTTTTTGTTCGAATCCCACATCAGCTAGAAACAGATCTAACATTGTATGTATTCATCGTTTCACAACGTGAAACAACACATGATTACTGGTTCTCTCGGTTGTTAACCTTTTTGTGGTTCTCATTTGAACCGTCCCCTATGTATATAGAGAATGGTTCAATTGAAAACCCTGAATATTTTGAGAAACGTGAGAACTGGTATATTCATTGATGCTTATACACTAATGAATTTAAGTGAGTATATTCATCAATGCATATAGACTTGCATAGTAGATATTCATTGCATTGATGAATATATTGGTTCTCATGTTCTTGAAAAAAATTACTCTTCTCACACGAACTCTCCCCTATATAGTGTGTGTGTATATATATATATATATAGAGGTGGGTTCATACGAGAACACTAACTATTTAAGAAAACAAGAAAACAACCGCAACGTACAAAATCATATAAGATTCACGTACAAAATCATATATGATTACGCGACTTTTCCCGCCAATTTAAGTCGCAGCCAAAGTCGCACGTGTCCAGTTTTTACAGTTAATGTAAAATCACATGTGATTTTGCACATGATTTGCTGTTTTCTTGTTTTCTTAAATAGTTAGCGTTCTCGTTTGAACCTTCCTCTCTCTCTCTCTCTCTCTATATATATATATATATATATATATATGAATTCCCCCTCTTTGTAAGAGAACCTGAATATAAAATTTACTCAATCCTACTTGTTGCAGATATTGAAGGAGGGTCGTGACTCTGTTACAATACCACCAAAGTTACAAAGATTCGATAGGTTACAATCCATCGAAAAAGAACACAAAGTTGCGTTAGAAAGAGCGGTTAGCCTCAAGATACCGCATGCAGTCACCACGAAAAACCCGGATGAGGAGGAGAAGGAGCCGTTAACAAAAACCTCAGAAGAATGTTACAATCAAGAGGAACTCGCTAAAAACGACTTGCATGTAAAACCCCCAGGACAAAACGGAGATGGACCGAATACAAAACCGACACAAGCTAATTGGAACGATTTAGTTGAAAGATTGTTGGGAGAACAGGGGTCTTCACGTAAACAACCACTCTACCCTGTAACTTAAAAGGTCAGGTGTGTCTACATCTTACCTTCAGAACCCCCACCTCGTGGTGGGATATACTGGGCTCGTTTGGTTTGATTTACTGGTTGGAGAACCTTAGTTCATATTGTATGTATTGTGAATAGTATAAACATTACTTTGTATATAGCATTTATTTCTTCTATATTTTTGCACTCATTTTTGTTGAATGATTCTTGTGAAAAGCCATATGTGTATAAAACATGATCTTAAATTAATCTTTTAATTTTTTTTGTGGACGGTGGAATTTTATAAAACTAGCAAGAAGCTAGAAAAGAAACAATAACATAGAAATAATGGCAACCAACCCAATTAAAAAATAAATTGCTACTTCTATGATTTACCCAAAAGTAAGCACAAGTTATAATGATCTAAAATTTTGAAAACCTAACCTCTTTGGGGACGATTTTCGCCATTTTCCGCCATTTTTCCAAATGTTTTTTGCTACGTCGATTTCACACTCTGAATTCTATGAAAACAGGTAAAATCAGTGAATCGTGGGTGTGCAGGTCACCTTCTTTCTCAATCGATTCGTAGAATCCCAGCAAAATCGCCCGGATTTCTTACACATAGGGAACATAGGTGTTGTTTCCCTATTTTGTCCTTCTTTAGCTTTGTAATATTCATACCGTGTCCTTGAAGATTATTAATATTACCATCATGTCACCGCTTAAAAAACAACCACCGATCACTTTCATCAACGGTCCAGATTGGATTGCATTGTTTGTACAAATTCATAAGTTTCTATTTGATGGAGTCTCTCTCTCTCTCTCTCTCTCTCTCTCTCTCTATATATATATATATATATATATATATATAGGGAAAAGATCAAGGAAGAACCCTGAAAAATAAAAGAACCGGAGAACCAAGAAAAAACGGATGAAAAAGTATAGCAAAATGGATGTCAAATTAAAGATAATAATGTGGTCATTTTTTTGGTGTAATTTGTTTCGCTCCAACTTTGGTTGTTTTAATTGATTTTCGGTTTTAAAAATTGGAAGGAAACGTTTTTATATTTTGGAAAAAGTGGTTATAACCACCATCTTAATCTCATTCTTTGGATCTTTTCAATCTAACGGTTTAGATGATTCGGTTCTTTTATTTTTTAGGGTTCTCTCTCGATATCATCCATATATATATATATAATATAGCCTTAGGTTCATCTGAGAAGTGATAAATATATGAGAAATAGAGAAGTAATTTTGGCCATTTATTCGGTCAAGATCGGCTTTGACTGGTCAAAAGTTGCGGCTTTGTGTTAATGTCGGTTTTCGACATTATTTTGGATCTCAAATTGGGTGGTTCACGCGTGTCTTCAAGTAAAATGGTAAATTTTAACGGGTTTTTGGAAAGAAAGTACAGGTTCAAGTATTATTCTCTAAAAAAGTAGCAGATTAGAGTTCCGGAGCTAAAAATGAGAAGTTGGTGAATTTTGGCCAAACAGTGGCTGGCGCTAGTCTCCGTGCCAGTTGACCCGCGCCGTGATCCACGCCAAACTCCAGCGGCAGTCCTTGGCGCCAGTCAATCCATGCCGGTGCTGGCCCCAACGTCTAGTTGTTTAAAACATTTCCCGCAGCTAGGGTAAACACACTTTTCACTTTCAGACGAATACGGCTGGCCAATGGGCGATTTTGGAGAGAAAAACAGAGATTTTTGAGAGGATTAACACGAAGGGAACGGATCGAAGCTAGAGATCGAAGACGAACGAGTACGTGAGAGTGGAGGAATTATTCTCAGGGAGTGTTTTGTTATCTTTCTTAGATTTTTCTTGAACAATGGTGGTTTTCCCATCCTTTATAGCTTTTCGGTTCTTTTCTAATACCCCCATCATGAGCTAAACCACATGCTGGGGGGTTGGATGATGGTTGGGTCATAGACCATGGATTTTGAGTAACTTATGTTTTGGTTTTTGATAGATGAATGAAACATTTGAATTTAAGCTTAATGCGTTTGATAACTTGATCAATTGTTAAACGATTTCACTAATTTTGGGTTCGTTTGAGAAAAGTTCCAGATTTAGGTCGGATTCATTTGCCACCGGTAGGAATTGGATAAAGATATACCAATTCCTTCGGTGTTGTTGGATTAATCTGATTTTCTTAACTTAAATCAATTGTAAGATCGAGAGATAAACAGTTCTTTTTAAGTAACTTCATTGTAGCTCGAAAGAGTACAATGATGTCGAGTTTATGCAATTTATTGATCATTGAAACCATTTATAAGTCACTTAGATTTCTTGATGATTAATCCATTCAAATTCCAACCCTCCATCTTCTCTCTTTTCAAATCCATTTAACCAAACTTGTCTTACGTTTTTGTATGTTTTAATATTCTAGTTTTTCTAAAAACCAAACCAAACCAAACCAATTTCGATAGTTCAGTTAATAATTAATACAGTCATTGTGGTATTTAACACCTTGTTCCTTTGGTTCGATACTTGTACTTCCGTACGTATTACTTGAGACGACACCGTACACTTGCGGTCAGTCGAAGGGGGGGGGGGGGGGTTGTAAACCTGCCTATCACTTTGACTGGTCAAAAGTTGCAGCTGTTCCAAAAATAGAAGGGCAGTTTCGTAACTTTTACAAAAACACGGGACGAGTTCATATATGAACATGTGTGATTACATATGAACTATCTGTTCATATGTGAACCCATGTAATTCACATATGAACTCTTTTTCACTAATTTATATATGAACCTTTGTGATTCATATATGAACCTTTGTGTTTCATATATGAACCTTTGTGTTTCATATATGAACTAATTAACTGTAGGTTCATATATGAACTCTTTTTTAACTAATTCTCATACGAACTAATTAATTGATTCATATATGAATCACAAATGTTCATATATGAATTAGTTAAAAATGGTTCATATGTGAATTACAAATGTTCATATATGAACGTATAGTTCATATGTGAATCACACATATTCATATATGAAATCGTCCCACGTATTTTACGAAACTACCCCTCTATCTTGTGCAGACCACGCGCAGACCACTTATCCGCCACTTCTCGGTCAAAGCCACAAATGTTGACCGAATGAATGGCCAAGATTATTTATCTATTTCTCATATATTTAGAACCTCTCCCTATATATATATATATATATATATATATATATATATATTCAGAAGAAAACCTCAAATAAATGAAAAACTAAAAAACACCTTATCGACCGTTGGATTAGATGATCTGATGGAAGTGATTAAACAGACGGTTACAACAATATTAATTAAATTAAAAAAACCTCACCCTATTTTTTATTTGTAAAAAGACGAAAAATAAAAAAAATTCGAACGAAATAAATTACACCAAATGAACGACTATATTTTTCTCGTTAATTTGACATCCATATTGATATACTTTTTCATCCGTTTTTTCGTGATTTTCCGGTTTTCAATTTATTTAGGGTTTTCCCCTATATATATATATATATATATACACCTCTATAGGGTCAGGTTTAGGGGAAAACCTAAAAAAACGGAAAACTGAGGAACACCCTGGTAGCCCTTCATGTGGACGATATGTACTTGTGCATACATGTAATTTGTAACATGTGCATATGCACAAATGCATAATGCACATGTGCATAAAAACTAAAAAAACAACTTAATTACTTGTATGCAAAAGTACATACCGTCCAGATGAAAGGCTATCAGGGTGTTCCACGGTGTTCCTCAGTTTTTTTTTTGAGGTTTTCCCCTAAACCTCCCTCTACCTCTATATAGGGTCTAGTTCAATTGTTAACCCAACTTTTGGTGTTAACTTTATGAACCAATCTTACCCCTTAAAATATGATATCTACGGTTATAAAGATGGATGACATTTGTGTAATAATTACATATTTTAGGCGTGCCATATTCGAGTGAAGTATAGTAAACACGAGTATTATTATAAACATTTAGTAACCTTCTTTTAATCCCCCACACCCAATTTTTTTTTACTCCATTGAAAAATCGTAACCGACAGTTTATGTTTATTGTTTCATAACTATTCACTTATGAATTATATTCCATATTTTTTAAAGTCATATTTGACTAATGCAATGGACAAATCAATCGATTTGGATCAACATGCTCCACAAACAAAATTATTGGTACATGAACACTGTTAATATGTGAAACATATATGAACACCACCGTTAGTGAATATATATGAACTGTTCACCTTTATGAATTGTTCACCTTTTAATATTATCCCACCTTTTAATATATGGAAAATGCATGTTGTGTAATCCTTGAAATTTGTTTATTCTTATATGAACACTGTGAATATGTGAAACATATATGAACACCACGATTAGTGAACATATATGAGCTGTTCGTTCATATGTGATCACTATTAACGTCCAACATTCGTATATGAACACCGTTAATTAGTGGATCCATGTGTTTTAAGAACATTGTTAATTTATATATGAACGATGTTAGTTAGTGAAACAAATTGTTTAATTAGACAATTAGTTCATAAGTGAAACAATTGATGCTTGTGGTTCACAAAGTTTCATGTGTAGTTATCGAAGTAACCAAATATTGTGAACTATGAACACAATTGAACCTACCTTTTAATGAAAATTGTATTGATGTTGTTCATTCATCTATAGAACTTCATGAATATAATATGATATAACTTGAAATGGATGACATAATTACTATCCATAAAATATTGCAACCTTCTAATGTAACACCACATTAAATTCAATGGTCTTGTAAATGTAACATCTAATGAAATTCATTAAAAAAACTGAAATTTAAAAATTACCTTTATACCCTTACTCATATTATCTGACATTTGAATTGACAAGAACCATAGATGTCTTGTGATTGGTTCAAAGGGGTTAACATAGTTAACACAAATTTTTTGGTTAACAAAACATCCTACTTCATATATCACGTAAGTCATAAACATCAACGTTAAGTACAACGTATATGAAACATATATGTTTTATGCACAATTAAAGCATATTCAAGAACGTCACATATAGACCGATCAAGCACAACGATAATTGTGAAATACAATGTCAAGCAAAAAATGACAACATTTAATATAACTGTTCGAGATATGCCCGTTGACACAAATAATTAATTATTGGCATTATCCTATTTGGCCGCACACAAAGTCCGGACTAAAATTGCAAGAATTATATGGTTAGAGGGAAAGTTTGTTAAACATCACAAGTGATAGATTTAAGGGAAAAGTCCAATAAAACCCACTGGACTTTAGTATTAGGAATGATTAAGTCCTTGGACAATTTTTTGGAACAAATAAACCATTTCACTTTTTAAAACATCCTAAATATATCCCTAAACTTTTAAAAACCTATTAAATACATCCTCATTATTTAAAATTGTAACATGCAACTTGAATAGCAGGTAAACTACAAATTAAAAAAAAATAAAAAAACCCTAAAAACTCATTGAATACTTCTCCAGGTCGTTCCCTCTCCCACGCTCGCCCACCCCATCACCGACCTCCATTCTCGTCGCTGCCATACCAGTCGCCGGTGGACCTCACTACACCACCACACGCCGGCGCACCTCGCCGCACCACCATTCGTCGTCGCATCTCGCTGCATCACAGATTGTCGATCGCATCACAGATTGATAGAGGTTCATCTGGAAAGGCTACAAGTGAGTGATGTTGGCCTTAAAGCTCTTTCTCATTGTCAAAAACTGGAAATACTCCACATATTGAAAACACCTGATTGTTCTAATTTAGGGTTAATTTCTGTTGCTGAGAATTGTAAGCTTTTGAGGAAGCTGGTGCTTATTGGTGTTAATTCTACTCATGTTAGTTTAGAATTACTGGCTACAAATTGTCAAAAGTTAGAGCGATTGGCATTATGTGGGAGTGAAATTGTTGGAGATGCTGAGATTTCCTACATTGCTGAGAAATGCACAGCTTTGAAGAAGCTGTGCATCAAGAGTTGTCCTGTATCTGATCATGGAATGGAAGCACTTGCAGGTGGGTGCCCAAATTTGGTAAAGGTTAAGGTGGAGAAATGTCGTGGAGTGACTGGTGATGGTGCTGGTTGGTTAAGAGCTAGAGGGGCTCATTGGCTGTCAATTTGGATACTACAGAAGTTGAGAGTCAGGATGCATCCAGTGATGGTGTTCAAGATGGTGTGGTTGAGAACCCTTCAGTGGTGGTTCGTGGAATCATTCAGCAAGGAATTGTTAAGAGTTGATGTTAATGAGGTGAAAAAAGTAGGGGAAATTGCAGGTTCACTATACAGTCTTTCGTTTTATAATATTTTTTTCATTTCAAAAAATGTATAAGGACTTAATAGTTTAAAATATGTAACTTTGTTTGGTTTTTTGGTATTTTTCAATTATTTTTTAACACATTAACCAATTTTATAAGTCATAAGGATGTATGTAACTGGTTTTAGAAAGTCCAGTGGTTTATTTAACAGGTTTTGAAAAGTGCAATGGTTTATTTGTTTCAAGGACTTAATCATTCCTAACACTAAAGTCCATTGGGTTTTATTGGAGTTTTCCCTAGATTTAACTAGAAACTAGAGGAAAAGTTGAGGGATCAAATTTGTAAAATTAGGGAGACAATAAGGTAAGAGTGCCATCATTTTGGTGAGGACCACACTCCACTTCCTCCTTTTTCCAAAGACCAAAACCGATCCTCCCCTCTCTCTCATCTTATATTCGGCCAAAAAACACACACACAACTGCACAAGTGTGTGTTTTGCATGTGAAAGAAAATACCATTTTCTCTCAAAAAGGCTTGAAGAAAAGATAACCATTCTTTCTCTAAAAGGTTTTTTCTCTAAAAGGTTCTTGGTGAGAAGGTTTTCTTGCAAGCATTTTGGAGCTTTGGGTGTAGACTTGATAGAGGGATTCTCTCTTCGATCCTCCAAAGTCATCAAGGGTATGATTTTCACCTTCTTCCTTTAAGTTGCTAGTATTACTTGTACAATGGATCCTCTATTAGAAGAAGAAGTTCGTTTTTTTATTATAAGCTTCCGTTGCATGTTTTTGTTTGGTAAATCATCTTCTTCCAACAGTGGTATCAGAGCCACTTGTACAAGGTTATAGCACTTTGCCATTTTTTTCTTGAAGAAATCGATTTTGAATGTTTTTGTACACTTTTTCGGGAAAAGATGTGTAAAGAACATGCAAAAGGATTTCTAAGGTTTTTCAAGTTTTAAGTTTTTTTTTCTCCCTCTTGGACCTTCGATTTTGACATGCATGTTGGATAAACGAAAGTTTTTTTTTGGATGTCATGATCCGAAAATTATAAAGATCAAAATTTCGTTTTTTGTGATGGATCCGAAAATACCAAGAGATTTTATTTTGTTTTGATATAAAATAAATAAAAAAGGGATAAATAAATTAAATTCTTGAAAACCTTTTTTTACAAAACTAGTATTTGTAAAAATAAAAGAAAAAGTTGTTTTTCCATTAAGTATGGATTTTTTGGTTTTGTTTTTCCCAAAATATTTTGATTCACTTGCATGTTGTTGTTTGGATGGTTTTGGCATGAAAACCATACTTACAAAACATAAAAGTGTGTTTGTGTGTTATGTTGTCAATTTTTTTTTGATGACATAAAAACATGCAAACAAAGATTGATTTTGTTTAAGTGCCAAAAATGTATGTTTAAATCAATCTTTATCAAAATATGGCTTACAAGGATTTTGGCACTCCTTGTTTTGGTTCATATTTGTGTTTGTATGGATCCGGTAACAAGTGCCTGTCTTGACCCATGTGATTGTGATGTTTGGTTAATATTCGATTAATTATTGGTTTGTAATAATTTGCGCGACTTGCATGTCGTTTCATTCATGTTATGTAAATGTATATGCGACCTACGTGTCGTTTCTAATTTTATGTATTTGTAAAATAGCATAGAATAGAGTAAGAAATTTTCCAATAATTGTAAATCGAAGACGGTGCAACCAAAAGGGAATTATGAAGAAAGGCGTTTTGAAGGCGGCCCATACAAACATCAAATGGTGATGGCGAATTTAGTGGGAGACGGTCATGTCTTTTTGAATATGTCCCTAGGTTGACCATGTTTTTTCGTGTGTTGGCTCACCGGAAAAATGCATAGGATTTGAGGCATTGTTACCGTTTTTGCTTGTTCTGGTTGTTTTATTATTTTATGAATTTGTCTAGGCCTTGCATGCTAGAAAATTAATTTTAAAATAAGTAAAGAATCATAAAGTTTGGTTAATGAGTTAATAAAGCTAAACAAGCAAATGAATTTTAGCAAAAAGATAAAAATTGTTTTAAAATGGTATAAAACAAAATTTTGCTAAAAGAAAGTTTAAAGGTTTTAACTAGAAAAACAAAAACCCGTTTTTAAAGTAAATCAAACGCTACCCATGACTAAAACACACATTTGAACTAACCGTCTTTCGGCATGGGAAGTGCTAAAGCCAACACGTCGGTTAGACATTAGGGATGATGATGTGAAATCCGCGAAACCCGAGAGTCTTGGGCCGAATGTCACGTGTTTTGTCATGAACGGTTTACAATCTAGATTTGTGATCCGCGACATACCCGTCACGAGAAAGGATTAGCGTTGAAGAGATTAAACATGCCAAATGACATAATGGATGTCAACGAATCCCGCAAGGATCTAAGAATTTCATAGATAATGGAATTGGTAAAATAGTTACCTACCTAAATAGCTTCAAGTTGCGATCCACGGTATACCCGTCGTAGCTAAGAAGTGAAATATGGATCTTAGCCTTGTTAAATATAATTATTTATTTAAACGTTAGGGTAATTATTATAACAAGGATTATTTAATCCATATCACTAAAATATATTTTTCTACTTTGATAGATGTCAAACAACAACACGAATTGTAACACCCGAAAATTTGGAAAACGGAAATAGGGATTCACGGACGTCCGCGGGGCCAAGGGTCGGACGTCCGCGACTCGTGGAAGTTCGCGGGTAGGCCGCGGAAGCAACAGAGCTTTTGGAGGATTTTGGTTCGGCCGAGGCCGGACGTCCGCGAAGTGCCATGCGGACGTCTGCGACTTGTCTGATGGGTTGAATTGGGTATTTCAAGCCCTTTCTCCCTCTCTCTCCTCATTTCACTTTCTAAACCCTAAAACACTCTCCCTCTCCCTCTCTCAGCCGATTTTCCTCAAGAACACAACCCTTCCCCTCTCCTTCCTCATCTCTTCACCAAACTAAACCCACTTTTCACCATTGTTGAAGTTATGGAAGCTTGGAGCTTTTGTTGGTGAGTAGAAGCTTTTGGTTGGAGATTCATGTGATAAAGGTAATATTCCTCTACCCAAATGATAGGTTGTTGTTGGTTTCATCTTCTTCCTTTTGGGGTATTGTTGGATGATTTTGTTGTGTTGGATTGAGGTGATATTCTCCTTCTTCATTTATGAAGATTAGGGTTTTGTTGTATTTGGGGTTTTGGATTCTAAGTGTTTGGGGATGAATGCTTATGGTTGGAAACTTATGGATCTAGGTTTTGGAAGATTTGGACTTCTTCAAAGGAGCTTACGTTTGGGAAAATCTAGATTTAGCCTAATCTAGCAAGGTGAGTTCAAGTTGATTTGTGAAAACGTTGTACATGCCAAAATGTGTGTTTTAAAGTATTTGTGTACTTTATGTGGAATTATCCCTTGTTGAGTTATTTAGTGTGTTGTGATTTAATCAAAGTGTTGAACTTTACATATCTTGTAAAACACCCACATTAGGGGATTTTGAGTGATTGATGAATAAATCACGAGTAAAAGAGGTTTTGTTAATTAATTGCATAAGTGAAGAGGATTTGGTCAAAATACACTTTTAGTGTTTTTGTGATTATGTGATAACTATGATGTGGCACATTTTAAAGTGTGAACGTGTGAGTTGGGGATTTTGGTCAATCCGACCATGTGAATGTTTTGAGAGTTATAAACTTTTATTTTGGGGCCGATGGCCAATTGAGGAATTAAAAGGTAAAGATTTTAGGTAACGATGTATTTTTGGTTTACGTAACCGTGTGAGTGACACGTACTTAACCAAACGTTTAATTTGGCCTTTAAAGGCTTGATTTATACTCAAATGAGTCTTTTGAGTGTTTGCCGGTTTTGGTGACTCGTGGTGGAGTCTTTGGTGTGTTATATGCTTAATTGCATTTTATTTGAATATGTGCCGGTTTAATAAGCTCGACGTGGGCTTGGGGTTGGAATTGCATAAATTGCATTATATTTGATGTTTACATGATTTGGATGCGTTGGTTATTCTTTTGAGGTCATGTATAAATGTTAAGTCGAGTAAGCTTGTTTTGGATGATGGGTTTCCAAGGTAAAGATCCAGTAGGATTGAACTTGGTGGTTTGGGCTAAAGACATAGTTTTGGTTGATGCCAGAGATGGGCTAAAGACCTAGTTTTGGTTGATGCCGGAGATGGGCTAAAGACCTAGTTTTGGTTGATGCCGGAGATGGACTAAAGACCTAGTTTGGTTGATGTCCAAGATTGACTAAAGACCGAGTTATGGTTGATGTCATATGTTTTCCCCATCCAAGGAGCTTACTTGTATTTATTAATTGTGGTTAATTTATGTGTTCGCCACATTCGATGAGATCGGGTCTCCCCCGTCACCGAAGGGTGTTGATTTCGGGTATTTTATTTACCCGCGTTGTCGAGGTCATATTATATGCATATGGACTGTTTTCCATAATTGATGGACGAATTTATGTTTCATCCTTATTGGATGTTTTAACTTTTGGAGTTTATTCGCATTGGCGACTATTTGGGAAATTATTATTTAATTAACTCTTAATATGAGTTTTGGAATTGAGTCCATTGCAGTGAAACAATTTTCATTGGAAGCTTTCCTCACGGGAATTGTGTGTGTGTGTTTGGAAATTGGGTTGTCGATGTCTTTTATACAAACCCTTTTTGAAAACCATTTATTAAGATCGAATCTTTTGGTTTATCAAATGATTTGCTCATGATGTAAACTCTTGAACTCACTAGGCGTTAGCCTAACCTTTTTATTTGTCGGCATGTGCAACAGGTTCAGGTTGGGAATAGCTTTAGCTACACTGTAGAGTGATGAGTGCTAGTAGGGTGCACGTGAAGTGTTTTGCTTAGTGAAGTCTTCCGCACTTATTTGGGATTAGCAACTTGTATTGTGTTAAGTAACACCCGTCTTGAGTTGTTAATTGTAGAAGTCGTGATGTTTAACTTTTGAGGTATTTTCAAGGATGGTTTGTAGAAAGGATTTTATCCTATTTTGGTTATTTTATTGAAATTAAAGTTAGTTGCTCTTTCCAGATTTGAGGGTGTTACAAGTTGGTATCAGAGCATAAGCTTGAGAGAATTAGGTGTTGATTTTTGGATACCTAGACTCAAACTAGCGTTCTTTAAGTAAATGAGAGCAAAATTGCACCATTAGGCACTCTAAGATAGGTTATTTGGAGGTTGTTGGAGTCACTAGAAACGAGGAATCACGTCAAGAGTAACAAAGATGATCATGTACGATACGTTCATAATTGCACCTGGCCAGTGTTATGGTGAACCTACCAATTACCTGAGAGTACTTGAACGACTCTAGCGTGATGACCGCTGGGGTAGTAAAGAAGTTCTAAGCGAATAGTCGTTAGAAGAGGTTGATGATTTAAGCCTTTGCCATTTGGAGTGGCGGTAAGCATGGTGAATGCATTAAGTGGACCGTTCAGGTCGAAATTGATGGTTGGATTGGAGCTATAGGCTTATTGAATTGACTTGATTCGAGGATAAATGTAGGGTTAGTCGATGTGACTTCCCACTTTGCGTTAAGATGTGTGAGTATCCGGATGACAATAGTGTGATCGGAGAAATTGGAGGAATGTGACCCGGACGTTGAGTGCCGACAAAATGCATGCACGAAATTTATTTTGCTTTTAAAATAAATTGCATTGATTATTTCTTATGTTTCAAATCGTCAGATGGATGGTTGATAACTCTATTTTTAGAGTTATTATTTCCTTTTGTTTTCTATTTTATTTCGTCAAATTCAGCCATTTCACCTCTCAAAACCCCCATTCTTGGTATAATTCTTGAAAATGAGCAAAAAGAGTAAACCATAGTCTTTAATAAATTATTTGGTGGAATTTGGGTGTTTTTCACGTTTTATCCTGCATTGACCACTACTGTAGTGTCCACTCCGGCTTCCCACTGTTCGAGCAAATCAAGAAGAAGACAAAAGAAACTACTAGATGGGATTTAATTTTCTGGAGTTTAGAAGGTTCAAATGACAGGGAAATATGGGCTGGAGAAGTACAAAGTAGCTTCCTTAAAGATGACAACAAGTACACCTTCTTGTACTTAGAGATTGACTTGGCAAAGGATCTATTGGGTAAAAGGATTATCCAAAGTGGCTGATGTTCAGCTTAAACCAGCAGTCTTTACCCTTTAGAAGACCCACCTCTTTTGTGTAATACCCAACTCTTTCTCCTAGTATATAAAGGAGCACTTGGGTATCATTTATGATCATCCTTGAGTTTTTGCTTAGCCTTAAATTCTCTCAACTACCACATTAGCTTTAGTCTTTTATTTACTGTAGTAAATAGCTTTAATTTTCAGTAATTTACTTTCTTAGTTTAATTGTAGTTCGCAATACACAGTGACAGGGACGAACCCTCGTTCCCCACTGTGAGTTCTATTCAAGTCACTTTTAGTTTAATTATGTGCAACTTCTACTCTCTTGTTTTCTTTACTTTAATTATGGGCTAAACATCCTTTGGGATGTAGGAAGGAGAAGTACCTGGATTTTATTAAAAATGTTTGAGTAATCTTTATACTTAGAATATTTGTTGTTTTGGTCTTTCATTCTCGATTTATACCCAAGGATGCGAACAAGCCGATCACTTGCAAGGATCTAAAGTCTAGTTCTTAACTTAGAAATAAGTAGAACGTAGTGACACGAGCTTGAATGATGCTAGGGGATTTGAAAGAGTTCTTATGACACTTACGAAAGTGAGGTCGGCACAGTGAGCAAATCTCAACCCACTGGAGTAGTAGGCAAGCTAATTTGTGTATTAAAAACACTTAGAGTATTTGTCTCTACACATTCCATCGAGACCTGAAAAGGTCCATTTTTGAGATTGCCATTGACAAAACAATAAATACTAAGAGTATGAGATTTTTATCTAACGGTGTGAGTATTTTGTAACCGGGCTTTTCTAGCGAAAATGCCTACCTCGAATACAAGGACCACTTTTAGGACAGAGTATTTAGTATAAAATCTAGGGAAAATCTAACCTACATTCCTCCTCTTAAAACCTTAGTAAAATCGTCAAAGTAACTATTCCACCAACCAAACCAAAGTATTATTTTCCTCTCTAATTGAAACTTGTAAAAGGAGCTCATGAGAACCATATTGTCTTGATTGTCCAGTCTCTGTGGATTCGATTCTGGTATTTTACCAACTATTACTTGCTGTGACGATCATAGTGGACAGTGTACATTTGCAATTCCCACTGTGGACAGTTTGCAACCCACTGCGATTAAAACACATATTTCGCACGTACCAATGGTACTGCTAAATCTTGGAAAAAGTTTGACATACGCAAGATTTTTAAACCATGATTTTGGAACATGCATGAAATTATTTTACGACAGGCGGTTGTGAACCTCGTCGGGATTTATTTTATTCCTTGTAATTGTCCACTACTACTTTCGGATATTGTGATATCCATGTTTTAATGTCGTTTATGGTTTTGGATAAGTAACCGCGACTTACGACCTTAACATTGGATCTCCTCCACATATGTTAAGGTTTGGACGGAGAGTTACATTCCCTTGTTTCGGTGTTGGCCTTTAATGGAAATTTGAATTTTGCAAGTCTTGACGAAGAGGTGTTATTTTATCTCGTAAAAAGGGGATTTTGAGAATTTTGATGATTTGGTCGTAATTCTTTACGCGATTTGATTATTGAAAAACGAAAATTGTGATACCATTTACTTGGTTCGATGTTGTTGAGTTCCATCGAGCTTGATGGAAGTTTTGTGGAAATACGATGAAGTTCCGTTTTACGACGTTTCGTGGTGCATGGGTGACACTTAGTCATGTCCATACTTGAATGGTTGCATGCGTTAATGTATGGGTTGAGTGAGTATTGCGTCTCATGCGAATTAGTTGAAAATATGCTTCATGACGTTTTGCATCAAAAGAGTGTTTTTGGCATTTCGATGTCGCATGACTTCTCTTTTGAGGATTGTGGTAGCATATTTGTTGCAACTTGCTAGATGTGCAAATTAAATTATACGTGGCGTGAGCAATGCATATAAGAGCATCATGATAGTACATCTCTAATGTTCTGTTTTATGCACTCTCATTTGTTGACATTGTTGATATTCTTTCTCACGCATGCACTGTATTAATTCTTTGACATGAATAGTTTTGTAGCCACTATCTTGAGACGTTATGTTAGGGTCAAATCTGGTTGAATAGAAGTTCAAGGGCTGAATTGCAATTCTTTATTTTGAGCCTTATTAGTGAACGGGTCGTGGGCTTGTTACCTTGGGCCCAACTTATATAATGTTTGTTTTAGCTTAGAATTAAGCTAGTTGTCATTTTACTTTCTCAAAGCTTATTGTAAACTCTCTGCATTATTGAAAGTGAATTGGATGACCAGTTGAAATCATACCGACCTGTTCTTCATATATTGATTTCTTATTGTTCGTTGCACGAATCTGAGACTCACAATTGGTATCAGAGCAGACGGACGAAACGATTCAAAGTGATTCTTGATTTCTGGTAAGAATTTCTATTCAAAAGTCAATTGTGTTCTTGTTTTTCTTGAAAATCTCATATTTTGATTCTGACAAAATTGATTAATTTCGTATATCATACTTGGTTAGTATCATCATTATATGCAAATCTGCAAGTTTACACACCTTAATTCGACTGTTTGATTGTGTTATTAGCAAAATCAAAATTTTCAAGTTTTATCTCTGTTCTTGCTAAAAATCGAATTTTTACCATTAAAACTTGTTGTTTTTGCTTCAAAATCGATTTGGGTATTGTTATTTTTGTGTTTGGTCGAGTTCCTAATCTTTCAGGAATGTTTTTGAGCAACCCTAATCGATTTCCAATCGAATTAGAAACCACAGCCGCAGTTACTGGATACCATAGCCGTGGTTACCGGGTTCATACAGTTGTTACCGGGTAAGTCCTTATTCCCTCTTGTTACCGGATAATCTCATAACTTACCGACTATCTCAGTACTTACCGAACATAACTCCCAGTAAGTCCTAGATACCGGTAAGCCCTCGCATTCGGTAAACTCACCCGGTAAGTCATTTCATCCGGTAAGGTTATTATTTGTGTTTCTTTGTTATCGGTAACCTTTGATTTCAGTTGCCACATCCGGTAACTACCTACACCCGGTAAGTCTCATCATCCGGTAACCTCTTCGACCAGGTAAGTCTCATTTCTTTGCTCAGTTTTAATCTATCCGGTATCTTGTATCACCCGGTAACCTCTGTTACCTGGTAACTCAAGATCATCCGGTAACCTTCTGCAAAGTTACCTGTGTTTCATAATCTGATCCGGACACCTCCAGATCAGATAGCTTTCATCCGGATTCCTATCCGGTAAGCTCTGGTTGGTCATTTCTTACCTGTTTCTAGTATAATCCACTCTTAGAACCTGCGTTAGGACTTCACTCTTAGTGCCTTGCGTTAGGTTATCCCTTTGAATCAAACAAATCGTCCGACGATCACTCCAGTGCAACTGAAGATGTCCTCGCGCGACGCTCTTGCTATCGGCACCGACTCAAAGCCACCGTGTCTCTACCAAGGTGAATACAGCCAATGGCGGGACAGATTTTTGATCTTCATAGAGTCAAAAGACAACTACGAGTATATCTGGCGAGCTCTAAGAGACGGGCCTATTCCTGATCCTATGAAGACTATACCAGCTACTGCAGATGCGCCAGCTCGTACCGAGAAAAAGACGCTCGCCGATATGACTGAAGGCGAAAGAGGCATGCTTGAGGGAGAAAAACATGCCAAAAGGTATCTTGTTCAAGCTCTCCCAAACACGTTCTACACTGCCATCGACAGCTACAAACACACGACGAAGGGTATGTGGGATCAAGTGGAGAAGATGATGCGCGGGAGCGAAGTCGGGAATCAATTAAAGATCAACAGCTCCATAACCAAGTTCGATGGGTTTAAGCAGCGCACCGGCGAATCCCTCTCTCAAACCTATGAACGCTTCTGTCTCCTTCTCAACGAGCTTCACAAGAACCAGATCACTCGTTCCAACACGGAGAATGCACTTAAGTTCCTCAACAACCTCCTGCCTGAGTGGAAAGTGTTCGCATCACATGTCAAGCATAACCACTTAATGGAGAAGGTCGGCATCCACGAGCTCTATGAGATGCTTCTTCAAGACGAAGATGAGGTAATGGAAATCCTGAACGAGAAGAAGGCTGCATCCAAGCCAGCTGCTGATCCTCTAGCACTCATGTCTTCCAAACGAGGGAAATCCTCTGGCCGTCATTCCAAACGTGCCCAAAAGCAAAGCGAGTCTAAGTCAGAACCTGAAGAAAAGGAAGACAACGATTCTGATCCTGAAGTTTCTGCTATTAAGAAAGCAATGGCCCTGCTCTCAAAGTCCTTCCAGCAACAAAAGTTCTATAAGAAGCCGACGTCCAATAATCAGCGCTACTCCACCTCCTCCAACAAGCGTCATGATTATCAGGACAAATATGAAGGAAAGAAGAAAGCTGATGAGCCAGACCAGACGAAAGAGAAGGAGAAGACAGAGAAAGATGAACGCAAGAAGAAAGACGAACCCGTGACTTGTTATAACTGCGGGAAGCTTGGTCACTTTGCGAAAGATTGCCAGAAGCCTGTTGTAAAGAATGCTCACTATTACAAGGCTAATCTCGCTCTGGCAGAACAGAAAGAAGCATGAGCAGCTCTGTTTGTGGAAGACGACTACTGGTTGGGTCGTTCTGATGATGAAAGCGAATCTGATGGTGCTGATGCTTTAATGGGATATCACTCTCCTGCCGATGAAGAAAAGGCAAAGTCAAGTCAGGTATGTGAATCTACTCCTCAAGATTTCTTTGATCAAATGCAATCTCTTGCTGAACGGATAGATTCCTATAAGACCACTTCTAAAGAACAACTGCTTGAGATTAAATCACTCTCTGAAAAGCTAGATGTTCAAACGCGAACAACTGAGAAATACAAGTCCGAAAATGCTATCTTAAAAGAAAAATGCAAAAATCTTTCTTTAGCACCTAAGGACTTACGGGCCAAAATATCTGAACTACAGTCACAGCTTGATCGGTGTGTGAATGAGAACACATAAATTGTTTATCAATGCTCTGCTCTTCAAATTCAACACAAGGAGTTTGTTAATAAAATCACCGATCTTGAAACAAAACTCCATAAAAGAGGTCAAACTGATCAGACCATCCATATGAATAAACCCAAAGAGTTCACTTATTTTAACAAAGAATGGGGAATCGGATACGATAACCCACACTACTTGAAAAAGGGTATATTCAATAGACCTACACTGTATGATTTTGGATGTCTTGGAATAGATAAAAAGTACCCGGAATATGCGATAAAATGGACTGGTCCTCTTGAACCTGAAAAGGAAGAGGAAACTGAGGAATACAAGCGCACACACACGTCTAAAATGCAACTTCCGTTTTGTTACGAACCTTTGAATTATTCTTATGAGAAAAACAAAAAGAAGTACCTCTCGAATGACTACTTCAATTGCTATAAGGTTGCAACGCCCAAGGATTCCTCCAAGAAGGATGAGGCCCAAGCAACCGAAACCAAGACTGAGACAGATGAGTTCAAACTCTATGTTCCCCCTCTCATCTTGGAAGCAAAGATAGTCAAGTTGGAGGAGTCACTCGAGAAAGAAAGGTCGAATTTTCAAAAGGAAAGGCAAGCGCTAATCACGGAACTTGAGAATCTAAAATCGGTCAAAACCGAAGCTGTGTCGGATGAAGGACAGGAAATCCTTCGGTGTGAAATCAATAAGCTCACATCATACCTGGCTGCCTTGGCAACAGATGCGATGAAGGAGCAT
Source organism: Saussurea involucrata (assembly GCA_033807775.1). Classification (NCBI taxonomy): domain Eukaryota; kingdom Viridiplantae; phylum Streptophyta; class Magnoliopsida; order Asterales; family Asteraceae; genus Saussurea; species Saussurea involucrata. The sequence continues at coordinate 4,798,724 of CM066316.1, forward strand.
ACGAGAAATGGTCAACTCCAAGGGCAGATTGACCAACTCCAAACTGAAAAGCAGATTTCACCCAAACCTTCCTCAAGCTCATCTGATGCGTCTTCGTGTAAAGCCTTCATAGGCAAAATCTCTTCTACACAAGATGGTAAAGATTCTCAAGACGAGAGTCTTTTAAGGAATTTGAACTCTGAGTTTTTCCTAGCTTTCGCACCAAATTCCCCAAAGCACACTGACACTAAGTGTTCCTCACCTTCCTCGACCGATCCAAGTCCTGTAATTCCGGATGTCAATTTTTCTGAATTCATGAACTCCGAAGGCAATTCTGATGAAGAGTTTGAGTCGTTCCCTTTCGACAAACCTCTTCTAAGTCATACTGATTTTTTGTCACCAGTAGTCAATCGTCCGGTCAATTTTCTAAAGGGTGATTGTTCTAACACAAAGACCCCAACTGTGATTAAGATTTCTAAATCAAAGCCTGTTTCTCAAAAACAATCACAGCCGAGGCAAAAGACCGAGCAATTGACTGCCAAAAATCATGCTTCCTCAAAAGCCACTGACCATACTGTCCATGTTGTTTCAGATAAAACCGGTCGCCCTAAAAAGGATAACCAAAAGTGGCTAGCCAAGGAATCTGTCGAGGATGCTGCATCAAAGTCTTTCAATACTGTTTTTTTTCCTAGAATGAACAAAAACGATTGTTCTTGGAATTATAGGAATGATTTTGTTAAACATGATGTTAATTTTCCTATTAAACTTTATTCCATTCAGCAATTGATTCAATTATCGCATGATTGTTTGTGTTGTTCTAGTCGTGGTTGGAATGACTTTGATGATATTAATAACAATGATTGGTTTGGGTCATATCATATCTATAATCATTCACCCAAGAGCAAACCCCGTAAAAATAAAAATAAACACCATGAACAACGGGGTTCCCAATCAGAGGTTAAACCACATCAGGAGAGAAAACCCATTCCAAAACGGGTTTCTTCTACTGAGGTTAAACCGGCCCCCAAGAGGCAACCTGCTACAAAACCAGTTCCTCCAAAAGGTGTAAAACCTACACCTAAGAGGCAACCTGTGTCAAAGCAAGTTCCTCCGAGAGGTGTCAAACCTAACCCTCCAGGACCCATGCAAATATGGGTACCTAAAGTCCGCTAAACTTGTTTTTGTAGAACGGTCATGTGTGGTACTTAGACTCCTGATGCTCCAAGCACATGACCGGAAGGAGGGAGCTTCTCACGAACTACAAAGAAGAATATGGCGGAGACATGAGATTTGGGAACGACGACAAGGCGCCGATTCTGGGCTACGGCGACATTGTCCAAGACAAGATCACTATCAAAAAGGTATCACACGTCGCGGGATTGGGACACAATCTGTTCAGCATCGGCCAATTCTGCGACAAAGATCTCGAGGTCCGATTCAAAGCCAAAAGGTGTAGAATACTCAATGACGACGGAGTGGAGCTACTGGTTGGAAAGCACAAGACCAACCTCTACACCATCGACCTCGCAGCCCTGAAGACCGATAACCCTGTCTGCCTCATGTTAAAGGCTAATTCCGAACAAGCATGGATTTGGCATCGACGTCTTTCGCACCTGAACTTCAAAAGTATCAACAAACTGGTGCTGGGCAGACACGTGAAAGGCATGCCCGATCTACAATTCATGAAGGATCGACTCTGTGGGGCATGTGAGATGGGAAAGATGAAACGAGCGACGCAAAAGCCGAAGGCCGTTCCGAGCACGTCCCGGTCCCTTGAACTTATCCATATGGATTTGTGTGGACCGATGCGTGTTCAAACCATCAACAAGCGCAAATATGTCCTGGTGACGGTGGATGACTTCTCGCGCTACACTTGGGTCAAGTTCCTTCGTACGAAAGACGAAACTCCGGAACTGATCATTAATCACTTGAAGACCATCCAACTGAATCTTCAAAGTCAAGTTCAGACTATCAGGACCGACAACGGGACAGAATTCAAGAATCAAACGGTGAACGACTATCTGACTTCAGTCGCTATTTCGCAAACCTTCTCGGCTGCACACACTCCTCAACAAAACGGAGTGTGCAGATATTTATTTTATTTTATTGGTACACATAAAATCACATCTCTATATTTATTTTGATGATTACAAAACACACCGCATTTTTTGTTATCTAATATTTTATCTGAGTGTGCAGATATTTAAATGATCTCAAATCATTTTATCTGAAGAATCCAAGACTGAAGAGTTTCGTCATTTTATTTTAAAATGACAAACACCCTAAAATAATATACCACTTGGAAATTTATAAAACCCAAAACTGATTTTAAATTAAAGATATTTAAATTTTATTTAAAACTAAAGTTTTATTTAAGTTTATTAAAATAATCTTTAAAGGTTTTGTCAAACTCAAAAAAATCAGACTTCATATCCATTTTTTTTTAAACTAAAGCTATTTAGTTTTATTAATTTTTTTTATGAAAAGTGCTTTTGGAAGTGTGTTTGACAGCTCAAGATCAGAACATATCTCATTGTTGCTATTCAAGCATTTATGGAGAAGAAGCGCTGTGCACTTCTTATTGGCTGTAGTCTTTTTCTTGTCAGGCCTCTGCAAGTGAACCTTTCTACTGTCAGATGTGTAGGAAGTTAACGTTGCCTGCCTCAAGTATATATACAGCTTCCCCATCAGCATTCAACACACACCAACTTCAGCATTTAATTTCTCCCTCAGCATTTGATCACTACTCTGCTGTTTCTTCTCTCAATCAGTTATAATTTATAAAAATATTTTTGAGCAAGAAATCTTGAGTTGATAGCAGATTAAAATCTCTTGATTAGTTGAATCAGCAAAACAACTCAAGTGATCAAACTCTCTCTAAAAATCCAAGTGATTAATATTGTACAAGAGTGATTGTCATATTAAAATTATACCCTCTTGTAAGTGTTTGATTAGAGTGAGTGATCCATATAATTCTCTCAACCAAGAGATATTCGTGATTGTATTATTGTATTAAGGTTTGTGTTTCTACCGTAAAGAACACGTTTCGTATTGGATCTCCGAGAAGTGTTATTTTCTCGAGGTGGACTAGCCAACTTTGTGTTTGGTGAACCACTTTAAAAATTCCGTTGTCAAGTATTCTCTTTCCCTTATCTATTTACATTTCCGCTGTGCATTTAAATTATATCTGTTTATATAATTGTTGTATACTTATTTATTTATACTCTGCTTTATTTATTCTGTATTTATTTGTAAAAAGAATTTTTTTGAAAGTAAAAGATTTAAAATACAACCTTACCCCCCCCTTAGGTTGTCTAACATTTGGTATCAGAGCAGGTCTTTCAAAAAATTTCTGCATAAATTTCTTTTATCCCTTTAAATGGCTCAACAAACTAATATTGTGTTTTCAAAACCTCCCTTGATAGATACTGAAAAGTTTGGCATTTGGGCCGAGCTATTTGAATGTCACGTGCGTGGCAAAAATCAAAAGATTTGGAATATTATAGAAAAAGGGAATTTTAAACCCACCATTGTGAAAGATGATGTTTATATTGATAAACCTATAGATGAATGGACTACTTCTGATGAAACTCATTTTTGTTTAAACTTTGAAGCTAAAAATATATTATATGCTGCTTTAACAACTGATGAAATTGAAAGAGTATATACATATAAAACTGCAAATCAAATATGGGAAAGTTTAAATAATACTCATCGTGGAAACACGGAGGTTAAATCTAGTAAAGTGAATATTTTAGTTCACGATTATGAACTGTTCGAAATGAAACAAGATGAGTCAATTGACTCAATGTTTAAAAGATTTAACCTTATTGTGACTACTTTGAAAGGTTTGGATCGCACTTATCCTAACGAGGACTATATAAGGAAAATCCTACGAGCCCTTCCTTCGGAGTGGATGCAAAAGATAACATCTTTAGAAGACTCCCGTGACCTTTCCATAATGAAGATAGATGACTTGATCGGTAATCTTAAAGTGCATGAAATTGCACTCAAAAGAAACAAAGATCGGGAGCAAGTCAAAAAGAAGTCGATCGCTCTTAATGCCTCAACTCCGAATGTCAAGAAGAAGAAGGAGGAAGCTAGCACCTCAAAAGATCCATCCGAAACTCTCAATGAAGTTGCCATGTTGGTAAGAAACTTTTCCAAGTTTTTTAATAATAATAAATTTTCTAACAATGGCAGATTTCAAAGAAACGGTAACTACCGTCGTGGTGGTGAAAACCGAAGTCGTAAGTTCCATAAACGAGACGAAAAAGTAAAGAAAAATGACGACTCAAGTGGTGACGATAAAGCTAAGCCAAAGAGAGGTTTTTGTTACTCATGTGGCGACAAAGATCATTACGCCAATGAATGTCCTAAAAAGAACAAATTTCAAAATAAGAAGGAGAAAGCCTTCATTGGAGGCGCGTGGAGTGAAAGCGAAGAAGAAGACGAATATCAAGCTATTTGTCTTATGGCCGAAAGCGACGATGAGGTAAAATCTTCTTACTCAGATTATGATAGTGATAATGAAAATAATCTTGAAGAATTATATGAATCATTTCACAAAATGGCTGCTCTTGCAAATCGTTACCAAGACGAAAATTCTAGATTAAAAGAAACGATATCTGCATGTAATAAGAAAATTAATGATGGCAAACAAAAATCTGAAAATGATATGAATATAATTGCTAAATTAGAAACTAAATTAGGAGAAAAAGATTTTTGTAAATCTTGTGATGCTCTAAACAAAGAAATTGCATGCTTAAATAAAAAGTCACATGAAAATATTATTTGTACAAAATGTGATATTCTTGAGAATGAGATTGCATGTTTAAAAGGAAAATGTGATTCATATGAAAAAGATAACATGTTAGCTAAAGCCTTTGAAAGTAGTAATAAAAAAGTTATTAACATGCTTAATATGCCTAACCGTATAAAATGTAGAAAAGGTATTGGTTCCGATACGTGCAAAGATAAATGTTCTTGTAAACCCATCAAAAGATTTTATGAATCACCTAAAGTTAATACAAGAAATCAATATGTGCAAAAACATCCGTATGTGCGTAAAATAAATAATGTAAATTATAATACGAGAAAACCGTATGCTCGCATGTACCATGATAAATATTCTAAACCTAATAATAATGCGAATATAAATACTTGTTTTTATGTGTATGATAAATATAATCGCAAAATTAAAATGGTAAATAAATGGATTCCAAAAGGAATGTTTAGTAATGATAATCCCGGTGGTATGCGTTTATGGTTTTAAATGTGTTATGTATATATGTTATATATATATATAGTTTAAATATAATTTGTTGTATATATTATATATATAAGTAATATATATTGCTATGTACTGTTTGTTTATATATATATACGTACTACATATATATATATTTTGTGTGTTTAATATATTATATATATATTTTGTTTGACTTGATATGTGTTATATATATATATTAATATTGTTTGATGTATTATATATATATATTAATATTGTGTAATGTATTATATATATATATTCTGTTTGACTTTATATATATGTTTTTTTTTTTATTAAAACTAATTGTCAAGGACCCACGAGAAATGGGGACCATAAAAATTACATCTTTATTATTGTAGATAAACCTTGATATGGACTGGATACTCGATAGTGGTTGCACACGTCACATGACCGGAAACAATAATCTCTTTTCATCATATAAGTCATGTGATGGTGGACAGGTAATTTTTGGAGGAAACTCCAAAGGAAATATAATTGGGAGAGGTACAGTCTCTTGCAATAATGTTAAATTTCTTGATGTGAATCATGTTGATAATTTACATTTTAATTTGTTAAGTGTTCGCCAATTGTGTAAAAATGGTATAACTGTTGTCTTCGAAGAAGACTCGTGCAAAATCTTGAAAAATGGCCAAGTTCTTTTGACTGGTTCTGTGAAAGGAAATTTATATATTTGCAAAACTGTTGTATCTGAAAATGTATGCTTATCTTCTATTAATGATGTTTCTACTTTATGGCATAGGCGTTTAGGTCACGCTAATCTAAGATTAATTCAAAATTTAAAAAATAAGGAGCTTGTGAGTGACCTTCCAAAATTAAAGTTTGATAATCATTTTTGTGATGCTTGTCGTGTCGGCAAACAACATCACGTTTCTCATAAATCAAAAAATGTTATTTCTACTCAAAGAGTTTTAGAACTTTTACATATGGATCTTTTTGGCCCGATGGCTATTCAAAGTTTTGGAGGAAATTTTTACACTTTGGTTATTGTGGATGATTATTCCCGTTATACTTGGACTTTATTTTTGAGACATAAAAATGAGGCTTTTGAAAAGTTTAAAATTTTGGGAAAACGAATTCAAAACCAACAAGGTTGTACGATTGTTTCCATACGTACGGACCATGGACGAGAATTCGATAATGAAGTACAATTTGGTGCCTTTTGTGATAAACATGGTATAACTCATAACTTTTCTGCTCCTCGAACACCTCAATCTAACGGGGTTGTTGAAAGGAAAAATAGAACGTTGCAAGAAATGAGTAGAACTATGCTAAACGAACATCAAGTTCCCCAAAAGTTTTGGTGTGATGCCGTTGCTACCGCGACCTATGTGCTTAACCGTGTCCTAATTAGAAGTATCCTAAATAAGACACCCTATGAACTTTACCGAGGTAGAAAACCTTCCCTAGCTCACCTAAAAGTTTTTGGTTGTAAATGTTTCATTTTAAACACCAAATCCTACCTAACCAAATTTGACCCCAAAGCCTATGAGGGAGTGTTCCTAGGTTATTCTTGGAATAGCAAAGCCTATAGAATCCTAAATAAGGAAACCATGGTAGTAGAAGAATCCTTAAATGTTAGCTTTGACGAGAGTCCTCCCAAACCGAGTGCACCCTTAGCAAATGACAATGTTTGTGAAGGAGATGTCTTAGCCCAACAACTTAGTACCTTGGATTTAGGTGCCCAACCTTCCACAAATAATATTGAATCTAGTGATGCCCCTTTGTGTTTTATTCCACAAGGTGTAGATGATCCTAACCTTAGAACCGCTCGAGGCCATCCCGTAGATCAAATTATAGGTGACCTAAACCAAAGAACAACTAGATCACAAATCCATACCCATTGTGCTTTCCATGCTTTTATCTCAACCATAGAACCTAAAACCATAGATGAAGCTTTAGGTGATGAGGATTGGATATTGGCCATGCAAGAAGAGTTAAACCAATTTACTAGGAATGATGTGTGGGACTTAGTGCCTAGCCCTAGTAGTCAAACCATTATTGGCACAAGATGGGTCTTCCGAAATAAGGTAGACGAGAACGGTGGAGTCACACGAAACAAGGCACGTTTAGTTGCAAAGGGGTACAGTCAACAAGAAGGTATAGATTATGACGAAACCTTTGCACCGGTTGCTAGGTTGGAGTCTATTCGAATGCTTCTCGCTTTTGCAAATGCTAAAGATTTTAAGTTATTTCAAATGGATGTTAAAAGTGCTTTCTTAAATGGTATTATAAATGAGGAGGTATACGTTTCTCAACCTCCCGGTTTTGAAAATTTTGAAAATCCGACACATGTTTATAAATTAAAAAAGGCGCTTTATGGTTTAAAGCAGGCTCCGCGTGCGTGGTATGATAGATTAAAAACCTTTTTAATTTCTAGTGGTTATATTATGGGTAAAATAGATAATACTTTATTTGTGAAATATGTTCAAAATGATATTGTGGTTGTGCAAGTATATGTTGATGATATTATTTTTGGTTCCACTAATGAAAAATTGTGTAATGAATTTTCTGCGAAAATGACTAGCGAATTTGAAATGAGCATGATGGGAGAATTAAAATTCTTCTTAGGATTGCAAATAAAACAATGTGAAACTGGTATTTTTATTAGTCAATCTAAATATTGTAAAGATATGTTGAAAAAGTTTAACTTTGAAAATGTCAAACCCGTTGAAACTCCAATGACCACAAATTTGCAATTATCTCGTGACGAGGAGGGAAACGATTTTAATGAAAAGATTTATCGTGGTATGATTGGTAGCTTGTTATATTTAACTGCTAGTAGACCTGATATTATGTTTAGTGTATGTTTATGTGCTCGCTTTCAATCTTCACCTAAACAAACTCACTATGAAGCTGTCAAGCGTATTTTTCGATATTTACGAGGTACTACTAATCTTGGCTTATGGTACGCAAAGAAACCCGAGTTAGAAGTAACGTGTTTCGCCGATTCCGATCTTGGTGGATCTATTGTTGACCGAAAGAGTACTAGTGGGGTATGTGCCTTTATAGGTCTCTCACTTGTGTCTTGGTTCTCTAAGAAACAACAATCCGTAGCGTTGTCTACTACCGAAGCGGAATATGTAGCCGCCGCAAGAGCGTGTGCTCAAGTTCTTTGGATGAAACACACTCTTACCGACTTTGAGGTACATCTAACCAAAATTCCAATTATGTGTGATAACTCAAGTGCCATAAATCTAAGTAAAAATCCTGTTTTACATTCTCGTACCAAACATATTGAATTGAGACATCACTTTTTACGAGATAATGTTCAAAAAGGCAAAATCGTGCTTGAAAAGGTTGATTCGGAAGATAATTTGGCCGATATTTTCACAAAAGCCCTTAACAAAAAAGCGTTCTTTAAATTAAGGCTTGGTTTAGGCATGCTTGAGTATAACCCTTGATAAATACTAACTCTCAAATATTTCATCTTTTGAGGGGGAGCATCTTTCGAGGGGGAGCATAAGCGATTTTCTTAAACCCTTTTTGCTTCGACAAAAGGGGGAGAGAAACCGAGTATGCTCTCGTGTTTAGCGTTGTGTTTGTCATCATCAAAAAGGGGGAGATTATTGGTGCAAGTGTACCCAGCTTTAAATATTGTGATATATTTTTGGTACACATAAAATCACATCTCTATATTTATTTTGATGATTACAAAACACACCGCATTTTTTGTTATCTAATATTTTATCTGAGTGTGCAGATATTTAAATGATCTCAAATCATTTTATCTGAAGAATCCAAGACTGAAGAGTTTCGTCATTTTATTTTAAAATGACAAACACCCTAAAATAATATACCACTTGGAAATTTATAAAACCCAAAACTGATTTTAAATTAAAGATATTTAAATTTTATTTAAAACTAAAGTTTTATTTAAGTTTATTAAAATAATCTTTAAAGGTTTTGTCAAACTCAAAAAAATCAGACTTCATATCCATTTTTTTTAAACTAAAGCTATTTAGTTTTATTAATTTTTTTTTATGAAAAGTGCTTTTGGAAGTGTGTTTGACAGCTCAAGATCAGAACATATCTCATTGTTGCTATTCAAGCATTTATGGAGAAGAAGCGCTGTGCACTTCTTATTGGCTGTAGTCTTTTTCTTGTCAGGCCTCTGCAAGTGAACCTTTCTACTGTCAGATGTGTAGGAAGTTAACGTTGCCTGCCTCAAGTATATATACAGCTTCCCCATCAGCATTCAACACACACCAACTTCAGCATTTAATTTCTCCCTCAGCATTTGATCACTACTCTGCTGTTTCTTCTCTCAATCAGTTATAATTTATAAAAATATTTTTGAGCAAGAAATCTTGAGTTGATAGCAGATTAAAATCTCTTGATTAGTTGAATCAGCAAAACAACTCAAGTGATCAAACTCTCTCTAAAAATCCAAGTGATTAATATTGTACAAGAGTGATTGTCATATTAAAATTATACCCTCTTGTAAGTGTTTGATTAGAGTGAGTGATCCATATAATTCTCTCAACCAAGAGATATTCATGATTGTATTATTGTATTAAGGTTTGTGTTTCTACCGTAAAGAACACGTTTCGTATTGGATCTCCGAGAAGTGTTATTTTCTCGAGGTGGACTAGCCAACTTTGTGTTTGGTGAACCACTTTAAAAATTCCGTTGTCAAGTATTCTCTTTCCCTTATCTATTTACATTTCCGCTGTGCATTTAAATTATATCTGTTTATATAATTGTTGTATACTTATTTATTTATACTCTGCTTTATTTATTCTGTATTTATTTGTAAAAAGAATTTTTTTGAAAGTAAAAGATTTAAAATACAACCTTACCCCCCCCTTAGGTTGTCTAACATTTGGTATCAGAGCAGGTCTTTCAAAAAATTTCTGCATAAATTTCTTTTATCCCTTTAAATGGCTCAACAAACTAATATTGTGTTTTCAAAACCTCCCTTGATAGATACTGAAAAGTTTGGCATTTGGGCCGAGCTATTTGAATGTCACGTGCGTGGCAAAAATCAAAAGATTTGGAATATTATAGAAAAAGGGAATTTTAAACCCACCATTGTGAAAGATGATGTTTATATTGATAAACCTATAGATGAATGGACTACTTCTGATGAAACTCATTTTTGTTTAAACTTTGAAGCTAAAAATATATTATATGCTGCTTTAACAACTGATGAAATTGAAAGAGTATATACATATAAAACTGCAAATCAAATATGGGAAAGTTTAAATAATACTCATCGTGGAAACACGGAGGTTAAATCTAGTAAAGTGAATATTTTAGTTCACGATTATGAACTGTTCGAAATGAAACAAGATGAGTCAATTGACTCAATGTTTAAAAGATTTAACCTTATTGTGACTACTTTGAAAGGTTTGGATCGCACTTATCCTAACGAGGACTATATAAGGAAAATCCTACGAGCCCTTCCTTCGGAGTGGATGCAAAAGATAACATCTTTAGAAGACTCCCGTGACCTTTCCATAATGAAGATAGATGACTTGATCGGTAATCTTAAAGTGCATGAAATTGCACTCAAAAGAAACAAAGATCGGGAGCAAGTCAAAAAGAAGTCGATCGCTCTTAATGCCTCAACTCCGAATGTCAAGAAGAAGAAGGAGGAAGCTAGCACCTCAAAAGATCCATCCGAAACTCTCAATGAAGTTGCCATGTTGGTAAGAAACTTTTCCAAGTTTTTTAATAATAATAAATTTTCTAACAATGGCAGATTTCAAAGAAACGGTAACTACCGTCGTGGTGGTGAAAACCGAAGTCGTAAGTTCCATAAACGAGACGAAAAAGTAAAGAAAAATGACGACTCAAGTGGTGACGATAAAGCTAAGCCAAAGAGAGGTTTTTGTTACTCATGTGGCGACAAAGATCATTACGCCAATGAATGTCCTAAAAAGAACAAATTTCAAAATAAGAAGGAGAAAGCCTTCATTGGAGGCGCGTGGAGTGAAAGCGAAGAAGAAGACGAATATCAAGCTATTTGTCTTATGGCCGAAAGCGACGATGAGGTAAAATCTTCTTACTCAGATTATGATAGTGATAATGAAAATAATCTTGAAGAATTATATGAATCATTTCACAAAATGGCTGCTCTTGCAAATCGTTACCAAGACGAAAATTCTAGATTAAAAGAAACGATATCTGCATGTAATAAGAAAATTAATGATGGCAAACAAAAATCTGAAAATGATATGAATATAATTGCTAAATTAGAAACTAAATTAGGAGAAAAAGATTTTTGTAAATCTTGTGATGCTCTAAACAAAGAAATTGCATGCTTAAATAAAAAGTCACATGAAAATATTATTTGTACAAAATGTGATATTCTTGAGAATGAGATTGCATGTTTAAAAGGAAAATGTGATTCATATGAAAAAGATAACATGTTAGCTAAAGCCTTTGAAAGTAGTAATAAAAAAGTTCTTAACATGCTTAATATGCCTAACCGTATAAAATGTAGAAAAGGTATTGGTTCCGATACGTGCAAAGATAAATGTTCTTGTAAACCCATCAAAAGATTTTATGAATCACCTAAAGTTAATACAAGAAATCAATATGTGCAAAAACATCCGTATGTGCGTAAAATAAATAATGTAAATTATAATACGAGAAAACCGTATGCTCGCATGTACCATGATAAATATTCTAAACCTAATAATAATGCGAATATAAATACTTGTTTTTATGTGTATGATAAATATAATCGCAAAATTAAAATGGTAAATAAATGGATTCCAAAAGGAATGTTTAGTAATGATAATCCCGGTGGTATGCGTTTATGGTTTTAAATGTGTTATGTATATATGTTATATATATATATAGTTTAAATATAATTTGTTGTATATATTATATATATAAGTAATATATATTGCTATGTACTGTTTGTTTATATATATATACGTACTACATATATATATATTTTGTGTGTTTAATATATTATATATATATTTTGTTTGACTTGATATGTGTTATATATATATATTAATATTGTTTGATGTATTATATATATATATTAATATTGTGTAATGTATTATATATATATATTCTGTTTGACTTTATATATATGTTTTTTTTTTATTAAAACTAATTGTCAAGGACCCACGAGAAATGGGGACCATAAAAATTACATCTTTATTATTGTAGATAAACCTTGATATGGACTGGATACTCGATAGTGGTTGCACACGTCACATGACCGGAAACAATAATCTCTTTTCATCATATAAGTCATGTGATGGTGGACAGGTAATTTTTGGAGGAAACTCCAAAGGAAATATAATTGGGAGAGGTACAGTCTCTTGCAATAATGTTAAATTTCTTGATGTGAATCATGTTGATAATTTACATTTTAATTTGTTAAGTGTTCGCCAATTGTGTAAAAATGGTATAACTGTTGTCTTCGAAGAAGACTCGTGCAAAATCTTGAAAAATGGCCAAGTTCTTTTGACTGGTTCTGTGAAAGGAAATTTATATATTTGCAAAACTGTTGTATCTGAAAATGTATGCTTATCTTCTATTAATGATGTTTCTACTTTATGGCATAGGCGTTTAGGTCACGCTAATCTAAGATTAATTCAAAATTTAAAAAATAAGGAGCTTGTGAGTGACCTTCCAAAATTAAAGTTTGATAATCATTTTTGTGATGCTTGTCGTGTCGGCAAACAACATCACGTTTCTCATAAATCAAAAAATGTTATTTCTACTCAAAGAGTTTTAGAACTTTTACATATGGATCTTTTTGGCCCGATGGCTATTCAAAGTTTTGGAGGAAATTTTTACACTTTGGTTATTGTGGATGATTATTCCCGTTATACTTGGACTTTATTTTTGAGACATAAAAATGAGGCTTTTGAAAAGTTTAAAATTTTGGGAAAACGAATTCAAAACCAACAAGGTTGTACGATTGTTTCCATACGTACGGACCATGGACGAGAATTCGATAATGAAGTACAATTTGGTGCCTTTTGTGATAAACATGGTATAACTCATAACTTTTCTGCTCCTCGAACACCTCAATCTAACGGGGTTGTTGAAAGGAAAAATAGAACGTTGCAAGAAATGAGTAGAACTATGCTAAACGAACATCAAGTTCCCCAAAAGTTTTGGTGTGATGCCGTTGCTACCGCGACCTATGTGCTTAACCGTGTCCTAATTAGAAGTATCCTAAATAAGACACCCTATGAACTTTACCGAGGTAGAAAACCTTCCCTAGCTCACCTAAAAGTTTTTGGTTGTAAATGTTTCATTTTAAACACCAAATCCTACCTAACCAAATTTGACCCCAAAGCCTATGAGGGAGTGTTCCTAGGTTATTCTTGGAATAGCAAAGCCTATAGAATCCTAAATAAGGAAACCATGGTAGTAGAAGAATCCTTAAATGTTAGCTTTGACGAGAGTCCTCCCAAACCGAGTGCACCCTTAGCAAATGACAATGTTTGTGAAGGAGATGTCTTAGCCCAACAACTTAGTACCTTGGATTTAGGTGCCCAACCTTCCACAAATAATATTGAATCTAGTGATGCCCCTTTGTGTTTTATTCCACAAGGTGTAGATGATCCTAACCTTAGAACCGCTCGAGGCCATCCCGTAGATCAAATTATAGGTGACCTAAACCAAAGAACAACTAGATCACAAATCCATACCCATTGTGCTTTCCATGCTTTTATCTCAACCATAGAACCTAAAACCATAGATGAAGCTTTAGGTGATGAGGATTGGATATTGGCCATGCAAGAAGAGTTAAACCAATTTACTAGGAATGATGTGTGGGACTTAGTGCCTAGCCCTAGTAGTCAAACCATTATTGGCACAAGATGGGTCTTCCGAAATAAGGTAGACGAGAACGGTGGAGTCACACGAAACAAGGCACGTTTAGTTGCAAAGGGGTACAGTCAACAAGAAGGTATAGATTATGACGAAACCTTTGCACCGGTTGCTAGGTTGGAGTCTATTCGAATGCTTCTCGCTTTTGCAAATGCTAAAGATTTTAAGTTATTTCAAATGGATGTTAAAAGTGCTTTCTTAAATGGTATTATAAATGAGGAGGTATACGTTTCTCAACCTCCCGGTTTTGAAAATTTTGAAAATCCGACACATGTTTATAAATTAAAAAAGGCGCTTTATGGTTTAAAGCAGGCTCCGCGTGCGTGGTATGATAGATTAAAAACCTTTTTAATTTCTAGTGGTTATATTATGGGTAAAATAGATAATACTTTATTTGTGAAATATGTTCAAAATGATATTGTGGTTGTGCAAGTATATGTTGATGATATTATTTTTGGTTCCACTAATGAAAAATTGTGTAATGAATTTTCTGCGAAAATGACTAGCGAATTTGAAATGAGCATGATGGGAGAATTAAAATTCTTCTTAGGATTGCAAATAAAACAATGTGAAACTGATATTTTTATTAGTCAATCTAAATATTGTAAAGATATGTTGAAAAAGTTTAACTTTGAAAATGTCAAACCCGTTGAAACTCCAATGACCACAAATTTGCAATTATCTCGTGACGAGGAGGGAAACGATTTTAATGAAAAGATTTATCGTGGTATGATTGGTAGCTTGTTATATTTAACTGCTAGTAGACCTGATATTATGTTTAGTGTATGTTTATGTGCTCGCTTTCAATCTTCACCTAAACAAACTCACTATGAAGCTGTCAAGCGTATTTTTCGATATTTACGAGGTACTACTAATCTTGGCTTATGGTACGCAAAGAAACCCGAGTTAGAAGTAACGTGTTTCGCCGATTCCGATCTTGGTGGATCTATTGTTGACCGAAAGAGTACTAGTGGGGTATGTGCCTTTATAGGTCTCTCACTTGTGTCTTGGTTCTCTAAGAAACAACAATCCGTAGCGTTGTCTACTACCGAAGCGGAATATGTAGCCGCCGCAAGAGCGTGTGCTCAAGTTCTTTGGATGAAACACACTCTTACCGACTTTGAGGTACATCTAACCAAAATTCCAATTATGTGTGATAACTCAAGTGCCATAAATCTAAGTAAAAATCCTGTTTTACATTCTCGTACCAAACATATTGAATTGAGACATCACTTTTTACGAGATAATGTTCAAAAAGGCAAAATCGTGCTTGAAAAGGTTGATTCGGAAGATAATTTGGCCGATATTTTCACAAAAGCCCTTAACAAAAAAGCGTTCTTTAAATTAAGGCTTGGTTTAGGCATGCTTGAGTATAACCCTTGATAAATACTAACTCTCAAATATTTCATCTTTTGAGGGGGAGCATCTTTCGAGGGGGAGCATAAGCGATTTTCTTAAACCCTTTTTGCTTCGACAAAAGGGGGAGAGAAACCGAGTATGCTCTCGTGTTTAGCGTTGTGTTTGTCATCATCAAAAAGGGGGAGATTATTGGTGCAAGTGTACCCAGCTTTAAATATTGTGATATATTTTTGGTACACATAAAATCACATCTCTATATTTATTTTGATGATTACAAAACACACCGCATTTTTTGTTATCTAATATTTTATCTGAGTGTGCAGATATTTAAATGATCTCAAATCATTTTATCTGAAGAATCCAAGACTGAAGAGTTTCGTCATTTTATTTTAAAATGACAAACACCCTAAAATAATATACCACTTGGAAATTTATAAAACCCAAAACTGATTTTAAATTAAAGATATTTAAATTTTATTTAAAACTAAAGTTTTATTTAAGTTTATTAAAATAATCTTTAAAGGTTTTGTCAAACTCAAAAAAATCAGACTTCATATCCATTTTTTTTTAAACTAAAGCTATTTAGTTTTATTAATTTTTTTTTATGAAAAGTGCTTTTGGAAGTGTGTTTGACAGCTCAAGATCAGAACATATCTCATTGTTGCTATTCAAGCATTTATGGAGAAGAAGCGCTGTGCACTTCTTATTGGCTGTAGTCTTTTTCTTGTCAGGCCTCTGCAAGTGAACCTTTCTACTGTCAGATGTGTAGGAAGTTAACGTTGCCTGCCTCAAGTATATATACAGCTTCCCCATCAGCATTCAACACACACCAACTTCAGCATTTAATTTCTCCCTCAGCATTTGATCACTACTCTGCTGTTTCTTCTCTCAATCAGTTATAATTTATAAAAATATTTTTGAGCAAGAAATCTTGAGTTGATAGCAGATTAAAATCTCTTGATTAGTTGAATCAGCAAAACAACTCAAGTGATCAAACTCTCTCTAAAAATCCAAGTGATTAATATTGTACAAGAGTGATTGTCATATTAAAATTATACCCTCTTGTAAGTGTTTGATTAGAGTGAGTGATCCATATAATTCTCTCAACCAAGAGATATTCGTGATTGTATTATTGTATTAAGGTTTGTGTTTCTACCGTAAAGAACACGTTTCGTATTGGATCTCCGAGAAGTGTTATTTTCTCGAGGTGGACTAGCCAACTTTGTGTTTGGTGAACCACTTTAAAAATTCCGTTGTCAAGTATTCTCTTTCCCTTATCTATTTACATTTCCGCTGTGCATTTAAATTATATCTGTTTATATAATTGTTGTATACTTATTTATTTATACTCTGCTTTATTTATTCTGTATTTATTTGTAAAAAGAATTTTTTTGAAAGTAAAAGATTTAAAATACAACCTTACCCCCCCCTTAGGTTGTCTAACAAAGAGCTCAACCAATTCGAGGCTCTCAAGGTATGGCGACTTGTTCCATGTCCAACCCACAAGACGGTGATCGAAACTAAGTGGATCTTCAAGAACAAGAAGGACGAGGACGACATCGTTGTCCGCAACAAGGCGCGTCTTGTGGCTAAGGGATACCGTCAGCAAGAAGGGATTGCCTACGACGAGACATACGCTCCGGTGGCGAGAATAGAAGCTATACGTATGTTCCTTGCATACGCCGCGCACAATAATTTCACGGTCTTCCAAATGGATGTGAAGACCGCATTTCTTACCGGCGATCTCAAAGAAGAAGTGTACGTGTCGCAACCGGATGGGTTCGTGGACGAAGAGAAGCCTGATCATGTCTACATACTAGACAAGGCGTTATACGGACTGAAGCAAGCTCCACGGGCCTGGTATGATACTCTAACTGCGTTTTTGATAAAATCGGAATTCACACGAGGTAAAATCGACTCAACTCTTTTTATCAAAAACGAAAAAGGTCATATTGTCCTAGTACAAGTGTATGTAGATGACATAATTTTCGGTTATACTAATCCTCAATATGCTAATAACTTTGCCAAGTTAATGGGACAATTTTTCAAAATAAGTATGCTTTGTGAGATGAATTGTTTCCTTGGTCTTCAAGTTAAACAACTGTCGACCGGGATTTTCATAAACCAGGCTAAGTACATTCAGGATATTCTTAAGAAATTCCAGATGGAACAGTCCTCACCAATGAAAACTCCCATGGCACCCGGTACAAAGTTACACGTCGATCCTAACGGAAAGGATGTGGACACTAAAACCTACCGGGGAATGATTGGTTCTTTGATGTACTTAACCGCTAGTAGACCGGACATCATGTTTTCCACTTTTCTATGCGCCCGATTTCAATCAAAACCTAAAGAGTCTCATTTAATAGCTGTAAAACGAATTTTTCGTTATCTACGCGGTACTGCTGATCTTGGTTTGTGGTGCCCGAAAGAGCACATCGGGACATGTGCAGTTCCTGGGCGATAGCTTGGTGAGTTGGGCATCCAAGAAGAAGCAATGCGTATCTACGTCGACTGCCGAGGCGGAATACGTGGCCGCTGCAAGCTGCTGTTCTCAAGTGATTTGGATGCGGACGCAACTCAAGGACTACGGCTTTACGTACGTCAAGGTGCCCATCTACTGCGACTCGAAGAGCGCAATTGCAATATCCAGCAATCCGGTCCAGCATACGAAGACAAAGCACATAGACGTTCGGTACCATTTTATCAAGGATCACGTTGAAAGAGGTAAAGTCGAACTCTATTTTGTAAATACAGAACATCAGTTAGCAGACCTGTTTACCAAACCCCTGGACGAAAAACGCTTTAATTATCTAGTGTCCAGGTTAGGTATGCTAAATCTGAAGACTTGATCTGATTGTGTGCCCGTTACAAGTTCTATACATCTACGAGAAACTGTCTACTCATCATCCGGTGTTCACACTCCAGATGATTGAGCATACACTTTCTCGCATATGTATTCTACTTGTATCTGTTACATAGTTAGGTTTGAGTCTCTGTATTTATTAGGTAGATTTCGTTTGTTTCTTTTCTTTCTACGTGTGTTTCTTTTCTTTCATACTGTCGTCTAGTTTAATTGGTTTTATATCTGTGCTTTCACAAGTGTTCGTGTGTTCAGGGGGAGCATGACCAGCTATTAGGTAAGTAATTCTATTGTTGAGGGGGAGTGTCACACACACGTTTTTTCTTTCACTGCCTAAAAAGTTTTTTTTGTGTGAAAGGTCATTCCCGAGTGCACTTCACATCACACATTGTGCACATTCTGAGGGGGAGCAAAATCTTTATGTTCATCACTTGAGGGGGAGAGTCACATTTTTCTTAAAAAGTATAAAAGTTTTTTTTGTCTCGACGTCTCCTACTTTACTCACGTTTCTGTTCCGAGGGGGAGTAGGGTAATCCCCATGCAGAGGTCGAGGGGGAGCAGAAAACTTTCCTACGAAAAGGTTCATTTTCTCAAAAGTTGAAGTTTCCGGACACTTACCTGGTAAGTTACCGGGTAATCTTACCGGACCGGGTAAGTTACCGGTTAACTCACCCGGTAAGTGTCCCCCACCCTATAAAAGCATCCGGTATCTCATAACCTCACTTTACCCGGAAAGTCACTCACAAACCCCTCGACACTCTCACGCTCGGAAACCCACACATCTTGCTATATTTCATTGATTTCGCAATCCAAGTGATCGGTAAGTGTTCCATATCCCCATTCGTTTGCTTATTATCACTTTAATACGAGTTTGAACCATCGATTTGGTCCAGATGTGAATCGACCGAAGTTTGTTTAGACCCACATTGGGTCGGTTCTCTGTCCAGTCAATTTAAGGTCCTATCTACTTCGTTTTTTTCATCATTTGGGACTTACAATCATGTTGAGAACCGCATAGACCACTTAACTTTGATTTTTGATGGTACGATAGGTCGATTTGGGTACCACAGTCTCGCCCCGGAAACCCTAATTACCCGGTAACATTCATGTTACCCGGTAACTAGCTTGTTACCCGGTCACCACCCTCATACCCGGTAAGTACTAATATGTGTTCCACCCGGACACCTTGATCCCCGGTAACACATGTCGTCTGGATACCTTTGTATCCGGTAAGTTCGACATCCGGTAAGATCAAGATCCGGTAACATCATGAGTCCGGTAAGCTTATCTCATTCGGTAACTTATGTCTCATCCGGTGACCTATGTTTACCCGGTAAGCCTCATTTACCCGGTAACTATTAGTTACCCGATAACTACTATGATTACCCGGTAACCCCTGTCTATCTAGTCTGTTTTGCTTGTCCGGATACCCTGTTTATCCGGACACTGCTCGCGTCCAATTCCTTTGCATTCTCACAAATTGGCAATCCCAATGTCATGCTCCTGCAGCCTGTCCTCAATCAACCGCTGATTGAGGCATTCAAAAGCTAAGGTACGCACTGACGTTGGTGTTCTTCCGTCAAATGTTCTGACACTTGTTCTTACAGGTACTCTAAATGGCGAAACAACAACAGGAGCAACAACAGAACATCCCACCACCTGAGGATATTATAGACGACGAGGCCGATAATGCCTTGATCCCCGATGATCAGGAAATTGAGATCAATCCAAACAACCATCATCTTGATGCTGCCGCATTCCGACCCGATCATCGAGTAATAGTTGACATCTTGCTCGGCCACCCGCTGCGTCGAGCACTAACCGCGACAACAGATGTGACTCTCATATATGTACATCAAGTATGGCACACGGCGAGGGTGGTCACTGTCAACAACGTTCAGACCATCACTGCCAACATCGATCACCATCCGTTCACTCTCACACTGGAATCCTTCCGCCGACTACTGTCCCTTCCGGAACCGAATGCCGGAGGCCATGCCGCATACGCACCCACCATCGATGATGTCACACTGTGTGCGGAAGTTCGTGCACTTGGATATCGTCATGACCTCGACCGCCCATCCGCATTCACCCGAAAATACATCGCCCCGGTCTGGTACACTTTATTCTCTATCCTAAACCGGTGTCTATCCTCCCGATGGAAGGGGATAGACCAATGCACCGTAGATTTCCTACGTTTATTTCACGCCGTTGTCTATAATCGGCACATAGACTACGCAACAGTTATTTGGCGTGAAATGTGCTAGCCATCAGACAGACCGGCGGTACCAAAAAGAAGTTCCTTCCATTTTCGCGGTTCTTTGCTCTAGCCGTTCGACAACATATGGATGCGAACCCTCTGATCCCACGACGAATCAACCATCCGGTATGTCCTCATCACAATCAACAATACTTGGTGATTCGTAACCCATCTGATACCCCATCCATGCCTATACCTGAACATTTACTGGCACACGCGGACCCCAATGCACCGAGTGTGATAGAATATAGGCGAGAGTTAGGAAATCCCATGGTCCAGCCAGCGCCGGAGGGATCTCCCCAGGGACATAGAACTGAGGGACGTGAGGGTCCTAGGACAAGAGGTGGTAGAGTCCGGGCAGCTGGGGCTCCCGGACGCGGTGTGTTGAGAACACTTGGGAGGGGAACGAGCGTGGGCGGTGCATTAGATACGCGAGCCAGTACTTCCCAAGCCGGACCAAGCCAACAACCCATTCCTATCACCCGATCGACGGGCGAAGCAGGTACATCATCTAGACCCATGCTTCACCGTGATCCGGAACCATACTTATCTGATCCTCCCTCACCGACCAGACAGGTTGAGGATGTGGAATCTGACTCCACCGAATCCGATACGGATCGTGCCATTCGCGCATCCTTGATACCTAACAGTATCGGACCAAACCCAGATTTTACCAAAGGAATCCCTTCTGACTCACCTACACCTCCACCTCTAAACCAGCCTGATATGGGAGATACATAGAGAGCGGAGGGAGATTTAGTTGAAAATTTGGAGCATGTGAGACGGAGGGAATTGAGGTCGAAAGCGAACCAAGAAAGATTAAGCCGTAAAGATAAAGAGGCTTCTGAGAGACCCCAAACCAGCATCATCCAGGTAGCCACATCTGCTATTCCGTCTCATTTGTTGGGATGGAGTATTGAAGAAGCCGCCGTGGACCTAGCGGCGCAAGTGCACAACCTCCCAAGCCACTCATCCGTCTCTCAAAAGACGGGTGTTTCAACTTCTCACGGGGACTTAGCACAAAATCTACCGGTCTCTCACTCGGAGGGTACTGGTATTGAAACAAGAGACCAGCAACCCCCGGTCTTGCCTTCTTTCAAAGCACCTTTGAGTCTAGAGCCACTTGTTATTGAATATTCTTCGGCTAGGACACACGATGAGATTCCACAAATCGAGGCTCTTCGTGACCCGATCGGAACTTCCGTAGTGTCTCCGCCCTTAAGCGGAACGCGAGGATCGGAAGGAAATCCTACCACAGACACAACATCGCCAACCGTGAACGTAGGTGGCTCTACCTCTAAGGTAGATGCCTCAACGGGTAATCTAAGTGATCCCGGAGTTACTTTACCCGACTTTGTGTCACAAGGGTCTCTGGACAACACCCTCAAGGCTGTCTGCGAGGCAATGGAGCAGCGCCTCACCACCGAGCTCGACAAACTGAAAAGTTCAATCAAAGGTAAAGAGAAGATAGTCGAATCTGAAAATGCACCTCCACCTCCACCGACTCCAGCTCAGCCTACTTACACGGTGGACACCCTGAAGACTATGCTTCTAGCTCAACTGCTCCAGTAATCCAAAACCGATGCCTCTACCGAAGCAGGCATGATCTCAGTTCTCTGATCCCAGGTATCTGCTCCATCATCATCCATCACCACCAGAATGCATCAGCTTGACACGACTCTCAAAGACGTTCAACAAGCGCTCACAACGCTGTCTGAGAGGGTCAGATCACTCGAAGACACCTGCAAAAGTCAAGCCGGCGGACTAAAGCGAAGGCACGATGATTAGGATGATCCTGATCACCGTGAGGGGGAGAATAAAAGACTGCGATTAACCGAGTCCGCCCAGATCCTCACTGAAACTACCGTGGTTCAACCAGAACCTTCAACTGTGGCAAATGCAACCGAAGACGAACCTCTAGCCCAATTGAGTTTATCCGAGATGGTCATAGACATGGACATCTCAGACGACGAAGACCCGACGGTTGAAAAGTCCGAGGGAGAATCACAGGAATTGGTCACACACTCAGCATCAAATAGGCCTACACTTAACCTGATTGATCCAGATTCCGCGATCGACCTGGAGACCGAAGATGCATGGTATGAAAAAGCCGCCAGTGCGATAAATCTCCAGGTAAACCTGATATTTCCTACTGATGAAGACGACAACGTTGACTACGACCAGTTTCTGCTGCAAAATCTTTATGGTACACCCGTTCAATCTGCTCAAGCTCCCGAAACTTCTACAAGACCCAAAACTTCAATTGATGCAAATCCGACATCTTCTCAACAACCGACAGCTTCTGATCTTCCTCCTCCTCCTCAGCAACAAATCCGATGGGAGAAGATCATGATATTTATTCCACACCTGGAGGAATCACTGAAAAAGTTGTATGTTCACAGGTTACGCCCCATCGAGCCTACTTTTTACCTTGGGATTTCTCACTTCGACGCGGAATACCAAAGCCAATATATAAATAACATGAAGCGGAGTCTGCCAGTTAGCCAAGTCCGAACGAAGCACAAAATCACTGAAGTGCTCAATATCGAAACCGGCCGAATTCTCAGAGTCATGTTTCCAGTTTTCACTGTTCGCCGCGAAGAAGGAAATGAATGGAGAATATCTGAAGCTGACTTTAAGAACCTTAGACCGTTCGACTTGCTCGCTTTACTGAAAGACCTTCAAACTAGAACCATCCGACCTCTTCATGTGACTAAAGCGCTCGAGGCTGTTCGTCGATTCCTGATCCATACTATCATGATGTCATATCTTACAGATTTTCAAATGGCAATCGAGAACAGAGCGAAGAAGGTAAACCTGATAAAACCGAATCTGAAAGCGCCTGAACTGAAGATGTATCCCGAGAACGCACTGCTTCTAGAACCGGAATTTGGGATAGTATACCTCAACGAACAGAAAGAGAAGAGGTTTATTCGCTTCAACCAGGTAGACAGATTCTGCGATGGTACGCTCTTCAAAGTTCAAGATGCTCTTCGAAAAATCATCACGTTCGAATCCGAGAATCAAAAGCTTTCGTATGTTCCTAACTCGAACGAGACAACCGCATGAAAAGCCTTAGAAATGATTGAAGAACGCATCGACTACCGCCGAGCAATCAGAACGTTCGAGATACACTTTGCGCTCCGAAAGAGATATGTTGATAACTGGCGTGAACTCGAACTTCAATTCAAAGGGGGAGATTGTTAGGGTCAAATCTAGTTGAATAGAAGTTCAAGGGCTGAATTGCAATTCTTTATTTTGAGCCTTATTAGTGAACGGGCCGTGAGCTTGTTACCAAGGTTCTAAATGGCATGAGGCGTGGCATGGCGGCGAGGCCAAGCCTCAAGCCTTAGGAGCCATGGCAAAGTCATGACGTTTTCAAGGCGTGACTTATGGCGTCAAATTTCTAATTCATATATTATATTATATTATTATATACAAAAACATATCTTTTGTAGTGTTACTCAATGACTCAATAGTAATAAGCAAATTAAATTAGGTTATATATTAAAAAACCTTGCAAATAAGACAATAAATAGGTAAAGAAAAATCAAATATCGCATTACGAAAACTGCACATTAGGCCATGGCGTGCCACGAGCTTAACGTGGCGTGAGACACAAGCCTTGATGCCATGGCGCGCCATGGCGGCTGTGAGGCGAGTTTTTTAGAACATTGCTTGTTACCTCGGGCCCAGCTTATATAATGTTTGTTTTAGCCTAGAATTAAGCTAGTTGTCATTTTACTTTCTCAAAGCTTATTGTAAACTCTCTGCATTATTGAAAGTGAATTGGATGACCAGTTGAAATCATACCGACCTGTTTTTCATATATTGATTTCTTATTGTTCGTTGCACGAATCTGAGACTCACACGTTAGCGTGCACCGCTTGTGTGATTTAAAGCTTGAAGTTGACTTGAATTATGCTAGGTGTCAATCGAATTATGTGCACGAATTGTTTTCCGAGGTTTTGAGAAAAACGCATTGAGGTGTGCAAGCCTGGTCGAAGGATTTTATTTACTTGTCATTTTACGACTGAATGAAAAGTTTTGAAATTCGAGTTGATGGATTTCTACTTTAAAAATTTATATTGACCACCCGGTATGTGCTATACCATTTCAGAATGACTACTAAGAAGGTGTTGCAGATTGGCATGCAAAATTTTGATTTGAGATTTCTTTTAGATGTTTAAACCGATATTTCCAAATGATGAAAATGTCCTGTTACTTGATTTAAAAACTGGGAGATGGCCTAGATCATCACGTATTTTAACCAAGGTGTGTAGATGATTTGCTTTGTTTCTCTGTGAACAAACTGACATATGCAAAGTTGTTAATGAATTGCGGTTCATGTCGTTTTATGGTTAAAAAGAGAATTTTGGAAATCGATGTCGTGTAAATCTTTTTGAAGTTCGTATAAACAGGCTGCTAGACACTGTTTTAAATGTCGGAGTTTACTTTGCGCGTGAGGCATAAGTAAATTCGTGAAGGGACCCTGGTGGTTCGTTTTAAAGGTTGTCGAGTACGTTTTTACGTCTCGGTAGTAAACTAATTTGTGATAAAAAGGTTTTCAAAAATGATTCTTCATACGTGGGACGAGTGTGTCCATGTTTTTGCATCCACTATCTGAGTAGTGGTAAGTTTTTGTACGTATATGATGTTAGTATAAAAACTTTTGCGTTGAAAAATCTAGTGAAAACTTTATTGGCATATTTATTGAGTCTGTCACTTGGAAAAAAAACACCTTGAACTCTTAAGCTTGGTGAGGTTGAGCAACCCCAGTTAGGGGTGAGGGCGTGTGTAACCTTTTGATGGAAGATTGGGTTTCTAACGCGTGTGACTATCGTGAACTGTATGATGTCGTTTGCGTGAACGAATCATTCTTGTGGGCAACAGAAAAGTGGGACTTGCGGTGTCCCTTGTTAGTGCTATGATAACCGTTCACTTCGGCAACCTGGTCTTGGGTTGTCGATATTGCGTGGAGGTCGTGTAGGACCCTTTATACCGTGGGGATGACCATGGATTGGTGGAACGATTTGAGGAGTGACACTCGTGTGTGGGGCTCTGTGATGAGTCGAGTTTTAGTGGTGTGGCTAGGTGTCAACTCTCGGAGTTCGAGGCTAAGGACCACTAGTGTGATTGGAAGGTGTAGTCCAATTATAATAAGTGGTGGTATCGGTTATGATGAACTTAGGTTCGATGGTGACGAATAGTCGAGCGGGATGGCCCTTACTTGTGGTAAAAGAATATGTCGACTAGATGATCGGAATTAGACGTGTTTTGGGAGTGGTGTAACTGATGGGTCAGTGATGGCCGTCAGTGTTGGAGTCTAATGGGACCCGTTAGAGATAAGTGCCGGTGCGGCAGTGCGAACCTTAGATTTGGAGGTTCGTTGGTTTTAGATGTAATCAAACCTTGGACTAATTGGAGAAATTTAAGAGCGAGTGGACACGGATTGATTTAGAGACGGGATCCATCGTCGGGGAAGTATGGAACACCTAAGGTTGGGAGACAACCGAGGTAGTTGGTTGGGAGTTAAACCAGTAGATGGGGCGTTCACCGGACATAAGTACAATGTGCCTGAGAGGACATTGTCGGCAAGAGTTTGATTGAGGTTTGCCATAGCAGTCTAGGTGGGGAAAATTTGGATTTTAGTTAAAAGTTATTAGAACGTGGTCGGTGTTGAATTGGATAGCCTTGGGTTTTAAGAAATCTAGATTTCGAGGACGAAATCATTCTAAGGTTGGGAGGATTGTAACACCCGAAAATTTGGAAAACAGAAATAGGGACTCACGGACGTCCGCGGGGCCAAGGGCCGGACGTCCGCGACTCGCGGAAGTCCGCGGAAGCAACAGAGCATTTGGAGGATTTTGGTTCGGCCGAGGCCGGACGTCCGCGAAGTGCCATGCGGATGTCCGCGACTTATTTGATGGGTTGAATTGGGTATTTCAAGCCCTTTCTCCCTCTCTCTCCTCATTTCACTTTCTAAACCCTAAAACACTCTCCCTCTCCCTCTCTCAGCCGATTTTCCTCAAGAACACAACCCTTCCCCTCTCCTTCCTCATCTCTTCACCAAACTAAACCCACTTTTCACCATTGTTGAAGTTATGGAAGCTTGGAGCTTTTGTTGGTGAGTAGAAGCTTTTGGTTGAAGATTCATGTGATAAAGGTAATATTCCTCTACCCAAATGATAGGTTATTGTTGGTTTCATCTTCTTCCTTTTGGGGTATTGTTGGATGATTTTGTTGTGTTGGATTGAGGTGATATTCTCCTTCTTTATTTATGAAAATTAGGGTTTTGTTGTATTTGGGGTTTTGGATTCTAAGTGTTTGGGGATGAATGCTTATGGTTGGAAACTTATGGATCTAGGTTTTGGAAGATTTGGATTTGAAGATTCGGACTTCTTCAAAGGAGCTTACGTTTGGGAAAATCTAGATTTTGCCTAATCTAGCAAGGTGAGTTCAAGTTGATTTGTGAAAACGTTGTACATGCCAAAATGTGTGTTTTAAAGTATTTGTGTGCTTTATGTGAAATTATCCCTTGTTGAGTTATTTAGTGGGTTGTGATTTAATCAAAGTGTTAAACTTTACATATCTTGTAAAACACCCACATTTGGGGATTTTGAGTGACTGATGAATAAATCACGAGTAAAAGAGGTTTTGTTAATTTATTGCATAAGTGAAGAGGATTTGGTCAAAATACACTTTTAGTGTTTTTGTGATTATGTGATAACTATGATGTGGCACATCTTAAAGTGTGAACGTGTGAGTTGGGGATTTTGGTCAATCCGACCATGTGAATGTTTTGAGAGTTATATACCTTTATTTTGGGGCCGATGGCCAATTGAGGAATTAAAAGGTAAAGATTTTGGGTAACGATGCATTTTTGGTTTACGTAACCGTGTGAGTGACACGTATTTAACCAAACGTTTAATTTGGCCTTTAAAGGCTTGATTTATACTCAAATGAGTCTTTTGAGTGTTTGCCGGTTTTGGTGACTCGAGGTGGAGTCTTGGGTGTGTTATATGCTTAATTGCATTTTATTTGAATATGTGCCGGTTTAATAAGCTCGACGTGGGCTTGGGGTTGGAATTGCATGAATTGCATTATATTTGATGTTTACATGATTTGGATGCATTGGTTATTCTTTTGAGGTCATGTATAAATGTTAAGTCGAGTAAGCTTGTTTTGGATGGTGGGTTTCCAAAGTAGAGATCCAGTATGATTGAACTTGGTGGTTTGGGCTAAAGACATAGTTATGGTTGATGCCGGAGATGGGCTAAAGACCTAGTTTTGGTTGATGCCGAAGATGGGCTAACGACCTAGTTTTGGTTGATGCCGGAGATGGACTAAAGACCTAGTTTGGTTGATGTCCAAGATTGACTAAAGACCGAGTTATGGTTGATGTCATATGTTTTCCCCATCCAATGAGCTTACTTGTATTTATTAATTGTGGTTAATTTATGTGTTCGCCACATTCGATGAGATCGGGTCTCCCCCGTCACCGAAGGGTGTTGATTTCGGGTATTTTATTTATCCGCGTTGTCGAGGTCATATTATATGCATATGGACTGTTTTCCATAATTGATGGACGAATTTATGTTTCATCCTTATTGGATGTTTTAACTTTTGGAGTTTATTCGCATTGGCGATTATTTGAGAAATTATTATTTAATTAACTCTTAATATGAGTTTTGGAATTGAGTCCATTGCAGTGAAACGATTTTCATTGGAAGCTTTCCTCACGGGAATTGTGTGTGTGTTTGGAAATTGGGTTGTCGATGTCTTTTATACAAACCCTTTTTGAAAACCATTTATTAAGATCGAATCTTTTGGTTT
Source organism: Saussurea involucrata (assembly GCA_033807775.1). NCBI lineage: Eukaryota > Viridiplantae > Streptophyta > Magnoliopsida > Asterales > Asteraceae > Saussurea > Saussurea involucrata. The sequence goes on from CM066316.1 coordinate 4,827,125, forward strand.
ATCAAATGATTTGCTCATGATGTAAACTCTTGAACTCACTAGGCGTTAGCCTAACCTTTTTATTTGTCGGCATGTGCAACAGGTTCAGGTTGGGAATAGCTTTAGCTACACTATGGAGTGATGAGTACTAGTAGTGTGCACGTGAAGTGTTTTGCTTAGTGAAGTCTTCCGCACTTATTTGGGATTAGCAACTTGTATTGTGTTAAGTAACACCCGTCTTTAGTTTGTTAATTGTAGAAATCGTGATGTTTAACTTTTGAGGTATTTTCAAGGATGGTTTGTGTTTGGGCAAAAAATTACGTCGCTCGACCGCGACAGAACAGGTAAGACGTATGATTAAGGACTATATCTTGTATTAAGATAAGGTCTCGACAAAGACCCAGAACACCATCGTCATCCCTCATAAAAGGTAAGTCGAGAGTTCCTCACGACGCTCGACCATAGCGTCGCCCGATCCGCACGACTATTATATAAAGACGTGCGACCTCGACCAAAGCTAACGTTAACCGTAACCGTTTGTTAAGTGTTTAATGCAGGAGTCAAAGTCATTAAGGAGTAACGACTATAACCGACGCAATCATTAAACAGCCGGCGACCGTAACGGACGAAGATCATTACTCCGGCGACCGTTTCCAACCGTTAAGGCCATTAAAGGAGCATTCATGGATGAAGCTAAGGACACGAAGACTATAAATATCAAGCTCAATCAACATTTCAAGACATCGAATATCCGGCGATTAACAACCGAAGCAATATTCAAGAACACCTGAAGTGAAGAACCATTATTCTAAGTATCGCTCTCGACGCACGACAACATCCCTCGACCATCAGTTCATACTTTGTTTCGTATACGACAAACACTTGTTTTACATTCCAAACACTTGTACTTTACATTTCGAAGCATTCTCTTCATTTGTATTGTAATCACTGTACGATCGACACCAGTATCCAAGGACATCGCCCCTGATTGGCGACCATAGTGCAGCGACGACACCCCCTGTCGTCCGCAGGTTTTTTCCTCGATTGAGGTTTTTCCTGCGTCATCAAATCCCTTGTTTCTTTATTTTATTCCTCGTCGCACGTCTCGTCGAAAGATCCTTTCTTTAGTTGATTAAGTCCACATCGACCTTAAGTTGTCCCTTTGGTGCAATTTTTGGCATTAACAGTTTGGCGCCATCCGTGGGACTACATCTAGAGAAAATCATTGACGAACGAGCATTCTACTAATAGTTTATTGGAGTTTCTTCTATTTTCTGTTGCAGGAAAATGGCAGCCCCTGGAAATCCGCAGCAAGCCATCGCTCAGATGTATCAGGAGCTCGAGGTTGCTAGGAATCAACTCAATGCAATGGCAGAGCAGAATCGCAGAGCAGCTGAAGAGATCGCGCGGCTAAGGAATCCTTTTGGACCCCAGAATGGTCCTAGACCATTCATCCAGAATCCAAGTCCGGGACCAAGCCCGTCCTCAAAGAATCAACATCTAGGTCCATTCATGCAGAATCAGCAGCCGGGTCCGTTCATTCCGAATCCCCAGTCTGGGCAGATTCCCCCTCAGCACATCCGACCACCACCCTTGAACAATGGACCCCAACCATTACAAGGTGGCGCCCAGCCGTTTCAGAATGGATCCTAGCCGTTTTCCCAGCCATTCCAAAGTGGTCCGCAACCTTTCCAGCAAGGATCGCAATCTTTCCAGCAGAGATCGCAGCCATTTCAGCAGGGACCACAATCGTTTCAGAATGGACCGCAACAATTCCACTATGGGTCGCAGCCATATTTTGTCCCGTTCAACGGGGACACCAATGGTTCGTCACATGGTAATGGCACTAGTTCAGGGACCAATCCCTCGATAGGGGCAAATCCTGATCTTAATGATCCCGTCGCCCAGCGTTTGAAGATGTTAGAAGACCAAAATGAGAGCGTCCTGTCCTTGCTCGCCAAGTTGCCTGGGGCAGCCGTGCCTGTCGATGTCGAGCCTCGCTCGGGGTATCAGGCGTCGCCCTTCATCGACGAGATCGCCACCGTCGAGGTCCCAAAGAAGTATAACATTCCTGCCTTTACTCCCAAGTATTCGGGTGTGACCGATCCAACCGAGCATGTCGCACAGTATAAGCAGCTCATGTGGACAATCTCGATTCCACACATGTACCAGGAAGTATGCATCTGCAAGAGTTTCGGGGCGACTCTCACTGGTCCAGCTCTCCAATGGTTGATCAATCTCAAACCCAAATCTATCGGGTCGTTCGCCGAATTGGTCAACCAATTCTCCCGGCAATTCGCCAGCAGTCGTAAGATGGAAAAGTAGAGTAGTGATCTGTACTATGTCGTGCAGAAGACCAATGAGTCTATTCGAAGTTATTTCAATAGATTCAATGCCGAAATGATCAGTATCCGCAATTGTGACATAAAAACTGCGATCGAAGCCTATAAGCGTGGTCTGGACGATAGTTCGGGTCTATACACCGATCTGACCAAATATCCCCCAGAGAATTTCGAAGACGTCCGAGCTCGAACCTTAGCATATATGAGGGTCGAGGATGATGCCGCCTTTCGTCGCAAGCACACTGACGACAAGAATTCGTTAGGCGTCAGAAAGCCAAAGTTCAAGACAAAGGCTGTTTCCAGAATAGAGCCCGCGCGCCAAATTTCAAATGTTCGTTTCAAGACGAAAGCAGAAGCCAAGACCGCGACTAAGTTCACTCAGTACCCCAAGATATCCTCTTACGAATTCAAAGGGACCGCTAAGGACCTAGTCGAAGCTCTGAAAAGTTCCCAAGCGACCATTCGATGGCCAAAGAAGTCCGACCTGGACGATGCTAAAAAAGACAAATCAAAGTGGTGCGACTTCCACGTCGATCATGGTCATGCGACAGACGATTGTATCGCATTGGAGAAGGAATTAGCGTATCATTTCCCGAAAGGAAATCTCAAGGATATCATCGACGATGTCGCTATTCCAGCTAATAGCCATCGACCGTCAACCCCCGAGCACGCGAAAGTCGTCAATTGCATCACCGGTGGTTCAGACGTATGTGGTCTGACGTATTCCGCGGCCAAGCGTCATGCCAGTCAGGCACCCGACGATCAGCCTATTCCTCGCTCATCTAGACCCAAAGGAGATTTGGAGCTAGAAGCCATGAAGATTGTGTTCGACCACGTCGACCTGGGCGACTCGTATCAGAAGCATCACGACGGGTTGATCATTCAGCTCACAGTCGGTAACTGTCTAACGCGTCGAGTCTTGATCGACGGGGGAAGCTTAGCAAATGTCATTTTCTCAACACCATCAAAGCCATGGGAATCGATCGCTCGGAAATCACCCGACGTTCGACGACCTTGGTCGGTTTCAACGGAGAAGCGACGAGCACCTTCGGAGAGATAATCCTGCCCGTCTATGCCGGAGGAGTCAACAAGCAGACCAAGTTCAGTGTCATCGATTGTGCGTCAGCCTATAACATCATCTTAGGTCGACCATGGATCCATGATATGAAAGCCGTTCCTTCGACGTATCATCAAATATTGAAATTCCCTACGCCATGGGGAATCCAGGAGATCAAAAGCGAGCCAAAAGTCGCCCGTGAGTGCTACAAGTCTACCTTGAAGCCACGGAAATAAACTGAAGTCGCAAGATCAAGCTCTCGACAGGATCGCCGTGTCGTTCTGTCATTTAAAACCCGTCTTTTCCTTCCAAAAAGAATAAGGTAATAAATGACAGGGGGCAAATAGAGAGAGTCTGAAAAGGTACGTTCTCTAACTCTTTTTCATACGATTTTTTCTCACAAAACGACTACTGACTTAAGCATCAGAGGGTCGTTGGCTAGCCAACGACCAACCCCCGACATCGTTTTATTACAGAATCGCACGACAGCTTATCGCATAATCGCACGACAGTAATCATTAAGTCTACTGTATGACTTTAAATTCGCAAGGTCGCACGACATAAACAATCAGGATTTTCTTCCCCGATCATCCCTCCACAAGGGCATACGATTCAAATTCATCATACGATCCAGCCGTACAATCGCAAAGCCTAAATAGCTTATCTCTAAGTTTCTTAGCTTTTATACCCCGAATGGATGCTTTAATCGCGTGTTCTTATATGTGTTTTACGTTATTCTCATCGTATTACAATAAAGGCCTTAGTCGCATGATTTCCTATGTATCTTACATTCCATCGATGCGATATTTGTTTACCAAGTATATGAAAACACAAGTTCAAACAAAAAGTGCATTTACTGAAAAGATCGTCAGGTACACGCTCGACCATCAACAGTCGAGCAGCAAAGCGAACAAAATAAAATTCCTAAATTAAAGGAGGAGCATCCGTCGCATTCATGCCCGAAGTCCCGTCCTGAAGGCTTTCGCCTGCCACCTCCTCCTCAGCGTCCTTCTCATCGTCCGAGTCAAGATCCCTCTCGGTCCCGACGCCATTCAGATAGATATCCAACTCCTCATTCGCCGAAGCAAGAGGGTCTTTCCCCAGCAAATGTCGTCGCATGATCGCCGCCCGAGCAGTCAGACGAGCTATGGCAAAAACTGACTTACCCTCGTCCTTTGCAGCTTGCACTTCTTTCTCCAAACTCTCTACCTTGGATTTATAATCCTCGGCCTCTTTTGAAACAGCGGCCAAGGATTCCTTAATTTTATCCATCTCCTCCCTCTGCTCGGCAGTCATAGACAAGGACTGCGTCAGACGATGACTAAGATCGTCCTTGGAACGATGGACGATCTCCAGATGTTTTGAAGCTTCTTCAAACCGCTTCGAAAAATCCTCAGCACGGCTTGCATAGGCGCTCGCTCTATCCAGCGCCGCTTTCTCTCTTTCATGAGTCGCAGACAAGAGGTCTTTTATTTTCACCGTTCCCCCGCGCAAAGCCAAAGACGCCTGGAGCGCCTGCGAAACCATAAAAATGAACATTGCTAAAACAACGACAACAATGACAACGATAAACTAAGTCTTGAAAGAAAGACTTACCATGAACACCAAGCCGGCTGCATGGGCCCCCGTGTCCTCGATAGGAAACCCCTCAAAACGCTCCCTGAAAGACGGAAGCAGGAATTTCTCCAGATGAGGGAACAGGTTCGTCCCGTCTAGGATATTACCTGACATAAAGTCCGACGACAACGTAAAGTTGACCGTCGTGACCTTTTCCCCTCCCGTCGAATGATCCTTTCCCTTGTCGGCTGACAAAGAGTTCGACGCGGCATACAGGGACTTCACCGTTTTCGCCGGAAGCGCAGAATTGATGGGTGTCGTTGCAATCACCTTCTTGGGCGATGTGACCCCTACCTCTTCGGGTGTAGCGACTCTCGACGAGTCATCAGCCCCTACAGACGACTCCCTCGGAATCGTCGTCCTCGTCTTCTTCGGAATTTCAGGGCCAGCAGACATGGCTTTTAGCCTCTTCTCTCTGCCCTGGCGAGCACGCTCCAGCTCAGCTGCTCTCTTAGCAGAAACATTCAACACTTTAGGTTGAGACTCTCCTGGAAAAAAGGAATGTTACAAAGCACACAAAGGAAAAAGACTCGAGGTAACATAGGAAGAAAAGGAAAGTAAAACTTACCCGTCATCCCTTTCCTTCCTCTCGACTTATCTTCTTCCTCTTCTCTTCCTTTCTCTTCCTTTCTCTTCACACTTCTCCCCCTGATTCTCTCCTGAAGATTCTAAATCATCGTCATCCGCCGGGTGTCGCACGACGAAATACCTCTCGGAGACGCTAAATTCTAAAAATGAATTGATCTTCGCTTGAGAGTTAGCGTCTGGCTTCACGACCTCGAATTTTATGGCTGTCAACATACAAAAAACAAGTTAAAAATCATATGTAAATCATCTACAGCGCACGCCAGATGAAATAACGAGGCTCACCCGACGTATTCCGGCTCGTCCTAATCCACTCACACTCAGAGTCAAGGGACGACTTACGCACGAAAACATATCGAGACTTCCACCCACGGTCGTTCACACCCGTCCCTAAGACCAAAACGCGATCGCCCTTGAACCTAGAATGTAAACTACATCGATGACATCCGTCCATCTTGGCTTGATAAGCCGAGAGGAGATCATGTACATTCATGGGAGAATCCCATTTCTTAGTAGCACGCTCGATCACTCGTACGACTCGCCAGAACTGGGGCATCAACTGACTCGGTGCCAAGTCAAACTCTAACATAAACGCCTTGGCCAGAGGAGAAAAAGGCCATTCGTAACCTATCTTAAAAGGGTATTCATAGATTACGATGTACCCCTCGGGACACTCGTTTGATCGGGGAACACGTTAGCAAAACATAAAAACGAGAGAACATCGATAACACAAGTTTTGAAAGAAAAACTTACAAGGAACGCCAGTTCGGCTAAACACAGCCCTATCTCTTCAATAGAGATCCTTTGAAAACACTCCTCGGAAACTAAGGGCTGATGTTTCCCCAGATGCGGAAGTGACTTCATCCTGACGAGGACGTAGTCAAACGAGAGGGACGGCGACAGCGCAAAGCTGATCACCATAAGTTCCTCCTCGTTCTCTCCCGTCTTTACACCCCCGCCCCTGTCGGCTGACGAAAGGGTTGATGTGGTAGAAAACATCGTCGCCAGGTGCGCAGAATACACATACATCGTGTTCATCGTAACCAACATCGTCAACGATTCGGGTATCGCAACCCTTGATAGATCTCCAACCACCCAAGATTTGAACAAAGTCGAGATTCTAGAGAAGGGCCTCATCAGAAACAGAAAACTTTTAAAGAAAATCTCTAAAGAAAACAACCCATTGTGATCTCTATTTATGCAGGAAATCACAACAAGTCGAGTCCGCTGATGATCAACACACGTCCATACCTATCCGAATCTTCGACACCTGTCTTCGACAGCTGGTAAGCATCATCGTGCGTCAGTATGACGTCATAACTTTTCAACTTCTCGTTCAGTTAAAGGCGAACCGTTCTAGTTCCACGACAACCAGATAAGTCCGTCAACCCAGGTCACAAGTCTAAGCGTTCGACAAGCAAAATTTAAAACTTAAATTTGACATTCAATTTTCAAATTTTGGGGGCAAACTGTTTGGGCAAAAAATCACGTCGCTCGACCGCGACCAGAACAGGTAAGACGTATGATTAAGGACTATATCTTGTATTAAGATAAGGTCTCGACAAAGACCCAGAACACCATCGTCATCCCTCATAAAAGGTAAGTCGAGAGTTCCTCACGACGCTCGACCATAGCGTCGCCCGATCCGCACGACTATTATATAAAGACGCGCGACCTCGATCAAAGCTAACGTTAACCGTAACCGTTTGTTAAGTGTTTAATGCAGGAGTCAAAGTCATTAAGGAGTAACGACTATAACCGACGCAATTATTAAACAACCGGCGACCGTAACGGACGAAGATCATTACTCCGGCGACCGTTTCCAACCGTTAAGGCCATTAAAGGAGCATTCATGGATGAAGCTAAGGACACGAAGACTATAAATATCAAGCTCAATCTACATTTCAAGACATCGAATATCCGGCGATTAACAACCGAAGCAATATTCAAGAACACCTGAAGTGAAGAACCATTATTCTAAGTATCGCTCTCGACGCACGACAACAGCCCTCGACCATCAGTTCATACTTTGTTTCGTATACGACAAACACTTGTTTTACATTCCAAACACTTGTACTTTACATTTCGAAGCATTCTCTTCATTTGTATTGTAATCACTGTACGATCGACACCAGTATCCAAGGACATCGCCCCTGATTGGCGACCATAGTGCAGCGACGACACCCCCTGTCGTCCGCAGGTTTTTTCCTCGATTGAGGTTTTTCCTGCGTCATCAAATCCCTTGTTTCTTTATTTTATTCCTCGTCGCACGTCTCGTCGAAAGATCCTTTCTTTAGTTGATTAAGTCCACATCGACCTTAAGTTGTCCCTTTGGTGCGATTTTTGGCATTAACAGTTTGTAGAAAGGATTTTATCCTATTTTGGTTATTTTATTGAAATTAAAGTTATTTGCTCTTTCCAGATTTGAGGGTGTTACACGAATTCATCGATCTCAAACTTTGTTTGAAAGGGCTCCTCGAGAAGGACAAGCTTACAGGCTTGAACTTCATGGACTGGCTTCGCAACCTGAGAATCGTACTCAGGATGGAAAAGAAGCAGAGAGCCATTGAGGAACCCCTCCCTGAGGCACCACCAACCGGAGCATCTCGGGCGATTCGGGAAAAGTACGAAAAACGTCTGACCGAATCAAACGAGGCCGCTTGCCTCATGTTAGCGACCATGACACCTGAACTCCAAAAGGGTATGGAGAGCCTTGGGGCGTATGACATGCTTAACCAGCTAAGGGACATGTTCCAACAACAGTCTAGGCAAGAACGATTTGACACAGTTAGATCTTTGGTGGGCTGCAAAATGGCCCCGGGAAGCAGTCTCAGTGTACACGTTCTTAAAATGAAATCGTACATTGACCAGCTGGAGCGTCTTGGTTTTCCCTTTAGTCAGGAGCTTGCCTCAGATTTCATCCTAAACTCGCTGACTAGTTCATATGAATCGTTCATTCAAAACTACAATGTGAACAACATGGAGAAAACCATCATGGAGCTCCATGGCATGCTGAAGACCGTCGAGTCTAACGTGGCCAAAGCTAAACCTGCTGCTCCCGTGTTGGCCATCAAGGAAGGAGGAGTCAAGAAGATGAAGCCAAACCCCCCCAAAGGCAAGGGGAAGGAAAAAGTTGGTCAATCCAACTCCAAGCCCAAAGGCAAGGGTAACGGTAAGGCTAACTCTGCGATTCCTCAAGCGAAAACTCCTGAGGATGCAACATGTTTCCACTGCGGGGAGAAAGGACACTCGAGGCGTAGCTGTCCAAATACCTGAAGGAGCTGAAAGAGCTCAAGTCCAAGGGTGTGGCCGAACCTTCAGGTATGTATATGATTGAACTCCACATCACTTATGCTTCTAATTCCTGGGTATTGGACACATGATGTGGTACTCACATTTGGACTGATGTGCAAGGAATAAAATGAAGTAGGAAGCTAAGACACGGAGAGCTCAACCTAATCATGGGGAACAAGCATGTTGCTCCAGTTGATAGGATTGGAAATTATGAGCTTACTTTTGAATCTGGTCTGTCTGTGGTGTTATTGAATGTTTGCTACTCGGCCGAAATGGCCAGAAACATTACTTCTTTTAAAGCACTGTATGATGATGGTTTTAATTTTGTATTTGATGATGGATCAATACTTGTGTTTAAAAATGAGTTACTTTATTTTAAAGCTAGTCCTTGTAATGGGATCTATGAAACCAACTTCAACTTAAGAAACAATAATAGTTCAATCCTTAATGTTGATTCGACTTTATCCAAAAATGGTTTGGATAAGACATATCTGTGGCATTGTCATCTTGGCCACATTAACAAGAAACGCATCTCCAAACTCCAAGCGGATGGGATTTTGGAACCATTTGATCACGTATCTTATGATGAATGCGGATCTTGTTTACTTGGGAAGATGACTAAAGCACCATTCACATGAAGCTGTGAACGGGGCAAAGATCTGTTGGACCTTATACACACTGATGTGTATGGACCGTTCAAATCAACCACAAGGCATGGCGAAAGGTACTTCGTTACGTTTACTGATGATTTCAGTAGATATGTATATGTTTATTTAATTAAACATAAGTCTGAAACCTTTGAAGTGTTCAAGACATTCTAGAACGAAGTGGAGAATCAATTGAATAAAAAGATTAAGATCCTTAGATCTGATAGAGGTCGTGAGTATCTTAGTCTAGAATTCAACGATCATCTAAGAAATTGTGGGATTATCTCACAGTTAACTCCACCCGGGACACCACAACACAATGGTGTATCCGAGAGGAGAAACCGAACATTGTTAGATATGGTTCGTTGCATGATGAGTCGCACTACGCTTCCGATCACTTTCTGGGGTTATGCCCTAGAGACTGCAGCAAAAATCCTTAACCTCGTTCCAACCAAGAAGGTTTCCAAAACACCATCTGAAATATGAAGTGGAAGAGTCCCTTCACTAGTATATTTAAGAATCTAGGGTTGTGAGGCTTACGTTCGTTATGAGACTCAAGACAAGTTAGAACCCAGATCAGAGAAGTGTTATTTTGTTGGATATCCTACTAGATCTTTTGGATATTTGTTTTACAAACCTTCTGAGAACAAAGTTTTTGTTGCTAGAAGGGCAGTCTTCCTAGAGTGGGAGCTGATGTCTAAAGAGGCTAGTGGGAGCCAAATTGATCTTGAAGAAGTTCAAGAATCAACCAACAAGGAATCCGATGTTGGCACTACTTACCATCAAGAGGCTGTAAAACCTGAAGATGATGGAGAATCTGACATTCTGCCACCACCTATTCGCAGGTTTGATAGGGTACGTCAGACACCTAAAAGATATGATTTATTCATTTCTAATGGTGATGAGTCACTGGTAGATTTTCCTACCAGCTATCAGGAAGCCATGGCAGGCCCAGAGTCTGCTAAATGGAAGGAGGCTATGGAAAGAGAGATCCAATCCATGTATGATAATCAAGTCTAGGACTTGGTTGATCAAACGCCTGGCCTTAAAACAGTTGGGTGTAAATGGGTCTTCAAGATGAAAACCGACATGGATGGGAAACTACATACGTACAAAGCTAGACTGGTGGCAAAGGGTTACACGCAAACGTATGGTGTAGACTACGATGAAACGTTTTCACTAGTCGCTATGTTAAAATCTATTAGGATACTGATTGCCATAACAGTATTTCATGATTATTAGATAGGGCAAATGGACGTAAAAACCGCCTTCCTAAATGGAAAGGTTACTGAGGATGTGTTTATGACACAGTCTGAGGGTTTTGTACATCCTAAGCATCCCAGTAGAGTGTGTAAGCTTCAGAAGTCCATTTAAGGACTCAAGCAAGTATCTCGTAGCTGGAATCTTTATTTTGATGAGAAAATCAAGGAATTTGGTTTTGTCAGAAGTGAAGATGAACCATGCGTCTATTTCAGAACTAGTGGGAGTACCATAGTCTTTCTTGTATTGTATGTCGATGACATACTACTCATGGGAAACGATGTCCCAACACTGAGAAGTGTTAAAACTTGGATAGGGAATTGTTTTTCCATGAAAAACATGGGAGATGCGGCATACATATTAGGCATCAAGATCTATAGAGATAGATCCAGGAGGCTCAGTGGGTTAAGGCAAAGTACCTACATAGATAAGATCTTGAATAAATTCAAGATGCAAGACTCCAAGAAGGGGTTCTTATCTATGCAGCATGGCATGGCGCTGAGAAAATCTCAGTGTCCTAGTTCCGATGAGGATTAGACAGGATGAGTCGAGTTCTATATGATTCGGCTGTGGGATCGATCATGTATGACATGATTTGTACTAGGCCTGATGTATCATATGCCTTGAGCATGACGAGTAGATATCAAGCCAATCCCGGCGAAGCCCATTGGATAGCAGTCAAGAACATTCTCAAGTACCTGAGAAGGACGAAAGACATGTTTTTGGTCTATGGTGTCCAGGAAGTGCTATATGTGAAAGGATACACAAATGCTAGCTTCCAAACTGATAGAGATGATTCTTGTTCGCAATCAGGATTCGTGTTTTTGCTAAACGGAGGAGCGGTCACTTAGAGAAGTTCCAAGCAGAGCACTGTAGCAGATTCGACAACAGAGGTTGAGTATATTGCAGTCATTGAGGCTGCAAAAGAGGCCATACGGATGAAGAAGTTCATTGGGGATCTTGGCGTAGTTCACACTATTCATGATCCCATAGAGATCTTCTGTGACAACGAGGGTGCAGTCATCTTAGCTGAAGAACCCAGGTCACACAAGCGTACACTACATATACTCAAGGAAATTTCATTACGTTTGGAAGGTTGTCGAAGACAAGGACATTATCATTAGTAGAGTTGACTCAAGTAGGAACTTGGATGATCCATTCACCAAGCCCTTGCCTCAGACCAAACATGATACTCATACTATGTCTATAGGCATTAGAGTTGTTAGCGATTTAACTTGACTATATTTTAGTTGATCTGAGATTTTGGAACTTAAACAACTTACATTTGCATGACATGATGATTATTAAGTTGAGATCGTAGTATGTGCTTGGAGCAATCATTTCATTGGTGTATCACTGTGTTCTATTTTGTATGTTTATAAACTTCCTTTGAATACTAGTTTATTCAAAAATCTCCACAATCGTTTATTCTCCAAAGGAAGGGAGTAATAAATTAAGACTGATATGAGGTGTGAGTTGATTATCCATAGAGATGGATATGGCATCGGATGCAACTACATTCATATGAACTTGATAGAGATCAAGTTTTGGAGCGACCAACACTTAGAGATTACTCCATGGTTTCTGTCACAAGTAATTCTAAGATGGTAATATCTTTTATCCTAGAGTGGAGATGCATGAGACTCTTGACACGAAGTCGGTTATGTTTTGACCATTCTCCAACGTTGTCCGTAACTGGCAGCTATAAAGGGACTGATAAAATATAACGAGATTAGTGGGGAGGTCTATGTAGTCAAAGTAATTTGTTCCTTTTACCTCATGGTAAAAGTGATATCCTTGGCCCCTAAATGATTTTGTGCTGACACTTAAATGTATGGCCATACTTAGACTGAATTGATATTGGATCAATTTTGTAGTCTATTTTAGGTCACCACAAATCTCTATTGAGAAATATAATATTGAACGACCTGAAGATTGACACTATACCATGTATCGCGTTCATACGGATATCTAGAACAAAAAGACAACTGATCACTTACCTATAGAACTGTTTCATACCTTCTGGTTTTGATAACAGAATTAGTGTCTTGGATGACACACCTATGCCACTATATAATTGTTGTGTCAAGATCAAGTGGGAGTCTGTTGGAGATATGCCCGTTGACACAAAATAATTAATTATTGGCATTATCCTATTCGGTCGCACACAAAGTCCGGACAAAAATTGCAAGAATTATATGGTTAGAGGGAAAGTTTGTTAAACATCACAAGTGATGATTTAACTAGAAACTAGAGGAAAAGTTGAGGGATCAATTTTGTAAAATTAGGGAGACAATAAAGTAAGAGTGCCATCATTTTGGTGAGGACCACACTCCACTTCCTCCTTTTTCCAAAGACCAAAACTGATCCTCCCCTCTCTCTCTCATCTTATCTTCGCCCAAAAAACACACACACAAGTGTATGTTTTGCATGTGAAAGAAAATACATTTTTCTCTCAAAAAGGCATGAAGAAAATATAACCATTCTTTCTCTAAAAGGTTCTTGATGAGAAGGTTTTCTTGTAAGCATTTTGGAGCTTTGGGTGTGCACCTGATAGAGGGATTCTCTCTTGGATCCTCCAAAGTCATCAAGGGTATGATTTTCACCTTCTTCCTTTAAGTTGCTAGTATCACTTGTACAATGGATCCTCTCTTAGAAGAATAAGTTCTTTTTTTATTATAAGCTTCCGTTGCATGTTTTTGTTTGGTAAATCTTCTTCTTCCAACAATAACAGTTGCATAAATGTAAACACATTCAAGTAGGTGAAATTGCAACAATAAAATCACACACTTTTAACCAAATTATACTTTGCTAAAGAGTTAAAGACTTTATAGTAATAGATTTTATTTCTGCTAAACAAAGGTTTTTTCTTTAAACTTACAACATTATTGGTTGAGCTTATACATTTGCTCTGAAAAGTAGTAAATTAAAAGTCGGAACGATATACAACAAGATCAAGATTATAAGTGAATAGAATGATTCGTTCCTCGGTCATTAACTTTGATGACTATCATGGAACATGCACAACGATGGGGCTCCGCACTTGATGCACTCCATCATCCCATGTCAAACCACCAGAAACAATTGGGTTGTCTAGCCTTTGTATGGTTGCCTGAACAGACACCTTAAAAGACAACTTCTGCCCATATTCTTGAAAATGTAGGACAATCGGCTCAACTTGTATCTTCAAACCGCTAACACGTGGTTGAGTTATCAAAGCTCTATAAGTCGATGTTGCTGACCCAACATTGGTGACAGTCCTGCTGAAGTTAAGATCAATGGCTTCGTTGTGGTTGGATGGAATAACAAATGTAGGGTAGTTGAGATCCTTGGTTTGCTTCATGAGCTCAGAGCAGCTACTGATATTAACCCCAGTGATGATTCTTATATAGTGGGCGCTATAGTTTTGTTGGCATAAAAAGGTTAAATAATCAACCTCATCAGCATCATATACCAATCCAGGTTTCATAGCTTTCATTGGATTAAGATAGCCAGCTCCATATGCAAATTCAGCATCTGTGTTGATCTCAGCACTCATCTCAGAAGCTGCAATCAGTTTTTTAATAACAAGAAATTACATAACTAACACCGGATGTATAAATGTTTTGCACTATATGTACGATTGTGTTTAGAAATGTGATATATGTTACCGGTGGTCATGAGAGCCGACTTAATTGCTGCAGGAGACCATGTTGGGTTAAATGTTTTGATATAAGCAGCTATACCGCTTACGTGTGGGCAGGCCATTGATGTCCCTGATATCATATTGAAAGGCACCTTTCTGTGGTCTCCTTCTGCTCGGCTAATTGGTGATAGAGGTGACCATGCTGCTAGAATTCTTACCCCAGGAGCTGTCAGGTCGGGCTGCATCGAATGAAAACTGGTTACAAGGTGTTGCTAATACAGGTTAATTTCTAAATGATTATTGGCTTCAAGTTTCTTCATGAATTACCTTGAGGATATTTGTATTTATGATATTCGGGCCTCTTGATGAGAAAGAGGCGACGTATGGGGATGATGGGTTTGTGACATCTTCACTCTTCATTATAACTGCTGTTGCATTTCTGTATTGAAATTTCTTGCATGTTCATTAATTTTGAATATGTAAATACGTTGATCAGATAGAATGTAAACAAGCTAGCGGTGTTTGATATTTATTTAGAAAGAAATGTTTATTTACGTACCTTGTTGAGCGTATATATTGCAAGATACTGTTTGCTTGATCCAAGTTCACAACACTGACCGGCAAAGGATAAGAAGTAATGGCTTCAAAATACTGCCCGCCATATACCATGATCGACCCATTGGCACCAGCCAACATTTCAACTTCTCCGGTCGTAATCGAATCACATAGTATTATTTTACCTTGCACTAAATTCTTGTCCAACGAGTTGTTCACCAGGCAAAGACTGAAGCATATATATTCCATGCATGATATATATACCCATCAAAGAAACCAACAAAAAGACGTAAAACTACAGAAATCATTAATATTTGAATCACGAGTCTCCAAGACTAATTTATTCACGTAAAATCATTAATATTTAATTACCTTGAAATTGAGCCGCTGAAACCAGCTGCGATATTCGGGACATCTCCAGCGTAAACTAAAGGATACATTCCGTCAAGTGTAAATGGATTTATGGAAACTCCCTGAGATTAAAATGAATAGTTATTGATTTTTATTTTCCACGGTTGGGTTCACGTAACATCGATCAGCTCAGTTTTATTGAGACTCGTGAAACCAAGTTTTTATACTTGAAACTTGTAAAACACTGTGAAGGTAAAAAAATGATACGAACCTTCACAACAAAAACACCTGTGAAGTTTCAAATATAAAAACTTGGTAAAACGAAAACATGTTTCTGATCCCAAGTCTTGATTTCCAACCAAGAAGTTAACAGAGTTGTTTTGCCCAA
This sequence comes from Saussurea involucrata, assembly GCA_033807775.1. Classification (NCBI taxonomy): domain Eukaryota; kingdom Viridiplantae; phylum Streptophyta; class Magnoliopsida; order Asterales; family Asteraceae; genus Saussurea; species Saussurea involucrata. The sequence goes on from CM066316.1 coordinate 4,842,825, forward strand.
CAGGTGAAAGCTAGATAATACTCACATCTATAACCATGTTGTTTCCTAGTCTTACTGGGGTGATTAAATCTGGGTTTTTAGTGCCAGCGGCCACCGAAAGAACCCATGGAGCAATACTAGTGGTGGTCTTGGGAACTGGGCCGTCGTTCCCAGCAGATTGTACGGTCAATATTCCTTTCATCATGGCATGAAAGGACCCAATTGAAAAACCGTCTAGAAATGGTGCTACCACATATGGCAAGCCAATAGAAGCGCTGATTATGTCAACTCCATCGGCAATGGCGGTATCAAAAGCAGAAAGAATGTCGGCATCTGAACAGCCATCTGTCCAACACACTTTATACACTGCAATCCTGACTCTAGGAACACCTCCTCGAGCTGTTCCTGAGTGAAGGCCTAGTAGGTTTGCATTTCTCACTATGTTTCCGGCAGCCGTTGATGCAGTGTGGGTTCCATGACCATTAGAGTCTCTTGATGATCGTATATCTTTAGGGTCATATGTTCCATTTCCTCTCAAGTATTGAGCTCCGATTATTTTGCTGTTTATGTAATAATGTAGCAAAATAAAGATCTATTAATAATATTATTATTATATTTCAAAATCATTCAATCATATTATTTTCGTTCAAATTTAATCAAATTATTTTGTATAAATCACCAATAACAATAAAACCGAGATAAAGAACTAATTATGTCCATACCATGGAACTTAGTTCACATTAATGAAATTGACAATACTACACCAAAGATTTTTGCATTCGAACTTTTCCCTGGAAATCTGTCGCTGAAAGGGTGACTCGTCACAAAAGTTGGTGGGTAAATTTTTTGTGGGTAATGCAAATCAGTGACTGATTACCGAGGGATTATCTGGGTATTTTTCTCGAAAATCATCGGATTCTACCGAACCTGGGTAATCCGTAGGTAAATTTTGTGGATAAAAGTCATTTGTTTGTAGTGTGATATGATTAAAACATGCACATAAATCTTATTGTTTGAGTATATGATAAAAAATATATATGAAATAGAATTATGTTTTTAATTGTTTTGCCCACATGAAACTAACTCAAGAAACCATAGAAATGATTGAAACCCTGATTTCTTGAAGAAAATGATTTGCTTTCGAATTTTTAAAAGATAGAAATACATATTAATTAGGAAGGGATTTATTACTTGTTGCAAGGGAAATTGGGTTCGCAAATGCCCTTCCATTTAGCAGGAGGAGGACCATATCCTAGGTCAGAGAAACTGGCTGATTCCGGCCAAATTCCGGTGTCAAATACACCGATGATGATGTCACTTTCAGTTGTTGATCTGTTGACTGTAAGTGGAAATCCCATGAAGTCCCATGAACTTGTCGTTGCCAATATGTGCTTTCTGCTGGGGAACACAGAAACAACTCCCTCCATCCCTATATATGAAATTTCAATGCTTAGATATATTAGATTCATATGATCTTGTTCATGATGGACACAACTGACAACACAATTTACAACGCTACATGTATATATATATATATATATATATAGCCACAAGTTCAAATGAGGAGTGCTAAATATACGAGTATTAGAGAAGTAATCTTGGCCATTTATTCGGTCAAAAGTTACGGCCGTTCCAAAAATAGAAGGGCAATTTCTTAACTTTTATAAAAACACGGGACGAGTTCATATATGAACCTGTGTGATTCACATATGAACTATCTGTTCATATATGAACCCATGTAATTTTGTGGTCTCACGGGTCTTACGAAAATAGTTTGGTCTCACATAATCTCAAGTCTATATATATATATATATATAGGTCAATGTATATACCTGATAGTTTTTTAGCCTCCTCTTTGGTAAGTCTTGCGGAAAATCCATGGAAGCTTTTTGTGTATCTTTGAAGCATATATTTCCCTCCATCCCTGCGTTAATGAAGTGATATGCAAGCAACTAATTGGTCTTGTTTCTTATCAAGTAGACTATTTTTATGATACTTGAGGTTCAGAGAAACCCATATATATGCATGCAGTAATAGATGATGGTTTTTAGGGAAAAAATCAACAAGGGAATTTTCACATGCATGCATGTAATTTAATTTGTGACGGATATATATATAGATCACTCACACTTTGGTATATACATAGGATTTTATAATGCCTTTTAAATTATTCTATTTTCTTATATTTATATATATATATATATATAGGTTTAAGTACTATAAAGTAGTGTATTAGAACACTTAGACATTTTTGATTACCCACGAATTCTCTTGGTAATCTCCGACGGAAATTTTCCTAGGTGAATTTTGTGGGTAAAAATCATTTGTTTTGCAATGTATATTTTGTCTGTGTTCTTCCACGCTACAACAAAACCGGGTTTTAGAATGCCGTAAATATCCAAGTGTTTTAGTTGATGCTTTATTGGATGAAATTTTTATATGACCAAATAATTATGTGCTCTATGCAAAAGAATTGCAATCATTTTTTAAATAACATGTCATATTAGCTTTTTTATAATACACTTTTAAGAAGTGTCAAATAAACAAGTTTGTTTATATAAGACACTTGCACATATTTTTCTCTAATTAATGTCCTATAAACAAATTAATAATACGTTTAGATCAAATTTGTCCTAAAAAACTTGTTAAAATGTTAAATATGTCGTATAACTTTATTGCAATATGCCTTTAAATATGATGCATATATATCTATTTGATACTACAAACTTATATAGTTCCTATAAAGTAGTCTTATTAGGACACTGAAAAGATTTTTGATGTCTTATAAACCCTTTTTACGTCGTATATAATTATAATCCGTCGAAAGGGACACTAAAAAGATTTTTAATGTCTTATAAACCCCTTTTTACGTCGTATATAATTATAATCCGTCGAAAGGGACACTGAAAAGATTTTTAATGTCTTATAAACCCCTTTTTTACGTCGTATATAATTATAATCCGTCGAAAGGGACACTGAAAAGATTTTTAATGTCTTATAAACCCTTTTTTTACGTCGTATATAATTATAATCCTGATTTTGTTGTAGTTTGAACAACCCGCTGGTAACCTTGGTATTTCTTATGTTGGAGATGGGTTCAAAGGTTGTGAACCTTTAGAAATGGATAAGGTTGGTGCCATGACTGTATTTACATATTGTATTTATATGTATATTAAACACATATATATATATATATATAGATTAAGATGTGTATAGTAGGTGACGATGACCTGCCAGCAACTTGCTTTAGCATGCTCAAGTGAAGGGATGATGCAGCGACATCATCTCGAGTTTTCTGGCCCATATACACCACATGTACCTGCATAAAACCAGTTATCTCGACTTCGATCAATTAAACTAAAACATGAACCGTAAGATATCGATGAAATAAGAGACAAATGTTATTGTGAGAATATGTGGAAACATGTTAGATTAGTCATTGCTCAAAGAGTTTTAAGGAGAGAAGAGAGGGGTTCAAACATATATTGTGGAATGGTCCAAGTTGATCTAGCCGTTGTGGGACTCTAACACGCCACTCCAACAAAGACTAGACAGCCATAACTACAAGGGTTGTAGCGTAGTGGTTAAGGCCATGAGGGATGTGGTGCAATATCTCATCTTTCCGGGGTTCGAATCCAGGCGTACACAATAATTGTGGCCACTTAGGTTTAATCAGAGCTTATGTCTCACGGGCATAATTTGCCAAGGGATTAGTCTAGGCATAGCCTAAGATACCCTAAAAAAAGACTAGACAACCGCAAATTATCCCAAAGTGATGATATGGGGCTAGACGAGCACACTCACGGTCATAATTTGTCAAGGGATTAGTCTAGGCATAGCCTAAGACACCCTAAAAAAAAGACTAGACAACCACAAATTATCCCAATAGGGCTAGAGGATCACAGATTGTCCCAGAGTGTCAAGTTCCTAGAGTGGTCGTAAACTTTAGACTTGATACCATGTAAGAATACGTGTAAACTCATTCTTCTTCAAAGAATATTTTGAAAAGTAATCTAACAGTGTTTCACATATTCTTAGAATTATAACGTACCTTTCGATTGTCATTGGAATCGGCCTGAATTGAGTTGGACAGAAGTATCACAAGGCAGCAGATGTTTAAAACAAGGGAGACTTGGTTTGCCATTAAATTCGTTTGATAAGTTGTCATTCAACATCCATAAGTATTTATAGATGTATATAAATTGTTCTTGTATTTGTTTGACAACATTCAGTGGTGGAAATGGCAATATGCATAGTCAAGTTTTGTCCTTTTCGTTTGATAATATATACGGGGAAAAGATCTATAAAAATAAAAAAATCTTGAAAAATACTAAAAAAAATATATCAAAATAGATGTTAAATTATAGACAATAAAGTGATTGTTTTTTGTTGTAGTTCGTTTCACTCCAATTTTTGTTATATTTCACGAATTTTCAATTAATAAAATATGAGTGATATTTATTTTTTATTTTTTAAAAAGGTGATTGTTGTAACCACCTTTTTAACCATAGTTGTTGGATCATTTCAAATTTGCAATCTAAAGGTTTGGATGGTCACGAGTTCTTTCTTTTTGCAGGCTTCTTTCAGTTATAGAGTTAGGTTCAAGGGAAAATTGAGAAAAATCCAAGAAACATCTTCATTACTTGAATGCAAATGTGCATACCGTACAAATGAACGATTGTTAGGGTGTTCTTCAATTATTCATTTTTTGGGGGTTCCCCCCCCCCTCTCTCTCTCTCTCTCTCTCTATATATATATATATATATATATATATATATAAAGGGAGAGGGGGAGATAGAGAAAGGTTCAGTTGCAAACGTAATTTCCGTTGTGCACCAATAGACAAACGAGAGTGTGACACGTGTCCACATTCATCATTAATAATAAACTTGAATTTTTTTACATCGTCCATGAATAATATCTCATGAATATCTTCACGCTCTAGTTTGTCCCACAATGTGAACTCGAAGTTAGGTTCGCAACCGAACCCACCTCTATACACACACACACATATAGCGGAATGTTAAAATAACGTGGCTACATATCGTGATAAAGTAAAAAGTGGAAAGTTAAGAGAATGTTCATATGTGAATCATCAAAAAAATCTATTTAAAATCCATGAGAAAGTAAGAAGAGAAGGTTCATATATGAATTATTGAAAAATCTTTTTCAATCAATACAGATAGTTACAGGACTTTTACAAGTAAAAATCCTATTCAGTAAAAAAGTTGATCAATTGCGATATTCTCAATCATAGATCCAATGAACTATATCTGAAGACTTTGTTTGATTTTCATTCTATTCTAAGAGTTCGGATGATGGCTTGTTTGAGCTATATCCGATGGATGATATTAATTGGATATACAATCATTAAGGCAAAGAATAAGAATATGTTCCTCAGTGTTTTTGGTTCGATATCTATTTGTATTGTTCACAAATCCGATTGTTGAGAATAACACATATATAGGTGATAACACCAATTTTTGGTGTTAGTTTCATATCACCTTCCAAGTGATCTTGCTTATTTCCAAGTAAATAAAACGAGTTTTGGATGGTTTAAATCAAGTGTTTCAAGATTTATGCTATGCCATGAAAAAAGTCAAGAAAGTGTGCAAGAAGTAAGTTTTTCCGAGAAAAGATCGATCATGAGAATCCTCAAGATCCAAGTTTGAAAAGTGTTCGGTTGAGAAATTGGGGAAAGTTGAAGTAAAAGTGGTGTGCCCAAAACAGTGTCGGAGGTGACTTTGATACTAGTTGTTGAAACTGAAGCCACTTGACCAACTCACCCGAGAGCTGAAATAGAGCTAATTTGAAGTTAGTTGACTTAACTGCAACTAACTTCACAACTAGAAGGTGTTGCACGTTTTTAAAAGCCTACTTTTCTAGGGTTTTGACCAATTATTCAATCTATCGAGTGGAGAACGGCCAAGGAACAAGAGGGGACGACTTGGGACGATTTTTATCATCAACAAACACCGAATTGAAGCAAGGAAACGTAGAGAAGCAATTTCAACTCCGAATTCTTGCCGATCTTCGTGGGTATTACACAATCAAGGGAGTTTTACAATCCTAAATTTTAAAAAAACTTTTCTTAGATTCATGGATTCGTTTTTGCTTTGTTTGTTAATACCCCCAACATGAACTAATCTTTAGATGTTGGGGTTGGTTTGACTTTGGTTTAAGCATATGAACATGTAACTTTGGATTTTTATCAGTGTTTCTTATTTAATGAAGCATGTGATTTGGGTTTTAATGCTTTTGTCAGTCTGATCATTTTTCATCTGATTTGCTTGTTATCAATTAAGTTCGAGAGAGTTAATTATTAACTAGAACTAGAATTACATGCCTAAGGTGAAAAATTGGATAGAGATATACCAAGTAAGCCTTAGTCCCGTTAAAATCTTGCTTTTAATGTGTTTTGATTCCATAGGTTGAGATCGAGAGATAAAACTCGTGTTTTCGAAATAAAATATGTTGTTACTTGAGAAAGAACAACGGTGAATTTGAATGATTGGGTATTCATTAAAAGAAATGATTGAATTTTCTTCATAAAAAGTCTCTTTAAGTCATTTATTGTTCTATTCTTGATTTATTTACTAGTAATTAATTATTCTGGTTTCCACCAATTCACCTTTTGGACCGTTCAGTTAACAGTGAATATAGTAGTTGTGATACTCAGTTCCTAGTTTTCTTGGTTCGATACTCGTACTTCCAAGTACATATTACTTGATTCGAACCGTACACTTGTGGTTAGATTAGGGGTGTAAACCCACCTATCAATAGGGGGCAAGTTCAGTTGTGAACCTGACTTCCTTTGTGAATTGGGGGACAAACAAAGTGTGCTACGTGTCCCAGACATTCACATGAACTTTTCATGACCAATGTAAAACTTTATTATTCAAAATGAATGGGGTCACGCTGTTGTTTGCATATTGGTTCATAATGAAAATAAGGCTTACAACTGAACACTTATGTGTGTGTATGTATATATATATATATATAGAGAGAGAGATACTAAATTGTAAACCATCATTTTCGTGTAAACCGTGTAAACTCTCGATTTCATAGGTTTTTTTGATGAATTTTTTTTATGAAATTGTTTATTTTGATGAAATTGTTTCATATCATTCATTTCTTGATGAATTGTTTTTATGAAATTTGTAGTTTCATAGATGAAAACGAAAATATATGAAACAGTTTCATAAAAATGAAAAAACCTATGAAACTACAAATTTCATAAAAAAAATTCATCAAGAAATGAATGATATGAAACAATTTCATCAAAATAAACAATTCCATAAAAATCAAAAAAACCTATGAAATCGACGGTTTACGTTACACGAAAATGATGGTTTACAATTTAGTAGGACTATATATATATATATATGGGTAGAGAGGGAGCGAGAGGTTCAGAAAACCCTAAATAAATGAAAAACGGAAAACACTTCATCAACCGTTAGAATAATTGATTCAATAAATGTGATTAGAGAGAGAGAGAGAGAGAAAGAGAGAACGTTTCAGATACATCCACTTATATATATATATATATATATATATATATATATATATATAGAGAGAGAGAGAGACTTGAGATCATGTGAGACCAGACTATTTCCGTGAGACCGTGAGACCAAAGAATTAACACTAAACCTTCACAACAAAAAACTGTGAAGATACTGAGATGGTAAATCTTCACAGTGTTTTTGTTGTGAATGTTTGTTGTTTTTCTTACCTTCACAATGAACCACTATGAAGGTGTAGTGTTAATTTCTTGGTCTCACGGTCTCACGAAAACAGGTTGGTCTCACCTGAACCCAACCCTATATATATATATATATATATATATATATATATATATATATATATATATATGGATGGGTTCCGGTGACAAGTGTCAAATTTGGTGAGAAGCGTGAGAAGTGATAATCAACCGCTCGATGAGAAATGGACAAACAATAGGATGAGATGCACCGAGATGCACCAGATCATTTCCCTTCTAAGCCGCAATTCATGGGAGAGTATTTGATTAAAAGTGATCAGCGGTTTAAGAACACTTCTCACTAAAAACGACACTTCTCACATGATCTCATGCATATATATAGGGGTTAAATCAAATGAGAACCGCAAATATGTTACAAACCCGTGAGAACCAATATAAAAATAGTTTTATATGATATTTTCATCAAATACTAGGATTTTTAAGATATAGATTCACATATATTTATTTCATAATATGATAGTTTCACATGTATTTATTTCACCACATGAATATTTTATATGTGTACTTTTCATTTCACTAGGTGAATCAATTTTTTTACGTGTATCTTAAATTATAGGTTTTGATGCAAAAAAATCATATAAATAATATTTTTTTATCGGTTTGTAACATATTTGTAGTTCTATTATTATCCTCATATATATATATATAGTATATATATGCACATTGGTTCACAATGAAAATAAGGCTTACAGTTGAACACTTATATATATATATATAGATAGATAGATAGATAGATAGATAGATAGATAGATAGATAGATAGATAGATAGATAGATAGATAGATAGATAGATAGATAGATAGATAGAGAGAGAGAGAGAGAGGGTACAGGGGAAACTCTAAAAAAATGAAAAAACGAAAAAACACTTAATCAACCGTTGGATTAATGGATCCAACAAATGTAATTAGAGAGAGACAGAAAAAAAACAGAAAGAGAGAGAGAGAGAGAGAACGTTTCAAATACATCCATATATATATATATATATATATATATAGGGTCAGGTTCAAGGAAAAACCCTAAATAATCGGAAAACCGAAAAACCACGAAAATACGGAGGAAAAAGTATATCAATATGGATGTCAAATTAACGAGAAAAATATGATCATTTATTTGGTGTAATTTATTTCGTTCAAATTTTGTTTATTTTTTCGTCTTTTTTCGAATAAAAAATAGAGAGGGTGGGGTTTTTTTATTTAATTAATATTGTTGTAACCGTCCGTCTAATCACATCCATCAGATCATCTGATCTAACGGTTGATAAAGTATTTTTTAGTTTTTCATTTATTTGAGGTTTTTCCCTAAACCTCTCTCTCTCTCTCTCTCTCTATATATATATATATATATATATATATAGGGGTTAAATCATGTGAGAACCAAAAAAAGGTTGAGAACCGTGGGAACCGATCTAAGCCGTCATTTGGTTTTGATCCTATGGTTTTAAAAACATAAAAATTCATTCATAGGTTCTCACGGTTCTCAACCTATTTTTGTTTATAATAATGTCCATAGATTAAAACCAATTAACGACTTAGATTGGTTTTCACGGTTCTCAACCTATTTTAGGTTCTCATTTGATTATCGTCCTATATATATAGGCTCAATCAAATGAGAACACGACCCAGAGTCCTACGAGAGGCAGCAGTGGTGAATTTTACGCAATGGGCAACAGCCTGGCGGAGCAATGCCGTGTGGAGATAGACGGCCCACGTGTCATGAACTTCTTTTCCTAGGGAAGAAGCAATAACGGTATGATAACTGTGAGATCCAACCTTGACCAATCAACTATGGATATTAATTATGTTTATTTATTTAATTAATAAAGGGTGTAATAGTAATTTTAGTAATTAAAATTTAGAATTGTTTTTATTTAGAGTAAATTACGTTTTTCGTCCCTGTGGTTTGTTGAAAATTTCGATTTTCGTCCCTGGTCTTTATTTATTACATGGATAGTCACTGTGGTTTATATTTTATTTCTTTTTAGTCCCTAAAGCTAATGAATACCAATTAAATTAAGGGCATTATGGTCTTTTCATTTTTTTTCTTTTTCAGTTTTGTTTTCATTAATATTTCTTTGTCTTTTTCCGCCTACTACATCCCTCCCTCTCATCTCTTTTGAAAATATACACACACATCCTACATACAAACACACACACACACACACATATATATATATATATATATACATGTATGTGTAGGTGTACATATAAATTTACAGAGCATCTCTACTTTGTATCTGCAGGTGTACACACACACACACACACACACACACACACACATATATATATATGTGTGTGTGTGTGTGTGTGTGTGTGTGTGTGTGTGTATACCGACAGAGAGCGTCACCGGCGTAAGAGGAGACGGGGAAAGCCTCTCGTCTCCGACAACCTTCAACTTCCTCTCCTCCACCCCGTATGATTTCACCTTAACAGATTTTTTTTTTCACTTCGTCTACACACTATGATTTCGCCTTAACATAATTTTTTTCACAAAGTTGGTTGTGGGTTTTCTTTCTGCTTGGTGGTCGAAGGTGGAGGAGACCGACGGTTAACGGGTTAAGGTTCAGGGATTGCGGTTTGATTAACAATAAATCACAGTAAAACACAGTAAAATTATTTCAGAGGTCTTAACTTTTTTTTGTTTAGATCCTGGTGGTGCTGGCGTACAACCGTGCAGGGAGGGAAACCATAAAACTTGTTCTCCATTGTTATGGGTTTCATACAGTAAAGGGATGGAAGACGATTTAAAAGATATATGATTTAGTTCTTTTATGGATCTGTGATCAGCGAAACGCACCAACACACTTTGCGGTTCTTAAAACACTTTTTGTCTGCAAAACAAACACACACACACACACATACATTGTTACTGTCTCTCGAACCAAACACGCATACACACACCAAAGGTGGAGACGCAATGACACATAGATGAAGATGATCGGTGGAGCTAATCAATGAGTGTGTGTTTGAAACAAGCTACACAGAGATAGGTGGGAGTTACCATGTGTGTATTGTGGAGAAAGAAGATAGATGAGAGAGGAGATAGAACTTCAGATAAAAAAAAAAAAAAATATCAATAAGACACTAGAAGAAAAAAAAATGATACAATGACCAATATGTCCCTCTCTGTAAATTTATATGTACACCTACACATACATGTATATATATATATATATATATATATATATATATGTGTGTGTGTGTGTGTGTGTGTGTGTGTATGTATGTAGGATGTGTGTGTATATTTTCAAAAGAGATGAGAGGGAGGGATGTAGTAGGCGGAAAAAGACAAAGAAATATTAATGAAAACAAAACTGAAAAAGAAAAAAAATGAAAAGACCATAATGCCCTTAATTTAATTGGTATTCATTAGCTTCAGGGACTAAAAAAGAAATAAATTATAAACCACAGTGACTATCCATGTAATAAATAAAGTCCAGGGACGAAAATCGAAATTTTCAACAAACCACAGGGACGAAAAACGTAATTTACTCTTTTATTTATTTTGTAGTTATCTTATTTTATACGGTTTTCTTAAATTTCTAAACAAAATTGAGTTTTGATCATATCCCTTTCTCTATTAATTACCTTCAAGTATATTTTTCTTCGAGAAAAAAAAAAAACTCTATTTTTTGTCATTTTGTGTACGATAGAAGAACGACGATGCCTCCCCCACTCACCCATGCCGATGACCCGAATTTATCTCTGGCTTTAGATCTTGTAGACGATGCCTCCCCCACTCTCTGTTTTTTTTTTGTTTTCTAGATATATGTTTTTAAGGAATTTTTCTAGTTTAAAACCCATGTTTAAAGTTCTTTCTTTTCTTCAAATCAGGATGGGGGTATCATAGTGGGTAGGATAGTGGTTATGTATGGGCTAAAACCCGGATTAGAATCCATATTCAAAATGGTATCACAATGGATATCATAACAGTGATGAGGGTGAATTTTTTTGTACAAAAAGGTTGATACCGGCAACCTTAACCGGCCCACAATCGGCTGCCTATCCATAATGTGGGGGGCATACCTGACTCACTCAGCAGTTGTTGCTATGGGGGTGTCTTGGGTTCGAACCCGAGACCTTCTGCTTTTTGTACAATGATGCCCACCCATTACCAACTGAGCTACACGTCATTGACGATGAGGGTGGATTTGTGTCTTACTGTTTATAAGTTTTTAAGTATCACAATCAGTTTGTGTCTTACTGTTAGAAATTATTGGGTATCACAATGGTGTACGTTATATAAGTTTGGACGGAGTAAGGTTTGTTGGAGAGAGGATAGAGGGGGGGGAGATAGATTTACAAAAAGACCAATTTAACGCTAAATATTATCCATAAATATAATTTTTTTGAAAATTGATGGATAATTACCACAAGTATGTTATAAACCGGTGAGAACTAATATAAAAATATTTTTTTACATGGTTTTTTCCATCAAAACGTATGATTTAAGATATTATTTCACATATTGTGTTCACCATGTGAAAAGATTACACATGAAAAACAAAATTTGGTTCACCTGGTGAAAGGAAAAATACAAGTAAAAAATATTCATGTGATGAAATCAATACATATGAAACAAATATATGTGAAGCTATCTTAAAATCCTAACATTTAATGAAAATATATCAAGTAAAAAATATTTTTATATCGGTTTTCATAAGTTTATAATATATTTGTGGTTCTTATTTTATTTAATCCCTATATATATATATATAATTGAGTTCCTAATTAATATAGTAAGGATATAAATTTAATAGAGAAATATATAAAAGAATGGAAATTAAATAAATATAAAACTCTAAAAATATAAACTGTAACATTTAAATTAAAATCGAAGACGTTTCATTGACTAAGTGAGAGCCTTAAAATAATATGTGATCAAAATTTATTTTAGAGTAATCTTGATGAGTAAGTCGAATACAACGACATATATATTGTTGGTTGTGGTTTCAAAAAAAAAATATACATGTTTGTTTGGGACATATATACATGTTGGGTTGGGTTCACGTGAAACCAACCTATTTTCGTGAGACTGGTGAGACCACATAATAACACTAAGAAAAACCGTGAACCTTCACATCATAAACATTGTGAAGGTTTTCTTTTACAGTACCTTCACAGTCTTTTTGTTGTGAAGGTTTAGTGTTATTTTTGTGGTCACACGGGTCGCACGGAAATAGTCTGGTCTCACGTGATCTTAAGTCTATTCACACACACACACACACACACACACACATATATATATATATATATATATATATATATATATATTTAGTTCATACGAGAACGCTAACTATTTAAGAAAACGTTGTTAATATACAAAATAATACATGATTTACGTATAAAATCATGTATGATTCATGCGAATTTGGCTCGTGAGCGATGTTGCGGCCAAAGTCGTCCGCGTCCAGTTAGTGTAAAATCCAAGGCTGTAAATGGCGTGCGGCGTGGCGTGGCGGCGAGGCCAAGTCTCAAGCTTTAGGAGCCACGACGAGCCATGGCGTTTGTCAAGGCGTGACTTATGGCGGCAAATCTCTATATCGTATATAATATTATATATAAAAACATATGTTTTGTACTATTAATCGATGACTCAATGACAATAAATATGTTAAATTAGGTTATATATTAAAAACTAGCAAATAAGATATTAAAAACGTAAAAAAAAATCAAATATCTCTTTACAAAAGACCGCACATTAGGCCATGGCGTGCCACAGACATAACGTGGCGTGAGACACAAGCCTTAAGCCACGGCGCGCCATGACGGCTGTCGCGGCGAGCCTTTTAGAACAGTGATAAAATCACATGTGATATTGCACATGTTTTGTTGTTTTCTAAAATAGTTAGCGTTCTCGTTTGAACATTCCCCTCTCTCTCTCTATATATATATATATATAGAGAGAGAGAGAGAGACCCACTATTTTGTAAACTTTTTTTTTCGTGTAAACTTTGAATTTCATTGGTTTTCTTGATGAAATTGTTTCATATCATTCATTTCTTGATGAAATTGTTTCATATATTTGTATTTTTTTATATAGTTTCATATATATTTTTTTCATTTCTATGAAACTGTTTCATATATTTTCTCAGTTTGATTAAATTTTTTCATTTTTACATAAAAAACACAAATATATGAAACAACTATCAAGAAATGAATGATATGAAACATTTTCATCAAAATAAACAATTTCATCAAAGAATTTCATCAAAGAAATCTATGAAATCCAAAGTTTACACGGAAAAAAGTTTACAAATTATTATGCCACTATATATAGGGAGATGTTCAAATGAGAAATACTAAGTGTGGGATAGATAGAGAAATGATCCTAGCCCTTCATTTGTCAACATTTGCGGCTTTGACTGTGAAGCACCGGATAATTCCTCGCACGATCTGCAGAAAATAGAGGGGTAGCTTCGTTAAATACGCATGGCGACTTCATATGTGAACTTGTGTGATTCACATATAAATTATACATTCATATGTGAATCAGCTATTTACTTCATATGAGAATCAATTAATTAGTTCATATGTGAATATGTTAATTAGTTCAACTAGTTCACGTATGAACCTACAGTTAATTAGTTCATATGTGAATCAGTTAATTAATTCATATATGAATCACAAAGGTTCATATGTGAATCAGTTAAAAATAGTTCATATGTGAATTACACGAGTTCACATATGAACATATAGTTTACAGATTCACATATGAACTCGTCCCGCATATTTGTAAAAGTTACGAAATTGTTCTTCTATTTTTGGAATAGCCGCAACTTTTGACCTGTCAAAGCCGCAATTCTTGACTAGTCAAATCCGATCTTGACCGTATGAATGACTATGATTACTTCTCTATCTCTCACACACTTATCATTTCTCATTTGAACCTATGGCTATATATATACATATATATATATAGTGGTTAAATCAAATGAACTACAAATATGTTACAAGTCCGTGATAATCAATACAAAAATATTTTTTACATGATAATTTTTCATCAAATGTTAGGATTTAAGATAATTTTCTTCATATATATTTGTTTCATAAGATGATTGTTTCATATGGATTTGTTCACCATGTGAATATTATTTACATGTATTTTTCATTCACTGTGTGAATAAAAAAAATTCACATGTAATCATTTCACAAGGTGAACACGAACAGATGTTAAAGAATATCCTAAATCATAGGTTTTGATGAAAACGAATCATATAAAAATATTTTTATATTGGTTCTCACGGGTTTGTAACATATTTGTGGTTCTTATTTGATTATCTTGTTAGTTTTTCATTCACCATATATAAAACCTCCAAAAAACGGAAAACGTCTTTCATAGGGATGGTATGCATTGTGCATACAAGTAATTTGTAATGCATGCGTTCATAGAAACCAAAAAACAACTTAATTTGCCTGTTTGTGATATCTCTAATGAGTGGATTAGAATGGATCTCACATATTTTTGAGTTCTCAAATGATTAAGCCCCGATATATATATATATATATATATATATATATATATATATATATATATATATATATATATATATATATATATATATATATATATATATATACTAGATGTTTACATGCGTGCGATGCAGTGTAAAGCATCTCGAATCTAAAAGAATAAGAATGTTTTATGTTTAGTTTAATTCTCAATCACACGTTGATAATTTTATGGTTTTATGTGTTTTTAAATCGCAAATGAGATGTATAAAGTAATGGTCAATTGGTCAACAAATTGAAAAAGTTTTGTTCGATAGTGGGTCTTCAAACCCATAACATTTGAGCTCATTTTGAAGGTTTTGATGAGACGTTATAATGGTATAATTTATATAAAAAAACATATTTGTTTAATGTATTATAGTTTATGTACGATTATTTATGTTAATATGATAAGAGTGTAAAATGAAAAGATAAGGAAATAAAGTAAATTAAATATTAATTATATAGGTATAAATTGTAATTTAAAAATAAAAAATATTTTTTTAATTATCACATTGACCATAGAAGGTTTTGAAGCTTTTAAACTTTTTTTTAGAAGGGTGTCCTAGGCTATGCCTAGACTAATCCCTTGACAAATTATGACTGTAAGACATCAGCCCTGATTAAACCTCAGTGGCCACAATTGTTGTGTACGCCTGGATTCGAACCCTGGACAAATGAGATATTCCACCACATCCCCAGGGCCTTAACCAGTACGCCACAACCCTTGTGGTTAAGCTTTTAAACTTGTACATGATGTATTGAGATTTATACCTCTTAAAAATTCAAGAATAAGAGTAAATAGAATTTTTTTTAAAGGAGAATAGATAGATAAATATAGATAAGAGTGAAAATATACAAGTTTAAAAAAACTCTCGATGCGTCATTCTTGAAAAATCTTGATACGTATTTATGATATTTTACAATATTATTAAATTATAAAATATTCAATAACAAACTTACTTTGAAATTATTGAGAAGAAGATTATAATGGTAAAATTTATAAAAAATGAATTTAATAATGTATTTTTGTTAATATGTGTTTATGTATTTTTATTATGATAACGGTGTAAAATGAAAAATGAAAACGTAAGGAATATAAAACAAATTAATTCGTATATATTAATGATATTTAATAATATGATTAAATCCAAAAATATTCAATATTGGACTCATTTCGAAGGTAACTTGTAAAAAAGCAAATAAATGTATTTTTAATGAATTTTAGTTCATATAGATTATTTATATTTGTAGATCCCAGATCAAGTTGGTGAGTTCCAGATTAGTGCATACAATCAATGAAATCAATAGAATATAATCAATCAGAATGATTTCAAATGGCCATCCATATATTGCATTAAGCTTCAGAGTGTTTACAATAATATGATATGAATGATAATGAACGATTAGCCTAAATTTCTAAACAGAATAGGCTATTTATATCAAGGGCCTAATACAAGCAAGCCCATGGCCCATTATACTATTAAGCCCAAAATACAATTTACAAATAATTCCCTTTAACTTCTATTCAATCAGATTTAGTCCTAACAATCTCCCCCTTTGAATTGAAGTTC
This sequence comes from Saussurea involucrata, assembly GCA_033807775.1. Lineage (NCBI taxonomy): Eukaryota > Viridiplantae > Streptophyta > Magnoliopsida > Asterales > Asteraceae > Saussurea > Saussurea involucrata. The sequence continues at coordinate 4,859,644 of CM066316.1, forward strand.
AAGCTCTTGCCAGTTTGGAACATATCTCTTCTGAAGTGCGAAGTGTATCTCGAAGCTTCGAATGGCTTTGCGGTAGTCGATGCGGTCTTCAACTATTTCCAAGCCTTCTCGGCGTTTGATTCGTTCAGGGTGGTCGTAAACGCTTTTCGAAGATCTTTTTCCTTGATGATTATATCTCTGAGTGCGTCTCTGACCTTTAGCAACGTACCATCGCAGAATCTGTCGACTTGGCTGAATCGGAGAAACTTCTTTTCTTTCAGCTTGTTGAGATACACAATTCCAAATTCTAGTTGTAGGAGCAGTGAGTGTTCGGGGTACATCTTCAGCTCTGGAGCTTTCTGATCGGGTTTCAGTAGATTGATCTTCTTTGTTCGGTTCTCAACTCCCATCTAGAAATCCATAATGTAAGACATCATCACCTTGTGTTTAAGAAAACTCTTTACAGTTTCGAGCGATTTGGTGATGTGGAGCGGTCAAATCGTTCAAGTTCTGAGGTCTTTGAGCAAGGCATGAAAGTCGTTCAGTCGCATGTGCTTTGTAACAACCCAAGTTTTAGTAGAAATTGAAGTTGGTGGCCAAAGTGAAAGGAATCAAAGTTTTGATTAGGGGACTTGTTTGCAAATTTTGGAAGTATAAATAGGGACCAGATCCCTAGGGTTTCATTTATTGATTGTTCTCTTGATTGTGCTGTGACGGCTGGGAAACGATCGAGAGACTGATTGCAGAAGGTTTTGGCAAGGAATCGCGAGTAGACTTCTGTTGGTAAGAATTGAATCATTCTCAATGTTAATTCTTACATTGATTAGATAAGAAATCATCTCTGTTATTTCTCTGTCTAAACCATTTCAATAGGGTAAGAACATCCCTGTGGGTAGTCGCTCAGGATGGATTAACCAATTTGATAATAAAAACTAATCATACGTAATTGGGGTTTTGTTGTGTGTAGCATGCTTCGTTTTGGGTTTTGGGATGAAACACTTAGTAAGTGAGTAGATTAAACTGAATACGAGGGTTAGGAGTCCCGTAAATCGCCGCTACCGGGACTTGGCCAAACACCGGGACTCAGTTGAGTACCGGGATTCGGTTGGGTACCGGGACTCTTAGTGAGTACCGGGATTGGGAAGTCGTATCGGGAGTTAGCCATACCGGGATTTGCGAGTCCCGCAATGTGAAGTAGGCAGAATACCGAAACCGTAAGGGAGTACCGGGACTGAGAGTCCCGCAGTGTGCAATACCGGGACCAAAATTGTGTTGGGCCGAATAGTCTGTTGGGCCAAAGAGGCTGATAGGCCGAGAGATTTCTTAGATCTCTTTTGGGCTTTAGAGTAAGTTGGGCTTAGTTTACTTTTGGTCCAAACCATGAATATAGGGTCCAAAATGTAGTTAGAGAACTAATCATTTTAAGATAGGGTTGAGAAGAGAACTCAGGATCAGAAATCGAGTTACATCTAATTAATTTACGAATTATGAATTAGGTGTACGGACGGAACGAGACACGAGGTTAGAAAGGAAATTGCTATCAGGTGAGTTCCCTAAACCCTTTTTACGACGCAAAGTGATAAATGTTTTAACTGATTATGGTTCTTATTGAGCATGAAACGTTTACGAATTGATTTACATGTTTCCCACGAATGTACTTATTTTATTTAAAGAAATGTTTAGCATGACGGGGTGAAAGGCATGATTTATAAAGAGTACATTTTACATGTTTTCATGAACGTATGTGTACACTATGTGGAGTCGGTCTGCACTGTGGGATCAGAGAGAGGTTCTCGGGGTCTTAGGACTCTTGGTTATGTACGATAGACCGGTAGGTTGGAATTCGTTTCCCTCCTATTCGGTAGAGGGGAGTCCGTGGGGACTCCAAAACGGCGAGAAGGGAGTCTGCTGGGGCCCTGATCGCGAAATGATTATGTTATCTACTACACAGTGCAGTACAATGTTTGATGATATTTATGGTCATTGATAAATGTTTTCCAAATGTTTTTATATGCTATTTTCGGAGGGAATTCACTAGACCTTTTGGTTTAACCCTCGCTTTCAAAACTAAACCATTTTCAGGTAAGCGTGTAGCGAGTTCTTCTAAGTAGAACTAGAGACGACATGGAGGTGATGGAGCTCGTGAGGCTCCCAGTTTTAGTTCATGATATGTCTAGATAGTGCTCGGCTGTGGCTTAGAAAGACTTCCGCTGTTTATGATTAATGTTAACGTTAAAGTTTTGTTATGTATGTTTTAGCATTGATGTAAGGACAAGCACATTTATATCATTTATATTGTTAATCTCATGACTTTGACTTTTACGGAAAGTGGGACGTTACAAATGGTATCAGAGCCGGGAATCGGACTGGTGTGCTAGCGAGGATGCTAGGCTCCCAAGGGGGGTGGATTGTAAGATCCCACATTGGTTGGGGAGGAGAACTAAGGTTGACTTATAAGAGGAACTGGATACCTCCTCTACCAGACGCGTTTTAAAACCGTGAGTCCAGGTGTGTGGACAAAGCGGACAATATCTGGTACAGTTGCCCTGGGATGTTACAGATGGTATCAGAGCCTTAGTTTAAGGGATTTAGGCGACCATTCGGGCCTAAACTTAAGCTGTAAGATGAGGAACACAGCCGAGACATAGGATTGCCTCTAGGAACGATCACTATAAATGCGCTTAGGAATAAGGTGCCAAGGACAAACGTGTAAGGTAAGTTTGGGATTACACCTGGACAGTGTAATTACGAACTTACAGGTACATGTGCGTGCTTACAATACCTTACTTATAGCAAATTTGTTGTGTCACGTCTAGCAAGGATTAACTATCGGTTTCTTTCAATTTAGCGCTATGGCTGGGAGAATGTTGAGGAATAGGTCAGCAAGATCCCTGAGGGATAGACCGAGCTCCATTGCTTGGGGAAGTGTCGTATAAGAGTCATTATGATGTGATGTATGTAGACATCGTAGAGAAGTAACGTTGTGAAGAATGTTATAAGTCGTCTAGAGGTAGCTCTTCGTGGATTCGGAGAGGATGAATGATTGAGTTTGAGTAAGACTCCAGTTTCGGGAGAGTCCTAGTTATGGAAATTATGGGATAGATCAGTTGGGATGGTAAGATAGAACAGTGTCAAAACCTTGAAAGTATCAATGGAACCCTGACTTTTAGCCGAGCTTTTCATTGGCAGAATAAATGGAATAAAATACTTATAGTGAATTGAAAGCATGTAGAAGTAGAAAGTGAGATAGTCGATCAAAGCGAAAATAGTGTGAAATGGTTGAGTAAGTGAGATGTGGAACGCATGTACATCAAGTTAGTGCTTGATCGAGGGGGCGACCCTTGGTCGTAAGTGGAGTATCAAGGATAAGCTGCGTGAGTAAGTGGTTGACCTTGTTGAGTGAGTAGCCTTCTATTGAAAATAGAGTCTCATGCATAGCGTTTTTTAATGTAACATGAAATTTTCACGATTTAAAATAAAAACATAACTGTCAACTTTGAACAAAATGAGTCAGCTTGTACGAGTACACGTTTAAAGAAAAAGCGATTTCGGTTACGTCACACATTGAAATTTTGGGCTTAACGATTTGCAAAGTATTCCACACTTTTAATGATAAGTTAAATCGTTACAAAAATGGTCAAGAAAATGGTTACCTGCAATTCACTTACACCAAAATGCTTATTGACCTTTTGATATCATACAATTAAGTGTGAGAACCGACTGGTTTACTTTGTGTCGGTAATTCTTTCAGAATGGTCTCATACGAAAAGATTTTCATGCAATATATTACTATCGTAATAACATTGTTCGGATTGAGCAAGACTGAGGTTCACGGGCAGATGCATGCCAATGATTCTCGAATCGTTGTGCAGGGTTTTGAAGTTATAAGAGTGATGGGGTCACGGGTACCCCGGGTGTTTCTAAATGTTGTTTATTTAAAATGATAAAATGTGTAAAAGGATTTATTTACTGTATTGTCATGCATGAAGGCTACGAACCCACTAGGTCGTAGAGTATTACGTCTTAAGCTAAGGAAGAACTCCGAGAGCGGAGAGGCGTTGGTCAAGTCAGGGGAGAACGTATGTAGCTTTGGTATATGTGTTTAAGAGGAGAGTTGGACCTTGGAAGAGTCGGGAATGGATTTTAGTGTCAGGTGTATGAGGGTCTGTACCTTTGCTCGATGACTGAGAACACAGTTGCCGAGGGGCGATGGTGCCCGGAGGAAGGACCAGGAGTCATCAAGGTATTGGTTTTAGCAACTCTTTATGAGTAGTGCTGTGAGGCAGGAATGAAAGGTCCACGATGTGGGGCATGAGATTCGAAGGGAGCTTGTAATATTGATGTTACATGAGTAAGTTTCGAAATGGGGGCGACGGATTATAAAATTAACTATGATGTGTAGGGAGGAATAGGTCCCGTAAGGAACTCATGTTAAAGGATAGATTAAGGAAGTAGTTAAGAGTTGTCTTTTGTTGTTGAAGTCGGCGACGGTGTATGTTGGCCGAGGCCGAAGGCTCAAGCCAGATGAGTGTAAGTTGATAGAATATCTTGTACAGGTGTTAAATTAGTAAGAGACCGTTGTTGTTGAATAGGCGTTCTATTTACGAGGCGAGGAGGGTCCGTAGAAGGACAAGGTGTGTAACACAAGCGGAGTGAGTGTAGACTATACCAGTCCGTAAGAAAATGTGTCGTGTCTAAGAAAGGACTCGGGTCATAAAAGAGCTAGTTAGGATGTTCGTGTTTGAGCTAAGTGTGAACTCGTGAGTCATAGTTCAACAAGTTGGGAGAGAACTAAGTAGCGAGACAGACTCGATTATAGTATACGGGAGAATATGAAGGAAAGTGTGAATTGTGTACGAATGACCATGAGAGACTTGGTCGGTAGTGTGCTAACAGGGGTGGTGAATGTACGAATGAATAGTAGCGTCAACTGCCAAGATATCTGTGTCAGCCGGTGATGTAGTAAGGCGATGTTAAAAACATGAAGGATTAGAAGGAAGTTCTTTTGGGATTTCAGATAGAGTGTACGTTTGCAATCCCAGTTGTTGAAGTACGTGGGTTGTAAGTAGGTGTGTATTTTGACTGTTATCGGAATAGAATGTCGGGGCAAATTTAGGTGATTGCCCAACTGTGAGACCAAGCTTTGTGGTTACGTATGTTGTTAAGTATATTCTTGAAGGCATAGTAAGTTTAAAGAAGATGATGAATAGATTAGTCAAGCTGTAGTATAGTAGATGAGACATCGTTAAAGAATGAAAGTTGTTCCTTATGCGTGAGGGAATGACCCTAGAAGAAAATAGTTGGAAATTTTGGTTATGTTTAAGGAATGACATGATGATGATTGTGGGTCGGAGTAGTAGTATGATCGTTAGTTGATTTGAAATGTCATGATAGAGGTATAAGCCTTGGTTGGTTGATTTAAATTTTATAGATTTGTTAAGTAATGACGTTCATTTGTTATTACAGGACGTGTTACATTTTTGGGGAAGTGCTATTGAGATTAACACACTGATTGTTAAAGAATTATTTAAGGTAAATCTAAGTAAGAAAGCCGGGATGACGGTATATTATATATCCGTCAGATTTTATGATCATGGTGGTTAGTCGAAAGAATTGTGGAACCCGAGTTTCGAGGTGTTCCTAAATTAATAGATCCGTTTGTAATAGGGAATCCAAGGGGGTGGATTATTAGAGTGAATAGGGGACGTTACTAAGGAACACACTTTGGGGTCATTGGAAGTTTAAAGGAGATGACGAGTGTGTTAGCCAGAATGTGGAGTAGTAGATGCGAAATCTTTAAAGAATGCGAGTTGCTTCTTATGTGTGAAAGGGGGATTTGAGTAAGTATAAGTTGGAGATCAAAGAATGGGTAGTGACGTCGGACACTAGTGTCGTTTCAAGACGGCTTGGTTGAATGCCTTAAGATAAGATATTGGTGCAACTGTTTGGTTATGTAAGTAATGAGAAAGCGATATCAACATGTGGAAAGGTCGGGAGAGAGGGGCAAGTAATGTTTGGTGAGCAGTGCTCCACGCTAACGTGGGGAAAGTGTAGATAGTATGTCGGAACAAGTGAGTAAATTGGAAGTAGTAAACTTGACAGTATTGCCGAAAGGTACAGTATTGTGTAGATCGTCTTTGATTAGTGTGTGAACCGTTGGAAAGAATATTGAGGAAGAAAATTGTGTAAGTTTTGTGCAGGGAAGAAGTGGATGAGACAACTGAATGAGTTAAGTTAGTGACTTTGTGATAAATGTGTAAACGATTTGGTCGTGCAGTGTTTAAGCTAGTGAGAATAGTATGGTGTGACCATGGTTATTCCTCCCAGTTGGGTGAGGGTAACCGGAGTTATGTTTTGTGACCAAACGAACGTGGTAACCAGCGAGGATTTGATGTGTTTCAGGATAAGTTTAATTCGAGAAGGTGAACACTTCAACGTTAGGTTTGAAGGTTCCTACCCTGGGTTACGTACAAGGATGGAGTGATGAAGTGGTGAGGATGTAAGAAATGGTTGACAAACTGTGGTCGAGGTGGTCCGAGAAAGGGAAATGTTATCCGCATAGTCGATTGTTGATTAGGAGAAGTAATCTAGGATTGCTTGTATTTCGATGAAGGAACTCTGGGTTGTGAGTTGTCGGGACGTTCAGGTTTGGAATTGTGTCAAGCGGTCAAGTGTAGGTCTGTCTCTTAGTAAATGAATCTCGTGTTGTGGCAGAGGATTTAGCCAAGTTCCTCCTTAAAGGAAGTGTTGATGCATGAGAAGCCTTAGTAAATCTTCTGTAGTCAAGATCGACCGAGTAGGAACAGTAGCCTACGAGCTAGAGTACCGTAAGAACTGAAGGGAATGTAACCATTGGTCCATGTTTCGAATATAATGAGGTGGTTTACTGAGTTAGAAGTGGCTTTGCCTACTGTAAATGTCAGTGTTGGTGTGAACGCAAGTTACCCGCATCTCTTCCAATAAGGAATTCCGGGGACGAAATTCTTTTAAGGGGGGAGTGTTGTAACAACCCAAGTTTTAGTAGAAATTGAAGTTGGTGGCCAAAGTGAAAGGAATCAAAGTTTTGATTAGGGGACTTGTTTGCAAATTTTGGAAGTATAAATAGGGACCAGATCCCTAGGGTTTCATTTATTGATTGTTCTCTTGATTGTGCTGTGACGGCTGGGAAACGATCGAGAGACTGATTGCAGAAGGTTTTGGCAAGGAATCGCGAGTAGACTTCTGTTGGTAAGAATTGAATCATTCTCAATGTTAATTCTTACATTGATTAGATAAGAAATCATCTCTGTTATTTCTCTGTCTAAACCATTTCAATAGGGTAAGAACATCCCTGTGGGTAGTCGCTCAGGATGGATTAACCAATTTGATAATAAAAACTAATCATACGTAATTGGGGTTTTGTTGTGTGTAGCATGCTTCGTTTTGGGTTTTGGGATGAAACACTTAATGAGTGAGTAGATTAAACTGAATACGAGGGTTAGGAGTCCCGTAAATCGCCGGTACCGGGACTTGGCCAAACACCGGGACTCAGTTGAGTACCGGGATTCGGTTGGGTACCGGGACTCTTAGTGAGTACCGGGATTGGGAAGTCGTATCGGGAGTTAGCCATACCGGGATTTGCGAGTCCCGCAATGTGAAGTAGGCAGAATACCAAAACCGTAAGGGAGTACCGGGACTGAGAGTCCCGCAGTGTGAAATACCGGGACCAAAATTGTGTTGGGCCGAATAGTCTGTTGGGCCAAAGAGGCTGATAGGCCGAGAGATTTCTTAAATCTCTTTTGGGCTTTAGAGTAAGTTGGGCTTAGTTTACTTTTGGTCCAAACCATGAATATAGGGTCCAAAATGTAGTTAGAGAACTAATCATTTTAAGATAGGGTTGAGAAGAGAACTGATAGGGTTAATTTATTAACCCTATTTTAATCACTTTTAGTAGTCATTTTCCTTGTTTTATTTGCCCAAAGTCAGTAATTGAGTCATTTTTATTAGCTTTTTAGCATTTTCTGTGTTTTAGGTGTTAATCATGAATTAATGGTGTTTTGTGTACTTTTGGATCTCATTTTGGCCTTATTTGATTAATTTCAGATTTTTGCTGGACACTACTACGGCAATGCTATAGGAGTTGAGCGCAAAAGGAATGCTGTAGGAGTGTCGCAGGATCGAACAGCTGGGCCATTTTTGGGTATCTTATGGAAGAAGATTCTTTTGATGACAAGGCTGGAGTTGACCTTTTTGAAGGGACATAAAGCTGTTATGGGACATCAGTCTTAATCTCCTTTTAGTTGCTTAGTCTCCACACAACTCCCCTATATATAGAATGCTTCTATGCTTTTGTAATATATGCTTTTTAGCTAAAAACACAAAAACTCTCCACAAGTATTTAGCTTTTCTCTCTAGTTTATTTACCTCTTAATTTCCAGTTTATTTACCTCTGAATATTCAGAGCTGTGGTCACGAGTTCAGTATTTTGTAGTCAACCTTTCGGTTTCAAGTATTAATCTAAGTGATTCGAAGTAAGTTCTTTTGTTTTATTTTCCGATTCTCGCAAGTCTCCAAGTTCTCGATATTGTCTTAGTTACTTACTTAAAATCTAAAGGTTCGTGATTTTTAGTTTGGAGTCCTTCCCTCTAAAAACCGTAACCTTTGGTTGTTTAAGTTGGTGTTTCAAAGTTTTAACGGTTTCAAAGCAACAAGTAGTTTTGTGACGTAACTTGCACGACAAGTTTCCATAACTTGGCGAACAAGTTACCTTGGTAGTTTAGTAATTCCGTTTCCTTGCATTCTTAGTTCTTATTATTGTTTTTTATTTTCTTGTTATTGAAATTCCTGTATTTAATTTCTGTCTTTCCATTTCTGTCATTTACATTTCTTGCAATTTAATTTCTGTCTTTCCATTTCTGTCATTTACATTTCTTGCAATTAAATTTCTGTCTTTCCATTTCTGTCATTTACATTTCTTGCAATTAAATTTCTGTCTTTCCATTTCTGTCATTTACATTTCTTGCAATTTCCTTTCAGTACTTTCCATTCATGTCATTTACATTTCTTACACCTTTCGAAAGAAGAAATCAAGCCATGAAGGGCTAATCGCCTGAGCTTGGGGTGTAAAGCAAAGTTTAGATGTAAAATATGTGTGAAAGTAAAGAGGTGTATTGAATATAACATTGTATCTAACTATTTATTTCAGGTGATTGATCTTACATTGAAGATTGCATTTAATTAATTGACAACTAATTTTATGTATGAAAATGCATTAACATTCAGTGTTAAGGTTAAGGTTAATTAACTGAAATAATAAAAGAAGACTATAAAGAGTTTTAGTGCCTGACAAGTACTATACTTTTACGGTGTAGGATGGTAACACTGTGTTGTGCTAGGATTCACAAAGTCTAACATAAATGATATTGTATCGATAGCACGTTGACCAGTGTGTACTCTTGGGAGGCCGTTTGAACCGATAGTTGGTGCTGTGGCAGTCCTATAGCACTTGTGCTGGAGGACTGGCTGGATGTTATAATACCTTTTTACTCAATCACTTGTTTTCATCTTTATAGAGCTTTGCACCTTATGCTTCTTCTCTAGAATTGATTTTTAGCTGATAACTTAAACCAACCAATCAAACAATCTGTTTTCGAAATCGCCATCTGAAATTAGTTTTTAAAGACTGGACTTTTGAAAGGCTTTCACAAGATTTCCCTGTGGATCGATATCTGGTATTTTACCATTATTACTTGTTACGAGACGATAGTAGTTCAAGGTGTATACTTGCACTGAGTCCTATTCTAAGTGAATCTCTAAGGTTGCATAAATCTTACAACAAGTTTTTGGCGCCGCTGCCGGGGAATACTTCGCTGAAAGATTTTCATTCCAAAGTAAAGTTTGTAAAAATTGATTTTTCTACCATCTTTGTTGCTTGTCATACGTCTCCATGTGTGCACAAGTAATAAATCTTTAAGTATATCTTTCTGTGGATATGGATTCAATGGGACATTCGTTTGGGCCATATGAAACTGTTTTTTTGTGACTACTGTGGTGGAAGTCATTTCTCATACAGTTGCCCTTCGACCCCCGAATCCCGTTATTTCATGGGAGATAGTAATTGGGATACCTCGCACTTCAATGGTTATACTCAATCATGGGAGGATCATCCTAATTTGTTTTTAAATGGTCAAGATCATGGCACTTTCACATCACCAATACCTCCCTATCAAGATTGGAACAACACTTATTCAAACACTTTTAACCAATCTTGGGAGGAACAAGCTGATTTTTCTGGAAATTTTCAAGGGGATGATTTTAACAACTCACTTTTACCCCCTACGCCCCCTTTAGAACAAGTTGAAAATTTCGAATCTCTTGAAACGTTGATGAATGATTTCTTACAGAACATACAAGGATCTGTTATTAACATAACAACTTGTGTTGGAGAAATTATTAGTGAGCATAAAAGACAAAGCCAAATCCCTATACCAAGTGATATTGAAAAATCTGAGTGTATTGGTAAGGATGAGGGTGAGGCTAATACTTTGAAAATTCAAGAGATAGAGAGTTCAAAGGAAACACCTGAGCATTTGAGCAACCCCTCTTCACTTCAAAATAGTGAAGATGTGCAACAAAGTGCTAAGATTGTCGTTAACCCATACTTTAAACCTGTGCAGAAAGAACATATTGTTGCAGATACCATAATATCCCTACAACAAATTTCTGTAGAAAATCTTCAAGTTGTTTTAAAAAGGGGACGTGATGATCAATCCAAGGACTTGGGAAACTTCATAAAATCAAGTTATATTGTTGGTGAGGTGATGAATCGTTCGCCCATTTGTGCAATCGATGTTTTGTGTCGTGATCATGTAGTAAAACGAGTGGTGAGAAAAGTATATAAGCATAAGTGGAAAGAGAAACACCAAGCTTGGAGATATCAAAAAGCAAGACTCTTGAAGAACCACCCACCATTTCCAATCCAAAGAGGAAGGCAGACTGATACTTCACCTACTCATCATGAGTAGGACAGGTTCTATCATTTTTTTTATTTGTTGAATTATTTTCTTCCATTTATTTGTTGGTTTGTGTGCATGTCTTAGTCTGTTAAGCCCTTTTGGGGTTGTTTGGACCTGTTCTGCCACTTTGGCAATGAACAAGTTTGAGGTGTGCACTTTGTTGCACACCAAGTCATTTCTGTGGGATTCTGTCATTTGGCAGTTTATCTGTTTAACACGGGATTTTGCTGTCTTTTAGCTTTTACTGTGGATCTTGCATGAATGATCAACATGTCTTGACTTCACCTTGTTAATTGAGTCAATTCTTATGAGTCTTGTGAGTTCTTATTCCATGATCAGTACCTAAAAGTCTGATTGGTTTGGATAATTTGCTGATTTGAGTCCAGAAACTGTCTTTTGACAGTTTGTGTCTGAATCATTAAGTCATGATAGTACTGTTTGAGTCTTGTTTCTTTTTATTCTCATCTTTTGCTTTTCTGTTTCAATTTGTTGGGTACTGATTTTATGAACTTGTTTCCCTCATAATATGTATGCAATTATCACAGTTTCATCAGAAGTGTTTTTTTTGCATGCTTAGTTGATCTTATAGCCACAGTAATCTTATGCTTTGTTCTTTAAGACTAAATTGCCGTTATAGCCTACCCAACAGTTTTCCAAACTGTTAAGTTGAGTCATCATGGGCAGCTTCCCCATTAAAGCCATAATCAAATCCCAAACAGTACTTTGTATGCTCTTATCTCCCTTGACAATGAGGACATTGTCCATTTCAAGTTTGAGGTGGGGTAAGATCTGCCTCACACATCTTACGGCAAACCTCACAGATCTTTCATGAGCAAAGTGCTCTTTTGTGCTTAAAAGTGTGTCATGGACACCAAAAATTTAAAAGAGACCAATAAGTCCACATTATACCTCAATATGAGATGGATGGCAGGAAAATTGTGCCATTGAGTGATAATGTGAGTGTGTGGAAAAAGGCAAAGCATTAACAATCAAAGAAAAAAGCCAAATGCATACCCAATTCCAATTATAGTATGCCTTGATGACTCTTGTTAACATAAGGAAAGCTTAGGTTGGTTATGATGGTGTATTTGTGTACTTAAACGAAAATAAGCTTGGTTTATGAAGGGTTATTTGTTTCATGCAACTCATGTTTTAAACCTCCTGTTCTGAAATTCTTTGTTTGTGTGCATTGTGTTTATGGTTGAAACAAGTTCAATTTTTTTTTGGTATTTTTAGAAACTTGAGTCTTTATTTTGTCTATTTTTGTTGTTTGGGGACAAACAACGGTTTAAGTTTGAGGTTGTGATAGGGTTAATTTATTAACCCTATTTTAATCACTTTTAGTAGTCATTTTCCTTGTTTTATTTGCCCAAAGTCAGCAATTGAGTCATTTTTATTAGCTTTTTAGCATTTTCTGTGTTTTAGGTGTTAATCATGAATTAATGGTGTTTTGTGTACTTTTGGATCTCATTTTGGCCTTATTTGATTAATTTCAGATTTTTGCTGGACACTACTACGGCAATGCTATAGGAGTTGAGCGCAAAAGGAATGTTGTAGGAGTGTCGCAGGATCGAACAACTGGGCCATTTTTGGGTATCTTATGGAAGAAGCTTCTTTTGATGACAAGGCTGGAGTTGACCTTTTTGAAGGGACATAAAGCTGTTATGGGACATCAGTCTTAATCTCCTTTTAGTTGCTTAGTCTCCACACAACTCCCCTATATATAGAATGCTTCTATGCTTTTGTAATATATGCTTTTTAGCTAAAAACACAAAAACTCTCCACAAGTATTTAGCTTTTCTCTCTAGTTTATTTACCTCTTAATTTCCAGTTTATTTACCTCTGAATATTCAGAGCTGTGGTCACGAGTTCAGTATTTTGTAGTCAAGCTTTCGGTTTCAAGTATTAATCTAAGTGATTCGAAGTAAGTTCTTTTGTTTTATTTTCCGATTCTCGCAAGTCTCCAAGTTCTCGATATTGTCTTAGTTACTTACTTAAAATCTAAAGGTTCGTGATTTTTAGTTTGGAGTCCTTCCCTCTAAAACCGTAACCTTTGGTTGTTTAAGTTAGTGTTTCAAAGTTTTAACGGTTTCAAAGCAACAAGTAGTTTTGTGACGTAACTTGCACGACAAGTTTCCATAACTTGGCGAACAAGTTACCTTGGTAGTTTAGTAATTCCGTTTCCTTGCATTCTTAGTTCTTATTATTGTTTTTTATTTTCTTGTTGTTGAAATTCCTGTATTTAATTTCTGTCTTTCCATTTCTGTCATTTACATTTCTTGCAATTTAATTTCTGTCTTTCCATTTCTGTCATTTACATTTCTTGCAATTAAATTTCTGTCTTTCCATTTCTGTCATTTACATTTCTTGCAATTAAATTTCTGTCTTTCCATTTCTGTCATTTACATTTCTTGCAATTAAATTTCTGTCTTTCCATTTCTGTCATTTACATTTCTTGCAATTTCCTTTCAGTACTTTCCATTCATGTCATTTACATTTCTTACACCTTTCGAAAGAAGAAATCAAGCCATGAAGGGCTAATCGCCTGAGCTTGGGGTGTAAAGCAAAGTTTAGATGTAAAATATGTGTGAAAGTAAAGAGGTGTATTGAATATAACATTGTATCTAACTATTTATTTCAGGTGATTGATCTTACATTTAAGATTGCATTTAATTAATTGACAACTAATTTTATGTATGAAAATGCATTAACATTCAGTGTTAAGGTTAAGGTTAATTAACTGAAATAATAAAAGAAGACTATAAAGAGTTTTAGTTCCTGACAAGTACTATACTTTTACGGTGTAGGATGGTAACACTGTGTTGTGCTAGGATTCACAAAGTCTAACATAAATGATATTGTATCGATAATACGTTGACCAGTGTGTACTCTTGGGAGGCCGTTTGAACCGATAGTTGGTGCTGTGGCAGTCCTATAGCACTTGTGCTGGAGGACTGGCTGGATGTTATAATACCTTTTTACTCAATCACTTGTTTTCATCTTTATAGAGCTTTGCACCTTATGCTTCTTCTCTAGAATTGATTTTTAGCTGATAACTTAAACCAACCAATCAAACAATCTGTTTTCGAAATCGCCATCTGAAATTAGTTTTTAAAGACTGGACATTTGAAAGGCTTTCACAAGATTTCCCTGTGGATCGATATCTGGTATTTTACCATTATTACTTGTTACGAGACGATAGTAGTTCAAGGTGTATACTTGCACTGAGTCCTATTCTAAGTGAATCTCTAAGGTTGCATAAATCTTACAACAAGAACTCAGGATCAGAAATCGAGTTACATCTAATTAATTTACGAATTATGAATTAGGTGTACGGACGGAACGAGACACGAGGTTAGAAAGGAAATTGCTATCAGGTGAGTTCCCTAAACCCTTTTTACGACGCAAAGTGATAAATGTTTTAACTGATTATGGTTCTTATTGAGCATGAAACGTTTACGAATTGATTTACATGTTTCCCACGAATGTACTTATTTTATTTAAAGAAATGTTTAGCATGACGGGGTGAAAGGCATGATTTATAAAGAGTACATTTTACATGTTTGCATGAACGTATGTGTACACTATGTGGAGTCGGTCTGCACTGTGGGATCAGAGAGAGGTTCTCGGGGTCTTAGGACTCTTGGTTATGTACGATAGACCGGTAGGTTGGAATTCGTTTCCCTCCTATTCGGTAGAGGGGAGTCCGTGGGGACTCCAAAATGGCGAAAAGGGAGTCTGCTGGGGCCCTGATCGCGAAATGATTATGTGATCCACTACACAGTGCAGTACCATGTTTGATGATATTTATGGTCATTGATAAATGTTTTCCAAATGTCTTTATATGCTATTTTCGGAGGGAATTCACTAGACCTTTTGGTCTAACCCTCGCTTTCAAAACTAAACCATTTTCAGGTAAGCGTGTAGCGAGTTCTTCTAAGTAGAACTAGAGACGGCATGGAGGTGATGGAGCTCGTGAGGTTCCCAATTTTAGTTCATGATATGTCTAGATAGTGCTCGGCTGTGGCTTAGAAAGACTTCCGATGTTTATGATTAATGTTAACGTTAAAGTTTTGTTATGTATGTTTTAGCATTGATGTAAGGACAAGCACATTTATATCATTTATATTGTTAATCTCATGACTTTGACTTTTACGGAAAGTGGGACGTTACAAATGGTATCAGAGCCGGGAACCAGACTGGTGTGCTAGCGAGGACGCTGGGCTCCCAAGGGGGGTGGATTGTAAGATCCCACATTGGTTGGGGAGGAGAGCTAAGGTTGCCTTATAAGAGGAACTTGATACCTCCTCTACCAGACGCGTTTTAAAACCGTGAGTCCAGGTGTGTGGACAAAGCGGACAATATCTGGTACAGTTGCCCTGGGATGTTACATGCTTGAAGTCGGCTTCGGATAACTTTCATCCGTTTCCATCTTCGCATTTAACCGTAAAGACTGGATACCAGATGTTTAAGATGCGGCCAAACTGGATATTCACAACTTCGGTGATCTTGTGCTTCGTTCTGACCTGGCTGACTGGTAGACACCTTTTCATTGCTTCTAAGTACCATTTCTTGTACGCTTTGTCGAACTGTGATAATCCTAAGCCGAGTGTCGGATCAACTACACGCAGTTTGTATACAAACAACTTCTTCAGGAAATCCTCTAGGAAGGGGATAAGAATGATGATCTTTTCCCATCAGACAGGTTGTTGTGGAGGTTGAGGTTGAGGTTGATCAGAAGCTTGTTGATGTTGAGGAGATGTCAGATGTAGCGATGTTGAAGTCTCAAGAATCTGAGATGTGTAGTCTGGAGTGCTGTACAGGTTTTGTAGCAGGAACTGGTCGTAGTCGATTTCATCATTGGCATCGGTGGGAAAGATCAGGTTTACCTCGAGATGTATCGCACTAGTGGCTTTTTGATACCATGCGTCTTCGGTCTCTGGGTCGATCTCTGAGTCTGGATTTATTAGATCAATCGTATCCCTTTCTGGTGCAGAATATACGACCAGTACCTGTGAATCTCCATCGGGCTTTTCAACCATTGGGTCTTCATCGTCTGAGATATCCATATCTATTACCATCTCAGCTAAGCTCAACTGGGCTTCAGGTTGGTCTTCGGTTTGTGCCACAGTTGATGGTTCCGGTTGAACCGATGAAGTAGTTTCAGGAGCGATTGGGTCGGACTCAGTAAGTCTTTGTCTCTTGTTCTCCCCCTCACGGTGATCAGGATCATCCTGGTCATCGTGGCGTCGCTTGAGCCCGCCAGCTTGACTTTTGCAGGTGTCTTCGAGTGAGACGACTCTTTCGGACAAGGTGTCAATGGCTTTCTGAACGTCCTTAAGAGTCGTATCAAGCTGGTCCAACCGGTTGGTTACGGATGACGACTGAGCAGATATTTGCGATCGTAGAACGGTGATGAGATCTGCTTCAGTCGAGGAGTCTGTGTTGTCGTGCCGGAGCAGTTGGGCAAGTAGCATAGTCTTGAGATCCTCCACCGTGTAATTGGGTTGAACAGGTGTCGGTGGAGGTGCAGGTGCGGTTTCAGTTTTGACTATCTTCTACTTCCCTTTGATCAAGCTCTTTACTTTGTCGAGCTCCTTTCTGAAATCCTGTTCCATGGTTTCGCGGACGACCTTTAAGGCGTCGTCCAGATATTTCCTTGACACGAAGTAGGGTAAATCACTTCCGGGATCACATACCCGTTGAGGTAACTACCGTAGAGGTAGTACCACCTACGTTCACGGATGGCAACTGGGTGGCCGTGGTAGGATTTCCTTCCGATCCTCGTATTCTGCTCGAAGGCGGACATACTACGGAAGTTTCGATCGGTTCACTACATTCGTCGATAGTATGAGTCTTATCTTGTGTCCTAGCAAAAGATTGTAGTAATAATGCAATTGGAGCTAGACTCGATGGTGCACTGAATGAAGTCGAGAGTTGGGGCAGCTTCTCTCTGTTTTCAATACCTAGACTCTCCGAGTGAGAGAATGGTAGATTATGTGCTAATTCCCCGTGAGAAAGTGAAACATCCATCAGTTGAGAGATGGATGAAAGGCTATGGAGGGTGTGCAATTGTGCCGCTAGGTCCACGACGACTTCTTCAATACCTCGTCCCAACAAATGAGACAAGATAGCAGATATGGCTACCTGGGCGACACTGGATCGGATTCGCTCATCAGCCTCTTTATTTTTCAGGCTCACTCTCTCATTATTCTTTTTCGATCTCAATTCTCTCCGCCTCACTTATTCTAATTCATCAACTAATTCTCCCTCCGCTCTCCTTGTGTCTCCCGTAATAGGCTGGGATGTAGGAATGTTGGAGGGTGTGGGTGAGTCAGAAGGAGATCCTTCAGTCAAGGGTGGTTGACTTCCGGTACGGGTTGGTATTAAGGAAAGGCGGATCATACGTTCCGTATCGGAGTCGGTTGACTCGGACTCCATCGCGTCGGTTTGCGTGAACGGTGATAGAGGTTCTGTTGTGTCCGTTCCTGTGTCGCGATCAAGAGTTGGTCTTCGTGTGTCAGTGACAACCGGGACCTCATGTAGGGATGTCGACGGTCCGGCGTCAGTCGTGGTACGGGTAATGTGTATACGGGGTTGTTGGCTGGTTCCGGGTTGGATGGATTGGCTTGTACCGGCACGCGTATCCAATGCACCACCTGCGTCTGTTCCCCTCCCATGATGTACTCTCAACACACACCGTCCGGGAGCCCCAGCTACCCGGACTCTACCTCCACGAGTCCTTGGACCCTCACGTCTCTCGGTTCTATGTCCCTAGGGAGGTCCCTCTGGCTCTGGCTGGATCATGGGAGCTTCTAACACTCTCCTATATTCTAACACACTCGGTGCATTGGGGTTCGCGTGTGCCAGTAGGGCTTCGGGTAAGGGCATGGCTTGGGCGTTGGACGGGTAGTAGCCCCTTTCCGGTCACGAATACGAACCAATCGACGGATAGTAGCTCGTTTCTGAGTGCGAAAAACAGTAGTTTTTAAGATTAGAGACATACATGTGGTGTAGATGTCGAAATCGAACGAAAATGAGTGAGATCCAAGAGTGTGCGTGTGAGAAATGGTTCGAGGGGGTTTAAGGGTTTTGCGTCCGAAAAAGTGAGAAATGAACGAGTCCGGAGGTTTTTTATATGGGGCACTTACCGGATGGGTTTACCCGGATACCTATCTGGTTTGGATAGGTGTCCGGTCCGGAAACCTATCCAGATAGGGGTATCCGGGAACCTGTCCGGACACTTTGGGAATTTGGCAAAAATTGCCCCTGAACTTTCCAATTTCAAAAAAATCCTTTTTAGCTTTGAAAGAAAAAAATTTCCTTCTCCCCCTCGAACTTAGCATAGGGACATCTTTGCTCCCCCTCGGATGTAACATACACACACAACAAAAAACTTGTACTTTTTAAGAAAAAAATTGTGTGTGGCGCTCCCCCTAAAAAATAGAATGTACTTACCTGATACGCTTATGTGCTCCCCCTGAACACATGAATAGGAAAGTGAAAGAACAGAGATATCAAAGAATAAAGCAGAAGACAGTAATGAACATAAAAGGAAACACACGCTAAAAGAAAGCAAACAAACGAAATCTACCTAATTAATACAAAAATATATCATATTTTTCAATAATCACCACAAAAAAATTTTAAGAACAACACCAAAACTCAAGAACTGTTTTTTTTAAATTGAAAATTTGATACCTTTGAGAATTGATATAGATGCAGATAAAAACCAGATTAAAACGATTAAACAATCGAGATCTAACAAAAGAATTATCAAATCAACGAAAAGCTTTGCAAACCCGATTGGTGATTTTCACCCCAAGAAAAAACTGCACTATGTCGAAAATAACAAGGGTGCCTTCTAGACCTCAAACGACAATCTCCACCGTTCAGAATGTAGAACAAAATGTCGTGAAGCTACTGTCCAAAAATCAATAGAATAGAATCAATCAGAATGATTTCAACTGGTCATCCATATATTGCATTAAGCTTCAGAGTGTTTACAATAATATGATATGAATGATAATGAATGATTAGCCTAAATTTCTAAACAGAATAGGCTATTTATATCAAGGGCCTAATACAAGCAAGCCCATGGCCCATTAAACTATTAAGCCCAAAATACAATTTACAAATAATTCCCTTTAACTTCTATTCAATCAGATTTAGTCTTAACAAAGTTCCAAATCATATAATCAACACAAAGATTAAAAATCTTAGAGAGAGAAATATTCACTGTAGAGAGAACATGGATACACTCAATGTTTAATGCTTAATGATCCAAAAGTGCTTACATATTACAAAGAAACAAAAGTAATTATACTTAGTAAAGTCAAACACTTTGACTTTAGAAAGCACGTACAAAGAATTACACTTTAAGACCATTAATCTTGAATACAACACTTTAGCACCTAACAATCTTCCCTTTTGGATCCGGGATTTAAGAAAAGGTCTTCGTCTCTTTCGCATGCCAAGGTATGTTTCAATCATTCTCAGAGTATTTTTGAAATCCAATCTTCCTTCAATTGAGTTGATAGCCATGGCTATCATATATTTTCCCCTTATATTAAACTTCTCTTTCTCTTATGCATTGATGTCTTCCTTCGGCTTATGATCTAGTCAATTCTGATTATTTTCAGTGTTCCATCAGAATACTTAGCAATCTCTTTAAATCTCAGTAACATCTTTTCAAATTTAGCATTCTTGTAGACAACTCCAAACTCTGGATCTTCTAACACCATCAACAAAGGATATTTCTCAATACCAGGTAAGCTCTGATAAGGGGTATTGTCAGGTTTACTCTCCCTTTGTTACTTTCCACTCCCATATGAAGATCAGTGATGTTGAAAAACTTCACATGTATGTCCATGAACCTTTTAATTGCCTCCAAAGCAAGAATGATATCTCTAGGCCTTATTGTTCTCTATTTGAAGTCATGATACATGAATTCAAAATCATCCAACTTTAAATTACAAAAATCTGCTTTAGAAAATGTCCATGGCTGACCATCTTGTCTCATAACTATGAACATTGGATACCATATTGTAAAGAACTTCCTGGCATAGACTTCTTTAATAGAAACAATTATGTGGTTTGTATATACAAAGTGTCTTTGTTGGTTCTTGGATCTCATAATGTAGATGTACTCATGCTTGTATGCTTCATTCTGCTTAAAAATCCCCAAAACTTTTGCAAGATCTAGTTATTTGATTTTATGTACAAAAATAATATTTTCATCATCCTCCATGAAAGCAGTTCTTATTCTTGTTATTTCCCATTTTGTTTTTAAATATTTTAACTTGAGCAGATTCAAGCTTTTAACATTTGAAGTTCTGGCTTGTTCAGGTTTAGTCTTAGATGGTTCAATTGCGCGAGTTTACTTTGAATCGGTTTTGGCTCATGTTGAACTATAGGGATGGAAGTAACAAACTCAGGTTGTTGATCAGCTACAACTTTTGTCTCTTGTTGAACACAAACTTCATCAAACATATTCAATTCACCACCTGATTCTGATCCAGACATAAACATAATATCTTCGAATTCATTCTTAACTTTCTAAATAACTTCCTCAGTTTCATCAAATTCTGAGTCAATATAGATCATCTCCACAAACATATTATCAATCTCTCTTAGATCAACTTCAGACACCTCAGAATTTTCGACCCCTTGGTTCTATATCAGGATTTACATACAACACAATTTGTTTTCCACTTTGTTTTCCAACCAAACCTACTTCATTTAACCTCAACTATCTCTTCTTCATTAGTTGTTTAAGGAACATCAGATCTAGAAGCCTCAACCACTTTCTGTCTTTTCATCTCCCTCTCATGGTGATCAGAATCATCCTCGTCATCATGCTTCCTCTTGTGACTATTATCCTGTACTTTCCAGTGCCTGAACTCTCTTAGAAAGAACCTTCAAAGTTTTCTGAATAGTTTTTATTGAAGAATCAATAGTAGTCATCATTTCATTCTTGAATTGATTGAAGTCTCTAGCAGTAACTGTGTTAGATTGAGCGTCAGATGAACTCCTTAACATCCCAATCAAGTCTGCATCTGGAGAATCAACTGTAGTTTGTGATAGAAGTTTTGTATACAACATAGATTTCATCTCTTTCACCGAGAGATCAACATACTGTCTCGCCGACTATACTGAAGGTGGTGTTGGTGTCGGTTCAGTAACAACATCTTTTCCTTTCAGCAATCTCTTCACTGAAGCTATCTCCTCTAAAATGTGTCTTGAACAACCTTTAGGGCGTCGTCCAAAAATTCACTGGAAACAAATTCTGGTAAGGTAACTCATAGGTCTCTTTCTCTTTCAATTCTAAATTTTATAAGAAGAGCAAAACAAAAGGCTTCTCTCATAATAGATCTCATGATAATTCTTCTACCAAACATTTTGCTAAAGGGCACAGTTCTAAAAACAAAAGATTTTTCTGCAATGAGAAAAGGAAGAGATATTCAGCGATGCAATTTGTTTTGAAATTCTGCATGCTGATGCGAACGTCAGCGTTTAAGAGAGAAAAACATACCTTGGCATCAGGAAATATTTTTGCCAGAGATTAAGTGATAAATAAGGAGATGAAAGTTTTATCACTTATCTAATGAGAACCGCTGAGAATTTTACTCATCAAGGTTCAGCATTCCAAGCTCGCTGATAAGAAAGTTGAATCTTGTCTCATTAAGAGGTTTGGTAAACAGATCAGCAAACTGAAAGTCAATTGGGATAAAATGGAGTTCAATATCACCATTCATACATGATCTCTGATAAAATGATATCTGATCTCGATGTGTTTGGTCTTTGAATGTAGCACTGGATTGTTGGCTGTAACGATGGCACTTGTGCTATCGCAATAGATTGGAATTTTGGAGAGCTGAAGGTCATAGTCTAGTAGTTGATTTCTCATCCACAAGACTTGAGAACAACAGCTTCCAGCAGCTACATATTCAGCTTCAGCGGTAGAGGTGGACACTGAGTTTTGCTTCTTGCTTTTCCAACTTACCAGCTTTCCACCCAGGAGCTAACAGTCTCCTGTGGTGCTTTTCCTATCTAATTTGCAACCTGCAAAGTCACTATCTGAATAGGCGATTAGATCAAACCCTGAGTCTTTGGGATACCAAAGACCTAGGTTAGGAGTACCCTTAAGGTATCTGAAAATATGCTTTACAATGATCAGATGAGATTCCTTAGGTTCAGACTGATATCTTGCACATAAACAAGTAGCATATATAATATCACGACGACTCGCTGTAAGATACAGAAAAGAGCCGATCATCCCTCGGTACGCTGTGACATTAACAGGTTTCCCTGAAAGATCCTTGTTAAGTGTCAGCGGAGGTGCCATAGGGGTTTTCATAGCTGAGCTTTGAGTGAGATCGAATTTCTTCAGAATATCTTTAACGTACTTACCTTGGTGAATGAAAGTTCCCTTTTCATTCTGCTTGATTTGAAGACCAAGGAAATACGTCAGTTCACCCATCATACTCATTTTATATTCAACTTTCATTCTTTCAGCGAAGCGAGTACATAAATAAGGGTTAGTGGAACCAAATATAATATCATCGACATATATTTGAACAAGAATAATATGACATTTTACTTTCCTGAAAAATAGAGTTTTATCGATTTTACCACGCTCAAAATTTTCATTATGGAGATAAGATGAGAGAGTGTCATACCATGCACGCGGAGCTTGCTTTAAGCCATAAAGTGCCTTATCCAGCTTATATACATAACCTAGATGCTTAGGATCAGTGAATCCTGGAGGTTGTTCCACGTAGACTTCTTCATTCAGCTTTCCATTTAAGAATGTTGATTTCACATCCATTTAAAATACCTTGAAGTCTCTGTGTACAGCGTATGCTAAGAATAGACGAATAGCTTCGAGTCTTGCCACTGGGGCAAAGGTTTCGTCGTAGTCTATGCCTTCCTCTTGTCTGTATCCCTGAGCAACAAGACGAGCCTTGTTGCGGGTTACAGTTCCATATTCATCCAACTTGTTTCGATAGACCCACTTAGTGCCTATCACTGACTTGTCAGATGGTCTTGGAACAAGATTCCAAACTTTGTGTCTTTCGAATTCCGTC
This sequence comes from Saussurea involucrata, assembly GCA_033807775.1. Classification (NCBI taxonomy): domain Eukaryota; kingdom Viridiplantae; phylum Streptophyta; class Magnoliopsida; order Asterales; family Asteraceae; genus Saussurea; species Saussurea involucrata. Next base: position 4,882,706 of record CM066316.1, read on the forward strand.
AGCTCTTCTTCCATAGCGCTGACCCAGTTTGGATCTTTGAGGGCATCATCTGTTTTCTTTGGTTCAATCAGAGAAATGAAGTTAACAAATAAACAAATGTTACCTGAACTTCGTCGAGTCTGAACACCAGCGTTTGGATCACCAAGAATTTGATCAATAGGGTGATTTATTGTCCATCGCTGAGCCAGAGCATTATTAGCTGATTTAATCTGAACTTCTAGAGGAGCTGAAGAAGAGGCTTCAGCAACTTCAGGTATATCAGGCAAGATAGGAAAAGGTTCAGATAGCAATTCATTCACTGATTCTTGAGAGGTAGATGGAATATCTGAAGTAGATGGTTCAGAAGTAGGCACAGTATTGAGAGGAACAGCTGAAATACATGACGATTCAGCTTCACTTGTCTGCATGCTTGGAATGATCGTAGGATCATCATCAGCGGTAGGGATGTTGACCTGAGGATTGGGAATGCTTTCTGAGTCCCCAAGATGAGAAAACATCCATTGATTGAGTTCTTCACTGTCAGCAGAAGGTCTTGAGTTTGCTGCGCGGGATTCGTCAAAAGTGATGTGGATAGTTTCTTCTACAGTTTGTCTTCTTCGATTAAAGACTAAAGGCTTTGGAGATAGAAAAATATCCCAGAAATATTCCATCATCAGCCTTAGGATCAAACTTTCCAAGGGAATCTCTGTTGTTTAGTATGAAACACTGACATCCAAAGATATGAAGAAAGCTAATTGAAGGCTTTCCCCCATGGAAAAGTTCATATGTTGTTTTCTTGAATCTTTTGACAATCAGGGACCTGTTTTGAGTAAAACAAGCAGTGTTGACAGCTTCTGCCCAGAACTGAGTAGGTAGGTGAGAATCGCTGAGCATTGAACGTGCAGCTTCGATGATAGTTCGATTCCTTCTTTCAGCGACTCCATTTTGTTGCTGTATTCTCACTGAGGAAGAGTTGTGAGAAATACCTTTGCTTTCAAAGAAGTTTTCAAGGGAACTGTTTTTGAATTCAGTCCCACGATCCTTAGTGAGCGAACAGTCATATTGTTCAGGACTTCCATTTTCCTGACAAATGCGATGAGTTCATCAGGGGTGTCACTCTTAGAACAGAGGAACATAACCCAGGTGTAGCGAGAGAATTCATCGACGATGACCAGTGTATATTTCTTTCCAGCGATGGATTGTTTGTTAAAGGGCCAAACAAATCCATGTGAAGGAGTTGAAGAGGAGATGACACTGAGGAAACTTGCTTTGACTTGAAGCTTGCTTTGGTTTGTTTCCCTTTTTCACACGCTGAGCATAGAGATTCCTTAGCGTATGAATGTTGAGGAAGACCAGTGACTAACTCTTTTGAAGAAAGAGTATTCAGTGTCTTGAAATTTAGATGAGAGAGCCTCTTATGCCATAGCCAGTTGACATCAGAAGAGGCTTTGGAGAAGAAACAGGAATTTTCAATGGTTGTCGAGTCCATGTTTATAACATAAACATTTTCCAAACGGTATCCGCTGAGAGCGACTTTCTTCTTTTTGTCAGTGACAAAGCAGGATTCCTTAGTGAAACACACTTTGTAGTCCTTGTCACATAGCTGACTGATGCTCAGAAGATTGTGCTTCAGTCCTTCAACATATGAAACTCTTTTGAAGGTAGTTGTACCATTTGAATGTATACCAAACCCTCGGGTATAGCCTTTTCCATTTCCACCAAAGGTCACAGAGGGACCTTTTCCTTCCTTGTATTCAGCAAGCAGGTTCTTTTTGCCAATCATATGTCTAGAGCATCCGCTATCGAGATACCAGATACCCTTCAGGAGCTTCCAACAAAGGAAGATTAGTTTGATTTGGGCACCCATCTTACTATGGGTCCACATTTGTTAGTGGTGGTAGAAGAAGTGGAAGGTTCAGCAATCTTCGCAGCATTTGAAGATTCAGCTTCAGTGACTTTCTTTACTTTGGTTAATTTCTTAACCTTAGTGGTTGGTTTCACCTTATCCTGATTTGCACCAAGATTAGTCTTCTTTGTCTTGAGGGTGGCCTTCTTTACCTTGGCCAATTTCTAAGCCTTGGTAGCTGTGAGGCACTTACTAGCAATATGATCGCTAAGTCCACAGTGATAACATTTCTTATAGCTGAGGGTAGCTTTAGGACCATAGGCAATTTTATTTGAAATTTTCAAATGGTAGGGCATGTACCAAGATTACTTTTAGCATCAGATCTTAGGGGAACCTTAGGTTCATCAAGATTCTTAGCTTAAAAATTAAGCTTGATCCTAGGAGTAGACCGCTGAGCGTGCTCACTAATCTTATCCTTAGGAGTTGAGGATTGATTAGATAAATGTTTAGCACTCTTCAGCTTAGGTACTTTGGTACCCTTCTGAGGTTTTTGGAAAATGATTTTCTCTTTACCTTTCAGTTTAGAACTTAAGGTAGAGGTTTCCTCAGGAATGGGAGTTTTAGAAGACGAGCACTGAGACGAAGAAGTGTCAGGGATAGAAGATACGAACATTCCAAACTTAAGCATGGAATGATCAGTGGTTGGTTCTTCAGCGTCAACTTTATAACCAAGACCACGTTTGTCACTCAGGGGAATCTGAGCACCTAATATCTCAGAAATCGTTGTTGAGGATTTACACCATCCTTCAACAGTAGCCTTTTCAGCTTTTAGTGCAACGATAGCATCTTCTTGCTCAATACGAATGATTTGATTTATGCAGACCCGATCTTTCAAAATTTCTTCTATTTTAGAAAGATTTTCAATTTGCAAATGACAGTTTTTAAGATGTTCAATAAGATCAATATTTAGCTTTTTAGCTTTGGTCTTGCCATTCATGGCATCATATAAATCAACAGTCAAAAGATCAACGGTCCAACATCTTTCGATGTCACTAAGGGCTGAAGTTTGAGTATCAGTGAGAGAGTTTGATACCTGAGAGGTGGAGGTAAAAGTGGAGGGGATTTTAGCTTTGTCTTCCTCCTCTTCTATTTTAGCCATGAGGCAGAGGTTAGCCTCGTCATCCTCAGAGTCAGAAGAATCTTCTTCATCAGAGGCAGCCCAGTCGTATTCAGCGACCAAGCCTTTACCTTTCTTCTTAAAGCCTTTTAGCTTTTGATATTTCTCCTTGATCTTTTGGTATTTGTCATCTCTAGCCCTGGGGTTAGAGGATTTCTTGAATGAAGAAGATAAAGGTTTGTAGACCTTCTTTGACCTGCACTCACTAGCAAAGTGACCTACTTTCTCACAGTTAAAGCAGGTGGCAGTGGATTTATCAACATGTGTTGATTTTGGTTTATCAGTGAGGGAAAGAGGTTTAGTTCTTCTGAAGTTAATCTTTCTAGCGAATCTCCTGAATGTCTTAGTCAGGAATGCCAGAGATTCATCAAGATCTGAAGGATCAGCATCTGATGAGCATTCAGAGTTAGTTTCCAACTCAGTGATAGTGACAGTTGATCGCTGAGTAGGTGGTAACTCTGAGAGTAAAGCAACAGGTGTGCTTTTGGAATCTTTTACAAGATTCTTCTTAAGATGACACGACTGTTCATGATTGAGCATAGTGCCAAATAAGGTAGAGAGGGTCATTAATTTCAGATCCTTTGAGAGCTTAAGACACATAGAATAACTGTCCCAACTTTCAGGAAGACTTTCCAGAAACTTTGTCAGGATCTCAAAATTTGAATATTCCTTACCAACAGTTTTTAAATCTATTATTAAGCAGTTAAACCGTTGATGTACTTCAGAGAGGGTTTCATTCTTACCACAGATGAAACTTTCGTACTGTCTTACCAAGTTGATCTTTCTTGAATCTTAGACTTCAGTAGTACCTTCATATTGAACACATATTGTGTCCCACATGGCTTTAGAACTCTTCAGGTTCATGATGGAGTGATATACTTCATCAAGAAGAGCCATAGAGATGATGGATCTGGCCTTAGTGTCAATGGCCACCTTCTTCTTGTCTTCATCAGTCCATGTGCTAACTTCCCTGGGAATTATTCTTTCAGGGATGGCAGCTCCAGTAGCAGTACCTGGAACAACAGGGTCTATCATGAAAGGGACATATGGTCCATTTTCGATATAGTAAGGTATAGCGGGATCTACACCTTCCAAGAAGAGCATCATCCTATTTTTCCAAAGCTTGAAGTTATCTTTGCTAAATCTAGGGGGTTTTGCAAGAGAGCCATTATCAATATAGTTTGTGTTTGTGGTGTTTGCCATTATGAGGAATAGCAAGGAAGAGAAAAGAATATAATATAAGCAAGATCTTGTTTATTAGATTAAACAAACTGCTCTGATACCACTTGTTGGTCCCAAAGGGTTATACAAGTTTGTAGAAGGGGGGGTTGAATACAAACACACAATTTTTATCTTTCTAAATTGTTTTATTGATATAATCAAACAATTTACAGTTAGTTGCGGAATAAGATTAAGGATTAAACCTAATCTAAACAAACTATGAGAACACTAAGATTTCTTGCACTCGAAATAGAGAGAAAGAAATAAGAATACTTAAGATAAGTATTCTAACACACAGATTCAGCGAGATAAGGAATGGTCGAGTACTTCAAAAATGAAGTAGGGTTTTCCTTTTATACTGCATGCATTTAATGCAAGTCAGTACACCTTTACACGTGGCAGCCTCTGGTTGGATGCATGAGATTGACTTCTAAACAACATCCTTTTGGCCGTATGATGAACAGTGTAGTGGCATAGTTGGTTGTACGATTTCAGACAAGGGATGTCTTTTCCGACAAATCGTACAAAAGGCGTGCAAGGGGGATAAGACATAGTTGCTTGTAGAACATGCTTCATGACTAGCGTTCGCTGAATGAACCTTTATCAGCGAATGATAAAGTTCAGCGTCCGCTGAAGTCTTCCACTTGAAACTTCACATTGAGTGGACAAGTCTTGGCTTCACTGATATCCGCATCAGGTCACTAGTAGACTTAGTCGCTGGTTCTTTGGCTTGATCTTCGACTTCAGCGTAGAACAAAATTAATTTATTAACTCAAAATACATTTGGAAACTATATCCGGACATTCAAAAGTATCCGAAATCACCAAATTGGTCAAACAGCTAAAGTATCCGGATACCACATATTATCCGGACAACACAACTTTTCCGGACAGCAAGACTTTTCCGGACAACATAAGTAATCCGGACATCATCCGGAAACCTAAGTAATCCGGCCGCTATCCGGTATCTAATTCTATCCGGAAAACATAGGAAAAAGTAACTTACCCGGATAAGGAATCCGTCCGGACACTAGCAACCAGATTACCCGGACACTACCAACAAAACTACCCGGACACATTCAACCCGTGTCCGGACACCTTTGTCGGTGTGTCCATTTTCGACCCAGAATTGACAGAAATTAATACCAGACATGGAATCGCCTATTCTACTCCGATAGAAACAATATATAAGCAATTACACACATAACTTACAAAGGAAACATACATGAATTTACTTCCAAATTCCCAATTGATGATTTAACCTAGTTTCCCCTCCTTTCTCCTTTTTGCTCTCAATACTCACACTTACACACACACACTGAATTTCTGTATTTTATGAAAATATCTTATTCCTACTAGATAATATCCATCATAATTATCATTTCAACCCTCAAACTTTCCATTAATGACCAAAACTCCATTAACTTATAATTTAACTAACTTTTACCTTAAACATACTATTATAAACTTAATTAACTTTAACGATAAGAGGGTTTAACTAACGAACTTACCCGGGGTATTACAAGCGGTACTAAAACAGACTTAGTATTTTTCTTTGATAGTGAAACTCTAATACATAATGTTTACTTACAATTTTCACTAAGTGTTTCTCAGGGTCATTATCAAATCACTGAGGGTTTGGATCAACAGAAAGTGGATTTATAAATACCCTTAATACCCTTTCTTTAGTTTTTTTAATTTAAAGTTATCAAATTTAATAATTTCCTAATTTATTATGATTTTGTGGTTTATATTAGATGTCACAGATCTCACGAAATGCAAGGATCTCAAAAGAAAGCCCCCTCTTGTGTGTGTGTATATATATATATATTTGTATATATATGTATTCGTTATGGTGAGAAGTTAATTATGGTGAGAAGCGTAAAAAGGAATATGGACCCTTGGATTAATCGTAACTGAAGATCAATATTAAGAAACACCAAGATGCAACACAACAGACAGTGAGAATCGCAATTCATGGATGGGTATGATATTAAAAGTGATCAAGGGTACAGATCCCTTTTTACCTCCTCACGTGATCTTTTGTCTCTCTCTCTCTCTCGCTCTCTCTTTATATATATATATATATATATATATATATATATATATATATATATATATATATATCGGGAGGTTTAGGGGAAACTCTAAATAAATGAAAAAAATAAAAACACTTTATCAACCGTTAAATTAACTGACCTATAGATATGCTTAAAGAGATAGAACGTTTCAATAAAACCATATATATATATATATATATATATATATATATAAACGTGGTAATTTGTGATACCGTGAGATCCAATATGAGTTAATCATTTAGGTTTATTGATTTTATTTAATAATTAAATATGAGATCCAATATGAGTCAATCATTTAGTTTATTTAACGATTCATTCCTAAAATCATGGATCCGCCCCTAAAATTATGGCATCAGTTTCAAAATAATTCCCTAATCATCATCTCTCTTAAACGTCTCATCTCCTACACAATGACTCTACAATAAAACTCCAATCGATGCATAAACTCTCATTACCATCACTCTTAGTAGCTTTGCAACCTGTGAAAGAGGCGTTTGGTGAAACCCATCACATCCTTTCAAAGTGATTACAAGTTTTGGCTAGTTTCATCTCTCTCGTTTTTCCATGACATATTGTTCTTCCCTTGTTGTCGAAGTTTATTGGAATTATTTTTGATGAATGTGTTGTTAATAAACGTTCAGGAAGTTTTGTTGTCAATTGACTTTAAGAGCTTTGTTGCGATGGATGGTCTTTGGTGCATCTGGCTTGATGAATTGGATGGCTTTCATAGTTGGCATCACATTGGGTATCACAGTGGTAGTGACGATGAGTATCATACATGTTCTTAGGTATCACAATAGGTATCCTAGTGGTGGTTCCGAACGAAACACGATGATTCTCCTGAAAAATGAATTGGTTGAATTTGATGATGAATTGGATGACGGTGGTGGTTTCATAGTAGGCATCACAGTGGTATCATGTTTGGCACGTTTTATTCTCATTTTATAGCATATTTTGCATCGTTTTTATGTTCGGTTCTAGTGTGTCTCATGCATTTTTATTACCTTTTGTTTAGTTTTTCTCTTGTCAATGCTTATCACTTCGTTGCAGGTATATTCACGTTTTCTGTGAGTATTTTTAGTGTGCAGGTATTTTTGGACCGGATGGAGAGAGGAAGGGAAGAAATGCAAGCTTTGTAGAGGACGGAAAAGACGAAGAAATGAAGTTGGGAATTGCTCACGCCCGCGAGTGATTGGCTGTGTGGCCGCGAGCAAGAAGGAATCTGGATGCTGTCAAATTTACACTGCTCGCGGCCGCGAGCATTATAAAGCGCGGCCGCGAGCGACGCTGCTGTCAAGTTTTTGTGTTTTTTTAGTCAGGGCTATTTTGGTCATTTGGGCCTGGCTATTTAAGCTTTCTAGTGCTTTCCTTTTGGGCAGAGACCCCTATTGTCACTCTTTACTATTTTTAGGGTTTCCATTACGTATTAGAGTAGATTTTTAGTCACTTTTTGGGATTGGAGCTTACAAACTCTGGATTTGCAGCTATGGCCATGGATGAACTTGATTTTTGAGCATCAATCTATGAATTAGAGAGTAATTGTATATCCTTCTCCCTTTTACATTTTCTTTCTCTTCTTAATTTGTATTTTTAGCTTAGATTCTTTAAGCTTTAATAGTTAATTCCAATTTTCTGCAACTATTTGATTTGTAGTTCTAGGTTCTTCAAGTAATTTCATGGTTTTTACATTTTCTCTGATTTTAGCTTTGTCTATTCTTTGCAATTGATAATATAGTTTCATTGACTTGTTCTTCTTTAAGTTTTGTGTTAGAGTTTATGTTTTCTAAATTAGATCTTATCATTATTCTGATGTTCTTGATAATGTAGATCTAGGGTTTATGTGTTTTTCATTTCTGAATTGTTTTGTTCATAGATTAACCCTTGTTTAACCTTGTTTTTGGTCTAGTATGTCGTTTTCTCCATTTTTGCTTGATTGATTCTTAGTAATTTGTTGTTTCCTTCATTTATGTGTGGTTAATTTCTTAGTTTAGGGTGAATATTGGTAACGATCTGATCAGTGTGAATTAGTTGTTTTAAGTAAACAATTTATTGATGAAATAGTCTTTGATTAGCCGACTGACGGAAGTTGGGGGTTACTAAAAGACTACTATTCGGTGATTGTTGAATTTAACAGTTGAGATTTAAATGGAAATTTGATTTTAACTTGGGTTAACCAATTGGTGAATATCATCACATCATGAAAATAGATGTGTTGATTGTTTGGGAATATTTTGTCTAGCTTAATGCTTCTTTTTAGATTAATCGATATGGAGATAATCGGTTTTCAATTAAGAAATGTTTTCGTCGCCTTGGAAGAGGGACGAAAGTAATGTTTGAATTGGACAAATCCCACTTTGAAAGGTCTTAATCAATATTCACCATCTTAGGTAGCTTAGTGTAGGATTTAATGTCTTTTAATTTCAAGTCTTAGTGTAAATTAGGTTTCCTTTAGACTTTTATTTTAGTTGTTAATCTAGTTTTATTTGTTTCGTTAATTCTTTATTTTGCTTAGCCTCGTTTAGTTTTAAATGTCGTTAATGTTAGTGTAGCTTAAGTGTTAGATTTTGTCATTTGATTCCTAGTGTTAATCCAATCTTCGATTCTTGATTACGCGCAACTAGCTAATATCGTGGGTAAATCTGTGCTTATTCTCTTGTCTCCCCGTGTTCGACCCGTATGCTACGACACCGTACGCTTGCGGTTACAAATGATTTTAAAACTCAAACAAGTTTTTGGCGCCGTTGCCGGGGAGGCAATTAGAGTAACATAGAATATAGCTTGTGGTATACTAGGATGCGTTTCCCTATCTTTTCTACCTTTTGTGGTTTTGGTTAAAAAAAATTAAAAAAAAAATAAACCTGAGATTTTTGCCTTAGTCGCGGCCGCGAGCAATATAAAGCGCGGCCGTGAGCATCACTTCTGTTTGATTTTGGTAGTTCCTCGCGACTGCGAGCATTATAAAGCGCGGCCGTGAGCTTAGCTTCTGTTTGATTTCAGGTGTTCCTCGCGGGCGCGAGCAATATAAAGCGCGACCGCGAGCACCTGTTCTGTGAAAACTTGTTTCGTATTTCTTTTCTTTTCTTTGTTATTACTATTGCTTGCATGCATTTATATCCTCACATGTTTTTAACAAATTGTTCAATGTTGTGATCCTCAGTAGCCTTGAGTTTTATGCATAGGAGATCACAAGCATTAACGAAATTCCTTTTCGATCCCGAGATAGAAGCTACTGCAAGGAGGTTAAACGCGGAAAGAACACGAAAGTTGAAAGAAGCGAAAATGGCAGAGGAAGCAGAAGAAGAGCGTACACTCAAGGATTTCATCGAACCACAATTCGGCATCACCTCAAGCATTGCTAGGCCACCTATTGCAGCCAATAACTTTGAGATCAAGACCAATCTGATCATGTATATCATGCAAGATCAGTTTGGAGGTACACCCATGGAGAACCCATCAAAGCATTTGAACTCTTTCGTTGAGAAGTGTGATACCGTGAAGATAAATGGGGCCAACGAGGATGCGATCTGTCTAAAGTTATTTGCATTTTCTTTGAAAGATGGTGCAAAGGAGTGGTTGAATAGTCATGATGCAAACTTCTTCACCTCTTGGGATACTCTTTCACGTGCTTTTCTCACTAAATTCTTCCCACCCGGGAAGACGACCAAGCTTCGCACTGCCATCAACAATTTCTCTCAGTTTGACCAAGAATCTTTGTATGAAGCCTGGGAAAGGTTTAAAGGGCTCCAACGTCAATGTCCTCATCATGGAATACAAGATTGGATGTTGATCCAAATTTTTTACAATGGGTTGAAACCGGATGTCCGATTTTCTGTTGATACGGCAGCCGGGGGTACAATCATGAGCAAAACTCCAACCGTTGTCAAGTCATTGATTGAAAACTTGGCCACAAACCACTATCAATGGTCAAGTGAGCGAACCGTTCATAAGAAGGCGACTAAGACATCCGAGAATGACGTTTTTGCAGCTATAGTGGCAAAGATTGATGATATGAGTGCTCGAGTCGATGATAAGTTGACAAAGATAAGCAAGATTCAACAACCTCAAGAGCAGCCGGTTTTATCTTGTGATATTTGTGGGGTACAAGGTCACGATTTTGAATCATGTCCATCAGTTAACAACATGACCATGGAACAGATGAATGCCTTGCAAATTCAGCCTCGTAATCAACATAGAGTCAATGATCCCAATGCTCCTACTTACAATCCGGGATGGAGCAAACATCCTAATCTTTCATGGCGTCACAACATACCTCCATCTCAGATGCAACAACCAACTAATCAACAACCCCAATCCTCTTTCCAGCAGCAACATCATCAGCCACCGATGCAATTCCAACCACAACAACCCATGATGTATCAACCTCAACCACCTTTTCCACAACAACCCGCTTTCCAACAGCAGCAAAATGTCTTCCAGAACCGTCCTCCAGCTCCAAACAACCCTTTTCAGCAACACGCACCGAGAACCTATCTTGAATCCCTCTTGGAAAGTTGCATCCTCAATCAAAACCAAAAGAATGAGCATTTTCAGAACTCAATTCAGCAAGTGAACAGTCGGTTAGAGTCCGTGACTGCCCATAACAAGATGATAGAAACTCAAATGACTCAATTGGCTCAACAACTCACCAATTCCAATAGGCAACAAGGCCAATTTTCCGGGCAACCGGAACAAAACCCAAAAGGCCAAATCAATGCTATCATTTTGAGGAGTGGAAAGACTTTGACAGGAGTTGAAAAGAAAGTCAAGGAGACGGCTACGGTTGGTGAAGATTTGGATACAACTCAAGGGAAGGTTGCGAAAAAGGTTGTGCAAGGAAGTGAGAAACCGGTTAGTGAGGAAACCCATGTCCCTCCGCGTATCACTATCCCGGTTGTCCCATTCCCATCTCGCCTTGAAAAGGCAAGATTAGAAGAGAAATATGCAAACTTTTTGGGAACTTTGAAGCAATTACACGTGACTATCCCTTTTATGGATGCTATAGCGGAGATTCCTTCTTATGCCAAGTTCCTCAAGTACCTTCTTTCGATTAAGAAGAAAAGTCGTATTTTACTATCCGAGGAGTGTAGCGCATTGTTATCTAATACAAAACCCGAAAATCTAGGAGATCCCGGGAGTTTCTCTATCCCTTGCTCGATTGGTGGAGTATGCTTTCATCGTGCACTTTGTGATCTAGGGGCAAGTGTGAGTCTCATGCCACTCTCTATCGTTCATAAGGTGAATTTTCATGAGCTCAAGCCCACCCAAATATCCGTGCAATTGGCGGATCGTTCGGTGAAATACCCACTAGGCATCTTGGAGGACGTACCACTTGTGGTGGGCGAAATGACAATTCTGTGTGACTTTGTTGTGATGGAAATGCCCGAGGATGCCAATGTTCCTATTATTTTGGGTAGACCCTTCCTAGCCACTGCGGGAGCCATGATTGATGTGAAAAATGGCAAGCTTTCTTTATCGGTTGGAAATGAAAAAGTTGAATTTGAGCTGAAGAAATCCATGGGACTACCACCTCAAGTTGATGATTGTTACACCTTGGATTCACTTGAAAACCTGCTGGAAGAAGATGAGTTAAAGGTTGAGGGGTTGATTCGTGTGGATGAGGATGCAAAGATAGTTGAGGCGATCTTTGATGCAAGCCCCCCGTTTCGGAAAAATGAGTCGGTCTTGAATATCTCAATAGTTGTTGAGGGAGAGGATATTGTGGCACCACCGAAGGGAAGCGGATGATCCAGAAGCACCCGCCTCTAGCTTGCAATCTCAAATTGATGCCTTGAGCGCCCAGTTACAGTCAGTAGTTACCGACACTCATCAGACACGACTTTTGGTTGGGGATATCCACAAATACTTTGCCGACACGGGTCACTTCCCGCACCGTGAGTTTTAGGCGTTGTCTCTCTTTTTCCTTACTTCTTTTTGTAGTTTTCATTTTGCATATAGGGCTCATTTAGTTAATTGCATTTCATGCATGCATTCTATTCCGAGCATTGAGGACAATGCTCCTTTTTGCTTGTGGGTGGGCATTCTTCTTTTTTTCTTTTAGTTTTATTTGCTTAGTCTATGCATTTTAGTGTTTGTATATCCTTCTTCCCCCCCCCCCCCCAAAAAAAAATCCAAAAAAAAGAATTTTGAAATATCTCCACGGCATTAGAGCTTGTAGTAACCACCTCTCACTTAGCATGATCCAACTGTTAGGTGTACCAGTGTGTTTTGCGGTGTATAACCATGTTGTAAAGATTTTTTTTAGGAAACATTGTTTTGCTTTAGTTGGTCACTTGCACACACCATCTTGTATATTGCTACACGCTACCACTAGGATTATCTTTATTGTCGTAGTCCTCCTACATTACACTCGTGACTACATGAATGGATTACACCTTGTGAGAATTTGGGCCGTATTGGATTGACACATTCATAATCAATCCCACTTTCTTTCTTCTTGTGTGTTACCTCCTATCGAGGTGTATCTTTAGGTGTTTGACAAAATTCTCGTCTAGGTTGATTGTGAAATTGCATAGAGGCCATCATTCTCTAATAAATCCCAATAGTTAAAAATATAAATATTTACCATTTGTAGCCACTTTGAGCCCAAACACTAGCCTTTCTTTTTGAATACCCATAAAACCCCAAAAATTGCACACTTAGGTTAAAACTTCCCGAAATGACATGGATTTAGGAATTTACTCTAGAAATAAACACAAGCATAGCTTGTGGGTGGTTTGTTGAATCCCCAAAACAAGCATAGCATGTGGGTTCACAAAACCTAGCGCAAAAAAAAAAAACATAAACAAAAGCAAAATGAAAAAGAAAAAAAATGAAAAAAATATATATCATTGTATTTAGTCTTTGCCTATAAATACAAAATAAGTCATGAGTACATCGAAAACATTAGGGAAGAGCCTAAATGTGCACACAAAAAAAGACCTATAAACCCAAAAATAAAGCCCGATAAGTATTCCTAACCCCTCCGTACCCCTTAGCCTTACCCGAAAGTCCTCGATTTATGCAGTTTTACAAAAGATCTTTAGACTTGAGAATTGTTTCAAACGCGTCAAAAGTGCATTCTTATTTCTCGTTGGGAAGGCTTAGTGTATACACAACCTGAAAAACACATTTGAGTGAATTGAGCGAAACTGTGAGCTTCCATTCTTGTAGATCACTCTCCCCTCCCTTAGCGGCTACGGTAATGTATGCAATGTCCTATTTGGTGCGTTTTTTGTAATATACTTGGCTTGATGTTGTGTCGGTTTGATACTTTGGTAAATAGGTGTTTCTTTTATATTGTTAATCTGAACACATGGTACAATGTCGCATTTCTATACCGGGAAACTGAATCATTGAGTTATGCTTAGTGAGGTCGTGTCTTTACTCGTTTTGATTATCATGGAGGTCGTCGTTTGTTCTTTTTCCCTTTTTTCCTTCCCTCTTTTCTCAGGTTCTGCTTAATAAACAACTCTAGATTCTTCCTTGGGGACAAGGAAGGTTTAGCTTGTGGGTATTTTGTTTGGCACGTTTTATTCTCATTTTGGTTCTAGTGTGTCTCATGCATTTTTATTACCTTTTGTTTAGTTTTCTCTTGTCAATGCTTATCACTTCGTTGCAGGTATATTCACGTTTTCTGTGAGTATTTTTAGTGTGCAGGTATTTTTGGACCGGATGGAGAGAGGAAGGGAAGAAATGCAAGCTTTGTAGAGGATGGAAAAGATGAAGAAATGAAGTTGGGAATTGCTCACGCCCGCGAGTGATTGGCTGTGTGGCCGCGAGCAAGAAGGAATCTGGATGCTGTCAAATTTACACTGCTTGCGGCCGCGAGCATTATAAAGCGCGGCCGCGAGCGACGCTGCTGTCAAGTTTTTGTGTTTTTTTAGTCAGGGCTATTTTGGTCATTTGGGCCTGGCTATTTAAGCTTTCTAGTGCTTTCCTTTTGGGCAGAGACCCCTATTGTCACTCTTTACTATTTTTAGGGTTTCCATTACGTATTAGAGTAGATTTTTAGTCACTTTTTGGGATTGGAGCTTACAAAATCTGGATTTGCAGCTATGGCCATGGATGAACTTGATTTTTGAGCATCAATCTATGAATTAGAGAGTAATTGTATCTCCTTCTCCCTTTTACATTTTCTTTCTCTTCTTAATTTGTATTTTTAGCTTAGATTCTTTAAGCTTTAATAGTTAATTCCAATTTTCTGCAACTATTTGATTTGTAGTTCTAGGTTCTTCAAGTAATTTCATGGTTTTTACATTTTCTCTGATTTTAGCTATGTCTATTCTTTGCAATTGATAATATAGTTTCATTGACTTGTTCTTCTTTAAGTTTTGGGTTAGAGTTTATGTTTTCTAAATTAGATCTTATCATTATTCTGATGTTCTTGATAATGTAGATCTAGGGTTTATGTGTTTTTCATTTCTGAATTGTTTTGTTCATAGATTAACCCTTGTTTAACCTTGTTTTTGGTCTAGTATGTCGTTTTCTCCATTTTTGCTTGATTGATTCTTAGTAATTTGTTGTTTCCTTCATTTATGTGTGGTTAATTTCTTAGTTTAGGGTGAATATTGGTAACGATCTGATCTGTGTCAATTAATTGTTTTAAGTAAACAATTTATTGATGAAATAGTCTTTGATTAGCCGACTGACGGAAGTTGGGGGTTACTAAAAGACTAATATTCGGTGATTGTTGAATTTAACAGTTGAGATTTAAATGGAAATTTGATTTTAACTTGGGTTAACCAATTGGTGAATATCATCACATCATGAAAATAGATGTGTTGATTGTTCGGGAATATTTTGTCTAGCTTAATGCTTCTTTTTAGATTAATCGATATGGAGATAATCGGTTTTCAATTAAGAAAGGTTTTCATTGCCTTGGAAGAGGGACGAAAGTAATGTCTAAAAAAAATATTATTTATATGATAAAGACAATAAAATCTTTGTTTTTGGTAAAACTTGTATCTTTTAAACAATAGATAAATTTAAAATTACACTTACAGACAGGGCTGTAAACGAACTGAACGTTCAACGAACCGTTCGTGAACCGTTCGGCGGGAAGTTCGTTTATGTTCGTTTATTTAATAAATGAACGAACATAAACACGTTTTTTTGTTCGTTTAGTTAAATGAACGAACATGAACAATGGTCTCGTTCGTTCATTTATGTTCGTGAACGTTCGTTCATTTATGTTCGTTCGTTTACGTTCGTTTATGTTCGTTAATGTTCGTTTATGTTCGTTTATGCCTGTTTATATATATAAACATATTTATATAATATGAAATTAATATGTATAATCATCAAGTAAATTGATCTTTTAGAATATATTTTTATATCTCCTAAGTTAACCCGGTTTTTCATTTGATTAAAGTATTTTTTACGAACGAAATGATGAGTATGGTGGTTGTTTTTTGTTCATTTGGGTTCGTTCGTTTATGTTCATTTAAGTTCGTTCGTTTACGTTCGTTCGTTTATGTTCATTTAAAGTCGTTCGTTTACGTTCGTTTACGTTCGTTTAAGTTCGTTCGTTTACGTTCGTTTAACTCTTAATGAACGAACATAAACGAACACGAACAAACAAAAACTCTTAACGAACGAACATGAACACAAAAAATCTCGTTCGTTTACCGTTCGTGTTCGTTCGTTTGTTCGGTTAAGTTAAACGAACGAACACGAACAAGACTCCGTTCGTGTTCGTTCGGTTCGTTTACAGCCCTACTTACAGACATATGTTTCAAATATGATATTTATTGTTATACTACAGATGAATAAATCTCGATTTTATTTTATTTTTTTATTTTTCTGTTTTTACCGACTTTATAATAGAGTTTTGTGGATTTAGGTTTAATATGATCTAGTTTATGTTAGGTCTAATAATGTAATTTTTTTATAAAATAATAATTGAAGTATTTTGATAGAGTTTAATGATTATTCTAATTATATTTTAGAAATTTTATATTTAAATTGATATGTTTAATCATGTATTTGATTATATTTATCAATTAGTAATAAATTATAATATATTTTTTAAAAGGTTGTACATATATACTAATTAATTGTAATCTTGAATTTTAAGTAATGTACATCAACACTACTAAACAAACCTTATTTTCCGACGGATTTCCGACGGAAATTAAAAAAGTCAAATCTCATTGACTTTCGTCGGAAATCTGCCTAAATATATATAGAGGAAGGTTCAAATGAAAACTCAAATTCAATTGTAAACACGAGGACAAATCTCGTCCATTGATCGCAGCCATATTTAAGTCATTCCTAAAATTCAGCTTTAGGGGTATTTTCGTCAAATTAGAATGAGCGCATCCTTTATTGACTTTTTATTTTCTTTTTTAATTAAAAAACTTTTACCCCCTTAAATTTTAAAATAAATTATCTCAAAAATTACTAATATTTTAATCAAACAAATTACATCAAAAAAACGAGAATTTCGTGCTCTTCGATATGGCATCCATCATGATATAGTTTTTTTTCGTTTTAACCGTTTTTACGTGAAATCGTGTATATGTGTTATATTCAGAGTGAATAAAGGTACATTTATTCAGTTTTGAATATTTACATCTATTCAGTCTGAATATATAGAGTTACTCAGACTGAATAAAGGTACAAAATTTAAACATTTATTCGTTTTGAATATCTACCTTTATTCAGTCTGAATATAACACATATTCAGTCTGAATATAACACATATTCAGACTGAATATAACACATATTCAGACTGAATATAACACATATTCAGACTGAATATAACACATATTCAGACTGAATATAACACATATTCAGACTGATGTATTTATATGTGTTCTTCAGTTTTTCGTTTTTTGAGGTTTTTCTTTGAACCTCCCTCTCTCTCTCTCTCTCTCTATATATATATATATATATATATATATATATATATATATATATTGTGCGTTTCAATTGTAAACCAAACAATTCTAACAAACTATACAAACCACTATATATATATAAAAGATTATGAACTTAGGAATAAATTAAAACTCAAACGGGAATCATTTTAGCATGCCCCTCTGCAAGTGATCTATTATGATCATTCAAGTAACCAAGATCTCGTATTTGATTTCGTTTATTATGTTCCATTAAATGTTAACTGTGCAAGTATGATGTTTGTCAATGGGGTACACCTTTTAATGGAGGAGAATACTGGATGATGAGCAGCAGAATGTATATGGATCAGAAGCCTCGATGATGGGTAGTTTAGGAGGACCTTTTGAATAATTACACCATTTTTGTTTATTCAAACCTCATTTTCATGCTTACCTTTCTTTGATATAAATACATCAGTTTGAATATGTGTTATATTCAGACTGAATATGTGTTATATTCAGTCTGAATATAACATATATACACGATTTCACGTAAAAAACGGTTAAATCGAAAAAAAAACTATATCATGATGGATGTCATATCGAAGAGCACGAAATTCTCGTTTTTTGATGTAATTTGTTTGATTAAAATGTTAGTAATTTTTGAGATAATTTATTTTAAAATTTAAGGGGGTAAAAGTTTTTTAATTAAAAAAGAAAATAAAAATTCAACAAAAATAAGCGCTGATTCTAATCTTTCCAATTTTACCCCTGCGCACTAAATATTCATTAAGCCATGGACAGAGTTTTCAACTTATTTACAAAATTGCCACCGTGTTTTTTTGCCATTGATCTCTTCACCAGATTATTAATCAACGACTGTGGTTTGTCCTCACGTTTACAATTGAATTTGAGTTTTCATTTGAACCCACCCCTATATATATATATATATATATACTAGTCTTTGGCTCGCCCGTTGCGCGACGATCAAATTTGTGTTTTAAGTTAATTATTTGATGTTTAATAGTTGTTGAATAATTTTGTGACACATACAATAATTGATAAAAAGAAAACAAAAATTCTACAAATAGGGAATATTATCTTGAAGATAAAAATATGTCTATTAAGTTTGATACCTATTATAAATGTCGTTACTAAATGAATTTATCAAACGAATACACAATAATTGCATATTTATATTTTTGAAGAATGTTCAAACTTATAATCCAAAAGTCAGTTGATAATTGATATCTTTTTTTTCCAAGTAACTAAATCTCTTATGATAATTCTAAAGGTGTTTCGTTGACAGAATGAAATTTGATAGAATTGTAATTCGTCGAAATAATTCGACTTTGAAGTAAAAATTGATATGAAATTGCAAAAAGAAAAAATCACGACAATTTAGTGATTATTTGTATCAAATCCCATACTAATTTCAACAAATCACATACTAATCACGACACATTAATTCGTATATATTTATGATATTTAATAATATAATTAAATCCAAAAATATTCAATATTGGGCTCATTTCGAAGGTATTGACAAATCGATTACAATGGTATAATTTGTAAAAAAATAGAAATGTTTTTAATGCATTTTAGTTCATATACATTATTTATGTTTATATGATAAGAGTCTAAAATGAAAAATAAAACAATAAGGAATTAAAAGTAAACTACATACCTAATTATAAGGGTAGTAAATGTAACGTACAAACTAAAAAAAATTGAATTAAGTAGGAGTGAATGTGAGTGTGCTAATTGAACTTATAATGTAAACTACGTCCAGATACATGTTTATGCGGGAAAATACTGAAGTCGGCTCAACAGAAGACGACACGTGACATGCTAGTTACTCATGCTAGTTACTCATTTATTATATGTATAGATTTTTGGGATTACTATACACGATGGAGATTTTTTTTGAATTTATTATAAGTATGGATATGTACGTATGTATCAAAAAAATATTCAATATTAGGCTTATTTTGAAGGTATTGACGAAACGATTACAATGATATAATTTGTAAAAAATAGAAAAATATTTTTTAATGCATTTTAGTTCATATACATTATTTATGTTTATATGATAAGAGTCTAAAATGAAAAATAAAAAAAGTAATGGATTAAAATTAAACTACATAGGTAAATTATAAGGGTAGTAAATGTAAGGTATAAATATTAAAACTTTAATTAAGGAGAGATTTAAGGAGGAGTGAATGTGGGTGTGTTAATTGAACCTATAATGTAAAGGCGTCCAAATACATGTTTAGGCGGGAAAACAATAAAGCCGGCTCACCAGACGACGACACGTGTCAATGTAGTTACTTATTTATTATATGTATAGATTTTTTTAAAAACCTCTACATTTTCCGGCGGATCTCCGGCGGTTTCAAAGTTAATACGTAATTCTTTGTTTTCGATTAATTTTTTGGCGGTTTTTCGGCGCAACCTAATTAATTACTTTTATTAATTTACCTCCGTCGGAAATCAGCCGAAAATAGTTTTTATTAATTAAAACAAAATTAATTTTTTTAGAGTCCGTCATTAATTCGCCAAAAAAAGTTTTTATAAATTAAAAAAAAAATTGTCCGTCGGAAATCCGTCGCAAATATTGATTAGAAATTAAAAGAAATTAGTTTTTTATAGTCCGCCGTAAATTATTTTTAAAAATAAAAAAATAATTTTTATTGTTCGTCGGAAATCCGCCGAAAAATACTTTCTAGAAATTAAAAATTTTAATTTTTTACAATCCGCCGGAAATTATTTCTAGAAATTAAAAAAAAAAATTACAATCCGCCGGAAATTATTTTTAAAAATAAAAAAATAATTTTCATCATCTGCCGGAAATAGTCCTAGAATTTAAAAAATAATTTTTTTATTGTCCGTCGGAATCCGCCGGAAATAAATTATATAAATTTAAAGGAAAATTAAAAAAAACTAATATCCGCCGAAAACTTGATGTTTAGTGGCGGATTTCCGACGGATTTCTTTTTCCTATATAATTTTGGATATATTTAATGATAAATCAAACTTAATTTACTTTATTGTAGAATATATCGGCGAATACACAGTTTTCAAATTAAAATGCGTAGTATATACATTCAGTTCACATAACGGTTCACAAAGATGAAGTAGACACGGGTATATATATACATTCGGTTCACATAACGTCTAAGCACACAGTAAACATATGATGAGCCCAAACAAGAGATCCAGGAACACCAGTAGTGATCATGACAATTTATGTTTGCGCCACACATGTATGAGTTCACATGTATATACACTCGGTTCACATGCTTCACATGCATATATATATGTTTATGTTTATATGCATAGAGAGTAACATGTATCCACATATGTTTATGTTCATGTGTATATATACCTATAACGGTTCACATACATATATATATATATATATATATATATATATATATATATATATATATATATACATTCACTTCATATATATGGTCACATACAGACTTATTGATCTTTAATGGAATCAATTGGGCTTTGATGTATCCCAAGTGCACGAGTTGAAGCATCGAGAGGAGGAACGTCGGGCAGAGGAAGAGAGCCGTCGGGAAGAGGAAGCGAGACGTCGTTTAGAAGAAGCGAGATTTCGAAAACAATATGAAGAGATGTGCGAGTTGGTCAAAAGTCTCAGTCAGAATTCGTCGCGTCTGCCTTCGTAGTGATGATGAAACTTTTATAATTGTGTGGTGTGTTGTTTGAACAAATTTGGAACAATTTGGATCAACTATTTGGTCGTTTTTCCGCGAACAATGTATTGGTTGTTTTTAATTTATGATATTTAGCATTTTAACAGTTTTAGCAGTTTTAAAAGTTTTTAGCAGGTTTTTGAATCAAAAAACAGGTTTTAGCAGTTTTTAGCTGATTCCTAGAAATTTGGACATTTTTTTCAGCGGATTTGCAGGGGGATATATGTCTGCCAAAAATAATAAAAAATATATATAAATAATAAATCTGTAAATAAAAAGATATTAAAAAACTATTAAAAAAATTATTTTCGGCGGAAATCCGCCGAAAAATTTGGCCATTTTTTTCTCGTTTAAATAAATAAATAAAATTTAAATAAAAAATATTTTATTTCCGACGGAATAATCCGCCGCAAATAAAAATTTTAATTATTTTCTTAATCAATAATTGACTAATCGGGTCCTTTTTGTTCCGACGGTTTTTCGGCGGCCCTTTTCCGCCGAAAACGCAATCCGCCAGAAAATCTTAGTTGCGGCGCCCGATTATCTAGCGACCTTATCCGCCGAAAAATCCGTCGAAAATGGGTTTTTTCGGCAGATTTGTCCACCGGAAATTGTGTCCTGTTTTATAGTGCAATAAACATTATTTGATGCATAAAAAATTGTTTTTAAGATTTTTAAAAATATTTTATAATAATATTATTTATACTTAGTATTTCTTGTGGACTTTTGGAATAACAAACTACCATGATAGATGCTTCCATCCAAGTTCCAACCCGCTTTATTTTCATTCTTCTATATATCAACATCGATACTCTTACGCCGTGTTCTATAATCTGGAGAGAAAAGAAAAGAAAATAAACGGATGGAAAAGAAAGACATGGAAAAGAAAGGGAAGAAAATATTTTTTCATGTTCTTGAACAAGAGAAAAAAGAAAGAAAAAACGTCATTTTTACTAATATACCCTTAAAATATATCTTTTATAATGAAAGAACGGATAGTTTTGTCATTTTAATAATTTTAGTAATTTTTTTAAATGTTTTTAATTTCTTTTTTTTCCTTTCCTTTTCCTTTCCTCCCACGTTTAAACAAAAGTTTTGGAAGGAAACTTATCATTATTTTCCTTCCATTTCTTTTCCTTTCTCTCCTAAAAACGGTTCGAGAACACAAGTTTTTTTTACTTTCCTCCTCTTTCACTCCCTTTCCTTTCCTTTCCTTCATAAAATGAGTTTCGAGAACACAGTGTTAATGTTAACAACTTTTTTTCTATTTTTAAAATATTTTTATTTGGCTTTATTTAAATGTTAAGAACATAATTTTTCAAACCAAGTATTAACTCAATAAATCAAATAAATAAAAAACTTTGAGGTTTTTGAAAAAAAATGTTTTACAAAATTTATCTATTTCTACAAAAAAATAGTAATGAAAATATAGGAATTTATAAAAGTTCAATTTTAGGTTTACATTTTTAGTTTAAGTTATTCACTAGTGGATACATTACTAGAAAAAGAGGTATCAATGACGAAAAAATAATGAGAGAATTAGTGACGGATAAGCGACGGAACGACCACAAACACCATTCGTCGTTGATCTATCTAGCGACAAAGTGACGGAAAGGTTCTCGTCAAATGACAGATCAGCGACGGAATGCATTAATTTATATTTAAAAAATAAAAGAAAAATCCACGTGTTCATCACAAATTAGTGATGGATTAGTGACAAAATCGTTGATTTCCTTTTAAAAAAATAAAATCCACATCTCCGTCGATAATTAGTGACGGATTAGCGGCGGAATACATAGTTTTTTTATTCCTCGTTTACATGTCCTACATGTTTATGTGTACATGTGTTTGTGTTATACGTATTCATCAGTCCACATTGGTTGCTAATCACGATTGAATCTATTTGTTAATGTATTGTGTTGTATATATATATATATAGTGGCGTAGTAATTTGTAACTTTTTTCGTGTAAACTTTGGATTTCATAGGTTTTCTTGATAAAATTGTTTCATGAAATTGTTTATTTTGACGAAAGTGTTTCATATCATTCATTTTTTGATGAAACTGTTTCATATATTTGGAAAAAGTTTCATCAAACTGAGAAAATATATGAAACTACATAAAAAACACAAATATATGAAACAATTTCATCCACAAATAAATGATATGTGTGATCCCAGAACAAGTAATCAATCAATATAAATTGTAACACCCCGTAAATTCTAACTCGAATTGTAAATAAGTCAATTTAGATTTATTAGGGCAAGGTGTTGCATTAGAATGTGGGACAAGTAATGCTAATTGGATCTCTCGAGAAATTGGCCAAGTTTGGGCTTGGTACAAGTCCAGCGAGTATGACACCCGCGAGAGTGACATGGTCACTTTCACAGTGTCACTTTCGCCGAAAATGTACCGTGGGCATTTTGGGTAGCGGGCGAGAGTGCCGCGCGAGAGTGACAGTGGCAATCTCGCCTGTCACTCTCGCCGTCGGGCTCCAGAGTGTTTTAAACCCACGACTTCAACTCCCTTTCATTTTCTATTCCACCCATTTCTCTATAAACCCTCCCAAACCAAACCCTAACCCTCTAAATCGTATTTGGAACTTTTGAAGCCAAAAATCTTGCAAATCAAAGCTTCTTTCTCGGTTCTTAACAAGGAATTATGGATGGAGGTTAGAACCCTTCTTCTCACTTTCGTTTTGGTAAGATTTTTACACTTTCTAGGGTTTTACCCAGCTCTCTCCTAAACCTTTCATTTATTTGGATGAAATGAAGATTGAATGTCACTTTGGTAACACTAGAAGTGTTTGGTTGGTGGATTCACTTGATGGTTGAGGTTTTGGAAGATTTGGACTTGAAGATACAGACTTCTTCAAAGGAGCATACGTATGGGAAAATCTAGATTTAGCTTAATCTAGCGAGGTGAGTTCAAGTTACTTTGCGAAAACTTTGTACATGCCAAAATGTTATTTTTTCCAAGTAATTGTGTGTTTTACCTTAAAATTATCAATATTGGATTATTTGGTGGATTTTACCTTTTGAGGTATTAATTGTGGTAAATATTGTAAAACACTACTTTCGGATATTTTGGAAAATGTGATAATAAATCATACATGAAAATGAGTTGTTGATTGATGTGATAAATAGAGTCTATTTATTATGAAAATGCATTTGTGGATGATTTGGAAATATGCATATAGTACATCATGTGATGTTTGAAAATGTAAAAGTATGAGTCCTTGGAAATGAGGGTTTTCCCGATCCAAAGTTCTATTTCGGGTTTTCATGGAATTGAAGTGTTTACCGGCAAACGGTGTGTGTTGTTATATTTTATGTCATTTTATGACTTTCATAAACTACCTTTTTGGAGTTAGTTGAGTTTGTGGCTCAGTATTGAATTTTATTAAGTCTTGGGGACATTTGTCCAGTTTTGGTAACTCAAGATTGAGTTTTGTTAATGAATTATGCTATATGGGAATTGCATGTTTTGAATGCATGTGTTTATTCATTTGGGGTCATGTAATATTTAGACCTTGATAGCCATGGATCCATAGGCATTTGAGTTTCCCTTAGTCTCACGGGCAAGAGGTCGGAATTGATTAAGCTTAGTTTACGAGACGTTAGTTTATTTTGTAGCACGGAATATGCATCGGGTTCCATGATAAGTAAGACGTGGACCTATATGGTCGGGCGTCGTCTCATGGGCAGTAAGGTGTAATTCCATATGTGCTTAGCACGGGATAGGCATCGGGTTCCATGATAAGTAAGGCGTGGACCTATATGGTCGGGCGTCGTCTCATGGGCAGTAAGGTGTAATCCCTAATCTGCTGTTGTGGATTTGGAGTGACCCAATGTATAGACCTGGAGTGGTTGAAGTTGGGAACTCCCTAGTCTCGCGGGCAATAGATCTGGAGTGATTGAGCTCCGTTTACGAGAGTAATCTGCATGTGTGTTTGATTGCATAGTAGGTGACCCACTTTTGTGTTCCGTCACATGCAATGTATGCGGGCCTTCCCCGTCACCGAAAGGTGTTGTTTTGGGTAATTTTTGCTACTCATGTTTTCGGTGACGTGTTATATTTATATGGATAGTTTTCCATCGTATGTAAGTTGTGGTTTATATCTCATCCGTGTGTGATGTTTTGGGTATTTGTGTTTATCCATGTTTTCGGTAACATATCATATTTATGAGAATTGCATTTCCACGTTATATGAGTTATGGATTATGTTCATCCATGTTTGGGATGTTTTGGATTAATGACAAATTGAATTATGGATTTAATTGTTTAGAGTATCAAATGGTATTTCACCCTATCACGTTGATTTTGGGGATGAATCTATTTTGGAAATCATATTGCATTAAAGACTTCATTATGGGAGTTGTGTGAATTGGAAAATGGGTGATTTGCATTTAAAGTAAACTCTTTTGAAATCATGACTAAAAACTACACTCCTCTCGATTTATGAATTTATATAGTCATGATAAAATTCTTGAACTCACTAGGCGTTAGCCTAACCCTTTTTATTTGTCGGCATGTGCAACAGGCTCAGGTTGGGGTAGCTCTAGCTACATTGTGAAGTGGCGAGTGCTAGTATAATGCACGAGAGGTGACTTGATTAGTGAAGTCTTCCGCAATTGTTTGGACTAGCAACTTGACTTGTGTTAAGTAACGCCAGATTAAGTCATTTTATTGTGGACTTATGATGTTTTAAATTCCGAGGTATTTTAAGGAATGAATTGTAGAAGCGATTATATCTATTTTGGTTATTTTATTGAATTTTAAAGTTAGTTGCTCGTTCCAATTTTGAGGGTGTTACAAGTTGGTATCAGAGCATAAGTTTGAGAGATTTAGGTGTTGATTTTGGATACCTAGACTCAAACTACTGTTTGTTTAAGTAAAAGAGAGTGAAATTCACCTTTAGGCACTTTTAAGATAGGATGTTTTGAAGTTGATGGATGTTATTAGAAACGAGAATCACGTCGAGAGTAACAAGGATAATCATGTACGGTGCGTTCATAGTGACACCTGGCCAGTGTCATGGTGAACCTACTAGTACATGTGCATACTTGAATTACTTTAATGTGATGATCGTTGGGGTAGTAAAGGAGGTACTAAGCTAGTAGTCGTTGGAATAGATGAACGATTCTAGTATTAGTCACTTAGAGTGACGATAAGCATGATGTTTGCTTTAAGTAGACCGTTTCGGGTCAATATTGATGGTTGGACTAGAACCATAGGCTGATTGAGCCGACTTTGATTTGAGGAAAAACCGTAAAGTTAATTGATGTAATTCCCAACTTGCCTTAAGAGGTTAAAGCATCAGGATGACAATAGTGGA
Source organism: Saussurea involucrata (assembly GCA_033807775.1). NCBI lineage: Eukaryota > Viridiplantae > Streptophyta > Magnoliopsida > Asterales > Asteraceae > Saussurea > Saussurea involucrata. Next base: position 4,908,912 of record CM066316.1, read on the forward strand.
CCGGAGGGATTTGGAAGGGTTTGAGTTGAGATGTTGAATGCCGACTAAGTCATGCACAAAGTGTATTTTGAAAATAAATTTCATCAACTATTTCTTGTGTTTCCAATCCTTATATGGATTGTGTTATGAATTTTGGGAAATGTTTGGCACACACACACAAGATTTTGAATCATGGTTTTAACGTGCATGAAACCATTTTATGGCGAGAGTCGCAAACTCCGCCGGGATTTGTTTTGCCTTATTTCATTGTTGTTCAACATTTGTTTTGGATATAATGATAATCATATTTTATGATGTTTAAGATGTTGGGCAATAACTACGGCTTGTGACTTTAACATTGGATCTCCTCCACATATGTTAGAGTTTGGACGGAAAGTTATTTTCCCTTATGTCTATGTAAAGTTATTTTGGGAATTCGTGTAATGTGAGTTGTTAAACAATGTTGTTTATATGATATTACCCTAGAAGGGGATTTTTGGGATTTTGGCGTCGCATTCATGATTGTGCTTATAGCGATTTGGCTTTGGAAGCATGATGTTTAGTGTCGTTTTATTGACTTGAGGTCATTGAGTCCATTGAAGTTCATGGAGTTTTATTGTACGACGTTTTGTGTCGTGTGGGTACAATTTTACTATATGCATACTCTATTTGCTTATGTGAAAAGTTTACGAGTTATGTTGGGCATTTGGTCCCACTCGAGTTTTGGTGAGAAAAGTTAATTTTATGCCATAAGGCGACTAAGAAGAGATGAGTTTGGAACTCTAGTGTCGCGTAACTTTTCTTTCAATAGTTTGTGTTATTGAGTATTTCGTTGCAAATAGTTCAGTGTGGGGATTGACTTATACGTGACTTAAGTAATGCATGAAAGAACATTTTGGTAACATTCATAATAATTTGTTTGGTGCGCTTTCGGTCAGTTAAGTGTTTTAGTATTATTTCCATGTTAATGCGTATATCGACTTAGGGGTGTAAAGCCCGTGTCCCGGTTTGGATATTTTATTTTTGTTTAATGTTTTCTTTAAATAAATGTTTATTAACGGGATTGACGGGAAAGACCAAAAGTGAATTAGTTTTGGTGTTAATTGGTTCATTTGTTAAATCTAAACTTTAGGGGTGGATTTGAAACTACTTCTAAACCTAGGGGCTAAAAAGGGAATGTTTGGCAAATGGGGTGCATGGGGTCGGCCCATGAAGGAAACCGACCCCCCTTCTTTTGTTCTCGTTTCCTATTCACGACACACAAAGAGGCAGCCACAAAAACCCTATTTCGCTACCTCCTTGCCTCCATCGCCAACCCTTTTGCTGCCATCGTTGGCCACCCACAAGTCGTCGCCGCCGTTGGGTTCTGCCGGCGAGAGAAGAGATCAGCGAGAGAGTGAGAGAGTGAGAGAGAGAGCCGGAGATCGGGATTTCCATCGGGGTGCTGTTGGGTTGTCGTCAAGAGGTAAGCCCCTCCCGTTCATTGTTTTCTTTTTCATTGTCGGTAACCACCGCGAAACCGCCACCGGCGCCGCAGCCATGGCTGCCGCCTGCACGCGCCGCCGTGCACCACCAGTCGGCGGCTGTGATGGTGGGTTATGGCTGATAAGGTACGCGTGTGTGTGTGTGTGTGTGGCGGAGATAGGGTGGTCGAGTTATCCGATTGTCTTCGCCGGGTTTTAGCGAACCATCACCATCACCGGCAGCTGCCGCCTCCACGCCGCCGCTGACCGCCACTGCTTGGGGTGGCAGTGGGTGGTGTTGCGCGTTTAGTAGCCTAAAACCCTAAGCCAAAGTATGACTTGCAGGTCTGATTGTATTAAGTCATAGCTTAATGGAGGTTTAACCCATGTTATCATTTTATGTGAAAACGCCTAATCTGTCCCTGACTTGTAAAATCCGTAGTTTATTCTAGGAAGCTCGGATTGAGGTGAAACCAGTGCCAAAATCTCAAATATTATATTGCGTAGGTTTCATATGTTTTACACAAAAATCAATTAAGCCTCTAGCTAGGGTCAAATTAGCAATTTGTACAGACTGGTCCGAAACTCACAGTTTGGATAGTCTGTCTTAGGAAATTCATATAAAATAGTAGGGACCTCGTATGAACGCGTGCGATATGTCCCTGGAAACCTAAGACATAGAACCTTCAGACCATGGAATTATATTTCTGGTTTGATGGGTTTAAGGGGGGTCAAACAGGTCACGAACAGACCTGCAAATCTGGACCAAAAGCTGGAAAATGCACGTTTAGGCTTGTAGTTGTATTTTCGGGTTGGGACTTTACTTTGACACTTTATAACACTTATTTAGGCGGAAATAAGTGAGTTGGAGTTGGCGGATTCTTGTTGCCGTTCGCGGAATTCTGCACTGCTTTTCGAGGTGAGTTCTCTCACTGTGTAGGATAGAGGTTGTATGCGCGCTACTATAGTTCGTGTGTGTTAACTGTTTTGTTTGTGTGTTGAACTAGGCCGAGTTAGTGTCTAGTATGAGGTCTTGGGTGTCGTATAAATCTCGGGGAGACCGAGGAATACGTACTCAAGTGTGGTATGGACTCGGGGAGACCGAGGAATACGTACTCAAGTGTGGTATGAACTCGGGGAGACCGAGGGATGTTTACACGAGTGTGGTATGAGTTCTGGGAGACCGAATGACGTATGCATAGGGATTATTGCATGAGTTTACTTGTATTACTGATCTGCGTGTATTGGTTGTTATATCTATCTGCTGGTAGGGGTGGTGTCGATATAATTGATATCCTATGCATGTGATTGAATTCACTAAGCTTCGTGCTTACTCTTTCCCTACAAATTACTGTTTCAGGTATGAGTGGCAGCAAGGCATGACGGTACACACTGGCGCGTTGTGAAGACCTTTGTCATTAATTATTTTGAGACTTAAGTTTAGACTTATTACATTTTCCGCTGTGTTATTTTGGATTGGCTATTTACTTAACGGTTTTTGATGAAACGTTTATTTGGGCCTAAACATTTATGGTTTTATTTAATAAAATGGTATTTTTAAAAGTTCAAATTAATTGAATTTTTGGGACGTTACAAGTTGGTATCAGAGCACAGCTTGAGCGAATCAAACACATTTCGGTGTGTTTGAACTCAAGTTTGCGGCTATGGAGTTTTCTTTTAAAATTTTGAGAAAATAAAAGAAAGGAAAAGTACGTTTTAGAGGTAGTGATCGAAGGCGCAGTGTGTACAGTCAGCCGATGCCAAGGGAAAAGGTAAAATACTTAGTGTAATTTTTTTGCTTTCTAGAACATAGGAGTATGTATGCTAGATTGCTTGGTGCTTATTACACTGTACTGCATGTTTGTTACTTGCTAGTAGGAATTTACGCTAGTCCTGCTAGGTTGTTAAGTGAATGCCTTATAAGTTGTATGCATTAGGAACCAAATAGCCTTAGAATGTTGGATTTAGTTCTATTGCGCAGCTCTTGTTTGAGTCCAACCGTTGTAGGATAGAATCTTTTATTCGAAAGTCTATCTGATTTCACACTGTATGCGACTGTGCATTCGCGAGGCGACTCGTCAAGACTAGTGGGGATTTCGTCATAGCAAGGGTAGTGGAATGGGGTGAAATTCCTAGTGAGCTAGGAAAAGTGTTTACATATGCTGGTACGGGCATATGGGTGTAACTGTCAGCAAGGAACTACTTGGGCACTTCGGGACGGGACTCGAAACGAGTAAGGATAGGTGTGGAAGGTAGTAGTAGAGCTCCTACTATCTGAAGCACAGGATCCGTGCTTGAGTCGGGGAAAGTCACGGAGAATCCGAGGAGTTGAGCGTGAGCGTAGTTAGCAGGATTTATTGTGTGCTAATAAATCGTTGTAATAATTACCCAGAATGGCCATCACGAGAAGGAGAAACAATGTTGATCCAGATGCGGGTACTGGATTTTCTGCTGAGCAGATTCGTGAGATGATTGCGGCTGAGGTGACGCATGCTATTGGGGAGGCGATCCCCGAGATTATTACCGCCATTCGTAACGAGGTAATAGTGTTGATGGAGGAGCGCATCGCGACGATTCCACCCCCTGCTAGTGGGCAGCCCCGAGCGTGAGAGTTTCAGTATCGGGATCTCTCTGCTTGTTCTCCTCCTGAGTTCAAGGGAGACTCGAACCCGATCGTCAGTATGCGCTGGATCTCGGATATGGAGTGCGCATTCCTTACTAGTGGTTGTCCTGAGAATTTGAAGGTTCGTTTCGCGGTGAACCTGTTACGTGATGGAGCGAAAGACTGGTGTGCTACTGCCTTGACGCTTGCTGAGCGCACTACTTTGACCTGGGAGGAGTTCGTTGTACGATTTCGTGCCGAGTATGTGCCTCCAGTGGAGATGGAGAGGATTGCTAAGGAGTTCTTGGAGCTCATTCAGACTACGGAGACTGTGAAGGAGATGAACCGGAAGTTCACGAAGATGGCACTATTCTGTCCCCAGTATGCTGCTTCTGAAGACATGAAGATGACGCGGTACAAGGATATGTTACGTACCGAGATCAGGGAGTTCGTGAGTACTGCGCAGTATGCTACGCTTGCTGCAATGATGGAGGCTGCCCGGAGACGGGAACTTGAGTTAGAGATACAGGCTAGGAAGAGGAAAGCGGCGCAGGCCATGACACCAGTATCGGTTGTTCCAGCGAAAACGAGGTTTTCGGACTCGCGCTCGAGTCAAAGAAACAGTGAGTTTAAGCCCATAGATAGTAACGAAAGGAGAGATGACAAATGTTTCAAGTGTGGCCAGGTGGGACACTACGGTCGTGACTGCAGGGTATCACTGATGGTCTGTTTTAACTGCAAATAGACGGGACACGTGAAGGCCAATTGCCCGAATCCGAGGGTTGCCGATGGGGGTGGGGCACAAGGAGCTCCTGCGGCTGCTCCTTTGCGTATTACGGATGGTCGTGTGGGTCAGGCTGGGACCGAGACGGCCCAAGGTAGAGTTCATCAACTGAAGGCGGATGAGGCACAGGCTACGCCTAAAGTGGTGACAGGTATATTTCATCACTTGAATTTATTGGTTACTGATTTTATATGTGGTTACATTTTGCTTAAACTGTATGATCAAGTACGTTCTTAGTTAACTCAGTGCCGGCTGTGGTGATGTTTGATAGAGGGGCTACTCATTCTTTCGTGTCTCACACTTTTAGTGAGCGTTTTGGCCGTAGTGTAGGACGATTAGGCTGTCCACTTGTAGTCAAGGTTGCTGATGATAGGACCTTGATGGTTGCTGACGTGTATCGTGGGTGTACTTTGGAAATCTTTGGTGTGAGATTCCCTATTGATTTGATTCCGATCTCTATACGTGAGTTATGTATGATTGTGGGCATGGATTGGATAGATGCTTTCGATGTAGAGATTGTTTGTCGTCGCAAACAAGTACGAGTTCGAACCCCAAGCGGGGGAGAACTGCTAGTTCAGGGCGACTCGCCCAGGCGGACCTCAACGATATGTTCGGCTGCGAGGGCTCGGAGGTACTTACAGCACAGTGGCCAGGGATATTTAGCTTATGTGATAGACACACGCGGCGACGAAGAGAAGAAGACTGCGGAGGACTTGCCAGTTGTACGGGAGTTGCTGACGTATTTTCTGATGACTTACCGGGGGATACCTCCTGAGCGACAGGTAGAGTTCCGCATTGACTTAATCCCGGGTGCTGCTCCGGTGGCCAAGGCACCTTACCGCCTGGTTCCACCGGGAATGAAGGGGTTGTACACTCAGTTGCAGGAACTTTTCGAAAAGTAGTTCATCAAGCCGAGTTGTTCACCATGGGGAGCCCCGATTCTATTTGTGAAGAGGAAGGACGGGTCCCAACGGATGTGTATAGACTACCATGAGTTGAATAAGCTTACGGTGAAGAACCGTTATCCTCTACCAAGGATCAATGACTTGTTCGACCAGCTAAAGGGAGCCTCGTGGTTCTCTAAGATTGATTTGAGATCGGGGTATCATCAGATGCGGGTGAGAAGTGAGGATACAGAGAAGACGACATTTCATACACGTTATGGCCATTACGAGTTTGTGGTGATGCCTTTCGGGCTCACCAATGCACCATCAGCATTAATGGATCTTATGAACAGGGTGTGTAGCCCGATGCTGGATCGGTTGGTGATTGTGTTCATCGACGATATTCTTGTGTATTCGAAGTCGAAGGAAGAGCACGAGACGCATTTGCGAGAAGTTTTGGAGATTTTGAGGCGGAAGAAGCTTTATGCCAAGTTCTCCAAGCGTGAATTCTGGTTACGAGAGGTCCAATTCCTAGGACATGTCGTGAACCAGAGGAGTATTATGGTCGATCCAACCAAGATCTCAGCAGTGATGCGGTGTGAGGTGCTGAAGACTCCCACTGAAGTACGGAGTTTTCCTACAACAACAGCTTCCATTCCAGTATTGGCAGGCCGCCTCACGAGATGTTGTATGGTGGGAAGTGCAAGACGCCCATTTACTGGGGCGAGGTCGGTCAGCGAGTTTTGGGGAGCACTGATATTGTCCTGAAGACGACTGAGATGATACAAATGGTGCGGGACCGTTTAGCTACTGTACAGAGTCGGCATAGGAGTTACGTCGACAGGAGACGATCAGACTTAGAGTTTCAGGTGGGAGATAACGTTTTGTTGAAGGTTTCACCCTGGAAAGGGGTGATCCGGTTTCGTAAACGGGGAAAGTGGGGGCCCCTTTACTTTGGACCTTACAAGGTCATTGCTCGAGTGGGAAAGGTAGCTTATCTCTTAGAGTTACCGAACGAGCTGAGTTTGATCCACAACACCTTCCACGTGTCTCAGTTGCGGAAGAGTGTGGTGGATGAGTCTGCGGTGATCCCTCTTGAGGATATTCAGATTGACGAGCGGCTTAATTACGTAGAGGGGCCGATTTCCATTTTTACAGGAAGACTAGGGCCTCGCGTAACAAGGTAATTGGCTTGGTGAAGGTCCAGTGGAAGCACCGAAAGGGTTCCGAGTGGACTTGGGGGCCCGAGTTTGAGATGCGGAAGAACTATCCAGAGATGTTCGCGGATAAAGACTTCGAGGACGAAGTCTAATTCAAGCGGGGGAGAGTTGTAAAGCCCGTGTCCCGGTTTGGATATTTTATTTTTGTTTAATGTTTTCTTTAAATAAATGTTTATTAACGGGATTGACGGGAAAGACCAAAAGTGAATTAGTTTTGGTGTTAATTGGTTCATTTGTTAAATCTAAACTTTAGGGGTGGATTTGAAACTACTTCTAAACCTAGGGGCTAAAAAGGGAATGTTTGGCAAATGGGGTACATGGGGTCGGCCCATGAAGGAAACCGACCCCCTTCTTTTGTTCTCGTTTCCTATTCACGACACACAAAGAGGCAGCCACAAAAACCCTATTTCGCTACCTCCTTGCCTCCATCTCCAACCCTTTTGCTGCCATCGTCGGCTACCCACAAGTCGTCGCCGCCGTTGGGTTCTGCCGGCGAGAGAAGAGATCAGCGAGAGAGTGAGAGAGATAGCCGGAGATCGGGATTTCCGTCGGGGTGCTGTTGGGTTGTCGTCAAGAGGTAAGCCCCTCCCGTTCATTGTTTTCTTTTTCATTGTCGGTAACCACCGCGAAACCGCCACCGGCGCCGCAGCCATGGCTGCCGCCGGCACGCGCCGCCATGCACCACCAGTCGGCGGCTGTGATGGTGGGTTACGGCTGATAAGGGACGCGCGTGTGTGTGTGTGTGTGTGGCGGAGATAGGGTGGTCGAGTTATCCGATTGTCTTCGCCGGGTTTTAGCGAACCATCACCATCACCGGCGCCTGCCGCCGCCGCTGACCGCCACTGCTTGGGGTGGTAGTGGGTGGTGTTGCGCGTTTAGTAGCCTAAAACCCTAAGCCAAAGTATGACTTGCAGGTCTGATTGTATTAAGTCATAGCTTAATGGAGGTTTAACCCATGTTATCATTTTATGTGAAAACACCTAATCTGTCCCTGACTTGTAAAATCCGTAGTTTATTCTAGGAAGCTCGGATTGAGGTGAAACCAGTGCAAAAATCTCACAAATTATGTTGGGTAGGTTTCATATGTTTTACACAAAAATCAATTAAGCATCTAGCTAGGGTCAAATTAGCAATTTGTACAACTGGTCCGAAACTCACAGTTTGGATAGTCTGTCTTAGGAAATTCATATAAAATAGTAGGGACCTCGTATGAACGCGTGCAATATGTCCCTGGAAACCTAAGAAATAGAACCTTCAGACCATGGAATTATATTTCTGGTTTGATGGGTTTAAGGGGGGTCAAACAGGTCACGAACAGACCTGCAAATCTGGACCAAAAGCTGGAAAATGCACGTTTAGGCTTGTAGTTGTATTTTCGGGTTGGGACTTTACTTTGACACTTTATAACACTTATTTAGGCGGAAATAAGTGAGTTGGAGTTGGCGGATTCTTGTTGCCGTTCGCGGAATTCTGCACTGCTTTTCGAGGTGAGTTCTCTCACTGTGTAGGATAGAGGTTGTATGCGCGCTACTATAGTTCGTGTGTGTTAACTGTTTTGTTTGTGTGTTGAACTAGGCCGAGTTAGTGTCTAGTATGAGGTCTTGGGTGTCGTATAAATCTCGGGGAGACCGAGGACTCGGGGAGACCGAGGAATACGTACTCAAGTGTGGTATGGACTCGGGGAGACCGAGGAATACGTACTCAAGTGTGGTATGAACTCGGGGAGACCGAGGGATGTTTACACGAGTGTGGTATGAGTTCGGGGAGACCGAATGATGTATGCATAGGGATTATTGCATGAGTTTACTTGTATTACTGATTTGCGTGTATTGGTTGTTATATCTATCTGCTGGTAGGGGTGGTGTCGATATAATTGATATCCTATGCATGTGTTTGAATTCACTAAGCTTCGTGCTTACTCTTTTCCTACAAATTAGTGTTTCAGGTACGAGTGGCAGCAAGGCTTGGTAACCATTGTTTTCTCGACACTTTGCTAAACGAGACGTGCATGAAAATGTTTTATTAACTCCTTGTTTAAATGAGAGACCATTTGGTCAAAGCATGCTTTAGAGGTGTGAGGATCACAGATGGTTTACAATACGGGATATTTGAAAAACACGAATGTATGAGTCGTTGACATTGGTCAATTTTGATTTGCCGAATATTTTTGGAAAATTGAAAACCTTTTGGTTTGGAGGAAATGTGTATTTTGAGTATTTTGACAAATACATTTTAAGCAATGACGTTTCGACGTTTTATGTTTCAAGTACGGAATTTTGAGAAAAATGCTTCGTGATAAAGATTTTAGAAAACTTGTTTGTATAAAATTATGATGCGTGGAATTCTTATGTTTTGAACATTGATGCGCCGTTGGTGCAATTTGGAATTTGAAAATAGGTTTGAACCCTTTTTGGTGCCAATAAATTATTAACACTTATTTCCTCGTATGTTTTGGAAAAACGCATTGTTGTGAGCAAGTTTGCCAAAAACGTTTTATCAAAATGTCATTATAGGACCGGATGAGAAATCTTGGGAAATCAATTTAAAGGATTTCATCTCTTGAAATTTTGGTGTGAGTTATTTGGTGCATGTGTGTCATTACAAGAAATTTCTAAGAAGTGTTACAAGCTTGCATGTCTACCCCAATTTGAAATTTTCTCATGATGCTTTAGTCGATATTTTCAAATGATGGAAACGTATTGGTTTTGTCTTAAATATGGAACTTGCACAAGTTGTTTTGTTTTTTGATTGAGGTGTAATTATGAATCGTTTCCTTGTTTTGTATAATAAACTGACGCGCGCAAATTTTAATTGGTAAATCTTGTTCCATGTCATTTTATGGTTAGAAGGAAAATTTTGGAGTCAAATGTCGTTGGACTTCTTTTGAAATACGTGCACACCTTTTGTTGCACCCTGTTTAAAGTCGAGCAGTTACTTTACGTGCATGTCATGAGTCAATCCATACTAGAACCGTGGCGGTTCATTTTAAAGAAAATTGTTTATTGCGCTTTTGCGTTTTGTTGATAATCTGAACTGCAATGAAATAATTTCCAACATGATTTTCATATGTGGGACGAGCGTGTCCATTTTTGCGTAACTACCGAATTCATAATAGTAGTTTTATGCGTACGTTTAAATTTGATATGAAATATTTATGTTGAAAGTTTCAATGAAAAGTTTTGTGAATGGCATATTTGTTAAATAACGCACTTGAAAACCTTGAACTCGTTAGGACCTTGGAAAGGGTAAATAACCCAGTTAAGAGTGAGTGTGTGTAGCACTTTATTGGTGGAAGGTTTGAGTATTCCACGCGTGATAACACTGTAGGCCGAATGGTATCGGTTGCGGAGGTGATGCACTTGAGTAACTGAAGGATTTGATTCGCGGTGTCTTATATTAAGGTTGGTGGTAACCATTCTTGTGGGGAATATTATTTTGGGTTCTTGGTCAACTTTCGTATGTGAGACCCTTTAGACATCATAGCGATAATTTTGGTTTTAATGAGAATGCTCGACGAGTGAAACTCGTGTGTAGAGCTTATTGTGATTCGACTTGGTGGTTAGACTAGGAGTTGACTTTTGGTTCCGAGGTCAAGGACTGTTAGTGTAATCGGGGGATTGTAATCCGATTTTAAAGGAATAATGGTAATGGTTGTAGTAATCCTAAGACGCTCTGTTGTTAAGAGGATTTAGGGAAATAACTTTCCTTGTGTGGTAAGAAAATCTGTCGATTGAATGATTAATAATTGGGCACATCATTGGAATTGTGCAACTATTGAGTCAGTAATGACCGTTTGGGCTGGAATCGATGAAATCCGTTGAAAGTAAATACTAGCTTGGTAGTGGGACTATTTGAGGAGTTCGAATCTGTCGTGGGAAAGTATGGATCACTTAAGGTTGGGAGACAACTTAAGTCTGGTGGTCGAAAGCCACGCTAACAGCTTAGGCCTTCAATTGAATATGGGTGTTTTATGCCTAAACGGGGAATCGTTGTGAGGAACACCAAGAAGCCGCTGTGGGCAATTCAGTGGGAAATAAATTTGAACCGGGTTGAAACCGAGGGAAGTTGGAATGTGTTGGGCGTGGTGGCCATTGTTGTGTGAGAACTAGATTTCGAGGACGAAATCTCTTTAAGGTTGGGAGGATTGTAACACCCCGAAAATTCTAACTCGAATTGTAAATAAGTCAATTTAGATTTATTAGGGCAAGGTGTTGCATTGGAATGTGGGACACGTAATGCTAATTGGATTTCTCGAGAAATTGGCCAAGTTTGGGCTCGGTACAAGTCCAGCGAGTATGACACCCGCGAGAGTGACATGGTCACTTTCGCAGTGTCACTTTCGCCGAAAATGTACCGTGGGCATTTTAGGTAGCGGGCTAGAGTGCCGCGCGAGAGTGACAGTGGCAATCTCGCCTGTCACTCTCGCCGTCGGGCTCCAGAGTGTTTTAAACCCACGACTTCAACTCCCTTTCATTTTCTATTCCACCCATTTCTCTATAAACCCTCCCAAACCAAACCCTAACCCTCTAAATCGTATTTGGAACTTTTGAAGCCAAAAATCTTGCAAATCAAAGCTTCTTTCTCGGTTCTTAACAAGGAATTATGGATGGAGTTTAGAACCCTTCTTCTCACTTTCGTTTTGGTAAGATTTTTACACTTTCTAGGGTTTTACCCAGCTCTCTCCTAAACCTTTCATTTCTTTGGATGAAATGAAGATTGAAGGTCACTTTGGTAACACTAGAAGTGTTTGGTTGGTGGATTCACTTGATGGTTGAGGTTTTGGAAGATTTGGACTTGAAGATACAAACTTCTTCAAAGGAGCATACGTATGGGAAAATCTAGATTTAGCTTAATCTAGCGAGGTGAGTTCAAGTTACTTTGCGAAAACTTTGTACATGCCAAAATGTTATTTTTTCCAAGTAATTGTGTATTTTACCTGAAAATTATCAATATTGGATTATTTGGTGGATTTTACCTTTTGAGGTATTAATTGTGGTAAATATTGTAAAAACTACTTTCGGATATTTTGGAAAAATGTGATAATAAATCATACATGAAAATGAGTTGTTGATTGATGTGATAAATAGAGTCTATTTATTATGAAAATGCATTTGTGGATGTTTTGGAAATATGCATATAGTACATCATGTGATGTTTGAAAATGTAAAAGCGTGACTCCTTGGAAATGAGGGTTTTCCCGATCCAAAGTTCTATTTCGGGTTTTCATGGAATTGAAGTGTTTACCGGCAAACGGTGTGTGTCGTTATATTTGTTGTCATTTTATGACTTTCATAAACTACCTTTTGGAGTTAGTTGAGCTTGTGGCTAGGTATTGAATTTTATTAAGTCTTGGGGACATTTGTCCAGTTTTGGTAACTCAAGATTGAGTTTTGTTAATGAATTATGCTATATGGGAATTGCATGTTTTGAATGCATGTGTTTATTCATTTGGGGTCGTGTAATATTTAGACCTTGATAGCCATGGATTCATAAGCATTTTAGTTTCCCTTAGTCTCACGGGCAAGAGGTCGGAATTGATTGAGCTCAGTTTACGAGACGTTAGTTTATTTTGTAGCACGGAATAGGCATCGGGTTCCATGATAAGTAAGACGTGGACCTATATGGTCGGGCGTCGTCTCATGGGCAGTAAGGTGTAATTCCATATGTGCTTAGCACGGGATAGGCATCGGGTTCCATGATAAGTAAGGCGTGGACCTATATGGTCGGGCGTCGTCTCATGGGCAGCAAGGTGTAATCCCTAATCTGATGTTGTGGATTTGGAGTGACCCAATGTATAGACCTGGAGTGGTTGAAGTTGGGAAATCCCTAGTCTCGCGGGCAATAGATCTGGAGTGATTGAGCTCCGTTTACGAGAGTAATTCGCATGTGTGTTTTATTGCATAGTAGGTGACCCACTTTTGTGTTCCGTCACATGCAATGTATGTGGGCCTTCCCCTTCACCGGAAGGTGTTGTTTTGGGTAATTTTTGCTACTCATGTTTTCGGTGACGTGTTATATTTATATGGATAGTTTTCCATGGTATGTAAGTTGTGGTTTATATCTCATCCGTGTGTGATGTTTTGGGTATTTGTGTTTATCCATGTTTTCGGTAACATATCATATTTATGAGAATTGCATTTCCACGTTATATGAGTTATGGATTATGTTCATCCATGTTTGGGATGTTTTGGATTAATGACAAATTGAATTATGGATTTAATTGTTTAGAGTATCAAATGGTATTTCACCCTATCACGTTGATTTTGGGGATGAATCTATTTTGGAAATCATATTGCATTAAAGACTTCATTATGGGAGTTGTGTGAATTGGAAAATGGGTGATTTGCATTTAAAGTAAACTCTTTTGAAATCATGACTAAAAACTACACTCCTCTCGATTTATGAATTTATATAGTCATGATAAAATTCTTGAACTCACTAGGCGTTAACCTAACCCTTTTTATTTGTCGGCATGTGCAACAGACTCAGGTTGGGGTAGCTCTAGCTACATTGTGAAGTGGCGAGTGCTAGTATAATGCACGAGAGGTGACTTGATTAGTGAAGTCTTCCGCAATTGTTTGGACTAGCAACTTGACTTGTGTTAAGTAACGCCCGATTAAGTCATTTTATTGTGGACTTATGATGTTTTAAATTCCGAGGTATTTTAAGGAATGAATTGTAGAAGCGATTATATCTATTTTGGTTATTTTATTGAATTTTAAAGATAGTTGCTCGTTCCAATTTTGAGGGTGTTACAAGTTGGTATCAGAGCATAAGTTTGAGAGATTTAGGTGTTGATTTTGGATACCTAGACTCAAACTACTGTTTGTTTAAGTAAAAGAGAGTGAAATTCACCTTTAGGCACTTTTAAGATAGGATGTTTTGAAGTTGATGGATGTTATTAGAAACGAGAATCACGTCGAGAGTAACAAGGATAATCATGTACGGTGCGTTCATAGTGACACCTGGCCAGTGTCATGGTGAACCTACTAGTACATGTACATACTTGAATTACTTTAATGTGATGATCGTTGGGGTAGTAAAGGAGGTACTAAGCTAGTAGTCGTTGGAATAGATGAACGATTCTAGTATTAGTCACTTAGAGTGACGATAAGCATGATGTTTGCTTTAAGTAGACCGTTTCGGGTCAAGATTGATGGTTGGACTAGAACCATAGGCTGATTGAGCCGACTTTGATTTGAGGAAGAACCGTAAAGTTAATTGATGTAATTCCCAATTTGCCTTAAGAGGTTAAAGCATCAGGATGACAATGAATATAGATAATGTCGTTTAGCATATCGTCGGCCATTCTCTCCTCCTCGGTCCTATTGTCAACAACCTATTGTCAACAACCGAAGGCTTTTCAACCCCGGTTAAGACATCAGCTAGGACTTCATCTACATCATCTAATTGAAATACATTAGCATCTGATCCATCTGCCCCTGTATTCCCCTCAGCTTGATCGGATTCCCCAACATTTCCAGTAGAGACAGCAGCACTAGACTCTCCAACCCTTGCTCTCTTCTCCCCCTCATGTTGATCAGGATCGTCCTGATCATCATGTCTTCTCTTGTGTGAGGCTTGAGCTTGGACCCCACATTTCTCTTCCAGGACTCGGATTCTGCCAGATAATTCCCCAAATCCTGACATCGTGGCATTTGTCATGTCCTTGATAGAGTTACTCAGGTTCTGGAAGTCGTCACTGGTAGGTAGTCGGGTCTGTGGTTCGGATTGTCTTCGTAGTAGACCAAGTAAGTCTACTTCTTCGGATGTGTTAGAGTCACCTTGGGCTAATAGTCTGGCTAAGAGCTCAGATTTGAGCTCATGGGTAGGGATTTGATGTAATGGAGTGGATGGTGGTTGTTGAGTGGAGGATGATTCTGCAATGCCTTTTCCCTTAATAGCGTGACTGACCTTAGATGCCAATTTCTCTACTGTTTGTTGCATTGCGGCGCGGTGTTGCTTTTAGGCGTTGTTGATTGAGCCTAAAGCGGAAGCAAGCAAAGGAAGTGTGATGTAGTGCGGGGGCCGGCCTAACATTTGAATCACTTGCTCCGGTGGAATGGATGGGAACATGGGTCTAACCTCCGGGCCACTTAGGTTCCCGGTTGAAGTAGCGGTTGTAGAAACCGTACTGCCTGTGTTCATGGCTGGCGTGGTGTTGACCATGACAGGACTTCCACCCCGTCCTCGCGAGGCACCAACGAATGGCAACCTTGCTCGGGGTGTTCCGGTTGGGGCATGGAAGCCCACAACTTGGTGTTGTACCATCGCATGTGTCCTAGGAAATGATGTTCTTCCAAAGGGATCTAGACTCGACGTGCTTTGAATAAAGATCGGTGGCTGGGGCGGGAGCCTACCTTGTTCAATATCAGCAGACACCGAGTGTGTCACCGATAGCGTTTGAGCCTTATCCCCTGTGTGAAATGAAACACCGGCAAATTGAGATGCCGATGAGTGGCTGAGAGGGGCTGTGCTATGCATGGTTGGGTCCACCATGTCTTGTTCAATACGCAACGGCGACGAACGCTCGTTGGTAGAAGATGTGGCTACCCAGCTTGTAACGGTTTGGGGAGGATCGGTAGTTAAAACTTTATCCTATCCTATCTCAGCCTCTCCCAATTCTTTTCTCACATTCTCTCGGCTCACAGTAGTATTTTCTACTTCATCTCCCTCATTCCACCTTATGTCACCAAAATCGTCGGAGAGTTCGAAGTTCCATGTGGAATCAGCTTCGGAACTCTCAATGTGTCGACTCCGACTGATGTGTCTCGGAATAAGATCCGCATCAGGGTCATGATCAGGATCGGAGTCGGAATCACCATCATCAACTCGTGGTTGGTCAGATGCTTCATCTTCAGACGACGAAGCATCGGGTTCAAAATCGGAATCATCCTCTGAATCCATCGGCACGTCGTCGAGGATAGGAATTCGTACAGCTCCGTTTGTGGATGCCTGACCAACAGTCCTCGCCACCCCGTCCACTCTCTCTCTTAATATTCTCCTTACCTCTCTCCGTTCTGAAACCCCAAGTTCCTGAACCTGCTCGACATTTACACCCTCACCGCCTAGTTGGTTTGCACGTTGGGGAGGTCCCTCCAGTTCTGGCTGGACCACTAGTGCATTAGCTATTCTATATTGCCTAACTACCTCAGACTGCTGGTCGGCATAGGCAAGAACAACTTCAGGAATAACCGCGATGTGGAAAAAGTCAATATGCTTCGGCATCTTTAGATAATGCATATATTGGCTCGGGTCTTTGATCGCATTCTCTCGGCGGGGAATCTCTGGATTTTCTTCCATGATCTGGTGGATCAGGATTTGGAAGAAACGTTGATAGGGCACAAAGTTCCGGTTGAAGGCTACCGCATGGAACATTCTCAGAGTCGGGATGTTGCATTTGTCTAACCCGGTATGCTTAGATGTCATGCAGCGATTGATGATTGAGTTTTTTTTTGTATAACATTTTATCACATTGGAAGATGTCCAACTTCCAATTGATTGAGCACTCAAGGTTTTAAAATATTTTCACTCCCCCTTAAATGATGCAAGTATGTTTGAAAAGAATCAGTTTTTTTTCCATCATTTAAGAGTTTGTGTAAAACAAATTAGAATACTTACCTTGTGGTCTTCAAGTAATAAGCACATGAGATCAACACTTACAAGAATTTGTCTGTTATGCACACTCCCCCTATTCTTGTGCATATATCTTGTACTATACTCCCCCTGAGACTATGAACACACCTCATGCAGACACATATATCATAACAAAAATAGAATAACAAACAGAATAAACAATGAAAACAACAAAGACATGAAAATTAAATATCTTATATTGAGAATAGAATTTGATGAAAATTTTAATGTATCAATCTAGATAGAACTAGCTAGATTGAAATACACATATTTCCATCCATTATATGATCAATATAGAATATAAAACTTTCATGTTCAACATGCCTAGCTTGGATACTAAGAAATTAAATCGTTTTTCACCCAAGGCTTTTGTAAAAAGATCGGCAAGTTGAGATTCTGTTGTAACAAAGTATAATTCTATTGTTCCTTTTTCAACATGATCTTTAATGAAATGATACCTGAAGTCGATGTGTTTCGTCTTTGTATGTTGGACAGGATTAGCTAATATAGCGATTGCACTTGTGTCCTAAACCTTCGACGTAGTTGACTTTGGTGATTCTGACGTTGTCTTTGACGATATCTCCATAACCCAGAATTGGAGAGTACTGATCATTCCCAAATTTAACTCTCCCTCCGTACTTTTCCACAAAGTTGCTCAGCAGTTCCTTTCTACCAGTCATGTGCTTTGAGCAGCCTGAATCTAAATACTACACATGACTGAGCTGCAAAATGGATTTTAAACAGTTTTAGGTACCCATTTCCAAATAGGTCCTTTCGGGTTAGGAGAATTAACTGGTTTTGGGTTAGCTTGTTTCTTTGAAGTGTTGTGGTTATAATATATATTTGTGTAAAAACGATTGGAACCATAGAAATTATAACCAAACCATGCAGAATAATCAGACTTGCAGATAAAATCATCCACACCACAAGAAGAACAACAAATTTGATCATGTGCCAAATTAATCAGTTGTCGCATTGAATAAAGCTTGTATGGGATTACAAGATTTTGTCTATTGCCAACATCATAATTACTAACATGTGAAACAAAATTGTTTTTCTTGGAATTTAAAACAACGTGAGATTATTTTCTCTGGGCCACATCCTGTGTGGACTCCTTTTTTCTCCACTCTAGACGCGTGTTGTTTCTCAAATAACGATCTGAAAAACCAGAAAGATAGGAGTTGTAAGCTTTGGAATTCTGAGCTTGAAAATAATTATTTTTCTTATTTCTTTTTGTTTTTCTTTTCTTTTTCTGTAATGATTGTTTGGATTTAGATTTAGAATAATAATCATTAGCAGACGTTTTCTCAGCTGATTTTGAAGATTCACCTTTGAAGAAAGTATTCTCAGGTTGCTCTTCTTTTATTATAAAATCAGTATGATCTGGACGCTTTGCGTTAAAGTCAAATTGTACAGCAGTTTCTTGTGCTTGCTTATCCTTCCCACAAATAGTCTGGATATCACAATCAGACTGACTGTCCAATGAAGTATGAAAGATACCATAAGACTTCGGAAAGAGAAATTCATTTTGTTCTTTTTCAAAAACTTTTTCCTCTTCTGTAGGGAAATGTTTCTCAGGAGAGGCTTTATCAAATTGACTTTCCAAATCCCAAGGTTCAAAGTCATCTTGGTCATCAACTGTCCAGCCCCTCAAGATAGTATTTCCCATAAAAGCTTTGCATGACGAAACATCTGAATCTGAAGATTGCTTTTCTTTTGGAACTTTTTCTTCAGATATTTCCTCAAGTTTTGTTTTCATTTCTTTTAAACTTTTCGAAAACACTGTGATCATAACTTCCTTTTCGATCTCAAAAGCAAGTTTTTCGTCATTTCTGACTTCTTGAATAGTACTATTAATCTTGCTTTCGAGGTCCATGAGTTTCTGTTTAAGAACCATTGGTGGAAAATACCTTTTTCCTTCAAAAATTGGTTTTTCATTGGTATCCTTTTGAGTATTTTCCATTTCCTCTGGTTCTTTAACAGCATAACTCTCAAAGTAGTCATTTGGCAAGATTCTTTCGTTATCTAATGCCTTTGCATTATCTGGACCATACCAAAAAGGAAGTTGCATCTTAACAGTGGTTTTTCTTTTTTACTTCTTCCTCAACCTCATAGTCTTCACCATCCATTTTAAGCCACTTGATTTGATAGCTAGGATGTGATGCAAGCATAAACCAATCAAATTCATATAGAGTGGGGGATTTTATTAAGGCATTCCTTAGGTACTGTGGATTGTTATATCCTATACCCCACTTTGAATTGTAATACCTGAACTTGCTTGGCTTATTCATGTGAATTGTTTGTTCAGTTTGGACTGCTTTGTACAGTTTATCTTCCAGACCTTTGACATTTTCACTCAGCTCATTATTCCTATCTTTATAAGCATGTAAAAGATTTTCAAACTCATTCTTCCTCGCTTCCGAACTGGCTAATAGTTCTGATAATTCAGTTATTCTACTTTGAAAATACGCATGACCAATATCGAACTCAATCTTTTTCCTTCCTAACTCTTTAATGTGACTGTCTTGTTCTATTAGTCTTTCCTTTTGAGTGGAAATTATTTCATCTGCTCTTTTCTTGTCATCAGTTAGTTCATCTAACTTCTTTGTTAAATATGCTTGTTGTGTAAAGAATTGATTATAAAGATCGTTATAAGGATCGGAATGTACCTCATTTGTCTCTGAAGTAGATTCTAATACCAATTGTGATCCCAGAAACTTGTTAGTCCCATTTAAACAAGGCAACAATTCATATAATATAGAAGATTGTAACAAGAAGAGATAATAGACAAAGTGGTGTATTATTGATGAAGAACTACCTAGAGAGAGAATGGATCTCTCTCTAGTTTACACACACTTACACCTTAGCCTACATTGCAATAATGATTCTTACAAACCCTAATTACACACACTATTCTATAAATACCCCTTGTTACACTATTAAGCCCAAGCCCATAATATAATAACCCAAGCCTATATAACAATTATAACCCTTTACAAAACTATCTTATAATTAGGACATTTTGTGTCCTAACAATCTCCCCCTATAGTTTTGTAAAGGAATCACCCTTCTCGAAAGATCTTCAGTTCTTCTCCCCCTTGATTTCTTTAGAAAACCGTAGTGATGCAATTCTTCAAATGTAGTCTAGGCTCCCCCTTGAAATAAGCTCTTATTCTTTATATTTCAACCTTGACAAATCGGATTCAATGTCTCGACCGAGTGCACGAAAAACATCTTCATAAATGTGGAAACTCTAGCTCGTACCGATAAGCTCACCAGAAAGATAACGAGCGAGTTGTTGCGTGACAAACCAAAGTGCAATCTCAGTTTATAACACCAAATCCGTCGATAAGCCGCGAGTTGAATAGGAATTCAGCTTAAGAGCGTGGTTCGGATTTGCTCGAAGGAGGAAACATAATGAAACATACACTATAAGGTAGGGTTTAGAAGAACTCCACAAGTAACATTGTTCATCAACTGTAGAAAAATTCTCATCTCCAAAATATCAGAACACTGAATGATAAAAATCCAGAACTTCAATCTTCAAGAAATAGCTGAATGATTATAAGCACTCAAGAGTCTGAATCACAACCAAAGCACCAGAACAATGATTGCAAGCACTCACAATTCTGATTGATCAGGTCAGAAGAATGATTAAGAGCACTCAAAGGTCTAACATCGTCAACAAAACTCCAGAATAATGATTGCAAATGCTCAAACGTCTAATCCAATTCAACCAAAGACTGAATTCCAACACCCATCTTCTGAAAATCTTGGCAAACTTGAGCTCCTTTAAACATTGACAGTTGCAATATATGTATGTGACAACCTAAATACGTGAATGATGTCACACATGCTTTATGCTAAACACCATGAACAGTGCCCCCCTCCTGAGACGAAGCACGGGGGTTCCACGTTGGGTGATTACTTGGGCGAGGATACCATTTTTATCTCAAGAAACAGTCGCGATAACACATTTTTATCTCAGCGTTGCGATAACTCCCTTTTATCGCAAGCTATATCTGCAATAAGACCCTTTGTAGCAACTCAAACCTTGTCGCAACCACACACTTTATCGCAACTCCACACTTTGTCGCAACTCAAGATTATCGCAAGACCAGAGTTTGTCGCAAGCTACTTGGTCGCAAAAGGAAGACTTGTCGCAACAAAGAGGTTGCGATAAAACTCAAAAATGATTCTTATCGCAACAGAAGGTTGCGATAAGTTACTGTTCATGTGAAGTGGGTTGCAATAAAACAAGCTTGTTGCAAAGGAGAGTTGCGATATCTTACTGTTCATGAGCTGGAGTTGCAATAACGATGAACATAGCTAGTTGCGATACGTATGAAGATTTAAACTTTCTTAAGTCGAATCTTCAAAACTGATCTGTTTGGGCTGAAAATTGATACGTAGACTCGCACTGGTATTCTGGACAACTTTAATGCTTCAAGTTTTGTCCAAAAACCAACAGAAAAGCGTTTTTCAATCCCAAAACAGTGTGTGCAACAAAAAGTCCGAAAATCACTGTTCATCGCGAAAACTTACTGTTTCATTCAAAAATGGGCTGTAGATCATGAATCGTTGAAGAATGATCGTATCGATGATTGATTTCTTCGATTTTGGCTCTGATACCAATTGTGATCTCAGAACAAGTAATCAATCAATGTAAACAACAAAGGAAGTCATCTCTATATTCATATGATAATCAATAGCTCACAATGGATTGAAATGCAATACTAGTGTGTGTGGCTAATGTGTGTAGAATAGATGACCTAATTCCCAAAAGGGAAAGTAGCAAACATTATATACCTAGGGATAAGTTTGACACTATTACATAATAGGTCCCTCTACTTGGTACAATACAAAATATAGCAATAACAATGTGAAACAATTTCATTAAAATAAACAATTCCATCAAGAAAACCTATGAAATCCAAAGTTTACATGAAAAAAAGCTTACAAAATAGTGGGTCTCTCTCTCTATCTCTCTCTTTCTCTCTCTCTCTCTCTCTCTCTCTCTATATATATATATATATATATATATATATATATATATATATATATATATATATATGTAAATATGTGTATATCTATCTGTATATGTGAATGTATTGTTAACGTGTTTGTGTGTTGTTTGGTAACCGCATATGATGTACATATGCATGTGCTGATAACCATGCACTATATGCGTGAATGTATAAACAAGGTGTATGGGTAGGCGGTGTGTGTATGTTTAGTAGGTATTGCTGAGTTATAATTGGTCAAAGTGGTCTTGTCGATCCCAACACACACTACATGTAGTATGCAACACACACTTGCATACAATCATATAATAAGTCAACAAGGACCATACACGAGTCTTATTGGGCTTTAATAAATCTTAGTGAACTATAATGGGTTCTATTGGGCTTTAAGCAATTTCACTGGGCTTCTATGGGTTAACTAGGTTTTGTTCGATTTCATTAGGCTATAATCGGTTCTGTTGGCCTTTAAACGGTTTCATTGGGATTTACTCGGGTTTATCGAGCTATAATTGGTTCTATTGGGCTTTACTCGATTTATTGGGCTTTAATCGATTATATTGGGCCTTATTCGGTTTTATTAGGGTTTATTGGACTTTATTTGGGTTTATGGACTTTTATTGAAGATGTTGTTTTATTCGGTTTTTATTGGGCTTTAACAAGTATATACGGTTTTATTGGATTTGAATAGATCCACATATGTATTTAATCGGTTAGTTCAATTAAAGTAGGAGTATTTTAGTCAATAAACAATAATTTACTAAATAAATAATAATTTACTAAATAAATAATAATTTACTTCTTTAATAATTAAATAATTCAATCAATAATTAAATAACTCAATTAATAATAATACAATTAACATTCATTAAGAAATAATTTAACAAATAATAATAATTAGTAATAAATAATAATAGTTTGATTTTTTAATAATTAAATAGAATTTAATAAATAATAATAATCATAATAAGTAAAAAATGATAATTTTAATGTTTTAATAATTAAATAATCCAGTTAGTAATAATTAAGAAATGAGTTTAATAAATAGAACTAATTAATAAAAAATAATTTAACAATCAGTAATAATAACTAATTATAAAAAACGGATTTCGACGCAAATCAGTGACAAAATATCACCGTCGGTAATTTACGACGGAATTCTGTTGGAAATCCGACATTGTTCAAAGTTTATCTTTTTTAACAAAAATGGGATCCTCAATCCCTTGTTAGGTTATTAGCAAAAACATACGACATAACCATTGTTGTTCAAACCCCCACCGCCGCTCCAAAAACCATAGTACGTACCACTCTTAGCTCAACTGCGACGAAATTTTCCGTCATTCATAGGGTCTATTTTTGTAGCATAAAGTCTAGTAATTACAAATAAATGTTTAAATTTAAAAAAAAAACATTTCTTTTAAATTTAAATAATCAATACCTTCTTTTTGCCGAAATCCTTTCAAGATAGTTTATTTTTTGAGTAGATGTTTGGTTGGATATAAGCTAGCTTATAAACTACTTGAAGAAGCTTATGAGAAACTTTTTATGACTTTTTTCGAATTATACACTCATGAATAATTGTTATTTATTAACTATTAATTATTAATTATTAAAAATTAATTATCACTTATATTAATTAATATTAACTGAGAATTGTTATTTAAATTTTAATCGTACATTGATGTTAACTTTTAATTATTTAATACCAATTGTTTTTATATGTTTTTTAAATATTAGTCAATATATTTTAGTTAAACTACTATTGATTTTTAATTATTATTCAATTATTTATTTTTATTCATATTATATTTTAATTAATTATATGGTTATTTAAAGTTATAAGTTAATTTAGTTTTTTTCTAAAATTTATTTTAACAAATTCAAAATTTATATAATAATAAAATTTAATTTCTTTTAATAAACATGTTATGTTATTTAATTTGTTTACTTTCTTGTTTGTATTAATTAACATCTTATATTACTACAATTTTGTTTTACTTATATTATAAAATATTATAATTATTTGTTTTAATCATATTAAAAAATATTAAAATTAATTAGCATATTATACTATTATTGTTTTATTGAAAATCATAAGTTAAGATATATATTAGGTACTATACACTTTGTTTTATTTATATTATACATATTGTTTATTTAAAAATATGCAAGTATGCATGTTATAAATTACTTATATATATATATATATATACACACCTGGTGTGCATTGTCCAGATGAATGGTGTAACACCTCGATTTCTATATAAAGTGTTACGATTGGTATAATTTTGATAGATTAATTTTAGAGTTTATTCTCGAATAATTTCCGTTATTTGTTTTTCGGAGTTATTAGATTTAAGGGATAAACTTTAATTTTAATTTATAAGTTGGAGGTTGAAAGTGCCAAGTGATGAATGTATGGGGGTTGTTTTGGTCAAGTGGTGAAACCCACTTAATCCTCCACCGCCTCATTTCAATTATATAGATGAATGAGATGGTTTTTGTTCATTTTTTGACTATTGTTGGTTACTCTCGGCAACAAGAGAGAAGGAAGAAGAAGAAAGCAGAATTTTAGCAGGAGATTTAAGGGTTCAATTGGGTGAAGATAAGGTATGTTCTTCACAATAATCCTTCCTATTATGTTTATATAGCTTTCTCTTGATTTAGAATTTGGATTTTGATGTTTTGAAATATATGAGAAAACTGGGTTTAAGAGTCTCTTCTTCTAGTATTATTAAACATATCTGCAAGTTTATAGATTCAGACATGGCTTAAAAGTATCAGTTTTGGCTGAATTACGTTTTCTGTTAGTCGAGATAAGTATGAACATGATAGTTGCGACAAAGATGATTGTCGCGATAAAGATGATTGTCGCAACACGCTGGTTGCGATAAACTTGATTGTCGCAACAATTGGTTGCGATAAAATAGTATGTCGCAACAGTTGGTTGCGATAAAGATGAATGTCGCAAGCTATGGGTTGCGACAAAGTTACTTTAGGATCCTTTGAGTTGCGATAAGTTTGAATGTCGCAACAGTTGGTTGCGATAAGATTTTATATCGCAATAGTTGATTGCGATAGGAGGGTATATCGCAACAGTTGGTTGCGATAAGTGTGATGTCGCAAATAGTAGGTTGCGACAAGTGAAGGTGCATTTCCTTTGGGTTGCGATAAGTGACGAGATTTTGGGTTATTTAGGATTTTAGTCTTTTAAGAGTCCTAATCAGTAGATTGATACAAGTACAATATGTATTTGGATATTTCAGACTTTGTGAAGTTTGGTGACGGAAATCTTTACAGTTGTTAAGAAGTGAAGTAAGAAGGATATTGTTGCTATCAGGTGAGTTCGTTCTTATCTTACCCTTTTATAACGTATTTAATTTATGGTAAGGTACGTTTTTATAATGAAATGTTTTCTGGATGAATTTTGATGGACGATTATACGAGGTAAGACTGGTTGTCTTTAAATTAATGGTTTTGCTTAAATTCATTAACGTTATTTGAAAATGATTTATATTAAGCAATAACCTGCACGAGTACAAATAAGTGTAATGGATCCATAGGCACTAGTTTTATATGAACACATGGAATAGGCGTGGATTAATCGTAATTCCAGTGTGTATGATAAACGTTGAATAGGCGTGGACTAATCGTAATTCCCGTTTAGGTGAAATGAGGAATAGGCGTGGACTAATCGTAATTCCCATTTCACATTGATGAGAAATCGTGGGATAAACGTGGACTAATCGTAATTCCCGATTTCTATAGGAATGAAAGAGATAGGCATGGTTTAATTGTAATCTCTACTTCCTTTCCAAGAAATAGGCATGGAATAATTGTAATTTCTTGGATATGAGCATTAATCTAGAATCTGTGGAGATTCGTAGTGGGCTCTTGAACGTGATATCATAACTGACTTAGTGTTAGTTATATTCATGGAATCGGGTATGATCCCGTCATCGCGAGATGTTTTTACGTATGGTAAGAATGATGGTAAATCAGGTTTGTTATGCCTTGTATACATTGATTTTAAAAGTATTATTTTGAAACCGAATGTTCTCACTAGGCGTTAGCCTAATCGTTTCAAATTATATTTTCTTACCAGGTACTAGCTCGGGAAAATAATGGGATGTGGGACAAGAGCTTTTGAGATAGCGGAGAAGTTAATTAACGCAATGAGGCTTTTTGATGGATTGCTTAGATAACCTTGTTAATCTGATTATAGTGACATGATTAGATTAATAGGTTATTTGAAGAATTCAATATTTGTAATTATGACCCCTCATAGTTAATTCTCTGCTTATGTATAAAGTTTAGAAGAATTTATGTTTAATCTTGTTAAAAATTTGAGGTTCAAATTGGCCCTGATTTTTAGGGTGTTACAATATGGTATCAGAGCATTAGTTTAAGTGAACTAGGTATGATAATGAGATACCTAGACTTAAGCTGCGATGAATTAAGTTATGATTCATGAGATATGGGTAGAAATACTAAGACGAGATAGTCTTAGAATCGATGGAAATACGTGAAATTAGTACTGTAACGATGGTAACGAGGATTCTCATGTATAATATGTTCACAATTCCAATTAGCTACTGTTATTATGAATATATTGTTACACAAGCATACTTGTTTCTAAATTGTTACAGTGACTAATGAACGGTAAAGTACGTTTCGTGTATTTGGATATGTGTAACCATTTCTTATGGTTATTTCTATGTTGCTATCAGAACGATGGTGAATACACCACCAAGGTCCCCTAATTCTTCGGAGGATAGGTCAGTATTGGACTGGGGAGAAAAGCGACCTGAAATGGTTGGAACTCATGAGAGTCCACCGAGGCTACCTTCTATGGGAGGAACGGACAGTCGGGCACACAGAACGAGTACCAGTACCGTCAACCTAGAGACAACGGAGTCTACAATGGAGTCTCGCATGATGGAGAATATGACACGAATGATGAATACGACAATGGCTCAACAAACAAAAATGTTCATGAAAGCTTTGAATGATCTCAGTTCTGAGCTACGACGAACGGAGACAGATACTGGTGTCATAAATCCAATTCGTAATCCCGTGGTAAATGTAAACAGGAGGGTGGAAAGAGTTTGTTCTTATAAGATATTTCTGAGTTGTAAACCGCCAGAGTTCACCGGAGTAGACAATCCAGTGACATGCATGAATTGGCTCAGAGAGATGGAACAAGCCTTCCGAGCTTGTGAATGTGATGAAGAATCGAAGGTCAGATTCGGTTCTCAAATGTTAAGAGGTAACGCGTTGACTTGGTGGAATATAGTGACATCTACTATGACGGCTCCAGTCTTAGCTGCTATGACATAGGAGTCGTTCAAGATAAAGATTTTGGAAGAATATTGCAATGAAAACGAAATGGATAGGATTGAGGAAGAGTTTCGGACTCTTAAGAAGGGTACTTCAACTATTCGAAAGTACACTGAATCCTTCATGGAAAAGCTGAATTTAGTGAGGCATGTGGCTCCGGCCGAGAAAGAAAAGATTAAAGCTTATTTGAAAGGTTTACCAGCGGACATGATGTCCCGGGTACGAAATTCCAAAGCTTCGACTTTAAGAGAAACAATTGAAGAAGCAAAACTGATTGAGGAAGTGTATGCCAAAGACAAAGAGGAAAAGGTTCAAGGGGGGGAGAAACGAAAATGGGAAGGCCGGTCAGAGTCCTCTCAGAAATCTAAATCGTTTGGTAAAAATGTTCTCTATGAATCTCGTCGGGAGCCGAATTGGTGCCCGAAGTGTCGGAATAAGAATTATGATTCGTGTCGGGTGACCACACTGGAATGTTATAAGTGTAGTAAAAGTTGACATACTTTGAGTAATTGCCCTGTTCAAGGATCGACATGCTACGAGTGCAAACAACCCGGACACTTCCGAAGAGATTGTCCGAAGTTAAAGAAGGGCGGAGACCAGGGAAAGAAACCGAATGCTCCTAAACCAACAGGCCGGGCATTTCATATGACGGCGGAAGAGGCGAAGGAGTCTAAATATGTCGTTTCTGGTACATTCCTCATTAATTCCTTTCCCATGCGCATTTTGTTTGACTGTGGTGCCAATTTGTCGTTTGTGTCTAAATCGTTCTGTCACAAGTTTGCTGTGCCTGTCACTACCTTGGAAGATGCCTTAGTAGTCGAGATAGCTAACGGAGGTAAAGTCTTAGTTCATGAAAGACTTGAGGGTTGTCTAATTTCGATAGGGGAAACGAAATTTCCAATTGACTTGTTGTTGATGGAAATTAGAGGGTTTGATGTAATTGTGGGTATAGATTGGCTGACAATCAACCAGGCAGAAATTCTTTGTGCAAAGAAATTAATTCGAATTCTGATGACTGATAAGGATGAAGTATTCATCTTTGGGGAAAAGAGAAAAGGGGAAGTTCCGTTAATTTATGTTGCAAAAGCACGTAAGTGTCTGGTAAAAGGATGTTCATCCTATCTAGCGTACGTTCTAGATGTGAATGTTGGTGATTTTAGTGTCATCAATCATTTTGGTGTAATTGTGATTTAATTGAGATCGATTAAGACGATAAGGCAAACATACGTAAGTTAGGAGGTGCGGAGTGCACACTTACAAGTTTCCATTACCATCTTAGATCGCCTTAAAGCGGTGTCAAAGTTTGAAAAGACTAGAATTTTCTTTGAGGGCTGTCGCTGAAAAGCTGAAAAGCTGAAAGTTGTCGCTGAAAGCTATCGGCTGTCGCTAATAAGTGCTGTCAATTTTGATCTTATCCATAAGCGGTTGTAACCGTTTTGTAACCGCTTGTAACCGCTTGTAACCGCTTGTAACCGTCGATTTCTTTCTATAAATATGTGATCGAGAATTTGGATAACGATATATAGTTCTCATATCATAGCCTTTGGTGTGAGAAAATCTTAAGAATTATCCCAATACAAAGTTCGTGAACCTAAGGCTTATAGGGTCGAATTGTTGTATTCAGAAAGTGCCTTTCCGACACGATTCTTAAGATTATCCGGTCTCGACACCATCATACAACTACAAAAGTTCTAACATTCGAATACAACAATTTCTGTTTGATTAACGATGGCAAATCGAGAGGAATCCGTTCGTGATATGACTTCGAAATTCGGCAAACTAGAGAAGTTTCTAGGAAACGATTTTCGTCGATGGCAAAAGAAGATGCACTTTCTTCTCACCACTTTGAAGGTTGCGTATGTTCTTAGCACCCCCATGCCGGAGATCGATGAAGATTCACCTTTGGAGGCAATCCGACGTAAAAACAAATGGGAGAACGACGACTACATATGCCGTGGGCATATTCTTAACGGTATGTCTGATGCTTTATTTGATGTTTACCAAAATGTAGAATCATCAAAAGAATTGTGGGATGTCTTGGAATCGAAATACATGGCCGAGGATGCTTCGAGTAAGAAGTTCCTTGTAAGTAATTTTAATAATTACAAGATGATCGATTCCAGGCCCGTAATGGAGTAATACAACGAATTTCTCCGGATCCTTGGTCAATATACTCAACACCATATGCATATGGATGAATCCATATCGGTGTTGAGCATAATTGACAAGTTGCCACCATCATGGAAAGACTTCAAACACACACTTAAACACAAAAAGGAAGAACTTTCTTTGGTGTAACTTGGGAGCCACTTACGTATTGAGGAATCACTACGTGTGCAAGAAAGTGGTAAGACCAAGGATAAGGATATCCCAAGTTCATCCAATGTCAACATGGTTGAGGAGCGTAAGAACACGACCAAGAATAAATTCGACAAAGGTAAAAAACGGATGT
The DNA here is from genome assembly GCA_033807775.1 of Saussurea involucrata. Lineage (NCBI taxonomy): Eukaryota > Viridiplantae > Streptophyta > Magnoliopsida > Asterales > Asteraceae > Saussurea > Saussurea involucrata. The sequence goes on from CM066316.1 coordinate 4,938,293, forward strand.
TCGACAATCGCAAACATGGACCCAACAAAAAGTCAAAAATGACTTGTTGGATCTGTGGTCGAACAGGACATTTCAAACGATGTTGTCGAGTTGGTAAAGGTAACAAGAATGGATCGAGTACGAGTGGTGCGGGACAAGGGTCGAACGACCAACCCCCAAATCAAGGTCAAAACTCGATCATTTCTAATAATTCAAGTAAGAATTATGTACCACTAATTTCCTATGCATTTTATGTACAGGATGATAATATTGCGTGGTGGGTAGACTCGGGTGCCACGAGTCACATGTGCAAGGATCGAAGATGGTTCAAGAAGTTCGAACCGGTGGAAGATGGATCGGTCTTGCATATGGGCAACGAGTCTAGTGCTCCAATCTTGGGTCGTGGTTGTGTGGATTTGAAGTTTAGCTCTGGGAATGTGTTGAAATTAAACAATGTTTTATTTATACCTAATATCCGGAAGAATCTAGTCTCCGGAAGTGTGTTGAACAAATTAGGTTTTAAACAAGTATATGAAAGCGATAAGTATGTACTATCGCGGTGTGGTATGTTTATTGGATTTGGTTACTACAATTCTGGGATGTTTATGTTAAATACAATAAATGAATTTGGTTGTGAAAATTCTGTTTGCATGGTAGATAATAGCAATTTGTCCTTTCTTTGGCATGCTAGACTTGGACACGTGCATTACAAAAGAATGCATGAAATGTCCAAGGATGGCATGATACCTTCCTTTAATTTAAATTTGGAAAAGTGTAAGACTTGCATGCTTACAAAAAGCACACGTCAACCTTTCCCTAAAATTAAAAGATCATCTATGGTTTTGGATTTAATCCATAGTGATATGTGTGACTTGCATGCGACTCCTTCACATGGAAATAAAAAGTATTTTGCTACATTTATAGACGACGCTTCGAGATTTTGTTATATTTTTCTACTCCATTCGAAAGACGAAGTTTTAGAAAAATTTAAGATTTATAAAACCGAAGTGGAATTGCAGCAAAATATTTTAATTAAAAAGTTGAGAACCGATAGAGGCGGTGAATACTTTGATCCTCTATATTTCCAATCTGTTGGAATTATACACGAGACCACGGCACCTTATACACCTCAACAAAATGGTGTTGCGGAACGAAAGAATCGAGTTTTAAAAGAAATGGTTAACTCGATGTTATCCTACTCCGGTCTTAGTGACGGATTTTGGGGTGAAGCCATGTTGACGGCTTGCTATGTTTTGAACCGGGTACTAAACAAAAGGAGTAAGGATACTCCTTATGAACTTTGGTTCAAGAAGAAACCAAACTTAAATTATTTACGAGTTTGGGGTTGCCGAGCTGTGGTAAGGTTAACGGATCCCAAAAGAAAAACTTTGGGAGAAAGAGGAATCGATTGTATATTCATCGGATATGCCGAGCATTCAAAGGCATATCGGTTCTATGTTATTGAACCCAACGACTCTATTTCGGTTAACACCGTTATAGAATCAAGGGATGCAATATTCGATGAGAATCGATTCACCTCGATTCCAAGACCGAAAGATGTGATTCCAAGTACGAGTGGAATCAAAGATAGTGGAAAAGAAAAGGAAATTTCTTTGGAAATTCCCGAACCTCGAAGAAGTAAACGAGGAAGGATTGAGAAATCTTTTGGTTCCGACTTTCAACTATACTTAGTTGAAGGTTCACGAGATGAAATTGAATCTCAATATGCTTATTGTTATAGCATAGAGGAAGATCCAAGAACCTATGATGAGGCTATGAAGTCTCAAGACGTCGCCTTTTGGAAAGAGGCAATAAATGATGAGATGGAGTCTATCATGGGGAATAACACATAGGTGTTGGCCGACTTACCACCGAGTTGGAAACCTTTGGGTTGCAAGTGGATTTTCAAGAAGAAAATGAAAGTCGATGGTACCATCGATAAGTTTAAAGCCCGGTTGGTAATTCAAGGATTTCGGCAAAAAGAAGGTATTGATTATTTCGATACCTATGCACCGGTCGCTCGAATTTCCACCATTCGATTATTGATAGCGTTGGCAGCTATTAATAATTTGGTAATTCACCAAATGGATGTCAAGACGGCATTTCTTAATGGTGATTTAAAGGAGGAGGTTTACATGAAGCAACCGGAAGGCTTTGTGATGTCGGGGAATGAACATAAAGTATGTAAATTAATTAAATCACTTTATGGTTTGAAGCAAGCCCCAAAACAGTGACATCAAAAGTTTGATGAAGTGGTTTTGTCTAATGGTTTTCATTTAAACCAATCGGACAAATGTGTGTATAGCAAATTTGACGATTCCGGTAGAGGCGTCATAATTTGCTTATATGTTGACGACATGTTAATCTTTGGCACGGACCAAAGACAAGTCGACTTGACAAAAGAATTTTTGTCATCCCAATTCTCGATGAAGGATTTGGGGGAGGCCGAAGTGATCCTCGGGATAAGGATTAAACGGGAGAACAAAGGTTTGGCCATGACGCAATCTCACTATGTCGAGAAAGTGTTAAAGAAGTTTAATATGTTAAATTGTTCGCCCGTGAGTACTCCGATGGATCCAAGTGAAAAGCTTATGCCTAACGAGGGTGAAGCCGTTTCACAATTAGAATACTCTAAGGCAATCGGGTGCTTGATGTATGCCATGACAAGTACACGTCCGGACATTGCCTATGCCGTTGGTAGGTTGAGTCGGTTTACTAGTAGACCGAGTACTCATCATTGGCAAGCGGTAAGAAGGGTATTCAAATATTTAAAGGGAACCATGAGTTATGGTATAACATATATTGGGTTTCCTTCGGTGATCGAAGGCTACACGGATGCGAGTTGGATATCCAATGTAGAGGATCATTCTTCTACTAGTGGATGGGCATTCTTGCTCGGTGGAGGCGCCATCTCTTGGGCCTCAAAGAAACAAACTTGCATCACAAATTCCACCATGGAATCTGAATTTGTAGCTTTGGCAGCCGCCGGTAAAGAGGCAGAGTGGCTAAAGAATTTAATTTACGAGATTCCTTTGTGGCCGAAGACGATATCACCTATATGTATTCATTGTGATAGTGCTGCAACTTTGGCTAAGGCATATAGCCAAATATATAATGGAAAGTCGAGGCACTTGGGAGTGAGACATAGCATGGTTAGAGAATTAATCATGCATGGGGTGATATCCGTAGAGTTCGTTAGAACTCATAACAATTTAGCCGACCACTTAACAAAGGCATTGGCTAGGGACTTAGTGCACAAGTCCGTGATCGGGATGGGTTTAAAGTCCATATAGATCTTTATTAATAAGATACCCAATTCCCCTTTAATATAACGTTAAAGGTTGAATTCAATGTGGAAGGCTTATTAATAAAATTGAAGCACATAATATTATCATCCCAAGGTATGTGCTTAGACCTGCAAGTGTTGTAAGGCTGAAAATTTTATTTCTTAATGATTCTTTTGAAAAATTGCATATGCAGGTGCAAGATATAAAAGAATCACCTAAGTGGACGTGAAGTGTGGCCGCTTCAAGAAAGTTTTCGACTTGGCTTTCTATACGTTCATGAATGGATAAGGACACAAGGCCTTTACAAATGTGTCAAGTTGTGTTATCTAGATTTGTACGAACATATGTGTATATTATCTTCATGTATTCAAATGGGTTGAAGGGTTCAATTCTTAGAACACCCCGATTCTCGAATATTTGGAATGTGTAATATACTAAAATGAAAATTCAATCTTCGTGACATTTTCATTTATGCGTGTGTTTGAATTTTGCATATTTATAGTACGTTGTAAATCAAATGATTACACTAAAATGGGGGAGGAATGTTGGTGATTTTAGTGTCATCAATCATTTTGGTGTAATTGTGATTTAATTGAGATCGATTAAGACGATAAGGCAAACATACGTAAGTTAGGAGGTGCGGAGTGCACACTTACAAGTTTCCATTATCATCTTAGATCGCCTTAAAGCGGTGTCAAAGTTCGAAAAGACAAGAATTTTCTTTGAGGGCTGTCGCTGAAAAGCTGAAAGCTGTCGCTGAAAAGCTGAAAGTTATCGCTGAAAGCTATCGGCTGTCGCTAATAAGTGCTGTCAATTTTGATCTTATCCATAAGCGGTTGTAACCGTTTTGTAACCGCTTGTAACCGCTTGTAACCGTCGATTTCTTTCTATAAATATGTGATCGAGAATTTGGATAACGATATATAGTTCTCATATCATAGCCTTTGGTGTGAGAAAATCTTAAGAATTATCCCAATACAAAGTTCGTGAACCCAAGGCTTATAGGGTCGAATTGTTGTATTCGAAAAGTGCCATTCCGACACGATTCTTAAGATTATCCGGTCTCGACACCATCATACAACTACAAAAGTTCTAACAGTGAAGGCAGAAAAGAAACGGGTGGAAGACATAAAAGTAGTACGTGAATTCCCGGACGTATTTCCCGATGATCTTCCAGGTCTACCGTCTGAATGACAGGTAGAGTTTTGTATTGATCTTGTCCCTGGATCGACACCGATAACGCGTGCACCGTATCGCTTAGCGCCAGCCGAAATGAAAGAGATAATGTCTCAGTTGCAAGAGCTGCTACACAAGGGTTTTGTTAGACCAAGTTCTTCACCTTGGGGAGCTCCAATTTTGTTTGTAAAGAAAAAGGACGGCACTATGAGAATGTGCATCGATTATCGGGAGCTGAATAAGGTAACTATTAAGAACAAGTATCCGATTCCAAGGATTTATGACTTGTTTGATCAACTCCAAGGTGCGGGATGCTTTTGAAAGATTGACTTGAGGTCGGGGTATCATCAAGTTCGAGTAAGAGATGAAGATATTCCAAAAACGGCATTCAGAACGAGGTATGGGCATTATGAATTTCTTGTAATGCCATTCGGGTTGACAAACGCTCCAGCCGTGTTCATGGATCTGATGAACAGAGTATGTCGACCATTCTTAGAAAAGTCTGTCATTGTATTCATTGATGACATACTTGTTTATTCAAAGAATGAAGCCGATCATGAGTTCCATCTTCGTAAAGTCTTGGAAGTTCTAAGGAAGGAGAAATTGTACGCAAAGTTTTCAAAGTGTGAATTCTAGTTAAAAGAGGTACAATTTCTAGGGCATGTGATTACTTCGGAAGGAGTCAAAGTAGATCCGGCAAAGATAGAAGCAATGACGAACTGGGAAACGTCGAAGAGCGCGTCTGAAATAAGAAGTTTCTTGGGTCTAGCAGGTTACTATCGGAGGTTTATCAAAGACTTCTCAAAGATTGCTTCTGCTTTGACCGTGTTGACTCGGAAGAATGTAAAGTTTGTTTGGACTGAAAAGCAAGAGTCGGCTTTCAGAACCTTACGTCAGAAGTTGTGTGAAGCTCATATTCTTGCACTTCCGGAAGGAACGGAAGATTTGGTCGTGTATAGTGGCGCGTCAAAGATGGGTTTGGGGTGTGTGTTGATGCAACGAGGCAAGGTGATTGTTTACGCATAAGACAACTCAAAGAACATGAGAAGAATTACCCTACCCATTATTTGGAATTGGCAGCGGCCGTGTTTGCATTAAAGTTGTGGCGTCATTATCTGTATGGAACGAAATGCACACTTTACACTGATCACAAGAGCTTGAAGCATGTCTTTGATCAGAAGGAGTTGAATATGAGGCAGCGGCGTTGGTTAGAACTACTTAAAGATTATGATTGTGAATTGCATTACCATCCCGGTAAGGCAAATGTTGTAGCTGATGCTTTAAGTAGAAAAGAATATAATGGGTGCTTGAAAACGACTAACGCCAGGATTGATGTGACATCAAGTTTAATTGAAAGGATAAAAGAGGCATAAGCGGAAGCTTTATTAGACAAAAATCTGAAGGATGAAGTTATGAGCAAACAACATCTTCAACTGACTGAAGATAGTCGTGGGGTCAAACTGTTTCAAGGTCTTGTTTGGGTGCCAAAGGTGGGAGGAAATCGAGAGTTGATTCTCGAAGACGCCCACAAATCTAAGTATTCTATACATCCTGGAAGTACTAAGATGTATAGGGATTTGAAGTTACACTATTGGTGGCCATCTATGAAGTTAGATGTGACACGAATAGGAGAAAAATGTGTGACATGTTCATTAGTAAAAGCTGAACATCAAAAGCCTTACGGAAGTTTTCAATCTTTGGAGATTCCGGAATGGAAGTGGGAGAAGATTACCATGGATTTTGTGACAAAATTACCGAGAACGCAAAAAGGTAACGACACTATATGGGTAATCGTGGATCGATTGACCAAGAGTGCTCACTTTTTGGCAATAAAAGAAGCATCACCAATAGATAAATTGGCGAAGCTTTATATTGATGAAGTGGTGTCAAGGCATGGTATACCGGTGTCTATAGTGTCGGGTCGTGATAGTCGGTTTACCTCGAGGTTTTGGCAGTCACTACAAGAAGAATTGGGTACGAGAGTGAGCACTGCTTACCATCCACAAACAGACGGGCAAAGTGAAAGAACCATTCAAACTTTGGAAGATATGCTCAGGTCGTGTGTGTTAGACTTTGGAGGTAACTGGGATACGCATTTACCTTTGGTAGAGTTTGCGTATAATAATAGTTACCATTCTAGTATTGGAAGAGCACCTTTCGAAGCTTTGTATGGTCGAAAATGTAGAACTCCGGTGTGTTGGTTAGAGGCTGGAGAAAAACAGTTTGCTGGTCCTGAATTTGTGCAACAAACGGCTGATAAAGTAAAAGAGATTCAGAAGCATATGAAAGCAGCACAAGATAGACAAAAGAGTTATGCTGATCCGAAAAGAAGACCAAAAGAGTTCCAAGTTGGGGAGCGTGTAATGCTTAAAGTATCCCCGTGGAAAGGTGTGATAAGGTTTGGTAAACGTGGAAAGTTGAGTCCTCGTTTTCTAGGACCTTTCACCATAACTAAGAGAGTTGGATTGCAAGCATATCAGTTGGATCTTCCACCTGAATTGAAAGAGTGAAATTTGAGAAAGAGAGAAGAGACTTTCAAACTGAGAGGAAAGGTTTTGAAACAAAGTCTGTTGAATTATCTTTGAAAATTTCTGATTTGGAGAAAATTCTTGCAAAAGAAAGAAAAGAGTTTGAATGCAAGAAAAATGTTTTTCAAAAAGAAAAGAATGGTTTTGAGAAAAAGAAAACAGGAATGTTAAATGAGTTTTCTGTAAAAATAAATGAGTTGGAGAAAGAGTTAGAAGATGGAAGGAAAGAGACTGAAAAGAAGAAGGTAAATGGCTTTAAAGAAAAATGCTTAAAAGATGAGTTTGAGAAGGAAAAGAAAGTTTTTCATTTGGAGATAAGGAGGCTTATTAAGAAATTATCTGATTTATCAACTAAAATCATGATAGAGAGGAAGTCCAAATCTGATTTGCAGTCAAGGTTTGATATGTATGTTAAAAAGTTTAAAGAATTTGAAACAAAAGTTGTTAACAAATCAAATCATAGTTCAAAAGATCAGATTCGTTCTTCTAATCTGTTTTATGATTCTTCTATTGATAAATCTTATAATTGTTCTTTTAAAAAGATAAAAATGGAATGGAGAGTTAAAGGAACTACTTCCAAGAAAGAAGTGCCAAAATCAAAGGTTCCTAATTCAAATGTCAAGAAGAACAATACATTTCAAAGAAAATCTTTTGTTAAAACTGATGTGATTTATTCTGTAAATCAATTAGTCAGAATTGCACAAAAGAAACTTTGTTGTTCATATTGTGGGACTGATGATTTTGTGAACAAGAATTTTATTCAGCACTGGTATGGTTCTTATAAAATATCTGCATATACCACTGCACCTAACAAACCTGGACCCAAGTTCATATGGGTACCAAAGTCAACTTAATCTGTTTTGCAGGTTATTCATGTGTAGAGCTGAATGAATGATCCATACCGACACATGACTGAAAACAGATGTTGTGCTTAATTGAGAATTTTGACTTTTGGATACTTCAGTCCAAAACTCAGTCTGAATGTGATTATGGATTTCTGATTCATACAGATCAATTTGTTGACTTTGAAGAATATTTTTTACGAAAAAGTTCTGTTTACTATGGGGTTATCGAACTCATAGTTGTGGATATTTTTGCTAGAAAACATTTCCAGAGAATGTGTTCAGAATCACATTTTGAGCAACCCTGCAAATTGTGGTTGAAAAATTCTGATTTTTGAGCAAGTTATGGTGATTTGAAGTTCATAATGTTCAAAAATCACAAAATCCAAACATTTTTCTAAGGAATTTTCTCTGGATAGTTTTATCAGAATTCTGACTCTCTTACTCAGAAGTTCTGACTCTATTACTCAGAATTCTGACTCAACTAATCAGAATTCTGACTCTGATACTTAGAATTTTGAACAAGTTAGTCAGACTTCTGACTCTACTACTCAGAATTCTGACTCAACTAATCAGAATTCTGACTCTGATACTTAGAATTTTGAACAAGTTACTCAGAATTCTGACTTTTCTACTCAGAATTCTGACTCAACTACTCAGAATTTGGATGTTTTATATCTAATGAGGAATCATCGTAGATGATTACCAAAATCTCTTGATTTTGCAGGATTATCTTGATTTCAGAGGAAGTATTGACTCAAAATTTGATCTGATTGTTTCAAGATAAAGTTCAAAACCCGTGCTTCAACGTTTTAGGCTTTTGAACATATCAGTTCAAAACCCGTACTTAAATGACAATGGCTTCTTAATAATTCAGTTCAGGACCCGTACTTCAGAGACTAAGACTTCTAAACAAATCAGTTTAGAACTCATATTTCTCAGGTGATATCCTTAACTGTCATATTTTTATGTTTCAAGGAACAAGTGGTGAAAGGTAACATTGCATTACGTTTATTTCTATTGCTTTGAATGTTTGAATCTTAACAAATTTAATTCAATGATATGAATTTTTTTAATTTTCATTCAATGAATAAATGTGTGTCAAAGAGTGATTTTACAAGTATTTTGTATTATCTGAGCTATATTTGTTTCAACTTTCACTTCTGAATTAAATCGAAAGGTAAGCAAAACATGAATGAAATTATGCCGAATGCTCAATGTTATGAAATCTATACTTATATAGAATATAATGCTCAAAAAGCCTAAATGTCAGAATGATGGATGGAAACGAAAATATGGGGGAAGTACTACGTTTTAGTACCAAGTGATTGAGATGAAATATAAATATATATAAAATCATTTAGTTTGAAAGTTTGTACCTGTGGCCTTTCTGGTTTGGGAGAGTAAGTCCTAAGGGGTGCTTGTCATCTAGTCCCTAAGATCAACTGGTCTGGGATCGGCTGACCCAAATCCTGCAATAGAACCAGATAGAAAGCCATGTTCTACTGGTACAAATGGGTTTAAGATATATCGATGTGGCCTTTCTGGTTTGGGAAATTAAGTTCCAAGGGGTGCTTGTCACCTAGCACCTAAGACCAACTGGTCTGGGATATGCTGACCCAAATCCTGCTATAGAACCAGATAGAAAGTCATGTTTAACGATGTATCTTATTCTTACTAAACTTTTTGATTAAAAGATGCCAATGTGCATAAAATTAAAAGATGTCAATGAGCACAAAATTAAAAGATGCCAATGAGCACACATCTCTTGAAACTTTGGGAAAATTCAAAGTCGCAATAAACCTGTAAATTTGTGAAAATCCTGATTTTGGACAAATAGTGTGAGTAGAGCAAAGTATTCATATATGTTTTTAGAATTGCATATGCTTGAAGCTAATCATATTTCGCATGCTAAGCACACCAAATAGATTTAATAAAGGAATTGAAACTGAACATTTTTAACTTGATATGCAATGATGACTTGTATTTGAATCCAAACACATGCATTTGATTTCATTTGATTGAAAAATCTGATAAATTTCATTAAGTTGGATTTCTTTTGTAAAATTTTCAAATGATCAAATGTTAGTAGTTATCAAGTGTAGTTCAGTGAATCTTATTTTTCTTGTATAAATGTTTTCATTAAAGCACTATATTTGAAATGAATAATTTTAATGAAATATATGCATACTTTCAGGGGGAGAAAACAAATTGCTCCAGAGGTCTTATTTTGAGGGGGAGCAAGGTTATTCATTAAGGAGGAGAAAAAACATAGACTTCATTCGAAGAAAAAGCATCGCTAAAGTTTTGAAAATCAAGGGGGAGAAAAGCTAAAGATTTTGAAGATGATTTTGCTTTCCAAAACTTTAGGGGGAGAAAAGCTAAAGATTTTGAAGATTGATATGGTTTTTGTACAGAAATAACAAAAGAGAGAAATGTTATTTTAAGAAGGAGAAGAGGAAAAGAAAACTGATCGGTTGTTTCTTATAAAGAAATCTTATGAAAGCTGAAATGAAGATGAGAATTGTCATTTCAAGGGGGAGCAAAGAAAAAGCAAATATATAACAGAAATCAATTTGGAAATCGTTGCTGCTGCTGATTAAAGACTGACCAGAAGTTGTTAACTCAGATTATTCAGAATTCTTAGCAAAAGTTGTCAAAGCATTCAGAAGAGCTCCTTCTGAAGATTGTTCCTGCTCTAAGAATTTGATGATGAAAAGTACAAGTGTGTTTGACAAAAAGGGGGAGATATTGTTAGATCTAGAGTTTTGTCAAAAACACAACTGTTAAGATCTGATCTGAAGAATCAGAGTTCTGAGTAAGAAGACTCAGAAGTTCTGATAAGAGAATAATGAAAAGATTACAAGTATGGAAGTTGGTCAGAAGACTCAGAAGTTCTGAGTAGAAGACTCAGAAGTTCTGAGTAGAAGACTCAGAAGTTCTGAGTGAGAAATCTCAAAAAGATTCTAAGTGTTGGATTCTGACTAGAAGGTTCAGAGTTCTGAGTAGGAGACTCAGAACTTCTGACTATGAAGACAAATGTTCTGAAGCGCTTATTCAGAAGTATGTTCAGAATTCATATCTTGGGATATTATCTGTTATAATCAGTTACTAATTAGGACATGTGTAATTGTTCTATTAGTCTGTTTCTTATATGTACTGTAGCTTTAGCCTTTCTTATACAGTATATATAGGAGTTAGGAACTATAGCTAAAAGAATCTTTTGGAGAATCTTTGGAAAATCTTTGATATAATCTTTGGTGAATCCATTTAGAGAAAAATTCATTGTAATATCTTGTAATTCACAGATTGTTAATAAATCATATGACCAGTTGCTGTGAATACGATCTTAATTGTTCATATTTGATTGTAAGAGTGTATCCTGGACTTTCACTTTGATTTCGGGGACGAAATCATTTTCAAGTTAGGGAGTATTGTAACACCTCGATTTCTATATAAAGTGTTACGATTGGTTTTGTTGATAAATTGAGTATAATTTTGATAGACTAATTTTAGAGTTTATTCCCGAATAAGTTCCGTTATTTGTTTTTCGGAGTTATTAGATTTAAGGGATAAACTTTAATTTTAATTTATAAGTTGGAGGTTGAAAGTGCCAAGTGATGAATGTATGGGGGTTGTTTTGGTCAAGTGGTGAAACCCACTTAATCCTTCACCGCCTCATTTCAATTATATAGATGAATGAGATGGTTTTTGTTCATTTTTTGACTATTGTTGGTTACTCTCGGCAACAAGAGAGAAGGAAGAAGAAGAAAGCAGAATTTTAGCAGGAGATTTAAGGGTTCAATTGGGTGAAGATAAGGTATGTTCTTCACAATAATCCTTCCTATTATGTTTATATAGCTTTCTCTTGATTTAGAATTTGGATTTTGATGTTTTGAAATATATGAGAAAACTGGGTTTAAGACTCTCTTCTTCTAGTATTATTAAACATATCTGCAAGTTTATAGATTCAGACATGGCTTAAAAGCATCAGTTTTGGCTGAATTACGTTTTCTGTTAGTCGAGATAAGTATGAACATGATAGTTGCGACAAATATGATTGTCGCGATAAAGATGATTGTCGCAACACGCTGGTTGCGATAAACTTGATTGTCGCAACAGTTGGTTGCGATAAAATAGTATGTCGCAACAGTTGGTTGCGATAAAGATGAATGTCGCAAGCTATGGGTTGCGACAAAGTTTCTTTAGGATCCTTTGAGTTGCGATAAGTTTGAATGTCGCAATAGTTGGTTGCGATAAGATTTTATATCGCAAAGTTGATTGCGATAGGAGGGTATATCACAACAGTTGGTTGCGATAAGTGTGATGTCGCAAATAGTAGGTTGCGACAAGTGAAGGTGACGAGATTTTGGGTTGCGATAAGTGACGAGATTTTGGGTTATTTAGGATTTTAGTCTTTTAAGAGTCCTAATCAGTAGATTGATACAAGTACAATATGTATTTGGATATTTCAGACTTTGTGAAGTTTGGTGACGGAAATCTTTACAGTTGTTAAGAGGTGAAGTAAGAAGGATATTGTTGCTATCAGGTGAGTTCATTCTTACCTTACCCATTTATAACGTATTTAATTTATGGTAAGGTGCATTTTTATAATTAAATGTTTTCTGGATGAATTTTGATGGACGATTATACGAGGTAAGACTGGTTGTCTTTAAATTAATGGTATTGCTTAAATTCATTACGTTATTTGAAAATGATTTATATTAAGCAATAACCTGCACGAGTACAAATAAGTGTAATGGATCCATAGGCACTAGTTTTATATGAACACATGGAATAGGCGTGGATTAATCGTAATTCCAGTGTGTATGATAAACGTGGAATAGGCGTGGACTAATCGTAATTCCCGTTTAGGTGAAATGAGGAATAGGCTTGGACTAATCGTAATTCCCATTTCACATTGATGAGAAATCGCGGGATAGGCGTGGACTAATCGTAATTCCCGATTTCTATAGGAAGGAAAGAGATAGACATGGTTTAATTGTAATCTATACTTCCTTTCCAAGAAATAGGCATGGACTAATTGTAATTTCTTGGATATGAGCATTAATCTAGAATCCGTGGAGATTCGTTGTGGGCTCTTGAGGTTCAAATTGGCCCTGAGTTTTAGGGTGTTACAATATGGTATCAGAGCATTAGTTTAAGTGAACTAGGTATGATAATGAGATACCTAGACATAAGGTGAGATGAATTAAGTTATTATTCGTGAGATATGAGTAGAAATACTAAGACGAGATAGTCTTAGAATCGACGGAAATACGTGAAATTAGTACTGTAACGATGGTAACGAGGATTCTCATGTATAATATGTTCACAATTCCAATTAGCTACTGTTATTATGAATATATTGTTACACAAGCATACTTGTTTCTAAATTGTTACAGTAACTAATGAACGGTAAAGTACGTTTCGTGTATTTGGATATGTGTAACCATTTCTTATGGTTATTTCTATGTTGCTATCAAAACGATGGTCAATACACCACCAAGGTCCCCTAATTCTTCGGATGATAGGACAATATTGGATTGGGGAGAAAAGTGAATACACCACCACCAAATGGCTAACAGACTGTTCCTTAGTTTTTTTAGGTTTTCTCGTGAACATAACCCTATATGTATAATAATCAAATTAAAATTCTATTGATTAACATACTAGGTTCGAACCGTGTATTACACGGGGTAATTTAAAAAAATTAAATCATGCCAGAAAACTTATCTTACAGATATGAATGATCATCGAAAGTATGATGCTACTTTTCCAAGATTTTTCCCTTCAGAGTTGTTTTTTTTTTGCAGTTGGTTACAAAATGTCTTTGTTTTAGGCAGTTTTCACAAACATTGTTTTGCAAAAAATTAATAAAAAATATGAATAAATATTAAGAATTTATAAAACAAAATTACAATAGAACGTAAATGAAATAATGGAAAAGTACATGGTTAAAATATTAATAAAATAAGAACCACGTATCATAAATTACCAAATACTTCTTTATATACAACATTCTTTGTTCTATTGCTAATTATACCTTCATCATCTATAATTAATATTTTTAAACATTGCCTACTTTTTACTCTAGATAAAGCAACATACAACTGACCATGAGTGAAGACTGGTTGTCTCAGAAACAAACCAACATTCGATAATGACTGTCCGTGGTTTTTATTTATGGTCATGGCAAAACATACAGCAATTGGAACTCATATTTTAGAAAAAGGTTCGAACTCATAATTCAAAAGTCAGTTGATAAATGATATTTTTTTTTCCAAGTAATTAAATCTCTTATGATAATTCTAAGGGTCTTTTGTTGACAGAATAGAATTTGATAGAATTGTAATTCGTCGAAGGAATTAGACTTTGAAGTAAAAATTGATATGAAATTGCAAAAAGAAAATCACGACAATTTAATGATTATTTATATAAAATCCCATACTAATTTCAACAAATCCCATAGTAATCACGACACATTAATTCATATATATATATTTATGATATTTAATAATATAATTAAATCCAAAAAATATTCAATATTGACAAAACGATTACAATGGTATAATTTGTAAAAAATAGAAATGTTTTTAATGCATTTTAGTTCATATACATTATTTACGTTTATATGATAAGAGTCTAAAATGAAAAATAAAAAAGTAAGAGATTAAAAGTAAACTACATATATAATTATAAGGGTAGTAAATGTAACGTATAAATTAAAAAAAATTGAATTAAGGAGAGATTTAAGGAGAAGTGAATTTAATTGAACTTATAATGTAAACTGCGTCCAGATACATGTTTAGGCGGGAAAATACTGAAGTCGGCTTACCAGAAGACGACACGTGACATGTTAGTCACTTATTTATTATACGTATAGATTATACTGTTATGTTGGTTTTAAATATATTATTGAATATTAATATTTTACATCCTCAATAATTTTTTTCAAACGTTATTGTTCTACATTTGGCTTGTCAAATAAAGCCTACGTTCTTAATTAACATAAAAATAATATTTTACCTTCGTCATAACATTAAAAGAAATCATATTCAATGGGCTTTTTAGAGTGATTTTGTATAAAAAAAAGTTTTTTATTTTAATAATAGATTAGGCATTGTTTGGCAACAATAAATTAATTTATAAATTAACTTATTTTTTGGATACATGTTTGAATAGACATAAATTAGTCTATAAGCTAACTTATAAACTACCTTTTTGTTAAACTACATGTAATATTTTATGACGTGAATTTTGTGAATTTTTTCAATTATATCCTCATTAGTATTAATTATTAATTATTAACTATTTTTTATAAATAAGTATAATTATTTTAGTTAATTAACATTAACTAAATATTATAAATAAATATTAATATGAAATTTTAATTTATTTATAATTATTGAAATCATATCAATTATTTTTATATTAGTATTATTTTTAATATTAATTAATATATTTTAATCATCAATTATTATTATTATTTAATTATTATTCGATTACCATTTCTTTAATTATTATTCGATTTATTTTTATATTATATGTAACGATTATTTAAAATTATAAATTAATTTAGATTGTTTTTAAAATTTGATTTAACAAATTCAAAATTTATAGTATATAATAATAATAAATTTTATTTTTTTAACTAATATATTATATTATTTAACTTTTCTTTACTATCATGTTTGTATCAATTAGTATATTATGTTGCTATAAATTATTTTAATTATATTATTAAATATTATAATTATTTATTTATTCAAGATGTCATTTTTAATTATTTAACATTAGTTATCAACTATTTTGCCAAAAATAACCTAAATTTTAAATTATAGTAAAAAAGAAAAAAAAGGTCGAGCGTTTCCCTACACAACTTATCCACATCGATCTTGTGGCTCACACTTCCACTAAGAATTTTGAACCAAGTCAAGCGCATCGATTACGGAAGAATTTCCTTTTCTTTATTAAATTGATCATAATGATAGTTTTTAGGGAAAATTGCATCAAAATGAAACCAACGTTTACCTTTTTCCTATTTTGGGGAACAAACTTTTAAAATCATCATTTTAGGGTATAAACTAAATTTTATGTACATTTAAGGGTCTGGTTTACCTGATGACTTGTTAACGATGACATGGCGTATGTTAATGCCAACTGTATCACATGTCAGATTTATTTTTATATTATAATGAGTCTAAAAAGATGAAGTGGCATTAACATTGCTGACATTTTTACGTTTCATAAATTAAATGAAAACTCAAAAACTCATTTGATACCCAGATGATTATTTTAAAAACATAAAAACTTGAACTCATTTTATTAATTCAGAACATTACATAAACATCAATCCATCTTACCCATAGAAATCAAATACAAACACAAGAAAATAGATGTGTTAAAAAAATTATGCAAAACAACGAGATAAACAAGATATTTGTACAAGAAAAGCCCTAGCTATATCTTTACATCTGGATACACAAATTTGAAGGAACTTTAAATCGATTTTGGTGATGCAGCCCGTGCAGGGGAGTTCAAACAGGTAACAATTGGGGTTTTGATTTTGGGTATTAGGGTTTCGATTTTGGGTTTTTGTTCTTGGTGAATGCGTCAACGTCGAGAGAGATGAGGAGGGAAGCAACGATTTAAGGAGGAGATGCAGAGTTTCGATTTCAGGAAGAAGATGCAGGTTTTGATTTTGGGTTTTTGTTTTGAGAGAGATGAGGAGAGAAGCAACAATTTCGTGAAGGATATGCAGTGTTTCAATTTCAAGAAGGAGATGCAGGTTTCAATCTCGGGAAGGAGATACACGTTTCGATCTCTAGAAGAAGATTAATAGCTCTTTAGGGAGGAAGAGACCTGTAAGTTCTTTTTTCTACAGACTACAAAGGGTTCTTTTTTATTCTAGGGGTAGAGAAACAGATCTGGAAGCAATGAAGATTGTAGCTATGGAGTTTGAAGGGGAGAAGAGAGATGGTCCAAGGTGAGGGACGGTGATGACGTGGACGGGTGAGAGGGTGGACCGTGGGGGTGAGGGGTTTCACCGGCGACATGTAGGAGATGAAGATAGTGGGCTGCACCTTAGGTGATGATTTGGATTTTCTAATTTCCACCTCATATTTTTTCTAATATTCACGTAATATTTTTTTAATAAATAATGCCACATCATATGAAGGTAACCGGTTACCTATTAAACAGGTAAATCAAACCCTTAAATGTACATAAAGTTTAGTTTATACCCCAAAATGATAATTTTAAAAGTTGGTTCCCCAAAATAGGAAAAAGATAAAAGTTGGTTTCATTTTGATGCAATTTTCCCTAGTTTTTATAGGAAATCTTTTGTGGGTCTCATTTATTTTTAACATCAAATATTTAATTTAATTACCTCACATATATAAATAAAAAATTAATAAAATGTTGTCTCATAAGAAATTTAATGTAAGAATTAAGGTTCTTGTATAAAAACCTAAAAATGAAGAGGTTTTGATAAGAATTCTTTACGAATTACGATAGTAATTCCTACAATTGATTCCACTTTTTAGTTATTAGAAGATTGCATTGGCGAAACTTTAAATTAGAGCATCTTGAACAAGTTATTTATAATTTATTTAAAATAGAAAATTAAAAGTTAAAATCTCTAAAAACAAGGTTCTAAATGGTGTGAGGCGTGACGACAAGGTGAAGACTTAAACCTTACGAGTTATGGCAAGGACATGACGTTTTTCAAGGCGTGGCTTAAGGTGGCAAATACGTATATAATATATATATATATGTATATGTGTGTGTGTGTGTGTGCTATTATCAACAATTTATTAAATCCATATAAAATGTTAAATAAAAGAAATTTTAAATTCTAACCAATACTAATGGGCAAATTCGAGTCGAATTTCGAATTACATAGATTCGAAAAACCAAAAGTACAAAAATTTGTAACGACATAACGCACCATGGCGGGTCACTGCGTACAATTGCGGCATAACGCGCCATGACACGCCATTAGAGGTGAGCATAACCGGGTACCCGGCTAAATTTCATGGAACCGGAACCGACGGTTCGTAGAATGAAGGAACCGGAACCGGAACCGCTTACATCGGTTCTCTATATTTTGGAACCGGTCCCGGAACCGTCGGTTCCGGTTCCGGTTCTGGGTACCCAATGTCAACTTTAAAAAAAAAATTAAACAATTAATACAATAAAAATTGTAATTTTAAGTCTATTGCAAACTATAAAGTACCAACATAAAGTAATCAATACAACAAATGATGAAAACTAATCCGATACAAACTAATTATTACATAAATAAATTAGAAACTCTCGAGTATTGAGTCTTGACGTCAACAAAACGACTTCCATAACAATTCACGTCTTTAGGTCAACACCTCAAATAAAACACTTGATGAAAACGAATAAAACACCTAATACATGTTTTAAAAAAAACTTTATATAAATTAATATATAATTGAATAAAATTATCATTTCTCTTTCTCTACATCAAATTTTAGAAAAAAAACTAGACTTTAGTCATTTCATGTTTTTTCTATTTTAGATAACATTACAGAGAATCTATTGCAGCAATATAAAGAACAAAATATTTATTTTCTCTATTTAAAAAATCTGTTGGAGATGTTCTTAATACGTAGGCAAAAAAGTCATAAATCTACTTGAGAAATTATATATAGGTTTGATAAGTATGATGGATTGTTATTTACATGTCAACACTTGTAATAGAGATTAATATAAAAAAATTATAGAATATATTTTTTTAGTAGGGAATTTAATTAAAATACCCAAAGTTTGACTTTGACTTATCAAAATATCCATTTTTTCAACTTTTGCAAAAATACCCAAAAATCCCACGATATGTCCCGCGATCGCGGGATAGGGTATTTTTGAAAAATTAGTCATCCGCGATAGCGGAAGAGTGTCCCGCGATTGAATCAATTTGGTGACTTTTGAATTGAATTTACACTTTCAACCCCTATACTTATTTACTTACTTTACTTTATACCTTTTACTTTCCTAATTTTAATTTTACACCTTCATCATATTAACACATATAATTGTTTATTAACTAAAATACGTTAAAAAAATATGTTTTAATTGCTGAGACAGATGAGGTAGAATCCTTTACTATTAATCATTTCGCGAAAAATCTAGAAATTTTACAATCAAGACTAGATGATACAATTGGTAAACTTCATAAAGCGCATAAAGTAATTGATTCTCAAAAACAACTAATCACTGAACATAACAAGTTGAGTGATGGGTTGAAAAAGGGTAAGGCTGAATTTGAAGAGTATCAAGATTGCTTTCGAAAGAGAATAGATGATTTGACTTCAAAATTAAAGACTTCAGAAGCAAAGATAAGTGAGCTTGAAAAATTATTACATTCTTATAAAGATATAAACACCGAATTGACTGAGAAGGCTAGTAGTTTGGAAGAAAAACTGTACAAATTAGGTCAAACTGAACAGACTATTCTTCTAAACACACCTAAGAATTTCATATACTATCATTCAAAAAGGGGCTTGGGATTTGATAATCCTCATTATTTGAAAAATGCTTTAACCAAGTCTCAAAGTTTGTATAATTTTGAATGGCTTGATCTTCTATCAAGGTATCCTGATAAGTATCAAATCAATTGGCTTAATCAAAAAGCACATGAGGCTGAGGATGAGGTTAAGAGGAAAACGACTGTTAAAATGCAATTTTCTTTTGTCTATGAATGGGAGAATAGGAAGGCTTTGGTTCAGAATTGGAAGTAAACCTTGTCTAATGACTATTTCCAGAGCTATGCAGTTGAGCAACCAAAGGAGAGTGAGAAACCCGCTTTTGAAGGAAAAATTTATTATCCTCCTTTGGTACTCGAACAAAAGCTCGTAGACCTCGAAAGCAAGATCAAAAGCAAAATTGAGGAAGTCAGAAATGATGACCAACTTGCTTTCAATATTGAAAAAGAAGTTATGTTTACAGTTATTGAGAGTTCCAGATCCGTGCAACGAACAATGAAATCAATAGATATTAACACGATGTTTATCATTTCAACTGGTCATCCATATATTGCTTTCAATCAGAGAGTTTTACAATATGAGAGTAAGAAAGCAAATGAACAACTAGCCTATTTTCTAAGGCTAACAAAACATTATATATGGCGGGCCCGTGGTTAACAAGCCCACGGCCCGTTCACTAACTAAACTCAAAATAAGGAATTACAATTAGCCCCTTGAACTTTAATACAACCAAATATTGCCCTAACAATCTCCCCCTTTGTATTGAAGTTCGAATTCACGCTAGTTATGAACATATCTTTTACGGAGCGCGAAGTGTACCTCGAAGAATCTGATAGCACGACGATAGTCGATGCGTTCTTCAACCACTTCTAAGGCTTTACGAGCGGTTATCTCATTCGAGTTCGGAACATACGAAACCTTTTGATTTTCGGATTCATACATGATGATTTTCCGAAGAGCATCTTGAACTTTGAGGAGCGTGCCGTCGCAGAATCTGTCTACCTGACTGAAGCACATAAATCTTTTCTCTTTCTGTTTGTTGATGTAGACAATCCCAAATTCAGGTTGCAGAAGCAGAGCGTTCTCGGGATACATCTTCAACTCATGAGCTTTCAGATTCGGCTTTAACAGGTTTACCTTCTTCGCTCGGTTCTCGATTGCCATTTGGAAGTCCGTGAGATAAGACATCATGATGGAACGGACTAGGAATCGACGAACCGCTTCGAGCACTTTGGTTACTTGGAGCGATCGGATAGTTCTGGTTCGGAGGTCTTTCAGTATTACCAGGAAGTCGAACGGTTGAAGGTGCTTGAAGTCGGCTTCGGAGAATCTCCATTCATTACCATCTTCACGTCGGACGGTGAAAACGGGAAACCAAACTTTCATGATATTACCTGACTGGATGTTAAGCACTTCTGTGATCTTATGTAACAACCCAAGAACACAACAAAACGTACATAGCATTTACTCATAAATATTTCAAATCTGGGTCCCAAAATCTTCGTTACATCATACAAAAACTAAGGTTGGCGGAAACAACCTATACACAACTGAGAAAACTATTACTACGAGTGACACCGACACTGTCTCTAACTGCATGAGTACTCTATCCTGCGCTTGCCCACTTACCTGAGCCTCCTACTAAAAGCTTACCTGAAAAGGGTTATAGTTTTGAAAAGCGAGGGTTAGACCATGAGGTCTAGTGAGTTCCCTCCATAAACAGTGTACGTCAACATTATAAATCATTTTTATCAAACAGTTCACATTCTTCACATAAGCGTCAATCATGGTGCTGCACTGTATGAAGGATCACATCGTTAACCGCGATCGGGGCCCCAGCAGACTCCCCTTTCGCCTCTTCTGGAACCTACGCAGACTCCCCTCTACTCGAAATAGGAGGAAACGAATTCCAGCCTACCAGTCTGTCATACATATCCAAGGGGTCATCAGAACCCGAGGATCTATCTCTGATCCCACAGTGCAGACCGACTCCACATAGCATACACATAGTTCATCATAAACATAAAACATGAACTCCGTATAACGTTTTACAATCCATATCATATTGCTAGACAATCTTTTCAGTAGAACATTCTTTTCATGGAAAAACATTCGTAACATCTTGTAAATAAATCATGCTCATAAACATACTCTGATCAGTAAAACATTAACTTTCGTTTTCGTAAAAGTCAGGTAAAATAACAGAGCATATTCATAAAAATCACTTTCCTTGGAAACACGTAAGAGCACGTATTTTAGTTAGAAAAGCTGACCTGGCTTGCTCGCTCCAAAGCTTCTCACTTACATTTCCGATCTCTAAGTAGAACACCTATTATTTAGAAAATGCATATCAAAATCTGATCATTTACCTTCGAGCTTACTTCCGAACATAACCCTAAACTGTCTAAGTTGATAGGTTACAATTCTAGTCCAAAATCATACTTATTGGATTCTGATTACTCGCTCAAGACATTACTCTTCGGACCCTATAAATCAGTTTAAAGTTCCGGATCTTTGGACATCGGCCTCTTTTAATAAACTTTACTAATATTTCTAATAATTATTAATAATTAATAATTTAAAGTAACAAATCCATAATTGTTATCCTTATGTGTTGGCGAAATAGAAAACTAAGTCCACGTGACCACCATTTGCTTTCAATATAAATTCTAAAAACACATCTTGGTTCACTTTAAACTTACAAGATCGGCCCACGTGCTTTTAACATAAAGTCCACAAACTCATTACTCATACGTGGCCTATTTTGGATTATGGTTTAAAAACCTGATGGATTGCGACTGAAAAATTGAAACCATACCGGGACTTAAAGTTCCGGTAATTTGTGATTACGAACAGAACCCAATTTCTTCGCTATTATTCTAACTCTACTCGATTTATGACACAATCCCTTTTTGTTAACTGATACAAATTTCCCTAACCAAGAACCCACAAAACAATTTGATTTAAACTTTGACAATATGACTAGGAAATCAAAACTCTATTAATATTCTAATTTGATTTATCCGCTTACAAATTGAGAACAACTATAAACTTTCAAATAGAGCATTACTTGAAAAAAGAGGAAACGCAAGAGGATGGTTTCTTACCCGTATAAAGCCTCACGAAAGGAAGACCGCTGCCAAACCTCGTCACCGCCGGCGACCACCACCGACATCCAACCGCCGGCGACCACCACCAGCAGCTAACCGCCGGCGACCTTCTCTCCGCCATCTCTCTCTCTCTCTGCCCATTCTCTCTCGTCATCTATCTCTCTCTCGCAGCCTCTATCTCTCGCCATCTCTTTTCTCTCGCAGCTCTCTCTTCTCTCGCAGCTTCTATCTCTCGCCATCTCTCTTCTCTCGCAGCTCTCTCTCTTCTCTCGCAGCTCTCCCTTCCCGGCGCACACACCAAGCACACACACACCTGGTCATTTATTTCTTTCTTCTTTCTACTTTCTCCTCACGAAAACAAACAGGGCCTCCCATGGCATTTCTTTCTTTCTGCTCTCTTCACTCTCTCTGTCGATGTGCAGTAGCAAGCATACCCCAAAACCCTAAAAGTTATGTTTTTCTCTACTCCTAACCAAAAGCGGCGCTTAGAAGAAAAAGAAAGGGAGTTAATTCTCAAATTTCTTATTTTTACCCTCCAACGTTTCTCAATAAGCCCTTAAAGCCCCTAACTTCTATTTAGATCTCATTACTTATTTTGGGTTATTACAATCTCCCCTCCTTAACAGAATTCCGTCCCGGAATTCACTGTAATACTAACCGGCGAAAATTGATTACCAAAGCTTAAAACTCGCTCTCGGAATAAATCTTTCTAATAACAAAACAATACAATTTCCTTCTCTTTATCACCAACAACTTTAGCTCGACCATCTCGTTTCCATTATAATTATCAACCTGTTTCAAAAGACGAACTCCAATTGGGATGCAATTCACTTCTTTCTATTCACCATTAATTATCATATAATAACTTAGCATCAACATCTCGCTATGCTGGTATTCCCAAAACTCATCAGTTGAAACCGATTCTTTAACTAACAACTCCCATCTAGTAACCCGACAATTTATAATTTTTGAAATAATTTGAGAATTTCTCATTCCATCGTACTATCATCAACTTCTCACTTTAACAGATCGATTATCTCCTATCAATTCTTAGTAAGAATCCCGGTAGAATTGTAACACATCCTTCAATAACAAACAAATGCCCCTACTTGCCAAATCCATAATATCTTAATCAACCAATCCAAGGCTTATATATCTATCATGACGTTTCATCTCAACTAGAGATCATACTACCACTCCGACTCATAAGCATCATCATGACATTCTTTACACATAACTAAATTTCCAACTGTCTCCTTTTAGGATCATTCCCTCACACCTAAGAAATAATTCATGCCCTTTAGAGATTTAGCATCTACTATAACACAGTTTGACTAACACACTCTTCATCCTCTTTAAACTTCCAATGATCTCAACATATACCCACATAGCGTCTCTTACAACCTAAAAACGCTCGGTTTCTCCCTTGGGTAATCTCACACCACTACTCCGTCCTCCCATCCCGATCATAATCATACCAGAAAGTCAACTTGCCCTCTATGGGCTCCAAAAATCTGATTAACAGATCGTACACCTCATTCAAAACCACCACAAGCTTCTATCTGCTGCTTTCTTTCTCTCTAACATCACCTCACTACGATACTAGCTGGTACATTTAACTTGGCAATTAATGCCATTACATGACTGTACACTCCTCACTCATAATCTCACACTGCCGACCAGGTTTCTCATGATCATTCACACAATTCGAACTTACCTTCATATCCTCCCGTATACACAAGCAAGTCTATCTCGCTACGTAGTCATTTCCCAATTTGTTGAACTATAACTCACGAGTTCTCAATTAATTCAAACACACCATTCCAAGGTAGCTCTTTACGATCCGAGCCCTTACATAGACACAACACTTTTCTTACCGACTGGTAAAATCTACACACTTGCTTCGTTTGTGCTACATACCTCATCATTCTACGAATCCCTTCATACCTCGTAAATAGAACACTCATTCAAAATGGTCACTTCCCATCCTCTTAACACCCCTACAAGGTGCTCTAACAATTTTCCACCTTCTGGTTCACGTCTTCGGCCTCGACCATCATACACAGCTATCGGCTTTTACAACTACAGACAACCTGTAATTACCTTCTTAACTTATTCTTATACATGGGCTCCCTTACGGGACCTAATCCTATCAACATATCATAGCCACTACATAATATGTCTCTCTCTTTTCTGAACTTACTTCTGTAACATCAATATTACAAGCTCAACTCAGAACTTATTCCTACCACCGAGGACATTTCGTTTCTACCCCTCAACTCTACTCATAACGAGTTGCTAATATCAACATCTTGAGGACTTCAAGCCCTCCCTCCGGACACAACTGTCCCTTGACAACCGTACTTCCAGTTACCAAACAAGGGTGCAAACCCTCACACAACCGATACTATAATCCACTACTGACGGAACACATATCCCGATACTACAACGTCCTCTCCCGATTTGACCAACAACTCTCCACTCTCTGAGTTCTTTCTTAGCTTTTAAATACAACATCCTGCGACCTAGTGAGTTCATAGCCTTCATGCATGACAACGCAATAGATAAATCATTTCGTACCTTTCATCATTTTCAATAAGCAACACTTGAAAACATATTGGGTACACATGCCCCCATCATTCTTAAAAATTTAATACCATGCACAACGATCTCGAGTATCATTCGCATGCAACTTTCCATAAACTTAATCTTACTCCACCAAAATATGTCGTTACGACGGAAATATATTAAGTGAAAATCTTTTCATACGACCACTTCCTGAAAGAAATTACCGACACAAGGTAAACCAGTCGGTTTTCGTACTCATAAATAACTTCAACATGTCATTACTCATTTTGGTTATAAAAGTTTTGCATTCAATCGTTTTCTTGACTTTTGCAATAATTTAACTCATCATGAAAAGAGTGAAATACTTTACAAATCATAAAACTCGAAACTTCATCGTGTCATGTGAATGAAATCGCCTTTTTCTTTAAACATACGCGAGCACATTCTGACTCATTTTCGATCAAAATTTATCTTTACACATTTAACTTAAATCGTGAAAATTTCAGGTTACATTAAAGAACACCATGCATGAGACTCTACTTGCAATTGAACGCTACTCTCTCAACTAAGGTCAATCGCTTTACTTCCGCAGCTTACCCTCGACACTTTACCTACGACCAGTGGTCGCCCTCTCGGTCATGCAACCACTTACCGAATATACTTTACACATCTCACTTACTCAACCCTTTCATACTATTTCGTTTTAATCACTATCTCATTTTCTACTTCTACCTGCTTTCATTTCACTATAGGTATCTCATTTCATTTACCCTACCTTTGAAAAGCTCGATTAAGAGGTCAGAGCTCCCTTGACACTTTCAAGATTCCGACACGGTCTTTCCTTACTATTCTGACTGATCTATTCCAAGATTTCCAGAACTGGGACTCCCTCGAAATAGGAGCCCTACCCGACCTCAAACATTCATCCTTTCCAAATCCACGAAGAGCTACCACTAGACGACTCGTAACATTCTTTACAACATTCTTTCTTTACGACGTATACATACATCACAACATAAATGACTTCTCATGAAACGTCCCCAACAAGGGGTCTCGTCGACATTCTAACGCACTGGAACACGACATAAACACCAGGTAGGTTAATAAGGTAGGTTAAGCACATACATGTCCCTGTAAGTTCGCAATTTCACTGGCCAGGTGGAATCTCAAACTTACCTTACATGACAGTCCTCAGTACCCTATTAGTCCTATCTCTATAATAGTGCCCTCCTAACGCATTTCCTGTGTCTACATTAGTGCTCTCTTAACGCATTTCCTGATTCTCAGTTGTGATTTTCTATTCCCAAGTTTAAGTTTAGGCCCGTCCGGTCACCTAAATCCCTTAAACTATGGCTCTGATACCATTTGTAACAACCCAAGAACACAACAAAACGTACATAGCATTTACTCATAAATATTTCAAATCTGGGTCCCAAAATCTTCGTTACATCATACAAAAACTAAGGTTGGCGGAAACAACCTATACACAACTGAGAAAACTATTACTACGAGTGGCACCAGCACTGTCTCTAACTGCATCAGTACTCTATCCTGCGCTTGCCCACTTACCTGAGCCTCCTACTAAAAGCTTACCTGAAAAGGGTTTTAGTTTTGAAAAGCGAGGGTTAGACCATGAGGTCTAGTGAGTTCCCTCCATAAACAGTGTACGTCAACATTATAAATCATTTTTATAAAACAATTCACATTCTTCACATAAGCGTCAATCATGGTGCTGCACTGTATGAAGGATCACATCGTTAACCGCGATCGGGGCCCCATCAGACTCCCCTTTCGCCTCTTCTGGAGCCTACGTATACTCCCCTTCCCGGAGCCTACGCAGACTCCCCTCTACTCGAAATAGGAGGCAGCCTACCAGTCTGTCATACATATCCAAGGGGTCATCAGAACCCGAGGATCTATCTCTGATCCCACAGTGCAGACCGACTCCACATAGCATACACATAGTTCATCATAAACATAAAACATGAACTCCGTATAACGTTTTACAATCCATATCATATTGCTAGACAATCTTTTCAGTAGAACATTCTTTTCATGGAAAAACATTCGTAACATCTTGTAAATAAATCATGCTCATAAACATACTCTGATCAGTAAAACATTAACTTTCGTTTTCGTAAAAGTCAGGTAAAATAACAGAGCATATTCATAAAAATCACTTTCCTTGGAAACACGTAAGAGCACGTATTTTAGTTAGAAAAACTGACCTGACTTGCTCGCTCCAAAGCTTCTCACTTACATTTCCGATCTCTAAGTAGAACACCTATTATTTAGAAAATGCATATCAAAATCTGATCATTTACCTTCGAGCTTACTTCCGAACATAACCCTAAACTGTCTAAGTTGATAGGTTACAATTCTAGTCCAAAATCATACTTATTGGATTCTGATTACTCGCTCAAGACATTACTCTTCGGACCCTATAAATCAGTTTAAAGTTCCGGATCTTTGGACATCGGCCTCTTTTAATAAACTTTACTAATATTTCTAATAATTATTAATAATTAATAATTTAAAGTAACAAATCCATAATTGTTATCCTTATGTGTTGGCGAAATAGAAAACTAAGTCCACGTGACCACCATTTGCTTTCAATATAAATTCTAAAAACACATCTTGGTTCACTTTAAACTTACAAGATCGGCCCACGTGCTTTTAACATAAAGTCCACAAACTCATTACTCATACGTGGCCTATTTTGGATTATGGTTTAAAAACCTGATGGATTGCGACTGAAAAATTGAAACCATACCGGGACTTAAAGTTCCGGTAATTTGTGATTACGAACAGAACCCAATTTCTTCGCTATTATTCTAACTCTACTCGATTTATGACACAATCCCTTTTTGTTAACTGATACAAATTTCCCTAACCAAGAACCCACAAAACAATTTGATTTAAACTTTGACAATATGACTAGGAAATCAAAACTCTATTAATATTCTAATTTGATTTATCCGCTTACAAATTGAGAACAACTATAAACTTTCAAATAGAGCATTACTTGAAAAAAGAGGAAACGCAAGAGGATGGTTTCTTACCCGTATAAAGCCTCACGAAAGGAAGACCGCTGCCAAACCTCGTCACCGCCGGCGACCACCACCGACAGCCAACCGCCGGCGACCACCACCAGCAGCTAACCGCCGGCGACCTTCTCTCCGCCATCTCTCTCTCTCTCTCTGCCCATTCTCTCTCGTCATCTATCTCTCTCTCGCAGCCTCTATCTCTCGCCATCTCTTTTCTCTCGCAACTCTCTCTTCTCTCGCAGCTTCTATCTCTCGCCATCTCTCTTCTCTCGCAGCTCTCTCTCTTCTCTCGCAGCTCTCTCTCTTCTCTCGCAGCTCTCCCTTCCCGGCGCACACACCAAGCACACACACACCTGGTCATTTATTTCTTTCTTCTTTCTACTTTCTCCTCACGAAAACAAACAGGGCCTCCCATGGCATTTCTTTCTTTCTGCTCTCTTCACTCTCTCTGTCGATGTGCAGTAGCAAGCACACCCCAAAACCCTAAAAATTATGTTTTTCTCTACTCCTAACCAAAAGCGGCGCTTAGAAGAAAAAGAAAGGGAGTTAATTCTCAAATTTCTTATTTTTACCCTCCAACGTTTCTCAATAAGCCCTTAAAGCCCCTAACTTCTATTTAGATCTCATTACTTATTTTGGGTTATTACAATCTCCCCTCCTTAACAGAATTCCGTCCCGGAATTCACTGTAATACTAACCGGCGAAAATTGATTACCAAAGCTTAAAACTCGCTCTCGGAATAAATCTTTCTAATAACAAAACAATACAATTTCCTTCTCTTTATCACCAACAACTTTAGCTCGACCATCTCGTTTCCATTATAATTATCAACCTGTTTCAAAAGACGAACTCCCATTGGGATGCAATTCACTTCTTTCTATTCACCATTAATTATCATATAATAACTTAGCATCAACATCTCGCTATGCTGGTATTCCCAAAACTCATCAGTTGAAACCGATTCTTTAACTAACAACTCCCATCTAGTAACCCGACAATTTATAATTTTTGAAATAATTTGAGAATTTCTCATTCCATCGTACTATCATCAACTTCTCACTTTAACAGATCGATTCTCTCCTATCAATTCTTAGTAAGAATCCCGGTAGAATTGTAACACATCCTTCAATAACAAACAAATGCCCCTACTTGCCAAATCCATAATATCTTAATCAACCAATCCAAGGCTTATATATCTATCATGACGTTTCATCTCAACTAGAGATCATACTACCACTCCGACTCATAAGCATCATCATGACATTCTTTACACATAACTAAATTTCCAACTGTCTCCTTTTAGGATCATTCCCTCACACCTAAGAAATAATTCATTCCCTTTAGAGATTTAGCATCTACTATAACACAGTTTGACTAACACACTCTTCATCCTCTTTAAACTTCCAATGATCTCAACATATACCCACATAGCGTCTCTTACAACCTAAAAACGCTCGGTTTCTCCCTTGGGTAATCTCACACCACTACTCCGTCCTCCCATCCCGATCATAATCATACCAGAAAGTCAACTTTGACAATATGACTAGGAAATCAAAACTCTATTAATATTCTAATTTGATTTCTCCGCTTACAAATCGAGAACAACTATAAACTTTCAAATCGAGCATTACTTGAAAAAAGAGGAAACGCAAGAGGATGGTTTCTTACCCGTATAAAGCCTCACGAAAGGAAGACCGCTGCCAAACCTCGTCACCGCCAGCGACCACCACCGACAGCCAACCGCCGGCGACCACCACCACCAGCCAACCGCCGGCGACCTTCTCTCCGCCATCTCTCTCTCTCTCTCTGCCCCTTCTCTCTCGTCATCTATCTCTCTCTCGCAGCCTCTATCTCTCGCCATCTCTCTTCTCTCGCAGCTCTCTCTTCTCTCGCAGCTTCTATCTCTCGCCATCTCTCTTCTCTCGCAGCTCTCTCTTCTCTCGCAGCTCTCCCTTCCCGGCGCACACACCTGGTCATTTATTTCTTTCTTCTTTCTGCTTTCTGTGAAAAACAGGTAAACTAAACTTTTATTACACTTAGTAAACTTTTACAATATAACCTCACTACAAAAATATCACTCATACACAAAACCTTCAAAAGATTTGAAGGTATGAAGAAGAATCTAGAAACCCTAAAACTGAAGAGAGCTCTGTGTATGAAGAGAACAAACACAATATGACTGAATTAATATCAAACCCTAATTCTATCGCTATGTATTTATAGTTCCACAACTTTCAGTAATTGCAACTCCAGTCCCTCCAACTCTCCTTTAATTGCTCCGCTAACCTCATCTCAACAAGCCATTGAATCTCAGTACATAACTTTCAGCTTTGTACAACTTTGGTCCTTATACAACAGAAACAACACAAAACATAATAAATTAGAAAAAGAAATGACAAGATTGGTTAACATGTTAAACGAGTAGTTTTAACACCCTCCCTCAATCTTGACATTGAAAAAGATCTAACATGTTTAACTTAGAACACAAATAATTGTGTTGATTTACACCAAGCGATTTTGTGAAAATATCTGCTGGGTTTTCTAAAGACGGCACCTTAACAGTCTTAAGTAATCCCGAGGCAACTTTATTTCTCACTTGATGTATATCTATTTCTATATGCTTTGTTCTTTCATGAAAAACTGGATTGTTTGCTATTTGAATTGCTGATTTATTATCACAATTCAAATCAATAGGTAAAAGATTTTTAATTTTCAAATCAGTTAAAAGACTTAAAACCCAAACAATCTCACATAGATCAGACGCCATTGCCCTATATTCAGATTCAGCTGAAGAGCGTGAAACAGTCGATTGTTTCTTACTTTTCCAAGAAATCATACATTTACCTAAATACAAACAATACCCAGTAACTGAACGTCTAGTAGAAAGGCACTTACCCCAATCTGCATCGACATAAGCTTTTAAACTAAATTCAGAAGACGAAGAAAAATATACACCCTTTCCTGGAGAACACTTCAGATATCGTAAGACTCGGAGAGCCAACTTAAGATGTGACTGCCTAGGAGAGTGCATGAACTGACTTAAACAATGCACGGCAAAGGCAATGTCAGGACGAGTAGCCAATAAGTAGATTAATCTACCAATTAATTTCTGATACTCAGAAAAATCCGTCGAAGGTGGATCTTTTAATTCAGGACCAACTGAATCAGTGACTACAAGATTCATGTCCATAGGAGTGCTAACAGGCTTACACCCTAAATATCCAAAATCATTAAGGAGTTCTAGACAGTACTTACGTTGTGACATGCAAATACCCTTTTCAGTTCTTAAAATTTCTATTCCCAAGAAATATTTTAACTCACCTAAATCTTTGATTTTGAAATTAGATTGCAAATGTTGTTTAACTTTATTTATTTCAGTTAAAGAGTTTCCTGTCAGAATAATATCATCCACATATACAAGCAACACTAAGTACATAAAATCATTTATCTTTGTAAACATAGAATAATCACAAGTTTTGCAAGCAAAACCCATTATCATATAAACATGCAGAAAGTTTTGCGTACCACTGACGTGGTGCTTGTTTTAAACCATATAATGATTTGTCAAGCTTGCACACCCTTTTATCATTAGCTGAAAAATAACCAGGAGGTAAAGACATATACACATCCTCATTTAAATCACCATATAAGAAAGCATTATTCACATCCATTTGACAAAGAGGCCAATTGTATTGTACAGCTAATGAAATAACACATCTTACTGTAACCAATTTTACAACTGGAGAAAAAGTCTCCTCATAGTCTAAGCCCTCACGCTGTGAGTAGCCCTTTGCCACTAACCTAGCCTTATATCGTTCTATCTCCCCAGTAGACTTATATTTAATTTTGTAAATCCATCTACAGCCAATTGGCTTTCGACCGGCTGGGAGAGTAGTTAAAGTCCAAGTCTTATTCCTATAGAGGGCTTCCATTTCATCGTTCATTGCAGAAACCCAATTTTGATCTTTACATGCGTCAAAAAAATTATTGGGTTCTACAGATTTATTAAGAGTAGTTACAAAACAAAAGTTATTTTTGTTTAGAAAAGAGTAATTTACTACTTTTTCCAAACCATATTTAACTTTACCTTCTACTATATAGTCAGAAAATTTTCTGGGTAAATTTGAAACTCTATTTGACTTCCTAGTAGAAGGTTCAACAAGACCATCCTCAGGAGGGAAACTCAAATGAACATCATTTACATCTCCGTCAGCCGCACGCTGGTCATCCGTAGCCATAACAGGATCACCAAGACTTTCAGGTCTGGCATTCCTTCCTTGGAAGTTTATTCCGTTGGTTCCACCAAGCTCATCAGGAGTGGCAGTACCAGGATGGCTACTAGACTGACCAGGGTGGCCATTATGATCAGAATTATGATTTAAAGTTTCATTTAGCGAGTTATCCCTAACATCATCATCGGGTTTTGCACAAGAATTATCAGTAGTCTGAATCACAATGTTATCAAAGAAACTTAACGAGTCAATGTTGCTAGATTCGTTTATTTGATCATTTGCCCCCATTTTAAACGGAAAAATAGTTTCATAAAACTTTACATCACGAGAAACAATGATTTGTTTAGTATCCAAGCTATACAGCCTATAACCCTTTTGAGAATTGGCATAGCCAAGAAAAACACATTTATCAGTACGAGAAAAAAATTTATCAGAATTATTAGGCTTAACAGCAAAACATAAACACCCAAAGTTCCTCAAATGTGACAAAACAGGGGCAAATCCAAAAACCATTTCATAGGGACATTTTCCTTTTAACACTGAGGAAGGTGTCCTATTTATAAGATAAGTG
The DNA here is from genome assembly GCA_033807775.1 of Saussurea involucrata. Classification (NCBI taxonomy): domain Eukaryota; kingdom Viridiplantae; phylum Streptophyta; class Magnoliopsida; order Asterales; family Asteraceae; genus Saussurea; species Saussurea involucrata. The sequence goes on from CM066316.1 coordinate 4,971,149, forward strand.
GCTGTTAAGACACACTCATTCCACATATTTAAAGGAATGCCCCCTTGAAACATTAGGGATCTTGCAACATTTAAAAGGTGTCTGTGTTTACGCTCTACAACACCATTCTGTTGTGGAGTGTAAACACAACTAGTTTGATGTACAATTCCTTTTGAACTAAAAAACTCACCCAATTTGTAATTCACAAACTCGGTGCCATTATCACTTCTAAAAGCTTTTACAGTTTTTCCAAATTGATTTTTCAACAAGCTGTAAAAAGAAACAACATAACCAAACACTTCATCTTTATGTTTCAACAAGTAAACCCAAACTGACCTAGAGTAGTCATCTACTAAGGTCAAAAAATATCTGTATCCTTCTTTACTAGGCACACGATAAGGCCCCCATAAGTCCATATGTATTAATTCACCAAGGAACGTGGTAGAGTGATTACTAAGATTAAACTTCTCCCGAGTTTGTTTTGCCATGTGGCAAATCTCACAAGGAGAGGTCTCAGAACCACTTCCTAGATTTAATTGGTCTTTTAAACAAGCCAAATCTTGATCAGTTGGGTGACCTAACCTACTGTGCCATAGTGTTAGTTTTATTTCCCAACATTTCAGGACTACTAGAATCACCAAGCACCTGATCAAAAAAGTATAATCCACCAAATTCACTACCAGTCCCCACAAGTTTCGTGGGATGTAAACCCTGAAGCAGATAACATTTAAAATCATCAAATCCAACAAAAACCTTGCTATCTCTAGCAAGTTTATGAACAGAGAGCAAATTAACATGAAAATCTGGCAAACTAAACTTTTATTACACTTAGTAAACTTTTACAATATAACCTCACTACAAAAATATCACTCATACACAAAACCTTCAAAAGATTTGAAGGTATGAAGAAGAATCTAGAAACCCTAAAACTGAAGAGAGCTCTGTGTATGAAGAGAACAAACACAATATGACTGAATTAATATCAAACCCTAATTCTATCGCTATGTATTTATAGTTCCACAACTTTCAGTAATTGCAACTCCAGTCCCTCCAACTCTCCTTTAATTGCTCCGCTAACCTCATCTCAACAAGCCATTGAATCTCAGTACATAACTTTCAGCTTTGTACAACTTTGGTCCTTATACAATAGAAACAACACAAAACATAATAAATTAGAAAAAGAAATGACAAGATTGGTTAACATGTTAAACGAGTAGTTTTAACACTTTCTCCTCACGAAAACAAACAGGGCCTCCCATGGCATTTCTTTCTTTCTGCTCTCTTCACTCTCTCTCGATGTGCAGTAGCAAGCACACCCCAAAACCCTAAAAATTGTGTTTTTCTCTACTCCTAACCAAAAGCGGCGCTTAGAAGAAAAAGAAAGGGAGTTAATTCTCAAATTTCTTATTCTTACCCTCCAACTTTTCTCAATAAGCCCTTAAAGCCCCTAACTTCTATTTAGATCTCATTACTTATTTTGGGTTATTACATCCTATGCTTGGTTCGGACTTGGCTAACTAGCAGACACCGCTTCATTGCGCATATGTACCGGCGTTGGTATTCCGGGTTGGAGCTGTAAATTCCAAGGCAGAAGGTAGGCTCGATTGTGCGCTTTCTGATCTCATCCGTAATCTGTGAACGAACAACTTCTTCAGAGATTCCTCCAGATAAGGAAAAAGTACCATGATCTTCTCCCAACGGATTTGTTGCTGAGGAGGGGGCGGAAGATCAGAAGCTGTCGGTTGTAGAGGAGATGGTGGAATGTGTAAAGCCCGTATCCCGGTATGTAATTTATTAGTATTAATTCTTTTCTTTTAAGTTTGATTTAATGTGGTTTCCGTTAACGGGGTTAGTCGAGTTGGACCTAATCGTTAAAAATGTCGGAATTTTGGGTTAGTTGCGAGAAGGTTTAAGTGGAGGGACTAGAAGTGGCAAAGGGCCAAAAATTATGTTTTGGCCCATGCACCAAGGACCGAAACCCATTTCATTTTGTTGTTTGTTGGGGTGTCGTGGATAGCAAGCTAGGAAAGGAGAAACAAAAGAAGTAAACCCTACGGCCTTCCTTTTCTTTTTCTTTGTTTTTTTCTTTGTTGTCGTCGGCCGGAGAAAGGGAGCCGAGAGAGAGAGGGAGCGAGAGTGAAGAGGAGGAGGAAGAGGTCACCGGCGTGAGAGAAACACCATCGGTCGCGGTGTGGTTACGTCGTGTCATCGTCGTCTCGAGGTAAGAACTTCATCCGTCTCTTTCTCCCTTTGTCGTTTCGATCGCAAAACCACCACCACCGCCGCAGCCACGGCTGCCGGCGGTGGGGCCGCCGCTGCACGCCGCTGTGGTGGCGGCAGTGGGTGCGTGGGTGTGTGGGTTTGTGCGGGTGTGAAGTTGCGGAGGAGTCGGGAGTGGGTGACGTTGGGAGGTCTCGCCGGAGGGTGTTACCGTAACCCTCGTCGCCGCCGCCGACCACCACCGCCGCCGGAGGCGGCAGTGGGTGGTGCTCGGTTGTTGTACAGCGTAGAATAGCCCTTTCTAGTAAGCTTGTAGGCTGTTCGGGGCTGTTTGGATTAAGCATTGACTTAATGGGATTATAACCTTTAGTTATCATTTTATGTGAAAACGTTTGTCTGCCACTGTTTTGCGACGGCCATAACTTTTCCGTCGTAGCTCGGATTGAGGCGAATCCGGTGCCCACGGTTCACATTCTGTGCCGGGCACACTTTTCGTGTTTTAGCGGAAGTCCGGTTCGGCCTCTAGCTAGGCGTAAATTGGCTGTTTATACAGCAGGTCCGGATGTGGCAGATCGCGTTCCGTTTTAATAGTCTCAGTTTCTGCCACTGTTTTGGGAAAGCCATAACTTCTGCTAGGAATGTCGGATTGGGATGAAACCAGTGCCAAAGGTTCCCATTCTAAGTCTAGTAAGTTTCTTATGTTTTGCGGAAAAACCAGTTCGGAACGTAGCTAGTGTCAAACTGCTGTTTTATAACGAAAGGTGCTGTTTTTCGCTGTGCAGTTAATCAGTTTTGTAAAATCCATAATAAATTGTAGAAAAATCGTTAGAGCGCGTGCGATACGTCCCTGGAAAGCTAAGACCCGGACCTAGCGGGTAGTTAATTTTAATTGAGGATTTTCTGGGTTTAAGGAGGTCGAAACAGGTCCTGAACAGACCTGGTTTTCTAAGCCAAAAAGTCGTTTTAGCGACAGTTTAATCGTGCGTCATGTTTTAGGGTCCGGGCCTTGTATTGATACGTTTTAACGTTCGTTTAGGTGTCGGGAAGTGATCTTGGATTTGTGGAGCTTGAATTATTGTTTGTGAGCTAGGCGCGATTACGAGGTGAGTTCTCTCACTATAACTAATGTCGGTTATTTTTTACATTACGATTTGTACGTGTGTGGTAGTTTTAATTGTTTGTGATGCGGGAATAAATAGTAGGGTGTCTAGTCGGACCTTTATTGTTATGACTACGCGGGTGGCGTAGGAGTTCGGCGGGGCCGAGGTTTATATACGCGGGTAGCGTAGTGACTCGGCGGGGCCGAGGTTTATATACGCGGGTGGCGTAGTGACTCGGCGGGGCCGAGGTTTATATACGCGGGTGGCGTAGGAACCCGGGGGAGCCGGGTAATGCTTGCACGGTTATTGTGTGGTCGGGTGGACCAACTTATGTCTTTGGGTGGGATGGTGTAGGTATGCATGTTTATGATTTGTTCGTAGACTTGTATGTTGTTTATGTGCAATTATCTGTTTAGAGGTGGTGTGGAAGTAACTGTGTTATTTATGGTGTCTGAATTCACTAAGCTTCGTGCTTACCTTTCCCAATAAAATTGTGGTTTCAGGTGCGAGTGGCTCCAAGGCGTGACGAGTACACACTGGCGCGTGGGAAGAGTTGATTACTTTTATGATTTTAATTTTAGACATTTATTCCGCTGTTTATTGTTCGTAAGAATATTAATTATGAGTTTGCAAACGAGATGATTGAATTATTAAATGAGTTTTTATTAATGAAATGTTACTTTAAAAATTTTAAATTCCTTGTAATTTTTGGGACGTTACAACTTGGTATCAGAGCACGGCTTGAGTGAATCAAACACATTTCGGTGTGTTTGATCTCAAGTTTGCGGCTATAAAATTTTCTTTAAAGGTTTTTTTGGGAAATAAAAAGAAGGAAAAATCCGTTTGAGGAACGGTGATCGAGGGCGCAGTGTGTACAGTCAGCTGGAGCCAAGGGGGAAAGGTACATTGCTTAGTGTTGTATTGCTTTCTAGGCATAGGGTATGCATGCTAGATTGACTGTTGTTGACACTATGCTGTATGATGACTGCTTGCTAGTAGGAATCAATGCTAGTTATAGTAGGTTGTTAAGTGAAGGCCCTATAGGTTGTATGCAGTAAGAATCATATAGCCTTAGAATATTTGATTTAGTTCTATTGCGCAGCTCTTGTTTGAGTCCAACCGTTCTAGGATAGAATCTTGTATTCGAATGTCTATTTGATTCACGCTGCATGCGACTGGGTATTCGCGAGGCAACTCGTTATGGCTAACAGGGATTCCGTTGTAGCAAGGGTAGTGGGATGAGATGAAATTCCTAGTGAGCTGGGAATAGTGTTTACATATGAGTACGTATGCAAAAATTGCTTTCTAGAACATAGGAGTATGTATGCTAGATTGCTTGGTGCTTAATACACTGTATTGTATGGTTGTTACTTGCTATTAGGAACTTATGCTAACTTTGATAGGTTGTTAAGTGGATGCACTATAGGTTGTATGCGGTAGGAACCGAATAGCCTTAGAATGTTGGATTTAGTTCTATTGCGCAGCTCTTGTTTGAGTCCAACCGTTGTAGGATAGAATCTTATATTCGAATGTCTATCTGGTTTCCACCGTATACGACTGTGCGTTACGAGGCGACTTGTCAGGGTTAGTGGGGGTTCCGCCCTAGCAAGGGTAGTGGGGTATTATGATTATTCCTAGGGAGCTAGGAAGAGTGTGTACATATGCCGGTGCGGGCATATGTGTGTAGTTATCGGCGAGAAACTACTTGGACCCATCGGATGGAACTCGGAACGAGTGATGATAGGTGTGGAAGGTAGTAGTAGAGCTCCTACTATCGGAAACACATGATCAATGCTCGAGTCGGAGAAAGTCACGAGGAATCCAAGGAGTTGAGCGTGAGCGTTGTTAGTGCGAGTTATTATGTGCTAATAACCCGTTGTAATATCTACCCAGAATAGCCATCACAAGGAAGAACAACAATAGTGAACCTACTAGTACGGATGGGTACTTGTTTTGCTTGAGGTGATGATCGTTGGGGTAGTGACGAAGGTTATAAATTAGTAGTCGTTGGAATAAAAGGACGATTCTAGTATTAATCACTTGGAGTGACGATGAGGATGATGTTTGTGTCGGGCCAAGATGGATGATTGTGCTAGAATCATAGGCTTATAGAGCCGACTTTGACTTGAGGAAAAATCGTAGGGATTATTTGCTGTAATTTCCCAACTTGCCTAAGAGGTTTAAATGTCCGGATGACGTTAGTGGACCGGAGAGATTTGGAGGAGTAGGAGTCGAGGCGTAGAATGCCGACTAAGTCATGCACAAAGTTTGATTTTGAAATAGATTGCATTAGCAAATTCTTGTGTTTCAAATCATTTTATGGATGGTGTTTTGAAATTTTGGGAAATGTTCAGCACACACACAAGATTTTGAAATATGGTTTTGAAAGTGTATGAAATCGTTTTATCACGGGAGTGCAGTCTTTGTTAGAATTTGTCTCTTTTCGTTATTTTTTTTCCAACGGTTCTTTCGGGTAAGATGATATACGTGTTGTGGTGTTTAAAATGTTGGGCAAGTGACTACGGCTTGTGACTTTAACATTGGAACTCCTCCACATATGTTAGAGTTGAGACGGAAAGTTACATTCCACGATGTCTGTATAAAGTTATTTGAGTGATTTGGTTAAAATAAGTTTTGTTTTACGGCATGTTGAGTCGTGTGGGTTTAATTTCACGAGGTGCATATATTATTTGTTTATGTGACCATTTGGGGAAATCTTGAAAATCAATTTAAAGAACCCCACCTTTTGAGATTTTATGAGATTTTAGTCGATATTTTCAAATGATGGAAGCGGATTGGTTTTTATCTTTAAGTTTGAAACTTACACGAGACAGTTGTGTTTTAACAAAAATATATTTGTAAACCGTTTCATCGTTTTGTATGACTAGCCGACGCGCATAAGATTTGTTAGTGAACCCTGTGCCACGACATTTTTGTTGATAAAAAGAGGAATTTTGGGGTCAAATATCGTGGAACTGATTTTGAAATTATGTGCACACTTTTGTTGCACCCGGTGTAAGGTCAAACGGTTACTTTAAATACACGTCATGAGTCAATTCATACTAGAACCGTGACGGTTCATTTTCAAAGAAATTATTTATTTCGCTTTACGTTTTGTGAGTAAACTAAGCTGCAATGAAATGATTTTCGACATGATTTTCATTTGTGGGATGAGCGTGTCCATTTTTGCGTAACTACCGACCTGGTAATAGTAGTTTTATTGCTTACGGTCTTTTTGAAATAAAAAAATATTGACGTTGAAAACATTTTGTAAACCATTTGGGAAATGCGCTTTTAAGTGTTATGTGTCATTTTGAGAATTTTGAGGGTGTGAGTCCTTTTGGAAAACTCTTTTGTTTAACCCGTGTTGAGTTTGGGACTAATGTTGATTTTAGAGTATTGCTTGCTTAAACTTTATTTAAACGCGTTTTTGACCGACTTATGGGTCTAGCAAGCGTGGAGCATCTTGCTCGGTTTTGACTTTGAGATAGTCATGGGTCAATTGCACGGTTTTAATGGCTCGATGTGGAGTCTTGTTGATGGGTTGTTTTGTTGCACAGTTTTGCATTTATTGCACGTTGAATATTTACATGTTTGGGTGAGTGAGTCATTCCGGGATAGGCATGTTGTTGGTAGACTGTTTGCATTGGATCCTTGGTCATGTCAGTTAGTCGTTAGTAATGATCGGTTGAGTATTTCGGGGTAGGACCCCGGTATTCTTGTGTTATGACCTTGACTTTCCAGTAGGCACTGGGAGGATATAGTCTTGGGCACTTACCTGAGAGGTAGTTCCGATGTGCCGGGCCTTGAGACGTACCTGGGAGGTAGACGTTGAGGTGTATCTTGATACAGTGTAACCAGGTTTCCTAGAGCGAGCGTGGAGGATAAGTAGACGGTGGAAGATTGGGTATTCCACACGTGTTGTTAGTGTAGACCGAATAGTGTCGGTTAAGGGAATGATGCCCTTTGTAATTAAGAGAATAAATGCGCAGTAACCTTTTTGAAGTAAGTAGTATATTAGGGCGTCGACTTTTGGGCTTAAGGCCAAACACCTTTAGTGTAATCGGAGATTTGTAGCCGATTTTTAAATAATTATGGTGATGGTAGTAGTAACCTTGAGATGCTTAATTGAGATGAATGGTTATGGTGGAATGACCTTCGTGGGTGATTATAGGTTTACTGGTTTGACGATTCATGTAGGGTAAATTTTGGGAGTCTAGTAGAACTCATAGGAGTTAATCGACAGTTAATAGTAGGAATGATCGGATCCGAGTATCCAGTGGGTATATTGGTAAGCAACTTTAGGATGTTAGAGCTTGAGATTTGACTCGGGATGTATGGAATATCTAAGGTTGGGGGACAACCGAAGTCGCTTGGCTAGGAATGATTCCAATTGTTGGGGTGTTCTGCCGATCATAATCCCAGTGTCCTAGAAGGAGTACGTTAGTTAGAAAAGTATTCGAGAAGTTTTAGAAGGGATTTCAAGTGGACTTAGGAACCTGAGTTTGAGATGAGGGAGAACTATCCGGAGCTATTCGTAGGCAAAGACTTCGAGGACGAAGTCTAATCCAAGTGGGGGAGAGTTGTAAAGCCCGTATCCCGGTATGTAATTTATTAGTATTAATTCTTTTCTTTTAAGTTTGATTTAATGTGGTTTCCGTTAACGGGGTTAGTCGAGTTGGACCTAATCGTTAAAAATGTCGGAATTTTGGGTTAGTTGCGAGAAGGTTTAAGTGGAGGGACTAGAAGTGGCAAAGGGCCAAAAATTATGTTTCGGCCCATGCACCAAGGACCGAAACCCATTTCATTTTGTTGTTTGTTGGGGTGTCGTGGATAGCAAGCTAGGAAAGGAGAAACAAAAGAAGTAAACCCTACGGCCTTCCTTTTCTTTTTCTTTGTTTTTTTCTTTGTTGTCGTCGGCCGGAGAAAGGGAGCCGAGAGAGAGAGGGAGCGAGAGTGAAGAGGAGGAGGAAGAGGTCACCGGCGTGAGAGAAACACCATCGGTCGCGGTGTGGTTACGTCGTGTCGTCGTCGTCTCGAGGTAAGAACTTCATCCGTCTCTTTCTCCCTTTGTCGTTTCGATCGCAAAACCACCACCACCGCCACGGCTGCCGGCGGTGGGGCCGCCGCTGCACGCCGCTGTGGTGGCGGCAGTGGGTGCGTGGGTGTGTGGGTTTGTGCGGGTGTGAAGTTGCGGAGGAGTCGGGAGTGGGTGACGTTGGAAGGTCTCGCCGGAGGGTGTTACCGTAACCCTCGTCGCCGCCGCCGACCACCACCGCCGCCGGAGGCGGCAGTGGGTGGTGCTCGGTTGTTGTCCAGCGTAGAATAGCCCTTTCCAGTAAGCTTGTAGGCTGTTCGGGGCTGTCTGGATTAAGCATTGACTTAATGGGATTATAACCTTTAGTTATCATTTTATGTGAAAACGTTTGTCTGCCACTGTTTTGCGACGGCCATAACTTTTCCGTCGTAGCTCAGATTGAGGCGAATCCGGTGCCCACGGTTCACATTCTGTGCCGGTCACACTTTTCGTGTTTTAGCAGAAGTCCGGTTCGGCCTCTAGCTAGGCGTAAATTGGCTGTTTATACAGCAGGTCCGGATGTGGCAGATCGCGTTCCGTTTTAATAGTCTCAGTTTCTGCCACTGTTTTGGGAAAGCCATAACTTCTGCTAGGAATATCGGATTGGGATGATACCAGTGCCAAAAGTTCCCATTCTAAGTCTAGTAAGTTTCTTCTGTTTTTGCGGAAAAACCAGTTCGGACCGTAGCTAGTGTCAAACTGCTGTTTTATAACGAAAGGTGCTGTTTTTCGCTGTGCAGTTAATCAGTTTTGTAAAATCCATAATAAATTGTAGAAAAATCGTTAGAGCGCGTGCGATACGTCCCTGGAAAGCTAAGACCCGGACCTAGCGGGTAGTTAATTTTAATTGAGGATTTTCTGGGTTTAAGGAGGTCGAAACAGGTCCCGAACAGACCTGGTTGTCTAAGCCAAAAAGTCGTTTTAGCGACAGTTTAATCGTGCGTCATGTTTTAGGGTCCGGGCCTCGTATTGATACGTTTTAACGTTCGTTTAGGTGTCGAGAAGTGATCTTGGATTTGTGGAGCTTGAATTATTGTTTGTGAGCTAGGCGCGCTTACGAGGTGAGTTCTCTCACTATAACTAATGTCGGTTATTTTTTACATTACGATTTGTACGTGTGTGGTAGTTTTAATTGTTTGTGATGCGGGACTAAATAGTGGGGTGTCTAGTCGGACCTTTATTGTTATGACTACGCGGGTGGCGTAGGAGTTCGGCGGGGCCGAGGTTTATATACGCGGGTGGCGTATTGACTCGGCGGGGCCGAGGTTTATATACGCGGGTGGCGTAGGAATCCGGGGGAGCCGGGTAATGCTTGCACGGTTATTGTGTGGTCGGGTGGACCAGCTTATGTCTTTGGGTGGGATGGTGTAGGTATGCATGTTTATGATTTGTTCGTAGACTTGTATGCTGTTTATGTGCAATTATCTGTTTAGAGGTGGTGTGGAAGTAACTATGTTATTTATGGTGTCTGAATTCACTAAGCTTCGTGCTTACCCTTTCCCAATAAAATTGTGGTTTCAGGTGCGAGTGGCTCCAAGGCGTGATGAGTACACACTGACGCGTGGGAAGAGTTGATTACTTTTATGATTTTAATTTTAGACATTTATTCCGTTGTTTATTGTTCGTAAGAATATTAATTATGAGTTTGCAAACGAGATGATTGAATTATTAAATGAGTTTTTATTAATGAAATGTTACTTTAAAAATTTTAAATTCCTTGTAATTTTTGGGACGTTACAGAATGTCGGCAGTTGTAGATTCGGGCATTGTAGAAGTTTCAGCGGCTTGAGCTGAGTGAACGGGTGTACCAAACAAATTTTGAAGCAGAAACTGGTCGTAGTCTATGTTGTCATCTTCATCAGTAGTGAAGATCAAATTAACCTGGAGATTTACGGCACTGGCGGCTTTTTCATACCATGCATCTTCGGTCTCCGGGTCGATCTCAGTGTTTGGGTCTATCAGTTTGATTGTAGACCCATCTGATGTATCAATGTTGACCAATTCCTGTGTTGATCCCTCAGGCTTTTCAACCGTCGGGTCTTCATCATCAGAGATGTCCATATCTATTACCATCTCGGCTAAAGGCAACTCGGCTTCGGCTTCTGTATCGGTTGTTGTAGCCGTAGTTGATGGTTCCGGTTAAACCACAGTAGTCGTTTCAGTGAGGATCGGGGCGGTTTCGGTCTCAGTTAGTCTTAATCTTTTCTCCCCCTTGATAACGCCACTTTTTTGGCATTATTTTCAGTTCTCAAAACTATGAGATTGGCTTGTGTTCAAGTAAAAAGGCGTGTATTTTACGGTTTATCTAGTGAATTATGCAGGTTATCTAAAAGGCGGCATTCCTCGGGAAAAGAAGCTAAAAAGAGCCCAAAACGAGTGAAAATGAAGCCCAACGAAAGCCCAAAAGTCAAGCCCAAGACCCACGACCGAACCAGGACCCGATCCGCGAACCAAACGTCGACCCACGCAGCCTCAGGGACACGCGCGACCTGCCACGCGACTTGCAAGTCGCGCAGCAAGTCGCGTAAGGCTCTGTTTCGCGTTTTTCAGCTATTAAATCCGAATTTTAGGTCATTATTCGGTATCGAACTTTCGGCAGACGAACGGGAGCAGTTTAGGGGCGATTTTCAGAGCCGTGTGACACCCTTTGGAGGGACGTTAGAGAGCCGATCGAAGAGACATTCATCACGCAAAGTAGAGACGAGCACGAGAGAAGGGGGTTTATCATCTTATCGTTTACGATTTCATCTTTTACGCTTAATCATGTTTGCATACACTTTCAGTCTATTTTCTCTTGTGTTTGAATCCACCACCGACATGAACTAACCTGTTCGTGTTGGGGGTTGGAATGAATTCGGTTTATTAAGCATGTGAACAGATGATTTGTGACTTTTATCAGTTGTTCCTTAATTAATGAAGTGTGCAATTTTGTGTTTAATGCTTGTGTGAATTTGGCCAATTTGCATTTGATCTGCGTTAGTAGCTAATTTCGAGAGAATTAATTACTACTTAGACTTAGGAATTGCATGCCTAAGACGATAAATCGGTGATAGAGATATACCGAGTAAGTCTTAGTCCGTAATTGAACCATAGGTTGAAATCGAGAGATAAAATCTATTCGTTCATAATAAATCTGATGCTTAATATATTTTGGAATCCGTAAGTTGAGATCGAGAGATTTAACTTGTCCTTTTCAGAATAAAACCCGTTGTAGCTCGGAAGAGAACAACGGTGGTTTTTAAAGATTGGTTTCATTAATGGGAAATTAACTGGTAATTGTCGTGAGTTAGTTGTTTGCATGTGAAAACCTGAGGATTTCCAACCCTCAACTTTTCTCTCTATCTGAATTCCAAAGCTGTTTCATTGTCTCGTCTGTGTTTTCATTACTTTAGTTGCTAGTATTTAGTTTAAAACCAACCATCTCTCAATTCGACAGTTCAGTTAATAGCGATTATAGTAATTGTGATACTTAGTTCCTAGTTCCCCGTGATTCGATACTCGTACTTCTCTAAGTACTATTACTTGACTTCGACCCGTACACTTGCGGTGAGATCTCGGGGTGTGAAAACCTCGTATCAAGTTTTTTCCCCCTCACGGTGATCAGGATCATCCTGATCATCGTGCTTGCGCTTCAGACCGCCTGCTTGACTCTTACGCTTGACTCTTACAGGTATCTTCGAGTGAGCGGACTCTTTCGGACATCGTTGTGAGCGCTTGTTGAACGTCCTTAAGAGTCGAGTCAAGGTGATCCATCCGAGTGGTTATGGACGATGAAGGAGCAGTGACCTGTGATTTCAAAATGGAGATCAGGTCTGCTTCGGTAGAGGCATATGTTTCTGATTGTTGGAGTAGCTGAGCTAGAAGCATGGTTTTCAGGGTGTCCACCGAAAGATGTGGCTGAACGGGAGCCGGTGGAGGTGTTGGTGCAGTTACAGTTTCGACCATCTTCTCTTTACCTTTGATCAGAGCCTTCAGTCTGTCGAGGTCGTCGGTAAAGCGCTGTTCCATTGCCTCGCGGATAGCCTTTAGGGCGCTGTCTAGATATCCCTTTGACACAGAGTCGGGTAAAATAACACCGGGATCACTTAGATTACCTGTTGAGGCGTCTACCTTAGAGGCAGAGCCACCTACGTTCACGGTTGGCACAGGGGTAGCCGTGGTAGGATTTCCTTCCGATCCTCGTGTTCCACTTAAGAGCGGAGACACTACGGAAGTTCCGATCGGGTCACGAAGAGCCTCGACAGTCGTTTCCTCAATCTGTGTCATAGCCGAAGAATGTACGTCTTGTACTATATCAAGTGGTGCTAGACTCAATGGTGCACTGAAAGAAGTCGAGACCAGGGGTTGCTGGTCTCTTGTTTCAATACCGGTACTCTCCGAGTGAGAGCCCAGTAGAAGTTGTGCTTTATCCCCGTGTGAAGATGAAACACCCGTCTTTTGAGAGATGGATGAGTGGATAAGGGGGTTGTGCAATTGCGCCGCTAGGTCCACGGCGGCTTCTTCAATACCCCGTCCCAAAAAATAAGACGGGACAACATATGTGGCGACCTGGATGACTCTGGTTCGGGGGGCTCACGAGCCTCGTTATCTTTACGACTCAATCTTTCTTGGTTCGCCTTCGAACGTAGTTCCCTCCGTCTCACATGATCCAAATTTTCAACTAAATCTCCCTCAACACTCCATGTATCTCCCGTAATGGTCTGGGTAGTAGGAATGAGTGGGGGTGTAGGTGAGTCGGATGGGATGCTTACAGAAAAATCTGGGTTTGGTCCGATACCGGTTGGGATTAGTTTAAGGCGAATAGCACGGTCGGTATCGGATTCGGTCGAGTCGGATCCAATGTCCTCAACCTCTCGGTGTGGTGAGGGGGGATCCGATAGGTAAGGTTCTGTGTCACGGTGAAGCATTGGGCAAGATGATGTACCTGCTTCGCCCGTCGGTCGGGTAATGGGGATTAGGGGTTGTTGGCTTGTTCCGGTTTGGGAAGTACCGGTACGCGTATCCACTGCACCGCTAACTCCAGTGTCCCTCCCACGCACCCTCAACACACCCCGCCCGGGAGCCCCTGCTGCCCGGGCCCTTCCACCTCTCATCCTAGGACCCTCACGTCCCTCGGCTCTAGGTCCTTGGGGAGGTCCCTCCGGTTCTGGCTGGACCATGGGATTTCCTAACGCTTCCCTATAAGCTACTACATTCGGTGCAATGGGATCGGCGTGAGCCAGTAGGGCTTCAGGTATTGGCATGGCTATGGCGTTGGACGGGTTGCGAATCACCATATATTGTAAGTGGTGAGGAGGACATACCGGATGGTTAAGACGTCGCGGTATTGCTGGATTCGCGTCCATGTGTTGGCGCACAGCCAGAGATAGAAAGCGAGGGTACGGGAGGAACTTCTTTTTCTTCGAACCTCCAATTTGACGAATTGCTTGGACCAGTTCGTGCCAAATGATCATTGCGAAATCCACGTGGCGGTTGTAGCACACGGCATGAAATAGCCGTAGGAAGTCGCCGGTGCACTGGTCGATGCCCTTCCATCTGGAAGATAGGCACCTGTTCAGAATCGTAAACAGGGTGTACCAGATGGGGGCCAGATACTTGCGGTTGAAGGCTGATGGCCGGTCGATTGCTTGGTTGTATCCGAGAGCCCGAACTTGATCACAAAGAGTCCTGTCATTGACCGCGGGGTCGTAGTGTTGACGTCCGCCGACGTTGGCTTCTGGAAGTGACAATAGACGCCGGAAGGACTCAGGTGTGAGCGTGAACTATTGGTTGTCAATCTGAGCCGTGATTGATTGTGAGTTGGCCGCTGTGTTGACTAGGGCAGTGAGCCATACTTGAAGAACGTACAGGAGTGGGACGTCGGCCGTAGCAGTTAGGGCCTCATGGAGAGGGTGACGCAATAGAATATCCACAAGTACTCGATGTTGTGGTTGTGGACAGAACTGAGCCGCGTCCAGATGGTGGTTGTTGGCCTCCAATTCAATGCCATGGTCAGGTGCGACCAATGCATTGTCAGCCTCTTCATCTATAAATTCCTCTTGAGGAGGAATTTGCTCTTTAGGATTTTGCTGAGGTTGTTGATCCGCAATGGAATATCTGTAAAAGAACCAGAGTTAGTAAAGAGAACGGATAAACAAGTTACGGCGCGTACCTTTGCGTTAAATGGCTCAATCTGAGGCAGATTGAGGACCGACCGTGATGAAATAGATACTTGATATACAACACAGGGGTTTCCGGACAAATAGTTTGAAATAACACGACTTTCCGGACAACCATAAGTATCCGGACAAAGGGTGTCCGGACAACAAAGCTTTCCGGACAAAAGGGATTTTCCGGATAAACAGGTTTCCGATTGACAATGGATTCCGGATAAATGGGAGCCCGGACACACCAACAATCCGGTAGTTGAACTTATCGGAAACCCTGAGGTTTCCGGACAACTAGGTATCCGGGTGTTGTGTGTTTCCGTGAACAAAGTATATATATTAACGCTTACCGGACAAAACATCCTAAATATGAAGGATTCCGGACACGACAAATGTGTCCGGACGAGTCTTAAAAACATCAATCGACTGAAATATCATCCCAACCAGGTGTGAAACCGTTTATGCAGTGTCGATGAACTCAAGTGAGCTCCCAAACGCACCTAGATTAGTTTATACACCACCTAATGGACCCGAAGACCAAGATACCCAAAGAAGGGTTTCGGGTTTATGTGAATCAACCAAAAGTGTGGTCGAATGTTGTGATGGAGTGCACGAAACAAACACAAACGATGTTAAGATGTATATACGAGAAACATACCTGATTGTGAGACGAATACCGAGTGAAAAATCGAGTGTAGCACGAGAGACCGAACGAGAGAGAAGTTCGAGAGGGTTTAGGGTTTGAGCAAAGGAATCCGGATAAGTGATACACTGAGAATCCGGGTGCTTATATACGAGACAAGTATCCGGGTGTGGTATCCGGGTTCCTATCCAATCCGGATAAGGACCCAGTCCGGAAACCTATCCGGAAAGATAGAGTGTCCGGAAACCTGTCCGGATACTTCTGGAAATTTAAAAATTGCCCTGTTCATCGAGATTTTGCAAGAATAACACTAGTTGGATTAAAAGAAAAACGAACCTTCTCTCGCTCCCCTTCACACTGAGCATTGGGAATGCTTTGCTCCCCCTCGGATAGTACAAAATTGTGCAATGGGGAGTCCGACACACAGAAAAAAACTTTTGAACATTTAAAGAAAAACACTGTGTCGCTCCCCCTCAACTGATGAATATCCAGTTGGATGCTCCCCCTCAGAATGTGCGCGTAGTGTGAAATGCACACGGGAGTATCCACAAAAAACTTTTCAGCAGTTAAGAAAAATTGTGTGTGACGCTCCCCCTCAACAGAAGAGTAGACTTACCTGATACCGGTGTGTGCTCCCCTGAACACATGAATACTCGTGAAAGCACAAATATAGGCATATAAAGTAGGACGATAGTATAAAAGAAAAGTAAAAACACACATAGAAAGAAAGGAAACAGACGAAATCTAACTAAGAAATACAGAGACTTAAGCTAACTGTGTAACTGAAACAAGTAGAATACAATTGCGTGAAAGTGTATGCTCAAACATCGGGAGTGTGAACACCGGATGATGAGTAGACAGTTTCGCGTAGATGTATGGAACTTGTAACGGGCACACAATCGGATTAAGTCTTCAGATTTAGCATACCTAACTTGGACACCAGAGTATTAAAACATTTTTCGTCCAAGGGTTTTGTAAACAGGTCTGCTAACTGATGTTCAGTACTTACAAAGTAGAGTTCGACTGTACCTCTTCCTACGTGATCCTTGATAAAGTGGTACCGAACGTCGATGTGCTTTGTCTTGGTGTGTTGAACCGGGTTGCTTGATATGGCAATGGCGCTCTTCGAGTCGCAGTAAATGGGCACTTTGACATACGTGAAGTCGTAGTCCTTGAGTTGCGTCCGCATCCAGATTACTTGAGAACAGCAGCTCGCGGCGGCCACGTACTCCACCTCGGCAGTTGACGTAGACACACATTGCTGCTTCTTGGACGCCCAACTCACTAGGCTATCTCCCAAAAACTGTACGTGTCCCGATGTGCTCTTCCGGTCCAACATGCTGTCCGCGTGGTCCGCATCGGAATAAGCGGATAACTCAAAACCTGTCTCTTTCGGGTACCATAAGCCAAGATCAGCAGTACCACGTAGATAACGAAAAATTCGTTTTACAGCAGTTAAATGAGACTCTTTTGGTTTTGATTGAAACCGGGCGCATAGAAAAGTGGAAAACATGATATCCGGTCTACTGGCGGTTAGATACATCAAAGAACCGATCACACCCGATTCAATATGGTGTTCACATCCTTTCCGTTAGAATCGGCGTGAAGCTTTGTACCGGGTGCCATGAGAGTTTTCATGTGTGAGGACTGTTCCATCTAGAATTTCTTAAGAATATCCTGGATGTACTTAGCCTGGTTTATGAATATCCCGGTCGACAGTTGTTTAACCTGAAGACCAAGGAAGAAATTCATCTCACAAAGCATACTCATTTTGAAAAATTGTCCCATTAACTTGGCAAAGTTCTTAGCATATTGGGGATTAGTAGATCCGAATATTATGTCATCTACATACACTTGAACAAGAACTATGTGACCCTTTTCGTTTTTGATAAACAGGGTAGAATCGATTTTACCTCGTGTGAATTTTGCATGTATCAAAAACTCGGACAGAGTGTTATACCGGGCTCGCGGAGCTTGCTTTAGACCGTAAAGCGCCTTGTCTAGAATGTAGACATGATCAGGATTCAAATCGTCCACGAATCCTTCAGGTTGGGACACGTATACCTCTTCCTTGATATCGCCGTAGAGGAATGCGGTCTTCACATCCATTTGGAAGACCGTGAAGTTCTTGTGTGCGGCGTATGCAAGAAACATACGTATAGCTTCGATTCGTGCTACCGGAGCGTAGGTCTCATCATAATCGATCCCTTCTTGTTGACGGTACCCCTTGGCTACGAGACGTGCCTTGTTGCGTACCACGATGCCGTCTTCATCCTTCTTATTCTTGAAGATCCACTTAGTGCCGATCACCGTTTTATGAGTTGGACGTGGGACCAGTCGCCATACCTTTAGAGCCTCGAATTGGTTGAGCTCTTCTTGCATAGCGATGATCCAGTCCGGATCTTCAAGTGCTTCACGTACGTTCGTCGGTTCGATGTTGCTTAAGAAGCCGAAGAAGAGACAGAAGTTGGCAGAAGCACCTCGTGTTTGAACAGGAGTGGAGGGATCACCGATGATTTGGTGTAGAGGATGAGCTCTCGTCCATTTGGTGGTGTGTGGAAGTGGCTGTTGAGTAGAGTGAGAAGCGTCCAGATCCACATAATTACCAGAGGGTAGGTCTTGAACTTCTTCAAGTGTAAAAGGTTGTTTTCTTGGAGGAGTTGGGGGAGGATTCGCTGAGGGTTGAACAACTTCTGGTTCCGAGGAGTTTAGAGGTTGATCGTCGATTGTAGCAGATGACGAATCAATAGGAGCGATCTCCGAGTTTGTGAGCGGTTCCTCCGGGGGGGACAGTATTATCAGTAGAAGTCGATGACGACGGTTGAGCTGTCTCCACAGTGATGGACGACATGCTTGTTGAAGGCGGCGAACCGGATCGATTCGCCGAAACCTCAGCACAAGCAGCTTCAAGTCTGGGTTGCGCTGAGACAGGAGAAGTAGGAACATTAAATATATCATCATAAAAGTATTTAAACAGTAAATCTAAATCAGAAGAGTTAGCATTCGATGAAGATGCATGATTCGGATTTACTGTCGCTTGTGCAGATCCCGACTTTGGAGGGTCGGAAGCTAGCACGCCAGTTAAACCGGGTTCTGAACTGATGTGTTTAGAAGCCAAATCTGCGGCTTCGTCGAATGTCACGTTTACACTTTCAAGAACGGTTTTGTTCCGTTTGTTGTAAACGCGATACGCCTTAGCCTACATGGAGTATCCGATGAAAACTCCTTCGTCCGCCTTTGGGCTGAATTTGCCGAGATCGTCCTTGTCGTTTAAGACGTAGCACGTGCATCCGAATGCATGGAAGTACTTGATATTCGGGACGCGTTTGTTGATGATCTCGTATGGCGTCTTGTTGAATCGCTAGTTGAGGATGGAGCGGTTTTGCATGTAACATGCCGTAGACACCGCTTCGGCCCACAAGAATAGCGGCAGTTTGGATTGGGAAAGCGTGGTACGAGCTGCTTCAACGAGAGTACGGTTGCACCTTTCTACCACTCCGTTTTGCTGTGGATTGCGTGCGGCCGAGAAGGTTTGCGAAATACCGACTGAAGTCAAGTAATCGTTCACCGTTTGATTTTTAAATTCCGTCCCATTGTCGGTCCTGATGGTCTGAACTGCACTTTGAAGATTCACCTGGATGGTCTTCAAATGATTGATGATCAGCTCTGGAGTTTCGTCTTTCGAGCGAAGGAACTTGACCCAAGTATAGCGCGAGAAGTCATCCACCATCACCAGGACGTATTTGCGCTTGTTGATGCTTTGAACACGCATCGGTCCACATAAATCCATATGGATAAGTTCGAGAGACCGGGACGTACTCGGAGCTGCCTTCGGTGGATGCGGCGTTCGTTTCATCTTTCCCGTCTCACATGCCCCGCAGAGATGATTCTTCACGAATTGAAGATCGGGCATGCCCTTCACGTGTCCACCCAGCACCAGTTTGTTGATACTTTTGAAATTGAGGTGCGATAGTCTTCGATGCCAAATCCACGCTTGTTCGGAATTAGCTTTTGACATGAGGCAGACTGGGTTATCGGTCTTTAGGGCTGCGAGGTTAATGGTGTAGAGGTTGGTCTTGCTCTTTCCAACCAGTAGTTCCTCTCCGTCGTCGTTGAGTATTCTACACCTTTTGGCTTCGAACCGGACCTCGAGATCTTTGTCACAGAATTGGCCGATACTGAACAGATTGTGTCCCAATCCTGCGACGTGTGATACCTTCTTAATAGTGATCTTGTCTTGAACAATGTCGCTGTAGCCCATAATCGGCGCCTTGTGGTCATTCCCAAATCTCACGTCTCCACCATATTCTTCCTTGTAGTTCGTGAGAAGCTCTCTCCTACCTGTCATGTGCTTGGAGCATCCAGAATCTAAGTACCACACATGACCGTGCTGCAAAACCATGTTTAACGGATTTTAGGTACCCATATTTGCATGGGTCCTGGAGGGTTAGGTTTGGCACCTTTCGGAGGAACTTGCTTTGACACAACTTTCCCCTTAGGTGTAGGTTATACACCGTTTGAAGGAACTGGTTTTGGCACAGGTTGCCTCTTAGGTGTAGGTTTTACACCTTTTGGAGGAACAGGTTTTGTAGCAGGTTGCCTCTTTGGTGTCGGTCTAACCTCACTAGGAGTAACCCGTGTAGGAATGGGTTTGGTCTCCCGCTGTGGTTTAACCTTTAGTTGGGAACGCCGTTGTTTATAGTGTTTCTTCTGGTTATTGTTATGATACGACCCAAACCAATCAAAATTATACTTGTGATACGACCCAAACCAATCATTGTTATGAATATCATCAAAATCATTCCAACCACAATTAGAACAACATAAACAATCACGCGATAACTGAATCAATTGATGAAGGGAATTAACTTTAATCGGAAAAGAAACTTCAAAAACATTCCAATGATTCCAAGCACAATCGTTTTTGTTTATCCTAGGATTAAAAGCAGTAGGGAAAGACTTTGATGCAGTATCTTTGACAGGTTCCTTGTTTAGCCCCTTCAGTTTTTCTTGTTTAGCGCGACCATTTTTATCTGTAACAACAGGGACAGAATGGTCAGTGACCTTTGAAGGAACATGATTTTTGTTAGGCAATCGCTCGGTCTTTTGCCTCGGCTGTGATTGTTTTTGGGAAACAGGCTTCGTTTTAGAAATCTTAATCACAGCTGGGGTCTTTGTTTTAGAACAATCACCCTTTTGAAAGTTGACCGGACGATTGACCACTGGTGACAGAAAATCAGTAAGACACGGAAGAGGTTTGTCGAAGGGGAACGACTCAAACTCTCCATCAGAATTGCCTTCGGAGTTCATATATTCAGAAAAATCGACATCCGGAATTACAGGACTTGGATCAGTCGAGGAAGGTGAGGAACACTTAGTGTCAGTGTGCTTTGGGGAATTTGGTGCGGAAGCGTTTAAAAATTCAGAGTTTAAATTCCTTTTGACACACTCATCTTGAGACTCAGAGGATTTTCCTATGAAAGCTTTACACGAGGATGTGTTAGACGAATTGGAGGAAAGTTCGGGGGAAATCTGCTTTGCAGTTTGGAGTTGGTTAATCTGCTCTTGGAGTTGACCATTTCTCATGTGCTCTTTCATCGTTTCTGTTGTCATGGCAGACAGTCTTGATGTGAGCTTATTGATTTCACACCGAAGAGTTTCCTTTTCTTCATTTGACACAAATTCGGTTTTCTCAGATTTGAGTTTCTCAAGATCAGTGATTAGCGCTTACTTTTCCTTTTGAAAATTTGACCTTTCTTTCTCGAGTGACTCTTCCAATTCAACTATCTTTGCCTCCAAGATGAGAGGGGGAACTAGAGCTTGAACTCATCAGTCTCAGTCTTGGTTTCGGTTGCTTGGACCTCATCCTTCTTGGAGGAATCCTTGGGCGGTGCAACCTTATAGCAATTGAAGTAGTCATTCGAGAGGTACTTTTTATCTTTCTTATAGGTATGATTTAACGATCCATAACTGAAAGGAAGTTGCATTTTGGATGTGTGAGTGCGCTTATATTCCTCAGTTTCCCCTTCCTTTTCAGGTTCGAGAGGACCAGTCCATTTAATTGCATACTCCGGATAATCTTTGGCTATTCCAAGACAACTAAAATCATACAATATAGGTCTCTTGGCTATACCCTTTTTCAGATAGTGCGGGTTATCATATCCGATTCCCCAGTCCTTGTTGAAATACGTGAACTCCTTAGGTTTATTCATATGGATAGTCTGATCTGTTTGACCTCTCCTATGAAGTTTTGTTTCAAGATCAAGAATTTTAGCAACAAATTCCTTGTGCTGAATTTGAAGAGTAGAACATTGATAAACAATTTCTGCTTTCTCATTCATACACTGATCAAACTGAGACTGAAGTTCAGATAATTTGGCCCTTAAATCTTTAGGTGCTATTGAAAGATTATTGCATTTGTCTTTTAAGTTAGCATTTTCAGACTTATATTTCTCAGTTATTCTCTTTTGAACATCTAACTTTTCAGATAAAGATCTGATTTCAAGCTGTTGTTCTTTAGAGGTGGCCTTAAAGGAATTTGCCTGTTCAACAAGAGATTGCATTTGAGTCATAAATTCTTGTTGGTTAGAATAACATACCTGACTTGACGTGGCCTTTTCTTCATCAGCAGGCGAGTGATATCCCATGAAAGCATTAGCATCTTCAGTGTCGCTTTCAGCATCAGAACGACCCAACCAGTAGTCGTCTTCCACAAATAGAGCTATTCCAGCTTCCTTCTGCTCAGCCAATGCGAGTTTCGCCTTGTAGTAGTGAGTGTTCTTGACAACAGGCTGGCGACAATCTTTCGCAAAGTGACCAAGTTTCCCACAGTTGTAGCAAGTTACGGGCTCATCTTTCTTCTTATTGTCATCTTTCTCCGTCTTCTCCTTCTTCTCAGACTTATCTTGCTCATCGGCTTTCTTCTTTCCTTCATACTTGTCCTTATAATCGTAGCGCTTGTTGGAGGAGGTGGAGTAGCGCTGATTATTAGACGATGGCTTCTTGTAGAACTTTTGTTGTTGGAAAGATTTGGTAAGGAGGGCTATCTCTTTCTTGAAATCAGAAACTTCATCATCAGACTCACTATCTTTCTTTTCTTCAGGTTCTGACTCTGATGAGCTTTGCTTTTGAGCACGTTTGGAGTGACGGCTTGAAGATTTCCCTTGTTTGGAGGACATAAGGACTATAGGATCAGCAGCTGCTTTGGAAGCAGTCTTCTTCTCATTCAGAAGTTCCAGTACCTCATCTTCATCTTGAAGAAGCGTCTCGTACAGCTCGTGGATGTCAACTTTCTCCATCAGGTTGTTGTGCTTTACGTGTGAGGAAAATACTTTCCACTCAGGCATAAGGTTGTTGAGGAATTTGAAAGCATTCTCTGTGTTGGAACGCGTAATCTTGTTCTTGTGGAGCTCGTTTAGAAGAAGACAGAACCTTTCATACGTTTGGGAAAGGGATTCACCGGTACGCTGTTTGAAGCTATCAAACTTGGTTATTGAGCTATTAATCTTCAGCTGATTCCCGACTTCGCTCCCACACATCATCCTTTCCACCTGATCCCACATGCCCTTAGCTGTATTTTTGTAACTGTCGATGGCAGTATAGATCGGGTTGGGAAGGACTTAGACAAGATACCGCTTCGCATGCTTTTCTCCCTCAAGCATGCCCTTTTCGTCTTCGGTCATGTCGGAGAGAGTCTTTGGCGTGGTGATAGGTTTACCACCTTCTGTAGCTGGTGGAACGGTCTTCATTGGTTGAGGAATTGGCCCATTTTCTAATGCACGCCAAATGTACTCGAAGTTGTCCTTCGACTCGATGAAGATTTTGAACATGTCGCGCCACTGGCTGTACTCACCTTGATAGAGGCAAGGTGGTTTGGAGTCGGTAACGATTGCGAGGGCGTCGCGTGAAGTCATCTTTGGTTGCACAGAATGATCGTCAGACGAGTTGTTCGATTCAAAGTGTAAACCTAACGCAAGGCACTAAGAGTGGTATCCTAACGCAGGTTCTAAGAGTGTGATGTTCTAGAGACAGGTAAGAATTCAAGCTAAAACTGAACTTGCCAGATAGGAATCCGGATAAGAAATCTGATCTAGAAGTGTATGGATCAGAAACAGTTCAAAACAAACAGAAGTGTCCGGATAACACAAAGAGTCCGGACAAACTATAGTTTCCGGATAACAAGAGGTTACCGGAGGACAATAGTTTCCGGATGGAAAAATAAACACAATGACTTACCGGGTGCAAGGAGTTTCCGGACGATAAAAATTAACACAGACTTACCGGATACAAATGATTCCGGATACGATGCTTTCCGGATGGAATGGGTTTTCGGAAGAACCTAAATTTACCGAAAACCTTGAATTGTTCGGATAAAATGATTTATCGGACACTTCGGGTTTCCGGAACAATTTACCCGGAAAGATTAAGAAACAGATAACTTACCCGGAAAATGAGTGGTGTCCGGAAAGAATTAAGGAACTTCCGAAAAGTGCTGCTACTATCCGGAAAGTGCGGCTGGAGTGATGAAATTGATTAGGAATCGATTAGGGTTGCTCAAAAACGTTCCTGAAAGATTAGAAACACTTCCAAACACAAAAATAACACTACCCAAATCAAATTTGAAGCAAAAACAACAAGTTTTGATGGTTAAAAATATGATTTTTCTCAAGAACACACTCAAAACCTTTGATCTTAATTTACTTCAAAACACACTCATACGATCGAATTAGAGTACGAAAATTTGCAGAATCACTAATAACAATGATACTAACAATACCCAATAAACGAAATCGATCAAATTTAACAGAATCAAAAAGTAGAATGTCACTCAAGAACACAACCGTATTGTTCAGAAAACTTACCAGAAATCGAATTGAACACTTTGAATCGATGTAGTCCGTCTGCTCTGATACTAATTGAGAGTTCCAGATCCGTGCAACGAACAATGAAATCAATAGATATTAACACGATGTTTATGATTTCAACTGGTCATCCATATATTGCTTTCAATCAGAGAGTTTTACAATATGAGAGTAAGAAAGCAAATGAACAACTAGCCTATTTTCTAAGGCTAACAAAACATTATATATGGCGGGCCCGTGGTTAACAAGCCCACGGCCCGTTCACTAACTAAACTCAAAATAAGGAATTACAATTAGCCCCTTGAACTTTAATACAACCAAATATTGCCCTAACAGTTATTTCAAATGGATTAAAAGAAATGAAAGCTAAACATAAAGAAATATCTGAAGAGAAATCTTTAAAAGAAAAGCATTCTTCAGATTCAGATGCTTCTTCATGTAAAGCATTTATGCAAAATACTATCTTTAGGAGCTTGACAGTTGATGACCAAGATGATCTTGAATCTTGGGATTTGGAAAGTCAATTTGATAAAGCTTCTCCTGAGAAATATATTCCTACAGAAGAAGATAAAGCTTTTCGAAAAGAACAAATGAATTTCTCTATCCGAAGTCTTATGGTATCTTTCATACTCCATTGGATAGTCAGTCTGATTGTGATATTAAGTTCCTTGTGAGGAGAAAGGAAAAGAAGTAAAAGAAACAGATGTTCAATTTGATTTTATTTTAGCGTTAAACTTCCAGATCACTCTGACTTCTTAATCAAAGAAGAGGAACCTAAGAAGACACTCTTCAAAAGGGAATCTTCAAAATCGGCTGAGAAAATTCCTGATAATGATTATTATTCCAAATCCAAATCTAAACAATCATTTCAGAAAAAAGAAAAAGAAGAAAAATAATCACAGATCTAAGTCTTTTCAAGCTCGAAATTCTAAAGCTTGTGATTCTTATTTTGCTGGCATTTTAGATCGTTATATAAGAAACAACTCAAGACTCGAATGGAGAATAAAGGAGTCCACACAGGATGTGGCCCAGACAAAATCATCTCATGTTGCTTTTAATTCCATGAAAAACAATTTTGCTTCTGCTGTTAGAAATCAAGATGTTTGCAATAAACAAAAACTTGTTATTCCGTACAAGCTTTATTCAATGCAACAATTGATTAATTTATCGCATGATCAAATTTTTTGTTCATCTTGTGGCGTGGATGATTTTATCTGCAAGTCTGATTATTCTCATTGATTTGGTTATAATTTCCATGGTCCTAAAAGATTTTATACAAATGGAATTATAATAGAGGTTTTAAAAGTAAAAATGCAAAATCCAAACCTGTTGAAACTCCTAACCCGAAAGGACCCATTTCCAAATGGGTACCTAAAACCACTTGATTTCCTTTTTTCAGCCCAGTCATGTGTGGTATTTGGATTCGGGCTGCTCAAAACACATGACTTAAAGAAAGGAGCTGCTCAATAATTATGTGGAAAAGTATGGTGGTAGAGTCAAATTTGGGAATGATCAATATTCTCCGATTCTGGGTTACGGAGACATAGTAAAAGACAACGTCAGGATAACAAAGGTTAACTATGTTGAAGGTTTGGGACATAATTTGTTTAGCATAGGTCAATTTTGTGATAAAGATCTAGAAGTCAACTTCAAGAAGACTCGGTGTTCAGCTCGAACCGAAGGAGGAGATGAGCTTCTAGTGGGTACGAGGAAGTCTAATCTTTACACCATTGATCTGTCGAAGATCAAACCGAAGAATGACATGTGTCTATTGTCTAAAGCATCAATGGAGAAAAGCTGGTTGTGGCATAGACGACCATCTCATCTCAATTTTAGTTATATTCAAAAATTGATGGTAGGAGATTTATTCGTAGGTCTACCAGTTCTGAAGTTTGAGAAAAACAATTTATGTACCGCCTGTTAGAAGGGGAAGATGAAACGAGTTCCACATCCGCCAAAACCTGAGCCGAGTACACACAAACTTTTGGAAATTCTTCATATGGATCTCTGTGGGCCAATGAAGAGTCAGAGTATAAGTGCCAAGCGATATGTGCTGGTTGTCGTTGACGATTATTCAAGATATATATGGGTGAAATTTCTACGTTCCTAATATGAAACACCTGAGTTGATTATCTCTATAATCAAACAGCTTCAAGTGAATCTTCAACAATCAGTCCAGACAATCCGATCAGACAACGGGAATGAATTTAAAAACAAGACTCTAGATGACTTTCTTAAGTCATTAGGAGTGTCACATCAATATTCGGCAGCAAGAACACCACAACAGAACGGGGTTGTTGAAAGACGAAATCGTACTCTAGTTGAAGCTGCCAGAACGATGTTGTCCTATGCTGATCTTCCGTTGTTTCTTTGGGCAGAAGATGTGTCAACGGCATGCTACACACAAAATCGTTCAATCATACACCGAAGGTTTGGCAAAACACCATATGAAATTATCAACAATAGAAAACCTGTAATACACTACTTTCGTGTCTTTGGGTGCAGGTGTATCGTGCTAAATGACAAGGACAATCTGAACAAATTCAGTCCTAAGGCAAAAGAGGGCGTTTTCATCGGATACTCGTCAACCTCAAAGGCGTACAATTTCTATTTCAAATCTTCTAGAACCGTGATGGAAAGTATTAACGTTAAATTCGATGAGACTGAAGAGATGGCTCTTGTGCAAAGCACTACAGAACCCGCAATATCTGGAGATCTAGCGTTTGGACAAATCCGTCCGACGACTACCAAATCAAACAAAGATCAAGCTTCCACTTCTAATTCTAATCCTAATGAACTTGATATTTTGTTTGAAAACTTTTATGATGATTTCTTTGGAAGCAATAACTCATCTGCGAATGTTATTGACAGGAATCAGGTTTCTCAAAATCCAGTACAAGTCACGTTGTCAGGTCCTTCAACTTCATCAAATACTGGTGCAACTAATCCTGCAATTTCCCCAAGCAATCCAAACATGCCATCTACACAAGCAATACAACAAGTATCAACTAATGGTGCTTCTTCATCGGGTACGACTTCAAAGGTTAATGATCAGAGTACTGATAACATACCGGATGAATCTACTAAAGCAGTTTTCGAGGCAGTTCCAGTTGTCTCTTCTGACAACCAACCCGCTTCACATCCGGAACCGACATTGACGATTGAGTTAAACTTCGATAAAGATCCCACCTTAGTAGACCCCAATCAAGATGCTATTTCTCTCCATCCACACTCAAAGAAGTGGACATGCAGTAACCCAATAGATCAAGTGATTGGTGAGGTGTCTGAACCTGTGAAAACCAGATCTGCAACAGCAAATGAAGGTTTATTTGCGCTCTTTCTCAGTCAAGTTGAGCCTTCCACAGTTCAACAAGCCTTGGAGGATCCGAATTGGATTATCGCGATGCAAGACGAGCTTAATCAATTTGAAGCTTTAAAAGTGTGGAGATTAGTTCCTAGACCCAAAGGAAAGACAGTCATTGGTACAAAGTGGGTCATGAAAAATAAGAGAGATGAAGACGGCATAGTCGTAAGAAACAAAGCACGGCTAGTAGCAAAAGGGTACAGGCAACAAGAGGGTATAGACTATGACGAGATGTACGCACCAGTTGCTCGCTTAGAGGCAATTCAGATGTTCCTATCTTTTGCCGCCTACAAGAACTTCACTGTTTATCAAATGGACGTGAAGACTGCATTCTTGAACGGTGTTCTGAAGGAGGAAGTGTACGTGTCTCAACCTGAAGGCTTCGTGGACAAAGATAAACCCGATCATGTGTATATTCTTGCAAATCTCTTTACGGTCTCAAGCAAGCCCTATGTGCCTGGTATGAAGTTCTATATACCTTTCTACTAGGTGTTGGCTTTGAAAAAGGTAAAATTGACACGACTCACTTTACCAAGCATGAGGAAGGTGAAATTCTTCTCGTACAAATTTATGTTGATGATATAATTTTTGGTTCGACTAACCCTGCATTATGTACCTGGTTCTCTAATATTATGGTGACTAGATTCCAGATGAGTATGATGGGAGAGATTAATTTATTTCTTGGACTACAAGTCAAGCAGTTTTCGACAGGAATCTTCATTAATCAGTCCAAGTACGTGTTTGACATTCTGAAGAAATTCAAGATGGAAAACTGTACGTCAATTGGTACTCCGATGGCACCAGGATCTAAGATCGGTCCAGATCTTGATGGTGAGGTCGTTGATCTTAAGAATTATAGAGGAATGATAGGATCATTAATGTACTTACCTGCGAGTCGTCCAGACATTATGTTTGCAACTTGTCTGTGTGCAAGATTTCAGGCCAAACCTAAGGTATCACACCTTGGCGCCGTCAAAAGAATCTTTCGATATTTGAAAGGTACACCGTATCTTGGACTATGGTATCCGAAAGGGACGTGATACAAACTCACCGCATACTCAGATTCGGATCATGGAGGAAGCATGCTAGACAGGAAGAGCACATTGGGACATGTACAGTTTTTGGGAGACAAGCTCGTGAGCTGGTCATCTAAGAAGCAGAACTGTGTGTCAACATCAACTACGGAGACTGAGTATGTAGTCGCGGCCAGCTGTTGTTCACAAGTGCTGTGGATGAAGACCCAACTCATGGACTATGGTTTCAAATGTGAGAAGATCCCCATACTGTGACAGCAAAAACGCGATTGCCATATCTGCTAATCCTGTCCAACACACCAAGACTAAACATATCGACATCAGGTATCATTTTATTAAAGATCATGTTGAGAAAGGAACAATTGAATTATATTTTGTTACAACTGAGTTTCAGCTTGCCGATCTTTTCACAAAAGCCTTGGATGAAAAACGCTTTAATTTCTTAGTATCCAAGTTTGGCATGTTGAACATGAAAGTTTAACTTTCCTATATTGATCATATAATAGATGGAAATATTTGTATCTCAATCTAGATATTGTATCTAGATTGATACACTCAAATTTTCATCATATTCTATTCTCAATATATGTTATTTAAATTTTCATGACTTTGTTGTTTTTCAAATGTTTGTTCAACTTGTTATTTCTTTTCCGTTAATGTTGTATTTGAGATTATAAATAATACTTGTATCTGCATGAGGTGTGTTCATGGTCTCAGGGGGAGTATAGTACAAGTTTATATGCACAATAATAGGGGGAGTGTGCATAACTGACATCATTTGTAAGTATAGATGACGTGGGAATAAGTGAAGACAACAAGGTAAGTATTCTAAACTGCTTTAACACTAACTTTTCAATGATGAAAAATAATTTTCCAAATCTTTGCATCATTTAAGGGGGAGTGAAAACCTTGTTTCAAACTTAAGTGCTTAATCAATTGGAAGTTGGACATCTTTCAATGTGATAATTTTTTTTTGCAATATCTTGAAAAATATTTTGAAAAGTGTCTAAGTGTTGATGTTATCGCAACACTTGGCTTGCGACAAAATGTTTCATTGCATCAAGCTACTTGCGATAAAACACCCGCTATGTTTATCGCACCATGCTTCGTGTGAACAGTAAGTTATCGCAACCCTCTGTTGCGATTAAATCCTTGATGTTATCGAAACCTGTTTCTTGCGACAACATTGAAGTTTATTGCATTCTCGTTCTTGCGATAACCTGACACTGTGGATGGTCAACCTTTGGACCAATCATCTAATGCCAAATGTCACTTTCTTCAAACTCGTATAAATAGAATGGTTTATCAAACCATTTTGTCATTTTCTATCTCTCAAAACTCTCTCAAACCTCAAAGACGATTTTGTGATTTTCGAAGATTCTGTGTGTTCTAATCGGTTGCATTCCATTCAGACTCACTTCGAGGTAAGGTTTCAACATTTTTTGATTCTTTTCATCCACATATATATTGGCGTTTCAGTCGATTATTAGGGTTTTAGGGTCGACTCCTATAGAGTCTTTTCGTACTCTGTCGATTCTTCACTGTGTGTTTATAGATCAAAATGCTAGGGTTAACTTTCTGTGTGCATTGCGAACCTGGTAGGATAAGTTTAAACTTAATTTTGTGCGAAAATTTGATTTCTGGGCTTGAACACTTAGGATTAGCATCGTGTTCAAGTTTATCGCAAGTCACTGTGTTCTTCATGTTCATCTTTATCGCAACTCATTGATATTCATCTTTATCGCAACATATGTCTTGCGATAACCTTTTATCGCAACATATGTCTTGAGATAACATTTCATCGCAACCTATGCCTTGCGATAACTTTTACCTTGCGATACCTACTTGGTGTGCCTTGCGATAAAACCAGGACTTAGGAGACTTCTTGATACATTTTTTCATAAAATCAATTTTTGGGCACTGTACTGATGTTACAATATTTAGATGGCACACAATGATGATCACTCCTCAGATGAAAATACCGTGATCCCGTCTCACCGATCCTCGTATCCATCAGTGAACGCTCGTGATCTAGACGAAGAACTATTACCCAGGAGAGATCATCTTGCTCTACTTGACAACAACCATCACCTAGATCTCAGTGTGAATTTTGAGTACCGCATTATACTGGAGATCATCCGCGGTCATCCACTTCGCACTGCACTTACCAAGGTCGTCACTGTGCCAATCATTTACCTTCAGCAATTCTGGCACACCCTGCAGTTCCACCAAGTTCATAGACGCGGCCAACACTTCACTACAAAGGTCGATCATTTTGACGTTCGCTTAACCCTGAAAAGATTACGACGTGCACTTGATCTTCCATACCACAATGACTTTGAAGACCAAGCTTCTGAGGAAAAAATTTGTTCCGATATCCGCAACTTAGGATATCAACCCACCGGCAACACCATCCTTACTCGCTCAACACAGTTCAAGCAAAAATTCTTACCGAGGATTTGGTACACTCTTTTCTCCATAATTAACCGTTGCATGATTTCAAATCACACAGGTCTCGATCGCTGCAATATATCTATTCTCAGACTATTTCATGCCGTCGCTTTCAACCGCCACATTGATTTCGCCATCATTCTTTGGGATGAACTCATCGAGATTGTCGGGGACAAAACAAAGCCAATCAAGAGACGCAATTTCGTGCCATTTCAACAGTATCTGCAGATCACTATTCATCAGATTATGAATGATAACCAAGTGATTCCGAGACGACCGAATGCAGTCCAAGGCCCGACTCAATGGATGCACTTCCTCAAGATGCCTGATCCAATCGAATTTGCTCATATCGCCATCATACCGGAAGACGTGCTAGCCTATGCCGACCAGCAGTCTGAGGTAGTTAGACGTTATAGAATAGATAATGCACTGATGGTCTAGCTACATTCGGAGGGACCTACCCACAGTGCCAACCAACTAGGCGGTGAGGATAATCGAGTCGAGCAGGTTCAGGAACATGGGGGTTCTGAACGGAGAGAGGTGAGGAGAAATACAAGAAAGAGAGGGGTTGATGTGGTGAGGACTGCTGGTCATGCATCTACATCTAAAGCTGCTAAAGTCCAAATCTTTGATGATGATGTGTCATGGGATTCTACTGACGATGTTGATGATGTTATATATGCTTCTCCTTCCGAGGATGAAGCCACTACCCAACCTAGACATGATGCTGATGGTGCTTCAGATTCAAATTCCGATTCAGATCACGATCCCGATGCGCATTTGATACCGAGACATGTTGGTCTAAGACATCGAATAGAGAGTTCTGATGCTGATTCCACTAGGAACATCAGACCCTCAGGCGAAACTGGTGTGATAAAGCGGTATGAGGGTGTTGAAGTTGAAAATATTGAGATAGTGAGCCGAGAGAGTGCCAGAAAAGAAATGGGAGAGAGTGAGACAGGGTCACACAAAGTTTTAACTCGTGACCCTCCCCAAACCAATCTAAGTCGGGTAGCCGCATCCACTGCCAATTAGCGTACGTCGCCGTTGAGCATTGAAACAGACATGGTGGACCCAACCATACCACAAAGCCACTCATCGGTTTCTCAACAAGCCGATGTTTCATTCAGCACAGGGGATCAAGCACGACTTCTATCAGGAATACACTCGGTGTTTGCTGATATTGAACAAGGTAGGCTCCTGCCCTGGCCACCGCCATTTATTCCATGCACCTCGAGTCTAGTGCCATTTGGACGAACAACCTTTCCTAGGACACGAGCACCGGTATTTCAACAAGTTGGAGGCTTCCGTGTCCCAACCGGAACATCCAGAGTAAGGCCACCATTCGTTGGTGCCTTGCGAGGACCGGGTGGAAGACCTGTCATAGCCAACACCATGCCAGCTATGAGCACAGGCCATTCAGTTGCTTCAACTGCAATGCAAACCGGTAACCTACGTGGTCCGGGTGGTAGATTTACCCGTCTTACTCCTGATGAAATGTTTGAAATGCTAGGTCCGCCCCCGCACTACATAACTTTGGACTTCCTGAAAGCCTCTCTAGCAACCATTAACAACTCTTACAAACTTCACCGTAAGGAAATACAAGAGACAGTTGACAGACTTTCAACAGAAGTTAGCAGAGCAATTAAAGGGAAAGGGAAGTGCAAGAGACAGTTGAATCTCAACCATCTGAAGCTCAACCCAGATCTCAATATCCACCATCACAACCCTTACATACCATCCCAACCCATCAACTCAAATCTGAGCTGCTTGCCCGGTTACTTGACCAAGGAGATACCAATACCAACGAAGAGGTAGATTTGGTAGGTTTACTCCGAAGACAGACTGAAACCCAAACCCAACTACCCACTAGCGCTGATTTCCAAAATCTCCAAAACTCGATCAAAGAAATGACCCAAGCCATGCTTATCGGATACAAATCTCTTTCTGACAAAATCACAGTGGTAGAGAAGACATATGGTGTTCAGGCTCAAGGTTCCAAAAGACGTAGACATGATGATCAGGATGACCCTGATCACCATGAGGGGGAGAAGAGAGCCAGAGTTGGAGAATCTAGTGGTGTACATGCTGAACAAACGGGGGGATCAGATCAGGCAGTAACTGAGGGGGCAGAAGGGGCAAGTGGACAGAAAACTGAAGTTATCCAAGTTGATGATGAAGTTCTAGCTGATGTCTTACCTAGGGTTGAAAAGCCTCAAGGTGTTGACAATAGAACTGAGGAGGAAAGGATGGCAGATGATATTGTAAATGATTACATCTATATTGATTCTGATGAGGAGCCGGAGAGGACAATTGTGCAGATCAAGGAGGAACTATATGATATCTTTGATACTTCTGGGGCTCATGCTGTGGATTCTGATTCTGAAAATGATAACACTCAACTGGAACAACTGAATGAAGAAGGTACTGGTATGTCAGAGCAAAACATTCCGGTAAACACTGATGGCAAGATTAGAGATCCCATCTTAGATGTTGAGCTTTGCTTTTATCAGAATCTAATTGATGATGAACCTAACTACATTGGAACCGGAGAAAGAGTAAGAATTTTAACTCCGTTCCAAGAGAGTGTAAGAAATGACTTGTTCGTGAGGGACATTCAGAAGATTGCCTTGGTAAAGGTATACGGAATTGAGAAGTGGCCAGCTCTACACAGAACAGAATTTCTGCACGTGATGAAGAATAAAGACCTGGAGACGAATGTTGTATGGTCTATAAGGCGATTATGAAAATTCTGAAGATAGAGTCACATAGGCTGCTCAATGTCTAGTATCCGCAGTTTACAATCATGAGGTCATATGGTAAAGAATGGTTCTTCACGAAAGCTGACTTCAAGAGCCTGATGTTTGATGACTTCCTAAGCCTGTATGACATTCTGGCACGAAATCCTGAAAAAGAAAATAGAATGGTCTGTCACCTATCTGAGTATCAAGAGGTTTATGAAAAACGTGGTAAATTTTTTTTATCTAACCGACTTTCAGATGGCCTTAGAAACACATCAATCTAGAGTGAACCTCCGAACACCCAACAAGAAACTTACTGACATCTAAGGTATCCATGTTTACTCTATGCTTGTTAAACCTGAACTCGGAGTCGTTTACTTCAATCATGAAACGAAGAAGAGATTCATGAGAATCAGTGAAGTAAACAAATACTGCGATGGGACTTTCAAGATGATTCAGATCCATCTGGAGAGTATGCTCAGATTAGATGAAAGTGGAGAAGTGAAGCTGAAGGAGAAGGAGAAGCGACTGATACAACAAGTCCTGGATGCCTTCAGATACAGACGTCAGTACCGGAACGCACTAAGAAGATTCGAGATCATCTTCGGGAGTCGGAAGAAACACATGACTCCAGTGAATGCTTAAATCTTTGCCTCTACTTTGATACAAATGGTGAGATTGTTAATGCTGTAACTGTAACCTTGTATCAAGTAGAGGGGCCATATTGAAACTTCTATATTTTGCACACTATATATTGTTTTTTCCTTGTATTTGTTTAGTGTGTCATTTCTATATTTCCATGTACATTGCACTTTTCTATCTATTGTTCACAATATTTGTACTTGAGGTTTTTGCTTATTGAATGAGAGATGACATCAAGATCAATCTATTGTTTATGAATGCTTGTTCTGGGATCACTAGTATTTTGTATGCTTTTAATAGTGGAGTCATGGGCTTGTCATGTACTCACTATAAATAGTTTGCCTTAAGTCATTTTTGACTAACTTTCCATTTGTAACAATCTTGTAACTCTTCAAAGTATATGGATGACAAGATTGCTTTCTCTCTCTAGAATCTTGATTTATACTTTCAATCTCTCACTAGATTTTGGTTTAACATTTGGTATCGGAGCTCAGACGGATTGATCATACAGATTTAAGAGATTTAATTGAAGATTTTGAGACTTTTTCTTGGATTTTTGGAGTTGTTCACAAGTACTGTTCATCACAATTTCGAATTCTTCATTTCTTGGATATTTTGGATCGAATTTCAGTTGCATTACCTTCGGATTACATTCCTGAACATAGTTAATTCAGGAAATTTGGACTAATTCGATCTGTTTTGGAAGAATTTGTGGGATTTTGTAGAATTTTGTTCGAAAACTGTCAGTTACTGTTTTTGGATCGAAAGATCATCTTTTTGGACGAATTACACTTTTGTATAAACTACAAAAGTGTGTGGAATCGAATTTCGAACAAGTCTGTGAAAACCTCATCAAAATTCATCAAGAATTTAAGAAGTTATGGTCTTATTTGAAGTATTTGATAAGTTTTCGCAAGATCTGAACTTTTCAGAAGTTCATCTTGTTTTCGCAAGATTCATCTAAGTTTTCGCATCTGTTAGGTGAGTGAAGTGTAGTTTTCGCAGAAAGATGGGTACGAGAAGTTAAAGTTTTCGCAGACGTAGCGTACGAAAAGTTTGGTTTTCGGGTTGCTTTGATTACAAAAAGAATTTGTTTTCGTATCCTTAGCCTACGAAAAGTATTAGTTTTCGCATCTGTTCATTGAGAAAAGTCTAGTTTGCTTGTTCTTTGTGTTGCAAAAAGTAAGTTTTAGCCAACTTAAGACTGCGAAAAGTTGGTTTATTCATCAAGTGGGTTGCGAAAAGTAGCTTTACTTGCTTGGTTTGTTGCGAAAGGTTTTGAAGATCAGTTGGTTGCGAAAAGTTTTTTCTTATAGTGGCATGCGAAAACTTTCTCTGTAAAGTTTTCAAAGTGTAATTTTTTTTTACACATTCCTGTCTGAACTTTCGGCAATCACTGTCTAGTGTTGAGATAACTCAGTAATCATGTCTAGAGATCTACTCAGCATGGGTTCCAAGTCCAAACCACCAGTTCTTCAAGTGGATGAATATCCTTAATGGAAAAAGAGGATGATCCAGTTCCTTAATAATCAGAACCGATACTTGATGACCTCTATTACAAATGGACCCCATAGACCGTTTATCACTGTTCCTGCTGTTGAAGCTATTGCTACATCTCCATATGTTGCTCCAAGAATAGTCTACAAAGAGTATCAATATTTCAATGAGCAAGACAAGATCTTAATGGCTATTGATGAGCAAGCCTTAACCTTTCTGACAATGGCAATTCCATATGATATCTACAACCGTGTAGATTGTCGGGAATCTGCTAAAGAGATATGGGATGAGTTGGAGAGACAATTGGAAGGTTCACAAAAGTCTCTCAGAACTAAAAGAAATCAAAGCATCAATGTTTATGAAGGCTTTAAAGCAAAGGATGGTGAAACACTTCAAGAGTCTTACAACAGATTTAACATCATTCTTAATGATCTGAGGAGAAATGGGGTGATCAAGACTGAGTCAGAAATCAATTATAAGTTTGTGAAAAATCTGTTACCAGAATGGGATACTTACTCCATTCAGCTCCAAATGTCCACGGATATGGATGAGGAGAAGTTAAATGACATATTTAGCATCTTAAATTAGCATGAGGATAAAGTCAAAGATCTGAAAGATAAGCATAAGAAGATGGAAGAGTCATTGGCACTCATTACTGAACACAAGAAGAGCGGGGTGGTGAAGCAAAAAGAATTGATTTTGGAT
Organism: Saussurea involucrata; assembly: GCA_033807775.1. Lineage (NCBI taxonomy): Eukaryota > Viridiplantae > Streptophyta > Magnoliopsida > Asterales > Asteraceae > Saussurea > Saussurea involucrata. The sequence continues at coordinate 5,007,609 of CM066316.1, forward strand.
ATGAACAAGTATGAGAATAGTTTTAATGAGGAAGAAGAGGGTTCTGGTGATGAACTTACGGAATTTGCTGAAAAGTTAGATTTACTGACGAATCGATTCAACAAAAGATTTGGTAAAAAGAAGTTTTATCCAAAGACCAAATATGATTCTTATAAAGCTAGCAAGTATAAGAAGTTTGAAAAGAGAAGAGATGAGAAAGATGAAGAGAAAGAAGAGAGGAAAGAAAAAGAAGAGAGGAAAGAAAAAGATGACCGAAATTGCTTCAATGGTGGAAAGTCGGGTCATTTTGTTAGAGACCATAAAATGAAAAAGGTAAAGAACTACGAGTTCGACCAGAAGAAGGCTCGGCTTGTTACAGCAAAGGACAGTGGAAAAGCTATGTCAGCCAAAGAGCAGATCTGGTTAGAGGACTCATCGGATGAGGAAGAGGCATACTTCACATAAATGAAATACAGTCTGATGGCAAATATTGATGAAGATGACCAGGGTTCTGAGGTACAATCTCTTTCTGATACTTCTGATTATGATGAACATTCTGAAAATTCCGAAAGTGAAGAAATACTTATCTTGATATCGGAACTCAACATGATGAAAAGGGAATTTGATAAAATGCAAAATAATTTTAATGTTGAGAAAAGTTCCTTATTAAAATATCAAGATGAGGCACTTCTTTACAAATGCTTCGCGGAAGATAGAGAAAAGGAAAAAGAAGCGCTTAAAATTAAAAATCAAGAACTTGAGGTTAAAATTTTTTATTTGAAAAAGGAATTGAGTGTTAAAAGTGATGAGAACATTGATTTGAATTTTAAATTTAAAGTTGTTTTCGAGGAAAGAACTGAAGCTTATGCAAAGATTAAGCAGTTAGAAGATTTAAATTTCAAAAGAGGTCAAACCGAACAAACTTTAAAATTATTAACAAGTAACCCAAAAGATACACGATTTTATAATCCTAAAATGCGTATTGGACTTTCTGATGTTGAGGTTTTAAAGAAAGCACCCGAAAATTTATACAATCTTGATAAATTGGGTGAAGGCTTAAATGAAAATATTTCAAAAGAAATACCTCCAATTTCAGAAGTTTTCACAAAATCTGAAAGTAGTTCATCTTCTATTTCTGAAGAGGATAAAGAGGAGAAAGAGAAAGGTTCTGAAGAAAAACCACGATTTAATACAATGAATTTCAAGTACGATGAATTAAATTCTAGTTATAAGTCCTAAAATACTGAACTAACTGAATTTAATTTGTTATTTTCAAATGAATCTAAAATTTCTGATTTGAAATGTGATAATAAAGAGCCTGAGTCGATCAAATCTAAATCTTCTGAGGAATTAAGGGATGAAATACTGAAAGATTCTGTAAAAGAAAAGTTTGTCCATGAGACCGTTTTAGAGTTTCCTGGTCTTGATTCTGCTTTATTAAAGATTGTTGAATTAGAAAAACAAATTTCTGATTTAAATCTGTACATTGAAGAATTAGAAAATGAAAATGAGAACATTGGGATGAAATTGGATCATTATAAAAAAGTTAATATCAATTTTCAAATTGAGATTAGACGTCTTGAATCCCAACTGTTTGAAGTTTCAAAATCTAAGGATTCAAGTTCAGATAAAAATTGTTGTTCAAAAGAATGCGAATCAAAAGATCAAGTTAAATCGTCCTGTATAATTGATGCAAAATCTAAAAGTCTTTCTGAAGAAAACAATGTTGATTCTAAAGAACCAATTTCTATAAACAAGTCAACATTTGTGTGTTTTGAAAACTCCTTGTTTGAATCATTTTCTGACACAAATGAAAAAGAATATAGTGTTTATGAAAAAGGGGAATCATCAGGTACTAAATCTGATTTTGCTCAAATGATTCTCCAAATTCTAAATGTTCTAACACTCCTTCTTCATTTATTTCAGAAGTGGATGACCAAGAGTTTCTGGATTTAAAGAAGCAATGTGATTCTAGAAAGGATAGAAAGCTCAATAGTGACAAATGTATTCAATTCAATAAATCAAATTGTAATCATTCTTGTAATGTTTACAAAGGTAGTGTCAATAAAACAATCGAAATTTCAGATTTTAAGATGTTGACACAAGCCAAACGTCGAATACATTGTGCTCATTGTTGGGATAACTATTTTTCGCTAAATCTCAAAGACTCTAAAAATAAAAAGAAGAAAAGCGTTAATACTTCCAATTATTTTTCAAAATCTTCGGCTAATCACTCGGCAAGAATGTTTGGTTTTGGTTTGAATAAGAAGTCAAAGAAAAAGGAAATTAAATCAGTTGATGTGAACTTGGTTTGGAAATGGATTCCAAAAGATCAACTTAAAACACCAAGTTCACAAAAAGAACTAAGCTTTAAAGGCAAAATTCATGGTTCTTCGACTGATTTAAAGAAGCTAATCCGTATAACAAACAAGGACCCATACTGATATGGGTACCTAAGTTGAGATAATTTGTATTTCAGGACTGTCATGTGTGGGTCATAGATTCCGGTGCTTCTAGACACATGACAGGGTACAAGCTCCTATTGCACGATTTTATTGTACATCCTGGAGGAACAATCGGATTTGGCAACAGTACGAAAGGTTATATCAGAGGTCATCGAACATTGAAGAATGATACGATCTCAATTGAAAAGGTTCTGTATGTGGAGGGGCTTGTCATAATCTATTCAGCGTCAGCCAAATTTGCGACAAAGATTGTGATGTAAATTTTAACAAGCGGTTTTGTCGTATTTTGGATCCATCTGCCTCAGACATTTTCAAGGAAAATAGATGTGGAGGCCTCTACATAACTAACTTCCCGACTCTAGTAGCGTCTAAGCAGGTTTGCTTAGTTTCAAAGGCTTCGATAGAAGAATGTTGGTTGTGGCATCGGAAGCTATCCCATCAGAAATTCCGAGACATCAATAAGCTGAGATGCAATCAATTGGTTCTAGGTCTGCCTGACTTGAAGATCGACAAGGTTTCTGTATGCCCGGCTTGTGAAATGGGCAAGATGAAACATATTTCTCATAAGTCAAAGACTCAATCTAACTGCAACAATTGTTTAGAACTAATTCAAATGGATCTTTGCGTCCCAATGAGAACTCAGTCAATGGGAGGAAAGAAATATATTCTCGTTATGGTTGATGAGTACTCAAGATACACTTGGTTGGAATTTCTTCGCTTAAAGTCAGAAGCGCCTGAGTTAATAATAAAGTTCATTAAGAAGATACAAGTCCTTCTACAACGTCCTGTGCAAAAGATAAGGAGTGATAACGGCACGGAATTCAAAAATGCGACTCTACAATCCTTTCTTGATTCCGTCGGTATCTCGCATAATTTTTCGGCACCAATGACTCTACAACAAAACGGAGTTGTTGAACGCAAAAACAGAACGCTTGTAGAGGCGGCTCGTACGATGTTGGCGTATTCTGGACTTCCACCAAGTCTATGGGCTGAAGCGGTTTCTACGACTTGTTTTACGCAAAATAGGACTATCATTAATAAGCGATTAAATAAAACTGCTTATGAAATCGTTAACAACCAGAAACCTGATGTCAAATTTCTTCGTGTGTTTGGATGTAGGTGTTATGTGCTGAAACATAGAGAAACTCTCACAAAATTCCAAGCAAAAGCTGGTGAAGGAGTCTTTATCGGATATTCCTTGACTTCCAGAGCGTACATAATTTATAACAAAAGAACATGATCAGTCCTTGAGAGTATAAACGTAACCTTTGATGAGAACGTCGTGTTGACTTCTGGACAAAGAAGTTCAAGACTCGGTCTTCAACCGGAAGTTTCTACTCAACAAGGAGTAGAACATGTGCAAAAACAGTCTAATAATTCTGAATTTTCTAAGAATATTAATAATTTAGAACTTGATTTGATGTTCTTTGATGCTTTTATGGATATATGTTCAGATATGGAACCACCATCTATGTCCATAAATGCAAACACACAACAGACCAGTGCTGAAATGTCTGGCCCTACTGAAGAGGTTGGTGATACAACATCAAGTGCTACAGACGTGAATCCAGATAAATCTTCACCGATTAACGTTTCTGAACCAGTGGCTCAACAAGACGATCTGGTTTTAGTAAACACAACCTCTGAAGATTCTACGCCTGAAATACAAGCACCCGAAGTTGAATTGACTGTACCAACTAGTATACCTTCAGCTGAGTCAACTGAAGATATCATCGCAGTTATGGATGAAAATGATGCTTCAAATATTTGAATTGACGTTCAAACTCTCCCGAGTACCTTAAAATGGACAAAGGCACATCCTCTCGCAAATATTATCGGCGATATCAAAGATGGAGTCAAAACGCGATCTGCTACATCAAACGAATGTTTGTATGTAAATTTTCTAAGTTGTACAGAACCGAAGAAAGCTTCTGAAGCATTGCAAGACCCGGACTGGATCAATGCCATGCAAGAGGAGTTGAATGAGTTCAAAAGAAATGAATTTTGGCATTTGGTGAAGCGACCTAAAGACAAGACAATTGTTGGAACTAAATGGTTCTTTAGGAACAAAAAGGACGAAACAAGGATTATTGTTAGAAATAAAGCGCGATTGGTAGCAAAAGGTTATAATCAACAAGAGGGAATTGATTATGATGAAACCTACACTCCAGTGGCAATGATCGAGGCTATTCGGATCTTTCTAGCATACGCGGCTCATAAGAAATTGAAGGTATTCCAGATGGATGTCAAGTCGGCATTTCTGAACGACGTCCTTCATGAAGAAGTCTATGTTAGTCAATCTGAAGGGTTCGTAGATCCAAAGCATCCGGACCATGTCTACGTCTTGGATAAAGCACTATATGGTCTAAAACAAGCTCCAAGAGCATGGCATGAAACTCTAACAACACATCTCCTTGAGTCTGGTTTCACCAAAGGTACAATTGATACAACTCTGTTTCTTTGTAAACAAGGTGATGATTTGATTTTTGTACAGATTTATGTTGATGACATTATTTTTGGGTCTACAAATCCTGAGACATGCGTAGAATCTGAAAATATAATGAAAAGTCGTTTTCAAATGAGCATGATGGGGGAACTTAAATTTTTCCTTGGTTTACAAGTGAAACAATCAACAGAAGGAATTTTCATAAATCAATCAAAATATATAAATGATATGCTCAAGAAATTTGATTTAAATTCCACCTCCACCATGAAAACACCAATGGCTACCGGTCGACTTTTAGACGATGATTTAGCTGGTAAATCAGTTGATCAAAAGGTATACCGTAGTATGATTGGTTCTCTTTTGTATCTTACAGCTAGTAGACCTGACATAATGTTTTCAACATCTTTCTGTTCTCGCTTTCAAGCTAATCCTAAGGAATCTCAACTTATAGATGTAAAACGGATCCTTCGGTATCTCAAAGTCACAAGAAGCTTGGGCCTTTGGTATCCAAAGGATTCAGGTTTTGAACTAACGGCTTTCATAGACGCAGATCATGCTGGTAATAGACTGGACCAGAAAAGCACATCAGGTGCATGTCAATTCTTGGGGGACAAATTAGTCAGTTGGTCCTCAAAGAAGCAGAATTGTGTTTCAACATCTACTGCGGAAGCGGAGTACGTTGCTACGGCTAGCTGTTGTTTACAAGTGCTGTGGGTGAAGACGCAACTGAAGGATTATGGATATGTGATGAACAAAATCCCCATCTATTGTGACTCAAAGAGTGCAATAGCAATAACTGCAAATCCGGTTCAACACTCCAAGACTAAGCACATTGATGTAAGATATCATTTTATTAAAGATCATGTGGAAAAAGGAACCATAGAAATGCACTTTGTGCCAAGTGAACTAGAGCTTGCTGATTTATTTACTAAACATTTGGATGAAAAGAGGTTCAATTTTCTAATCAGCAAACTAGGAATGTTGAACACATCCGCATGACTTTGATTTCTTTTTATCACATTGAGGGGGAGTGTGTGTGTATGTGTTTATTTATATTCTATATTTGAGGGGGAGTGAGTTTGTTTAACTGAGATACTTTAACCAATCTGGACTCATGTTCAATGAGTACCAAGTTTTTATGTACTTGCAGATTATATTTGAAGTTGATTTCAGACTAAATACGCATCTTTCAAGGGGGAGTAAGATTTTTCAAGTCTGTAAGTGTGTTCTGTCTTGAAAAACATTTTTCAAACAAGCGTGAGCTTAAAATGTTTTAAACTGATAAAATATTTTTGAGGGTTTGAAATTTTCAAAAAGTTGGATTTTCTGAAAAAGTTGCATTTTTCTGAGAAAAACACTAAGTTTTCGCAACTGTTGGTTGAGAAAACCTTAGTTTTCGCAACCAAAGGGTACGAAAATCTTAGTTTTCGCATGTAGTTGCTTGCGAAAACATTAGTTTTCGCATGCAATTGCTTACGAAAAGTTTAGTTTTCGCATGCAATTGCTTACGAAAAGTTTAGTTTTCGCAACAGTTGCTTGCGAAAACAAAAGTTTTCGCATGCAATTGCCTACGAAAACTTTAGTTTCGCGTGTCGTTGCTTGCGAAAAGTTTGGTTTTCGCATGCCGTTGCTTGCGAAAAGTTTGGTTTTCGCATGCTGTTGATTGCGAAAAGTTGGTTTTCGCACTCAGTTGTTTGCGAAAAGTTTTTCCTTATACTTCATTATCTACGAAAACTTTTTCCTTTGAATGTTTTCGCAAGTCGTTCCATGCGAAAACTTTGATGAACAGTGTCTTGTGATTGTTTCTGACATGTATTTTTTACTGTTTGCGAAAAGTAGGTAGTCCTCTATATTCGTGCCATGTGTCATTTTTTATTTAGGGTATAAATAAGATTTTTCAAACTATCAGTTCCCACTTTGGTTTTTGGCAAACACTCGTACTTTCAAAATTGCAACTGTTCATCTTCTTCAACCTCTGTCGATTTGCATTCTTCGAATCTCACTCATCAGGTAACCTTTTCACTTGAAATTTGTTTCTTATATTTCGATTTACTGTTATAATCGATTTTGTCCATGTAATTTCATAGATTTGTTTCTGTTTATGTGTTATTTGTTACAAAATCGTGATAGCAACTATTTATCTTCTGTGTAAAATCGAACTCATCGATTTTGTGGGATTTTTGTTTTGTTTGTTGGTGATTTGTGTTCATATATGTAAATCGATTGAGCCTGTAATCATTTGTTGTCAGTATTAAACATCTATCTGGTTTGTTTTTTGTTTTTGTGTTCTTGAGGTCAATTTTTGTGGCCAGTATCCGAAATCCTTCGTTTTTTGGTATTTTTGTGCTTAAAATGTCAAATCTTCTTGGGTTTGTGATTCGAGCAAGTCTATTTAAGATTTGTGTTTTAAAACTCATTTTTTCATCGATTTCAAGATCTGTGTGGATGAACTTGCGAAAAGTTTTTCCCAAGTTTATCAAGAAAACTTTTTGGGATCAAAATATTTTCTAAGTGTGGTTTTCGCAGAGTGCTTTGCGAAAACTTTCTTCCTTTGGTCTGCGAAAAGCTAACTCATGTTGCCTGCGAAAAGTTTGTGCTTAAAATTGTTCTAAGTGAAGTTTTCGCAACCTTAGGCTGGAAAACTTGTTGTGTTGCTTATGAAAAGTTTGAGGTTTTCGCACCTAGTTTTCTGCGAAAACTTTGGCTTTTCTTCCTTTGGTTTGCGCAAAATTTGATTCTTGTATCATTTCCTTTGACTTGCGAAAACCAGACTTAGGATTTTTCAAGAAAAAGTTTTCAAAAGTAATTTTTGCCAAAATTGACATTTTCAGAACTTTTTTTCAAAACAACAGTTCACATGGATTCAAATCAAGAGCAACAGAGCATGGTCCAATGTTTTGGGGACCATGTACTCAAGGCAACACCGGATGTTCCTTTACCATCCACCAGATCTGTACATCCATCTTATACCGGCCAAGGCAATCCAGATCATGCCTTCATTCAGCCAACATATTACATGCCCATCAAGTTTAACAACTATCATGTGGATTTTGATCGCATCAACATCCATCTTGTTGTCAAAAAAGTGCTCAAGAGACATCCTTTAGCATATGCATTGACTCATACAGTTAATGCACCTATGTTTTATCTGCAACAGGCATGGAAGACCATTTCCTTCACTTATGAGAACAAGCAGCCAATCTTTGAAATCCAGATTGATGAATACATCACAAAGCTAGATTATCACCGTCTTTGTCTAGTTCTGAAGCTACCTGAACCTAAATCCCGCCCCGGAAAGACATCGTTTGATCCGTATCCAACCGAAGCAGAAGTTCTTGTTGGCATTAAAGCTTTGGGTTATGTTAGTGAACTGAATCAGATAAGTGACTTTTACAAAGGAGATCTACCACCGGCACATTATGCAATTTTCTCCGTCATCAATGATGCCTAAAATCCAAGCACTCGGGTATGGATAATGCAAATAATGAGATCTTAAAGCTGTTTCATGCTGTGGTATATGATCTGCACGTTGATCACTCTGTAATCTTTTGGTCTGAACTTCAAGAGCGTGTGGAAGCCAAGCAGAACAATCAACCAAAGACGTTTCTGCCATATATGAGATCTCTTCAGCTCATTGTCCATAGTATGATGAGGTCTAACAAAGATATCCCGAGACGTCTAAACCATCCGACAGTTCCAGAAAAGTCAATGCGGTATTTGCAAAAGAAAAAGACGAAATTCACTTATGAGATGCCACTCCCTGAAGGGTTCCTACGGTACGCTGATCAGGACGCTTAGTGTATTGTAGAATATAGAGAGTCTATGGTCCAGCCAGAACCGGAGGGACCTACCCAAGACTCAATCCCTAGGAGAGAGGAGTCTGTGAGGGTTTAGCAAGCACATGCTTCTGAACGGGGAGAGCAGAGGGAAAATACCAAGAGGAGAACTGGTGGGGTTCGGACATCTGTTTCTGAAGATGCATGGTTATCGTCTTAGGACACACATCTAGATAACTGTGTAGAGTTTCGGCCAAAATTCTTGGACCTTCTAATGATGAAATAGAGTATGATAATGCGTCTTATTCATCGGAGGAACTAGATGTTGATGATAATGATAGTGATGATGGAAATGATGGCAATGATGGAAATGATGATGATTCCAATGTTTTTGGAAATGTGGATGATTTTATGAACTTTCCTGAGATGACAACTTCTGTTAGCATTACATTTATGGATGTAACAACTGTCCTTGATACAGTTATGAGAGACATAAGGAGAATTGAGGGAGCTTTAGTTGAAAATGAAAGTGAGTATGTGAGAGAGAATGCAGAAAAAAATATGGCGAGTGTGAGTGTTATCCAAACTTTCTATTCTAGAAGGGCAGCCAAATCTACCACCAGATCTCATGTGTTGGGATCAGGTGTTGAAAAAGACGTTAGTAGCCCACTAACGCAACTACACACCCCAGCCAGTCATTCAGATTCCTCTCAATAGGAAACTGTCTCATTTTCACATGGAGATGAAGCACAACGACTATCTATCTCTCACTCAGAGAGTTTAGGTATTGAAACAGAGAGACCTCTGCCCCGGTCCTCGAACTTCATATCTGCACCTGTATCGAGTCTAGAGCCCATTGCAAATTTACTTGATAAATTGACTAGGACACTACCTCATTTTTCAGCTACTGATGAGAGTCTTAGTGCCCCATCTGGAACACTCGGAGTAATTTCTTCTATAGGATTACGAGGACTAAGTGGAAGTCCTACCAGTGCTAATATCACGCCAACACTGAACGTAGGCCACACGGTTGATTCAACCGCTGTGTCAACGGGTAACCTAAGTGGTTCCGGAAGTGAATTTTGTCAAGGAATTTTGTATCAAGGAATTTTGTCAACGTCACCTTAAAGGCTGTTGAGGAACGTTTGTTAAAGGAGATACAAGGGGTGAAATATTTGTTGAAAGGAAAGGACCCGATGCCTGAAAGTGAGCCCAAATTGCCTCCACCTCCACCTGTGCTAACACCGCTAGTTCAACATGATCCGAGCATAGATGAGCTTAAAGATATGTTGTATGCAAAACTGTTGTCTATTAGCCCTGATGATCCTCAGAACAAGACACTAATGAGCCTACTTGAAAACTTCCAACCTCAACCTAATCCTGCCCAACCTACACCTAATGTGGTCACTTCAAATGAATTCAATCAGTTCAAGTCTGAAGTTTTATCAAGCTTGAGTGACATTCGGAAAGCCATTGATACGTTGTCAAAAGAAGTATCAACCATGAATCAAACTTGCAAGTCCCAAGCTCAAGGAGTTAAAAGGAAGCATGATCAGGATCTCAATGATCATGATCATGAGGGGAGATGAGCAAGAAAAGAAAGAATGATGGTGAGACTTCAAGTTTGGGAAGAACATTGACGACTGATGAAGTGGTGCATATGTTTGAATCTGGTGCACAAGAGGAAGAGAGCGGAAAACAGATAGTGCTCTATGTTGATCCAGATACAGAACTGATGGTTGAAAAGCCTGAGGTTAATGAGGAGGAGATAAGGGAATTGACTGATTTATATGTGCAGGTTGTTGTCTTAAGTTTAGATGATGAAGATGAGGATGGTACTGAAAATGAGTATGATAAATTTTGGAGAATTAAGGAGGAATCAAAGAACTTGTTGATGATAACTGATGGCCTTGATCATGATGTTGAATTCACTGAGAATGAAATAGAGTTTTTGAATCAGTTTTATGGGCCAAGCACTCTAGATGACATCTCTGTAAGCCCTATCCAGTCTCCAGATCCTATCTCTAGCACCATTATCCAATCCCAACCTGAATCAACCCAAATCAACATAAACCCAAACCAACACAACCTGAAACTACATCACCTGTTTCAACTCCTGTTCAATCTATCACACCTTCAACACCTAAATCCAACATACCTGAAACTGAACCTGAAACCACTACACCTATACCAACTCAATCTGAAACCATTTCACCTATCTTACCTGATTTTCCTAATGAACCTAAACCTGAAGAAACTGATTCCCTACCTTTTCATCCTTTAACCCAAACACTGACCAAGCTAGTCTATCCAATCCTTCTACCTCACATCAACCTGGACCTTCTACATCCAGAAAACCAAACTTAAGCCAAGCGGAGGAAAGACAAAGAACTTTGAGGCTGAGAACACCATTCTTGGAGGTTTCAGAAAGAATAATATTTGCTCACTATATAAGGAGATTGAATCCTTATGCAGTTTTGGGGATAAGTGATCAGTCTGAAGCGTTTAAGTTCGAGTACATGTACTTCATGCGAGCTAAATGTCATAAGGTTCATGAAGTAAGAAGTAAGAGGTTGATCGTGACTATAAAGGAGGTATACGCAAAGCAATTCTATAGGCATTGGTATCCAATTTTTGTGGTTCAAAGGCAAGATTGCAAGAATTATACTTTCACTGAAGCAGATTTATGTCACCTCTTGATTGAAGATTTTGAGTTCATGTACAATTACTTCAGAGATCTTACAATCAGACGGGAAAACATCACTCTTGCCTTAATTGCAATTAAAAGATTCTTGAGAAGGCACATCCTCTACGTTCAATGTTTTGATTTCCAATTGGGTTTGGAGAGTGATCAACCAATTATGAACATGCTAAGGCCTAATCAGTTGATAAATGGTTTGGAGCGGATGCCTTTGTATGTTGTGATCAGAGATCCAGAATTTGGAGTAGTATACAGAAATGAAAGAGGAGAAAAGAGGTTCCTTAGATTCAGTGAGATTGCTAAGTATTCTGATGGAACTTTGAAAGTGTTGTTGCTCCAGTTGCAGAACCGTTTGAAAGTCAATGATAGAGAAAGAGGAGAAAACAGAATGCCTTCCATTGAAAGATCTTTGGTGATAAGAGCAATTGATGAGATCAATGAAAGGATAGAATTCAGAAGAGCTATGTGGCGAATAGAAACTTATCTCGGAGCTCGAAGAAGAAGAAGACCGCTACTGCCTTGATTCCAAAGGGGGAGAATGTTGGAGGTTTATTTTGTATTGTAATCAAGCAGTTAGCTTTTAATCAGTATTTTGTATGCTTTATAGTGGAGTCATGGGCTTGTCATGTACTCGCTATAAATAGCTTGTCTTAAGTCATTTTTGACTAACTTTCCATTTGTAACAATCTTGTAACTCTTCAAAGTATATGGATGACAAGATTGCTTCCTCTCTCTACAATCTTGATTTACACTTTCAATCTCTCACTAGATTCTGGTTTAACAGGAACAATTCCGTTATAACAGTAATCTTAACAAAAAAAAAGTGAACCTGAGAAAATTCTTGGCTTTTTAGCATTTTTTTAATAAATTGATGAGGATTAGAAGAACATGTTGATGGTTAATTAAAGTAATTAGAGACAAACATAAATTTAATTTAATTGTAATCCAATAATCTCTCTACCTTTTGTTTTATTTTTAATTAATAATATTTTATCAGTACAAAACATACGACTTTAATCGACGGAAAAATCCGTCGGTATTCCGTTGGTGAAAGCCGGATCTGTCGGAAACTTGTCGGTGAAAGTTTGTTGCAATAAAAGTCGTGGGCAATTGAATTTCCGTCGGATCACCGAAGGCCTATATAACGACGGAATAGCGACAGTTCACTAACGACCACCTTTTCAGATGAATTACGACGGTCGGTGTACACCGATGGTTTTCCGACGATCATGTTTTTCGACGACTTAGTTTCTCCGACGAATTACCGATGACTTAGCGGCGGATTTTTATTTATTAGAAAAATTAAAATTAAAATTAAAAAAAATAGCGACGGATTATCTGTTGGTAAGTAGTTTTTTGAACAAAAAAACAAAATTTCTTGTACAAAACCTGCCCATTTTTCTTTCAATATCCAAAAAAACATTAATTTCTAATTCCAAAACGCAATATAATCCTAATACAATATATCCACACATCCTAAACCGGGGGAGGGGGAGGGTTTCCATTCTGCCACCGCTTCATGAAGGCTTCAAATTGCTGCATTTGCTGCTCCAAAACATTCCTCGCATCTCTCCCTTCATGTAGCTACCGATCATAGGACGGCACTTGCTCTATTAGCGCATCTATCTGAAATTCAACATTTGACAAACATATAACAATGTTATATGACATTTGAAAAACATATAAACATTATTCAAAATTTGACAAGCATATCTACTCATCGCGATTGTCGTGCGAGCTCCCTCTCGTACCGACACCTGAATCACCGGTCATAGAATATCGAGGATCCTGACTGGTATCGAATCCAAACAGGCAACCATTATGCCGTCCTCCGACACTACGCTCCCACAACTCTGTGTCATCGGAGGAACAGTGTTGGGATCTAAGTCGGGGTACGCCTTCTCCCTAATACGCGAATACGTACCCTACAGTTTACCAAAAAAATGTGTTAACTAAGATGTAGAAAATTCGGCAGCATTACGACTCTAATGTGAACATATACATTAGTTTTTTTTATCAAAACAATCATAGCATATGCCCAACAACGGAAACCCAAACTAAATGAATCAAATCACACTAATTTGTAACAACGTTTGCTACAATTGAACCTAGTACTATAATTGAACTTACCGCCACATGACTCGCCTTCACGTAAATGTATATCGGAGGATCCATAGGCGGACCGATCGCACCCGGTACAAGCTTCCTGTTGGTGCAGTGGGTCCTCTCATAAACCTCCCCAGTTGTAGGCTCACGACCCCATGCCTCTCTCTACAATAGACAACTTAAATTATTAGTAGGTAACAAAATCATATATATATATATATTCATCAACTGTATACATTTAGTGTAGTGTATGATAAATTACCATGCGATCCCGATGTTGAGCGTTACTAATAGATCTGCACGTGTGTCTGGATGCCATCCCCTCATACTGGGTGGCACAATTATCCGTATTGGCCTTAGATGTACGCCTAAACGTGTCAGTGATCCATACGTGTTAAAAACAAGACATAAATAATATAAAAACTAGTACAACCAGAACAAATATTCAACCACATGTACCCCGTCAATCATTTGCACCCAAAACTACAACGGGATCCACACTACACCATCGATATCTAAAGCTCGCTGGATGGCCCATTGACAAGCATCTCTAATCATATCCAGGTACCTATTCTGTAAGTAATGGCGGAAGGAAACTAATACGTCCGCTTCCATATGAGGCTCCCAACTAAAATGCGTCTGCATACACATTGTTTGGATTAAGTAAAATAAATTGAAACATATTGGTTATTTAAAATTATATGTTTAGAAAGTTCGACATAAGTCATAACCATTTCGCCAAACATAAAAGTGTTATCTTACCATGTTGTTGGTCTACACAAAGGCTATCGCGCTTGTATGTGCTATCTCTCCAAGCAACAACCAAATAATACTACATCAAGCAACGACCAAAATAATATTACCAGTGTGCTATTCTAGCAGTAACCTGCCCTAGTCCGTCGGAAACCCGACATACATCACATAAAACACACATCTCATATCTTTCAAAAACTATCACATATGAAAAGTATGTAACTGAAAATACTAAAAACATATATAATTTAAATATAAACTTTTGCAACATATTTGCATATTATGCATGCATCTCTGTTTTATAAATCGCATGAACTCAGCTGAATTACGAAGAAGTTGAGCTATGGTTGATTTTACGACTTCGCCACGAACCGAACACCTAAACCCATAATTTAGGGAGTCCCAAGGTTACGTAATTAATATAAACTACAGTTTGGCACAACAGGTAGCTAATCGACTTTCCAAACTAATTACTTTACTCGACACAATCTTTGGATTAATTAACTCACTGATGAACCATTTTTTATTATTATTAATATCAATATTAATAATAATTCTCATGGCAAAATGGGAGGTTGGCCTAAAGAGGTAAGTTTGGCCATTCCCAAGAAAGAAATGGTTTCAACCACTTTCCTACCTGCTTAGCCCTTGCCATTGAGGTCGTGTCCTCCATTCATGGCGAACTTATCTCGACAATTATCCACCCCCATTGCCTGTTCTTGATCTTTGGTGGCACAGATTCCACACCAACTTCTGCTGGCGCTTATCCCCGAGGAAGGGTGTGACTATGGCCACTGTTCCGACCTCGACCGATTTGAGCAACAACAACTAAAACTCGATATGGGTTTTCATACATTCTATCATCCTAACATTATTTAGGATTATTACAATCACATTTCCCATTACATGATTAAAACCCATTTAAACCCAACTAAAACATTAATTAATTGGGTTGTTGTTTGATACCACAAGAACATGGGTTCGATATAATCCCATTACTAAACGAGACATGATTAGAAACCTGAATATCTAAAATGGAGATTAGGAGGAAGTCACATACCAGAATCTAAATCTTTCCTGTAAAATTCTCGATTCTAATAATCCAAAATCTCCAATTCTTCTTCCTTTTGCCTTCTCGTCTTGTTCTCCCTCTTTTGGCTATACTGAAAACAGTGAGTTATGTAAAGGATTAATTAGTTCTCTTCTTATTTCTTGATAAATCCTAGAGGAAGAAATTCTCTCCCACTCAAATGTTGGCCGACTTTCCAGCCAATATTTGGTTATCCCATACTTGGTTTGTTTTGACCAAGTAAACATCTCTTTTAGTCCTTGAATTTTCCGCCATTTGATATTATTTACCCTAAAAAATATATCCTCCTTATTTGAACCTTAATCCCCTATATTTCTATACAATAAAAATATTAACCCATGGGCTATAGCTTGCATTACTAGCCACTTTTAGCCATCTCATTTTAGGTACTTGTGTACTTTACCAAATTGGGGCGGGTGTTACACCGACGAATATAGACCGTTGGTGGTCTTTCGGACAAAACTAATATTTTTAAACATTCACAATTTCAAAATATACAACACAAAAACATTAGCATCGGTTTATTATGTACTAGAATAAATAATATACCACATCCACTTACTTGTAGCCTGCCACCTGGACCGTCAATCGCTGACTTAGTGATGAGGCGTCTGCGATGAAATATTGGGGCCTCTAACTCTCGAGACCGTTCTAGGACACAGCTTCGCAAGCACGTCATCCCCATGCTGGATCTGATCTAGTCCCTCATTAAAACTGGTAGCGGCGTATTCAGAATCGTCGGTGTATGGGTCACCACGCCCGATGGAGCTGCGATGCCCCTACTATGGCCTTTACCCCTTCCCCTATTAGCACGTACATGTACCTGTAAAGAATGGTTTGACTATTCCTAAGTGTACAAACACAAAGGTATAATTCATAAATCATAAGACACGCTAGTCATCGGGCGAACATGCAGATACAAAGATATCAGTGTACAAACATAACGATATAATTATTGTGAAATAACATCTACATAGTTAAGACACGCTAGCCATCAAACGAATTATTAGATAACATATGTTCCTTTTTGCTATATGAATCATCGTCAATGTCTTCAAATTCTTCTTCCTCGTCGCAAGCTTCGTGATCAGATGCATCTTCCTCGTCGCTAGCTTCGTCATGTGTGGCGACTACGGTGACCTCCCTTGTGACAAGAAGGATGGAATCGAAATCCTCATTTACCCATGTGTTTGTATTATGAGTTACCTGTTCTTTGATTTGAAAGAATAGTTCTCTGTTCGCGTTATCATCATCCAACACATCGATAGCCCTTTATATTAATTCATATATTCCACGATCTCAGGTCTTCACAATAGCTTACCAATAATTCTAATCCTTAGTGCCTAAAGGATACAGTGTATAAAATACTTGTTTCAACTGTGATGAGGACGTAATAATCGTCGCCTCTGAGTTTTGTACACTTGAACAACACTACAACGCAATGGACTACACCGTAGTATTCCACCTTAAACACGTCGTTCAACAATCCCGAATAGTCAGATTTAAAGTCATCATAACAAGATCCTCTCACACATATGCTACTATTATGTGTGACACGCTCAACATCATGTGTTACCGTATGGAACTTGTAACCATTGACGAAATATTCCTTATGTGACCAAGCATATCGACCCGGTCCACGTGATAAATGATCAGTGAAGTCGGCTGATCCGAGCATGACCTATAAAATAACATATAAGAAATTAAATACATATGTATAACATTAGATACATAAATTTCTTATTTGTATACTGTTTGGGTAAAAAATCACACCTCACGACCGACGGTAGAAAACTCAGATAACATTTCCATAAGACCACTCTTGTATTAAGATAAGGTCTTACAGGTTATTTACAGACGTATGCTCGGTCGTATGTTTTTGTGATGGTCGTACGTTCCGTACGACCGACGTATGAGACTTAAGACGGTCGTACGATTTCACTAACCGTTAACAGTCAAACCCATTTTCTTTTGTTCGTTAATGTAGGTCCACGAGCATTCATGGCATAAACGGACAAGTCATCAATGGCATTTAAAGCCTGACAACGGTTACAAAGCAAGCCATCAAGACTCATTTAATGACCAACGAAAGCTATAAAAGGACCTGCTCCACAACCAAAAAAGCTATTTGAACTACTACGAATCTAATCTACATCTGCTCCATCTATTTTTTAAGCAATTACGCATCGGAATATAGCAATCTGCAGAGCATTCGAACGAACATCATTGACACAAGCTTCGCACGACCACCGTTCGAACCGCACGACAACAGACTTTTTTGCACGATTTACACACGACACACGATTTTTACACACGACTAAGTCTATTTTTACATTTATTTGTAATCTGTTGTACACAAAACACTTGTTACAAAAAGACTTTCGCCCCTGTTTGGCGACTATAGTGTACCGTCGGCTCTCACAAGTCGACCACGGTTTTTTCCCTCGTTTTGGGGTTTTCCCCGTCACCAAATCTCCTGTCTTGATTACTTTTTCCTTGTGATTGTGTTGCTTGGTCTTGAGATACGTTTCTTTATTTGTTAAATTCCACATCAACCTTAAGTTGTTCTTTTGGGCGATTTTTGGCATTAACAGTTTGGCACCATCCGTGGGACCCCATCTAGAGAAAATCTCAAGCCAACGCGTATATCGCTCTAACGATCTTACAAAGTTTTTGTTGTTTTCAGGTAAATGGCAAATTATCAAGACCCCATGATTCAATTGCAGTCAGAATTGAATGCGGCTCGAAGTCAGATCCAAGCTCTACACGAGCAGAATTAAAAAGCATCCCCAGAAATTGCTTCTCTGAGGAATCCAGCGATGGGCAATTCCTCTGGTCCTCAGAATGGAGCGATGGGCAACTGCTTTGGACCTCACAATGGTCCCGACCTATGGGTGCACCTATCATCAGGCCCCAATTCCAGGCAGGTCCAGGGCCATTCGTCAATAATTCAGGTCCGGGACCCTTCGTCAATAACTCATGTCCAGGGTCGTTCGCCAACAATTCAGGTCTAGGGCCATTTGTCAACAACCCTCATCAAGGACAATTTCCCCCTCAGTATTTGGGGCCACCACCTTTGCATAACGGAGCCCAGCCATACTTCGTCCCTCTCAACGGGGACGCCAATGGTTCTTCGTATGGAAACGGTACGGCGACGGCTACAAATTCGGCGGTCAACCCTCAGACAGGCGTAAACTCCGACCCTAACGACCCCGTCGCCCAGCGACTTAGGTTGTTGGAAGATCAGAAGGAGAAAATGTTATCGCTACTTTCCAAGTTGCCAGGCGCCGCCGTCCCCGTCGACGTCGAGCCTCGCACAGGATTTCAAGCGTCGCCTTTCGTTGACTCGATAGCGACTGTCGATGTCCGAAAGAAGTACAACATTCCTGTTTTCACTCCAAAATATTCGGGAATAGCCGATCCAACAGAACATATTGCACAATACAAACAGTTAATGTGGACAGTCTCGATCCCACATCAGTATCAAGAGGTGTGCATGTGCAAAATCTTCGGGGCGACTCTTACAGGTCCTGCTCTCCAATGGTTGATCAACCTCAAACCCAAGTCCATAAGCAACTTCGCGGAGTTGGTCAACCAGTTTTCGCAGCAGTTCGCCAGTAGTAGCAAGATGGAGAAGCAGACCAGCGACTTGTACTACGTCGTCCAAAAGTCCGGAGAGTCCATCCGTGGTTATTTCAATCGCTTTAATGCATAAATAATCAGCATTCGAAATTGTGACATCAAGACTGCCATCGAAGCCTACAAGCGTGGTCTTGACGACAACACTACCGGATTGTACGTCGATCTTACAAAATATCCTCCAGAGAATTTTGAAGACGTACGAGCTAGGACTTTGGCCTACATGAGGGTCGAAGACGACCTGGTCTTCCGTCGTAAGCATTCCACTAACAAAACGTCGCTCGGGATCAAGAAATTAGATTTCAAATCCAAGCCGAGCGTCAAGTCGGAACCGTCGCGCCAAATATCGAACGTTCAGTTCTATAAGAAAAAGAGCAATCCCGCACCTCGATTCCCGCAATATCCTAAGATTTCTTCATATGGATTCAAGGGAACGATGAAAGAGCTGGTCGACTCTCTTAGAAACGTTCAGTCGTCTGTCCGATGGCCCAAGAAGAGTGATAAAGATGACGCCAAGAAGGAAAAGACCAAGTGGTGCGACTTCCATAGCGATCATGGTCATACGACGGATAACTGCCTTGCTTTGCAGAAGGAGTTAGCCTGGATCGTGCCCAAGGGTCATCTGCAGGGCTTGGTTGATAAAGCATCTACGCCAATTGATACCATAAGACCAGAATCCCCCGTCCATGAAAAAGTCGTCAACTGTGTGACGGGTGGATCCGATGTCTGTGGTTTAACCTATTCAGCAGCCAAGCGGCACGCCAGTCAATCGTCGGGAGAATACCCCATTCCTCGATCGTCCCGACCGAAGCAAGAGCTGGAGCTAGAGGCGATGCCAATAACGTTCGACCAAGACGACCTCCAGGAAAGTTGGCAAAAACTTCATGATGGTTTGATTATCCAGCTCACTATCGGCAACTGCTCGACCAAAAGAGTATTGGTTGATGGGGGTAGTTCGGCCAACATCATTTTTCTAAGCACTAACAAAGCTATGGGAATCGATAAATCAGAGATCACCCGTCGATCGACGACTCTGATAGGATTCAATGGTGATTCTACCAACACTCTAGAAGAGATCATCCTCCCAGTGTATGCTAAAGGGGTCAACAAGCAAACAAGATTTAACGTTATTGATTGTTCATCAGCATATAATGTTATACTCGGTCGACCCTGGATATACGACATGAAAGCGGTCCCCATGACGTATCACCAGACGATCAAATTCCCAACGCCGTGGGGAGTGCAAGACATCAAAAGCGAGCAGAAGACCAACCGTGATTGCTACAAAACAACATTGAAACCTCAAAAGTGAACCAATATTGTGGTGACTGCGTACGATATGACCCAACCTATCCATACGCCAGAAAAGGCAGGACCGGGTATCATTTTATAGTCGCCACAAGGGGGCAGAATGCTGTACCCCATACGACACTACAGTTTTCGGCTACCGATCGTGGGCCCAGATATAGCTCACGACTTGGGGGCAGTCGGACCTCACGATAGAAATAATTCTTCAACAGCCGACGATAAACGTCACCAGGTACGTAATGCCCGTCAACGGCACTCAGGTACGATATACCAACCTTCTAAACTTTTACATACGTCCTTAATCCCACAAACCTTCATAAGGCAGAAACGGTCAGAAACGGACAAGTCATCAATGGCATTT
This sequence comes from Saussurea involucrata, assembly GCA_033807775.1. Taxonomy (NCBI): domain Eukaryota; kingdom Viridiplantae; phylum Streptophyta; class Magnoliopsida; order Asterales; family Asteraceae; genus Saussurea; species Saussurea involucrata. The sequence goes on from CM066316.1 coordinate 5,028,233, forward strand.
AAAGCCCGACAGCGGTTACAAAGCAAGCCATCAAGACTCATTTAATGACCAGCGAAAGCTATAAAAGGACCTGCTCCACAACCAAAAAAGCTATCTGAACTACTATGAATCTAATCTACATCTGCTCCATCTATTTTTTAAGCAATTACGCATCGAAATATAGCAATCTGCAGAGCATTCGAACGAACATCGTTGATGCAAGCTTCGAACGACCACCGTTCAAACTGCACGACAGCACACTTTTTCGCACGATTTACACACGACACACGATTTTTACACACGACTAAGTCTATTTTTACATTTATTTGTAATCTGTTGTACACAAAACACTTGTTACAAAATGACTTTCGCCCCTGTTTGGCGACTATAGTGTACCGTCGACTCTCACAATTCGACCGCGGTTTTTCTCTCGTTTTGGGGTTTTCTGCGTCACCAAATCTCTTGTCTTGATTACTTTTTCCTTGTGATTGTGTTGCTTGGTCTTGAGATACGTTTCTTTTGTTGTTAAATTCCACATCAACCTTAAGTTGTTCTTTTGGGCGATTTTTGGCATTAACATATACTCACATATTGTTCAAACCAGACAGAAAAACTTTCATCCTGAGATTTATCTCGTGCAACTGAATCAAGATGAGGTTTTGTTTGTTGTATCTATTCATCAAGGGTCCACTAAAGTTTGAACTTCTTCACACTTCAACAACACATACGTGTGGATCTTGTGAATCTTGGCTTGAGTTAAGATGATCTTTTCCATGCCCTTCTCGAATAATCTACAAGAAGAAAACTTGACAATACAAAACAAATGACTTTTACCCACAAAATTCACCAAGGGATATGTAATACCCCGGGTAAGTTCGTTAGTTAAAATCTCATCCCGTTAAATAAAATTAACTTTACAATTAATGTTTAGGGTAGATTTGGGTTAATTTATAAGTTTAGGGTATGTTGGGTCATTATTGAGAAGTTCAAGGTCTAGATGGTAACTTTGGGTTGATATTATCTCTTTCAGATTTCAGATATTTCCAGAAATAGAAAATATCAGATTTAGCTGTGTGTGTAGTGTGTGTTTTGAGAGCAAGAAGAGAAAAGAAGAGAAAGCTAGGTCAAGGCATCAATTGGGTACTTGGAAGTGATTTCAGGTATGTTTTCTTTACAATTTATGTGTGTAATTGCTATTAGGTAGTTTCTATCGGAGTAGAATAAACGATTTCACTTCTGGGGATGATTCAATCGGTTTTCTGGGTAAAAAACACCAAACCGACAGAGGTTTCCGGACACCATGAATGTGTCCGGGTGGTTTGTTGGTAGTGTCCGGGTAAATTAGCTGGTGGTGTCTGGATGGTGTTCTAAGGTGTCCGGACGAGTCAAGTATCCGGGTAAGTTCCTTTTTGTTATAAGTTTCCGGATGACGTCCGGATTGTTCATATTATCCGGATTGTGATGTTGTCCGGATTGCGATGTTGTCCGGATAGTCTATGTTATCCGGATAGTTTGTGTTATCCAGGAAGATTGTGTTGTCCGGATACTGTTGCTGTTTGGTCAAATTGGTGAGTTTAGATGCTTTTAAGTATCCAGTAGCCTGTGTTTTGTTAATTCATGGATATGGAATGAACGAGGAACGAATGTACTGTGGACTTGACTTAAGTTCGGGTTAGGGGGCAACATTTGAGGAATTGAGTTCTTTAGAGTTCTTAGCTTTAATAAGTCTTATGTGTTCTATTTTGTAAAAAAATAGTATATCTGATTGTTACAGATCCTGTGAATTCTGGGTAAAGGACTGAACCTGTTAAGAAGACTTGGAAACGTATTGATAAACAAACAGGTGAGTTTTACTTTAAAACGTTTTGAAACTGGAATACATATATGCGTGGATTGGGAATGTGATAGATTGTATGTTTATGTGTTTATGTATGTAATATGATATATTGAGATATTGTATTTACATGAGTATTCTACAATACGAGAATACGTGGCCGGGCTGAGGACCGGTGTGTTGGTTGTAGTATTCGTACAGTGTTGTTGGCTGTAGTTGTTGTACAGTGAAGTTAATTTATTAGTTGGCTTGCAACCAACTAATATGGCCAAGAGAATGAGATGGGAAAATACATGATGATTGAGTCATAATTGGTAATTGTGTTTGTATTATGTGAATGGTAGTGTGCAAAGGATTTTCAAAGAAACAGGGATTTTCTCACTAGACCTTTAGGTCTAACCCTCATTTTGTTTTAAAAATATGTATTCCAGGTCGTGGATCAAGTAAGGGCAAGTAAGCAGGGTAATCGGTGAATAACTTTGGAGAAGGCGTATAATTTTTGAAGATCGTGGCATGTTTTGTAGTTATGATGTAATGTAAATAGGAAAAAGTTTATAACAAATTATCTTATTTTGGATTGTAAAGACTAAGGGACCTTATTTGATATATGATATATCTTGATATTTAACGACATTATGCAATGTATGTTATTTGAACTATGTATGGAAACCCGGGTCGTTACAGGATCACCCAGGAAATATCAATGGTTCGGTAGAATTCTATGTTTTTTGAGGAAATACACATGGATCACCCAGATAATCCCTGGGTAATTTGTCAATGATTTGCATTATCCACCAATTTACCCACCAACGCCTGTGATGTCTTTGTGACGAATCACCCTTTAGTAGTGTGAATAAGCTCAATCGATCGTCTATTCCCGAAGAACAAAGAATATATGGGGAAACGTTTCTTGACTCGCGATTATGTCGAGTTTATATCTATTGATCAAAATAAAAGGAGCAATAGGTGGAAAGTTCATTTAATAGTTAGTACTCAATGATAGATTCCTCCACCCTTGCTTTGTTTATAACGGTTCTCTTCAAGGACCCAAGCTTCCTAAACAACGATTGAAATACGTGTAATAAAAGAGGGATATACAAATTTTAAGGAAAGGTATTTAAATGAAAGTTCATTTACCTCTTATAAAGATACATCCACCTATATTGGACTGGCCCCACTGTTTATGGCTTCTCGTGTCAAATTTATCATTAAGTGTTCCATAGAATCAAAGAATTCAGGTGGGAAGATATTTTCCAACTTACAAATTGTTTGAACGATACTTGTTTGCAATGGAATCAAGTCTTGTAAGTTTTACACCTTTGATCATATTGTACGAAAGAATGTGCACAACTCCGTTATCGCATCCCATATCAGAGTCGGTATCATCTCTCGTAAGGAAATAAGGAGCAATCGTTACATAAACACATGATAATCATGACTATTGAAGCTATAAAACCTATAGTTTGCAATGTTTACACCCCCAATATTCGAAGCATACCCATTCGGAAACTTCAACCTCTTCAACCACTCACATACTTGTTTTACATGTTATTTACTAAAAGTGTATGATGACTTCATATTTACTACTTAATAGCCTAACGTGGCAATGTGCAACTCCGGTCGGTTGCAATAAATCTCTACATCCCTCCTTGCCTTTTATATTGTCTTTCATTTTCGACGTGTCCGTGATAGCATTAAATACATTCTCAAAAACATTTTTTTTTCAATGAGCATGACATCCAGGTTATGCCGAATTAACAACGTCCTTCTAAAATGGCAACTCCCATAGATGCTTCTTTTCACCTAATTATGAGTGATTCTAAAAGCTGTTAATTTTTCCAATGGTCGATCAGAACGGGGAGCCCTCGTAAATAGATGGAGGATGATGGACCTACTCCTATATTTCTTCACCGGTTAACTCGAGTGGTGGACCAGCTAACACCATAGAGCCGTCCAAAAATCCTTTCTAGTCACGTCGGAAGGGGTGTGCACTAGGTAACCATCTCTGATGACAGTCAAACCAACAAGATTGTCCTCCATTTTTAACTGAAACGAATCTACTGTACTCATGCAGTACAGGCAAGCTAACTTGTCGCGCGTGCTCCAACCCAATACATTGCATAGGCAGACAAGCTGCTGACAGTCCTTAGTATTATAGCCCTCACCTCGAAATTATTCTTACGATAAACATCATACGTAAGAGCACCACTGTATACAACATCTTAAAATCATCCAACCTAGGTCTTTGGTATACCAAGGACTCAAGGTTCGATCTAACTGCCTATTCAGATAGTGATTTTGCATGTTGCAAACTGGATAGAAAGAGCACCACGGGAGGTTGTCAGCTCCTAGGTGCAAAGCTGGTGAGTTAGACAAGTAAAAAGCAGAACTCAGTATCCACCTCAACTGGTGAAGCTGAGTATGTAGCTGCTGGTAGTTGTTGTGCTCAGGTCTTATGAATGAGAAATCATCTCTTAGACTATGACCTTCACCTATCAAAGATTCCTATCTATTGCGACAGCACTAGTGCCATCGTTATAGCAAACAATCATGTGCTACACTCAAAGACCAAACATATCGAAATCAGATATCATTTTATCAGAGATCATGTGATGAATGGAGACATATAACTTCACTTTATTCCCACTGACTATCAGCTAGCTGGTCTTTTTACCAAACCTCTTGATGAGACAAGGTTCAACTTTCTCATTAGTGAGCTTGGAATGCTAAACCTTCAAGAATAACTCTTCAACAGTCAAGCATTATGTCAGTAATGGGAGTCTATATCTGATACTCATCTCCTTATCTCTGAGTAAATGTTCTTTGATACTCAGGTATGTTCTCCATCCTAACTCACCGAAGTTTTCTTCAGCGAGATGTTTTTCAAAAATAAAATCAATCACTGACATTTTCTATCAGTGATCACTTAGAAAAATAAAAACTCATCACTGATATTTCTCATCAGCGATTCTTCTAAAAACAAAATCTATCACTGACATTTCTTATCAGTGATATCGTTTGAAAAAACGAAACGACACTTTTTGTGTGACGTCATTCTAGAAGATAACCCATGGCACGCATTTTCTCTGACACCTTCATCCGTTACACTTCTTGACCAATCAACTTCGTGGCACGTGTCCGTGTCATGATGAGCCTTTTTTCCCACTCATCATTCCTTTCTCTCACCTCTCTCACCTATATAAACAACACGTGTTTACATTTCACTCTTTACGTGCACAAACTCTTTCAAGGCAAGATTACTCTAAGCAAACAAAGAACTTAAGAACTCAAACTTCAAAACCTCAAATTTCTATGTTCTTATTCTTAAAACTTATGCACATTGTAAACAAAAACCTCCTTTTGATCTTAAATCTTTGCTAATAAAGATCAAAAACCTATTTTCTTTCTAAAAAACATCCTTTTTCATGATTTTTTTTCAAAAATCCTAATAAGGTTTTTAAGGTTTAAAACTGTTTTCAAACGCTTCTCTCTCATCTTAAATATAAATTTCTAGTTTATTTCCCAAAAGGAAACTAGTAAAATACACTTTTCTATCATTTTCATCTTAGTTGAAACTGGAATAACACTTTTTGCCATTTCTTTCCCAATAAGGAAACTGCTTTAAACTACAGTTTTTAAAACTTCCATTCTAAGAAAATTTTCTTTTTTCTTCTATTTGTTCTTCTAACAAACAGAAATGGCATCTCAAGCAACCTTGTTCGTGAAATCCAAAAAATGTCAAGTTCGAAATGTCAGGTGTCCAATTCGTTGGAAACAATCACATCGCACTGCTGACATTCCCTAAGACCAAGCCATCCCCACATATGGCGAAAGTAGTGAATCTGCTGAAGAACTCTCCAATTTACCATGCATTGACGGTCTCTCCTCCGGCCCACAAACACCTCTTGCAGCAGTTCTGGTACACTGCTGAACGAGCAGAGAAGACTCTTCCATCAAGGAAGAGTGTCACGGTCATCTCTTTCCAGACCGATCATGGTGAGGGAAGCATAACTCCCTCAGGCATCCGAGCTTCTCTCAAGCTCCCAGTCAGCAAATCTTATGAAGACCCTACCACAGACGAACAGCGGATCCAATTCCTTGATCTAATGAAGTATGAATGAGAGACCAAACATAAAATCCCAGACAAAAGACTGACGAAGGTGCTCAAGGCCAAGATGCCCTCCGAAATCAACTATCTCTTCTCCCACTTCATTCAGTCTATGGGTGGAAAGACTGGATTGTTGGACCAGGCAAGCCGACTAACTTTTCAGCTCGGATATTCGGTCATCACTGGCAGAAACATCGACTATGTCAGGATGATTTTCGAAGACCTGATGATCAAGGTCGAGAAACCGGACAGGGAACTCAAAGTCCGGGGGTGATTATCAACTCCCAAAACTCGGGGCTCGCATCCTTGACGTGGAGCGGGTTGATAACGCGTTAGTATCAATGAACTCAAACGCCGCCTCTACCCCACTTCTTCTCTTTCTGCAGCGATGCCTACGGGTCAACCCTCCGTGGCTTCCCAAGCTGCAACAACCACCTCTTCTTCAAAGTGGAAACCCTCCACTGCCCCTCTTGGTCAATCTAAATAGACCAAGAGATCTACAAAGGAGAAGCCCCACCAACAACAACATCAGGGCTCGCCTCTTCATAGACAACCCTGGAAACCTTCATGGTACGCTCCACCATCTCTGCAACCGACACAACTGCTTCAGCAATTCCATCCCTCGCTAAATCTATGTTGGTATCTACCCCACCACTCTTAGTGCCTCAAAGCACAAAAGAGTTAGTTTTTGGCAATGCCAGTACCTTTCCCCCACCAAGCACTGCCATCTTCTCATCACTCGTTTATTCTCCCACCATTTCATTGGTCTACACAACTACTGCACCAGGGACTTCGTTCGATGACTCAAGAGCATCCCTTCTCTGGGATTTAATGCGACAGAATGTAGGACCTGATGGTCGTCCTCTCGAGGTCTTTCAGGATATACCTGTATCCCATACTCCTCTCGAGCAGAACATAGAGTTTTTCGGAGGGAATCAATTTGATTTCTTCCCCACATCATCAGGTACATCAACTTCCTTACCCATCTCTTCTAAAATATCTAAGCCCGAGCATCCTTGTGCTCAACCTACTTTTTATCTTACAGGTCTATCTTGGAGACCTTGAATGCCTCCATCAAGGAGGTCAGCGATCATTTGGCCACACTCTCCACTGATGTCAACAACAACACCACTGTCGCGAATGCTGTCGGCTCGTCGCTGTAATAAGCAGGTATTTTGTCTGATTTAAATTTGAAAATTTTATAAGTCTTTATTTTAGTATTTTATGGAGATAGAAGTTAAGGGGTAAGTTTTAATTTTTATTTGGAAGTTTGGGGGTAAATCTTGCCAAATATGACAAGTTTGGGGTTGTTTAGCTACTTTTGCCAAAACAATTGCCACCACCGCCATTTTCACTTCAATTAGGAGGAGGTGTCTCCTTTAGACACACTTAGCAAAATCAATAGTGTGTGTGTGTTGTTATTCGGCAAAGAGAGAGAGAAGAGAAAAGAGAGTAATTTGAAGAAAGGGCAAGAAGGAGAAGAAGGAACTTGATTAATACAGCTAGGTTTAGGATTGACATCAAGAAAACAAAGGTAATAATCCATTCAAATCTTTACTTTTATGTATAATAGGTTTTACATGAGTTTTGAAGTGGGTTTTGATGATTTAGGGATGTTTTGAGAAATCTGAGCATATGGTTAGGTTATGGTAATGGTCTTAAACATATCTGCACCTTTACCGCAACATGCATAGATTAAAAGTACAAATTCTGGGTTTTTAGGATGAACAGTGAACTGAGACATTCAACGAAGTCGCAATGGTTGATTTCGATATTCAACGAAGTCGCAATGGTTAATTGCGACTTGGCCTTGAAGTCGCAATGGTCGATTGCGACTTGGTTTGGAATCGCAGTAGTGGAGTGCGACTTGGTTTGGAATCGCAGTAGTGGATTGCGACTTGGGGTTGGAATCGCAATAGTGGGTTGCGATTTGGGGGTGAAGTCGCAGTAGTTGATTGCGACTTAGCACTATGCATTGCCATTCTAATTTACTTTTAGTAGGTTACGACTTCAGTCGAGGATTTCATAAGTTTAATTTTAAAAAGAGATATTTTGTATTTTGTATGATTTCAGATTCTGTGAAGGATTGTCATACGTGATAATTAACTTGGAAAGACTTTTGGTGAAAGGCTAAAAAGGTGAGTTTTACTTTAAAGTATTTTTACTGGAATACATTATGTGAATAACAAATACTTGATAAATTGTATGAATATTTCATACGTGGGTGATTATAATATATTGAGATATTATAATTACGTGAGTATTATATGAGAATATAATATGTGGCCGGGCTTTGGACCGGTGTGTTAAATTGGCTCGCAACCAATAAATTTGGCCATTGGTGGAGGGATAAGGGGGGATGAGACAGGTATGATGCACAAATCTTGGTTGGTATTAAATTACGTGTGATATATGTGTATTTATATAAAGAATATTTTATATAAATGGAATTTTAATGATTTCCAAATGTCAGGGATTTACTCACTAGACCCTTAGGTCTAACCCTCATTTTCTGTTTTAAAAATATGTATTCCAGGTGGTGATTCCAGTAAGACCAAGTGATCTGAAAACTTGATGGGTAGCTTTTGGGAAGATGATTATTATGAAATTGTGGATGCTCTTGTACTTACAACTTGGTTTTAAATTATTTTGTAATTTAAATAGGATCAAGTTGTACTAAATTTCTTATTATGTTCAGACTTTAGTTGGGACCAAATGTGAAATTTGAAGTACTTTTGTTGAAAACATGTTATGAATTATATGTTATATGTATATTTGGATTGTGGGTTGTTACAGATGGTATCAGAGCCCTAGTTTAAGGGATTTAGGTATTAGTATCTGTACCTAGACTTAAACTGCATGTGAAGTAGGATGTCCCTATTATTTTAGAACCTGGGGATGCTAAGTATAAAAGGTAGAAGGAACATCATGTAAGGTAATTTCATATTACACCTGGCCAGTGTAATTATGATCTTACAGGTACATGTTTGAACTGGAATACCTTATTATATGGGGTATGTGCTTATGTGTATAATAACTTTGTTTGAATCCACAGAATGGCGAGTGGCACTAGACAAAGGAATCAGAGAAGAGGAAGGAATTCGGGTGGAGAGAATCCACCAATAGGAACAGGGGGAAGAGGAGGAAATCGTGGTAGAGGCAGAAACAGAAGGGAAACTGGGGGCCGAACTGGGGGTAGAACACAACCGCATGGTACAGAGTTTGTTACACGGGATGATCTGACCGCTGAAATGGGGAGATTACAGGATAGCATTCAAGCCATGTTCGAACGTAATCGTCATAATGAAACTGAAAGACCAGATCCGGAACATGAAATGGAGATGCCACTTACCTCTACTGTTTTACCGGTAATGAAAAGGTGTGACTATAAAATGTTTCTTAGTTGTAAGCCCCCTACATACTCAGGAGATCGGGATCCGGTAAAAGCTATGAGATGGCTGAAAGAAATCGAGGCTATCTTCAAAACGTGTAAATGTGCTGAACAAGATAAAGTACTTTATGGAACTGCAATGCTAAAAGGTGATGCTCTGTATTGGTGGGAGGCTCATATAGAATCGAGAGGAGCGGATGTATATTCTACTATTTCATGGGATGAATTCGTGTTAGCTTTCACAACACACTTCTGTCCACAAGCTGCTGTCAGACAATTGGAAGAAGAATTTATGAATCTACAGCAAGGGAATTTGTCAGTCAGAGACTATACTGCACGATTTTTAGAAAAATCTCGTTTTGCAGGATATTATGTTGCTACATAAAAGATGAAAATGGAGAGATTTATCTATGGGTTGAATTCAGAAGTCCGAAGACTAGTGACTGCAACAAGGACATATACTTTTACAGCTGCAGTGGATGCTGCTGAAAATGTGGAACGAGATAGCAAGAGGGATGCCGGTGATAAGAGCTTGGGGAAAAGGAAATGGGAAGGACCACCACAGGATTCAAGGAAGCCTAGATTTCAGAGGTTCGATAGCCGTCCGCCGTTTCGACCAGCGGAAAGACCATGTCCGAGATGTAATCGCTACCATCAGGGAAATTGTCAAGTGGAATCTCGGGTTTGTTTTAAGTGTGGGAAAACCGGGCATGTTGTTAAAGATTGTCGATTAACACGGTTCTGCTTTTTGTGCAATTCTCCGGATTACCTCCAATCAGATTGTCCACGAGGTAGAATACAACAAGGGGGTACATCCGGGAAACCAACCATTACTAGACCAGTAGTCCCAAGAATAGAACTGCCGAAAACGAGGGGTCGTACATTCCAAATGACAGCTAAAGAGGCGGAGGAAACTCCGGATGTGGTCACAGGTACATTTTTCATAAACTCCACGCGTGCTAAGGTGTTATTTGATTCTGGTGCAAACCGATCTTTTGTGTCTCCCTCCTTTGCTGCTCACATGCATTTAGAGCCTAAAATGTTAAAACATGCTTTATTAGTAGATACTGCAAATGATAACCAAGTGGCAGTTAAAGACGTTTTTGATTGTTGCATGATAAATATAGAGGGGTGTGGAGTACCGATACAACTATTTCCTATAGAGTTGATCGAGTTTGATGTGGTAGTAGGGATGGATTGGTTAGCTAAAAATCGGGCTAACATAGTTTGTGATAAGAAAATAATCAACGTCGTTTTACCTGATAAGAGGTCAGTAGTGATTTATAGAGATCGTAAGGATCATCAATCCAATCTTATATCTATGATAAAAGCCCGTAAATGTGTTAGCAAGGGTTGCTCGAGTTATTTAGCCTATGTGATAGATAGTAGACCTGAAAAGGTTAAGCTGGAAGATATTTCTATCGTTAGTGAATATCCAGAGGTTTTTCCTGAAGACTTGAATAGTCTTCCTCCTGTTAGACAATTAGAATTTGGTATAGATCTGGTACCTGGAGCCACTCCTATTGCTCGTGCACCTTATAGACTAGCACCTCCAGAGATGAAAGAAATGATGGCACAACTGCAAGACTTAACCGATAAGGGTTTCATCAGACCTAGCTCTTCGCCATGGGGTGCACCAGTTTTATTTGTGAAGAAGAAAGATGGTTCAATGAGAATGTGTATCGACTACCGGGAGCTGAATAAACGCACGATCAAGAACAAGTATCCACTTCCAAGAATTGACGATCTCTTCGATCAATTAGTTAGGGCTTGTTATTTTTCCATGATTGATCTCAGATCTGGCTACCATCAGTTGAAGGTTAAAGAGGAAGATGTTCTAAAGACTGCTTTTCGCACAAGGTACGGTCACTACGAATTCTTGGTGATGCCATTCGGACTGACGAACGCTCCAGCCGCTTTTATGGATTTGATGAATCGGGTATGTAAGCCGTATCTCGATAAATTTGTCATTGTATTTATCGATGATATACTTATTTATTCTCGATCCAAAGAGGATCACGCACAACATCTTCGTTTGATTCTGGAGTTGCTGAAGAAAGAAAAGTTGTACGCTAAGTTCTCTAAATGTGAATTTTGGTTGCGGGAAGTTCAGTTTTTGGGTCATATAGTTTCAGAGAAGGGTATACAAGTTGATCCAGCGAAAGTGGAAGCAATTGAAAGATGGGAACCGCCGAAAACGGCAACCGAAGTACGTAGTTTTATGGGTCTAGCTGGATACTATCGGAAATTTACAAAAGACTTTTCGCGAATCGCGACGCCATTGACTAAGCTGACTCGGAAGAATCTAAAGTTTGAATGGAAAACAGAACAGGATGAGGCATTCAGAATATTGAAGGAGAAACTCTGTAGCGCGCCGATATTAGCATTGCCAGAAGGTTCCGATGATTTTGTGGTCTACAGTGACGCTTCTAAACTGGGATTGGGATGTGTACTTATGCAACGTGGAAAGGTGATTGCCTATGCTTCTCGTCAATTAAAGGACCATGAAAGACAATATCCTAATCATGATATGGAGCTTGCAGCAGTTGTCTTCGCATTGAAGATTTGGAGACATTATCTTTATGGTTCTAAATGCCAAATTTTCACTGACCATAAGAGTCTCCAACATCTTTTCGATCAGAAGGAACTGAATATGAGGCAAAGAAGATGGTTGGAATTGGTAAATGATTACGATTGTGAAATCCTTTATCACCCCGGGAAGGCGAACGTGGTAGCAGATGCACTAAGTCGTCAAGAAAGAAGTGGAACGATAAAAGCGATATCGCTACGAGCGGAACTCCTTCCAAATATATTTGACGAATTACTGAAGTGCCAAATAGATGCTTATCAGGAAGAAAGTTTGAAATCAGAACGGTTAGTGGGAATATCAACATTGCTTGGGAAAGATGACCGTGGGTTATTGTGTATGGGAAACAGAATTTGGGTGCCTCGTTTGGGTGGATTACGTGATCGTGTACTACAAGAAGCTCATCAATCCCGATTTTCTATTCATCCAGGTACAAATAAGATGTATGGAGATTTGAAACAATTCTATTGGTGGCCGGGAATGAAGAGAAGTATTGCTAAGCATGTGGAAGACTGTACCACTTGCAAGAAAGTAAAAATTGAACATCAGAAGCCGTTTGGTCAGTTACAACGACTAGATATACCAATGTGGAAATGGGATCGGATCACTACTGATTCTATTACCAAGTTACCTAGAACTTCAAAGGGATTCGATTCTATTTGGGTAATTGTGGATAGATTGACGAAGTCTGCTCATTTCTTGCCGATAAAGGAAACCGATTCCTTGGAACGTTTGGCCAAATTGTACATTAATGAAATAGTAACTCGACATGGAGTTCCAATCTCGATTATTTCTGATCGAGATAGTCGTTTTACTTCCAGATTCTGGAGAAGCTTTCAAAAAGAGATGGGAACGCAGGTAAAGTTGAGTACAGCATATCATCCTCAGACTGACGGGCAGAGTGAAAGAACAATCCAGACTTTAGAAGATATGCTTCGGGCTTGTATAGTTGATTTTGGGGGATCGTGGGATAAACATCTGCCTTTGATAGAATTTGCCTACAACAACAGTTATCATTCCAGCATTCAAGCGGCACCGTTTGAAGTATTGTATGGTAGAAAATGTCGAACGCCTCTGTGTTGGAATGAAGTGGGGGAGAAACAATTAGCAGGGACAGAAATAGTACAGTTAACAACGGATAAGATCACTCAGATTCGGGACAGATTAAAAGTGGCTCAAGACAGACAAAAAAGTTATGCAGATCGACGTCGGAAACCGTTAGAATTCCAAGTTGGAGATTTTGTAATGTTAAAAGTCTCACCTTGGAAAGGGGTCATTCGATTTGGGAAGCAAGGTAAACTTAGTCCAAGGTATATTGGGCCATTTGAAATTACTGAAAGAATTAGTGAAGTAGCTTACAGACTAGATCTTCCGTCGGAATTAAGCAGGATTCACAACGCATTTCACGTATCGAATTTTCGAAAATGTTTGGTTACCCCAGATCAGGCAGTCTCTCTACCAGAGATTCAAGTTGACGAAAAGTTGAACTATGTGGAGGAATCAGAAGCAATAGTTGATCACAAAGTCAAAGTATTGAGGAACAAAGAGATCAGACAAGTAAAGGTTCAATGGAAACATCATAGAGGCCAGGATGCGACGTGGGAATCGGAGTCGGAAATGAGAGCCAAATACCCTCATCTGTTCGCTTAATCGAATTCCGGGACGGAATTCTTTTAAGGGGGAGATGTTGTAATAACCAGGTATTTTGTCTGATTTAAATTTGAAAATTTTATAAGTCTTTATTTTAGTATTTTATGGAGATAGAAGTTAAGGGGTAAGTTTTAATTTTTATTTGGAAGTTTGGGGGTAAATCTTGCCAAATATGACAAGTTTGGGGTTGTTTAGCTACTTTTTCCAAAACAATTGCCACCACCGCCATTTTCACTTCAATTAGGAGGAGGTGTCTCCTTTAGACACACTTAGCAAAATCAATAGTGTGTGTGTGTGTGTTGTTATTCGGCAAAGAGAGAGAGAAGAGAAAAGAGAGTAATTTGAAGAAAGGGCAAGAAGGAGAAGAAGGAACTTGATTAATACAGCTGGGTTTAGGATTGACATCAAGAAAACAAAGGTAATAATCCATTCAAATCTTTACTTTTATGTATAATAGGTTTTACATGAGTTTTGAAGTGGGTTTTGATGATTTAGGGATGTTTTGAGAAATCTGAGCATATGGTTAGGTTATGGTAATGGTCTTAAACATATCTGCACCTTTACAGCAACATGCATAGATTAAAAGTACAAATTCTGGGTTTTTAGGATGAACAGTGAACTGAGACATTCAACGAAGTCGCAATGGTTGATTTCGATATTCAACGAAGTCGTAATGGTTAATTGCGACTTGGCCTTGAAGTCGCAATGGTCGATTGCGACTTGGTTTGGAATTGCAGTAGTGGAGTGCGACTTGGTTTGGAATCGCAGTAGTGGATTGCGACTTGGTGTTGGAATCGCAATAGTGGGTTGCGATTTGGGGGTGAAGTCGCAGTAGTTGATTGCGACTTAGCACTATGCATTGCGATTCTAATTTACTTTTAGTAGGTTGCGACTTGAGTCGAGGATTTCATAAGTTTAATTTTAAAAAGAGATATTTTGTATTTTGTATGATTTCAGATTCTGTGAAGGATTGTCATACGTGATAATTAACTTGGAAAGACTTTTGGTGAAAGGCTAAAAATGTGAGTTTTACTTTAAAGTATTTTTACTAGAATACATTATGTGAATAACAAATACTTGATAAATTGTATGAATATGTCATACGTGGGTGATTATAATATATTGAGATATTATAATTACGTGAGTATTATATGAGAATATAATACGTGGCCGGGCTTTGGACCGGTGTGTTAAATTGGCTCGCAACCAATAAATTTGGCCATTGGTGGAGGGATAAGGTGGGATGAGACAGGTATGACGCACAAATCTTGGTTGGTATAAAATTACGTGTGATATATGTGTATTTATATAAAGAATATTTTATATAAATGAAATTTTAATGATTTCCAAATGTCAGGGATTTACTCACTAGACCCTTAGGTCTAACCCTCGTTTTCTGTTTTAAAAATATGTATTTCAGGTGGTGATTCCAGTAAGACCAAGTGATCTGAAAACTTGATGGGTAGCTTTTGGGAAGAAGATTATTATGAAATTGTGGATGCTCTTGTACTTACAACTTGGTTTTAAATTATTTTGTAATTTAAATAGGATCAAGTTGTACTAAATTTCTTATTATGTTCAGACTTTAGTTGGGACCAAATGTGAAATGTGAAGTACTTTTGTTGAAAACATGTTATGAATTATATGTTATATGTATATTTGGATTGTGGGTTGTTACACTCTCCACTGATGTCAACAACAACACCACTGTCGCGAATGCTGTCGGCTCGTCGCTGACTGAACTCACCTTCCTTCTTTACTCTAAAGCTGAGAACTCTCAGCTATTAGCTCTCACAGAGGAGGTGACCCAAATAAAGACGGATGTTGCTGCAAAAACCTCTTCCATACAATCACTGAGCAACACCGTCAGCTCACTCGCATCTTCTGTCACCGACCTAAACACCAAGGTTGAAGCAAACAACGGCCAAGCTGAAGGAACTAGTTCCTGCTCCCACTCCCTCCTTCACAGACAACGGCCACACAAATTTAGGCATGGTCACTTACTTTGTGCTTGAGGCAATGAAGGCCATCCCTGGCCTATAATCCATGGTGGAAAAGCTGGAAGTTGATGCTTCTTCCAACTCAGCAACCATCCCTGGCCTAGAAGACAGGGTGGACAATGCTGAAGTTGCTCGTCTCAGCCCCCCCGCCCCCCCACATGATGATGACAAAGAGGGGGAGAAACACGCAAAAAATGAAGAAGACCTCCCTCATGCTGATGGGGGATTTAAGTAAAGAAACCCAAACCCCTCCTTCTTCCTCGACTAATGCTGAAACAAGGAAATTCCCTCTGACGAAGGGGAGGATGAGGAAGAAGAACAAGATGAAGAGTTGGAGTTAAAAGACTCCAAAAAGGACTCCGGGGGCGCTGATGACGACGGCGATGATAATGAAGAATCCATTTTATGGTCCAACCCCAAACCCATCAGCGTTCCTCCTCTAAAAGAAGTTACAATAAATGAAGTAGGGGGAGATCTGAGAAGACCCCAACGTAGAAATCTTCCCATGGCAAACAAAAATAAATCGTTGCCAAGGGAAACCTGAAGGTTTGCTTCACATCTGAGGGGGATCAACCATATCAGCTATGCGTCTCCATCATTCCTTTATCTGCTTCTACTCACGCTCACCTTCGAACCCTACTATACACTTAACCATTCTTTATCTATCTTTCTTCCTAAAAACCTAACTCATTCTACTTTTTGTCCAGATAGTTTTCTCCCCTGCTTGAGGGACGAGCTGAAGATCAGCAACAAATAATTCCAGCGAATACCGCTGATAAAAAAATCCCAGTTTCTGTCTTGGAAACTGATGAACAAGAAGAAGAAGAAGAAGAAGAAGAAGAATTGTTGAGTCACTCAAACAGACCCTCCTAATCCAAAGATTTTAGGATGAACTACAAAGAAGAAGATCGGCAATCCTTCATCAGCTAGAGAGCCAACGGCTCAAGATCCCCTCTCAACAAGGTGCTACCACTGACGACATTGGATTCCCGACCCCGGAAGAACGCGAAGAATCCATCAGAGCTGAGGAAATGTGTTGGTCCCATTTAAACAAGGCAACGATTCATATATTGATATAGATAGTAACAAGAAGATAGATAATCAAAGTGGTGTATTATTCAATGAAAGCAACCTAGAGAGAGAATGGATCTCTCTCTAGAACACACACTACACCAAGGAGGCTACATTGCAATGACAAA
Organism: Saussurea involucrata; assembly: GCA_033807775.1. Taxonomy (NCBI): domain Eukaryota; kingdom Viridiplantae; phylum Streptophyta; class Magnoliopsida; order Asterales; family Asteraceae; genus Saussurea; species Saussurea involucrata. The sequence goes on from CM066316.1 coordinate 5,044,981, forward strand.
CTCACCAACCCTAATTACACACACTAAACATTATATACCCCCTTGTTACACTATTAAGCCCAAGCCCATAACACTATATCCAAGCCCATATAACAATAATTACCCCTTTACAAAACTATCTTATAATTAGGACATTTTGTGTCCTAACAAAATGTATGTTGCCTACCAAAAGGATGCTAAACTTGCCCTTAAGGTAGCGCAAAACTCAGTCTCTTATAAGAAGCTCAAAAAGAATTTGATCAGAGTCCAAGAGCAACTACTGAAAGAAGTTGAGAAGGAAGCCCGAAAAGAAAAGGCTGTCAGTGACTCCCAGTTAGATTGGTGCAGAGAGAAGATCGATCACAGATACCATCCAAGCAGAATCACTGTTGTAAAAGTAACGGTTACGAGCAAAAAGAAAACAGTATTGGTGACAATCCAAGTTATCAGAGAGAACGACTCTTCGCAAACAATGTATATGTCTAAGTTGGAGCTATTCGGATTTGATGAATGGCTAGAGATCATAAATGCAATACAAAAATCCAAGTCCAAGTACAAATCTCATGTGGAGAAGTTCTTGAACTTGCTTATCAACAAGGTCTCAGTGAGAATGGAATTACCTCCTCCCCCTACTCTTATTCCGAACCAAAGACTAGCGAAAAGAAAAACCAAAGCGAGCTTCGACCTGTGATGAACATGCCATCGAAATGAAACAGGTATTGAATTCTCAAGAGTCCTTTTTATTCCTTATGTTTTAATACTTAGCAATTTTCTTATGTTGCTTTGTCATCATCAAATAAGGGGAGATTGTTGATCCAAACTCTCTCAGTGATTTGATGCGACCCTTAGAATACTTAGTGAAAATTGCAATTAACATCTGTATGTATTAGTGTTTCGCCATCAGCGATAACATGTGTATTAATGTTTCATTATCAGCGATAGCATACTGAGTCTGTTCAATATCGTTGATGATTTCAAAAGTAACAGTGTTGATTGTAATCCCTGAAGAAAGCCTCGCAACTAAGGAGTTCATCGCTGGCATTGAAGACAAAGCTGATAAACAAGGACAAGTCTACTCGTGATCTGATGCGGACATCAGTGAAACCAAGACAAGTCTACACGCGCGATAGCTGACTTACATCAGGCATCACTGATGGAAGACCTTATTAGTGATCGCTGACCATGAACCTTGTGCTTCAAGAATTGTTTGTCTTATCTCCTTGCACACAAGTACGGATGAACAGAAGAAAGTTTGCTTTTATCCAAGATCGTACAACCACTCTGACATCTACACTGTTCACCATGCGGCCCAAAGCATGTCTTGATAAAAGTCAGAAGCATGCGCCCAACCAAATGCTGACACGTGTAAAGTGCTCCTACCATGCATTTAATGCATGGGGTATAAATAGAAGCAATACCCCTTCATTTGAAGAATCCTCTGACCTACTTCGTACATGTAGAAAATCCTTTCTACATATTCTTTCTTTCTAGTTTCCTAGTGCAAGAACACTTTGTGGTTCTCAAGTTTGTTTAGATTAGGTTTACTTCATCTTATTCCGCAACAAACTGTAAATTGTGTTTGATTTATCAATAAACAATTTAGAAAACTAAAAGTTGTGGTTGTATTCAACCCCCCTGCTATTAACTATTGTACTTGTATAACCTCTTCGGGACCAACATAAAGGGATATTCGGATGAAAGTTGGATTACCAACTTAGAAGATCACTCTTCTACGAGTGGTTGGGTGTATTTACTTCGGGGATGTGCCATCTCATAGGCTTCCAAGAATCAAACTTGCATCACGAGTTCGACTATGGAGTCGGAATTTATGGCGTTAGCCGCTGTCGGTAAAGAGGCAGAGTGGCTAAGGAATTTAGTCCATGAAATTTCGCTATGGCCGACACCATTATCACCCATTTCTATCTGTTGTGATAAGTGTAGCTACTTTGGCTAAAGCTTATAGTCAAGTATATAATGGCAAGTCTAGACACTTAGGTGTTAGACATATCATGATTTGTAAGCTAATCACAAATGGGGTGATTTCGGTTGAATTTGTTTGGTCACAACAAAATCTAGTGGACCACTTGACGAAGGGGTTAATTAGCTAGGGATTTGGTTCATAAGTGGGTGATAGGGATGAGATTAAAGTCCATCTAAAAATCTAATGGTGAGATACCCAAATCCCTTCTAGTACAACGTTAGAAGTTGAATTCAATGGGAAGGCTCACTTTAAGGGATTGGAGCACAAGATGATCATCCTAAGGTATGTTCTCGGTACTGCAAGTGAAGGAGGTAATAGTTCTTTTGTAAAAGTGCATGTGCAGGTGCATGATGAAAGGAACTACCTATATGACTGTGAAGTATGGCCGCTTCAAGAAGCTTGGACTTGGATATGTATGCACTCACGAATGGATAAGGATACATGGCTTGTTAGGTGTCAAGTTTAAACTTTAGAGAATTTTGAATTCATGTGTATTGTAATGTCTCGGGTATGTTCATATTTTAATTTGGGTCCCGTTTTATTTATTTAGTTATTTTATTAGTTTAGGGTGTTTTGGGTTGGTTTATAAGTTGTTTTTGTCATTTTGTTAAGTTCGAGCCCTTAATTGCAAATTAGCATCATTATAAGTTGAACCGCCATCTATTTGTATTTCATTCGGATTCATGTGTATGTGTGTGTGAGAAGAGTCGACAAAGAGAGATAGCAGAAGAAGAAGTTCGTTCGATTAGGGCCTAAGGGAGATTCTGTTTGATTCGTTTTTAGGTATATTCTTTTGCAATATGTGTTTATAATCGATAATAGTAGACTTCTATCAGTTTAGAATCTTCAATTTTGATTCTTAATTGTATTCGATCGATTCTGGGTTTGAGTCGATGCGTCCGGATTCTTTTAGTTTTTGGATGTATTAATTATCCGATTTTGTACTTTTCCGGATGGTATCCGACTCATGTTATCCGGATTGATTTCTGGATAAGGTTTTCCGGATGGGTTGTCCGGATAAGGTTTTCCGAGACCCCCGTGCTAAGTCGCCGAAGGGGGACATTTTGTTAGTGTTTTCTAGGTAATGGTATGATAGGCGTATTTAGGATTCTTAGCCTGTCATTGAGTTTTATGTGGTAAATAGTTATATGTATTTTATGTAATTCAGATTCGGTGGAGTTTGTTGAAAAATAAAATCCCCATGATTTTCAAGAAAAGATGTTAGTTGCGTTATTTCTTTCAGGTGAGTTTTACTTTAACCATTTCAAACTGGAATACATATATACTGGATAATTATGTGGTATGTAGTGTGATGATGTGCTTATGATTGAAATATGATATATTGAGATGTATATTGTATTTATATGAGCATTACACTACACAATTGCACATTGGCCGGACTTAGGGCCGGTGGAGTTTGGTTGTACGGAGGGACAGCGGAGTTGGCTGTATTTTAGTGTAGCGGAGTAAATTGATTAGTTGGTTTAGCGAATATGGCCATGTGAAAGAGTTGTACACAGTGCATACGAGTCATGTTTGGTATTCATATACTTGTTGTATATCTATGTTTTTACAAAGTGATTACAAAACTGACAGGGATTTTCTCACTTAGACCAATTGGGCTAACCCTCATTTTGTTTTAAAAAATATGTATTCCAGGTCGAGGAGTAAGTAAGAGCAGATGAAAAGATAAATGATGATTTGCTTTTGGAAGCCGTGTGTTTATGGAGTTTCATAAAGTGTTTTGTATCAATAGTCTCGTTAGTTGTAATGTAAATTATCAGCGGAAAACTTGTACTGAATATGTATTGTATAGTTTTGGGACCAAGAGACCTTATATGATATAATATGTATCTTTGTTATCTTATATTGAGATGTAAATGGTGTTATATGATGTATGGTTGGGTTGGGTTGTTACATGTACGACATTTTCTAGTACTCAAATGGGTTGAAGGGTTCAATCCATAGGACACCCAGATTCTCGAGTATTTGAAATGTGTAATATACTAAGATGAAAATTCTATCTTTTAGATATTTTCATTTATGCATGAGTTTGTCTTATTATATTAACTATTCTTTGTGAATCAAGGATTGCACTAAAATGGGGGAGGAATGTTGATGATTTTAGTGAAATCATCGATTCATTTTAGGATATTGGATTCACTAGATAATAATGGGGTTGGTAGTTAAGCTATAACACGAGCTAGGAGGTGTGGAGTGCACACTCGTGTAAGTTAACTAGAACGTGGGTCGTTGGATGGTTATGTTTGGCGAGTTACTAAGTGGAAAATGGTTGTGCACGACCCATTTTTACTCTTGTAAATGGCACGACCTGTGAGTTTATCGCAGAAGGTTTTGCATGATTCGTGCGGGTTTTCTCTTGAAAATGGCACGGGTCGTGCATTGTCAACAGAAGGTCTTGCACGACCCATGCGTTTTTTCTCTTGAAATTGACATGGGTCGTGCATCTTCATCAGTTTTGTAAGTGATATCAAATTGTAACCGTCACCATTTATGTCCAACAATCAATCTCATTTAATGGGAAACTATTATCATTGTTAATATGAGGTCGGTTACGGTTCTCTATGTGTTTAAATATGATCGATTTCTGCGTAAATCGATACCGAGAATTGAGATTATCCTCGAGTGAATTTCGTGATACCCAGGCAGAATATGGTCGAAATATAACTTAAGAAAAGTGACTCTCACGCGATCTCAAATTCTTTATCTGAGTTCTGATCATTTCTTCTCTCCCTCGATTTTTCTGCACCCACTCCCCAACACAAGTTTTGTTGGAAAAATATGGAATCTATCCATGGATTTTGATTGTTAATATTTTAAGGTTAAAACTCGAGTTTTTGGGAAATAGGGGCTTTTTCAAAGGTTTTAATTCATAGTATTTGACTATTATATATTTTAAAAATAATGGTTGGATTGTGGTTTTGTTTGATTTTTTCGTTTCTCATTTCGATGTAGGATTTAAGCCATATTTTAGAGAACTGGTTTAAGGATTAATAAAGGTGAATTTGAGATATAGTAGTTTAACACCTTTCCTAATTCGGATACTTCAGGTGTTCGGTTTGGGATTTGTTAACAATTAAGACTCGGGGTGGAATATTTGGATCCAATGTGAGTTTTCTTTTAATAATTTTTGAACTGGAATGCATATATTATTAAATAGTTAGGTGGCGTTTGTTTTTTAAGAAGTGTTGAAGTCTGATTTTACTTCTTATTTTTAAGAGGTGGTGCTGAAGTCTGAAATCTTAATCTATAAGACTGTTTGTTTTTTGTAAACTGACAAACGTCTGAATATATATAATTGTTTATCTTATCCCTCACAATGTTATATCATTAAATCTATAAAAATATAAGTTCATTTTAATTAAATTATAGCAATCAAATATGCACAAAAAGTAGTCGTTTACGTTAAGAACTTGGAAACAATGAGCAAAATAACCATCATTCTTATTTGCCATCATTTTGCACATTCTGTCAAATGCATATTTTTTTTTTCTTTTTGCATTTTTGAAAGTATGGAGGTTGGTTAATGCCAATCCACTCTATAAAGGTACACTTGGAAGAAGAGTGAAGGGACATGCAAACCTAAAGGACATGAATGAAAAAAGAAAAACAAAGTATGGATTTCTAAGTCCTTTCCCGAGCATTCCAACGACCAGCAAACAAACCCCAAAATGCGCGAGAACATATAGAAACAGACCCATAGTAACAAGGTCAGGAATTTATGTATATAAATTATGAGTTCCTTCATGTAGTGCCCTACCATTAACTTCTTCCCATCGGCTTAAATCAACAATTCTCATGATTAAAGTTGAAAATCCTGGAGTTTGAACTCCAAGTCAAACCGCACAACTAGCCACTCATATCGAAATACATCCACCGAATCAAACACATAACATGGAAATCAGAAAATAGGTGTACATGAAACAATTGAATCGGTCAGTGAGTACTTCGATAACAGTAAATAAGAAGTTTGATCGATCCAGCATGTGATATATGAAATCAGTATAGGACAACATGAACAGATAAACAACCCTTGAAGAATTAACGATAGAAAAAAACCCAAAGTTTTTGATAAAATAGAGTCAAACAAATCAAAGTGTGAACTGTAATCCAGTAGCAACTAAAACAAACAAAACCTGATGAGAAACAAATTGGATCAAATACATCAAAACCAATGAAAAGGAAGGCGATGGAATTAAGCGTTTACCTGAGAATCGTGCGAGATATGGGTACAACCACCGGTCTTATCTTTTTGAGCGATTAAACAAAAATGTGTTAACTGATTGAGATTCCCTTTGCAATCAAATGGTGTGTCGTTTTCATTCTTGATGAGAAAAATGTTGTATCGACAGAAAACCGAACCACATGGATCGATTTATCAACAGAAATCGAACCACAGGGATCGATTTATCAACAGAAATCGAACCACAAGGATCGAACTATTGACAAAAAATATGGATTCGACATACCGTGGAGAACGACCGATTTGGTGTCAATATGGAGAACGATTTGGAGAACAACCGGATTGGAGATCGATCTGGAGTCCACCTGGGCTTGGAGATCGATTTGGTGGAGGCGAGGGCGTGAAGGGACTTTCTTGAAAAAAAAAGTGATAAGTGATTATGTTGCCACTTACCGAATTAGATGTTTATCAGATAAAAGTGGCTCTAAACATAACCCAAAAACAAACAGTCTGACTTTGAAGAAGTCTGACCGATTAAGATAAAAGAGCCCAATAAGCTCTGAAAACCCAAAAACAAACGGGCCCTAAGAGACAACCTTTGAATCATTAAGAGGTGAATCTTGTTTGGCAAAAAAAAAGTCCGGTCTCTTAATGGTTCTAAAACCCTCATGAATGATTTTTATATCTTGGGTCTCCCTTAACCATTCAACACCTTGAGTTTATTATAAACAATTACCAAACAACCATATTTCATTTTGTACTATATCGCAAGAGCCTCTTAATCATTCTGACCTCTTATAATCATTCTACAACAAACCATTTAGCCTTAAGCTTTGCAAGTTAAACTAAGGAACTGTCACATCATTCTTTATCATACAATATACGGGTTATAAAAATGGAAGAAATTAACACACAAACTCACATAGGTAGCATGTTAAACAATTAGAGACAAGTTAATAACAAAATGACTAAACAAAGAACATCGTGACAAGCTTATATAAGATTCAATCACGAAAATTTGCAAACTTTGATTTTTGATTTTTTATATTTCTAAATTCTAATTCTTTGAAAAAAAAATTGGTGTCCGTCCATGAACACAATTTTGCATACATGCAAAGAAAGTCATCAATTATCATGTCATAATATTTTTATGATTTCAAGAATTGGATATATGAGATATACTAACTAATAACATATTAAAGAACACAATATCTACAAACACATACACATATATAACATCTTTAAGTACAATTGAACATATGATTGGACATATAATTTAAACATTAAGTATCATGAAATCACATGTACAGAAGCTATGTCAACATGTAAATGCAATACAAGGTCAAGCAAAAACATGACAGAACATTAATATGACACTTGCATAAATGCAAACACATTCAAGTAGGTGAAAATGTGATAACAATATCACAAACTAAATTTTGCTAAAGAGTTACAACTTTTTAGTAATAGATTTTATTTCTGCTAAACAAAGATTTTTCAAACTTACAACATCAATGGTCGAGCTTATACAATTCCTTAGAAAATGTAGTAAACTAAAATCTAAACAATATATATATATATATATATATATATATATATAACAAGATCAATATTAATTATCAGCGAATAGAATAATCCGTTCCTCAATACTTTGATGACTATCATGGAACATGCACAACGATGGGGCTCCGCACTTGATGCACTCCATCATCCCATGTCAAACCACCAGAAACAATTGGGTTGTCAAGCCTTCGTATGGTTGCCTGAACGGACACCTTAAAAGATAGCTTCTGCCCATATTCTTGAAAATGTAGAACATTCGGCTCAACTTGTATTCTCAAACGGCTAACAGAGGGTTGAGTTATTAAAGATCTATAAGTCGATGTAGCTGACCCAACATTGGTGACTGTCCTGCTGAAGTTAAAATCAATGGCTTCGTTTCGCAGTGTTGAGATAACAAATGTAGGGTAGTTGAGATCCTTGGTTTGCTCCATCAGCTTAGAGCAGCTAGTACTATTAACCCCAGTGATGATTCTTACATGTCTAGTGCTATAGTCTTGATGGCATAAAAAGGTTACATAATCAACCTCCCCAGCATCATATACCAATCCAGGTCTTATAGCTTTCATTGGATTAAGATAACCAGCTCCATATGCAAATTCAGCATCTGTGTTGATCTCAGCACTCATTAGAGAAGCTGCAATCAGTTTTTTAATAACAAGAAATTACATAACTAATATTGGATGTATAAATGTTTTGCACTATACGATTTGTGTTTATAAATGTGATATATGTTACCGGTGGTCATGAGAGCCGACTTAATTGCTGCAGGAGACCATGTTGGGTTAAAGGTTTTGATATAAGCAGCTATACCGCTTACGTGTGGGCAGGCCATCGATGTCCCTGATATCATATTGAAAGGAACTGCTCTCTGATCTCCTTCTACATCGGTAATTGGAGCAACAGGCGGCCATGCTGCTAGAATTCTTACACCGGGAGCTGTGAGGTCGGGCTGCATCATCAAATGGAAAATTATTACCACTACAAAACAAACGACTCTTACCCATAAAAATTATCCAGGGAAATTTCCATCCGTGACTACCGACGGATCACCCAGAAAATAGTAATTAATGGTTCAGTAGAATCCGATGTTTTTCGAGAAAATATCAATGGATCACCCAGAAAATAGTAATGGTTCAGTAGAATCCGATGTTTTTCAAGAAAATACCAATGGATCACCAAGAAAATACTAATGGTTCAGTAGAATCCTATGTTTTTCGAGAAAATACCAATGGATCACCCAAAAAATACTAATGGTTCAGTGGAATCCGGTGTTTTTTGAGAAAACCAATGGATAACCCAGAAATACTAATGGTTCCGTATAATCCGATGTTTTTCGGAAAAATACCAATGGATCACCAAGAGAAATCCTTTGGTAATCTGTCACTGATTTGAATTACCCACCAACTTTTGTGACGGATAACCCTTTAGGCCTTTAGCGACAGATTTCTCAGGGAAAAGTCCTTATGCAAAAGTCTTTCATTTAGTAGTGTACAAGTGTTGCTCTCTAACACACGTTTATTTCTAAATCATGCGTGTGTTCAAACTGCTACATGAATTACCTTGAGGATATTTGTGTCTATAGGATTCGGACCTCTTGATGAGAAAGAGGCAGCGTATGGGGATGATGAGTTTGTGACATCTTCGCTCTTCAGTATAACTGCTGTTGCATTTCTGAAACCAGTTGAATAATTTGTGAATATGTACATATGCTCATCAGATAACAAGTAATTGAAGAAGTGGTGTTATTTTGATTAGAATGGAAACTCATGTTTGTTTATACCTTGTTGATCTTATGTATCGAAGAATGATGGTTGCTTGATCAGAATTCACAACACTAACAGGCAAAGGATATGAACCCATGAGTTCAAAATATGGTAAAACATATCTCATGACAAGCCCGACAGCACCAGCCGACATTACAGCTTCTTCGGCCGAAATCTGATCACATAGTATTATTTTACCTTTCACTAAATTGTTGTCCAAAGAGTTTCTGATGCAAAACCTGATGTAGATATATATATTCAGAAATTAACCAACAAAATTGACATGATGAAATGGAAGCTATACATATAACTTCCATTTTGCATCAAAAATCTAAAGACCAAATTTATTCAACTGAAATCCTTCTTTACCTTGATATTGAGCCATTGAAACCAGCCCTGACATTCGGGACATCTCCAGCGTAAACTAGAGGATACATTCCGTCAAGTGTAAACGGATTTATTGAAACTCCCTGAAATAAAAACGAATAAGCTAAAGTCGTTGATTTTTATTTTCGAACCAATAACGTTCTTGATGACCAAGAAATCAACAGGTTCAGGGAAAACCACAAAGCACGAACACTCTGGTAGCCGTTCATCTGGCCGGTATGCACACGTGCATACAAGTAATTTGTAAGCAGTTTGTCCGGTATGAACATGTGCATAACATACACACATGCATAAAAAACAAAACAAAAAAGAGCTTCAATTACTTGTATGCACATATACATACCGTCGTTACTAGGGTGTTCCTCAGTTTTTCAGAAAGAGAAAGGGGGAGATTCAGGGGAAAACTTCAGAAAAAGGAAAACTGAGGAACGCCCTAGTAGTCATTCATCTGGACGGTATGCACTTGTGCATACAAGTAAATTAATTTTTTTGTGTTTTTATGCACATGTGCATGTTACAAATTACTTGTATGCATAAGTGCATACCATCCAGATGAAGAGCTACCAGTGTGTTCCTCCGTTTTCCGTTTTTTTGAGGTTTTTTCCTGAACCTGACCCTATATATATATATAGGGTTGGGTTCACGTGAGACCAATCTGTTTTCGTTTTTTTTTTTTTGAAAAGGCAATGCATTAAAAAGCTAGCAAGCGACTAGACCAATCTGTTTTCGTGAGACCGTGAGACCAAGAAATTAACAATAAACATTCACAGTGATTCGTTGTGAAGGTAAGAAAAACAACAAACTTTCACAACAAAAACACTGTGAAGGTTTACCATCACAGTACCTTCACAGTCTTTTGCTATGTAGGTTTAGTGTTAATTTTTTTGTCTCACGATCTCACGGAAATAGTCTGGTCTCACATGATCTCAATTTTATATATATATATATATATCATGTGAGAAGTGTAATTTTTGGTGAGAAGTATGAAAAATACTTTTAAACCGTTGGATCACTTTTAATCAAATACCCTCACATGAATTGCGGCTTACAAGGGAATTGATCCGGTGCATCTCGGTGTATCTCATCCTAATGTTTGTCCATTTTTTATGGAACGGTTGATAACCACTTCTCATGCTTCTCACCAAATTTGACTCTTCTCACCGGAACCCAACCCTATATATATATATATATATATATATATATATAAACCAACAGGTTTAAAGATATTACTCACATCTACAACCATATTGTTGCCTAGTTTTACTGGGGTGATTAAATCTGGGTTTTTCGTGCCAGCAGCCACCGTAAGAACCCATGGAGCAACGCTACTGAGGGTTTGGGGCCTTGGGCCTTCGTTCGCAGCAGATTGTACAGTCAATATTCCTTTCCTCATGGCATGAAATGATCCAATAGCAATGGCATCTTGAAAATGATCCACAACATATGTAAAGCCAATAGAAGCGGTGATTATGTCAACTCCATCGGCAATGGCGGTATCAAAAGCAGAAAGAATGTCGGCATCTGAACAGCCATCTGTCCAACACACTTTATACACTGCAATCCTGGCTCTAGGGACACCCCCTCGAGCTGTTCCTGAATGGAGGCCGAGTAGGTTTGCATTTCTCACTATGTTTCCGGCAGCTGTTGATGCAGTGTGGGTTCCATGACCGTCAGAATCTCTTGGCGATTGGAGATCTTTACGGTCATAGATTCCATCTGCCTTGAAGTATCGAGCACCAATTATTTTGCTGTTTATGTGATAATATAGGCAAAACAAACATCTGTTAATTCAAGAATCATACAATCATATTATATTTGTTCAAGTCAAATTATAGGTATAAATCATCAACAACAGAAGTTGAGACAAAGAACCACTACAAAACAAATGACTTTACCCACAAAATTCACCCAGTGAAATTTCTGTTAGTTTTTGGGATTACAGAATAACAATAATACTTGAATAATTTCTAGGATCGTGATTCAATCACTTTCCGAAATCTGTAATTCGTCCCTATTGCTTGGGGATACACGAATTCAGAAGTGGGATAATCCAAGAAATCAGATTCGGATTACAAGCCTAATCCAAATCCACAAACACAGAATACCTGCGATGGATTGCGTTTTTCAGAGACAGAGAATTAATTGCAGAGAAGAAATCGGTTTTCTTCTTTCTTTTGCTTTGTTTATGTTCAGAAAATCGGATATATATATGAAGAAGATGGCGGTTATAAATGAACCGACGCCACCTTTCGTAAAGGGTGGAACCCCCGCCAGGGGCTCTGCCCCTTGGACCCCGCTAGGGGCGCTGCCCCTTGGAACCCCGTCCCCATGGGCGCTGCCCCCGGACCCCCCGATTTCCCGAGTCCACATTTAACTATCCGAGTGTGCACCCAGCACCTCCAGGCTCGGAATGTAAACTGAACTCAGCCTGTCTCGATATTAAACACGACTACACTAAAATATATTGATGACACTAAAATCACCAACAATTTCTGTCAGGGATCATCCAGAAAATACTAATAATTCCGTAAAATCCGATGTTTTTAGAGAAAATTCTCATGGATCACCAAGAGAATCTCTGGGTAATCTGATTTGCATTACCCACCAACTTTTGTGACGGTTGTGGGACGAATTACCCTTTACTAACAGATTTCTTAGGAAAGAATTTGTAGGCAAAAGTCTTTCGTTTAGCAGTGAGAACAAGTTTACAAAAAGAAGCAATCATTAACTGTGTAATTTAGTTCAAATTATAAGAAAGTAATGAAATTCATGATCTGATTAAAAGATGTACATAAATCTTATTGTTGAGGTACATATAAAATAAAAAATAGGAAAATTTAGAGTTAGGATTTTAAGTATTTGCCCGTATGAAACTCAAAGAAACCAGATAATAAGTCATAGGTTTGACACCCTAATTTCTTGAAGAAAATGTTTTGCTTTGGAATTTTGTAAAATATTGGGAAGAGATTTATTACTTGTTGCAAGAGAAATTGGCTTGGCAAATGCCTTTCCATTTAGCAGGAGGAGGACCATATCCTACGTCGGAGAAACTAGCAGATTCCGGCCAAATTCCGGTGTCAAAAACACCTATGATGATGTCACTTTCAGTTGTTGATCTGTTGACTGTAAGTGGGAACCCTAAGAAGTCCCATGAACTTGTTGTTGCCACTCTGTTCTTTCTGCTGGGGAACACAGAAACAACCCCTTCCATCCCTACATAGTAAATTAATTTCAATGCTTAGATACATTAGATTCATGTTTTCTTGTTTATAATAATTTAAATTAAGCGTTGCAACATAATATTCAACTCCAGATATTATATAAAGAGAGATAATGAGAAGGATCAAACGAGAACATGGTAGGTAGCATAAGAAAATGGTTAAATCACATGTAATTTTACATGCGATTAATGAACGGGGAGATCAATGCAAGAGTGAGCAGGTTGCGTAAATCACATGTGATTTTACTAATGATTTTAGTGTAAAATCAAATATGATATGGCGGTTTCCGTATTCTATAAACCTGACACACACACTTTCTCTCTCTCTCTCTCTCTATATATGTATATATATATATATATAAGTTAAATCAAATAAGAACCACAAATATGTTACAAACTCGTGAGAACCAATATAAAAATATATTTTTACATGATATTTTTTCGTCAAATGCTAGGGCATATTTGGCTTCACATATATTGGTTTCTAATATGATATTTTTACGTGTTTTTTATTTCACTAGGTGAATTAAAAAAGAATCTACGTGTAATCTTTTCACAAGTTAAACATGAATATATGTGAAAACATATGTTAAGTCAATTAAGTCATTGAGTTTCATGAAAAAAAATGTAAAAAAATATTTTTATATTGGTTCTCACGGGTGTGTAGCATATTTGTGGTTCTCATTTTATTATCGTCCTATATATATATGTGGAGTGAATTGTGAATTTGATCCGTGTGGTTTTGTGCTTTCTTTGACTATGGTTCTCATTCTATGTTTATTATAGATATAGTCCTTGTGGTATGCAATATATTGTGGATAAGGTCTCTCAACACTAACACCGTTAAGTTGGAAAAGTTAAAGGCATCATGTGCCTTGCACATGATAGGTATAATTGTTAATTTATTTTTCCCTTTTTAAAACAATTAATACTAAATTGTGGATTTGGTCCATATGCATTACTCATCATCTTTAAAACCCATATATCATCTCTCTTAATTATCCTAATAAAAATTTCCATAACTTTAATATAAAATGATAATACATTCAATTTTATTATTATTTTAATATAAAATAATAATACATTTAATTTTGTTAGACGAATTTCTATTTCGTCGATATTTAAATCATAAATGAGTCGTTACTATTGCAAATGGCAAATGATTAATCATCTACAGTATGGTTAGCTAAATTATGAAAATGTTAAATTTGAAATTATTTAAAAATAATTTTTGGTATCACTAAAAGAATTATGTCTAGAATAAATGTTTGCATGACATTTTTAATTTAGATTTTGTTTAATGTTTATCCTCTTTAGAGCATCTTATAAAAAATAAAGATTTTGAAGTTTTTATTATATTGTCTATATTCTTTACATAAATATGGTTAAAGTAGAGAAGAAGAAATGAAAACCTATAAATTTGAATGGCTTGTTTATGATTAAAATATGGAAGAAATAGAAATTTTTCTAACAAAATTGAATGTATTATTATTTTATATTAAAATAGTAATAACATTCAATGTATTATTATTATTATATTAAAATAATAATAAAATTAATGAATTATTATTTTTTATTAAAATAATAATAAATTGAATGTATTATTATTTTATATAAGATTTTAATGTAATTGAATGTATTATCATTTTATATTAAAGTTATAGAAAATTTGTTAGGGTAATTAAGAGAGATGATATATGAGTTTTAAAGATGATGAATGATGAGTAGGGACAAAATTCACAATTAAAAAATTCTTTGTTTTAAAAAGGGAAAAGTAAATTGACAATTATACCCATCATGTGCAAAACACATGATGTCTTAACCTTTTAAATTCAATGGTGTTAGTGTTGAGGGACCCTAGTCAAAATATATTGCATACCATAGAAAACTATATCCATAATAAACATAGAATGAGGAACATAGTCAAAGAAAACACAAAACCACATGGACCAAATCCACAATTCACTCTATACACACATACCTGACAGTTTTTGAGCTTCCTCTCGGGTAAGTCTTGCCGAAAATCCATGGAAGCTTTTAGTGTACCTTTGAAGCATATGTCTCGCTCCATCCCTGCCATAACAAAGAAAGACCATCTTTATGACATTAATTTGTGAGGCAAACCCATAGATAGTTACAAACGAATCATTTTGACCAATACTGTTTATACTTTATATTGTTGTATTTTGTCATCGTTTCTTCTCGGTATTTCTTTTGATCACTACAAAACAAAGAGGCTTCATCGACAGATAAACGCCGTCGTTGGCAGATATCATTGCCGAAGCAAATGTGTGTGTCGGTATCATGATTATTGGCGGATTTTCCACCGTTAGAAAAATTCTGTCTGTCGGTAATCGGTGATGGTTATTCCATCAATAATCCACCATAAATCCACCGAAAAATTCCGTGGGTGCATCTTTATTTTGTATTTTGCGATGGATTTAGAGGTTCTAACGTTCAGAAACAGTGATGGATTTAGAGCATCTCCAACAGCTTCTCCATAATATTTTCAAAGTGGAGAATCAAAAGTCAAAATCCTTGAAAAAAATTACATTCATCTCCAGATTCCCCATTTTGGAGAAAAAACAATGATTATAATATTAAAATATTGTATTTATCTAATTTAAATATTATTTTTCAAAGATTTATGTTGGTGCTCTCACTAAGCAATCATTTTTGGGGTTAACTCTATACTTGGAGAAAAACTTCTTCTCTCTCCTACTTCCTCCATTTTGGAGATAGTTTTGGGGAAGCTGTTGGAGAAAAAAACAACCCAAAATCCCCATAATATCCATTTCTTCAAAATAGGTAAGCTGTTGGAGATGCTCTTAGAGGTTCTAACCATAAAACACTCTATTATGACGCTTATTGATTTTAGGCGTCATATAAACTCAATTTTTTTGTAGTGTGTATAAATAAATATATATCTTATATTTTGTATGTATAATTAAGGGAAATTAATTAAAATACCCTAAGTCAAACCAAGTGTTACCAAAATGCCACAAATCTCTCCCACTTTGCAAAAATGCCCCTTTTCCGCGATGGGAGCCCGCGATCGCAGGTCAGGGACCATTTCTGACACTTTTTTAAACTTGCAGGGACCATTTTTGAAAAATGGAATCCCGCGATCGCGAAAGAATCCGGCGATGGTATTATTTTTGTGACTTTTCAATTGCAATGGACCATTTTTGAAAATTTTAACCGCGTTTGACCACTGTTCACCCGCGTTTCGTACAATTTTATGAATTTAAAATGAAATGTTACACTTTCAACCCCTATACTTATTTACTAAATTTACTTTATACATTTTACTTTCATTATTTTAATTTTACATTTAACACATATAATCGTTTATTAACTAAAATACGTTAAAAAAATACGTTTTAATTTTAACAAATTACACCATTATAATCGTTTCTTCGATACGTTCGAAATGAGCCCAATCTTGAATTTTTTTGGATTTATATATTTTAATATATATCATATACAGTTATACACTACATAAAAAAAATATTTTATATTTAAAATTCATACACTTATAGTTCATTATTTAATTTATGGTACATCTATTTTTTTTTCAATTTTTTTTACACTCTTATCGCATTAACATAATAATCATATATTAACGAATTCATTAAATCGTTTTAAATTATTATTATTTGAATGTGTTTATAGATATCGTGAATGGCAATAGGAGAAGGTTTCACGAGAAGAATATTAAATGGGGTTTTGACAAGTTGGTATCATTGGACTCATTTAAGAATTGTGAAAATGAGTATTTGGCGAATGATGATTCATGTGTGTTTGGAGCTGAAGTATTTGCAGTTACAGAGTATGCACAAAATGATCGATGTATTTCCAACGTAACTTAGATTAAATTTATCTCCTTCAGTTCAGTCCCGTCCCGTCCAATCTAGTTCAGTCCCGTCCAGTTCCGTCCCGTCCTATCTAGTATGCATACCAAACGCTACCTAAGAGTACCGTAAATTAAATAATTAACTATAAAGGTATAAATTGTAAATATTAAAAATATTTTGATGTAGTGTATATGATATATATATTAAAATATATAAATCAAAAAAATTCAAGATTGAGCTCATTTCGAACGTATCGAAGAGACGATTATAATGGTGAATTTTTTTTATTTTACATTTAACACATATAATCGTTTATTAACTAAAATACGTTAAAAATACGTTTTAATTTTAACAAATTACACCATTATAATCGTCTCTTCGATACGTTCGAAATGAGCCCAATCTTGATTTTTTTTGGATTTATATATTTTAATATATATCATATACAGTTATACACTACATAAAAAAATATTTTTTATATTTAAAATTCATACCCTTATAGTTCATTATTTAATTTATGGTACATCTCTTATTTTTTTTTTCAATTTTTTTTACACTCCTATCGCATTAACATAATAATCATATATTAACTAATTCATTAAATCATTTTAAATTATTATTATTTGAATATGTTTATAGATATCGTGAATGTCAATAGGAGAAGGTTTCACGAGAAGAATATTAAATGGGGTTTTGACAAGTTGGTATCACTGGACTCATTTAAGAATTGTGAAAATGGGTATTTGGCGAATGGTGATTCATGTGTGTTTGGAGCTGAAGTATTTGCAGTTACAGAGTATGCACAAATGATCGATGTATTTCCAACGTAACTTAGATTAAAATTATCTTCTTCAGTTCAGTCCCGTCCCGTCTCATCCAGTTCAGTCCCGTCCAGTTCCGTCCCGTCCCATCTAGTATGCGTACCAAACGCTACCTAAGAGTACCGTAAATTAAATAATTAACTATAAAGGTATAAATTGTAAATATTAAAAATATTTTGATGTAGTGTATATGATATATATTAAAATATATAAATTAAAAAAAAATCAAGATTGGGCTCATTTCGAACGTATCGAAGAGACGATTATAATGGTGTAACTTGTTAAAATTAAAACGTATTTTTTTAACGTATTTTAGTTAATAAACGATTATATGTGTTAAATGTAAAATTAAAATAATGAAAGTAAAAGGTATAAAGTAAATTTAGTAAATAAGTATAGGGGTTGAAAGTGTAACATTTTATTTTAAATTCATAAAATCGGGTGAACAGTGGTCAAACGCCGGTTAAAATTTTCAAAAATGGTCTCCGGAATTTTTCAAAAATGGTTCCTTGCAATTGGAAAGTCACAAAAATAATACCATCGCGGGATTCCTTCGCGATCGCGGGATTCCATTTTTCAAAAATGGTCCCTGCAAATTTAAAAAAGTGTCAGAAATGGTCCCTGACCCGCGATCGCGGGCTCCTATCGCGGAAAAAAGAGTATTTTGGCAAACTGGGAGAGATTTAGGGCATTTTGGTAACACTTGGTCAAACTTAGGGTATTTTAATTAATTTCCCTATAATTAATATATAGAGAGATTAAGATGAGGTAGGTGACCTGCCAGCAACTTGCTGAAGCATGCTCAAGTGAAGGGATGATGCAGAGATATCATCTTGAGTGTTGTGGCCCATATACACGACATATACCTGCATAAATTAAATATTTCGACTTCAATTCGATCAATTAATTAAAACCGGAAACATAAAGTGCAAGATCGTCCGTTTAAGTATGACACATCAGCCCAAGGAAACCGGTTTAAAAGGTAACAGGTTACCCAATGCTATAATGAGTAAAATTTTCAAAGTACAATGCCCAAAAAATAATTTGAAAGTACATTGTCATAAAAACAAAAACTTAAAGTACAATGCTATAATAAGAAAATTTTTGAAAGTACCTTTCGATTGTCATGAGAATCAGCGTAAATTGAGCTGGACAGAAGCAGCACAAAGCAGTAGAGGTTTGAAACGAAGCTGGATACTGTGTTTGCCATTAATTAAGATGTAAATTGGTTTGATAAGTCCTCATCCAACATCCATTTATATATAGTATTTATACACAAATTTGTCTTGTGTTTGTTTGATAACATTGAGTAAACTACGATTTTCGTCCCTGGGGTTTGATGTTTGTAACGATTTCCGTCCCTGGTCTTTAAAAACTGCTTTTTTCCATCCCTGTGGTTTTCAATTCCTTTCGCTTTTTGTCCTTTACGCTAACTCTGTTAAAAAAAGCAGGTTAATGAAGGGCATGTTTCATATTTTTTTTCTTTAAACGTCTATTAAATAATATACTAATTGTACACATATATGTATATAGTCCGTACATATTCACCGTAAAAACCATCGAATGTCTTTCTCTATGTTTCTCCCTGAAAACCACCCCTGTTCTCCCCTGAAAACCACCCTTGTTTGGATCGACAGACGACAGACACGTTTCATGAGGAAGGGAAGAAGCTTCTTTATTTGCCTATGGTTAATCTTATCTTATTTAATTGATTTTTTTCCCTAAACGGGTACCCAACGGGTTCCCCATACCCGTCGGGGATTAGACGGGACGGGGCCGGGGACGGAGGATATAAAACGGGGCCGGGGTCGGGGACGGGGGATGCATTCCCCTCCTAATACCCACCCCGTTTCCATCACTAGGTAAGGGTAAGGGTAAGGGTAGGGATCTAATATAATATTTATATAATATAATCTCATGTATCGTTTAATAAAAAAAAACTCAAAGAATTATAAAAAGACTACAATGCCTCTTATTTAAACTGCTTTTTTAACAGGGTTAACATAAAGGGCAAAAAACAAGAGGAATTGAAACCCATAAGAACAAAAAAAAAACAGCTTTTAAAGACCAGGGACTAAAATCGTTATAAACATCAAACTACAAGGGTGAAAATCATAGTTTACTTGATAATATCTGTAGAAATGGTCCAGGAGTTTGAAATGGCAATATCATGGTCAAGTATGTCCTTTTCATTGAATAATTTTTTAAATCCTTCGTCTTTAATTTCTTCTTAGAATAAAAATAAACAATGCGCGTAAATATATCATACCTTTTTATTGAACCAAAAGTCTTGTCGCATAAAGATTAATATGGATGGAACGGGTAAAAATCTATTGTTCAAATTTTTCCACATTGTTGTAGGATAAATGTGTCATCGTCAAAGTATAAGACGATAATGATAAAATTAGAGATAGAGATAGAGATAGAGGCATTAGAGTTAGATTAGAACTTGGTATCTCATGATTATCTCTTTGTAAACCATCCATATTTAAAGGGCTTATGATTAATGAGAATTACGATTCATTCTCTCTACTCATTGTTGTTCTATTTCTCTTTTACTTTAACACGTTATCAGCACGTAAGCTCAATCGGTTAATTCATCGATTGATTTTCGGCTTCCAACCTCATCAATCAATTCATCTATTACTATCGCAATCCAAGTAAGAATTTCTACACTTTATGTTCTTAATATTGTCAATAGATCTACCTTTACTGTATATAGATATATATACACCTTGTCAAAGCATATAAATTCAGTTTGTTTTGAATTTATTTGAGATAATTCATTGGCTATCTAGTGGGAATTGGAGTTAATCATAGATTCAAATCCGTCGTAAGACTTAGACATCGATCAATTTTCTTTTGTGGATTAAAAGTAAAGCTTTTTGAGAAGTAAAGTCAGGATTTGATTCGAACCACAACTTCTCGTTTTCTCGTTAAGGTTGATCATGGTGTATGAAGAAAAAGAAGAAAAAGAAGAAAAAGAAAAAAAAGCATGATTTAGGGTTCTTAGGCTAATTGACGACAGCCACTTTTCTTGATAAAATACTTTGTTTGTTGGTTGATTTTTTTTTGTTTATTAAATAACCTTTAACTCTTTTAATTATTTATTTATATATTAAATATATACACTTTCACTTTGGTATTGACATCGTAAATTTATGCCATATATTTATTAGTTAATTTTGTTAATATTATATTTAGATAAATCATATTGTTATATTTAATCTATTTTGAATTAATTAATATTTATCTTGATACATGATTATTTTATATTTCGATTCATGTTTAATTTAAATTCATAGTTTTAAGATTGATTATTTTATTCAAGTAACTATCAATGTAATTATCAATTTATGAATTACAAATTGCAATTAAGATAAGAATTTAAAAGTTATATTTGTGATTAGGAACCATATGATCATTAAAATGTTGTATATTTATCCAATTTATTTATTACATATATATCATGTTGATATAAATTAATTTAGAAATTAATTCAATCGATTAAAGTCTAACTGCCTATATATCTCTGCTTTATTAAATATTTATAAATTATGTGATTACCATTATTTTATATATCCTTTATTGTAACTCTGCGATTATTACCGTAACATAATGTCACATAGATATTTTTATTAAATATTTATAAATTATTTTTGAATCATATATTCGTATATTTATTTGTACACGACCTCAATAGTCGCCCATAATTTTTTTTACCATGCCTAACGATACTAATGAAAATATCAATGAAATATGTAGTGTTATGATAGTTTTATGTATTGTTCAGATTTAGTATCTTCTTTCATGTTTGTATGCTCTTATTATTATGCATGTATATTACTCGTTTCCACAAATAAGTTGCGAGCACTTAGTTTTTTTTAAATTGATTTCTTTATATAATTTTATGATGTTTATCTTGCTTATGAGTTCCTACTCATTATCTTCAATCCTTATAATTAAATTTTGGAAGTTACACTTCCAACCTCATATATTTTGGTATTTTACCTAAAGCTCCAAAAATAACATGAAAATGTTAAAATATTAATCAAATGTTTATCTTGATCATGAGTTCCTACTCATTAATTCCAATCTTATAAGTAATTTTTGGAAGTTACACTTCCAACCTTTATATATTTGGTTTTTTACCAAAAGATCTATAAATACCATTAAGTTGTTAAGAGTTTGAATTTATGTCAAAACTAATATTTATTTGTCTAGTGACAAAATCTCTAAAAATACTATTAAGATATTAAAACATTGAAATTGGCTTCATATGCCAAACCCTTATTCTTTTCGGCCTCCTGCCAAAAGCTTTATAATTAACAATGTTATATTCAAATTAATTAAATCGCAAGATATCGATTTAGATTTTGTCGAACGGATGTAAATAGCCCTAAGGTTTATAGGGACTTAAGAAAGGCATGTGATTCCCCTACTATCTGCAGATCCAATAGATTGAGTGATTTTTATTCGTAAATTGAAATATTGATGAAATATTATCAATAAAATGTAAAGAGTACAAAAATCCAATATTATTATGATAATGAAATTTCATGCATAACATAATAAGTATAAACCATAATTCACTATTTTAGAAAATAATATGTTCTCCATTTTCTACGACATCTTTGAATCAAAAGTACTTGATTACCATACAATAGGTTCGAAAAAACACAAAAAAATATGCAAAAATCATCGAACCCCTTTGACCCAGAAAAAAACTAGATGTTAAGATACAACTAAATACTTTGAAATTTTTGAGACGATACATCAGTCACAACCTTCAGAGAGAATAACTAGAAACCCCCAAGAACCGTGGGTAGTCCCAAAAAGGAAATTCGGGAATATTCAGTACCATATACTTCTCAAACTAATCATACAGTGGAAAGAAACCTACTTACTTGATTACAAGAAGGTAACTGATTTTGACAAAGAAATGTCATGTCTCAAAATGCATCTCAATCTTTGTGGCAAGGAACTCACAATAGATTATGCGAATCATAACATCTTTTCATCTTTCCTATATCACCAATCATACTAATGAAACAATATAAGCTGCAATATAACCTTTAACAAACTCATTAACTTAATGCAAGTGGTTAAGAGTTGTAGCAATGTTTTTTTAACAACGCTAGACATACCCGGATAAAGAAAATTCTTGGGGTTAATAAGGCAAGCGTTGGAGGTGGAAAGAACTCCAAATGATAGCTTGTTGAACATATTAATCAACGCACATATGTACCATATGGACAAGGTTGTGGAAAGGGTAAAATTCATGGCAAGAGTCGGGAGCGAACTCCCAATAGAAAATGGAACAAGTTATAAATGAGCTATGTCATATCTAAGATTGGTTAAGTATAAGTTTATTTAAATATAATTTAACTATCAAATCAATTGCATTTGTGTATATATACACTTGAGTTTATAACCATTAGAGATGTAAATGATCACATAAAAAACAAATGCAAAACTCTCAACGTTCTTCGTTCCATGTAG
Source organism: Saussurea involucrata (assembly GCA_033807775.1). Classification (NCBI taxonomy): domain Eukaryota; kingdom Viridiplantae; phylum Streptophyta; class Magnoliopsida; order Asterales; family Asteraceae; genus Saussurea; species Saussurea involucrata. The sequence goes on from CM066316.1 coordinate 5,068,258, forward strand.
GAATGTATCGAGGAGAACTTAATTGTTTTTGTGGCATCTCATACAATCTTAAGAAATAGATTATTTTCTTTTTAATTCCCCTAAACACTTAGACGATGGACTGTCACTTGTTGCTAGAGCACTATATCAATATGAACCTTGTTAAAATATTCGTACCAGTCATATTATAAGAATGGAAATGGGTATATGTACATCAACTCTAATGATATGAAAGCAAAATATATTAGAGAAATTAATGTATCAGATTAATGGATTATCTATGTTAGTAAAACATATTTTGTCACCAATAAAGAACTTTGGGACAATGACACATATATGTTTCGGCATGACCACATGGGACACCATGGTCATGACATAGTGATCTATGTATTGGAAAATACACATAGACACATTCTCTTTCAAGTGAAAGACAAAACGAGGGAATTAACCAAATTGCAACTGTTGACTTCTACTGCACAAGAAGCAACACCACCATCATAATATGCCCTTTCCAATACCTCGAACTTTTGTATACCCTGATTCTTAGTCAAGACAGGAATAACACCATCCTAAAGCTAAGGACATAATATAAAAATATTTCATTCTTACAACGAATACAAGGTGATATTTATGGACATAAACATCCAGAATGCGGACCATTAAAGTACTTATGGTTCTAGTTTTGACATGATGAACACGTGTCGTATTACGGTCCACATGAAATGTTGCACTCCTAGCACTAGTTATACGCTTAAGGACTAACCACCCTGATTTTCTCATCAAGTCTGCATGACTTAGAATGCTGGAGAATTTACATCATAAGGATTTGATGATTATTGCATGTGTATAGAGGTTAATGTAGAGTTTCCTATACCCCTTGTGTATATATAAAACGGTCTCGTAGTATGGTAAAAGTTGTCATCAAAAGAATATAGATGGTAGCTAGGGCATTGGTTATGCGCACTAATTTATCCAGATCTACATGGGGTTATGCAATATTACATGCAACTTTAATTATTCGTGTTTAGACCCACAACCAACCAACCAATCTTATGCGTACCAGTTGGTAACTGGATATAAGCCTGATGTTTTACATTTACGTATGTTTGGTTGTGTTGTATATATGCTAATTACGCCCCCACAACGTACCAAAATGGGTCTTAAAGACGAATCATCAAATGTTGGATATGAACCCCCAACAATTATCCGCTAATTAGAACCCTTGACGAGTGATCCCTGTACCGCTAGATTTGCGGGTTGTCACTTTGATGAGACAACCTTCCTGTCGTTAGGGGGAGATAGGAAAAAGGATTTTCCATGGGAACGACAGGAAGTGTCATTGAATATTTCAACTGTGTCTCATTTTGATCCCCAAAAACTTCACAATGTAAAGTTGAAGTCAAACGAATCAGACTCGATACCTGATATGTTTAATATTATCTAGAGTGACAAGATCACATATACGAGCTGCAAACATACTCGCAAGGTCAAAAGTCCCCAAACAAGGGCACAACGTCACTGGAAGTACGTTGCAATCACACATGGTGGAGGTGTGGTTGAGGTCGTAGCTCCCAAAAGGAAATGGGGGAAGCTACTTGGTTCGATAGATACTCATCTAAAGGAAGAGAAGAGTAAGGCACAACCATATATCATCAATACATGAGATTATCTCTGATTAAATCTATGTCTATGAATCATTACTGGAGGACGCTCCGAAGTTAATACTGATTCCAGAGATCAAATAAATCTCAAATGAATATGAGTCGATGGACAGATCATACATACTCAATGATGATATATTTGCATATACCGTTGCTTATGAGATAACAGAGCACGATGCCATCGAACCATGCTCAGTTGAAGAATGTCAACAAAGAGCAAATTGGCCTAAATGAAAAGAAGCAATCCAGGATAATTATTTGACAAATGAAAAGGTATTTGGTTCGGTAGTGCTAACCGACCAAGTGTAAAGCCTGTAGGACATAGATAAATCATTTGTCAGGGAAGCGTAATGAGAATAATTAAGTCATAATATAAGGCTCTCCTTTGGCGCAAGGTTTCTCACAACGCACTGGATTGACCACAATAAGACTTACTCTCTTGTGATGGACAACGTTCTGCTAATTAAATTAGCTAAGTAGTTTCCGAAGGACTGGAAATTGCAGCTTAACGATGTAGTTACTACATATCTCTATGGGGATCTAAATTCAGAGATATATAAAAGTTCTTGATGGCATTATACCAATATCAAGTAACTCTAAACCATGAAATGCGTTTACAATAAAATTGAAACACTCACTTTATAGATTAAAGCAATCTATGCAGATGTGGTATACCCGCCTAAGTGAATACTTGATTGGGAAACGATAAATAAGAACGATGAACTGTGCCCTTGCGTATTTATATAAGAAAACAAGTCCCAGATTTTCATAGTAGCTCTATATGTCGATGTTATGAACATAATAGACACTCTTGATGAAATAAGAGAAAACACAAGCTACTTGAAATCTGAATTTGAGATGAAAGATCGTGGGAAAACTTGGTTTTGTCTAGATACTTGAGCTACGACACCGAGTTTGTGGAATATTGATCCACCGATCCACATATGTCTAGAATATGATCAAGCGACCTAATATGGACAAAGCGCATCCAATTAGCACTCCCATGATCGGTCAAAGTGATGGATATAATGAAAGATCCATTTCGTCTAAAGGATGAGGACGAAGAGGTGTTAGGAGCTGGAATTCCATACCTAAGTACAATAGGCGCATTATTGTACTCAACATAATACACTTGACCGTATATTGTACTTCTCACTGAACTTGTCAGCTAGATTTAGCTCAGCACCAACGCAACGTCATTGGAATGATTTCAAATTAATCTTTTGACACCATTGACGTGGGCTTATAATTTCCCTACGGAGAAAAGTGGATTGATAATGAAACTTCAATACCTACTTAGATTGTGAGCGGCAAAAGTACTGGCCCTTATAGAAAAACACCAAACAATGCCTTGGTATACATTTGCTGATATTAGGTATATGTTTGACTGATATAAAGGTTGTTCCCAAACTGAATAAGGAATTATCATATGGAACATGCCGATTGCTTGGAAGTAAACTAAGCAAACCCTTAATAGCTATCTTATTATATTATCAACAATCTTACTCTCCATGAGACTATTCAAGAGTGTATATGGTTAAGGACTATCATTACACATATAAGAGGAGCTGGTAATTTTGAGTTTAACCACTATACAACTTGCATGTATGGAAATAATGCATCATGTATCGAAGAAATGAAAGTAAGATATATCAAGGGTTATAACACAAAGCATACTTTGCTTAAGTTTTCATATAATCAATTATCCTCAAGATTCAAGTGAACTGAATAAGATGCGAGGAAAATGTGGCATGTTTGTTTACCAAATCAATACGTAAAACCATATTTGGGAAACATGTAGAAAGTATTAAAATGGAAATGTTTTAAACCTCCTTTGATTAAGGCACAAATCAGGGGGAGTAGTAGACAAAAGGGGGAGTTTACTATATATGTAATATTGGTATGTTGTGCTCTTTCCTTCAACCAATGTTTTATTTTTCCTATTGGGTTTTGTTCCTTGGTGTGAGGTTTTAGTGAGGCAACGGTTTATGTACCATCATGTTTTCTTAACTCTCATGATTAATGTACGAATCTAAGAGAGAATTAGACTAAAGGAAAAGTCTATGTATTGGAAATAAGCTAGTGCGTTGTACTCTTTCCTTCGCCATATTTTTATTTTTTCCCACTGGGTTTTTATTTTGGCGTAACGTTTTAACGAGGAAACAACTGTGCACCTTCACTCCTTTGACTCAGCACAAGGGGGAGTGTTGTAGGATAAATGTGCCATCGTCAAAGTATAAGACGATAATGATAAAGTTAGAGATAGAGATAGAGGCATTAGAGTTAGATTAGAACTTGGTATCTCATGATTATCTCTTTGTAAACCATCCCTATTTAAAGGGCTTATGATTAATGAGAATTACGATTCATTCTCTCTACTCATTGTTGTTCTATTTCTCTTTTACTTTAACACACATCTTATTTATGTTCACTAGTTACATAAATACACCATTATCACAGAGAAAATGTAAACTTAGTTAAATAAATTTAAAAGTATAATCTTTTTTGTTATTCTAATGTGAAATCATGAGTATTTGTTGACTGAAACCATAACTTTCTTGAATGAATCCATAGAGATTAAAACTTTTGGGTAAATTATATGAAAAAAGTAAGAAATACAAGCTTATTAGATGGTGGATGGAGATAAGATATGCTTTTAACCATTCAAAACTGTTGGGAAGTGGGTGTAGAAAATTTGAGGGAGACAAGAAATGATTAGAACCTGGATAAAGAATTTGAGATTGTGTGAGAGTTCGTTTTCCATAAGTGATATTTCGACCCTAATCTGCCCGAGTATCACGAAATTCACTCGAAGATAATCTCAATTCTCGGTATCGATTTAGGCAGAAATCGATCCTATTTAACCACATAGAGAACTGTAACCGACATCATATTAGCAATCATAATAACTCCCCATTAAATGAGATTGATTTTTGGACATAAATAGTGGCGGTTACAGAAAATGACACCAGTTACAAAACTGATGAAGCCGCACGACCCGTGCCAATTTCATGAGGAAAACCGCATGGGTCGTGCAAAACTTTTTGACGACAATGCACGGGTCGTGCCATTTACAAGAGGAAAAATGCAAGGGTCGTGCACAACCTTCTGTTGATAAACGCATGTGTCGTGCATTTACAAGTGGAAAAACGCACGAGTCATGCACAACCATTTTCCACTTGGTAACTCGCCAAACATAACCATCCAAGGATCTCGGGTTCTAGTTAGCTGTCACGAGTGTGCACTCCACACCTCCTATCTCGTGTATAGCTTAGCTACCAACCCCGTTATTATCCCGTGAATACACATACCCAAAATGAACCGATGATTTCACTAAAATCACCAACATTCATTCCCTACTTTAGTGCAATCATTGATTCACAAACAATAGTTAATATAAGAAAACAAACCCATGCATAAATGAAAATATCTAGAAGATTGAATTTTTATCTTAGTACATTACACATTTCAAATACTCGAAAATCCGGGTGTCCTATGGATTAAACCCTTCAACCCATTTGAGTAACAGAAAATAACATACACATGAATTTAAAATTCTCTAAAGTTTAAACTTGACACTTAACAGGTTTTTCTTATCTTTTAGTTTTAAGTTCTATATATTGAAGTAATATTCTATTGTGCGAAATTCAATTTGGAAAAGGGATAACCGGAAAGCACAATCTTAAATCTTAATTCAGGTTTTATTCTTTTATCATTCTATATTTTGTAATTTGGGGTTTTAGTTTTTCTATGCCCCTTTGTATTTTTAAATTATAATTTAATAAAAATCAATGTGAGGACAAGTCACCTAACTTGACTATCTTCCAAACTCTCCAAAATGGAGAATATGGTTTAGTTGATGCAATTTTATAGAGATTTTCGACTTTAGTTCTTCATTAAAAAAACTTTTAAAAAATCTGTTGAAGATGCATCTTCTTATGATAGAATTCCCGAATAAGTCATGGATTCACTTGGCATTATGCCATTATTGACTTTCTCTCCTAGGTTAAGATGATTCTTATAAGTGTAAATTGCATTTTTGTCCCTGTAGTTTGTTGTTTTTCTTACTTTTAGTCCCTATAAAATTTTTATTGCAAGAAAAACCCTATGGTATGTAAAAGTGCTCGGTTTTGGTCCCTCAAACTAACTCTGTTAGATCCTCTCCCGTTAAACCCCCTCATGTGCAACGCACATGAGGGTATATTGGTCATTTTACTTACTTTTTTTGTTTTTCACTAAAACAACAATATACAAGGACCAAAATTGCATTTTACTCTGAATTATATAATTATCCACATATATATATATATATATATGTATATATATAACATCTGTGGAGCCTGTCGACACTGCTTTGCACCTTGAAATGGCACCAACGATGGTGACGATATGGAGGAGGACGAGCAGTGCGCCGGTGATGGTGACGATGTGGAGGAGGACGGGCAGTACGCCGGTGATGGTGACGATGTGGAGAAGGACGGGTACTGCACCGACGATGGTGACGATGTGGAGGAGGATGAGCAATGCGCTGACGACGGAGGGGAACATGCGAGATGAGGAAGAATTTGTGGGTCTTGTAGTGAGATTGAGTGTCGCTTGAGAGACCCATTTTTGTCTATTTTTGGCTATCGGTGGTGGTGGTGGCGATACCACCTGTTCCCGATATGTTCTCCACCACTACCCTCCCATTTTTCCCGGTCGCCCCCTCGTCTCTTCGTCTCCGGCCATCCCTTTCTCTTCACTGCCAAAATCTCCTATTCTCCCTTCTCCCTTCTTTTCTACCTTCTCCCTTCTCCCCTTTCAAGCCCCCTCCTCTAACAGTAAACCCTTGTCGTTATTGCACTAGTGCACCACCGGCACGTTGGGGGGTTCTTCGATAATGGAGGTCGTCAATGGGGTGTGGGTTGTGGAAGAAAGAAAACGCCGATGGTGGTTAGGCTGGAGACGATGAGTGACGATGAGTTCCCCACGATGATTGGAGCAAGCAATAAGGGGAGAGGTTTGATCGGAGCAAGCATAGGTGTTCCAACGTTGATCTGGTTTGGTGCCCGTGTGTCCTGTGTATGTATATACAAATATATAGTAAATTGCAATTTTGGTCCCTATGGTTGTTTGTTTTTAGTGAAAACAAAAAAAAAGTAAAAGGGCCAAATTACCCTCATGTGCAAGTCACATGGGGGGTTTTAACGGAGGCAACCTAACAGTGTTAGTTCTCAGGGGCCAAAATCGAGCATTTTTGCATACCACAAGGTTTTTCTCGCAATAAATTTTTGTGGGACCAAAAGTGGAAAAACAACAAACCACAGGGACCAAAATTGCAACTTAAAATATTTTTCCTGTCTTTTTGCATGAATCACAAGAGATTTTTAGGTATATTACCTGAAATGAGTTTTTAATTAAATGTATGACTTACTCATGAATAAAAACCATTTTTTCTTTAATAGAGTAGGAGGTCATGAATTTAATTAAAAGATAATTTAAGGTCATTTCATTAAGTAACCCCCAGTAGAGGTGGCCAAACTGACCCGACCCGACGGGCTGACCCGAACCGAAACCGGCCAAGAACCGGTTCTGGCCCGACCCGGTCAAGAACCGGTTTCAAGCCCGAGAGCCGGGACCGGTTCGCGTAAATAGGAATTTCCTCGGCCCGACCCGGCCCGAACCGGGACCGGTTCGTGACCCGGTTCGTGGCCCGACCCGGCCCGACCCGATTTTTTTCAAAAAAATAGAGCCGTTATATAGCCGTTTGGAACCCCTTGTGACCGTTTTTTGCCTCAAAAAACACCCATATAAATACTAGGGGTGTTATGGAGGTCATCACCACCTTACATTGCTTACAAAACGCAAAAAACGCTTACAATTCTCATTTCTCGGCTCTCGTTATATTCGTTTCTCGCAAAAAACGCATACAATTCTCATTTCTCATTACTTATCCAATGATTCCAATCCAATTTTTCTTTGTTAAAGTTTAGTAATTAATTATTATACAAAGAAAGCAGTTAAAAAACAAAAAAATCCCCGGCCCTACTCCGACCCGGTTCTTGGCCCGGCCCGGCCCGGTTTTCCCGAAACCGGTTCTACATACAAGTAAACGGGTCAGGAGATTTCGGTTTAAACCCGGCCCGACCCGACCCGGTTCTCACCTGACCCGGTTCGCACGGTTACTGTGCAGAACCGGGTTGTCCCCCGACCCGACCCGGCCCGGCCCGAACCCGACTTTTGGCCACCTCTAACCCCCAGTACAAATATTTTCTCTAGTGATATGGTACAGGTAAGCTTTTGGGAAGTGTATATAATGATTAAATACAGTAAATAAGTAGGGTTGTTAAATTAATGCCTATTCAAACTCACTTTCAATTGATAGACATATTGATTGAATCTCTTCCTCATCAAAACTAATTCAATTAGGGGTCGTTTACAAAACGCTTATCCAGGTAAGTGCTTACCAAGTCACATTAGCTTACCGGATGAATATGGCAAGGACCAAGAATCTTACCCGGTAAGAGCGGAAGCAAGGACCAAGAGTCTTACCCGGTAAGTGAGTGCGACGACTCTTACCACAGTTAGCGCTTACCGGCTATATTGTACATACGATGTCATTTTGGTGGACTAAAATCTTACCCGGGAAGTAAGCGATAGCATTGAATTTTACCGGTAAGCACTTACCCTGATAAGTGATTAGTTAAACGGCCCCTTAATGTCCATCATAGCTCTTCATGATATTCATTCAAGCTCATGATCTTCATGGGAAATATTAGATAAAGATTAGTATCCAAAAAGGGCATTATTGGACTTTCACTTCTTGGTTAAGATAACTTTAAGTTATATTAATAGGGGTGGTATGTAAATTTTTTCTATGCGTCATTTTGCACGAGTCAATACAAACACCTTTCTTTATTGATAAGACCAAGACAACAAAATATTTCTTAATTACTTTTAATAAAATATAATGTATAATTTGACATAATATAATTAATACTCTTTTTCCTTATAAAATGTTTTATAAAAGGATAAAAGAAAGAAAATTTCTAAGTTAGCAAAAGCCAATATCAAATAATAGAATACTAATGAGTAAAGGGGAAGGGATTGAAATTTGAAAACTAACTAACTATATATATATAGAGGGCAAATCAAATGCAAACCTTGCATTTGTTGCACCCCTTACAAACCAATCCTAACCTTTCATTTTTTCATCTAATGGTCTAGATTAAATAAGGGTATGAATTGTAAATATCTGATTTATGGTTACCAAAATTGAAAAAGTAAAAGTCACGACAAGGGCAAAATTGGAACAAAAAATGGAATTTCAAATTGACCATATATGCAATCCCTAATATCTCGGATGAATATCAAATTGACAGCCTGGATGAATATCTCAGCCGCCATCTCTCCTCCTCTTCCCCCATCCTTAACAGAGAAGACCTGTTATCAAGAACGAGTTTTTGGTAGGTAATCATACGTAATTTTTTCGTATATGCAGTTGTTCCACCGTTTTGATGGTTGCATATATGCAAATGTTCTACCGTTTGATGGTTGCATATATGCAAATGTTCTACCCTTTGAATGTTGCATATATGCAAATGTTCTACCTTTTGATTGTTGCATATATGCAAATGTTATTAATGATGCCCATTAAAAGGCACGTATGAACCTGTTTGATAAAATTTATGGTTATCTATTAATTATTGGATATATGATACATGTTGGATTGCATATCTGGAGAATATGAATATGCTGAATAATACGCCGGAGAAGATGATCATGCTAGAGAGGATTCTAAAGATAATGACAAAATATTAGATAAATTAGATGTTAGGCAAAAATTTAGGAAATGATTTTATTAGTTCTATCAGTTACGATATTATCCAAAAATAACCAAAAAATCTGTATTTGTCAATTTACTATATTAACCCTAAACAATATTTTTTATTTTAATAAAATACTAAATGACATGGACATATCAGTGGTTGAGATGGGTTTGTAACTGGATGCAACAAATGCAAGGTTTGCATTTTACGGAATTTGATTATCGTTGTGTATATATATATATATATATATATATATATATATAATGTTGTGTTTTTCTAATCTCCAAAAAAATGCATGAAATCCATTGAACGCGACTAAAATATTAGTGAGCTCGAACGACTAGAGATGCCCAAAGACCAGTTCTAATAAAAAAAAGGTCCTTGATTAACTAGAATGAGTCCTTAATCATTTAAAAAAGCATGGATAAAGTCCAATAATCAGTCCTTGATTATCTGTAACCAGTCCGGCTAGTTAAGGCCCGGAAGGATCGATTAAAGTCTTACCTAAGCTTGGAAGGATCGATTAAAGCCTTACCTACGCCCGATAATCGGTCTCGAGTTAACTAAACCGACCAAATGGAGGCCTATTAAACTTTAAAATGCCCGAACGGGCCGATTAAAGCATGATCTAAGCACGAAAAGGTCTGGTCAAGCTCGAAAAAACCAGTCAAGACTAGTTGTTTCTATCCCAATTATTTATTATAACTAAAAAAATCAAAACAATAATTTATCGTATCAATAGTGAAATTGATAAATATATATATATATATATATAGGGCTCCGTAAAATGCAAACCGTGCATTTGTTGCACACCTTACAAACCACAATATGTTGTGCATATGTGAGCAATGTGCATATACATATGCATATGCATACGTGCAAGATTACACATATAAGAGACATATATTCATATGGGATAATGCAGATATGCACATTAGTTTGTAAGAGATGCAACAAATACATGGTTTGTATTTGATTTGTGTCATATATATATATATATATATATATATATATATATATATATAGAGAGAGAGAGAGAGAGAGAGGGATAATAAATTGTAAACCTCTAAATGTGTGTAAACTTTGTAAACTTTGGATTTCATATGTTTTCTTGATGAAATTGTTTCATGAAATTGTTTATTTTGATGAAAGTGTTTCATATCATTCATTTCATGATGAAATTGTTTCATATATTTGTGTTTTTTTATGTAAAAACAACAAAATTTCATCAAACTGAGAAAATATATGAAACAGTTTCATATGAATGAAAAAAAATATATGAAACTACATAAAAAAACAAATATATGAAACAGTTTGATCAAGAAATGAATGATATGAAACAATTTCATCAAAATAAACAATTTCATCAAGAAAACCTATTAAATCCAAAGTTTACACGAATTTTTTTTACAAAATAGTGGGTCTCTCTCTCTCTCTCTCTCTATATATATATATATATATATATATAGCCTTAGGTTCAAATGAGAAGTGTAATTTTTTTGAGAAATAGAGAAGTGATCTTGGCCATTTATTCGGTCAAGATCGGTTATAATTGGTCAAAAGTTGCGGCTGTTCCAAAAATAGAAGGGCAATTTCGTAACTTTTACAAAAAACACGGGTTGAGTTCATATATGAATCTGTGTGATTCACATATGAACTATACGTTCATATATGAACCTTTGTAATTCATATATGAATCTTGTGATTCATATATGAAACTAATTAACCCTGTGTTAACGAGTCGAGCTTTTAACGAGCTACTCGAGCTCGAGCTCGTTTATCTCGAGCTCGAGCCTAATAGTTGTCGAGCTCGAGTCGATCTCGAACAAAAAATAAAGCTCGCTTAAGTTAACGAGTCGAGCTCTATAACACCGATGTTCGACTCGACTCGTTTGAAAGCTCGATTAAGCTTTACGAGTCGAGTCGAGCCATTCGAGCATACACTTGTTCGAGCCTGACATATTTATATGTTAACAAGTTATATAATCAAAATATAAAAATTATCGATCTTGACTACATAAACGAGTTAATTGATCTCGAATTCGAGCTCATAAACGAGCATCGAGCTCGAGCCCGAATTTGAAAAATTAATCGAGCTCGAGTCTGGTATTATTTTTTCGAGCTCGGCTCGAATAACTTGCTACTCGACTCGGCTCGGCTCGTTAACACCCCTAGGTTCATATATGAATCAGTTGAACCAATTAACTGATTCATATATGAATCTTTGTGTTCATATATGAACCTTTGTGATTCATATATGAATTTTTTGAACTAATTAATATATGAACCTTTGTGATTCATATATGAATTTTTTTTAACTACTTCTCATATGAACAAATTAACTGATTCATATATGAATCACAAAGGTTCATATATGAATCACAAAGGTTCGTATATGAATTAGTTAAAAAGAGTTTATATGTGAATTACAAAGGTTCATATATGAACACAAAGATTCATATATGAATCACACAGATTCATACATGAACTCGTCCCGCGTATTTTTTACGAAACTACCCTCTATCTTGTGCAGACTACGCGTAGACCACGCGAGGAATTATCCACTGCTTCTCGGTCAAAGCCGCCGATCTTGACTGAATAAATGGCCAAGATCACTTTTCTATTTCTCAAAAAATTTGTACTTCTCATTTGAACCTCTCCCTATATATATATATATATATAGGGAGGTTCCGGTGAAAACCTTAAATAAATAGAAAACAAAAAATCACTTTATCAACCGTTAGATTAGATAACTTAATGGATGTGATTAGACGGGCGGTTACAACAATATTAGTTAAATTAAAAAAACCTCACCCCTCCTATTTTTTATTCGAAAAAAACGAAAAATAAACAAAATTCGAACGAAATAAATTACACCAAATAAACGATCATATTTTTCTCGTTAATTTGACATCCGTATTGATATACTTTTTCCTCCATAAATTCGTGGTTTTCCGGTTTTCCAGTTATTTAGGGTTTTCCCCTGAACCTGACCCCATATATATATATATATATATATATATATATATATATATATATATATATATATATATATATATATATATATATATATCCGCTTTTCCATGTGTTTTAGCTTTACACCTAAGATATAATACTATTTAGAGTCGATCGTAAAAACCGGGTCTCTATATACCTTTACGTCATTCATAGACTATTCACACATTCTAGACAACTAGCTGAGTACCCGCGCAATGCGGCGGGATGTTAAAGTTCTATCAAGATACATATAAGTTATAAACATCAATTTTTTACAAAATATCTTAAAAATATTTGGTGGTTCATTGGTTGTAAAAACAGAACTCAAAGTTAAGTTGGATGTTTTTTTCTTTGGATGTTTGTATCAGTGACGTAAATCATAATTATATCTATATATGTCCAATCACCCAAGCTCAACACAAAAGTTGCACACTTAAATACTAACAAGCCAACTTTAGAGAGTTCAGGTGCTAACATCGAATCCATTTTCTTATTTATTTATATACATCTCCTATCAGACTACTAATTGTTTATAACTTTTGGTAGAGAGTGATGCAATGCTCTCAACCAAATACAAAATAAAAACAGAGCATTCAAGTTTAAAGAATCATAACTCGCATCAAAAAAGGCATGTCAAGTGCAACAAGTCTTGTAAACTTGAGAAAAAACAATAGCTCATGGACATATAAAAACTATGTCTTTGTTGTTTTCTGAAATCATTTAAAAGAATATCAATCAACATTTAAGGGGCTGTTTACCAAAATTTTTATTAAGTTCTGTATGGATAAATGTGTCTGTCTGGTTAAATTTTTCTGTCTGGATAAATTATTGTTGTTGTTTACTTTTCTATCTGAATAAACAGTCTGAATAGCAGAAATGATCGATTTACCCCTGAGTATTAATTATAAGCTGTTTTATATATTATGTTTATTTTTTTAAGCCAAATTACTTTTTTTTAAATAAAACAATAGCTCAAAAAATCAACAACAACAATCATAGCAAGAAATGGAATCAACAGCAAATAGCACACTAGAAGAATCTGTTACTTTTTTTTAAAATAAAGCAATAGCTCAAAAAATTAACAACAACAACCATAGCAAGAAATGGAATCAACATCAAATAGCACACTAGAACAGCAACTCATGTTGGAATCAGCAGCAAAAAAACGAAGAAAAAAGGGGACATACCAGCGAAGAAAACCAACAACAACAACTCATTTTTAAAGGGAAAAAAACGAAGAAAACAACTCATTTTTCCGGTCCAAACTCCGGCGACAAATCATGGGTGGATAGACCAGCGAAGAAAGGGAAAAAAAGGAAAAAAAAGGGGAGAAACGTCGGAGAAGAAGAGACCAGCCGCCGACGGAGAAGAGACCAGCCGCCGCCGACGGAGAAGACACCAGCCGTCGTCGCCGGAGAGCTCTGGAGTGGGGGAGAGAGTGGAGGCGATAGAATGATAGAGGTGGTGGAGAACTTGGAATGTAGGGTTTATCACACAAGCCGTTCTTTTCTATAAGGGTAGAATGGTCAATTTTTTCATCTTAATGGGGACAACACCCATAAACTTACTGTGCGAATAAGCCGGCTGCTGTCCCATTAAGTCGTAAGTAAACACTCATTTTTGTCTGCGCGAATAAGCCATTTTCCCCAATAAGCCCAATAAGTCATAAGTAAACACACCCTAAGACTTTTATCAAATCTCATTTATAAGATAGTATAGATAAATCCCATTGAAGGTGTTAAATGAAATTTTTGGCCAATTCTACTTTTAGTAATTTTTATTCAAAATGATTAAAAATTACATAACTATACATAACCTATTTTCACATAAGAGTACTCTTTCAAATAAGACTTAATTCGACACCCTTATACATTTTTCGAAACCTAACTCAAAAGTAGACTTAGGGGCAATTTACTAACAGCTAATCCCGATAAGTGCTTACCGGGTCATGTTATCTTATCGAAAGACAACAATTGACAATCTTACCTGGTAAGATTGATGACAAAGACCGAGTCTCATTCCGTAAGTGAGATGGATGACTCTTAATCGATAACACTTGCCAAATAAAAATGTTACATGCGATGTTTTAATTGACAAAACCCCTTAATCCGACACCCTTTTATATTTAACGACGTATCTTAACGTATTGTTTTCACGACTCATCAAAATCAACATCGTCATGAAACAAGTTTGTCGAAATACAAAAGTAAACAATAAGATTATTTGATGACCTAAAACTCAAAAATTGAGAACAATCACCAAGTCTTCTTTCATATCTTCTGTTTCGAAATTGATGGGGATGGCGAGTGGATCTCAAGTTGCAAATACATAAGACTTCCATTGCCTGTCCTCTTAAACATTAAACATCTCACTGAAAACCTTTACAACTCCATGTGGCCCTTGGATGTAAAAATTAACCATTGGAAGTAAGATGTTAGATGAGTACCCAATATCATCATAGAAGCATAAATGATATATGTAGAAATACATGGATGCCCCTAATGTAAGTTTGTATTAATTGTTAAAAACTTGTAGATTTCTTGATTCATAAACAAAGAACACACATACAGTCATTGAAGATAGTGAGACCACTTATCGTTCCTTTCACAAACTCCTTACTCCTTACGTATTATTCATGATTACCCGGGGGAATTTTTACAAAATTCAATAACATTATACCAGTTTGTGTCCATGCACGAAGAGGGCCATCATAAATGCTTCCAACATAATCTTTAAGGGAGATGATAACAATAATAGGAAAAACCAAAGAAAAAATTTCATCATTTCAGTCTTTTAGATTATCCAACTAACTAAGATTTCTAAAAAACATTCTTTTAGATTTTATAGGCAGATGCATTTCAATAAACATAATTACTGGGAGAAAAGTTTTTACTCTCTAATTTGTCTTGACGAATAGCATATTGTGTTAGGGAGCCATAAATAGATAATGATCTATAAAAAGAATTGAAAATACTAACCTCAACATACTCAACACCTTCATCTAGGTACGTCTTATCTCCGTGCATCTTATCCTAATGTTCGTCCATTTCTCATCCGGTTGATGACCACTTCTCACCAAATTTGTCACTTGTCACCGGAACCCAACCCTTTACAATTATATCCAAACCAACTTAAAAAACCCACACATGTAGCAGCAACAGTTCGTATAAATCTAAATAAATTTAAAAAGACCCACAAATTCCTTTTCTTTTAGACAACAACAATGCCAAGAGATACTAACCATGCATTTCATGGAAACAACATCAGCATGTTAGCTTTTGCTCCAACACTTGACTCTAGCTTTTGCTCCAACACTTGACTCATACAATCTTATCCAATTTTTGAGGAAACAACAAAAATTAACACCATTTTGCATAAAAACATAATTGGCTTCAATGGTAAAAATAAGCAATTCTATTATTTGAAAGTAATCCTAACTCATCAGTATTCACATCAAAGATTTCAGAAGAAAAAAATACGTTAGTGCCTATATCTTTAAACAACATATCATGCCACCTTGCTCAACTTTAGGAACTCCAACCTTTAAACCACGAACAATAGGAAGCCTTCTCAGCCTTAATTACATAACGGTAGAAAATCAGAAGCACAACAAACGACCATAACTTAAATTACAAACGACCACAACTTCAAATTATGTTGGTAGTTATAAACAACAGAGAAGTCGAAGCTTCAAGTTCCGTTAATGGTGGCAGCTGGTTGTGATACCTTGAGAATCAATGAAAAAAAATGCATTTACCAAGTAGAGTGGGCAAAAGACATTTTACCGCTTGTACATGGGAAAAGGAATGTCTAATTCTAAAGTTATAAGAACATCTACAACTTTTGTAGCCGACTGAACACACAATTGCCATTGATTTACTCAGTTAAAACGTTTGACAACTCATAAACTATTTCAGTTAAACCTGAATCACAAATTCTCAAGAACTAAGCTTAAAGATTGAGAAACACGTTAACGGGATTGAAAGTAACCTGGAATTATTTGATGGTAGAGAGAGACTTTTATACACGCATCCCAACCCCCTTTTTTCTTGGAGCTGAGCTTTATACACCATAAAAAAATGTTAGAAATTTACATAAGAGCAAAATCCACAAAATCAATTCCAAATAAATTATTTAGAAATTATCGAAACCCACAAAATCTATTCTCAGGAAATTATTGAGAAAGTCATCAAAATCCATTCGAAAAACTAATTACCTCCATGTGTCGATCTCAGTACAGAACCAATGTATCGTTGTATCGATTCTAGTGGATGGAAGGAGGAGCAAGAAGAAAATAATGTAACAACCGGGTTTTCTAGGGAAAGAATGAAAGTTTAGTGTCCTTTATGCTTGGAATGAAAGATAAGTTAAGGGACTATTTTGTTATTTTTTGAAAGATACTTAAAGGCTCTAATCCCTAGGGCAACCTTGTATTTAGAAATCAGTATTTGGTTCCATTGGTGGTGCTGGCGGCTAGAGAAGAAAAGAAAGGAAGAAAGGAAGGTTTAGAGAAAAGAAATCATAGAAGAGAAGAATCAGTAAGGTAAACCCCTCAATCTTCTTACTGCTGATCGTTTAATGCTTCTGTTCCTTATGGTCTAAGCATTTTGGTGAGAAATCTTTGATTTCATTGTGTTCTTCACCAAAATGCCTTTAGAAGTGTTTTTGGGGTTTTGGTTAGTAAGTACCGATTTAGTGGTAAGAACGTGGAATTGTTGAGTGTTTATGACTAGTGAAAGAACCCTGATGGTTGTCTAATCGAGATGATATCAAATAAATGAGTTTTAATCACTTTTAGATTGTTGTTTGTCGAACAACCGTAGTTTCCGGACACTGATGTTTCAGTAGTGTCCGGATGGTTTTGCAAGTGTCCGGGTAAGAGTTCTTGAGAGTTTCCGGGTGGGTGTCCTTCCGGATAAGTTGGGTTACCGGGTGTTAGTATCCGGTAAAGGGCGTGTCCGGGAAGTCGTGGTATCCGGACAGTTCGGACATCCGGGATGTTGGGTGTCCGGACAGTTCGGGTATCCGGGAAGTCAAGGTAGCCGGACTGTTCGGGTATCCGGGAAGTCAAGGTATCCGGACTGTTGGGGTACCCGGATTGTGTTAATGACCGGAAAGTATTCACTGGTTAGTAGGATTGAAACGTTTAATCTGATTTAAACCTAATGCCCTTAGGTGTTCGATTGGATTAGCTTGGAGGTAGTTAAGAAGTGCGTTCAGCGTTACCAAGGTGAGTTCCCTAAACCTTTTGCGACGTACAGTGTTAAATGATTTAAATGATTATGGTTTCATTTACGAGCATGAACTGGTTATAACTGTCACGCATGTTCTTCCATGAACTACATGTTTTACTTAAGAAAGCTTATTATGATATGATGAAATGAGAATGATGATTTATAGGATTTAAATCTACATGCTTTATGAAAAGAATGTTGTGCTATGTGGAGTCGGTCTGCACTGTGGGGTCAGAGAGTGATCCTCGGGATCTGATGATCCCTTGGATAGGTATGATAGACTGGTAGGTTGGAATTCGTTTCCTCCTATTTCGAGTAGAGAAGAGTCTGCGTGGGCTCCGGGAAGGGGAGTCAGCGTAGGCTCCGGACGAGGCGAGAAGGGAACCGCTGGGACCCCGATCGCGGAATGTTTATATGATCCAGTACACAGTGCAGTACCATACTTGATGATATGTTAAGGTTTACGATGAATCTTTTTATAAAAGTCTTTATACTGTTTACATGATGTTTTCGGAGGGAATTCACTATGCCTTTTGGTCTAACCCTCGCTTTTCAAAACTAAACCATTTTCAGGTAAGCGCACTATGGGTTCTTCTAGTAAGAACTAGGATTGACTGCGTAAAGGATTTGGAGACTAGAGCGACTCCAGAGTTTTGGTTTTTCAATTATGACTATAGATGTAGCTCTCGGTTGTGGATTTTAGACTTCCGCTGTCAATTTTGTTTAGTATAGAAGAATGGATGTTTTTAGACAAGTTTAATTATGTAATTTGAATGCTTATTTCTAGATGAATGCATGTTATGATTTTAGGACGTTACAAATGGTATCAGAGCCTTAGTTTAAGGGATTTAGGTGACCGGTCGGGCCTAAACTTAAACTGTAAGATGAGGAACACAGTCGAGACATAGGATTGCCTCTAGGAACGATCACTATAAATGCTCTTAGGAATAAGGTGCCAAGGACAAATGTGTAAGGTAAGTTTGGGATTACACCTGGCCAGTGTGATTACAAACTTACAGGTACATGTGCATGCTTACAATACCTTACTTATAGAAAATTTGTTGTGTCATGTCTAGCAAGGATTGATTATCGGTTTCTTTCAGTTTAGTGCTATGGCTGGGAGAACGTTGATGAATAGGTTAGCAAGATCCCTGAGGGATAGACTGAGCTCCATTGATTGGGGAAGTGTCGTGTAAGATCATATTTGATGTGATGTATGTATACACTGAAGAGAGGAAATGTGTATAGAATGTTATGAGTCGTCTAGAGGTAGCTCTTCGTGGATTCAAAGAGGATGGATGTTTGAGTTTGAGTAAGACTCCTGTTTCGAAAGAGTCCCAGTTATAGAAGTCATGGGATAGATCAGTTCGGATGATAAGGAAGGACAGTGTCGAAATCTTGAAAGTGTCAATGGAGCCCTGACTTCTTAGTCGAGCTTTTCAATGGCAGGATAAATGAAATAAGATACCTATAGCGAATTGAAAGCATGTAGAAGTAGTAAGTGAGATGGTTGATCAAAACGAAAATAGTGTGGAATGGTTGTATAAGTGAGATGTGGAACGCATGTACAACAAGTTATTGCTTGTCCGAGAGGGCGACCCTTGGTCGAAGGAAGAGTGTCAAGGATAAGTTGCGTGGGTAAAGCGGTTGACCTTGCTAGGGTGAGTAGCCTTCAATTGCAAGTAGAGTTTCATGTATAGATTTCTTAAATGTAACATGAAAATTTTCACGATTTAAGTTAAATGTGTAAATATCAATTTTGGTCGAAAAGGAGTCAGAATGTGCAAGCGTATGTTTAAAGAAAATGTGATTTCATTCACATTGCACAATGAAATTTTGAGCCTAACGATTTGCAAAGTATTTCACACTTTTCAGGATAAGTTAAATTATTACAAAAAGGTCGAGAAGACGTGTGCCAACAAAACTTTTACAATCAAATAAATTTTAACCGGTTGATATCATATAAAAAGGGTGAGAACCGACTGGTTTACTTGGTGTCGGTAATTTCTTTCGAAATTGTGTCATATGAAAGGATTTTCATTCAACGTGTTACTGTCGTAATAACATCGTTCGGATTTGAGTAAGATTAAGGTTCACGGAAAGATGCATGCAAACGATCCTCGAATCGTTGTGCAGGGCGTTGAAGTTATAAGAGTGATGGGGTCATGTGTACCCACGTGTTTTCCAAACGTTGTTTATTTAAAATGATGAAATGTGCGAAAATATTTATTTATTGTATTGTCATGCATGAAGGCTATGAACCCACTAGGTCGTAAGATATTACATGTTAAGCTAAGGAAGAACTCCAAGAGCGGAAAAGTGTCGGACAAATCAGGAAAGAATGTTGTAGCTTTAGTATCTGTGTTCAAGAGGAAAGGTGAACAGTGGTAGAGTCAGAAGTGGATTATAGTATCGGTTGTATGAGGGTTTGCACCCTTGTTTGGTAACTGGAAATACGGTTGTTGAGGGACAGATTGGTCCCAGGGGAAGGAGTAGAAGTCATCGAGGTGTTGGTATTAGCAACTCGTTGAGTAGTGTTGAGAGGCAGAAGCGAAATGTCTACGGTGTTGGTTATGAGTTTTGAGGTGAGCTTGTAATATTGATGTTACAGGAGTAAGTTCAGAAAAGAGGGAGACGTATTATGAAGTGATTACGATATGTTGGTAGGATTAGGTTCCGTAAGGAACCTTTGTTAAAGAATAAGTTAAGAAAGTAGTTACAGGTTATCTATTGTTGTAGAAGCCGACAGTTGTGAAAGGTGGCCGAGGCCGAAGTCTTGAACTAGAAGGTTGGAAGTTGATAGAACACCTTGTAGGGGTGTTAAGAGGATGAGAAGTTATTGTGTTGAATAAGCGTTCTATTTGCGAAGTTTAGAGGGTTCGTAGGATGATGAGGTAAGTAGCACGAGCGAAACGAGTGTGTAGACTTTATCATTTAGTGAAGGACTGTGTCCATCTTACATAAGAGCTCGGATCGTAAAGAGCTAGCTAGAATGTCCGTGTTTGAGCTAATTGAGAACTCGTGATTTATAGTTCAGCAAGTTGAGAAAGGACTAAGTAGCGAGATATGCTCGATTTTATGCGGGAGGATATGAAGGCAAGTTCGAATTGGGTGAATGATCATGAGAGATCTAGTCTGCAGTGTGATGTTATGGGCAAAGAGTGTACGGATGTGTAGTGACAGTAATTGTCAAGCTAAATGTGCCAGCTAGTGTCGTAGTGACGTGGTATTAGAGAGAGAGGAAGCATCAGATAGAAGCCTTTTAGGGGTTTCGGATGAGGTGCGTGGCTTGTTAACTAGGTTGTTGGAACACGTAGGGTGTAAGTTGATGTTGTAATATGATTAAGTTCGGGATAGAATGACAGAGTGATGATGGGTGGTTACCCAAGGGATAAACCGAGTGTTTTTAGCTATAAGAGTCGCTAAGTAAGCATATTTTGGGATCATTGGAAGTTTAAAGAGGATGATGGTTGTGTTAGTCAAAATGTGACGGGATAGATGTGAAATCCTTAAAGAATGTTAGTTGTTGCTTGTGTGTGAAAGAAATGTCTGAGAAGGTAAAAGTTGGAGATTAAAGAATGTGTAGTGACTTCAAACACTGGTGTCGTTTCAAGACGACTTGGTTGAAAGCCTTAAGTTAGGATCTTGGTGCAACCGTTTGGTTATGTGAGTAATAAGAAAGTGATGTCAGCATGTGGAAAGGTCGGGAGAGAGGGGCAAGTAATGTTTGGTGGGCAGTGCTCCACGCTAACGTGGGGAGGTGAAGATAGTATGTCGGAATAAGTGAGTAAATTGGAAGTAGTAAACTTGACAGCAATACCGAAAGGTGCAGTGTTGTGTAGATTGTCATTGATAAGTGTGCGAACCGTTGGAAAGAGTATTGAGGAAGGGAATTGTGTCTGAGATTGTGTAGGAAAGGAGTGGATAAAACAGCTGAATGAGTTAAGTTAGTGACTTCGTGAGAAATGTTTAAACGAATTGGTCGTGCAGCGATTAAGCTAGTGAGAATAGTATGGTGTGACCATGGTTACTCCTCCCAATGGAGTGAGGATAACCGGAGTTATGTTTTATTTGAATGAACGAACGTGGGAATCCGGGAGGAATTGATGTGTTTCAGGATAAGTTTAATTTGAGTAAGTGAACACTTCCACGATGGGTTGGAGGTTCCTACTCTTAGTTACGTGTAAGTATGGGGTGGTGAACTGAGGATATGAGGGATGAGTGACGAACTGTAGTCTAGGTGGTCCGAGTAAAGGGAAATGTTATTTGCGTAGACGGTTGTTGGGTGGTGCAAGGTGGTGAGTTGTGATACGATGAAGGAACTCGGGGTTGTGAGTTGTCGGAATGTACAGGGTTGACCTCGTGCCAAGCTGTCAAGGGAGTGATTGTTTCTTAGTAAATGAATCTTGTGTTGTAACGGGGGATTCCGCCAAGCTCCTTCTTATAGGAAGTATAGGTGCATGAGAAGCCTTATTTAATCTTCTATTGTTAAGACCGATCGAATAGAAACAGTAGCCTACGAGTTAGAGTACCGTAAGAACTGAAGGGAATGCATCCAACGTTCCATGTTTTGAATTTATGAGGTGGTGGACTGAGTCAGAAGTGGCATTACCTTGCGGAAGTGTCAGTTGTGGTATGGGCATGATACCCGTGTCTTTTCCAATAAGGAATTCCGGGGACGGAATTCTTTTAAGGGGGAAGTGTTGTAACATCCGGATTTTCTAGGGAAAGAATGAAAGTTTAGTGTCCTTTATGCTTGTATTTAGAAATCAATATTTGGTTCCATTGGTGGTGTTGGCGGCTAGAGAAGAAAAGAAAGGAAGAAAGGAAGGTTTTGAGAAAAGAAATCATAGAAGAGAAGAATCAGCAAGGTAAACCCCTCAATCTTCTTACTGCTGATCGTTTAATGCTTCTGTTCCTTATGGTCTAAGCATTTTGGTGAGAAATCTTTGATTTCATTATGTTCTTCACCAAAATGCCTTTAGAAGTGTTTTTGGGGTTTTGGTTAGTAAGTACCGATTTAGTGGTAAGAACATGGAATTGTTGAGTGTTTATGACTAGTGAATGAACCCTGATGGTTGTCTAATCGAGATGATATCAAATAAATGAGTTTTAATCACTTTTAGATTGTTGTTTGTCGAACAGCCGTAGTTTCCGGACACTGATGTTTCAGTAGTGTCCGGATGGTTTGCAAGTGTCCGGGTAAGAGTTCTTGAGAGTTTCCGGGTGGGTGTCCTTCCGGATAAGTTGGGTTACCGGGTGTTAGTATCCGGTAAAGGGCGTGTCCGGGAAGTCGTGGTATCCGGACAGTTCGGACATCCGGGATGTTGGGGTGTCCGGACAGTTCGGGTATCCAGGAAGTCAAGGTAGCCGGACTGTTCGGGTATCCGGGAAGTTAAGGTATCCGGACTGTTGGGGTATCCGGATTGTGTTAATGATCGGAAAGTGTTCACTGGTTAGTAGGATTGAACCGTTTAATCTGATTTAAACCTAATGCCCTTAGGTGTTCTATTGGATTAGCTTGGAGGTAGTTAAGAAGTGCGTTCAGCGTTACCAAGGTGAGTTCCCTAAACCTTTTGCGACGTACAGTGTTAAATGATTTAACTGATTATGGTTTCATTTACGAGCATGAACTGTTTATAACTGTCACACATGTTCTTCCATGAACTACACGTTTTACTTAAGAAAGTTTATTATGATATGATGAAATGAGAATGATGATTTAAAGGATTTAAATCTACATGCTTTATGAAAAGAATGATGTGCTATGTGGAGTCGGTCTGCACTGTGGGGTCAGAGAGTGATCCTCGGGATCTGATGATCCCTTGGATAGGTATGACAGACTGGTAGGCTGTAATTCGTTTCCTCCTATTTCGAGTAGAGGGGAGTCTGCGTGGGCTCCGGGAAGGGGAGTCAGCGTAGGCTCCGGACGAGGCGAGAAGGGAACCGCTGGGACCCCGATCGCGGAATGTTTATATGATCCAGTACACAGTGCAGTACCATACTTGATGATATGTTAAGGTTTACGATGAATCTTTTTATAAAAGTCTTTATACTGTTTACATGATGTTTTCGGAGGGAATTCACTAGGCCTTTTGATCTAACCCTCGCTTTTCAAAACTAAACCATTTTCAGGTAAGCGCACTATGGGTTCTTCTAGTAAGAACTAGGATTGACTGCATGAAGGATTTGGAGACTAGAGCGACTCCAGAGTTTTGGTTTTTCAATTATGACTATAGATGTAGCTCTCGGCTGTGGATTTTAGACTTCCGCTGTCAATTTTGTTTAGTATAGAAGAATGGATGTTTTTGGACAAGTTTAATTATGTAATTTGAATGCTTATTTCTAGATGAATGCATGTTATGATTTTGGGACGTTACAAATAATTATAACAAAAGTTTGTATCATTGTATCGATTCCAGGGTCTGGGATGAATATCAAAAACCTAAATTTTGAGCGATGAATCGTGAAAATTAATCGTGTAGGACAAATGTTAAAAACTGACCTTGGAGTTTTTCAAACATGTCTCTAATGTTGAACCTTACGAAAGAAATTTGAAGATTAGAAATTAAGAGCTGAACTCATGGATTTATTGAATAATCAGAGATGCCTTTTACAGGCTTACAAGAACAAAAGTTGAAAAACAAACTATCCTATTCTAAAGGGATAAGAGATTGCAACAGAAAGACTAAATCAAATAAAAAGAAAACACCCACGTTTCGAGACTTCAGGGATTTATTCACTGCACTCCAAATTCTTTGTGAAACAGGTCTTCAACAGCAAACAGAAGCTTCTGCCAACATCTGATCTATCTGCGTTATCATTTTCGTGTAGAAAGAACTCTAAATCTCTGGCTCTCTCCCTTTGTCCTTCACATAGATGAAATAGATGTTTGAAGGTAGTAATGGGTCTTAAATTTGAATTCGTTTGAAAATAAATGCAGAGCCTTCTAGGGAACATCTAAGGTCACGTTGGGTGTCAGAGAGTTGAAAAGCTGAAATCAGTTGAACATGATGCAACAAAAATTGTTTTAAGACTTTTTAGATACATGCTTTATAAGGTAGTATAGATTTAAAATTTTATTTTGATCAATGGTGGATTAATCCTAAAAAACTCAATTACAAATTCAACAGTGTATATTAGGAACCGTGAATTTCTAGAAGAATTTGGGAATTTAAAATTATTATATTGATGTTAAAATTTAAAATTATTTTGTGAGTTTAGCTTAGAGATAAGAATGGATTTAATAAAAGAAAAGGACTTTAATTAATTTTTTAAATAAAAAAAAGTTTTAAGACTTTAAGACTTTTAGTCTATATGCTTTATAAGATAGTATAGATAATACAACAAATGTAGGGTCCAACTCCAACTTCTAACCACTCTCATGTGTTACCATTTAATTAGAATACCATAAAGTATGTTAAATAGTTGATAGTGATTTAAATCAAATGAAGGTTGGAGAAGTGTGGGGAAAAAAATGCAATGTCGTTTCATATTTTGAGTGATTATTTTTTAACTTATCGAAATTAAACAAATATATATTAGAATTTATTTGGTAAGGAAAATTATTGAATTGACTTCTACAATTCGATTTCCTTAAGAATTAGTATTCATAGATTGATCTGCTTTCTAGTTGGGTTGCTGAACTATTGGTGAAATGGGTTTGAAATTGGATTTACTTGCTTTGCAGACTCTGTGTTCGACTTCTAATTCAGGTGAGTTCATCTATCTGTTTTTGCTTAATAAAGTCTATATATGAAATGAAACAATTGAATAGGCTTATTATTACCTGTGAGAAATAGATACGAATCGATTTTTGAAGTTTTGGGTAGTAAACGATTGGAACTGGGTAAAATTGATGAATCCGGAAGATGAGTTTTCCGGAAAATCTCGGAGTCCGGATGATTTTTCGGATTGATTACGGATGCTTCCGGATTCCGGATAATTATCCGGATAGATGTACCGGATACCGGATGATACCGGATTCCGGATAGGTGTCCGGATGGTTTTACCGGATACCGGATGGATTTCCGGATTAGTTATCGGATGTGACTCCCGGATAGTTCCGGACTTGGAGTCCGGATAGTTCCGGACTTGGAGTCCGGATACTCCTTCTGGATGTTACCGGATTCCTTTGGTTTCCGGATGTTTTCGTATAGATGTTCCGGATTTGGGTTCCGGATAGGATTCCGGACATTTTTGCAAGACTTGGTTCCTGAATAGTTTACTGAACAAGTTTTCCTGTATATTTTCTATAAAATGTTGTACTGTTCAAATATTTTATGAAAATAGTTATAACTCGACTGAAGTTATGATACGAGTTGTTATGTGTTTTGATTGATATGCACATACGTTAGGAAGTGTAATGGATCCATAGGCACTAGTATTATGTGAACACGTGGAATAGGCGTGGACTAATCGTAATTCTCGTGTATTTGATGAACGTGGAATAGGCGTGGACTAATCGTAATTCTCGTTGAATTTAAATGTGGAATAGGCGTGGACTAATCGTAATTTCCATTTGGTATTGAGATGTGAAATCGTGGAATAGGCGTGGGCTAATCGTAATTCCCGATTTCTATTGGAAGGTAAGAGATAGGCATGGCTTAACTGTAATCTCTACTTCCACTCCAAGAAATAGGCATGGACTAATTGTAATTTCTTGGACATGAGCAATGATCTAGAATCCGTGGTGATTCGTAGTGGGCTCTTGAACATGATGCTATGACTTACTTAGTGTTTGTCATACTCATGGAATCGGGTATGATATCCCGTCATCGAAAGATGTTATGTGTACGGTAAGAAAGAGTGAGACCATGTGAATTTATTTGCTTTGTTTATAGTTTAGTTTTCAAAGCATATAAAGTTTTTAATTTGAAAATGGGATGTTCTCAATAGGCGTAAGCCTAATCTTTTCAAATTAACTTTTCTTACCAGGTACTAGCTCGGGAAGGGATAAGCAGGGATGAGTGTCGAGAAGTCCCAGAGGTTATGCTTTTGGAGTTTTGTTGGAGAATTTAGTGGAACAATGATTATTTTGGAGATATTATAGACAACCCGTATAAACTTATGTTATTGGTTATGAATTAGATTAGTCGGTTGTTTATAATAGATCAGATGTAATTATGTACCTTGTCCTTAACCCTCCCTCTATGTATGAAAGTTTTTGGAAGAAAATGTTGTGGACCTTGTAAATTGAAGGTTTAAATTTATTGCGCTTTTAGGGTGTTTCAGTTTGGTATCAGAGTTGTAGGTTAAGTGAACTAGGTATGATCGTGAGATACCTAGACTTAAGCTGGGATGATTAAGTTATGATTTGTGAGATTGGGTAGAATTACTAAGACGGGATAGTCTTAGAGTCGACGGAAATACGTGAATTAAGAACTGTGATGATGGTAACGAGGATTCTTATGTATAGTATGTTCATAATTTTAATTAGCTACTGTTATTATGAATGTATTGTTACATAAGCATACTTGTTTTTAAATTGTTTTGGTGATTAATGAACGTTAAAGTACGTTTCTTGTGTTTGGGTGGGGTGTAGCCATTTTTTATGGTTATCTTCTTGTGTTTCAACAGAATGCAATGGTTAATACACCAACCAGATCGCCTACTTCTGCTGAAGATAGGGCAGCAAATGAATTTGTTGAAAATCAACCAGAAAAGGGTGGAAATAATGTGAGTCCACCAAGGCCATCCATTCTGGGAGAAAGAGGGAATCAAACACATCGCACCAATGCCGGTACTTCCAACCCGATGACGATGGAATCCACTATGGAATCCCGTATGATGGAGAACATGATGCAAGTCATGAATAATGCCCTGACCCAACAGAATGAGATGTTTATGAAGATGTTTAATGACTGAAATGCCGAATCACAAAGACTGGGGTGGGTACTGGTACTGAAAATCCGCCTGTTAATCCGGTGCAGAATATTAACAGAAGGATGGAGAAAGTTTGTTCTTATAAGACGTTTTTGAGCTGTAAGCCATCGGAGTTTGCTGGATCAGATAATCTAGTTGCTTGTATGAATTGGATTAGAGATATGGAACATGCCTTTAGAGCTTGTGAGTGAGATGAAGAATCAAAGGTTAGATTCGGATCCCAGATGTTACGCGGAAATGCTCTGACCTGGTGGAACATCGTGACATCAACATTGATGGCTCCAATTTTGGCAGCCATGACTTGGGAATCGTTTAAAAGAAATATGTTAGAAGAATATTGCAATGAGAATGAAATGGATCGCATTGAAGAGGAATTTCGAACGCTGAAGAAAGATAATTCTTCTGTAAGAGAATACACTCGAATCTTTCTGGAAAAGTTGAAAATAGTGGGGCAGGTGGCCCCAACTGAAAAAGAAAAGATAAAGGCGTACTTGAAAGGCTTACCGGCCGATATGATGTTAAGAGTTCGAAATTCCAAAGCCTTGACACTGAGGGAAACGATTGAAGAAGCCAAGATTATAGAGGAAGTTTACGCCAGAGATAAAGAGGAAAAGACACAAGTGGGGGAGAAAAAAATGGGAAGGTCGATCAGAATCTTCTCAAAGATCCAAGCCGTTTATCAAGAATACTCGTTTTGAGCCTCGACGAGAACTGAACTGGTGCCAGAAATGCAGAAACAAACATTTGGTCCATGTTGAGCGACTCCACAGGAATGTTACAAGTGTGGTAAAAGTGGTCACACTATGAGTAACAGTCCCATCCAAAGGCCAACCTGTTTTGAATGTAAGCAGCCTGGTCACTACCGAAGAGACTGCCCTAATTTAAGGAAGAGTGGAAGTCAAGAAAAGAAGCTGAATACTCCAAACCCAACGGGCAGGGAATTCCACATGACGGAAGAAGAAGCAAAAGAATCCAAGGATGTGGTTTATGGTACTTTTCTTATTAACTCTACTCCTGCACGAGTATTATTTGATTGTGGTGCCAACCTATCTTTTATATCGAAGTTGTTTTTATCAAAAGTTAGTTATGCCTGTCACTACCTTGGAAGATGCCTTAGTAGTTGAAATAGCTAACGGGGGTCAAGTCTTAGTCCGAGAAAGACTTAAAAGTTGTACAATTATGATAGAAGGGAAGGAATTTCCAATTGATTTGATTTTGATGGAGATTGGGGGATTTGATATAGTCGTTGGTATGGATTGGTTGACGAACAATCAAGCAGAAATTCATTTTGCCAAGAAATTAATTCGGATCCCTATGCCTGAAGATGATGCTGTATTCATCTATGGGGAAAAGAGAAAAGGGGAGGTTCCGTTGATTTCTATTACCAAAGCGCGTAAGTGTCTAGTAAAAGGATGTTCATCCTGTTTAGCATATGTTTTGGATGCTAAAGTAGAAAAGAAGTGAGCGGAAGATATAAAGGTGGTACGAGAATTTCCCGATGTGTTCCGTGATGATCTTCCAGGTTTACCGCCAGAACGACAGGTAGAGTTCAGAATTGATCTGGTTCTGGAGCAGCACCGATAGCACGTGCACCGTACCGTTTAGCATCGGCTGAAATGAAAGAGATGATGTCTCAACTACAAGAACTGCTCGAAAAGGGGTTTGTTAGGCCAAGTTCTTCACCTTGGGGAGCTCCAGTGTTATTTGCAAGAAAAAGGATGGCACTATGAGAATGTGCATCGATTACAGGGAGTTGAATAAGGTGACCATTAAGAATAAGTATCCGCTTCCAAGGATTGATGACTTATTCGATCAACTCCAAGGCGCAGGATGCTTCTCCAAGATTGATTTGAGACCGGGTTATCACCAAGTAAGGGTAAGAGATGAAGATATACCCAAGACGGCGTTCTAAACAAGGTATGGGCATTATGAATTCCTCGTGATGCCTTTTGAGTTGACAAATGCTTCAGTTGTGTTCATGGATTTAATGAATAGAGTGTGTCGACCATTCTTAGACAAGTTTGTCACCGTGCTCATTGATGACATACTTGTGTATTCAAGGAATGAAGCCGATCACGAATGTCACCTTCGTGAAGTCTTAGAGGTTTTGAGAAAGGAGAAATTGTGCGCAAAATTTTCAAAGTGTCAATTTTGGTTAAGAGAAGTACAATTTCTTGGTCATGTGATTACATCTGAAGGAGTCAAAGTCAAAGATAGAAGCGATGATGAATTGGGAGACACCGAAGAACGCATCAGAAATAAGGAGTTTCTTGGGTTTGGCAGGCTACTACCGGAGATTTATAAAGGATTTCTCCAAGATCGCTTCTGCCTTGACAATTTTGACTCAGAAGAATGTAAAGTATATATGGACTGAAAAGCAAGAATTAGCCTTTAGAACTTTACAAAAGAAACTCTGTGAAGGACCTGTTCTTGCATTACCGGAAGGGACAGAAGATTTAGTCGTTTATAGTGATGCGTCAAAGATGGGTTTGCGATGTGTATTGATGCAACGTGGAAAAGTGATTGCTTACGCATCAAGACAACTTAAGGAGCATGAAAAGAAATACCCTACCCATGATTTGGAACTGGCAGCAGTCGTGTTTGCTTTGAAGCTATGGCGGGAGTACTTGTATGGAACGAAGTACACTCTTTTTACTGATCATAAGAGTTTAAAACATGTCTTTGACCAGAAAGAGCTGAATATGAGGCAACGACGTTGTTTAGAACTGCTTAAGGATTATGATTGTGAATTGCATTATCATCCTGGTAAAGAAAATGTTGTAGCTGATGCCTTAAGTAGAAAAGAATACAGTGGATGTTTGAAAACGACTAACGCCAGGATTGATGTGATGTCGAGCCTAATTGAAAGAATCAAAGTGGTACAAGCGGAAGCATTATTAGAATAAAATCTGAAAGAGGAAGTCATGACGAAGCAACGTCTTCATTTGACTGAAGATAGTCGCGGGGTTAAATTATTTCAAGGTCGTATTTGGGTGCCAAAGATTGGGGGAGAGTTACTTCTTGAAGACGCCCACAAGTCCAAATATTCTATACATTATGGAAGTACTAAAATGTATAGAGATTTGAAACTACACTATTGGTGGCCAACTATGAAGCTAGATGTAGCACAATGTGTAGAGAAATGTGTGACATGTTCGTTGGTAAAGACTGAACATCAACGACCTTATGGGAGTCTACAATCTTTAGAGATTCCTGAATGGAAGTGGGATAAGATTACCATGGACTTTGTGACTAAGCTACCAAAGACATTGAAAGGTAACGATACTATTTGGGTAATCGTGGATCGTTTAACCAAAATGCTCATTTATGAGCAATGAAAGAAGCCTCACCGATTGATAAGCTCTCCAAGTTATATATTGATGAAGTGGTGTCAAGACATGGCATACCTGTGTTTATAGTTTTTGACCGTGACAGCCGATTTACCTCAAGATATTGGCAGTCACTACAATAAGAATTGGGTACAAGAGTGATTTTAACACTGCATATCATCCACAAATGGACGGGCAAAGTGAAAGAACCATTCAGACTTTGGAAGACATGCTCAGGTCTTGTGTAATTGATTTTGGAGGTAACTGGGATACGCATTCACCCTTAGTGGAGTTTGTGTACAACAATAGTTATCATTCCAGTATTGGAAGAGCACCTTTTGAAGCCTTATATGGGCGAAAATGTAGAACTCCAGTATGTTGGTCGAAAGCTGGAGAGAAACAATTTGCTGGTCCCAAAATTGTACAACAAACGACCGATAATGTGAAAGAGATTCGGAATCACATGAAGGCGACTCAAGATCGACAAAAGAGTTACGCAGATCCAAAAAGAAGATCGAAAGAATTCCAAGTTGGGGAGCGGGTGATGCTAAAGGTATCTCCGTGGAAGGGTATTATAAGATTTGGAAAACGTGGAAAGCTGAGTCCTCGTTTTCTTGGACCTTTCACTATAACCAAGCGAGTAGGGCTTCAAGCGTATCAGTTGGATCTTTCACCTGAATTGGAAGGAATCCATAATACCTTACATGCCTGTTATCTTCGGAAATGCTTAGCCGAAGAGGAAAATGGTATACCACTTTCTGAAATAAGAGTGGATGAGAAAAGTCGTTGCGTCGAGAAACCGGAAGCAATTTTAGAGAGGACGACTAAGAAGCTACGACATAAGGAAGTAGTTATGGTAAAAGTACAATGGAAGCATCATAGAGGTGCTAATGTAACATGAGAAGCTGAAGAGGATATGAAAATTAGATATCCTCATTTGTTTGTATAGTTTCGATTTTGAGGACGAAATCATTTTCAAGTTGGGGAGATTTGTAACACCTCGAATTTTCCATAAATATTATATATTTAATTTGGGAGAATGTTTAAATTAATGGGATGATATTATTTTAAACGATATGTCGAAAGGGGTCAAAAGTGAGTTTGATCGAAGTTTTAAGTTAATTGATGAATTGTGAAACCTTGGGGGTTGGTTTTGCCATTTGTTGATAGTTGATCATGTATAAAAGGAAGAGTCGACTCAAAATTGAGATTATCTCAATTATCACCTCTTGAAGTCGGTTTCAAACAGGAGTGAACAGTTGATAGGGTTAATTTATTAACTCCATTTCTAGTCTTTTTATTAACTTTTTATCTCCTTTTTAATTGTTAAAAATCCCATTTTTAGTCACTTTTGAATAAAATTCATGCATTGATCATAATTCACATTTTAAGCATGTTTTACATAATTTGGAAGTTAATTTGATGTTTAAAATAATTATTTGTAGATTGATGCAGTCCTACAGCTTCTTGGAGGATTTGGCAGAAGCTGGATTCAAAGACAGGAGTAGGAAGTGGGCTTTTTGGTTCTGTCTGGGCCGAAAGTTGCTGCTGCTTGGGCCAAGGGAACTAATTGGGCTGATTTTTGAAGCTACAAATCAGAATTTTTGGAAGGCTTCTTAAGTAGCTTATTTAGTACACATTAACTTTTTAATGGCTTGTTAAATACACTTTAGCCTTTCTAAAGCTTATGTGATACACTTTGACTCTTGTGGTTGCTTTGGCACCAAACTTTGCTTTCCCTATAAATAAGGATGTCTTTTGTTAGTTTTAGATATCCACTTTCCAAGAATTATTTCTTGTTACCTCTTAAGTTCTCTAGTTATTATTCTCTTGTTACTTTTAGTATGAAGTAATTGTAATGAAGCTTTCAGTTTGGAATTAATCTAAGTACTTTTAATCTCATTTTCTTGTCTTCAATTTCTACAATTTTTCTGTTAATTAATACAAGGAAACATATTTGATTATATAATCAAATTGTGACTTGAGATTAATTGTCTTTGTTGGTATTTTCAAAGTTTCAAAGCAAGCACGTTCGTTTTTCGTCATATTTCACTTTTGGTTAATTATTTGCTATGAATTAAATCTTGTGGTGATATTTTGGATTTCATCCTTCTAACACCCAAGAGTTATTCTCAAATAGTTAATAAACTATTTACTAATAATTCCCAAGGTTAAAAATCATTTTTGAGACGTAACTTGCACGAAAAGTTTCATAACTTGACGTCCAAGTTACCACATTTTTAGGTCTTTTAGTTCATTTACGGCTTTAATTTTTACATTATTGTAATTTATATTCATGTCCTTTAATTTATTGGACTTTAATTTACTGTCATTTACATTCCGACACTTTAATTTCGGTACTTACATTTCTGCAATTTACTTTTCTGTCATTTACTTTTCTGCAATTTACTTTTCAGTAATGTTATTTACATTTCTTACACCATTCGAAAGATTAATCAAAGCGATGATGGGCTAATCGCCTTAGCTTGGGGTGTAAGGCAAAGTTGAGACCGAAATCGGTGTGAAAGTTAAGCGGTGTATTTATATAACACTGTTATCTAACTATTTGTTTCAGGTGATTACTGTTTCATTGAAGATCATACTTAGTTAATTGACAACTAATTTTGTATGTGAAAATGCATTAACTTTCAGAGTTAAGATAAATAACAAAATCCGAGATAATAAGAGAAGGCTACAAATAGCTTTAGTATCTAACAAATGTTATGCTCTTACGGTGTATGATGGTAACATTGTGCTATGCTAGGATTCACGAGGTCTAATATAATTGATATCGTATCGATAGCACGCCAGCCTATGTGTACTCTTGGGAGACCATCTGACCCGATAGTTGATACTGTGATAATTCTATTGGACCATCTTGTGGTAAAATAGGATTATCCAGGTGTTTATTTCATCTTTTAACCGGATCACTTATTTTTGTCTTAACAAACCCTTGCACCCTGTGCTTCTTCTCTCATACTGATTTTTCTAGTTGTTAACTCACAAAACAAACCACTCAAATCTGTTTTCGAATTCGCCATCTGAAGTCAGTTTTTAAAGATTGGACGTTTTGAAAAGTTGTCACAAGTTTTCCCTGTGGATCGATATCTAGTACTTTTATCATTATTACTTTTTATGAGACGATAGTAGTTCAAGGTGTATACTTGCACTGAGTTCTATTTTAAGTGAATCTCTAAGGTTGCATAAATCTGACAACAACAACAACAAATTCGTTTGGTAAGGAAAATTATTGAATTGACCTCTACAATTCGATTTTCTTAAGAATTAGTATTCATAGATTGATCTGCTTTCTAGTTTGGTTGTTGAACTGTTGGTGAAATAGTTTTGAAATTGGATTTACTTGCTTTGCAGACTTTGTGTTAGACTTCTAATTCAGGTGAGTTCATCTATCTATTTTTGCTTAATAAAGTCTATATATGAAATGAAACAATTGAATAGGGTTATTATTACCTATGAGAAATAGATATGAATCGATTTTTGAAGTTTTGGGTAGTAAACGATTGGAACTGGGTAAAATTGATGAATCCGGAAGATGAGTTTTCCGAAAAATCTCGGAGTCCGGATGATTTTCCGGATTGATTCCGGATGGTTCTAGATTCTGGATAATTATCTGGATAGATGTACCGGATACAGGATGATACCGGATTCCGGATAGGTGACCGAATGGTTTTATCGGATACCGGATACTTTCGAATACCGGATGGATTTCCGGATTAGTTACCGGATGTGACTCCCGGATGGTACCAGACTTGGAGTCCGGATACTCTTTCCAGATGTTACCGGGTTCCTTTGATTTTCGAGTGTTTCCGGATTTGGGTTCCAGATAGGATTCCGGACTGTTTGCAGGACTTGGTTCCGGAATAGTTTACCGAAAAAGTTTTCCGGTATATTTTATGTGAAATGTTGTAGTGTTCAAATGTTTTATGAAAACGAAACATATTGCGATTTTAACGGTACGAACATAGTTATAACTCGACCGAAGTTATGATACGAGTTATTATGTGTTTTGATTGATATGCACATATGTTAGGAAGTGTAATGGATCCATAGGCACTAGTAGTATGTGAACACGTGGAATAGGCGTGGACTAATCGTAATTCCCGTGTATTGGATGAACGTGGAATAGGCGTGGACTAATCGTAATTCCCGTTGAATTGAAATGTGAAATAGACGTGGATTAATCGTAATTCCCATTTCGTATTGAGATGTGAAATCGTGGAATAGGCGTGGGCTAATCGTATTTCCCGATTTCTATTGGAAGGTAAGAGATAGGCATGGCTTAATTGTAATCTCTACTTCCACTCCAAGAAATAGGCATGGACTAATTGTAATTTCTTGGACATGAGCAATGATCTAGAATCCATGGTGATTCATAGTGGGCTCTTGAACATGATGCTATGACTTACTTAGTGTTTGTCATACTCATGGAATCGGGTATGATATCTCGTCAGCGAAAGATGTTATGTGTAAGGTAATAAAGAGTGAGACCATGAGAATTTATTTGCTTTGTTTAAAGTTTAGTTTTCAAAGCTTATAAAGTTTTTAATTTGAAAATGGGATGTTCTCACTAGGCGTAAGCCTAGTCTTTTCAAATTAACTTTTCTTACCAGGTACTAGCTCGGTAAGGGATAAGCAGGGATGAGCGTCGAGAAGTCCTAGAGTTATGCCTTTGGAGTTTTGTTGGAGAATTTAGTGGAACAAGGATTATTTTGGAGATATTATAGACAACCCGTATAAACTGATGTTATTGGTTATGAATTATATTAGTCGGTTGTTTATAATAGATCAGATGTAATTATGTACCTTGTCCTTAACCCTCCCTCTATGTATGAAAGTTTTTGGAAGAAAATGTTGTGGACCTTGTAAATTGAAGGTTTAAATTTATTACGATTTTAGGGTGTTTCATACAATAATTGAACCAATAAAACAAAAGAAATGTATTATTTTTATTAGTCTTTATTTATTAGTCTTTATTTATTGTTCAGACATCCTGTTGGGTCATCAAGATTTGAAGATGACCTCATGATCTCCTTTTATACTTTGAAAAACATTTTATACTTAGAGAAATTTTGGATGCATGGTTCTTTGTAATGGCTTGTACAAGATAGCAAATGTTTGGTGAAGTCAAAGATCAACCAAAGTCAAGATTAAAGATTCTCTCATCGTGGAAGTGAAAGATCTTTTCTCAACACATACAAGTCATTGTCCACCGATGGTGTTCTCACACATCGGTGGACATATCTCCACCGAAATCTCTCTCTGTTTCGGCCAAAGAATCCCACCAATGGAAGTCCAATTTCGGTGGGATCTCAAAGAAGTTTCAAAGATGCTTTCTCCAAAGATGATGTCACATATCCCAAAGATGATGTCACATATCTCAAAGATGTGTCACATATCTCAAAGCTATCATCGGTGGGATCTCAAAGAAGTCTCAAAGATGCTTTCTCCAAAGATGATGTCACATATCCCAAAGATGATGTCACATATCTCAAAGATGTGTCACATATCTCAAAGCTATCATCGGTGGGATCTCAAAGAAGTCTCAAAGATGCTTTCTCCAAAGATGATGTCACATATCCCAAAGATGATGTCACATATCTCAAAGATGTGTCACATATCTCAAAGCTATCATCGGTGAGATCTCAAAGAAGTCTCAAAGATGCTTTCTCCAAAGATGATGTCACATATCCCAAAGATGATGTCACATATCTCAAAGATGTGTCACATATCTCAGGTTGCCTTCGGTGGTGTAATCTTTAGAAGACAAATTGAGAAGATATTTTCTACATGGATAAAGTGACATTTTGTCTTATTATCCATTACCATATAAAGTTATTTTCTCATGCATGGGTCCTATTTCCAGTACCTAGTAAAAGGTGACAAGGACATCTCAACTTATCAGAACTCAACAAGTATGAAGATGACAAGTGTCCCAAGCATTCAATGCTTGCACACTCCTTGTCTCTATAAAAGGAAGGACCTCTCCATGCAGAAACAACTAAGATCTTGAGAGACTTTGAAGATTACTGTGTGCTCTTGATATTCTACGCAAACTGGAAGATTTCTCTAAGTGCAAGAATTTCCAGTTTGCTTGAAAAACTTTATAACTTTGCTCTAAGTGTTCTTAGCTATTTTGTTAGTATACTTTGTGTAAGATTGTTAGAATAGTTTATCTGTTCTTTTCCGCAACAGTCTTAAGTTTTCTATGTGTAATTCTTGTTGAAAGATTTTCAATAATAGAATTAAAATTGTGAAAATTTTGAGTATTGTATTCAACCCCCCCCCCCCCCCCTTCTACAATACTTGTTATAGCCATCTGGGACTAACAAGTGGTATCAGAGCGGAAAGTTTAATTCATAAACTTGATCCGCAATGGCTGCCTCATCTTCATCCCTAACTGTTGAAAACACTGGTCAAAACAATTTTGCTGAAAATGGTTCCATTTCAAAACCTCCCAAGTTTAATCCTAACAACTTTTCTTTGTGGAAAAGCCGGATGATGCTTTTCATGGAAGGAATGGATAGTAGATATCCAACCATTCTAAGTGAGGGACCCTTTGTTCCTAGAGTCTGGTCTCGTTATGAAAGCAAAAAATCTGGTAAGGAAGTTGTTGGCAAAGATGATTCTGATGATTCGTCTACTGCTACTGGTCGTTACATTCTTAAAAATCCTAAGAAATACTCTGATGAGGAAAAACGGCTTGTATCTCTTGATTCTAAAGTTAGAAATATCATTGCTCTCTCTCTTCCTGATGAAGTGTACCACTCTCTGGTAAATTTCTCTACTGCCAAAGAGATGTGGTCCACTCTGTGTGTTTTGTACGAAGGTACAAATGAAGTTAAAAAGAGCAGAAAGATTGCTCTTGTTATAAAATTTGAACTCTTTTCTTATGAGAAAGGAGAATCTCTCTCCAACTACTATAATCGCTTTAACAGTCTTCTTAATGACTTAAAGCTGTTAGGTAGAGTGTATGACAATGAGGAAGTCTTGTGCAAATTTATGGACTGTCTTCCTGATTTTTGGGAAAATATCAGTACTTGTATAAAGACAACCAAGGATCTTGATCATATGCCTCTTACTGTTCTTTATGGAACTCTTTTCAACTATGAGCAGACGAAACTGCATAGGTTTATAAAGAACTCTTCTCTAGCTCTCCTAAGTGACTCTTCCAAAAGGACTAAGTGTATTCCAAGAATCACCTACCCATCTAACTCTGATCATGATAGTCAAGAAGATCCCAATGATCATTCGGAGGCATATCTTAGTGATGCTGAGGATGAATGTGAGGAAACTTCAATTGATAAATTATCTGATGAAATGGCCATGTTGGATGGGTATTCTAAATCCAAATCCTACCACCCTTCTAGAAAATCTAAGTCTCTCTCCAAACACTCTTCTTTGGACAAATCTAATGAGGAATGTTTTAACTGTGGTAAAAATGGTCATTTTGCTTCTGAGTGTAGAAGTAAACATGTTGATAGAACCAGAACCTCTTCCTCAGACCGATTTTCCTCAAAATCGGGAAGATCCAAATATGATTCCCAAAAGTTCAACCAATCTCTCTCTTCTGCAGATTCTGACAGGGCTGAAAGATACAAGGAGAAATACAAGAGAGAAAAGGAAAGAAATGAAAAACTTGTCAGAAAAGCAAAGGGTCTGCCTGCTAAAACTCAAGATTTGGCAGATGAACCCACATCTGAAAGCGAATGACTCCTCAACTGCTCTTGTATCAGCTAAGTGCTTTTCCTACTCTTCACAGGTACATACTATGTGTTTCATCTATCTTTTATGAATCCTCCTATTTCAAATTCTTTTGGATATGTGTCCATGAATTCTGCCGACACATCTGAAGACTTAAAATATGGAATATTTTTTTTAAAGGCTAGTCTCTGGGTGCTGTTTCTTTCTTGAAAATAAATTCTTCAAATCTTTCTAAAAACTACCTGTGTGACTCCCTCTACCGATTTTCTTCCCAGATCTGTGTGCCTCAAAATGTCCAATTCAAGGGAAAATATTTATGTCCTCCCAAATTTTGAAAAAGGAATTTTAGGAGTTGCACCCCAATTCTTTGTTACCTCATCAAAATCTTTGAGCAAAAGTAAGGAAAAATGTCAAGTTTCTAAAAGGATCTTTCCTCATAGAAAATGCTATATCTGTGGTGATACTTCTCATGTTGCCAAAGACTGTCCGAAAGAAAGAATTGATCTAAGTGACTCCAACTCTTTTTCTTCTAACCCAAAAGGACCCACCACCAAATGGGTACCTAGAAAATAATTCTTTGTGATTGCAGATTTTGAGCTGGACCGATGGATCTATGTGGACATTTATAAAAGTGAGAAATTTGAAGAAATCATCAAGTTCTGTATGCAATCTAAAGTGTCAAAATGGTGAACTCTTAAATATCCAAATTTCTAAACCTCACCACCTTTTCTCTCTCCTCCATCAATCAACTCCAAGACTATAACAATCCATCTTTTTGTAATGACACCCATCACCACCGAAGCTGCTACTTTCTACCGACATCTCTCATCTACCATCAATCTTCATATCTCCTACACCCCATTTTTCATCATACTACTTTCCATTCATTTCATTCA
The DNA here is from genome assembly GCA_033807775.1 of Saussurea involucrata. NCBI lineage: Eukaryota > Viridiplantae > Streptophyta > Magnoliopsida > Asterales > Asteraceae > Saussurea > Saussurea involucrata. The sequence continues at coordinate 5,107,769 of CM066316.1, forward strand.
CCAAACTTTTTTTCTCACCTAACCCAACTTCCTATGTGTCATCTCCTCATCCCATCCCTTCTTCCATCATTTTCACTCTTGGTTTGCAACCCATCTCTCCTTTCATAAAATCCACCCACTACAAACTCTTCTTCTGATGTCACCCCAAATCCTCAAACTCAATCTTTTTGGGTTATCAAAAAATTGGAAGATGAAATTCCAATCTTTTCTTCTCTTTGAAGATTTTCTCCATAAAACCTTAGAAGACTTTCTCCACACTCTGCTGAAGATGTCTTAGAAGATTTCCTTCAACCTCTTCAAAGAATTCCACCGAATTTTTGTCTAACTCTTGCAAATTTTCGGTGGGAATGTTTTTAAAAAAAAAAAAAAAAACTGCAGATTTTCCTACCGAAAATAGCCAATTTTCGGTGGATTCTCCTTAATTTTCGGTAGGGAAGCAAAAATAAAATAAAATATATTCTACTGATTTTCCCACCGAAAATAGCCAATTTTCGATGGGATCTCCTTAATTTTCGGTGGGAAAGCAAAAAAAAAAATTACTGAGTTTCCTACCGAAAATAGCCAATTTTCGGTAGGAAAGCAAAAAAAAAAAATCTACTGATTTTCCCACCGAAAATAGCCAATTTTCGGTGGGATCTCCTTAATTTTCGGTGGGAAAGCAAAAAAAAAAATTGTAGTAGTCTTGGTTACGGCTGATTTTTCATTTTCTGTTGGTGTTTTTCCTGCGTCGGCCGCTGAGGGGGAGAATTCATCTGAGGGGGAGCAACATCAACCCTCAGTACTCATATCCAGCGACCAACTCAAAAAAAAATGAGGAAATCGGCGGACCAGTCAAGGGGGAGCACATCAGTCCGGGCGGATCTAATTGAGGGGGAGTAACACAAAGACCGACTGATCTAACTGAGGGGGAGCAAATAAAAGACAGGTTGATGATGCTAAACAGGAAAGGCTGAAGATGCCAAGATGCAACAGATGGGCAGAAGCATCCTAAGGCTGCTGATCAAAATGAAGAATCCTCAAGTCAGACACAAGTTTCAACTTGCCCCTCCAAAGATGCAAGTAATATTCATTCTGTTCATATTGTTTATACTTCTTTCCTTTTCCTTTCAATTATTTGTACAGCTATACCTTTTTTATTTTTTCTCATATGTAAATATCATATATACATACACAAAAAAAAATGGACTGTGTGAAAAAGAACCCAAAAGAGTAAAGAAGGGTCAACATGCATTATTCACTGTCTTACTCATGTTTTTCTAAGTATGGATGTCATCATCAAATAGGGGGAGATTGTTGGGTCATCAAGATTTGAAGATGACCTCATGATCTCCTTTTATACTTTGAAAAACATTTTATACTTAGAGAAATTTTGGATGCATGGTTCTTTGTAATGGCTTGTACAAGATAGCAAACGTTTGGTGAAGTCAAAGATCAACCAAAGTCAAGATTAAAGATTCTCTCATTGTGGAAGTGAAAGATCTTTTCTCAACACATACAAGTCATTGTCCACCGATGGTGTTCTCACACATCGGTGGACATATCTCCACTGAAATCTCTCTCTGTTTCGGCCAAAGAATCCCACCAATGGAAGTCCAATTTCGGTGGGATCTCAAAAAAGTTTAAAGATGCTTTCTCCAAAGATGATGTCACATATCCCAAAGATGATGTCACATATCTCAAAGATGTGTCACATATCTCAAAGCTATTATCGGTGGGATCTCAAAGAAGTCTCAAATATGCTTTCTCCAAAGATGATGTCACATATCCCAAAGATGATGTCACATATCTCAAAGATGTGTCACATATCTCAAAGCTATCATCGGTGGGATCTCAAAGAAGTCTCAAAGATGTTTTCTCCAAAGATGATGTCACATATCCCAAAGATGATGTCACATATCTCAAAGATGTGTCACATATCTCAAAGCTATCATCGGTGAGATCTCAAAGAAGTCTCAAAGATGCTTTCTCCAAAGATGATGTCACATATCCCAAAGATGATGTCACATATCTCAAAGATGTGTCACATATCTCAGGTTGCCTTCGGTGGTGTAATCTTTAGAAGACAAATTGAGAATATATTTTCTACATGGATAAAGTGACATTTTGTCTTATTATCCATTACCATATAAAGTTATTTTCTCATGCATGGGTCCTATTTCCAGTACCTAGTAAAAGGTGACAAGGACATCTCAACTTATCAGAAGTCAACATCCTCAACAAGTATGAAGATGACAAGTGTCCCAAGCATTCAATGCTTGCACACTCCTTGTCTCTATAAAAGGAAGGACCTCTCCATGCAGAAACAACTAAGATCTTGAGAGACTTTGAAGATTACTGTGTGCTCTTGATATTCTACGCAAACTGGAAGATTTCTCTAAGTGCAAGAATTTCCAGTTTGCTTGAAAAACTTTATAACTTTGCTCTAAGTGTTCTTAGCTATTTTGTTAGTATACTTTGTGTAAGATTGTTAGAATAGTTTATCTGTTCTTTTCCGCAACAGTCTTAAGTTTTCTATGTGTAATTCTTGTTGAAAGATTTTCAATAATAGAATTAAAACTGTGAAAATTTTGAGTATTGTATTCAACCCCCCCCCCCTTCTACAATACTTGTTATAGCCATCTGGGACTAACACATCCATATCTAGTTGTAGCTAAAAATCTAATGTCCTTTCAATCCTCAATATTCCATCAATGCCCTTCACATAAACACGCTCTAACCAAACAAATAACATATATCCCTTTCGCTTCCTTCTTTCTTCTCCGGTTAGCCATGAAAAACCTCTCAATCTCCATGCTAACTTCTATGGTTCACGATCGAAAACCCTCTCGATCTTGCTTCCTTCTCCGGTTCATCGTGAAAACCCCCTCTCTAGTTCTCCTTGTTCTGATCGGTGATGAAAAACCGTCTCAATATTCTTGCTTTCTTCTCTCGATCTCCTTTCTTTCCTCTCTTGTTCCTCCTTTCTTTTCTCAATCAGATTGTTTATTCAACCTATCAACCGAACACCAATTTAGCCTAATTTATATAGACAACTTACCCTATACATGCAACTTTATCCATACAAACTTAATGGACAAACAACTGAACATCCCCTTAACCATTCAAAACATAAAAATACATCACGTTTTTCCATCAAATTAAAAAAACTATTCGGTCTTGAGTTGATCGAACAACGCAAAATAGCATTCATAGAAAGATTTGAGTGTCTTCAATTGATCGTTGTCGAAAAGAAATGATGGCACAATTATCAAATACTCATAACTTTTATAGTACATTTTGTTTTTTGTTCTTATTGTTTGTTAAAAATTACGACTTCCATCTTTGTGATTTTGTGTAACGTCCCAAAAATTACAAGAAAATTTAAATTTTTTTAAAATGACATTTCATTAATTAAACTCGTTAAATAACCCAAAACGTTTCGTTTGCAACCCAAGAATAATTATTCTCTAAAAACAGTAAACAGCGGAATAAATAGTTTAAAAATGATAATTATAAAACGATATAATAATCAGCTCTTCACGCGCGCCAGTGTGTACACGTCACGCCTTGAAGCCACTCGTACCTGAAACAATGAATTATTGGGAAAGGGTAAGCACGAAGCTTAGTGAATTCAACCACCATAGATAACACAGTTATTCCACATTACCCCTACAACAGATAGTGACACACAAACGATCATACAAGTCTACGAACAAATCATAAACATGCATATCCACACTCACCCACCTAAGAGGCACAAGTCGGTCCCACCGACCACATGATAACATCTCCGGCCCCGCCGAATCCCCGGTCCCACCGAGTCTCTACGCCACCCGCGTATAAAATCTCCGGCCCCGCCGGATCCTCGGTCCCACCGAGTTAACATGACAACATAGTATCAACTAGACACCCCACTATCTAGTTCCACAACACAATAAATAGGCTATCGCACACGAGCTACAGTAATGTAAAACAACCAATATTAAATATAGTGAGAGAACTCACCTCGTAAGCGCGCCTAGCTCACAATCAGTAACTCAAGCTTCACAATCCAAAATCACTTCCCAACACCTAAACGAACGTTAAAAAGTATTAACACGAGACCCGGACCCTAAAATACGACGCACGCTTAAACCGTCACTTAAACGACTTTTCGGTCTAACCAAACAGGTCTGTTCGGGACCTGATCTGACCTCTTTAAACCCAGAAAATCCTCGATTAAAATACATAACTAGAAAGTACTCTGAGTTAGGGTTCCAAGGACATATTATACACCTTCTAACGATTTTTCTACAATTAAATACGGATTTTATAAGAATGGTTCGCAGAACAGTGAAAAACAGCAGCTATCGGTATAAAACGACGATTTGGGCTATGCTACGTTCCGAACTGGATTTTGCACAAAACACAGAAAAGTTACTAGACTCGGAAAGGGAACTTTTGGCACCAGTTACACCCAATCCGAGTTACGAGTAAAGAGTTATGGTTAACGCAAGACAGTGGCAGATTACAAAACCTCACATGAAATCATAAAACGGTTACGGTTACGGGTTTGGGTTTGGCTAATCAGGTTCAGGTCTTAGGTGGTCACGGCTGGACTACTACCATCACCACCCACCGCCACCCCCGGCAGCGGTAGACGGCGGCAGCGGCGGCAGCAGCCGGCGGCGGTGGCGATGGTGGTTTACGGCATTCCGGCGAGACCAAACGAAAACCCGACCATCTAACCTTGCCGCACACACGCACACGCTCAACCCGAACAACCCCGCCCTCCACAGCCACTGAACCGGTGGCTCACGGCGGCGGCGCATACCGCCGACAGCCATAGCTGCGGCGGTGGTGGGTTCTCGGCGGTCCGGCGACGACGAAACAAAACGAAAGGGAGAAGGACTTACCTTGCGACGACAATCCAGCGGTAAACACTCTCCGGCTTCCTCTCTCTCTTGCGGTCGTCTCTCTCGCTTCTCTCTCACACCCGGCTGAAACTGCGCCGGCGGAGGTGGTGGGGTTGCACGACAGCGACAAAGAAAAACCGACGAGAGGGGGGGGGGGGGGGGAATCTCGGTCGAGAGAAACGTGAGGGAGAGACCTTAGGGTTTCTTTATTTTCTTAATCCTTTCTTCATTGCTACACACGAAACCGATGCATACCAAAAACAAATCGTGGGGCTCGGTTTGGAATGCATGGGCCGACCCTCATGCCAAGTTTTGGCCCTTAAACAAATTTGGTCCCTCAACTATCTACACACGCTCTCTAAACCCCCCACTAGAAAATTAACACATAGGGTCAACGGTGTTAACTCTCAATAACTAACAAAAGTAATCCCGAAAGGAAAACAATGAAAATTATTAATTACGCAACGAGAAAGATTTAAAAGGGAGAATATTTATACGTACCGGAACACGAGCTTTACAACTCTCCCCCACTTGGATTAGACTTCGTCCTCGAAGTCTCGACCGACAAATAACTCGAGATAGTTCTCGCGCATCTCCATTTCGGGTTCCCACGTCCACTCGAACCCCTTCGGTGCTGCCACCGGACTTTCCTCACTAGAATCTAAATTTCTCACCCCGTCTAGAATTTCTCGAATACTTTTCTTACTACAAAACTCCTTCAAGGACACTAAAATTATGATCGGAAGAACATTCCAACAACTGGAATCATTCCTAGTTAAACGACTTCGATTGCCTCCCAACCTTAGATGTTCCATACATCTCGATTCAAATCTCAAGCTCTAACCATTCTAAAGTTGCCTACCAATATACCCAACTGGATACTCGGATCCGATCATTCCTACCATTAACCATCGATTAACTCCTACAAGTTCTAATAGACTCCCAAAACTTACCTTACACGCATCATCAAACCAGTAAATTTATAATCACTCACGAAGGTCACTCCACCATAACCATTCACCACAAGCAAACATCTCAGGATTACTACTACCATCAACATAATTTCCTTAAAATCGGCTACAATTCCCCAATTACACTAAGGTGTTTGGCCTCAAGCCCAAAAGTCGACACCTAAGTATACTATTTACCTCAAAAATTCTACGCATTTATCCTCTTTATTACAAAGGGCATCATTCCCTAACCGATACTATTCGGCCTACAGTACCAACACGGGTGGAATACCCAACCTTCCACCGTCGACGTATCTTCCATACTCGCTCTACGAAGCCTAGTTACACCGTATCAAGATACACCTTAACGTCTACCTCTCAGGTACGTCTCAAGGCCCGGCACATCGAAACTACCTCTCAGGTAAGTGCCCAAGACCATATCCTCCCAGTGCCTACTGGAAAGTCAAGGTCATAACACATGAATACCGGGGTCTCACCCCGAAATACTCAACCGACCATTACCAACGACTGACTGACATGACCAAGGATCCAATGCAAACAGTCTACCAACAACATGCCTATCTCGGAATGACTCACTCACCCAAACGTGTAAATATTCAACGTGCAATAATTGCAAAATTGTGCAACAAAACAATCCATCAACAAGACTCCACATCGAGCCAATAAAACCGTGCAACTGACCCACGACTATCTCAAAGTCAAAACCGAGCAAAATGCTCCACGCTTGCTAGACCCATAAGTCGGTCAAAAACGCGTTTAAATAAAGTTTAAGCAAGCAATACTCTAAAATCAACATTAGTCCCAAACTCAACACGGGTTAAACAAAAGAGTTTTCCAAAAGGACTCACACCCTTAAAATTCTCAAAATGACACATAACACTTAAAAGCGCATTTCCCAAATGGTTTACAAAATCATTTACAAAAATGTTTTCAACGTCAAGATTTTCCATTTCAAAAAGACCGTAAGCAATAAAACTACTATTACCAGGTCGGTAGTTACGCAAAAATGGACACGCTTGTCCCACATATGAAAATTATGTTGAAAATCATTTCATTGCAGCTTAGTTAACTCACAAAACGTAAGCGGAATAAATAACTTCAAAATCAGTTCCACGACATTTGACCCCAAAATTCCTCTTTTTCCAACATGAATTGTCGTGGCACAGGGTTCACCAGCAAATCTTACGCGCGTCGGCTAGTCATACAAAACGATGAAACGGTTTACAAATATACTTTTGTTAAAACACAACTGTTTCGTGTAAGTTTCAAACTTAAAAATAAAAACCAATTTGTTTTCATCATTTGAAAATATCGACTAAAACCTCATAAAATCTCAAAAGTTGGGGTTCTTTAAATTGATTTCTAAGATTTCCCCAAATGGTCACATAAACAAATAAGATATGCACCTCGTGAAATTAACCCACACGACTCAACATGCCGTAAAACAAAACTTATTTTAACCAAATCACTCAAATAGCTTTATACAGACATCGTGGAATGTAACTTTTCGTCTCAACTCTAACATATGTGGAGGAGTTTCAATGTTAAAGTCACAAGCCGTAGTCACTTACCCAACATTTTAAACACCGCAAAACACGGATATCATCTTACCCGAAAGAACCATCGAAAAATAACGAAATGAGACAAATTCTAACAAAGTTTGCTCTCCCGTGATAAAACGGTTTCATACACTTTCAAAACCATATTTCAAAATCTTGTGTGTGTGCTGAACATTTCCCAAAATTCCAAAACACCATCCATAAAATGACTTGAAACACAAGAATTAGTTAATGCAATTTATTTTCAAAATAAACTTTGTGCATGACTCAATCAGCATCCGACGTCTCGACTCATACCCCTCCAAAACTCTCCGATCCACAAACGTCATCCGGGCATTTACACCTCTTAGGCAAGTTGGAAATTACGTCAAATAATCCCTACGATTTTCCTCAAATCAAAGTCGGCTCTATAAGCCTATTATTCTAGCACAATCATCCACCTTGACCCGAAACAAACATCATCCCTATCGTCACTCCAAGTGACTAATACTAGAATCATCCTTCTATTCCAACGACTACTAATTTAAAGCCTTCACCACTACCCCAACGATCAACACGTCAAGGCGATTCAAGTACACACCTGTACCAATAGGTTTACTATAGTTGTTCCTCCTTGTGACGGCTATTCCGGGTAGATATTACAACGAGTTATTAGCACATAATAATTCACACTAACAACGCTCACGCTCAACTCCTTGGATTCCTCGTGACTTTCCCCGACTCGAGCATTGATCCTGTGTTTCCGATAGTATGAGCTCTACTACTACCTTCCACACCTATCATCACTCGTTCCGAGTTCCATCCGACGGGTCCAAGTAGTTTCTCGCCGATAACTACACACATATGCCCGCACCGGCATATGTACACGCTCTTCCTAGCTCCCTAGGAATAATCATAATACACCACTACCCTTGCTAGGGCGGAACCCCCACTAACCCTAACGAGTCGCCTCGTAAACACACAGTCGTATACAGTGGAAACCAGATAGACATTCAAATATAAGATTCTATCCTACAACGGTTGGACTCAAACAAGAGCTGCGCAATAGAACTAAATCCAACATTCGAAGGCTATTCGGTTCCTAACGCATACAACCTATAGTGCATTCGCTTAACAACCTATCAAAGTTAGCATAAGTCCCTAATAGCAAGTAACAACCATACAATACATTGTATTAAGCACCAAGCAATCTAGCATACATACTCCTATGTTCTAGAAAGCAATTTTGCATACGTACTCATATGTAAACGCTATTCCCAGCTCACTAGGAATTTCATCCCATCCCACTACCCTTGCTACAACGGAATCCCTGTTAGCCATAACGAGTTGCCTCGCGAATACCCAGTCGCATGCAGCGTGAATCAAATAGACATTCGAATACAAGATTCTATCCTAGAACGGTTGGACTCAAACAAGAGCTGCGCAATAGAACTAAATCAAATATTCTAAGGCTATATGATTCTTACTGCATACAACCTATAGGGCCTTCACTTAACAACCCACTATAACTAGCATTGATTCCTACTAGCAAGCAGTCATCATACAGCATAGTGTCAACAACAGGCAATCTAGCATGCATACCCTATGCCTAGAAAGCAATAATTACACTAAGTATCGTACCTTTCCCCTTTGGCTCCGGCTGACTGTACACACTGCGCCCTCGATCACCGTTTCTCCAACGGGTTTTTCCCCTTCTTTTTATTTTCCAAAAACTTTAAAGAAAATTTTATAGCCGCAAACTTGAGATCAAACACACCGAAATGCGTTTGATTCACTCAAGCTGTGCTCTGATACCAAGTTGTAACGTCCCAAAAATTACAAGAAAATTTAAATTTTTTTAAAATGACATTTCATTAATTAAACTCGTTAAATAACCCAAAACGTTTCGTTTGCAACCCAAGAATAATTATTCTCTAAAAACAGTAAACAGCGGAATAAATAGTTTAAAAATGATAATTATAAAACGATATAATAATCAGCTCTTCACGCGCGCCAGTGTGTACACGTCACGCCTTGGAGCCACTCGTACCTGAAACAATGAATTATTGGGAAAGGGTAAGCACGAAGCTTAGTGAATTCAACCACCATAGATAACACAGTTATTCCACATTACCCCTACAACAGATAGTGACACACAAACGATCATACAAGTCTACGAACAAATCATAAACATGCATATCCACACTCACCCACCTAAGAGGCACAAGTCGGTCCCACCGACCACATGATAACATCTCCGGCCCCGCCGAATCCCCGGTCCCACCGAGTCTCTACGCCACCCGCGTATAAAATCTCCGGCCCCGCCGGATCCTCGGTCCCACCGAGTTAACATGACAACATAGTATCAACTAGACACCCCACTATCTAGTTCCACAACACAATAAATAGGCTATCGCACACGAGCTACAGTAATGTAAAACAACCAATATTAAATATAGTGAGAGAACTCACCTCGTAAGCGCGCCTAGCTCACAATCAGTAACTCAAGCTTGACAGTCCAAAATCACTTCCCAACACCTAAACGAACGTTAAAAAGTATTAACACGAGACCCGGACCCTAAAATACGACGCACGCTTAAACCGTCACTTAAACGACTTTTTGGTCTAACCAAACAGGTCTGTTCGGGACCTGATCTGACCTCTTTAAACCCAGAAAATCCTCGATTAAAATACATAACTAGAAAGTACTCTGAGTTAGGGTTCCAAGGACATATTATACACCTTCTAACGATTTTTCTACAATTAAATACGGATTTTATAAGAATGGTTCGCAGAACAGTGAAAAACAGCAGCTATCGGTATAAAACGACGATTTGGCCTATGCTACGTTCCGAACTGGATTTTGCACAAAACACAGAAAAGTTACTAGACTCGGAAAGGGAACTTTTGGCACCGGTTACATCCCAATCCGAGTTACGAGTAAAGAGTTATGGTTAACGCAAGACAGTGGCAGATTACAAAACCTCACATGAAATCATAAAACGGTTACGGTTACGGGTTTGGGTTTGGCTAATCAGGTTCAGGTCTTAGGTGGTCACGGCTGGACTACTACCATCACCACCCACCGCCACCCCCGGCAGCGGTAGACGGCGGCAGCGGCGGCAGCAGCCGGCGGCGGTGGCGATGGTGGTTTACGGCATTCCGGCGAGACCAAACGAAAACCCGACCATCTAACCTTGCCGCACACACGCACACGCTCAACCCGAACAACCCCGCCCTCCACAGCCACTGAACCGGTGGCTCACGGCGGCGGCGCACACCGCCGGCAGCCATAGCTGCGGCAGTGGTGGGTTCTCGGCGGTCCGGCGACGACGAAACAAAACGAAAGGGAGAAGGACTTACCTTGCGACGACAATCCAGCGGTAAACACTCTCCGGCTTCCTCTCTCTCTTCCGGTCGTCTCTCTCGCTTCTCTCTCACACCCGGCAGAAACTGCGCCGGCGAAGGTGGTGGGGTTGCACGGCATCGACAAAGAAAAACCGACGAGAGGGGGGGGGGGGGGAGGGGGGAATCTCGGTCGAGAGAAACGTGAGGGAGAGACCTTAGGGTTTCTTTATTTTCTTAATCCTTTCTTCATTGCTACACACGAAACCGATGCATACCAAAAACAAATCGTGGGGCTCGGTTTGGAATGCATGGGTCGACCCTCATGCCAAGTTTTGGCCCTTAAACAAATTTGGTCCCTCAACTATCTACACACGCTCTCTAAACCCCCCACTAGAAAATTAACACATAGGGTCAACGGTGTTAACTCTCAATAACTAACAAAAGTAATCCCGAAAGGAAAACAATGAAAATTATTAATTACGCAACGAGAAAGATTTAAAAGGGAGAATATTTATACGTACCGGAACACGGGCTTTACATTTTGAAGTAATGATTTTCGTGGCTGTGATATTAAATGTTCCTACTTTTAGGCTTGCAATCATAGTTACTCCACATAAGCATCATTCATGGTACTGCACAGGGTTCAAGGATCACATTAGCTACCACGATCGGGGCACAACCGGACTCCCTCTCAGCTCATCCCGGGGTCCAAGCGGACTCCCTTCCATACGAGTAGGAAGGAAACAAATTCCATCCTACAAGCTCACCACAAATGCCCAAGGGATCATAGGATCCCGAGGTACCCTGACCCCACTGTGTAGACCGACTCAACATAGCATACACATAGCTTAACGTAAGTCACAAAGCGTGAAGTCTTTGTACATCATTTCATCTTGCTAATAGCCGTCCTTTAAAATAAAACGTACATTTCATGGAAAACATGCGTAACAGTTGGTAAAACAGTTCATGCTCATAAACGAACCATCATCAGTAAAATCATTTAACATAGTACTTCGTGTAAAAAGGGGTTTAGGGAACTCACCTGATAGCAGTAAATCTCCTAACCGCGTGTCTCGTTTCGAACCGATCTTACACCTAAATCATATCGTATAATTTAATTTGCGACATCTCGACTTCTGATCCTAGATCCTTTTCTAATCTGGACCCAAATAATTATTTCGGATCATTTGTAGAATACTGGATCATTTTGATCAATTCCGGATCTAAAATTTAGTCCAAAACTAAGTACCCAAAACAAAATAAAATTTGGGCCTCTTTTCATTAATTTCAGGATCAAAATAATACTAAGCCCAATCCATTTTTATCTCCGGTCCAAGACGCACCCACTCCGGATCATTCCCTAATGGGCCTCAGACTTATAAACAGTACCGGGTTCCACACTTTGGGCTCCTAAAAGAATTCCGGATCAGGGATTGGTTCCGGATCATGGATGGGTTCCGGATCATCACGATTTCATTCCGGATCCTTTTCGTTCCAAGCCCAACAATTTGTAAGTTCCGGCCCTTGTCTAAAAATGCATTCCGGGACTTAAGTTCCGGATCATAAGTGTCATTTGGCCTAGTTCCGATATTAAACTCTTCTGGAATCCCTTAAGGATCCGGTATCACACACTTCCGGAATTTCGATTGACGATGTCGAACCCCAGAATCAAAACCATTCCTAATTAGCCCAACATTGAGAATTTTTAACATTATATCCTCTCATAAAATGGTACGTATTAATCTTTAACATCCCAAAACCCCTAATAAACAGTTGCTTTTACCCTTTATCAATCCGATTAAGAGTTTAAACCCCATGAATGTTCTTACTTTGATTTCACAGCTCAAGCATAAAGAATGAGCCACAAATTTAACTTACCCAGCTATTTACTATGCAGGAATTAACATAGAGTGATTGATTACTTACCAAAATGGTGCCTTTCCACGAAATCGTTGCCAAGCTCTCTCTCTAATCCTTTCATGATTTTCTTCTCAGCCGCCACAATCAATGCAGGAATATTCAATAATGAAAACCTATGGATCAGTATCCCTTTTATATCTTTCTTAAATTGCAAATAGGTCCCTTAACACAAATTTTAAATTTTTAGACATTAGCCACCAAACTCTCAAACTTGCTAAAAACCTGGTTGTTACATTATGTCGTGCTAAAAAAGAGTTGGGGGTAAAAATGTAATTTGGACAAATAAGTTATTAGCAGTTTCAAATAAGTTAGAATGAATTAACTTATCAAAAACAACTTATTTGTGGTGGAGAAAAGTCATAAGTACTTTTCTTTTTTCCAATCCAAACACTAAAAATAACTTATTTGCGGTGAGAAAAAGCAATAAGCAAATAAGGCAAAAAAGTAAGCAATCTCAAACACCCATAAAATGGAAAGAAGATGAAACAAAAATCTAGAAATCAAGATGTGGTGGCAATCAAATGTGATGACTCATACAAATCCACCCACATTTTTCAAATCAAACCCCCAAAAGTTGCTAAATAACCTACAACCCCTAGACTTTTAGAACTTTAATAAAAACCAAGTTATTACAATACCCGTTCCCATCCCCACCGGGGAATATGATTACATCCTCATCCCCGTTCCCGACAGAAACAGGGATCCCCAACGGGAAATCGGGGATTTTTTCCTTGTTAATATAAAATATTGTAAATCAAATATGTTAAATACCACACTCGGTCAATATTGGTTCATGTTTAAATCTCGATTTTTTTCAAAATTTGCTTTTATAGAGTATCAAATAATTCATATGTGAACAAAGTCGCAACATCATACGTAATCGTTTGATCAAACGTTTCGCTTTCAACGTTTTTTTATCTAAAAAAAAGTAAAACAACTCAAAAAGATGTATATAAGAAGAAATGTCAAAATAATATTTCTAAATCTAAAAGATATTGAATCTAGTTCTCTATAAATAATATAATTAATAATAAACATATGCAATATACTTAATATTCGGGGACGGGGCGGGGCGGGACCACGTTACCCGGCCCCATCCCCATCCACGTTATCCTCGTCCCCATCCCCGTTCCTCGACTTTGCGGGGAATCTCCGTCCCTTCGTGAATCGTGATGAGTACACCAAGTTCCCCAATAAGGCGGGTCTCATTCCCATGCATATTCGTTTCCAACTCACCAGTATAGTATAACACTAAAAAATATAGAGGTTATCAAACTTGATATCTATGTTTAGAAGACAAATGTTGGCCTCTATAGTTAAATTAAATATCAATATTATATTGATTAGTATTTAATATACTAATTATTATTTTGTATTAAGCTTAATAATTTATTTATTGTTTTCAAACTATAAATTGCCTTTCAATAACTTAAATTCTTATTACTGGAAAAAAAACATAAACAAAAATGGAATTATGTTATATATTGATTACTGAAATTTAAAGATACATATGTAAAATTTATATAACAGATGAAATATTAAACAAAGTACAAAAATATTATTACCAAAGTTTAAAAAACACACATGATTCGCTATTTAAGGTAATATTTATAATTACAAAATTTGTCACTTTTATTTAAAAAACAAAACTTATTAAATAAATTATGTTAGGATTAAATAATAATACTTATTAATTATATGAAATAAATGCATATTATAATTATTGAATTCTACCAATATAATAATAAATTACCAATTTCTTTCATGTGGTCATATGAAAGTTTGAATTCCAAACAAAACAATTGCATGTATAGTTATTGTGGTTTCACTTTTGTTATCGATTGAGTCTCTTACCTTTAACGTTGTTAAACTTAGCTTCGTTAAATTGATAACCCTTCTCACGTCATCTTCTCAGGCATTGACCAATTTGATATCGGGTATGTTTCTCCTAAACTTCGTATCTGCACGTGTGTTGTTTGATTCGGGTACAAGTTTCTCCTTTGTGTCGGATTCTTTTTGCCAAAAGCTTTCTATGCCTACTAGTAGTTTAGAGGATGCGTTAGTGGTAGAAATAGCTAATGGTGGCCAAGTATTAATCCATGACATATTGAAGGGTTGTACCCTTGAGATTGAAGGGAAGGAGCTTCCGGTTAATTTGATCCCATGTTGATTGGAGGCTTTGATGTGGTGATCGAAATGGATTGGCTAGCGGAAAACCAAGCCGAAACTATATGCTCAAAGAAGTTGATTCGGATTCCGACTACGGATGGTGATGTAGTGATAATCTATGGAGAAAGAAGAAAGGGTGATTTGGCGGTAATCACCATGGCTAAGGCATGCAAGTACTTGGTGAAGGGATGTTCATCTTTTTTGGCATATGTGATAGATACCAAACTTGAAAAGAAGAAGCTCGATGATGTAAGGGTGGTGCACGAGTTTCCCGGTGTATTTTCGGATGACTTACCCAGTTTTCCACCCGACCATCAAGTGAAGTTTAAGATAAATTTAGTTCCGGGAGCGGCTCCGATCGCTAGAGCTCTTTATCGTTTAGCTCCATCCAAGATGCAAGAGATGATGGCGCAACTTCAAGATCTTCTAAAGAAATGATTTGTGAGACCGATCTCATCTCCTTGGGGATCATCGATCTTGTTTGTATAGAAGAAATATGGTACCTTAAGGATGTGCATCGACTATAGAGAATTGAATAAGGCAAAGATGAAGAACAAGTATCCACTTCCTATAATCGACGACTTGTTCGACCAACTTCAAGGAGTGAGGTGCTTCTCAAAGATCAATTTACGTTCGGGTTATCACCAAGTGAAAGTGAAGAAAGATGACATCCCAAAACAACATTTAGGATGCGATACAGTCATTATGAATTCTTGGTTATGCCTTGTGGTCTAACTAATGCACCGACGGTGTTCATGAATTTGATGAACCGGTGTGCCAATCATTCCTTGATAAGTCGGTGATCGTATTTATTGATGACCTTCTAGTATACTCTAAGGATGAGACGGATCACTAGCAACATCTTCGGGAAGTTTTAGAAGCCTTAAAAAAGGAGAAATTATATGTAAAATTCTCCAAATGTGATTTTTAGTTGGAATAGGTCCAATTCTTGGGACACGTTGTCATCGAGACGGGGTGAAGGTGGATCCCTCCAAGATCGAGGCTATGATTAATTGGGAACCTCCCAAGAGCCCATCAAAAATTCGAAGTTTTATGGTTCTAGCGGGTTACTATCGAAGGTTTATTCAAGATTTTTCCAAGATTGCTTCTTCATTGACAATCTTAACTCGGAAGAATGTGAAGTTCATGTGGACTGAGGTGCAAGAGAAAGCGTTTCGAACTTTACAAATAAAACTATTTGAAGCTCCAATGTTATCCCTACCCGAAGGATCCGAAGACTTTGTAGTTTATAGTGACGCGTCAAAGATGGGCTTAGGGTGTGTGTTGATGCACAGAGAAAAAGTGTTTGCCTATGCGTCGAGACAACTCAAGATTCACGAAAAAAATTACCCTACTCATGACTTGGAATTAGCGGCGGTGGTGTTTACCTTGAAATTGTGGCGACACTGCCTCTATGGCACAAAGTGTACACTCTACACGGATCATAAGAGCTTGAAGTATGCCTTTGGTAAAAAAGAGTTGAACATGAGGCAAAGGAGATTGCTCGAGCTACTTAAAGATTACGATTGTGAATTGCTCTACCACCCCGGTAAAGAAACGTAGTAGCTAACACTTTAAGTCGGAAGGACTATAGTGGTAACCTTCGGGCCAACCTTTCGAGAATTATATTGGTTTCAAGCCTCATAGTCATAGAGCGGATTAAGACGTCACAAGTTGAAGACTTGTTGGAAGAGAATCTCAAGGAGGAAGTAATGACAAAACAAAGATTTCTCTTGACGAAAGATAGCTGTGGAGTAAAACTATTCAATAGGCGTGTGGGGGTGCCTAAAATTGGAGGCAATCGGGAGCTACTTTTAGAAGACGCCCATAAGTCAAAATATTCCATCCATCCGGGAAGCATCAAGATGTATAAGGACTTGAAGTTACACTATTGGTAGCCGGTTATGCAATTAGTTGTAGCACACTGCGTAGAGCGGTATGTGACTTGTTTGCAAGTGAAAGCCAAGCACCAACGTCCCTATGGAAGTCTTCAATTCCTAGAGATACCCGAGTGGAAATGGGAAAATATTACAATGGACTTTGTGACTAAGTTGCCAAAAACCTTAAGAGGGCACGATACCATTTAGGTGATAGTTGACCGTTTGACTAAGAGTGTGCACTTTCTAGCCATGTGCGAGACACTACCAATGGACAATCTAGGAAAGTTATATATTGACGAAGTGGTTTTAAGGCATGGCGTGCCTTTGTCTAGAGTCTCGGATCGTGATAGTCGGTTCACTTCAAATTTTTTGGATGGTCTACAAAAAGAATTTGGTACATTGGCGAAATTAAGCACGACCTACCATCCCCAAACCGACGGCCAAAGTGAAAGGACAATTCAAATGTTGGAAGTTATGTTAAGACCGTGTATGGTCGATTTTGGTGGTAGTTGGGACTCTCATCTACCCTTGGTGGAATTTGCCTACAACAATAGCTACCATTCTAGTCTTGGTATGACACCATTTGAGGAATTGTATGATCGGAAGTGTAAAACCCCCGTGTGTTCGTTAGATGTGGGAGAGAAACAATTTGTCGGTCCGGAGATCGTTCAAGAGATAGCCGACAAAGTCAAATGAATACGAGACCGCTTGAAACGACTCAAGATCGGCAAAAGAGCTATGCCGACAAGAAAAGACGACCTATGGAGTTCCAAGTAGGAGATCGTGCGATGTTGAAGGTGTCTTCATGGAAAGGTATAATCCGGTTCGGAAAGTGTGGGAAGTTGAGTCCCCGTTTCCTCGGACCATTTACTATAATTAAGCAGGTAGGACTCCAAGTATATCAATTGGAAGTCCCACCAAAAATGAATGGAATTCACAACACATTCCATATTTGCTACCTTCGAAAGTGTTTAGCGGAGGAAGAAAGTGTTAATCCTCATTTGGAGATAAGAGTGGATGAAGGCAACCATTGTGGTGAAGAGGTCGATCCAATCCTAGAGAAAAAGACAAGGAAGCTTTGTCACAAGGAAGTCATAATGGTCAAAGTGCAATTGAAATATCACCGGGGTGCCAACATGACTTGGGAAGGCGAAGAGGATATGAAGCGGAGATATCCCCACTTATTTACCTAGACTAGGATTTCGAGGACGAAATCGTTTCCAAGTTGGGGAAGATTGTAACACCTAGAAAATTAGGAATTAGAAAGCTAAATCTGTAGAGTGATGTGACCACTTTTTAATCCAATACTTGGTTTTAGAAATACCTCGTGTTCTATTGTAAGTTGATTCAAGAGAAGACGGTCAGCAAAGGTCGAAAATCGGGTCTAGACACTATAGTACCCTGGTTTGTTAGTATAAGTTGAAGGTTTGTTTTGTAAAGAGGACCATTCTTGGATAATCAAAATTACGAAAGTAACCAATAAAAATAAAATGTAACGACAAATGGGTGTTGTATATTTACAAAAACCTAAAGTTAAGTTAGTGAATCAAGTCCCATAATGTAGGTACTTGTTTTGTAACTTGAAACAAATGATACATGTTGTATAGTATGGAGATATGGCTTTGTTATCCTACTTCTTGAGAAAACCTGTCACCATTTGAAGGGTTCTAAATTTTAAATATAAAGCTAATGCTAGTCTTGTTGAACGGAATTGAATGCATCTATTTTCGATCTCGAAGATGCTTCGGATTTAGAAGAAAACCAGAAATTGAAAGGGACGAATTTTCTAGATTGTTTGGACTTTGGTTCGGAATAATTTTGACGGTTGATGGAACTTTAAGGTTAATAAGGTGAGTTTTCTTTTAACCATTTTCAACTGAAATGCATATATTGACAAACGTTTATTCATTTAAATGTTGCATCATATTGGTACAATTGGTTTACGATTAGTAATCGTGATAACATATTTGTTACATGTGATTTATTATTATTGCATGTAAGATGATTTATTGATTCGTGGGTTAAAGGGACTTTTACAACAGAAGCTCAGATGCGTGTGAGACTGTAGTGGTCCGCACAGGGGATATATATATATATATATTTGGCCCACGAATATGTTTTGTGTGGTGAGCCACTGCCGATATTGATCGTGGTCTTATTGAAGTATGCGTGTTTATGCTCTCGTATATGTTTCGTGTAGTGAGCCACCGTTGATATTGTCTTCGGTATTATTGAGGTGTGCGTTATTTTGAAAAGTGACTGTTGTGGTTAGTTGCCTTGGGAGGGATATGTTAAAACACTGAGTTGTTGTTCAATCTTGACATTTCTTGGTTCTTCTTTTAATTGGGTCTGTTTGGTCAAGTTGTAGGTTCCAAGGGCTAAAGTGTAAGTTCACTAGATCATGAAGTGATGCGCCTCATATGTTGCTGAACTTAAAGGGTAGCTGAGCTATTCTTCTATTCTGGAGGGACTGAAGTTGCAATATTGAAGAAAATATATAAAGAGGCGTGATTTGGGGTTTTGCACGATCAGATTACATTTTTCATTCTTACATTCTTCTTTTCCATTACATTCTCTCTCTCTCTCTAGTTAATTTTCTCTCTCTAGTTCTTTATATTGTAACTAGATTTCTTTCATTTCTTTTGTATTACATTCTCTTTTTTAAATAAAGTTCTAGATAAATCAATGTTATGTTTTTCTACGGGAAGTAATGCTTGTGGGGCCTACTTGATGATTAATTGATTTAAAGAATTTATGTGAAATGATTTTTACTAATTGTTTACTCACCAGACCACATGGTCTTAACCCTCATTTTGTTTTCCAAAACTATGCATTTCAAGTGAATTTATATTGAGATTTCTAGTTTAGGAAAAAGGTAGTTCAGAGTGAATTACCGGTTCGCTAGTATTGATCGGGTTGTTTATATTTTGTTATTAGTTAGGTGATCATAGATCAGTAAGGATCTAAATCTCCGGTTAGAATTCATTATTGTGGTTAGAGTTATTTCTTACCATCGTTGTACTTGAGGTGATTCTGGGAAGATTATTGAAGCCGATTTATGTTCAGTTTGAGTATTGGTTGGTTTCCTATATGGTTTTTGAGGTTATTATTGGAAATCAGATCGTTACAGATGGTATCAGAGCCTTAGTTTAAGTGAACTAAGTGGTTGATAGCCTAGACTTAAGCTGATGGGCAGTATTTGTTGATTTTATCACTACCGATATAAGAGTTTGATGTTTATGAGATTTTCTTGGCATAGAAAAGTGGTTTACGGGAGATAGGTCTTACTAGTATTTCCCTTAGATTTGAGAACTTAAGTCGTGAAATGAATTTATATTATTTGTATTTTATTAGTTGGTATTTTTTTCGGTTGCATGAGGTGATAACGGGTTTATCGTTAGGATTTGATTTGTGTTGATTTTTAGGATTCATGTCGGTATGAGTCATGGTTGTGATGTCTATTGGGGTGATTGAAGTATTTAAGAATTATGTCTTATCTGAGTTCAAGAAAAATTGAGGCGCAATAAAAATTTATCTGAGCTTGATGTTGATGTATTGTTTTGTATCGCGAAAGCGTCATCTATTGAATGTCTAAAGAATGTCATGATTATTGTGGTATGACATTGTAGTATGACCGTTAGTTGGTTGATAAATTGGCATTGTATGCCAAAGTATACGTGTAAGTCTTTGATTAGTTATCGAGTTTTGCGGTTATGTCAAGTAATGGCATTAGATTATTCGGTGACATCTATTATGATCTGATTTTTGTTGGAATGTTTTTGGTGGGAAGTCAATGTGGGAAAGTAAAGTCAATTAAGATGTCAAAATTTATTGGCAATTATATGCATATGTTAGAATGAGAAGTGAAGATTTCAATAGTGTTTATTATATATTTAGTGAAAAAAAATTCATGTCCTTATGGTTATATTGTACTTATGGATGAGCTTTATTTTATTCTGAGTCGACATTGATAGAATGTCATATTCGGTTGATTAATGGTGTGTAGTATATGTTTATGAATTTTGAGTTGAAATGTTGAAATATTCATTGAGTATAAAGGAATCCAAATGGTTTGGTTGACCCATATTGGAGATCGATAACTACGTTGTATTTCGGATTAATTCGTATTATTCATGATGATTGGGTGTGCTAGAATTGTCGAGTATCTTGATTATGGATATTGGAGGAACCGTTTGGTTAAATTTAATCTAGCAAGTGGATAGGTGGATTTGGTGTTTGATCTTGTTTTAAGTTCGTTTAAGTAATGATGAGTGATCATTGGTATATTATGATAGTGTGGGAAAGTGAAAATGGTATTTTGAAATAAGGGGTTTTGATAAAAGTAAGAAAGTTGTCGAGTGATATAGAAATTGTACAAGTTATGTTTAAAAATTGTCTTTTGTTGGGTATATTTACTCCTTGGGAGAATATGAGAAAGAGCTTTAGTGAAATTTCTAGCTAGATGTTTGGTAAATTATTTCAGTTGATCGAATCTACGACTTGCAATTTGTTAGCAAGTTTTATATTGAAAGTGTATCATTTAAGTTTTCGAAAATGCTTGGTAAAAAGTGATAGAATGTGGTGTTTGATGAAAAAGACCGTCATAATCAATTAGCCTTGGTGTGGTAAATGTTCCGAGTGTTTTTCTTTTAGTTTTTAATGTTATATTATTTGGATTAGTGTTGGGTGGGCAGGGGTTGCATCTTTTTGTGAAGTAAGTAATTTTCGAGTTATTTTAAAAATTGTGGGTTTGGTGGAATTCCGATTATGTTTGTTTTAAGTTGTGGATCGGCTTTGAGTGGTGGCTTATTTGGGTAATGTTTGGGTACTATTGAAAATAGCATGTTTGTTCGTTAAGGGATTCTTGGTTTTGAATTTGAGTGAAAATGCAAGAATGATCTTGTGTTAAGATATTGCATTAAGTGAGTATTATGGTTAATCGGGAGTTTATGTTTGTTGTGGTGTAAAGTTAACAAATAATTCTTTCTTTTATAAAATTGCAACTGTTTGTGGTACCCAAATTATACGCGTTTTAAAGTCCGTAAATGCAGATGTGGATAGTGTTCGGTGTGCATTTTAAATTTCTAAATTTGGAGTATTGAGTTATTTAAAGATGAGAAATAAGATGATTTTGTTTTCCGGTACTTGATCAAGGTTGTGATTATAGCAATTATTTTGTTTTTATGAGTTTAATCAGGGCTGCACAGTGAAAGCGTGGCGATTTGTTGGTATTCGTGTAGCGGTTTGAAAGATTGTTCCACCTAGGATCAATCGAGTTTTTTTTAGGATCATGCGAAAGTCCTGTTGGTATTCCTTAATGCATCGAAATGATGGGAAAGTTTGATCTAATTTTGGTAATCAGTTACCTTACCTTGTTGTTTAAATGAATTTCGGGACGAAATTCTATTAAGGGGGAGAATTTGTAATACCCCAGTTTGTTAGTATAAGTTCAAGGTTTGTTTTGTAAAGAGGACCATTCTTGGATGATCAAAATTAGGAAAGTAACCAATAAAAATAAAATGTAACGACAAAGGGGTGTTGTATATTTACAAAAACCTAAAGTTAAGTTAGTGAATCAAGTCCCATAATGTAGGTACTTGTTTTGTAACTTGAAACAAATGATACATGTTGTATAGTATGGAGACGTGGCTTTGTTATCCTACTTCTTGAGAAAACGTGTCACCATTTGAAGGGGTTCTAAAGTTTAAATATAAAGCTAATGCTAGTCTTGTTGAACGGAATCGAATGCATCTATTTTCGATCTCAAAGATGCTTAAGATTTAGAAGAAAATCAGAAAGTGAAAGGGACGAATTTCCTAGATTGTTTGGACTTTGGTCCGGAATAATTTTGGCGTTGATGAAACTTTATGGTTAATAAGGTGAGCTTTTTTTAACCATTTTCAACTGAAAGGTATATATTGACAAACCTTTATTCATTTAAATGTTTCATCGTATTGGTACGATTGTTTACGATTGATAATCATGATAACAATATTTGTTACATGTGATTTATTATTATTCCATGTAAGGTGATTTATTGATTCGTATGTTAAAGGGACTTTCACAACAGAAACTCGTATGCGTGTGTGTAATGGTCCGCACACGAGGGATATATATATATATATATATATATATATATATATATATATATATATATATATGGTGCGTTTCTTTTGCAAACCAAACAATTTGTACAAACTTTGCAAACAACTATATTAGGCAACAACATATATATTTATGGTAATTATTATTATTCATTAATAATGATTGTGATATATATGGAAGATGATTAAGTTCATTAATTATGATCATGACTTTATATTAGAAAACATAATAAAATCAGATATTTATTAGACTTGATGAACGGCTAAGATTGATTTGTATAATTTGTACGAATTGCTTGGTTTGCAAAAGAAACGCACCCTATATATATATATATATAGATAGATAGATAGATAGATAGATAGATAGATAGATAGATAGATAGATAGATAGATAGATAGAGGCTCACTAAATTGTAAACCATGAAATTAGTGTAAACTATGAAACCTAATCTAGACCATATATTGATTATTTTAATCAATGAAATCGGTGGCAAAATAGTCCAAATTGAATTACGAAAACGCCAAATACGGTAATCAAATTAAGAAACACAATTGGAAACAAATACATTACCGTGAAATTAGGGATCCACGTCGATCCATTCCATATTCCACGGCCACAAGAATCCAAAATCAAATCAAGTTTCTATGAAACCGTATTCGACTAAGTATACACCACGGTTTCATAACAACTTGGTCATAGCAATTTTCACATGTGAAAAAAGTAGTATATATGTGAAACAAATATTTTCATGGGAAATACATCATCAAACAAGTTAAATAAACATGAAATCATACTAAATAAAAAAACGTAGACATAATACCTATGAAAACAATAAACTAATAATTATAATACCTACGAAAACTTAATAGTTTCATATAATACCTATGAAAACTTAACAGTTTCATAAAATCTGCAAGAACATCGTTAACCACCATGTCATCATGTATGGTTTGTTCTTCGTTTTTTCTTCTTCTATGTTATTCGCCATGATGACGGCAAGTGGAAACAAAGAGAAAAATCGAAATTGGTACGAAAATCTGGAACAAAAAACAGTTATGGGGATGAAGATGGTTTTTCAAAACTGTTCAATGAAGAAGATGATGATGCATAATCGGATATCATCAAAAAAAATAAAAATATATCACTTCCTAAAATAAAGGATAGTTATCCTTAATTATGTAATTTCCGAAATAAAAAAAAAGTGTGAAAGACTAATTTACTCTTAATGACATGTTAATCTAGATTAAAAATGAATGGCTAGGATGGGTTTGCATAGTTTACACACATTTATAGGTTTACATTTTATTATCCCTATATATATATATTTGGCCCACGAATATGTTTTGTGTGGTGAGCCACTGTCGGTATTGAACGTGGTCTTATCAGAGTGTGCGTGTTTATGCTCTCGAATATGTTTCGTGCAGTGAGCCACTATTGATATTGACTTCGGTATTGTTGAGGTGTGCGTTATTTTGAAAAACAACTGTTGTGGTGAGTTGCCTTGGGAGGGATGTAGTGCTTGTGGAGCCTACTAGATGATTATATGATTAAAAGAATTTATGTGAAATGATTTTTACTGAGTGTTTACTGACAAAGATTTACTCACTAGACCATATGGTCTAACACTCCTTTTGTTTTCCAAAACTATACATTTCAAGTGAAGTTATATTGAGATTGCTAGTTTGGGCAAAAGGTAGTTCAGAGTGAATGCAATTACCAGTTCGCTAATATTGATCGGGTTGTTTATATGATGTTATTAGTTGGGTGATCATAGATCGGTAAGGATCTAAATCTCCAGTTATAATTCATTATTGTGGTTAGAATTATTTCTTACCATCGTGGTACTTGAGGTGATTCTTGAAAGATTATTGAAGTCGATTTATGTTCAGTTTGAGAATTGGTTGGTTTCTATATTTATTGTCAATATATGGTTTTTGAGGTTATTATTGGAAATTGGGTCATTACAGACACCTCAGGCGACAATGCCAGCGAGAGTGCCATTGTGGCACAATCGCCAGGCAAAGTCGTCGCCCCTTAGATGCTCGCGGTATACACTCGGCAAGAGTGTCTGACGAAAGTGACATTGGTCACAACTGCAAGGCATACTCACGGGGACAGAGTGTTGCTCGGTACATTTTCTGCAATGTTGTAGGCGAGAGTGCCCAAGGGCACAATCACCGGGCATACTCGTCGTTGGTCCCTGTGGTATTTATTTGACGAGTTCTCTTCTCTTTTAATTTATTACACTTCCTACTCTCTTCCAAACTTTCCCAAACCGAACCTACCTTCTTAAATACGATTCCCATAGCATTTAAACTTGAATTTGGAGCTTTAAAGTGGATTTTTACCACCAAGTGAAGATTTATAAGTCTCATCAAGATCCTACAACTCTTCTTCTTCACCAAGAAAGTCTTCAAGTTTCTAGGTTTTATCATAAACCTAATTTGTGACTCAAACTAACTTTCTTGATCACATTTTGTAAGTCCCATAATTGAAGCAACAATCAAGAATACTCCATAAAGATTGAATAGAAATAGGCAAGAAGAACAATTTGTTGAATGATCTCTATTCGTATGCTTTACAATACAATGGAGGGAGAATTTCTCTAATACAAACGTTTCTCACAACTCACTGTGAAGTGTGTGTGATCACAAAATATCTCAAATGATAAAACTAGCCCAAGACCTTTATTTATAGGTCCATATCACAAGACATGGGCCCAAGCCCATTTAACTCTCATCAAACTCCCAAAGCCCAAAAGACTAATAAAGCTAATTACAATACATTTGACTTTCATTGACTTTACATGAACTTTATAAAACTTTCTATATAATTGGGGCTTTCTAGACCCAACAATCTCCCCCTAAAGTTTTATAAAGAAAGCATCTTCAAATGATCTCCCCCTTGATTTCTTTGAAAACTTTAATGTTGCATATCTTCACGCCTGGCAAATCTATCCAAGCTCCCCCTCAAAATTTGCTCTTCTTCTTCACAAATTACAACTTTAAAATCGAATTCAATATGCAATAAGCTCGACTGAAACCACCTCAGTTTATAATTAAGAATTCGTCCTTGAAATTCGAGTTGTATGACCATTAAGCTCAAGAGCTTAATCCATTAAGATCATAGGAGGGAGTGTCACAATAAACTTCATTAACTCAGCTTGGATCCACAAAAAATAGAAGATAGAACATCATTCTGAAAATTGGGAGAAATATCGTGAAAAACGTTGCTTCGGTCCAGCAGCTATACACTGACTTTGACACAGAATCTGACCAATAAGCACATCGATTCAGAACAAACTCAAAACATGAAAAATGTTCATCTGTGTCTTAGAAATCCAGTGCATTTGAAATCGTCAAATTTGGAGCATCGAGGAGGGAGTTCTGATCAAAATATGACAGGTGTGCAAATCTGTCAAGTTTCACATTTTTGCTTTGAAAAGACCAAGTGTTACTTCTGAATGGACATATTAGAATTCTGAGTATGCATGATTGCTCTGAAAATACTAAGTGTAAGTTATGATTACTCTTAGTCAGAATTCTGAATGGCCTTTGTTGAAATTCTGACTACACAAGAATGTTCTGAGAAAGCTTAAGTGTAATTCTGATCACTCTTAATCATAGTTCTGAACACTCATGATCAGAAATCTGATTAAACAAGATCTGAACTTGAAGACTTAGAATTTTGAAGTTTGCCAAAAACTCAGAATAAGAACGATCACAACTCTGAATAGCCTTGATCAAAATTCTGAATAGTCTGTCCCTTAACTCCATTTTGTTCTCAATCTGATTTATGAACAGGTCTGATTAAACTGAGAAATCTGGACAACTTAATCTGAGTTCTGATTAGCTTTTGAACATCTCACGATCTGGCTTCTGAGTTCACTTAAACTTCTGAGGAGACACCCAAATCTGATTGTACATGATCAGAATTCTGATTAAACACAATCTGATAAAACTTCAAAGACTTGATTCTGAACATACTTGAATTGGACTCTGAACATAACTTCTGAATACGCTGCAAGTAATTTCTGATTACACAGGACTTAAAATCTTGAATAAACAACATCAAATTCTGGATATACATCCAATAGTTTCTTGGATCAGCATAAAAATCTCTGACAGCAAACACTCTGATCTGACAGCAAACAACTTACTGTTTGTTCGAAATTGACAGCAGAAATGTTATGAATTGAGCAGCAGCCATAGTTTTCTATTTTTATACTTAACAAACATCAACATGCAACTTTCTGGAATCAGCTCATCTAGCTTTCTGGAATCAGCAGCAACTGTTTAGAACACCAAGCAAATTCTGTTTTGAATTCTGAAGACTTTTACAACAGCTTTATTAAGCCATTTGACAGCGATAAACATTAATTTTTGGTTCAGATTTCTGTTTTAAACAGCTTCAATCAGCACCAAACTATTTTGACAGCTAGCAAACAACATCAATTTTCTGTTTTAACAGCACACGGACAGCCTTGACAACAAACATCACGTTCTTTTCTTTTACAACAACATGATTAAGCTGCTTTCTGTTTTGGACAGCAACTGTTTGACAGCAATAAACAACCCCATAAAATTCTGTTTTAAATCACACAGCAGCAAAATCTATTTGCAGTTAGGCTTATTGTGGACATCAAGATTTCTGTTGCAACAACTTTTTGAACAACTGCAACTTAATTGGAACAGCACTAAGGTGTTTTGACAACAGTAAACAATATCTTGTAGAATTCTGCTTGGACATTTTAATCAACAACAATAAGCATGACTTGAATAATTTTCTTTGAAGAAAACCAATCTGTCTTGGCCTCGATACAAATTCCTCCATTAATCACAAAAACCTTCTGTCCAAATAATGATCAGATTAAACCTTTTCTTTGACTATTGAAATTCAGATTACCAAGATTTGTTCTATACAAAACATCATCCCATTGTAGATCCCTTAAATCACCAACATGTTTGTCTTAATACCAAATAAATCCATTGATCCTCCTCCAATAAAAACAAGTAATCACCAATCAAATTGATGTAGAACGATAAGCCGATCTCCATAACATTTTTAGAACAAAAATGGCAGAAAATCAAGTTTCTGGTTAATCACTCCAGAAAGTTGATTGTGAGCAATTGAAGATCTAAATTCCTTTCAGATCTGACTTTTATCAAATCAAAACAACTGTAGACATTTCATCGAGCATTTGGCGTGCAGAAACTGATTTAGACGTAGATCAAGAATATCTACCTTCTTTTCTTTATCAAAACCATCAAGATCTATAAATTCTTCCTCCAAAACTTAAAATCAATCTTCAAGATGAAAGAAATCACAGCATATTACCTTGAATTGTAGCACTCGATTAAGAACGATCTTGAATCACCAAATCTTGAAACTAGATCTTGACATCTTGAATTGTTGCAAAGATAATCATATCGAATGAAAATTGATTCGATGTGGCTCTGATACCAATTGTAAGTCCCATAATTGAAGCAACAATCAAGAATACTCCATAAAGATTGAATAGAAATAGGCAAGAAGAACAATTTGTTGAATGATCTCTATTCGTATGCTTTACAATACAATGGAGGGAGAATTTCTCTAATACAAACGTTTCTCACAACTCACTGTGAAGTGTGTGTGATCACAAAATATCTCAAATGATAAAACTAGCCCAAGACCTTTATTTATAGGTCCATATCACAAGACATGGGCCCAAGCCCATTTAACTCTCATCAAACTCCCAAAGCCCAAAAGACTAATAAAGCTAATTACAATACATTTGACTTTCATTGACTTTACATGAACTTTATAAAACTTTCTATATAATTGGGGCTTTCTAGACCCAACAATCTCCCCCTAAAGTTTTATAAAGAAAGCATCTTCAAATGATCTCCCCCTTGATTTCTTTGAAAACTTTAATGTTGCATATCTTCACGCCTGGCAAATCTATCCAAGCTCCCCCTCAAAATTTGCTCTTCTTCTTCACAAATTACAACTTTAAAATCGAATTCAATATGCAATAAGCTCGACTGAAACCACCTCAGTTTATAATTAAGAATTCGTCCTTGAAATTCGAGTTGTATGACCATTAAGCTCAAGAGCTTAATCCATTAAGATCATAGGAGGGAGTGTCACAATAAACTTCATTAACTCAGCTTGGATCCACAAAAAATAGAAGATAGAACATCATTCTGAAAATTGGGAGAAATATCGTGAAAAACGTTGCTTCGGTCCAGCAGCTATACACTGACTTTGACACAGAATCTGACCAATAAGCACATCGATTCAGAACAAACTCAAAACATGAAAAATGTTCATCTGTGTCTTAGAAATCCAGTGCATTTGAAATCGTCAAATTTGGAGCATCGAGGAGGGAGTTCTGATCAAAATATGACAGGTGTGCAAATCTGTCAAGTTTCACATTTTTGCTTTGAAAAGACAAAGTGTTACTTCTGAATGGACATATTAGAATTCTGAGTATGCATGATTGCTCTGAAAATACTAAGTGTAAGTTATGATTACTCTTAGTCAGAATTCTGAATGGCCTTTGTTGAAATTCTGACTACACAAGAATGTTCTGAGAAAGCTTAAGTGTAATTCTGATCACTCTTAATCATAGTTCTGAACACTCATGATCAGAAATCTGATTAAACAAGATCTGAACTTGAAGACTTAGAATTTTGAAGTTTGCCAAAAACTCAGAATAAGAACGATCACAACTCTGAATAGCCTTGATCAAAATTCTGAATAGTCTGTCCCTTAACTCCATTTTGTTCTCAATCTGATTTATGAACAGGTCTGATTAAACTGAGAAATCTGGACAACTTAATCTGAGTTCTGATTAGCTTTTGAACATCTCACGATCTGGCTTCTGAGTTCACTTAAACTTCTGAGGAGACACCCAAATCTGATTGTACATGATCAGATTTCTGATTAAACACAATCTGATAAAACTTCAAAGACTTGATTCTGAACATACTTGAATTGGACTCTGAACATAACTTCTGAATACGCTGCAAGTAATTTCTGATTACACAAGACTTAAAATCTTGAATAAACAACATCAAATTCTGGATATACATCCAATAGTTTCTTGGATCAGCATAAAAATCTCTGACAGCAAACACTCTGATCTGACAGCAAACAACTTACTGTTTGTTCGAAATTGACAGCAGAAATGTTATGAATTGAGCAGCAGCCATAGTTTTCTATTTTTATACTTAACAAACATCAACATGCAACTTTCTGGAATCAGCTCATCTAGCTTTCTGGAATCAGCAGCAACTGTTTAGAACACCAAGCAAATTCTGTTTTGAATTCTGAAGACTTTTACAACAGCTTTATTAAGCCATTTGACAGCGATAAACATTAATTTTTGGTTCAGATTTCTGTTTTAAACAGCTTCAATCAGCACCAAACTATTTTGACAGCTAGCAAACAACATCAATTTTCTGTTTTAACAGCACACGGACAGCCTTGACAACAAACATCACGTTCTTTTCTTTTACAACAACATGATTAAGCTGCTTTCTGTTTTGGACAGCAACTGTTTGACAGCAATAAACAACCCCATAAAATTCTGTTTTAAATCACACAGCAGCAAAATCTATTTGCAGTTAGGCTTATTGTGGACATCAAGATTTCTGTTGCAACAACTTTTTGAACAACTGCAACTTAATTGGAACAGCACTAAGGTGTTTTGACAACAGTAAACAATATCTTGTAGAATCCTGCTTGGACATTTTAATCAACAACAATAAGCATGACTTGAATAATTTTCTTTGAAGAAAACCAATCTGTCTTGGCCTCGATACAAATTCCTCCATTAATCACAAAAACCTTCTGTCCAAATAATGATCAGATTAAACCTTTTCTTTGACTATTGAAATTCAGATTACCAAGATTTGTTCTATACAAAACATCATCCCATTGTAGATCCCTTAAATCACCAACATGTTTGTCTTAATACCAAATAAATCCATTGATCCTCCTCCAATAAAAACAAGTAATCACCAATCAAATTGATGTAGAACGATAAGCCGATCTCCATAACATTTTTAGAACAAAAATGGCAGAAAATCAAGTTTCTGGTTAATCACTCCAGAAAGTTGATTGTGAGCAATTGAAGATCTAAATTCCTTTCAGATCTGACTTTTATCAAATCAAAACAACTGTAGACATTTCATCGAGCATTTGGCGTGCAGAAACTGATTTAGAAGTAGATCAAGAATATCTACCTTCTTTTCTTTATCAAAACCATCAAGATCTATAAATTCTTCCTCCAAAACTTAAAATCAATCTTCAAGATGAAAGAAATCACAGCATATTACCTTGAATTGTAGCACTCGATTAAGAACGATCTTGAATCACCAAATCTTGAAACTAGATCTTGACATCTTGAATTGTTGCAAAGATAATCATATCGAATGAAAATTGATTCGATGTGGCTCTGATACCAATTGTAAGTCCCATAATTGAAGCAACAATCAAGAATACTCCATAAAGATTGAATAGAAATAGGCAAGAAGAACAATTTGTTGAATGATCTCTATTCGTATGCTTTACAATACAATGGAGGGAGAATTTCTCTAATACAAACGTTTCTCACAACTCACTGTGAAGTGTGTGTGATCACAAAATATCTCAAATGATAAAACTAGCCCAAGACCTTTATTTATAGGTCCATATCACAAGACATGGGCCCAAGCCCATTTAACTCTCATCAAACTCCCAAAGCCCAAAAGACTAATAAAGCTAATGACAATACATTTGACTTTCATTGACTTTACATGAACTTTATAAAACTTTCTATATAATTGGGGCTTTCTAGACCCAACACATTTCTCATGTGTATGAACATAAATCTCATTTTTGAGAATTTTGGGAGATCTAGGGTTTTGGAATTCTTAATTTTTTTTATCAAAGTATGTAGTAAATGTGTTCTAAACATATCTTTACAGTGTTAAATGGTGATGGACACTCTTTCGCTCATATTAATTTTGGAAAAATAACTAGGTCAAACTAGGATTTTACGAACTCTTGAAGATTTTGATGAGATAAAGGTGGATGGTGACTTATATGCTTATAAGATTATATTTCTTAAGTATTGTTGAGTTTTGGAAAGAAATGAGTATTTCTAGATTCATAATATTTTGGTATGACTTGATATTTGAGTGTGGTCTTCATGGTAACTACACATGGGTGCGTTGAATATTGGGAATGCATATATGGAAAGTATTTGGTGTTATGTTATAGATCCATAGGCATAAAGGTCAATTTTATTTGTTATATATGAGTGGTTGGTTGTTTCCACTCATTAACTAGATATGGGTAATGAATCACTAGAGGACTCAAACTATACACCGTGGGTGGTTGATCTTGATGACCGTGTGACCCATAATAATTTCATTTTAGAAAATGAGCATATCTTAGTGTATTGGAGGAATCGATCTCTAGACCATGGGTGGTTGAACTCGATGACAAATGTACTATAATAGATGCTCTAAGCATGAACTCTTGGCCTACTTTTGTGTTTCACCACGTTCAATGGAAATTGGGTCTCTCCCATCATTGTAGGTTATATCTTGGAACTAATGGTCTTTATATGGAGTAAATGAAGTTTGGGACTTAACCAAGTTTATGAAATATTATCTTTATTTTTTACTCGTTCTATTTTATAAACGGTTTGTTCTCACTAGGCTTTAGCCTAACACTTTTTCTTAAAAATTATGTGTATATCAGGTCATTCAGCGGTGGGATTCCTCAGGCTTGAGTGGAGAGTCAAGTCGCCGAAATCGGCATTTTTTGGTGAAGTATAGCAATGGCTTCCTTTTGGATTTGAACAAGATTCTTTTGGATAAGAGATGGGAACACCCGTATTTAATATAAGCTAGTCTAGTTTAGATTAGTAGGTTGTCTAAACTTACCTCTTATGCTTTTGACTTGTAAACGCCTTACTATTTCCCCATTTTCGGGAGATGATTCATTTATATTTAGAATGTCATGTTTTACAATTATTCATATTTAAATTCACCTATTTTTAGGGTGTTACAGGAAGCATTCAAAGCACCATCAACAATCTGAATTTCACCTTCAAACATTTACTCTCAAGCTTGAAGATCTGAAATATTATTGTATAATTTAATTTCTGGCATTTGTATCTTATCTTGTATTTCATTTCAAGTATTTCATTTCTTCCCACTGTCTGCCCACCGTGGCAACAATTTTTAGTTTTAATTGAAAGCAAGTATTTTCCAAGTATTTCTCTGCTTCTACTTGTTGGGTCACCAAAAATTTGAAGATGACCTCCTGATCTCCTTACATACTTTGAAAAACATCTTTTACACTTAGAGAAAATTTTAGATGGCTCTTTGTAAATGCTTAGTCATACTGTCAAAGTTCGGTGAAGTCAAAGATCAGCCGAAATCAAGAAGAAGTAAGTCTACCAATGCGGATTGAAGATGGACTTCTCAACCCAAACTAAGATGTCTCACCGATTGTCTCCATGAAAATCGGTGAGATCATCAAACAAGAGAATCCTCCCTTATCTCCTTGCCACGAAGACTTTCATCATAATAGGTAACATTTGATATCTCACCGATTTTGTCCATGACAAATCGGGGGGATCCTTAAAATAGGAGGATCCTCTCATGACTCCTTCCTAAGAAGACTCTCACCTACTTTGTCTATGACAAATCGGTAGGATCCTCAAATAGGAGGATCCTCCCTTGTGTCTTTGCTAAAAGGATTTCTCTTCAAAGAAGGAATGTCTGGGTATGGAAGAAAAAGGTTCATTTGTCTTTTTTCCCATTCTTAGATATTGTCACCATCAAACCTTTCTAGCATCGTAGGAAAAGACACATCAACTTTTGAGAGTCAAACCTAACCTTTAAATGATATAGTGACAAGTGTCCCATGCATCAAATACTCATGACACTATATAAAGATGAAGACTTCTCCATGAAGATTACAACTCTTGAAGATTACTCTGTGCTCAAGACATTCTGCTCCTTTCTCTCTTTGAACTTTATAGCTTTCAATCTTTGTGTTTTAGAAGTTGTTTACTTTTCAGTATTACTTTGTGAAGATTGTTAGAATAGATTTTATATGTTCTTTCCACAACAATCTAATTGTTTAATGTGTTCTATGTGTAATTCTTGATTTGAATATTTTCAATAAAAGAATTAATTAAAGTGAAAAAATTGTGTATTGTATTCAAACCCCCCCCCCCTCTACAATACCCGTTCTTGTTCTTATTAGCCATCTGGGACTAACAAGTGGTATCACAACAGAAAGTTTAATTTCAATAAACTTGATCTAAAAATGGCTGCTTCTTTTTCCAATACTGAAGCTTTCTCTCAAAACATTTTTTCCTGAATATGGCTCTATAGCCAAACCCCCAAGTTTAACCACAACAACTTTTATCTGTGGAAAAGACGGATGGTGCTTTTCATGGAAGGAGTGGATAGTAGATATTCAACCATTCTCAGTGAGGGACCCACTGTCCGTAGAGTCTGGT
The DNA here is from genome assembly GCA_033807775.1 of Saussurea involucrata. Classification (NCBI taxonomy): domain Eukaryota; kingdom Viridiplantae; phylum Streptophyta; class Magnoliopsida; order Asterales; family Asteraceae; genus Saussurea; species Saussurea involucrata. The sequence goes on from CM066316.1 coordinate 5,142,089, forward strand.
CTCGCTATGAAACCAAAAAATCCGGTAACGAAGTTGTTAACAAAGATGATTCTGATGATTCCTCTGATGAAGAAAAATCTGCTGCTACTGGTCGTTACATTCTTAAGAATCCCAAGAAATATACTGATGAAGAAAAACGTCTTGTGTCTCTTGATTCTAAAGTCAGAACTATCATTGCTCTCTCTCTTCCTGATGAAGTGTATCACTCTCTAGTAAATTTCTCTACTGCCAAAGAGATGTGGTCCACTCTGTGTGTTTTGTACGAAGGTACAAATGAAGTTAAAAAGAGCAGAAAGATTATTCTTGTTATAAAATATGAACTCTTTTCCTATGAGAAAGGAGAATCTCTCTCCAACTACTATAACCGCTTTAACAGTCTTCTTAATGACTTAAAGCTGTTAGGTAGAGTGTATGACAATGAGGAAGTCCTGTGCAAGTTTATGGACTGTCTTCCTGATTTTTGGGAATATATATGTACTTGTATAAAGACAACCAAGGATCTTGTTCATATGCCTCTCACCGTTCTTTATGGAACTCTTTTCAACTATGAGCAGACTAAGCTGCAAAGGAAGTCTGTCATCATAGATATAAAGGGCTCTTCTATAGCTCTCTTAAGTGACTCTTTCAAAAGAACTAAGTGTATTCCAAGAATCACCTACCCATCGGACTCTGACCATGATAGTCAAGAAGATACCAATGAGCATTCATAAGCATATCTTAGTGATGCTGAGGATGAATGTGAGGAAACTTCAGTTGACAAGTTATCAGATGGAATAGCCATGTTGGATGGGTATTCTAAATCCAAATCTCACCTCTCTTCTGGAAAATCTAAGTTTAGTAGAAAATCCTCCTCTTCTCTCTCCAACCACTCCTCTTTGGACAAAACTAATTGGGGAATATTTTAATTGTGGTAAAAGGGTCATTTTGCCTCTGAGTGCAGAAGTAAACACCTTGAAAGACCCATAACTTCTTCCTCAAACTGATTTTCCTCAAAATCTGGAAGATCTTCCCAAATATTTGGCCAACCTCTCTCTTCGGCAAATTCTGACAGGGCTGAAAGATACAAAGAAAAACACAAGAGAGAAAAGGAAAGAAATGAAAGACTTGTCAGAAAAGGAAAGGGTATGCCTGCTAAAACTCATGACTTGGCAGATGAACCCACATCTGAAAGTGAGAATTACATGTCAAATGTGTGCTTCATGGCCAAGATAAATGACTTAGATGATCCAGAAGATCACCCTCCTTCAACTGCTCTTGTATCAGCTAAGTGCCTCTCCTCCTCATCACAGGTACATCCATTTCTATCTCTTTTTTATGCTGAAAGGAATGAAGCATTTGATTCTTTAACCATTGATCTTTATGATGCTAAAACTGCTAAGAAAAAGGCAAATGCTCAGATAAAATCTATTTCCTCTCAACTTCAAATATGTCTCTCTCAACTGGAACAATTTGACAAAAGTTAAGGTTGAGATTGAAGATCTAAAATCCGTCAACTTTATTCTTGCCAATGAGAAAAACAAAATATTTAAACGTTTTCAAAATGAGCAAGAAATTGTGAGAAAATGGACTAGCTCTTCCAAAAATCTAGAAAAGATTTTTCAAGATCAGATTTTTTGTGATGACAAAACTGGTTTAGGCTTTGGAAAAATGGAAATTGACCAATCTTCAAAATCTCATGCTCCCACCTCATGTGCTTCACCTACTTTTTGTGAAACCTCCGATTCTAGTTCCATTGGGTATGTGTCCATGAATTCTAGTGAATTGACTGATGCTTTAAAATTTGGAATATTTATAAAGGCAAAATATATCATCTCCTTTCCAAATGAAGAAGCTCAAGATTCCAATGACTTTTCCAAACCTATCCATGATTTTCAAAAAATCTTGACTTTAGATGAAGCATCCTCCTCTGAACCCATGCCTTCTAAAATTCTCAAAAGAAATTTTCCAACTCTAACAAAATTCTTTCTACATCTGAAAAAGGCAAGTCTTTGTCTGCCGACCTTTTCTTGAAAATAAAATCCTCAGATTTTTCCAAAACTAAATTTGTGGCTTCCTCCACCGATTTTGTTCCCCGGTCTGTGAACATCAAAATGTCCAATTCAAAAGTTAAGATTTCTTTCCTCCCAAATTCTGAAAATGGAATCTTAGGTCCTGCACCCCAACTCTTTGATACTTCATCAAAGTCTTTGAAGATAACAAAAAAGGGCAAAAGCAAGGAAAATGTCAAGGTTCCCAAAAGGCTTTTACTCATAGAAAATGATATATCTGTGGTGATACTTTGCATTTTGCCAAAGACTGTCCAAAAGGAAGAATTGACATGAGTGATACCAATTCTTTCTCTTCATCATCTAACCCAAAAAGACACACTACCAAATGGGTACCTAGGAAATAAATTCTTTGTGATTGCAGGTTCTGAGCTAAATAGATGGTTCTATGTGGACCAGTATAAAAGTGACACAATTGAAGAAATCATCAAGTTCATCAAGAAATCTGAAGTGTCAAATGGTGAACTTTTGGATCTCCTCTTGTATTGAAAATCTTTCCCATTGGCACACTCACTAGTGCCAACCTCCTCTCTGCCGACATCATTACATCTCTCATCACTCTCCATTATCACCTACACTCTATTTCCCACCATACCTCTCACCTTACCTTTTCTCATCCATCCCACCACATACATTACTCCAACCTTATTTCTTTATCATCTCATCATCAACCTCTATCTCCTCTCTTACAACCCCTACCAACCAACTTCCTTAGTTCCCTTCACTCATGTTCCTTTATCTCAAAACTGATAAACTACCCATTTCTCCAAATCCCATTTCTGATCAGCATGATTCTCCATCTACTGATCTACCTCAAAAAAATATTATGCCCATCGGTGAGACTCCAACCGATCCAATCGGTGAAGTCTCCCATCGAAATCTCACTGACACTCTTCTCCAATAAACCTCCATCGGGGAGATGCTCCATCTCACCAAAACCCTTCCTTTCACCAGAACCAACTCCCTATGTATCATTTTCTCAAGATATTCTCTTTCATAATGGTGATCCTCCTACATCACCAAATTTCACTCTTGGTCAGCAACCCAATTTTTTTTCATTTTCCACAAAACACTCCTTCTACAAACTCTTCTAAAGATGTCATCCCAAACTTTTCTTCTCCTCAAAACCCCTCAAACCTCAAACCTCCCCTCTTACAATCCTCAAAAATCAATTCTTCTTGTGTCATCAAAAGATTGGAAGATGCAATTCCAATATTCTTCTTCACCTTGAAGATTTCCTAAAGATGTTACCTTTGAAGATCATTGCCAAAGGTCCTTAAAAAAGATCCCACCGACCATACCACCGAAATGTCGGTGGGTAGGATCCAAAAATCGGTGAGAAAGCAACAAAAAAAACTTTCCACCGACCCTCCCACTGACCATACCACCGAAATGTCGGTGGGTAGCCTACAAAAATCGGTGAGAAAGCAAAAAAAAAATTCTCCAAAAATTCCTACCGAAAATCATACCGATTTTCTTCAAATTTCTTCTTAAAATCGGTGGGGATGTCTTCCATTTCGGTGGGATGCAAAATAAAATTGCCGATGTTTCCAATTGTTCGTGGTGTTTCTTCTCCGTCGGACGCTGAGGGGGAGAAACCATCTGAGGGGAGAAACCATCTGAGGGGGAGCAACTATCTGAAGTGGAAGAAACCATCTGAGGGAGAGCAATATCAACGTCCAACTCGATCAACACCAACCCCCAGTACTCATATTCAACATCCAACTCAAAATTCGGTTAAACATATGGGAACCGGCGAACCAATCAAGCGTAAGCAGATCAGTCCAACCGATGTAACTAAGGGGAGGCAAACAAAGACAAAGGAAGAAGTGTGATGACTGTCGAATAGGAAGCTGAAGATGCTATGAGAAAGAAAGTAGATGCAAGATATGGGCAAAGACATCCTGAGGCTAATTCACTCAAACTCAAACCTCCCTCAAATATTGTCACTGATTTGGATCTGGGCATATTTGCTTCTTCTATGATGGAAGTACATACTATTTCATTCATATTGTTTATTCTTTATTCTTTCATTCATTTTATTCATCTGTAAATATCATACACACACACACACACACAAAATACACACACACAAAAATAGACTGTGTGAAAAAGAACCCAAAAGAGTAAAACAGGGTTAACATGTATTATTCATTGTCTTACTCATGTTTTTCTAAGTATGGATGTCATCATCAAATAAAGGGATCCTCCCTTGTGTCTTTGCTAAAAGGATTTCTCTTCAAAGAAGGAATGTCTGGTATGGAAGAAAAAAGTTCATTTGTCCTTTTTCCCATTCTTAGATATTGTCACCATCAAACCTTTCTAGCATCATAGGAATAGACACATCAACTTTTGAGAGTCAACCCTAACCTTCAAATGATTTAGTGACAAGTGTCCCATGCATCAAATACTCATGGCACTATATAAAGATGAAGACTTCTCCATGCAGATTACAACTCTTGAAGATTACTCTGTGCTCAATACATTCTGTTCCTTTCTCTCTTTGAACTTTATAGCTTTCAATCTTTGTGTTTTAGAAGTTGTTTAGTTTTTGGAATTACTTTGTAAAGATTGTTAGAATAGATTTTATATGTTATTTCCGCAACAATCTAATTGTTCAATGTGTTCTATGTGTAATTCTTGATTTAAATATTTTCAATAAAAGAATTAATTAAAGTGAAAAAAATTGTGTATTGTATTAACCCCTCCCCCCCTTCTACAATACATGTTCTTGTTCTTATTAGCCATCTGGGACTAACACTACCATCTTCTTCATTTTTAATATGAGTTAAGCACCTCTTTGGGTGTGGGTGTGGGTGTGGGTGTGGGTGTGAGCCAAACTTAAGACTAGGAGGCAACACTTTGGTGTGACCATTATTGCTAACTTTTAAGCTTGGTCACTTGAGTCGAGACTTAAACTCAAGTGGATAAGTTGATTACCTTGAAATGCTAACATTAGATCTTTGACTCAGAGATGGGCGGATTCGAAATATGGCTTAAGTAATGCACAAAGATTTGAGAAAGTCTTTGATAAACACGTAGAGATACGAGTTTTGTATGATTTGCTAAGGTTCAAACATTAGTCAAGATATATCTATATATATATCACAAAGATATTTGGGTATAAATCTTCATACTAATAAAACTTGATATTTGTGTCAACTTAGCTAAATCAGCAAGAGTAAGAATCACCAACAGTGGCCATTTTGTGGGCAAAGTCTATAAATATTCACCTTCGAGAGATTGGGATCTTGATAGACATTTTTGTGACATAAAGTGTGACCATTTTGTTACTACGTACATCTTGAAGAAAACTTACACCTATACCGATTCTTTAAATAAAAATTTCCTTTCGTATTTAAAAGTAACCTCACCAACAAAAACAATAACTTTTCTCACAACCGAAGCTTGTGCAAGAAGTTCATGAAATTGTCAAACTCTCAGTAAGTTTAGTCCTTGTGGAAACGATCTTTGGTAATACTACTACTTTATTACTTGTAACGTTCATAATATCGGTGTATACTTACGCCCCCATTGTGGAAACATCGTGGCCACTCTGTGGACTATACGATTTTCTGTTACCATATAGTTACTATGGTTTAACCTTTGTTATAAACTAGTATGAGAACCGCGCGTTGCGCGGTGGCATACGTAAATTGGGTATTAATATATAGATTGTGCATATAAATATATTACATGTTAAATATAATAATGAGTAAATTATTTTCAAGTGATTTGTTAAAACTAGTAAAATTTAATTAGCAGGAGATGCATATATAAAATAAGCAACATTAACGATCAGCCAGTATATATTACGCATTATTTGTATAACTAATGCCTTTCCATATTTTTTTTAAAGAAGACATTTATAAGTAAAAGTGGGAAATTTAATACAATGACGTATCATCAAATAAATTTAAAAATTCTACCATACTTTACAAAAAATAAAAATAAAAATCATCTAACCAACGTGGGAGGTTGCCTTTATGATTACAATGCAAAATATAAGTCAATAATTAATTTTATGCTCTAATATCTAAGACCACAAAACAAATACAAAAATGTAAATATTTTTCACATTACATACAACAAATTAAGTAAATAATTTGCAATTTTTTGTGTATAACTTGGAACTCATTTTGTAACACCTCAAAATTTCCATAATGATTGTATATTTTGGGAGAACGTTTGAAATATTAGGGGAGGTTATTTTAAATAAAGTGTACGATTTAGTGTCGAAGGGTCAAAGTGTAATTGACCAAAGTTTAAATATATTTGTGGAATTTTGAAACTTCAAGGTTGGTTTGGTCTTTTGTTTAAAGTTGGTTATGTATATACTGGGAAAGGCGGTTTTGGAATTGATAATATCTCAATTCTCAATTCTCAATTTGGAAGTCGGTTCTGAGCAGGAGAAAGAGAGGAGAAAAAATTAAGCATCTGATTTCTTTGCGGTAAGGAATTCAAGTAATTCTTAATTGAATCTGTTGAAATTTGATAATCATAGTTCAATTTGTTTTCCTCTAGACTAAATCAGAGTTTGGATTAAAAATTTGGAAGTTGTCTGGCTTCGATATCAAATTCAAATTAATCAGGTGAGTTCATTTGTTTATTTTGCTTAATAAATACTATCTGTGTATTGGAATGGTTCATTAAGCTTATTGTTATCCTTGGGAAATAGACAAAAATCAATTTTGAAGGTCTGGGTAGAAATCGATTGAAAATGGTAAAAATGTGATAGAATCCGGAAGATGAATAATCCGAAAAATTCCGGATTCTGGATAGGTGTCCGGATGATTTTACCGGAGACCGGATTGTTCAATTCCGAATTCCGGATAGGTGTCCGGATGGGTTGTACCGGATACAGATTGATTTCGGATATCGGATTAATTCTCGGATGGTTCCGGACTTGGAGAGTCCGGATACTCTTTCTGGATGTTACCGGATTCTTTGAGTTCCTGATTAGTTTACCGGATAGGTGTTCCGGATAAATTAATGTATGAGGTTTTTATAATTAAGTGTTTTCCAAATATGAAAGTATCTTAATCATTTTAACAGTACGAATTTTTTTAGGTTTACTTTGGAAAGGCGCTAACTCTATGGTAGTCCTACGCCAAGTGATCTTGAATTTTTGGTAGATGAGGGTTTTTCTTTATCTTCAGGTGGTACCTCTACTACTTCGAGCAGGTTCGGATCACTTACAATACATGGCTCTACGAAGGAAGGGCTTGGGTTATGAGTGTTTTCAATATGATTCTTTTCCTGTATTTGTTCGATGAGAAATGCGTCATTGTAACGCAATTTCGAGTATGATACGATTTGATATATATTTTGATTTGATATGCACATATGCTGGTAAGTGTAATGGATCCATATGCACTGCCATTATTTGATAAACGTGGAATAGATAAGGTAAATTGGAATTCCCGTTTATTTTGAAGTGAAAACGTGGAATAGACAAGGTAAATTGTAATTACCATTGACGTGAAATGAGGAATAGGCATGAGTTAATTGTAATTCTTATTTCGTACTGTGACGTTAAATCTTGGAATAGGAATGGCATAATCGTAATTACTGATTTCTATTGGAAGATGTTATGTGTACGATAAGAAGATGATAAGCAGGTTTGTTTATATGCTTTGTTTACTACTGGTTTTCAAAGCTTATAAAGTGTTAATTTGAAGCCTGGATGTTCTCACTAGGCATAACCCTAATCTTTTCAAATTAAATTTTCTTACCAGGTACTAGCTTGGGAAGGGATACGAAGGGATGAGTGATGAGTGGTACCGGAATCCTACTTTTGGTGATGTAATGGAGAAGTTAGTGTATACAAAGATGTTTGATGAATGGTCTAGACAACCCATATGATTTGATCTTAGTGTTAAGGATTAGATTAGTAAGTTGTTTTGATAGTTCAAATGTATATGTGAACCTTCGTAACTAACTCTCCATTTATGTACAAAAATTTGGATGATGTTGTGGTTAACTCTGATAAGTTTTAAGGTTTAAATTTGTTATGGCTTTTGGACTTTTCAGTTTGGTATCAGAGCTGTAGTTTAAGTGAACTAGGTATGATCGTGAGATACCTAGGCTTAAGTTGAGATGATTAAGTTATGATTTGTGAGATTGGGTAGAATTACTAAGACGGGGTAGTCTTAGAGTTGACGGAAATACGTGAATTAAAAACTGTGATGATGGTAACGAGGATTTTTATGTATAGTATGTTCATAATTTCAATTAGCTACTGTTATTATGAATATATGGTTACGTAAGCATACTTGTTTTTAAATTGTTATGGTGATTAATTAACGTTAAAATACGTTTCTTGTGTTTGGGTACGTGTAACCATTTTCATGGATATCGTCTTGTGTTTCATCAGAATACAATGGTTAATACGCCAACCAGACCTTCCACTTATGACCTTCCACTTCTTCAGAAGAGAGGGCGGCAATGAATTGTTGGAGAATCGGCCCGAAAGGGGTGGAACTTATGAGAAACTTTCACTGTCTGTCAAAGGAATAGCTGAACTACTACATTGATTAGGCGGATCTAACTCTTTTGAGAAATGCCCATAAGCGTCTGTCTACTAGTTTAGTTGAGAACAAGGTGTCGAACTAGACTAAGAAGGAGGAAATCAAACTCAATGAACGAATGCCAATACTTCTAATCCGGTGACGACGGAATCCACTATGGAGTCCAGAATGATGGAAATATGATGAGTTATGAATACAACACTGGCACAGCAACAAGAGATGTTTATGAAAGTGTTAAATGACAGAAGTGCCGAATCACGAAGACCGGAAACGGGTACTGGTACTGTAACTCCGCCTGTTAATCCAGTGTTGAATGTCAACAGGAGAATGGAGAAAGTTTGTTCTTATAAGACTTTTTTGAGTTGCAAGCCACCAGAGTTCGCTGGATCAGATAATCCAATAGTTTGTATGAATTGGATTAGAGAAATGGAACAGGCTTTTAGAGCTTGTGAGTGTGATGAAGAAATGAAGGTCAGATTCGGGTCTCAGATGTTATGTGGAAATGCTTTGACCTAGTGGAACATCGTAACTTCAACGGTGACGGCTCCAGTTTTAGCAGCTATGACATGGGAGTCGTTTAATTAGAAGATTCTAGAAGAATATTGCAATGAGAACAAGATGGATCGGATCGAAGAAGAATACCGAACGCTTAAGAAGGGGAACTTATCAGTAAGAGAGTATACTCGAATCTTCTTGGAAAAGATAAATCTAGTGGGGCATGTGGCTCCAACTGAAAAAGAGAAGATTAAAGCATGCCTGAAGGGCTTACCGGCTGATATGATGTCGAGAGTTTGGAATTCTAAGGCTTTGACACTGAAGGAAACGATTGAGGAAGCTAAGATAATTGAGGAATTTTATGCCAGAGATAGGGAGGAGAAAACACAAGCGGGAGAGAAAATAAAATGGGAAGGTCGATCGAACCTTCTCAGAAATCCAAACCCTATGTTAAGAATACTCGTATTGAGTCTCGACGGGAACCGAGCTGGTGCCAGAAATGTCAAAGCAAACATTTTGGCCTGTGTCGGGTGGTTTCAAATGAATGTTTTAAATGTGGAAAGAGTGGTCACCAAGTTGCAAATTGCCCCATCCAAGGGCCGACCTGTTTTGAATGTAAACAGCCCGGTCAATTCCGAAAAGATTGCCCAAAGTTAAAAAAGAGTGGGAATCAAGAAAGGAAGCCGAATACTCTAAAGCCAAAGGGCAGGACATTTCATATGAGGGCTGAAGAAGCAAAAGAATCAAAGGATGTGGTTTCTGGTACATTCTTTATTAACTCAATACGTGCACATGTATTATTTGATTGTGGTGCCAATCTGTCTTTTATATCGAAGTCGTTTTATCAAAAGTTAGCTATGCATGTCACTACCTTGGAAGATGCCTTAGTAGTTGAAATAGCTAACGGAGGTCAAGTCTTAGTTCGTGAAAGACTTGAAAGTTGTACAATTTTGATAGAAGGGAAGGAATTCCCGATTGAATTGATTTTGATGGAGATTGGGGGTTTGATATAGTCGTTGGTATGGATTGGTTGACGACCAATCAATTAGAAATTATTTGTGCCAGGAAATTAATACGGATTCCTATGCCCGAGAATGATGTTGTATTCATCTATGGGGAAAAGAGAAAAGGGGAGGTTCCATTGATTTCTATTGCCAAGGCGCGTAAGTGTCTAGTAAAAGGATGTTCATCCTATCTAGCATACGTTTTGGATGTGAAAGTAGAAAAAAAGCGAGCAGAAGATATAAAGTTGGTACGTTAACTTCCTGATGTGTTCTCCGATGATCTTCCAGGCTTACCGCCAGAACGAAAGGTAGAGTTCAGAATTGATCTTAGTCCTGGAGCGGCACCGATAGCACGTGCACCGTACCGTTTAGCATTGGCTGAAATGAAATAGATGATGTCTCAACTGCAAGAACTGCTCGAAAAAGGATTTGTTAGGCCAAGTTCTTCACCTTGGAGAGCTTCGGTGTTATTTGTCAAGAAGAAGGACGACACTATGAGAATGTGCATCGACTATAGGGAACTGAATAAAGTGGCTATTAAGAATAAGTATCCGCTTCCAAGGATTGATGACTTATTCGATCAACTCCAAGGTGCGGGATGCGTTTCAAAGATTGATTTGAGGTCGGGCTATCACCAGGTAAGAGTAAGGGATGAAGATGTTCCCAAGACAGCGTTTAGAACGAGGTATGGGCATTATGAATTTCTCGTGATGCCTTTTGGGTTGACAAACGCTCCTGCGGTGTTCATGGATTTAATGAATCGGGTATGTCGACCATTCTTAGACAACCCAATCATCGTTTTCATTGATGACATACTTGTTTATTCAAAGAATGAAGTCGATCACGAATGCCACCTTCGTGAAGTCTTAAATGTTCTGACAAATGAGAAATTGTACGCAAAATTCTCTAAATGTGAATTTTGGTTAAAAAAGGTACAATTCCTCGGTCATGTGATTACTAGGGGTGAGCAGCGGAACTGGGTACCCGCCTTTGGAACCGGAACCGCTCCGGAATTGCCGGTTCTGGAACCGGAACCGATGTGACTCGTTCCGGTTCCTAAAATATGGAACCGATTAAGACTGGGTTCGGTTCCGGTTCTCATTTTTTTAGAATCGCTACCCGCTGGGTACCCGTCGAGACCGATTCCGGAACCGGGTACCCGGCCCCGGTGGGTACCCAGAACCGGAACCGCTGGGTACCCGGTATATTTTAATATAATTTAAATATCTATATATTTAACATTTATTACATATAAATATTTAATTTAAGTAAAACAATTAATTAAGTAACAATTAACAAATATTACTTTTTAGGGTTACTCTTGCATTCCATTTCTTCACAATCACAGCCGCCAAGGTCTGCTCAGGCAGCTGCTACGCCACAGCCGCTGTCCGCCGCGACGCCACAGCTGCCGTCCGCCGTCTGAACTCACGAAGCTCACCGGCCTCACGAACTCATGAAGATCTGCTTCCTCTCTGTTTCCTGATTTCAATTTCGCTTTAACTAGGTTAGGTTTTACTTTAATTTGATGATTTCGTTCGATTTGAAGTAAAATCAAGTTTAGATTTTACATAATAGCTTTTACTGATTTTTCTGATTTGATGATTTCGTTCCCTTTGGTCGTCCCAAAATTTAATGTGTTGCTCTTTAACAGGAATTTTTTGTGTTCATATATTGATTTTGAGTTTTGACCATATCTTGTTTTTACAGTTTTGACCATAGCATGTAATAGCTTTAACAGGAATTTTTTGTGTTCATAAATTTAATGTGTTGCTCTTTACTGATTTTACAATTTTCACTATATACATGCTAGTATGAGATAACCATGAAGAATTAAATGTTTTTGTTCAAACATGGTATCTTATTTCTTGTCAGTTTATGAATAGTTATTTATATTAAATTCCCTTTTTTGTCAGGTTTAATAATGGATGTACCTCCCATTGACGTGGATGAAAGCGAGGCTGTTAATCAAAACCAAAGCCAAAAAAGTATGCCCAAAGTCGGAGACAAAAGGAAATCAAATGTTTGGCATCATTACAAAGACATTAGAGATCCAGAAATAGGCAAGGTTGTGAAGGCAAAATGCAAGTATTGTTCCAAGTTATTGAACAGGTGCACAAAGAACGGTACCTCTTCTCTCTCAAGACATCTTGGTTCTTGTCCAAAATACCCGACAAATGTCGATAAAAAACAAATTGTCAGGATCGATTCTTAACAAGAATTAAACTTCTTAGAAGCAGAATTTAGAGAATCTTGCGGAATAGAACTCTAAATCAATTAAAGAACAATCAATAGAAATTCAATAAACTGTATATATATCAAACAGTTATTACTCACAAGTTTTACACCAAACCTCAATCTTGTTGAACAGGCTCAACAAGACGATTTCTACTTCTCTAGAAATAGGATCTATGATCTTGAGGTTAATTCACTCTTGAATGAATATCGAATTCTGTATACTCGTAAAATATTCATGTTCTCTAATAGCTATCTATCAATACTATTTATACAAAAGTAATTACAAGATAACTATCAAAAGTAAATTGATCTTCTGAATCTTCGTTAAACATATCTTGATCAATTCCTTATTTGTCTCCAAAAGCATCGCATCCCAAAATTATCAACTCAGCAGTATTAATGATGATTTGGCTCAGCAGCATTAACAACCTTCAGCAGTATTAACCTTCACAGTCTTCAAGCAGTAGTAACTCAGCTCAGCAGTACTAACCATGTCTAGCAGTATTAACTTCTTCTAGCAGTAGTAACTTCTTCTAGCAGTAGTAATCTCTTCTAGCAGTAGTAATCTCTTCTAGCAGTAGTAACTTCTTCTAGCAGTAGTAATCTTTCCCAGCAGTAGTAACGAAGAACTGGCAGTAGTAATGTAGACTTAGCAGTACTAACCATACTTAGCATATCTTCAGTTCCCAACAATCTCCCCCTAACTTGACTTTTAGGAAAAGAAGTCAAGTTCTTCAGATGATGCTTCCAAAACTTAGTCATCATGTACACACAGATTAGGACTTAAGCCTAGACTCTGATTGAGAATCCTTTTTACCAAGAATCTACCCATTGCTGAATCCTTGTTGCAGGTCAGCTTAGTGTGTAACATTCCTTGCAGTCTCTTCATGCTGTGATTGTATATTTCATCTACCAGATAGTATTCTTGAGTTGCAGAGTCAAGGGAGATGACATATACTCCACAGTTTTCATAGAGCATCCAGTTGGTAATGGCTTGAAACTGTGTGTTTAACCTATGCTGAACTGCTTCAGGTTTGAACATTTGGCACAAGAATTCAAGTACCATTTTAGAAATTGACATCCCTTGCTCAGTCAGCATGTTTTCATATATCTTCATCCCAACTTTGAACATCTCTTCTAAGTCTGATCTTGAGCAAGTTCTGACAATTTTTCCCCAAGTAGAAAAGACTTCAAATTTTCCATCTGCTCTTTTTATCCTAATGAACTCCTTTCTACCATCTTTCAAAGTGTCCCAAAAGATGATTTCAGGAGCCTTAGATGATATTGGTTCAGCCTGAAGTGGAATTGGGTTAGAGTCAACACTGGTAATGTACAAATCACATTGGGCATCCGTTTGTGATTTCACATTGCCTGATTGCCCTGATGGAGTTGCCACTTCTTCTTCAGCAACTTTTCCATCAGATTTTTCTTTCACTGTTTCCTCCTGGGCCTCTTCTGCAGATGACTCCACCCTTGGCTTCTTTTCATTTTTCTTCTTTGAAGTTATGGGCTGGGTTCTTGGTCTTTTCTTTGACATCATCTTAGTTCTTTTAAGAGTTTTAACAGCCTCAGGAGTTGGTTCAGCTGCTTTAAGTTTTTCAGCAGCAATAACCATTTCTGCTGCTATGGCTGTTACTGCTTCTCTTAGTACATGTAGTGATGCTGCTTCAATACTGTTCTTTACAATCCAGTAAATTTCTTCATCTATTTCAGCTTAAGTTGTAGTTACTGCTTCCTGCTCAGTTTCTGCAGCTTTGACTGTTTGGCCTTCAGCAGCATTAACAGTTTCTGCTGCTTGTTCAAACTCAGCAGCATTAACAGTTTCTGCTGCTGTGGTTTCTGCTGCTGTGGTTTCTGCTGCTTTGGTTTCTGCTGCTTTAACACACTCTTCCCCCTTTTCTGTCTCACTGGACTCCCCCTTAAACTGTGCATAGTCCATTTCCATCTCAGTCTCTATGTGAACAGTCTCCCCCTCAATTTGTGGACCCTTCAGTTTCAGTTCTGCTTCTGACTCTGACTCCCCCTTTTTGGGAGCATCATCAGTTGAAGTTCTTCTTCTTAGCACAAATCTTGCCTTTTTCTTTTTGTTCAGCAACTTGGTGACCATCTTTTTGAGCTTCTCAATTTGAGACTGTTGGTAGGTGACCACAGTCTTAAGTTGCTCAATCTCTTTCTTTTGTGCCATAACATCCAAGTTGATATTTCCTATGGTTTCCATCAATTCCTCATAGTTATATCTATCCTCACCTTGTTTAGAAGTATTTACCTTCTTTAAAGGATCCTTGGAAGTTTCAGCAGAAGCCTTCTGCCTAGCAGAAGCACTACCTGCCCCCTTGGTTTCTTGGCACCTGGGTCCTCCTAATGATTTCTCATTTAGAGTTGCCATGGGGATGGTCTTATTTATGTTACCACTGTCCTTCTCTGTGCTAGCAGAAGTAGTGGCAGCCTTAGCACCCATATGGTCATCCTTCTCCTTAGAGACCACCTTCTTGGGGTTGGGAGACACCCCTGTGGTTTCCCTGTTGATATTCTCAATTGGAGAATGCTCCAATTGAGGGCTTAAAGGCTTAGGGCTTTGAGTAGGTACATCAAGGGAAGGAGCCTTGTGCACCTTTCTTCTTTGAAACCTTTTGGTGATTGTGGGAGTGGGCTGTTCAAGAATGGACTGAGGGATGTCATTTGAGATGGAAGGTTGGGATTGGTCATCAGTGGGTTGATCTAATGAGGGCCTTGATCCTGATGCCATACCTTCAGAGGGGTGGGACACAACCATCATTGTAGAGAACAATGGTGTGTCAACTCCTTCCGAGTCCCTAGGAAGTCTTTTCATATTTGAAAAAACCTTCCCTTTAGGGGATTTGGGTACATATACCTCAGTAAACTGAGGTAAGTCCATCAATTCCTTGTTAAGAACTTCTTGCACAAACCTTGGATACATGAAAAAGGTCTTTTTGGATTCCAAGTTTGATACAAGATCATTAAAGATCATTGCTGAAAAATTGTACTTTCTGGCAGTGAATAAGCAGACCAAGGCATATGCAATGGGACTGCTGAACTGACTCCATCCAGTAGTTTTCTTGGAAATACAGTGCATCAGGGTATGAACAAGAAATCTCCATTGGTTGAAAAATTTTGACTTGTAGAATTTAAAAACACCAATGGGACCTTCATACCCCATTCTTTGTAAAGTAGAAAAGAGTTCTTCATTAGGAATAGAAGATATACCTGAAGCATCATTCAACTGAAGAGAGATGCGAATAACCTCTTCAGTGACTTTCAAGGGTTTATCACAGACCCTTGTTCGAATGGTTTTCTGCCCTTCTTCGACACTAACAGTGGCATTCTCCCAAAATTGTGTCTGATGTTCGATGTAGATTGTTGGGCTCACCGTTAGGGCATAGGAGATGTGCGAGGATTTGAGAAAATCGACTATATCGTGGAATCCCGCAGCTTGTTTCGGCTTCTGAAGCATGGCTATTTCATTGTGCTCATCCACAAACTCCATGATTCCTGAGGATTCTTGAAAGAAAAGCACAGAGATTCTGGGAGACTAGGTTAGAACGAGAGAGAAGAAGTAAATGCGAAGAGTCGTTATGAACTTGGGCGGGCAAACAGGGGTATTTATATGCCCTAGATTATCAGAAGCAGTATTAACTACCTCGCAGTATTAACTACCGAGCAGTATTAACTACCGAGCAGTATTAACTACCGAGCAGTATTAACTGCCAAGCAGTATTAACTACCTAGCAGTATTAACGACCAAGCAGTATTAACTACACTAGCAGTATTAACTGCACTAGCAGTATTAACTACTGAGCAGTATTAACTACCAAGCAGTATTAACTACCGAGCAGTATTAACTGCCAAGCAGTATTAACGACATCAGCAGTATTAACTGCTGAGCAGTATTAACTGCAAAGCAGTATTAACTACACAAGCAGTATTAACTACTGAGCAGTATTAACTACTGAGCAGTATTAACTACTAGAACACAGGCAGTAGTAACTCTGCACTGTGCATCACTTGTCAAGTCCTCAAATGTCAACTTACACATCACTTTTACCACTTCTCTTATCTTCTGCAGGATTATATTCAAAAGTAGCATGTCCTCCATCAATTCATTGGAAATATTGAAGGCAGGCCATGTTACCTGTCATGTGCCTAGAGCAACCACTGTCAACATGCCAAATGCTTCTTCCCTTAAGCTGTTGGCTGCCCTGCACATCTGAGAAATCAATTAGTTTTTGTTGGGGACCCAAGCCATAGTGGTCTTGGGTCTCCCTTGATCATCAAAATACTTACATTCTGTTTTGATGAGCTTGTCAAAGTGAGGAACATCAGTGCTTGAGTACTTTGTTTTGATGATAGGTCTAGAAGCAGTACTAACTGATGTAGGAGTGCTAACTTTGGCAGCACTAACATTGCTTCCAGAAGTACTAGCCTTCTCAGCAGTATTAACTAACTTAGCAGTACTAACACTAGAAGCAGTATTAATTGTTGAAGAAGTACTAACTGTGTTAGCAGTACTAACACTGCTAGTAACATTATTGCTTCCTGCAGTACTAACATTGTTAGCAGTACTAACTGAGTTGGCAGTATTATCATTAGTACCTTTAGGCATCCATACTCTAACACTTTCTGTTTCTGCCTTTTTCATGTGGCTTATGGTTTTAGCTTGTTTCTTTGCCACAACCTTCCTCACAGACTTTTTATATCCCCCACTCTTTCTGTAACCAGCAGGTTTTTGAAAATATCTTTGAGCATTAAACCTTTGGTTAACTGGATTGAAATAACAGTGTTTGGCTAAGTGATTTAGCTTACCACAGATGAAGCAAGGTTTTGGCCTGTTGATTCTGTTCAGGTCAACTCCTTGTCTCATAGCCCACTGGTTATTCCAGTTCCTTTGATTTCCCCTCTGATTATCATGTTTTTGGGGCTTGAGCTCTTGAGATTTCTTACAAGAACAATGTTTACAGGTATTGGGATCCACAACTGTGGTCTGTTTGTAATGGACTCCCTTTTTCTCTTCATTCCTTTTGATCTCAGTGTTCTTGACACATGGACTCTCACATTCCTCATCAGAGTCTACTTTGTCAGTCTCATCCTCAGCAACTATTTCCTTTTCACAGGGATCTATATTAATCTTTAATTCAGGTTCCTTTCTATCCTTGGTCTCTAACAAATCAGACTTAGGATGTATGTAGTTATTGTTGTAGGGTGGAGGTGTGGCATTGTACCCTATCCCTACTTTCATCTTGTCATGGATTTGAGCCTTAATGATGGTATCCATGGTTTTAGAAGCACAGGTAAACTTTTCAACATCAAGTTTAACCTTCTCAAGCTCTTCTTTTAATTTCTCATTCTCCTCCCCAGACAGTTTCAGCTTAATCTCATACTCATTCTTCTCCCACTTCCAATAGTTAGTATCATAGTGGTGTTGAAGTTCATTAGCTTGAAAAGCTCTAATCTGTTCCTCAAACCTTTCTACAATCCTAACATAATCTTTCACATCTTTCTCTAGCCTCTTGAGGTCATCACACATACCCTGATTGTGATCCCTATATTTTTTAACAGCATCAATGCAAGCTTGAGAACGGAGTTTAGATTGTACCTCAGTGGGAATATCAGATACTTCTGCCATAAGAGCTTGATTCTGACAGGCTTCCTCAGCTTGATCACTCCAATCAAATCCCATTCCTTGTTGAGAAACATGGGCTTGAGAGAAGCTTCTGTTTTGGTTTCCATTTGGAGCCTGTTGATGTGATCCTCCAAAACACTCAACCTTGGATTGGTCAAACCCTTCACCATCTTCTCCAATCTTTCCTTCATTACATGGGCCATTTTCTATGATGTCCCATATTGCATAATTAGTAAGAAAAATGTACTGCTTGATTCTCAGTTTCCACATGTCCAATTTATTGGGTTTGAGCATGGGAACTTTTGAAACAGGGGTACTGTGAGTATCCATTGAATTGTCCATAGCTTCTAAGATACCAATGCTCTGATACCACTTGTCAGGATTGATTCTTAACAAGAATTAAACTTCTTAGAAGCAGAATTTAGAGAATCTTGCGGAATAGAACTCTAAATCAATTAAAGAACAATCAATAGAAATTCAATAAACTGTATATATATCAAACAGTTATTACTCACAAGTTTTACACCAAACCTCAATCTTGTTGAACAGGCTCAACAAGACGATTTCTACTTCTCTAGAAATAGGATCTATGATCTTGAGGTTAATTCACTCTTGAATGAATATCGAATTCTGTATACTCGTAAAATATTCATGTTCTCTAATAGCTATCTATCAATACTATTTATACAAAAGTAATTACAAGATAACTATCAAAAGTAAATTGATCTTCTGAATCTTCGTTAAACATATCTTGATCAATTCCTTATTTGTCTCCAAAAGCATCGCATCCCAAACTTATCAACTCAGCAGTATTAATGATGATTTGGCTCAGCAGCATTAACAACCTTCAGCAGTATTAACCTTCACAGTCTTCAAGCAGTAGTAACTCAGCTCAGCAGTACTAACCATGTCTAGCAGTATTAACTTCTTCTAGCAGTAGTAACTTCTTCTAGCAGTAGTAATCTCTTCTAGCAGTAGTAATCTCTTCTAGCAGTAGTAATCTCTTCTAGCAGTAGTAACTTCTTCTAGCAGTAGTAATCTTTCCCAGCAGTAGTAACGAAGAACTGGCAGTAGTAATGTAGACTTAGCAGTACTAACCATACTTAGCATATCTTCAGTTCCCAACACAAATGAAAATTAGTACTTTTAGAACTAGTCAAAGTGATGTTGCCACTATTTCTAATTGGGGGTTTGATCAAAATGCTATTAGACTTGCTTTAGCTAAAATGGTTATTCTTGATGAGCAACCGTTTTCTATCATCGAACGTGATGGATTTAGAGGTTTTTTTAGTGCCGGTATGCCACAATTTTGTATTCCATCACGATTCACGGTTGCTAGAGATTGTAGTAAACTATTTCTTAGTGAAAGGGAGATACTAAGAAATCCTTTCAAAAGTTTGAACTCTAGAATTGCTCTCACAACTGATTGTTGGACTTCTGTGCAAAATTATAATTATCTTTGTTTGACTGCACACTTTATTGATGATAATTGGAGATTGCATAAAAGGATTTTGAGTTTCCGGTTAATGGATAGTCATAAAGGGAAGGAAATTGGAAAAGTTGTGGAATAATGTGTTCTTCAATGGGGTATAGAAGATAAGTTGTCTTGTCTTACTATAGATAATGCAAGTTCTAATGATGTGGCCGTTGTGCATTTGAAAGATAATAGTAGTGAAAAACTTGTTTTAGGAGGTGAGTTTTTTCATATGAGATGTGTTGCTCATATTTTAAACTTGATTGTTAAAGATGGCTTGAATATGGTTAAGGATTCCATCAATAGTATTCGGGGTGCGGTTAGATATGTGAGGAGCTCTCCGGCAAGAGCTAAGTTGTTTGATGAGTGTGCTTTAAAGTCAAAAATTCCGTGTAAGGGTTCTGCTTGTTTGGATGTGCCAACACGATGGAACTCCACTTACATTATGTTAGATTTGGCTCTTAAATTTGAGAAAGCTTTTAAAAGAATGAAACAAGAAGATCCTGATTTTTTAAAAGAACTCAAAGATGGATTTCCATCCCAACAAGATTGGGAAAATGCCAAAGCGTTATCACTTTGTTTGAAACAGTTTTACGAGGCCACAAAAAGGATTTCCGGCACTTTATATGTTACCGCTAATATGCATTTTCATGAGATTGGGTGTACTTGCTTCTTTGTTAGAGTGGAGAGAGGATGATGAACCTAGTATTATGCGTATGGGTGTTGGGAACTGAAGATATGCTAAGTATGGTTAGTACTGCTAAGACAATATTACTACTGCCAGTTCTTCGTTACTACTGCTAGTCAAGGTTACTACTGCTAGACAAGGTTAGTACTGCTAGACCAAATTACTACTGCTAGACAAGGTTAGTACTGCTAGACCAAATTACTACTGCTAGACACGGTTAGTACTGCTAGACCAAGTTACTACTGCTAGACATGGTTAGTACTGCTGAGCTGAGATACTACTGCTAGAAGACTGTGAAGGTTAATACTGCTGAAGTTCGTTAATGCTGCTGAGCCAAATCATTGTTAATACTGCTGACTTGATAAGTTTGGTATGCGATACTTTTGGAGACAAAGAAGGAATTGATCAAGATATGTTTAACGAAGATTCAGAAGATCAATTTACTTTTGATAGTTATCTTGTAATTACTTTTGTATAAATAGTATTGATAGATAGCTATTAGAACAGAAGATATACGAAAAATAGAATAGACAAGATACACGAAATAGAGAACAATTATTCAAAAAGTTGTTTAGCCATTCAGAGAGAATTAACCTCAAGATCATAGATCTTATTTCTAGAGAAGTAGAAGTCGTCTTGTTGAGCCTGTTCAACAAGATTGAGGTTTGGTGTAAAGCTTGTAATACAGTTTGATATATACAGTGTGTTGAATTCTATTGATTGTTCTTTAATTGATTTAGAGTTCTATTCCGCAAGATTCTCTAAATTCTGTTTCTAAGAAGTTTAATTCTTGTTAAGAATCGATCCTGACAAGTGGTATCAGAGCCTTGGTATCTTAGAAGCTATGGACAATTCAATGGATACTCACAGTACTCTTGTTTCAAAGGTTCCCATGCTCAAACCCAATGAATTTGACATGTGGAAACTGAGAATCAAGCAGTACATTCTTCTTACTGATTATGCAATATGGGACATCATAGAAAATGGCCCATGTAATGAAGGAAAGATTGGAGCAGATGGAAAGAGACCTCCTCCCAAGACAGATGCTGAAAAGAAAGTCAGACAAACAGAGATGAAGGCCTTAAGCACTCTGCTTTTGGCTATTCCTAATGAGTACCAACATCAATTCCAACACTGCACAGATGCACAGATGTTGTGGAATGCTCTGGAGAAAAGATTTACTGGCACAAAGAGCACAAAGAGAAATCAAAAGGCTATTCTCAGGCAACAATATGAGAACTTCATGTCTGCAAAGAATGAGTCTATGACTCAAACTTTTGACAGATTTAACAAGTTGATTGGAGAATTAGCAACTGTGGGTGTACACATGGATGCTGATGATGTCAATAGAAAGTTCCTTAGATCATTGGGAGAAGAATGGACCATGTACACAGTCTCATTCAGACAGAATGACCAATTGGAGGACAAAGAGCTAGATGACCTCTACAATGATCTGAGAGTATTTGAGGCTGAATTTGAAGCCAAGAAAAGGCCATCTGGATTTGTTTATAATGCTGCTTTATTATCTTCATCCTCTGATAATGCTGCTAATCCTGATTCTGTTAATACTGCAGGTTCTGTTAATGCTGCTGGTGGAACTAATCAAGAGAAGACTACAGATTCTGTACTAGAAGCATTCTTTTCTAGTCATGTTCACTCTTCTCTAATCAATGATGATTTAGAGCAGATTAATGCTGATGATCTGGAAGAGATGGACATCAAGTGGCAGATGGCTATGCTATCAATGAGGGTGAAGAAATTCATCAAAAGGACTGGGAGAAACAACTTTTCCCAGAGAAGAGAAGATGGTGCAGGCTTTGACAAGTCCAAGGTTGAGTGTTATAAGTGTCACAAGATGGGACACTTTGCCAGAGAATGCAGAAGTGGAGGATCGCATCAACAGGCTCCAAATGGAAACCAAAACAGAAGCTCCTCTCAAGCCCTTGTTTCTCAACAAGGAATGGGATTTGATTGGAGTGATCAAGCTGAGGAAGCCTGTCAGAATCAAGCTCTTATGGCAGAAGTATCTGATATTCCCACTGAGGTACAATCTAAACTCTGTTCTCAAGCTTGCATTGATGCTGTTAAAAGATATAGGGATCACAATCAGGGTATGTGTGATAACCTTAAGAGGCTAGAGAAAGATGTGAAAGATTATGTTAGGATTGTAGAAAGGTTTGAGGAACAGATTAGAGCTTTTCAAGCTAATGAACTTCAACACCACTATGATACTAACTATTGGAAGTGGGAGAAGAATGAGTATGAAATTAAGCTGAAAGTGTCTGGGGAGGAGAATGAGAAATTAAAAGAAGAGCTTAAGAAGGTTAAACTTGATGTTGAAAAGTTTACCTGTGCTTCTAAAACCATGGATACCATCATTAAGGCTCAAATCCATGACAAGATGAAAGTAGGGATAGGGTACAATGCCACACCACCACCCTACAATAACAACTACATACCTCCTAAGTCTGATTTGTTAGAGACCAAGGATAGGAAGGATCCTGAATTAAAGATTAATATAGATCCTTGTGAAGAAACAGTAGTTGTTGAGGATGAGACTGACAAAGTAGACTCTGATGAGGAATCTGAAAGTCCATGTGTTAAGAACACTGAGATCAAAAGGACTGAAAAGGAAAAGGGAGTTCATTCCACACAGCCCAAAGTTGTGAACTCTAATACTTGTAAACAGTGTTCTTGCAGGAAATCTAAAGAGAACAAACCCCAAAAACATGATAATCAGAGGGGAAATCAAAGGAACTGGAATAACCAGTGGGCTATGAGACAAGGAGTTGATCTGAACAGAATTAACAGGCCAAAACCTTGTTTCATCTGTGGTAAGCTAAATCATTTAGCCAAACACTGTTATTTCAATCCTGTTAACCAAAGGTTTAATGCTCAAAGATATTTTCAAAAACCTGGTGGTTACAGAAAGAATGGTGGATATAAAAAGTCTGTGAGGAAAGTTGTGGCAAAGAAACAAGTTAAAACCAAAAGTCACATGAAAAAGGCAGAAACAGAAAGTGTTAGAGTATGGATGCCTAAAGGTACTAATGATAATACTGCCAACTCAGTTAGTACTGCTAACAATGTTAGTACTGCAGGAAGCAATAATGTTGCTAGCAGTGTTAGTACTGCTAACACAGTTAGTACCTCTTCAACAATTAATACTGCTTCTAGTGTTAGTACTGCTAAGTTAGTTAATACTGCTGAGAAGGCTAGTACTTCTGGAAGCAATGATAGTACTGCTAACAATGTTAGTGCTGCTAACAAAGTTAGTACTTCTGCATCAGTTAGTACTGCTTCTAGACCTATCATCAAAACAAAGTACTCAAGCACTGATGTTCCTCACTTTGACAAGCTCATCAAAACAGAATGTAAGTATTTTGATGATCAAGGGAGACCCAAGACCACTTCGGCTTGGGTTCCCAATAAAAACTAATTGATTTATCAGATGTGCAGGGCAATCAACAGCTTAAGGGGAGAAGCATTTGGCATGTTGACAGTGGTTGCTCTAGGCACATGACAGGTAACATGGCCTGCCTTCAATATTTCAAATGAATTGATGGAGGACATGTTACTTTTGAAAATAATCCTGCAGAAGGTAAGAGAAATGGTAAAAGTGATGTGTAAGATGACATTTGAGGATTTGACAAGTGATGCATAGTGCAGAGTTACTACTTCCTGTGTTCTAGTAGTTAATACTGCTTGTGCAGTTAATACTGCTTGTGTAGTTAATACTGCTCAGCAGTTAATACTGCTTGTGTAGTTAATACTGCTTTGCAGTTAATACTGCTCAGTAGTTAATACTGCTAGTGCACAGTTAATACTGCTCAGTAGTTAATACTGCTAGTGCAGTTAATACTGCTAGGTAGTTAATACTGCTAGGTAGTTAATACTGCTTGGTAGTTAATACTGCTTGGTAGTTAATACTGCTCGGTAGTTAATACTGCTAGGTAGTTAATACTGCTTGGTAGTTAATATTGCTGTGTAGTTAATACTGCCTTGCAGTTAATACTGCTCAGTAGTTAATACTGCTTATGTCGTTAATACTGCTTTTGATAATCTAGGGCATATAAATACCCCTGTTTGCCCGCCAAAGTTCATAACGACTCTTCGCATTTACTTCTTCTCTCTCGTTCTAACCTAGTCTCCCCAGAATCTTTGTGTTTTTCTTTCAAGAATCCTCAGGAATCATGGAGTTTGTGGATGAGCACAATGAAATAGCCATGCTTCAGAAGCCGAAACAAGCTGCGGGATTCCACGATATCGTCGATTTTCTCAAATCCTCGCACATCTCCTATGCCCTAACGGTGAGCCCAACCATCTATATCGAACATCAGACACAATTTTGGGAGAATGCCACTGTTAGTTTCGAAGAAGGGCAGAAAACCATTCGAACAAGGGTTTGTGATAAACCCTTGAAAGTCACAGAGGAGGTTATTCGCATCTCTCTTCACTTGGATGATGCCTCAGGTATAACCTCTCTATCTTCTGATGACTTATATTCGACTTTACAAAGAATGGGGTATGAAGGTCCCATTGGTGTTTTTAAATTCTACAAGTCAAAATTTTTCAACCAATGGAGATTTCTTGTTCATACCCTGATGCACTGTATTTCCAAGAAAACTACTGGATGGAGTGAGTTCAGCAGTCCCATTGCATATGCCTTGGTCTGCTTATCCACTGCCAGAAAGTACAATTTTTCAGCAATGATCTTTAATGATCTTGTATCAAACTTGGAATCCAAAAAGAGCTTTTACATGTATCCAAGGTTTGTGCAAGAAGTTATTAACAAGGAATTGATGGACTTACCTCAGTTTACTAAGGTATATGTACCCAAATCCCCTAAAGGGAAGGTTTTTTCAAATATGAAAAGACTTCCTAGGGACTCGGAAGGAGTTGACACACCATTGTTCTCTACAATGATGGTTGTGTCCCACCCCTCTGAAGGTATGGCATCAGGATCAAGGCCCTCATTAGATCATCCCACTGATGACCAAACCCCACCTTCACTCACTATAAATATCCCTCAGCACATACTTCAAAAGCCCACTCCTGCTTTATCCAACAAGTTTCAAAGAAGAAAGGTGCACAAGGTTCCTTCCCTTGATGTACCTACTCAGAGCCCTAAGCCTTTAAGCCCTCAGTTGGAGCATTCTCCAATTGAGAATATCAACAGGGAAACCACAGGGGTGTCTCCCAACCCCAAGAAGGTGCTCTCTAAGGAGAAGGATGAGCATATGGGTGCTAAGGCTGCCACTACTTCTGCTAGCACAGAGAAGGACAGTGGTAACATAAATAAGACCTTCCCCATGGCAACTCTAAATGAGAAATCATTAGGAGGACCTAGGTGCCAAGAAACCAAGGGGGCAGTTAGTGCTTCTGCTAGGCAGAAGGCTTCTGCTAAACCTTCCAAGGATCCCTTAAAGAAGGTAAAAACTTCTAAAAAGGGTGAGGATAGATATAACTACGTTGAATTGATGGAAACCATTGGAAATGTCAACTTGGATGTTATGGCACAGAAGAAGGAGATTGAGCAACTGAAGACTGTGGTCACCTACCAACAGTCTCAAATTGAGAAGCTCAAGAAGATGGTCACCAAGTTGTTGCACAGAAAGAAAAGGGCAAGATTTGTGCTGAGAAGAAGAATTCCAACTGATGATGCTCCCAAAAAGGGGGAGTCAGAGTCAGAATCAGAAGCAGAACTGAATATGAAGGGTCCACAAGTTGAGGGGGAGACAGTTCACATGGAGACTGAGATGGAAATGGATAATGCACAGTTTAAGGGGGAGTCCAGTGCACAGAATAAGGGGGAGACAGAAAAGGTGGAAGAGCTTGTTAAAGCAGCAGAAACTACAACAGCAGCAGAAACCACAGCAGCAGAAACCACAGCAGCAGAAACCACAGCAACAGAAACTGTTAATGCTGCTGAGTTTGAACAAGCAGCAGAAACAGTTAATGCTGCTGAAGGTCAAACAGAAAAAGCAGCAGTAACAGAGAAAGAGCCTGAAACTGAAGTAGCAGCAGAAACTGTTAATGCTGCTGACTCTAAGCAAGCAGCAGAAACAGTTAATGCTGCTCAATCTACAAAGAAAGCAGTAACAGAGACAGAAGCTGAAACAGTAACAGAGAAGCTTACAGCAGAAGAAGTGGAGGTTGCAGAGGCTTTAATCAAAGCCAAACATGATACACCTCCAACTGCCAAGAAACAGGAAGAACCTAAGGATGCAAAGATGGTTTTCAGCAGAAAGAGAACAAAGTCTGTGGCTACTAAAAAGAAGTGTGTAAAGAAGCAAAGGGTAGAACCTGTTGAGAAACCAGTGGTAGAAGAGAAAGAAAAGGAAGAAGTTGCCAAGGATGAAGGACAAGGAGATAGTAAGACAGGTCAATCCAGTAAGGCACAATCACTTAGCAATGAACAATGTGACTTGTACATCACTATGGTTGATACTGAACCAATCAAAGTGACTCCATTAGATTCAAAACCTCCTGAAATCAGTCACTGGGATACATTGATAGATGAGAGAAAGGAGTATATCAGACTCAAGAGAGCTGATGGGCAGTTTGAAGTCTACAGAACATGGGGACAAGTCATAAGAAGATGCTCAAGATATGACCTGGAAGAGATGTTCAAAGTAGGCATGCAGATCTATGGCAACATGTTGACAGAAAGAGGTATGTCTATCACAAAGATGGTGTTAGAATACCTATGCCTAATGTTCAGACCAGAAGTAGTTCAGCACATAACAGCAAGACCTTTTCAAGCAGTAACCCACTGGATGCTCTATGAAAATTGTGGAGTGTATGTTATATCAATTGACAACACATATCAGGAGTATTATCTGGTGGATGAAATCTACAAACACTGCATGAAAAGACTGAACGGGATGTTACATGTAAAGTTGGTCTGCAACAAAGACTCTGCTATGGGAAGATTCTTGGTAAGAAGGATTGCAAATCAGAGTCTAGGTTTAAGTCCTGATCTATGCGTATATGATGACTAAGTTTTGGAAGCATCATCTGAAGAACTTGACTTCTTTTCCTAAAAGTCAAGTTAGGGGGAGATTGTTGGGAACTGAAGATATGCTAAGTATGGTTAGTACTGCTAAGACAATATTACTACTGCCAGTTCTTCGTTACTACTGCTAGTCAAGGTTACTACTGCTAGACAAGGTTAGTACTGCTAGACCAAATTACTACTGCTAGACAAGGTTAGTACTGCTAGACCAAATTACTACTGCTAGACACGGTTAGTACTGCTAGACCAAGTTACTACTGCTAGACATGGTTAGTACTGCTGAGCTGAGATACTACTGCTAGAAGACTGTGAAGGTTAATACTGCTGAAGTTCGTTAATGCTGCTGAGCCAAATCATTGTTAATACTGCTGACTTGATAAGTTTGGTATGCGATACTTTTGGAGACAAAGAAGGAATTGATCAAGATATGTTTAACGAAGATTCAGAAGATCAATTTACTTTTGATAGTTATCTTGTAATTACTTTTGTATAAATAGTATTGATAGATAGCTATTAGAACAGAAGATATACGAAAAATAGAATAGACAAGATACACGAAATAGAGAACAATTATTCAAAAAGTTGTTTAGCCATTCAGAGAGAATTAACCTCAAGATCATAGATCCTATTTCTAGAGAAGTAGAAGTCGTCTTGTTGAGCCTGTTCAACAAGATTGAGGTTTGGTGTAAAGCTTGTAATACAGTTTGATATATACAGTGTGTTGAATTCTATTGATTGTTCTTTAATTGATTTAGAGTTCTATTCCGCAAGATTCTCTAAATTCTGTTTCTAAGAAGTTTAATTCTTGTTAAGAATCGATCCTGACAATGGGTGATGAAATGAGAAAAAAGTTTGACAAATATTATGGAGGTTTTGGTAGAACAAATTTGATGGTTTTAGTTGCAGTGGCTCTTGATCCACGTTATAAGATGAGGTTTGTGAAGTTTTCATTAAGAAAGATCTTTCCTTCGGACTCCGATAAAGTGAGTGATATATATGGTCAAGTATATGATGTTTTGAAAAAATTGTATGACCATTATGCTAATGTTTCTTCATCATCAAAGAATGATTCTTCTATTTTCTTTGTGAATGATGATGGTGACAAAAAATTTATTGGGACGGTGAAGAATAAACAGATGAGAAAAATCTATGATGAGTTTTATGAAAATGATGTTGGGGATGCTATTGAGAAATCTGAGTTGGAAGAATATCTTGAGGCTCCGCCTGAAAAAATGGATGTTGAGAAGTTGGAAATTTTGAGGTGGTGGAGTGAAAAGTGTACTACATATAAGGTATTGGGATCAATGGCAAAGGACATTCTAGCCATTCCGGTTTCTACAGTTGCTAGTGAGTCTGCTTTTAGTACATCCGGTCGGGTGGTAGATGAGTTTCGAGGTAGTTTGGGTCCGAAGACGGTGGAAGCTTTGATATGTGCTCAAGATTGGTTGAGTGGATCATCAATATGTTTGGACATGGAACAATATTTGGAGGATGTGCAAAAATACGAGGAAGGTAATTTACTTATTTATTGTCTTTTTCATATATATTTTTATTTGTTAATTTCATATTTAACATTCTAATTTGCGTTTTTTATTTGTTAATTTCAGAAATTGGTCGTATTGATCTTGATGAGACATTTGTTAACATCAACTAATTTCTTTTTGAGGTAATTTTCTAATTTTTATTTATTGTAGTGACAATTTATAAAATGGCATGGTATTGGTTTAGTTAGGTATTTTATTTGTTTTGACTTTGATCCAAGTGTTTTATTTGTTAGGTGTTGACGACTTGACGTGAAGTGTCATTAAGTCGTGAAGTGTCGTGAAGACATGAAGCGTTTTATTCGTTTTGTACTTTTGTTGATGTCGTATCAAGACTTAAGAATTTCTAATTTGGTTATGTAATAATTATTTTTATCGGATTAGTTTTTAGTTTTAATCGTTTGTTGTATGAAAACTACGTTGGTACTTTAAGTTTAAGTTTAAGCTGTTTTTTTTCTATTTTGCAAGTGTTTTAAAATTACGTTTTATTGTAAAAAATGTTAAAAAATATAAAAAAAAGTTGTCAGCGGGTACCCGGAACCGGAACCGTTCCAGCGGTTCCGGGACCGGTTCCAAAAAAAAGAGAACCGACGGTTCCGGTTCCGGTTCTTTCTTTCTAGGAACCGCCGGTTCCGGTTCCGATTCCATGAAAATAAGGCGGGTACCCGGTATTACTCACCCCTAGTGATTACTTCAGAAGGAGTCAAGGTGGATCCAGCAAAGATAGAAGCGATGATGAATTGGGAGATACCGAAGAATGCATCGGAGATACGGAGTTTCCTAGGTTTAGCAGGCTATTATCAGAGATTTATAAAAGATTTCTCTAAGATTGATTCTGCCTTAACAAGTCTGACACTGAAGAATGTAAAGTTTGTGTGGACTGAAAAGCAAGAGTCAGCTTTTAGAACTTTACAAAAGAAGTTATGTGAAGCACCTGTTCTTGCATTACCAGAAGGAACAGAAGACTTGGTGGTATATAGTGATGCGTCAAGGATGGGTTTGGGGTGTGTATTGATGCAACGTGGCAAAGTGATTGCTTACGCATCAAGACAACTCAAGAGACATGAAAAGAATTACCCTACCCATGATTTAGAATTGGCAGCAGCCGTGTTTGCCTTGAAGTTGTGGTGGCATTATCTATATGGAACAAAGTGCACTTTTTTCACTGATCATAAGAGTTTGAAGCATGTCTTTGATCAGAAAGAGCTGAACATGAGGCAACGACGTTGGTTAGAATTACTTAAGGATTATGACTGTGAATTGTATTACCGTCCTGGTAAAGCCAATGTTGTAGCTGATGCCTTAAGTAGAAAAAATTACAGTGGATGTTTGAAAACGACTAACACCTGGATTGATGTGATGTCGAGTCTAATCGAAAGAATCAAAGTGACACAAGCGGAAGCATTATTAGAAGAAAATCTAAAAGAGGAAGTCATGGCTAAACAACGTCTTCAACTGACTGAAGATAGTCGCGGAATCAAACTGTTTCAAGGCCGTATTTGGGTGCCAAAGATTGGGGGAAACCGAGAATTACTTCTTGAAGACGCCCACAAATCCATATATTCTATACATCCTGGTAGTACTAAGATGTATAGAGATTTGAAGCTACACTATTGGTGGCCAGCTATGAAGCTAGATGTGGCACAATGTGTAGAGAAGTGTGCGACGTGTTCGTTGGTAAAGGTTGAACATCAACGACCTTATGGGAGTCTACAATCTTTGGAGATTCCTGAATGGAAATGGGATAAGATAACCATGGACTTTGTGACTAAATTACCAAAAACGTTGAAAGGTAACGATACTATCTGAGTAATTGTGGATCGTTTAACTAAAAGTGCTCATTTCTTAGAAATGAAAGAAGCTTCACCAATTGATAAGCTAGCTAAATTATATATTGATGAAGTGGTGTCAAGACATGGTATACCTGTATCTATAGTTTCTGACCGTGACAACCGATTTACTTCAAGATTTTGGTAGTCACTACAAGAAGAATAGTCACTACAAGAAGAATTGGGTACAAGAGTGAATTTGAGCACAACTTATCATCCACAAATGGACGGGCAAAGTGAAAGAACCTTTCAGACTTTGGAAGATATGCTCAGGTCTTGTGTGATTGATTTCGGAGGTAACTAGGATACGCATTTACCCTTAGTGGAGTTTGCGTACAATAATAGTTATCATTCCAGTATTGGAAGATCACCATTTGAAGCCTTATATGGACGAATATGTAGAACTCCCGTGTGTTGGTTGGAAGTTGGAGAAAAACAATTTGTTGGTCCTGAAATTGTGCAACAAATGGCTGACAAAGTAAAGTAAATTCGGAAACATATGAAGGCGGCTCAAGATCGACATAAGAGTTACATTGATCCAAAAAAAAGACCAAAAGAGTTCCAAGTTGGGGAGCGGGTAATGTTAAAGGTATCCCCGTGGAAGGGTATTATAAGATTTGGAAAACGTGGAAAGCTGAGTCCTCGTTTTCTTGGACCTTTCACTATAATCAAACGAGTAGGGCTTCAAGCATATCAGCTGGATCTTCCACCTGAATTGGAAGGAATCCATAATACTTTCCATGTTTGTTATCTTCGGAAATGTTTAGCCGAAGAACAAAACGTTATACCACTTTCTGAAATAAAAGTGGATGAAAAGAGTCGTTGCGTGGAAGAACCTGAAGCAATTTTAGAGAGGACGACTAAGAAGCTGCGACATAAGGAAGTGGTCATGGTTAAAGTGCAATGGAAACATCACATAGGTGCTAACGTGACTTGGGAAGCTGAAGAGGATATGAAGAAAAGATATTCTCATCTATTTACCTAACTTTGATATTGGGGACGAAATCATCTTCAAGTTGGGGAGATTTGTAACACCTCAAAATTTCCATAATGATTGTACATTTTGGGAGAACGTTTGAAATATTAGGGGAGGTTATTTTAAATAAAGTGTACGATTTAGTGTCGAATGGTCAAAGTGTAATTGACCAAAGTTTGAATCTATTTGTGGAATTATGAAACTTCAGGGTTGTTTTGGTCTTTTGTTTAAAGTTGGTTATGTATATATTGGGAAAGGCGGTTTTGGAATTAAGAATATCTCAATTCTCAATTTGGAAGTCGGTTCTGAGCAGGAGAAAGAGAGGAGAAAAAATTAAGCATTTGATTTCTTTGCGATAAGGAATTCAAGTAATTCTTGATTGAATTTGTTGAAATTTGATAATCATAGTTCAATTTGTTTTCCTCTAGACTAAATCAGAGTTTGGATTAAAAATCTGGAAGTTTTCTGGCTTGGATATCAAGTTCAAATTAATCAGGTGAGTTCATCTGTTTATTTTGCTTAATAAATACTATCTGTGTATTGGAATGGTTCATTAAGCTTATTGTTATACTTGGGAAATAGACACAAATCATTTTTGAAGGTCCGGGTAGAAATCGATTGAAACTGGTAAAAATGTGATAGAATCCGGAAGATGAATAATCCGAAAAATTCCGTATTCCGGATAGGTGTCCGGATGATTTTACCGGAGACCGGATTGTTCCGGATTCCGGATAGGTGTTCGGATGGGTTGTACCGGATACCGGATTGATTCCGGATACCGGATTATTTCCCGGATAGTTCCGGGCTTGGAGAGTCCGGATACTCTTTCCGAATGTTATCGAATTCTTTGAGTTCCGGATTAGTGTACCGGATAGGTGTTTCGGATAAATTACTGTATGAGGTTTTTATGATTAAGTGTTTTCCAAATATGAAAAGTATCTTAATCATTTTAACAGTACGATTATCATTGTAACGCAATTTCGAGTATCATACCATTTGATATATATTTTGATTGGATATGCACGTATGCTAGTAAGTGTAATAGATCCATAGGCACTGGCATTATTTGATAAAAGTGGAATAGACAAGGTAAATTGGAATTCCCGTTTATTTTGAAGTGAAAACGTGGAATAGACAAGGTAAATTGTAATTCCCATTGACGTGAAATGAGGAATATGCATGAGTTAATTGTAATTTTCATTTCGTACTGTGACGTGAATTCTTGGAATAGGCGTGGCTTAATCGTAATTCTTGATTTCTATTGGAAGATGTTATGTGTACGGTAAGAAGATGATATGCAGGTTTGTTTATATGCTTTGTTTACTACTGGTTTTCAAAGCTTATAAAGTGTTAATTTGAAGCCTGGATGTTCTCACTAGGCGTAGACCTAATCTTTTCAAATTAAAATTTTTCTTACCAGGTACTAGCTCGGGAAGGGATACGAAGGGATGAGTGACGAGTGGTACCAGAATCCTACTTTTGGTGATGTAATGGAGAAGTTAGTGTATACAAAGATGTTTTGATGAATGGTCTAGACAACCCATATGATCTGACCTTAGTGTTAAGGATTAGATTAGTAAGTTGTTTTGATAGTTCAAATGTATATGTGAACCTTCGTAACTAATTCTCCATTTATGTACAAAAATTTGGACGATGTTGTGGTTAACTCTGATAAGTTTTAAGGTTTAAATTTGTTATGGTTTTTGGACGTTTCACATTTAAACAAAGATAAGTTCATGACATAAATAATTGAGCATGATATTAATTTCTCATCCAATTATATATTACAAACCGTAGTTTAGCATATTAAATATCATGTACCAATTATTTGGCTATATATAAAGCTAACAATTTATTTTCAAAGACGCGGTCACTTGATGGTGTCATCGTTCTTGGTAATTTACTCTCTTATGTTTGTTAAGTGTCATCATCATCCAAAATTTGCAATCATACTTCTATTAGTCTCTTATCGTTGCACATGAAAACAATTTAGTAACTTAGATCTACTACAAAGCAAATGTAAAACAAAAGGTTTCCTTCGGCAGTTATTTTTGTAGCAATTGCCACCAAATTGTTTAAATTAAAATTAACACAATCAATGCTTATCATGTGAGTGAATTTGCGTCTTAGTAATAATTAAGAGAGCGATTAACCGGGTGAAATTGAGAGATTAAAATTGATAGAATTGAGAGATGTAACCGAATTGATAGATTAAGAGAGAGATTAATAAAGAGATGTACCATGGGGAGAAGATGAAAAGTTACAACCGAATAGAGGAATAATTATGAGATTAAAAAGAGCAATTATCTGAAAGGAGCTGAATAGGTTGGAATAACATAAAATTACCAAAAGAACCTCATTCATAATAAAACTTACATTTTTCATATAGAGACAAAAAAGTCTAACAAATTAAACAATTAAGAAAATCAAAAAATTGAGAATTTCTTTTAGCAATTCCTAAGCCATGAGCATGCCTCATCATCATCTTCGGGTTTTGCTTTAATATACCGAATATAGAGAAACAATTGAGAGATTAAAAAAAATCAATTATTAGAGACGAAATGAATAGGTTGTAGTAGCATAAAATTACCAAAAAAACCTCATTCATAATAAAACTTATAGTTTTTATATAGGGACAAAAAAGTCTTTAACAAATTAAACAATTAAGAAAAGTATCAAGTTCATGGACACACATACAAAAAGATAGTTACAATTCTATGTTCTACATATGCTTAAAAATGTTACCTTATTATGTTCTAACATATATTTGCTTTCATCAAAGATTCATATGCTACTTTATCCATACAAAAAAATATTCCAAATTTAATATGAATGTCTTCAATTGAATATTTATTTGATTTTAAGAAAGAATAACACATTGTTTAGAACGGAATCAAAAAATGAAATACTATACTTCCATTCGCAAAAACTCGTACCATGATTTGTCTTCTTGAATGATGCTTCAAATCAACAAAAATGCAAATCTCTTCCACAAATTCTAACTTAATAGAGAGGTGTACCATGAAAAGAAGATGAAAAATTATAATCGAATACAGAGGAATAATTGAGAGATTAAAAGAGCAATTATTAGAGAGGAGATAAACAGATTGGAGTAACATAAAATTACCAAAAAAAACCTCATTTATAATAAAACTTACAGTTTTCATATAGGGATAAAAAAAAGTCCTTAACAAATTAAACAATTATGAAAATTATCAAGTTCATGAATAAACAAACAAAAAGATAGTTACATATTATATTCTACATATGCTTAAAAATTGTTACCTTATTATGTTGAACATATATATGCTTTCATCAAAGAATAATATGCCACTTTATCCACACACAAAAAAGATTCATATGCCTACATAATTCGGATGAAGCGGAAGCGAGAATGTCGGCTTGAGTAACGCAAACATTGGTGAGAATCCAATGCCCCGAAAACCTAAGGGTTCCTCCGCAAGGTTCGTCCACAGAGGGTGAGTCGGGGCCTAAGGCGAAGACTCTGAAGTGGGCGAACACTCGGCCCAGCAGGCGAACATGCCGGGCTCCGGCTCCGCGCACCTGCTGACACCTTTCGAAGCACTTTCTAGTGTGCGCTTTAGTTTTCGAATGTCTCGTTCAGCGTCACGAGTCTACAAGCCATCCTTTTGGGCACAGGGACGCGAGAACCTAAGAAACAGCCTTTTTCGAAATCTGCCTCCAGCAAGATAGGGCGATGCAAAAAAGCCGTATAGTGCAGAAGCGCTCACATTTTTTGGCTTACTCTTGCACTTGAATTTAAAAATCCGGCTCACTCCCGACCTTTGGACCCTTGGCCCGCTTAGAAGTGGATTCGAACCACTGACACAAGGATTTTCAGTCCTTTGCTCACAAAAAAGATTCATATGCCTACATAATTCCAACATTAATATGAATGCTCCAATTGAAATTTCTTTTGAATTCAAGAAAGAATGATGTGTTGTCTATAAAGGAATAAAAAAACGAAATACTATACTTGCATTAGCAAAAACTCATAGCATGATTTGTCTTCGTGAATGATGCTTCAAATCAACAAATATTAATGCAAATCGCCTACACAAAAATAACCGAATTGAGAGGTAGAATTGAGAGATTAAGAGAGAGATTATTAGAGAGATGTGCCATGGGGAGAAGATGAAAAGTTATAACCGAATAGAGATGAATAATTATGAAATTAAAAAGAGCAATTATTTGAAAGGAGATGAATAGGTTGGAGTAGCATAAAATTACCAAAAGAACCTCATTCATAATAAAGCTTATATTTTTCATATAGAGACAAAAAAGTCTTTAATAAATTAAACAATTAAGAAAATCATAAAACTGAGAAAATTTCTTATAGCAATTCCTAAGCCATGAGCATGCCACGTCATCACACGTGGTTTCTTATTTAATATGTATACTAGTGTGTGGCACCGCGCTCGCGCGGTGGCGAGAAAGTTCTATAAGCACCACAAATTTATAATATGAAATTATATAAGTTTATTTCAATTCTTTTCAAAAAGTAGTAGTCATTTTCCATTAAACGCTTGAATCATTATGAGATTTGAGTCTTAATCAAATCGTGAAACGTTGTGTCTTGTTTATCCCACATTGGTGAGAAGATGACGAAATGGAATAATGATGTGATTATTTAAAAGAAGGTACAAAAAAAGGTTCTTATAAAAACCTTCATTGGAGATGCTCTTAATTGTAATGCAATATATACTATATATTCAACATGAAGAAAATTTGCAACTAAAATTAACACTTTAATCCAAAAGGGATTAAAATAAATCATAAGTCATGTAAAAAAAGTTGGCATTATTCTCTTTTTATAATCAACTTCATGTTCCAACATTTTATCAATTTGGGATAGCCAAAGTAAAACCACAATTCAATATTTGAGAAATCTCAATCCACATTATGTCATGTCATTTTTCATTGTTTTTGCTTTTATATATATAAAGATAAAGATTGAGATGGAAATGAGGTGACACCAAAAAATACAAAAAAGATTTTTATACGAACCTCCATTGGAGATGTTCTTAATTGTAATGCAATATATACTATATATTCAACATGAAGAAAATTTGGAACTATAATTAACTCTTTAATCCAAAAAGGATTAAAATAAATCACAAGTCATGTAAAAAAAGTTGGCATTATTCTCCTTTTATAATCAACTTCATGTTCCAACATTTCAACTTTTTATCAATGTGGGATAGCCAAAGTAAACCACAATTCAATATTTGAAAAATCTCAATCCACATTGTGCCATGTCATTTTTCATGGTTTTTGCTTTTATATATATAAAGATTGGTGAGAAGATGACGAAATGGAACAATGATGTGATTATTTAAAAGAATGTACAAAAAGAAGGTTCTTATAAGAACCTCCATTGAAGATGCTCTTAATTGTAATGCAATATATACTATATATTCAACATGAAGAAAATTTGCAACTAAAATTAACTCTTTAATCCAAAAGGGATTAAAATAAATCATAAGTCTTGTAAAAAAAAGTTGACATTATTCTCTTTTTATAATCAACTTCATGTTCCAACATTTCAACTTTTTATCAATGTGGATAGACAAAGTAAACCACAATTCAATATTTGAGAAATCTCAATCCACATTGTGCCATGTCATTTTTCATGGTTTTTGCTTTTATATATATAAAGATTGATTAATTGGCCCCTTGCCCTCAACATTGCTAACATAAGCTTCGTTAATTGAGGGTATTTTGTTATTTTTATTTTTCTAAAAATATATATAGTTTTATATTTCTATAGTGGATAACCGTTCACACGTCTTCTTCTCATGCCATCACCCCTTCTACGGTCATATTTTCATACCACCACCCATTCTCTGGTCGTCTCAAACCACAACACACCAAATAAGGCCGAATCTCCATATCCTAATCACCAAAACTCAAATCAAAACAAACTAATCACAATCAAATTAACATGTAACTCAAGATTCAACAATGACATCAACATTAATATCAAGAATTTTTACAAGCAACTTTAAGAACATAAAAAAAACATATAAATTTATTATACAAAACCCATATGAATCAAAAACTTTAATTCTAAACAAATACCTAATTTTAAATAAAATTTGAAAAACAAAACAATACAACAAATAGATGAGGATTTAGCTCTTCTTGCATAGCAATCACCCAGTACGGGAAAAAAATGGGATTCTCTCTCTCTACGGTGCGATTAGGGTTTCCTTGCGATGGAGACTGTTAATCGATTTTTGGTGGTTCTTTGCGTGGATGTTTGCTCGTTTTGTTCATCTTTTCGTATTCTAGAGATTTCAGTGAAGTTTTTGATTGTTTTTAGTTTATTTTTTACCATTATTTTGGAGTTTGCGGCGTTTAGGGTTACTGTTCTGTACGATGGTCTGATCGGAGCTTTTTTATTCGGCAGCGGCGGTGTTTTTATTTGTTCCGATTCTTATTCCTTTTCTAATTGTTTCCTGTGAGATTAACAGACTTCGTAGACCATATTTCGGCTGCTTCTGGATAGTCGCAGCACCACGCTTTGTCGTGGTCTTCGTGGCTATACGGGATCACTCCGACTGTGGTTTGCAGCTCTGTGAGGCTTGCCAAGAAACGATTCAGAGGGGCTATTTGAATTGAGGTGCTATGGCTGAGGAAGAGAAGCAGGTTACGACAGAGGTGGATCAGACGGCTGTGGCGGCTAGGGTTTTGCATGAGAATTCCATGCAAACTTTTAGGGTTACGGCGGAAAACCCAAGTTTGACGGCCGATCGTCTTTCTAAGCAATCCACCCTTCGTTATGGGGAAGTGGAAATCTTGAAGCAGAAGAACTATGCTGAAACTCTCGGAGGTACGGATAACAAGCTTCAATTCTTCCCTCTCTCATCTAAGAAGGAGGCTAGGGTTTCTATACCCGTTGAATTGGCAAAAGAGGCAAGTAATGTTTATCATGCTACGTGTTATGGCTATTTCTTGGGACCTCGAGTCCACTTTCCGATTGTGCAACGAGTGGTGGCTGCGGCTTGGGGAAAATATGGATTTCGAGACGTGATGATGAACGAGAAGGGCTTCTTCTTTTTCAAGTTTAATGATAAAGGGGGTCGTAATCAAGTCGTTGAAGAAGGCGTGTTAATGATCAAAAGGGTGCCTTTGTTTGTTTTCCCGTGGGATCCGACTAAAGGGCTCCATCATCCGGAACATACTTCGTGCCCTCTATGGGTGAAATTACATAATATCCCCCTTGTTGCATTCAATCGTGAAGGGGTCAGCCGTATTGCTAGTGCGTTGGGTGTCCCGAAACAAATGGATGCATGTACGGCCTCGATGTGTGACAAGCTTTGGGGACGACCGGGGTTTGAAATGTTCCAGATCGATGTGTGGGCGGTGGGTGAGCTAAAGCGGGAAGTTGAGGTTGTCATCCCTAGCCTTGATGGGGGTGATGAAGAAACGGTCAAAGTTGGTGTTGAATATATATGGGAACCAATTCAATGCAAATTTTGTAACGTTTTTGGACATAAACTAAGCTCTTGTGTGAAAGCAACTGTAGCAAAAACTGACAAAGGCCCGGGGAAGAAATTTGAAAAGGATGAGGATGGATTTGTCAAGGTTACCAAAAAGCATTGGAAGCCAAAGTCGCATGTTGGTCTATCATCTACCAGGGGCGATCCTATGTGTAATGATACTGCTACGGTGGGCAAGGTGACAAAGATAGTGGATGATTCGCAAGGAATTTCCAAAGCTACAACAGCTCTTAAGGCATCTATGCCTTAGGAGGGCACTCCAATATCCTCCACTTTTCCGCATAAGGAAGGCGATAGCCCTCGAGGGGCTGTTTTGGACCATGGGGTTGCTACGCATAAAGGTTCTCGGGTGGAAAATGGTGCATTGAAAAAAATTAGTGTGGGCACACTGGTGCATGTTAAAGCACCCACAATGGTTGCGGTGTTGAACACGTTTCTGTCTATGAACAAGCCAAGACAAGGTACTTATGTTGATACCCCATCTCTCTCTAATAAATATAGTGTTTTTTCGGATGGTGCAAATGGTGACGAGGAGGATGATTCGAGTGTGGAGGAGATCCCAATTGATAATAACACAAATGCTTGCATGGGGAATGACCAAGTCCATGCAAATGGGGACGAGGAGCTTGGGTCCAAAACTGGTTCATCATGTTGAAGTTTGCTTGTTGGAATATTCGAGGCTTAAATGCCTTGATAAAACAACGAGAGGTCCATAATTTAATTCGGGTCCATGGTATTTCTCTTTTTGGCATTGTTGAATCTCATGTGGCTAGTAACTCGATTTCTGAAATTTATGGTAAAGTATTCGCCGTTGGGAATGGGTGTCAAATCATCTTCATTTGGAGTTTGGTACTCGTATCATTGTCGCGTGGGACCTTGTATGTTGGATGTTATGGTTATGGATTCTGACAGCCAATATATGAATTTGGAGGTTTGTATTCGGGGTGTTCCAACCCCAATTTTTCTGTAGGTCATATATGGTGCTAATACCGCTCTGGCTCGTACGGCTCTTTGGTCGGGTATGCGAAGATTTAAGGTGTGCATGCGTGGATAGCCATGGGGGACTTTAACACGATGCTTTTCCCACATGATGGCTTTGGTGGCTCTTCTCGTCTAAATAAAGATATGGATGACTTCTATGCTTGTGTGGAGGATGTCGAACTTTTCGACATTCGTTACACCGGAATCCAGTTTTCTTGGTGTTAAAAACCAAAGGAAGAAGGGGGCATTTTAAGGAAGTTGGATCGATGCATGGCCAATGTTGAATTTACGGACCAATTCCAGGATGCTACGGTTGCTTTTCTCCCAAGGGGGGTCTCGGATCACTCCCCAAGTGTTTTATCGTTCAAAGGTGGTAGTCGGAGGAAAGTTTGGGGGTTTAAATTTGATAATACTGTTGTCGATCACCCCCTTTTTTTGCAGGTCGTGAATCATGGGTGGAGTATGCCTACTCGGGGCTCTTTCATGCACAAGCTCACGATGAAGTTAAAGAGCTTAAAAGCTCATTTGAGACGTTTGCGTGCATCTTATGGGAATCTTACGGTAATGGTGGAAAAGATTAAGGGGGAGTTGGATACCATACAACGTGCGTGTGCTTTAGAACCGTTAAATGATATCCTCAAAGAGGATTTAGCCCATATCCTCTTGGCCTACCAAAAAGCTTGCATGGAGGAGGAAGTGTACTTTAGACAATGAGCAAAGGTCAAATGGCTTAATGAGGGAGATGTCAACACCAAGTACTTTTATATGGCGGTCAAAGAAAAGAGACATCGACGGCATATCCATTCGGTTTGTGATACCGATGGGCGTTTTGCCCATGGTGAAGTTGTTTTAAACACTAACTCTTAAATGATGAAAACAATTTTTCAAATCTATGCATCATTTAAGGGGGAGTGAAAACGGTGTTTAAAACCTTGAGTGCGGAATCAATTGGAAGTTGGACATCTTCCAATGTGATAAAATCTTTTAAAATTTTATCTGAAAAATGTCCAAATGTTACTGTTATCGCAACCATCTACTTGCGATACTTTGGTGAACAGTAACTTATCGCAACCTTCAGTTGCGATAAGCCCCAATGAACAGTAACTTATCGCAACCATCTGTTGCGATGAGGTTGAACTTCTATCACAACCTGTTCATTGCGACAACAAGGAGGGTTATCGCAACCTCTTACTTGCGATAACTCGACACTGTGGCAGTCAACCTTTGGACCAATCATATCGTGCCACGTGTCCCTTGTCTCAAGCCCTTATATACGAGATTTTGGGATTTTTGTCTCAACTTTCTGAGTTTCTCAAACTCTCTCAACTCTCA
This sequence comes from Saussurea involucrata, assembly GCA_033807775.1. Lineage (NCBI taxonomy): Eukaryota > Viridiplantae > Streptophyta > Magnoliopsida > Asterales > Asteraceae > Saussurea > Saussurea involucrata. The sequence goes on from CM066316.1 coordinate 5,183,404, forward strand.
CTTACGAACTGTCATCTGCTTTCGGATTCTCCAAGGACCTGTTCGTGTTCATATCAATCTGAGTGTGTTCGCATTACCATCGAGGTATGTATTCTTGTTTCTTAATCGATTCTATCCGTTAAATCTATGATTTCAGTTGCTTTTAGGGTTTTAGAGTACAAACTCGATAAAACCCTTCATATTCATGCTTAAATCGATAGGCTTAGGGTCTGATTTAATGATATACCTGTTAGGGCTTTAGTTTTGCGTGCTTTGCGACACTCATCGTGTAGGTTTAAGATAGATTTTGTGCAAAACTGTCAAATCTGGGTTAAAAACACTTAGGTTCTATTCGATATTCAAACTTATCGCAGCCTTTGGTGTTCATGTGTTCATATCTGTCGCAACCCTCATATTCAAAACTGTCGCAACCCTCATATTCAAAACTATCGCAACCCGTTAGTTGCGATAACCACTTGTCGCAACTAGTGTGTTGCGATAACATTCCTCGCAAGTCCTTCATTGCGATAAGGTCGTGGGTTGCGATAACCTTTTTTAGTCTGTTGCGATAGTTCCATGACTTAGAAAAGTTTTGGGAAATTTTTGAAGAAAACCAGTTTTTGGCACTGTTCTAAACTTGATCACTGTTTAGATGGCTCATAATGACGGTAATTCATCTGATGAGAACACCATCATGCCGTCGCACCGATCGTCGCATCCATCGGTCAACGCCCGTGATCTAGATGCGGAGCTTCTACCGAGATGTCTCCATCTTTCCCTTTACGACAACAATCACCATCTAGACCTCGATGTGGCGTTCGACCATCAAATCATCATTGAGATCATTCGCGGCCATCCTCTCCGAATTGTGCTCACGCGGGTAGTCACGGTGCCCCTCATTTACTTACAACAGTTTTGGCACACACTACAATATCATCCAGTTACAAATCGGCGGGGTCCACACTTTTCTGCCCGAGTCGATCACTTCGATGCTCGGATTACCCTCAAACGACTCCGTCTAGCCTTAGACTTACCCTTTAACCCAAACTTTGAAGATATGGTACCCGAAGCCCAACTATACACTGATATCCAAAGCTTAGGCTACCAAGATCCAAATAACCCTGTACTAGCCGGCTCCTCCAAATTCTTACGAAAACACCTACCACCAGTCTGGTACACCCTTTGCTCCATATTCAACCGTTGCATGACGTCAAAACATACCGGGCTTGACAAATGCAACCTTACGACTGTTCGAATGATCCACGCCTTCGCCTTCAACCGTAACATCGACTATGCCATTCTAATCTGGAACGAGCTACAAGAGTTAGTCGAAGACAAAAAACGACCAAAAAGAAAAGAAACTTCGTGTCGTATCAACGGTTCTTCCAGATTCTTATACACCAAATCATGGAGGACAATCAAGAAATCCCTAGACGTCAAGGTGTTGTACAAGGTCCATCTCAATACATGCATTATCTGAACATGCCAGCACATGCTGACTTTGTACACATCGCCGTAATTCCTGAGCCTATCCTTGCCTATGCCGACCAGCAGTCTGAGGTAGTTAGGCAGTATAGATTAGCTCATGCACTAGTGGTCCAGCCAGAACCGGCCGGACCTCCCCATGGTGCAATCCCATTAGGCGGTGAGGGTGTAATTGCTAAGCAGGTTCAGGAACTTGGGGTTCCTAAACGGGAAGAGGTGAGAAGAATATTAAGAGAGAGAGTGGGTGGGGTGGCGAGGACTACTGGTCAGGCATCTACTACCGGAGCTATACATATTCCCATCCTCGATGACATACCGATGGAATCCGAGGATGATTCTGATTATGACTCCGATGCTCCATCATCTGAGGATGAAGCATCTGACCAACAAAGAGCTGATGATGATTCCGACTCCGATCCCGACCATGACCCTGAAGCGGATCTAATCCCAAGACACATCGATCGGAGTCAACATATTGAGGGTTCCGATGTTGATTCCACTTGGAACGTCGGACCCTCCAGAGATTTTGGTGACACAAGGTGGAATGAGGGAGTTTTAGTAGAAAATATACATGTGAGCAGTGATGTGGTGAGAAAAGAAATGGGAGAGAAAGAGATAGGGTCAGATAAAGTTTTAACTACTAACTCTCCCCACACCGATCGAAGTCGGGTAGCCACATCTTCTATCAACGAGCGTACGTCGCCGTTGCGTATTGAACAAGCCATGGTGGACCCAGCCACGCATAGCACAAGCCCTCTAAGCCACTTGTCGGCATCTCAAAGTGTCGGCGTTTCATTTTCCACAGGGGATAAAGCACAACTGCTATCGGCGACACACTTGGTGTTTGCTGGTATTGAAACAGGTAGGTTCCTGCCCCCGCCACCGCCTTTTATTCCACGCACATGGAGTCTAGAGCCATTTCGACATACTTCTTTTCCTAGGCCACACGCGTCGGAATCCCAACAAGTTGTGAGCTTTCGTGCTCCAACCGGAACACCCCGAGTGCGGCCGCCATTTGTTGGTACCCCACGAGGACCGGGTGGAAGTCCTGTCATGGTCAACACTACGCCAGCCATGAACACAGGCAGTACGGTTGCTACAACCGCTACTATAACCGATAATCTAAGCGGTCCGGATGTTAGACATATGTTACCCAATTTTCGTCCAGAAGAGGCTTTACAAATGCTTGGACCGCGTCCTTATTACATCACGCTACCATTACTGGCATCTGCATTAGGCGCAAATGAAACTGCCTATTTGCAACACTGACGGGCCATGCAAGGTACAGTTGAGCGATTAGCAAGTGAAGTAAGCAGAGCTATCAAGGGCAAAGGAATTGCTGAATCGTCGTCAACACCTCAGAATCAACCATCCATCATACAATCCGACCCACAAACACCACCACCAGTTCCATTACACCAAGTCCCGGAAGACCAGCTCAAATCAGAGCTGTTAGCCCGACTCCTAGCCAGAAGTGACACTAGTACAGCTGAAGAAGTTGACCTAACTGGTTTACTACGTCAACATATCCCACCTCATACACAAACCCCAACCCAACCACCTTCTAGCATCGACTTCCAGCGTCTAACCGAGTCTATGACAGATATGACGAATGCTGTGATGAACGGATTCACCTCCATCAACAACAGGCTTAAGGCAGTTGAAGAGAAGTGTGGGATTCAGGCTCAAGCTCCACAGAAACGAAGACATGATGATCAGGATGATCCTGATTCTCATGAGGGGGAGAAGAGAGCAAGGGTTGGCCAGTCCAGTGGTACAGCTACTAAAGATGTTGGGGGATCAGGTATGTCAGCTGGTGAAAGGGAGACAGGGGCAGGTGGAACGGACACTGACATGGTCCAAGTGGATTAAACCCAAGTTCTAGCTGATGTCATAACTGGGGTTGAAAAGCCTTTGGTTGTTGACAATAGAACCGATGATGAAAGGATGGTAGACAATTTGATTGTTGATTACATTGATATTGATTATGAAGAAGAACCTGATAGAACTACAGTCCAGATCAAAGAGGAAATAAAAGATATTTTTGACATCACCGGAGTTATTATGGCTGCTTTGGATTCCGACAACGAAAATCCAGATGATACTACTCAACCACAACTATTGATTGATCAAAGTGCAAGTACTTCCGCGCCTCCAGTTATTCCAGTAGTACAAGAAGCTGCTCCAGTTATTCAAGTTCAAGCCGATGGCAGAATCAGGGATCCTGTGCTTGTAGCTGTATTGGAAATCTATCAAGAAGTGATAGACGCAGAGCCAAGGTATGTGGCTACAGGTGAACGAGTTCGGATTCTGATTCCCTTTCAGGAAAGTATAAGGAGAGACATGTTCGTTAAAGATGTCCAAAGGATCGACCTAGAGAAGGTATACGGAATTGAAGATTAGCCTTCACTGCAAAAGATCGAGTTCTTACACGTAATGGGCAACAAAGACCTATAAACAAATGCCGTAAGATCAGACAGTGTGATTGTGAAAGTGCTGAAGGTCGAGTCAAACAATCTCTTCAAAGTCTGGTACCCAGTGTTTACGGTTAGAAGATCTAATGGTACTGAATGTGTCTTCTCCGAGGCAGATTTCAAAAGCTTAAAGCTAGACGATCTACTAAGCCTCTACAATTCCCTAGCCTGCCTTCTAGATAAAGATGTTGAATGGTCAGCCGCGTATCAAAGTGTAAAGAGATTCATGCGGAACATTCTGAAGTTCTCTTATCTGACAGACTTTCAGATGGCTCTGGAAGCACGCCAAGCCCGAGTAAACCTAAGGGCACCGAACCGGCGTCTGTCAGATATTCAAGGTATCCCAACCTACACTGTATTGAAGAAACCGGATCTTGGAGTTGTTTACTTCGATAGAGACTCAAAGAAGAGATTTATGAGAGTTATTGAATCCAATAAGTTCAGTGACGGAACTTTCAAGATTATTGGGGTTCACCTTGAAAGTAGATTGTGTCTGGATGCAAGTGGGGAAGTAAAGCTGAAGGATACGGAGAAGGAGCTGATAAAGCAAGTACTGGATGTTATGACATACCGAAAGGAATACCGGAATGCACTACAAAGATTTGAGATCATCTTCGGGATTCGGAAGAAATATGTGCCACCGGTGGACGCTTAAACTCTTTGCCTCTACTTTGTACAAAGGGGGAGAATGTTAGTGCCTAATATTCTAGATTGTACTAAGTAGAGGGACTAACTTTGTAATTGATATATTTACATAGTATATAATGGTTGCTATGTCTAGAATTCTAATTAGGTCATCATCTACCATTTCTCTCAAGTACACACACATAGTTTTGCTCTCTACATTCATCTTTGTACTTGGGATTGTTCTTCATATTTGAATATATATTGGTGGCCATCTTATTGAAACATGGATTAATTACTTGTTCTGGGATCACAATCCACCATAACATGAGACACTATAGTAAAAAATTTCATAATCAATGTATTAAGAATAAACTGCAGGCAAGCATTTGAGATCTTTCATAACCAATATAGATTACGTGAGACTACAGTAAAGATATTTAGAATGAATATGATAAATATAAAGTGCAGGCAAGCATTTTTATTTGGACTACAATATAGTTAATGGACTACAAAACCATTCAAAATGATGGTTTGATTACCTGGCAAAATGTTAATTTTATGGTACATGGTGAGAGATTCTAGATCATAACACCCCTGGTATAAAACTCACGTCGAAGAAATAGAATGTGGAAGAAACAAACAAACAACCTGTAATTGAAATGCATAAAAGAAAGAAACTGTAAAAAAAAGATCCAAAAAATAGAAAGAAGAGAGGATGAAGAACAGAGAAGAAGAAATGACCGATTTGGTTAGAAATTTATAGATCAAACCCAGTTTAGAGATCGAGTCAAGTTTAAAATCGACATACCTTGATTGGCGATCGATTATGGAGATCGACACCTTGAAGATCGAATTGGTTCGAGATCAACATGCTAGAGAGGTGAGATATGGGAGCGATTGAGGGAGGGATAAGTTTCAGAGGACAGTAAGAGGAAACCTTATGTCTTATGCTATCATAGGACGGTAAGACATAAGTGGGACTGAATAGTTGGAAAAAACAAACACTCTTGTTTGACCGAACCAGATATAAGATTAGAGAAACAAACACCGCCTTAGTGAAATCGATAGTACTTTTTATTTGTGATCAATTTCAAAGCCATGATTTTTCTCAAAAACTTTGAAACTACATCAATTTTGACAGACTTGAAATGAACCCACATAGTTTTCAAAGGATTAACACTACAATTTTGCTTCAAGTGACAAAATCCCGAAAATATTTTGCTTGATGTCCAGTCAAAAGAAGAAAGAGTAAAAAAGAGCTTACGAAATCGTTTGTCGTTGAACAAGATTGAAACATCCCAACATGTACAATTGTATATTTGGTCTTGAGTATGTCGGGCACGTTTAGGTATTGTCTATGAATTACTAAGGTGCGTCAATGAACAAATTACTATACAATGATGTGTCAATCCTAAACTGTTGTTTGCATGTGGGTCTTTCAAAAAAACAAATTTCCTTTCTCAAGTAACCTTTAAATGAGGGTATAAATGGTGTTTCATATCAAGAAGCTAAATGTACCCAGAAAGATTAAAGGTTAATTATTAATGTAAGGTAATTAACTAAGATCTGTATCTTCAGATCAATCAAGAACCATTAGAAGTAGGACTCAAATTCATCAATAATCATAATCAATTAATTACCAACAACTAATTAAGTTGCACTTACATCATTACATCATTGCTCCAGCTCCACCTTTTATTAGTTCCATCCCCTAATAGCTTTTACCTCACTTTCTTTCAAAGTTACTGTTAGCCAAAACAGAGAAATTGTAAGCTTACGGCTGATACAAAAAACTTTGGGGCAGTTAGAGTTGAACAAATCGAACCGAAGCAATCTGAGAGGTCACCATCGAAGATGAACCATTAAGAATTCGACGAAATGCTTAGAAAATGCAAAGAGAAGAAAAAAGGGTTTACTTGATAAACCCTAGATGTTGAATCGTACCTGAGAAGAAACCCAGAACTTGAGAAGATTCTGAGGAAATGAAGTCTTTTAAATCGTTATGTTTAAACCCTAACATAAACATAAAAGAAATTAGAAAGATGTTGAATCGATTTGAACCCAAAGATGTTGAATCGATTTGAACCTGCGAAAATTATGAGTTGACGAACCCTTGGTGATTTGAACCAAAGAAGAAACGACGATTGAGACTACGAACATGATTTAAATCAATTTGCAAGTATAAAAGCCAGACATTGTTTGAGTCGAAGTCTCATCTTGGAAAGAGCATGAACGAACCTGTTAATGATGGAGGTCGGAGCGTCGTGTGTAATGATGACATGAGGGTGTAGTTGTTGTAAGTAAAGTTGCAATCTCTTTCTTAAAATTAAGTAAATAAGAATAAAAGAGTTGTACATAAAGCTTATTGACTTGTATTTAAGAGTTTGGTGGTTATATGCTTTATAAAGTAGTATAGATAATTAAATATAAGATATAACATTTCATTTTAAATATAACGAGTTTGAAATCCAATTAAAATAGTCATTAAATTTTAACATAATACTTGATCATTATCTTAATAAAAACATAACATATTAAACCTAAATAAGTTATATTGTAATTAAACCTAAGTTAAATCTTTATATATATAAAAGGAAAACCCAAGAGGAATGAGGTGGCACCATGAGAATTGAGTATTCTCAAATGGTGGAATGTGGTTGAGTTATAACCATCCCACATTGGTGAGGAGTTGAAACATTAGAACAAATATGTGTGTATAAGAAAGATGGATGTGATGACTTTGTTTTCATTCTCATAGAGTTATCTTATTTTGGATGACCTTTATTTTTCATCATGAGAATATTCTCAAATGATAGATTGTGGTTGAGTTTTAGCTCTCCCACATTGGTGAAAAGTTTAAAATTTTAAATAAAGAGGTGTATAAAAAGGTGGATGTGATGCTTTTGTGTCCATTCTCATAGAATTGTCTTATTTTGGATGACCTTTTTTTGCATCATGAAAATTGAGTATTCTCAAATGGTGAATTGTAGTTTACTTTTAGTTATCTCACATTGGTGACAAGTTGAAAAATAGAATAAAGATGTGTGTAAGAAAGGTGAATGTGATGCATTTGTGTTTATTCATGGGTTTTGACACATAAGGTTGTATAATTTTTGATGACCATTTTTACAAAAAAAAATATCATCACTTATCAATATATTTATATATATGTATATGTATATATTAAAAGAACCAAAAGGTTATGAGATGACACCATGAGATATGAGTATTCTCAAGTGCTGAATTATGTGACTGAGTTATTGTCTATCTCATATTGGTGAATAGTTGAAAAATTAGAATAAATGTGAATGTGGTACATTTGTGCCCATCTATGATCTATTAGTTTATGATTCATATATTGTTTTATTTTGGATGAATTTTTTGCAACAAAAAAATTCTTATTATATAAAAAATCAATCGATTAATATATCAATCAATAAAAATATTAAAAAACCAATAATTGAGCTAAAGGTCATCAAGTAACACCATGAAATTTGAGTATTTTACAAATGGTGGGGTGATTGATTTTTAGCTATGCCACATTGTTGAGAAGTTAAAAAAATTGGATAGGTGATATGACACATCTAAATTTGAAAATTTTATGGTTTGATTTAGGTTATTCCCCGTTGTTATGAAGAGTGTAAATTAGAAAAATGTGTACTTTATAAATGAGTAGAAAATGGATTGAAAATTAAAAAGTGGGTTGATTATATATGTATTTTTTCCAACGGTTATTTTCAAAATATATAACTATATTTCTATAAAAATATTTATTAAAGCGTCAATATGTCAACATCAATCAATATATATAATAGAAAAAAACCAATGATATTTGAGGTGATCAGGCAAAGGTATTTGACGTGATATTGTGATAATTGAGTATTTTAAATGTTGGATTGTGGTTGAGTTTAAATTGTCCCGTATTGCCGATACATCTCAAAGTCTTGGTAACAACAAACGGTTATCAATATATGAAAATGTACCACTTATGAAAATACATTATTTTGTTAAAATTGTATCTCATTAACTATTAACGAAAAAATTATGTTTTATCTTAACTTGGTCAAGTACTTAAAATATTTATCGTTGCCGCGCAACGCACGGGCCTATAATAAAAATAGTATTAAACACTTCTAAGTAAAAACAGGTGATTAAAGAGGTTATTGTATTTCAAATGCTTAAATAAATTAAAATATGAATATATATATATATATATATATATATATATATATATATATATATATATATAATAGTGTGGTAGATAGATGGAAAGTTGTCACATTGAACCAAATATATTATATTAGGCCATCCACGGCGCATAGATAAAAGCCCTCAACGCCACATCAGCGCCACATCAGCTAAGCCCTCAAGCCCTAAACACCTCCAGCGCATAACTAAAAGCCCTCAAGCCCTCAATGCCACATCAGCGCCACATCATTTTTTTAATTCTTTTATTTATACATTTAATTATTTAACAAAATAAAAATATTTATATATTTTTGAATAAATAATAAAAATAAAAATTCATATCATTCATTAAAAATAAAAATTACAAAATACAAAACACTACCAATTATGAAATTTTTTAATTTGCTCTTTTCTCTTTAAAGTAACCCTCAAAACGTCTCCCGTAAGGTGATCATGCGAGGTCATGAAAAACTCGAAGTCTTTCTCAAATCGTTTTGAGCGTTCGATTTCGAGATCGAGTTTTTTCATTTTTGTAACATCCCACATATCCAATAGTGCATATAATCATATATTTCATTATATGTTTGCAACAAAAGTACATCACGTTTCACATTTGGTCCCAACTAAAGTCTAGACATAATAAAAATTCAGTACAATTTGATTCACTTTAAGTTACATAACAACTAACAACAATTTATAAGTACAAAAGCATCCACATTTCTCTTATCGATCATCTCCTCAAAAGCTATGCAACAAGTTTTCTAATCACTTGGTATTACTGGATCCACCACCTGAAATACATATTTTAAAACAGAAAATGAGGGTTAGACCTAAAGGTCTAGTGAGGAAATCCCTGACATTTGAAAATCATTAAAGTTTCATTTATATAAAACACTCTTTATATAATTACACATATTTCACACGTAAATTAATACCAGTCAAGATTGCTACATCATACCTGTCTCATCCAACCTTATCCCTCCACCAATGGCCAATATCAATTGGTTGCGAGCCAATTTAACACACCGGTCCAAAGCCCGGCCACGTATTATAATTTCTTATAATACTCACGTAATTATAATATCTCAATATATTATAATCACCCACGTATGACATATTCATACACTTTATCAAATATTCGTTATTCACATAATGCATTCCAGTAAAATACTTTTTAAAGTAAAACTCATCTTAACTTTTTAGCAAGGTCCTTCAAACTTTCCTCAAAACAAATTAACTTTTAACCCCGATCCTTAGTATCTGAAACAAATTAAAGTATACATACTTTTTAACACATAAACAGGTAATCCAACTTTTTGCAATCCACTATTACGAAAATCTTACTTTTCGCAACCCATAGTTGCGAGTTCCTTACTTTTCGCAACCAACTGATACGAAAACCTCACTTCTCGCAAACCACAGTTGCGAGTTCCCTACTTTTCGTAACCAACAGATGCGAAATCTTTACTATGCGTTTTAGCTACTTGCGCAAAGTGGACTTTTCGCAACCAAGGCTTGCGAATTCCTACTTTTCGCAAAAACACTGTTCATCGTCTTTTTCAGAAAAGTTCAGTTCATTTGCAGGAATCCATCTTTTACCCAGATTTTGCACAGAAGTGTTCTAAACTCTTTTTAACACCCTAATTGTAACTAAAATTCACAAATTCTTCTAAAATTACTTAAACCCACTTCAAATTCCAAAAGAAACCTAATTCTCATAAAAGAGAGTTTAAATCAGAAAATTACCTCTTTGATGTTACTGCACCCAAACACAAAATCCCAGCTGAGTAACTTTAATCTTCTTCTTCTTCTTCGATGGTTCTTCTTCTCTCTCTCTCTGCCGTGAACAAATTCACACACACACACACACTATTTGGGTTTTTGCTTTAATATCTCAAATTGAGATATTTCCTATACTTTAAACCACTGAGTCGGTTTTGGCTAACAAGGTTTGGGTAAAATACCAAACAAACCCTAAACTTGCTTCACTTGACAAAACACACCCTTAAGCTTCTATTATACCATAAAAACTTATCCCTTAATTTCTTAACTCCATAAAATACAAAAATCAAGACTTATAAAATTCCAATTTTAATTTAGATAAAATACCTGGTTATTACAACATCTCCCCCTTAAAAGAATTTCGTCCCGGAATTCAGTTAAGAGAACAGATGAGGGTATTTGGCTCTCATTTCCGACTCCGATTCCCACGTCGCATCCTGACCTTTATGATGTTTCCACTGAACCTTTACCTGTCTGATTTCTTTGTTCCTCAATACTTTGACTTTGTGATCAACTATAGCTTCCGGTTCCTCCACATAGTTCAGCTTTTCATCAACCTGGATATCTGGTAGAGAGACTGCCTGGTCTGAAGTCACCAAACATTTCCTAAAATTCGATACATGGAACGCGTTGTGAATTCTGCTTAATTCTAGAGGTAAATCTAGTCGATAAGCCACTTCCCCAATTCTTTCGGTAATTGTAAACGGGCCAATATACCTCGGACTGAGTTTACCTTGCTTCCCAAAACGTATGACTCCTTTCCAGGGCGATACTTTCAACATTACAAAATCCCCAACCTGAAACTCTAACGGTTTCCGACGTCGATCAGCATAGCTTTTCTGTCTGTCTTGAGCTGTTTTCAATCTATCCCGAATCTGAGTAATCTTATCCGATGTTAACTGTACTATTTTTGGCCCCGCTAATTGTTTCTCCCCCACTTCATTCCAGCACAGAGGCGTTCGGCATTTTCTACCATACAATACTTCAAACGGTGCCGCTTGAATACTAGAATGATAACTGTTGTTGTAGGCAAACTCTATCAAAGGCAGATGTTTATCCCACGATCCCCCAAAATCAACTATACAAGCCCGGAGCATATCTTCTAAAGTCTGAATTATTCTTTCACTCTGTCCGTCAGCCTGTGGATGATATGCTGTACTCAATTTTATTTGCGTTCCCATCTCTTTTTGAAAGCTTCTCCAAAATCTAGAAGTAAAACGACTATCTCGATCAGAAATAATCGAGATTGGTATTCCATGTCGAGTTACTATTTCATTAATGTACAATTTGGCCAAACGTTCCAAGGAATCAGTTTCTTTTATCGGCAAGAAATGAGCAGACTTCGTCAATCTATCAACAATCACCCAAATAGAATCGAATCCCTTTGAAGTTCTAGGCAACTTGGTAATAAAATCAGTAGTGATCTGATCCCATTTCCACATTGGTATATCTAGTCGTTGTAACTGACCAAACGGTTTCTGATGCTCAATCTTTACTTTCTTGCAGGTAGTACAATCTTCCACATACTTAGCAACACTTCTCTTCATTCCTAGCCACCAATAGAATTGTTTCAAATCTCTATACATTTTATTTGTACCTGGATGAATAGAAAATCGAGATTGATGTGCTTCTTGTAGTACACGATCACGTAATCCACCCAAACGAGGCACCCATATTCTGTTTCCCATACACCATAACCCACGGTCATCTTTCCCAAGCAATACTGATATTCACACTAACCGTTCTGATTTCAGACTTTCTTCCTGATAAGCATCTATCTGGCACTTCAGTAATTCGTCAAAGATATTTGGGAGGAGTTCAGCTCGTAGCGATATCGCCTTTATTGTTCCACTTCTTTCTTGACGACTTAAGGCATCTGCTACTACGTTCGCATTTCCGGGGTGATAAAGGATTTCACAATCGTAATCATTTACCAATTCCAACCATCTTCTTTGCCTCATATTCAGTTCCTTCTGATCGAAAAGATGTTGGAGACTCTTATGGTCAGTGAAAATTTGGCATTTAGAACCATAAAGATAATGTCTCCAAATCTTCAATGCAAAGACAACCGCTGCAAGTTCCATATCGTGAGTAGGATATTGTCTTTCATGATCCTTTAGCTGACGAGAAGCATAGGCAATCACCTTTCCACGTTGCATAAGTACACATCCCAAACCCAGCTTAGAAGCGTCACTGTAGACCACAAAATCATCGGAACCTTCTGGCAATGCTAATATCGGCGCGCTGCAGAGTTTCTCCTTCAATATTCTGAATGCCTCATCTTGCTCTGCTTTCCATTCGAACTTTAAATTCTTCCGAGTTAGCTTAGTCAATGGCGTCGCGATTCGAGAAAAGTCTTTTATAAATTTCCGATAGTATCCAGCTAGACCCAGCAAACTACGTACTTCGTCCACAGAACTCTGGTTTCAGTCTTAAAGCTTATACATATTCAGACTATGGAGGATGCATGCTCGACAGAAAGAGTACCTCTGGGAGTTGTCAATTCCTAGGTGGTAAACTAGTCAGTTGGACCTCCAAGAAGCAGAATTGTGTCTCCACATCCACTGCAGAAGCTGAATATGTTGTTGATGCTAGCTGTTGTTCTCAGGTTCTATGGATGAAGACTCAGCTAAAAGACTACGGCCACATCCTGTTCAAAATACCCATCTTCTGTGATTCCAAAAGTGCCATTGCTATCTCTGCCAACCCTTTGCAACACTCAAAAACCAAGCATATCGATATAAGGTACCATTTCTTGAAACATCATGTTGAATACGGTACAATCGAAATGCATTTCGTGCCCACAGAATATCAACTCGCTGACTTATTCACCAAAGCACTAGACGAGAAAAGATTCAACTTCTTGGTGGGTAAGTTAGGAATGATTAACATGGTGTGAAAATCCTCTGTAAGTATAGCTTTATCTTCTGTAAATAAGTATAAATATCTATTATTACTTAAGTTATTGCTTTGATAAATTTATTTCTGTATGTAAGTATTATTACTAGAGCCTCTGTGGGTCCGCTCAGATCTTCTGATAACCCTTACAGAACCTCTGGTAAACATGATCTATGCTCAATACAAATCTTACCATTCTTTGAACCAAGCATAGATCAAGGGGGAGCAAAAGGAAAATTCTTGATCTACAGAAGTGATTAGATCAAGGGGGAGCAAAAGGGACCCTGAAATGATCTACAGAGGTAAATCTTTCAAAGGAAAGCCAAAGAAGAATGTCGATAATTCTCCATCGACAGAAGTAAGACAAAACTGCCGAGAACAAAAGAACCAAAAGGTATGTCTCTCGCACAAAAGGTTTTTGGAAAACAGTTTTCTAGGACAAGAATTGTCAAATATGTCCTAAATATACTATGAATAACATTTCAAAAATCAAAAGTTCAAAAAGTTTAACAAAATTCGAAATAGGAGAAATTTAAGGTCATAGAGCTTCTGCTGAGCTCAACAGAGGTTCTGCAGGAAATATGCTTTGTGATCACAAATTAACCCTCTGTCGATCTTTTGGAATGTTATCTCGGAAACCGAAAACACACACCATGACCTTCTCGAACAAAACGTTTATCAAAATAGTTTTCTCGGACACCAACTTTCAATAATGTGCGAAAAACATCTCTTAACACAGATCAAAAATTGGATGATCAGAAAGTTAATAGAATTCAAGTTATAAGATTTTTTCTCTCATAGAGCTTCTTCTGGCTCTCACAGAGCTTCTGCAAGTTCCATCAGAGCCACAAAACCTCTGAGTAAAATTTCTTGACAAAATCCTATTGATCCTCTCCAATGTCTTTACAAACGTTTTCGTTCAAAGAAGAACCTACAGAGTCATGATAACAATGAGATATATGAGAAGAGGTTAAAAAATCAAGATTTTCAAAATCACAGAGCTTCTGTAAAACACAAAAGTTCTGCCATTTTGTTATCTGGGCATTTCTGTAGTAATAACGGTTACTTTTACTGAGAGTGAAACTCATGTGGCTAAAAACAACCTCACGCGCCTAGCATTAATGGGCCGCGCACGACGTCCTGTCATATTCTGACAAGGCCTACGTGTCCCATTTTCATTGGGCGTACATGGAACGTTTTTATTTGGAAAGTTGAACCCGCCGCTCAAACTCGAGTACGGATTCCAAATTTTAATCCATTGCCATATATTTTACTCTTTCGAATACTACCGTTTTACCCTCCTATAAAAACCAAGCTTACCCTCTCATAAAACCTTTTACAAACTCTTATCTTCTTCTCCGGCGAAACCCTGCAAAAGCTTGCAAAAACCTTGTTCTTAAAATCAAATGGCTTCATCTTCTAAAGCTATCTCCCAAGAACTCTCTCCGGCGAACTCACCGGAACACTCACCTGCCCATTCTGAACATTCAGAAACCCCCAACCTTGCAAGAGCTATTGAACAACAAGATTCCGGGGACTCAGCAGAATTTGCTCCGACGACACACTTGCAAAACTTCATAGCAAAAGATCACTTCGAAACCATACTTCCTATCAAATCCAACAACTGCTATTTGGTCCCCTCACCCACTGCTTTCGGCGAAGCCCATGCTATTCTTCTGAACATAATAGAAAATCACATCCTCTTCCCTCTACTCTCAAGAACCCCAAACAAAATTCCAGTCCGTTATCTGAACCAAATTTGGCAAAGCTGCCGATTTGATAAAGACGATTCTTCTATCAAAGGGTACATTTCAAGACCTGATAAATCTGAGCATCTTGAAATCAAGTTCAACAGAACAATGTTCTCACTTGAATTCAACCTACCAACAAGGGGTCTTCTGGGATTGAAGAGTTATGCAGAGCAACCAACAGACGAAGAGCTCTGTCGCTTCGTGGAAATGCTTGGGTACAACACCCAACTACGGAAGAGAAATGACTTCCGCAGAGGAAGATTACCACCTCTGTGGAACACTTTGTTCTCTATTCTTAACAGATGCCTGACAGGGAAAATAGGGAGTATTGACCAGAGCTCACATCAAATCTTGAGCATCATGTATGGGGTTTACTATGATCTTCCACTAGATTATGCGACCATAATGATGCAAGAGATCATAAACACCATCGACAGAAAGAACAACACGAGAAGGCTCAAAGAGAACGATCCCAACTTTCTACCACCTCTGCAATTCCAAAGAATATTGGGAGTACTGTTCGAACCTCTACTGCTAATCCAAAACTGGCCAATGGAAGGACCAACTCCCAAACAGTTCCCGATGAACAAGAATACCCCCACTGATCATACTGATGGCTACTCACAATGCAGACCTCTGTCAAAGAAGCTTCTGAGCTACGCATCGAATAAATCCCTTAAGAAAGAGTATATACGCGATCATAGAACTCCTAAACCGAGTCATATGACACCCCCGCGTTTAGGTGTCCCCCTAGGAACAATGATAGCAAAACCGCTTTCCACTCAAGAAGAAAAGGATCAGAAGTTAGCAAAGCACATGGCTATTCAACTCAGCTTTATAGCCAAACGTACAGAACTTATGGGAAAGAAGTCTTCATCAAGAACCTCTGCATCTACTCCAAAAGCTAAGAAGAGAAAAACTGCAGAAGGCACCTCAACAAGCGCTGCAGAAGATCAACCTTCACCTCCTCATGCCACGGAAATTGGCTCCTCTGCTCCTCCCTCTTCCCCAAAAATGAAGAAGAAAAGAAGATCGAAATCAACAGAGGAAGGGGCACCAAAACCTAAGAGAAGGAAAACCAAAGAGAAGCATGGTAAATCACTTGAAAAGTTGGTTACCATTGCAGAAGAGGAAACTGCTGAAGAAGAAGTTGCAGAAGAAGGAATGGCAACAGAAGAGTATCAATCACCCTATCAATCTCCAGATAGATTTGCTCACCAAGGAGACCTGAACGACTTCCTACAGAACCCTGACATTGCCAATACCTTAAATACAGCAGGGTGGACGGCACAACCTCTCGACCACCACTCCCCAGAAGAACTGTATTTCTCCATCTCTGGCATTGACACATATCTGCAAGAAGATGATCAAACACCCAGAGATCAATCAGCTAACACACCTGTTATTTTACAGAACCCTTTCATTTAGGGATTGGACGTCCACAGAAGAAGTCCAAACCCAGCTTCAGAAGAAAAAGAACTACCAGAAACTGAGTGGAATAAAGGTGAAGTAACAGAGGCTTATGAGACAAGGATAGAGGTCTCAGAGGTAGATTCAGGTGAAGAAGAAGCTGTCTGGATACGAAAAGGTCTCTATCATCCACATGTCATGAGATTATACGGCTCTCATCAAATGTACGACTTCTTACACACAGAGCAAGGAACCTCAACAGAAGCAAGGGAAGAAGCACCAAGCCGTAGGATAACTACAGAGGATGAAATGATAGACAATGATGTAGTGCTTGGATGCTTAACAGAGGAAGAAGCAAGAAAAGATGCCTGGATAAATAGAGGCACACAACCAAAACCAACTCCCAGTGCAACCCACATTTCTAACTCCGCAGGTCTAGCTGCAGAAGGAGTTATTGAAAAAGAGCAGCACAGCTCGATCCTAACCCAACCCATCCAGCCACAGGTTACTCTTTCAACCTCTGTGCCCACAGAAACCGGGGAATCCATTCCTAGGGAGTCTCCTCAAAGAGACTCACCTATTGTTCGTGATCAGTCGCCCCAGATCACCCTAGAACACCCTACAGAGGAATTCGTTTCCTCTGCCACACACACATTAGGACCAAAACTTCTTTCAGAGAGAAGTAGTGAGCACAGAGACGAAGAGACTCTAGACAAGTCTCCCAGTCAACAGAAGGACATTCCAATAACCACCTCTGGAGTGGATTTGGACACTGTTCTTCACAGAACTTCTGTAGAGATCGAAACTCAGGTTTCTTCTCGAGGATCAGAAGGAAATCCTTCCACCCCCATCGTACAAACAAGGGTGAACGAAGGTGTCCCAGGAACAGGGACTCACTCTGGAGACGAATGTGTTCCTCCAGAGGTTACACCAGGAACACAAGTATCAAGGGATGAGTTCCAAACCCTTATCACCTCTGTGAACCAAACAATGAAAGAGTTGCAAAGCTCTTTCAAATCCTTTACAGAGACAACATCTACGGTTATCCTGAATCTGAACACCAAAATGGACAATCTGTCCACAGAGGTAAAAACCGCCATCTCAGAGATGAAGTCTTCTGCCGAAACTACTGCCAAAGCTACAGCCACTTCTGCTGCTCAGGAATTCGGAACAACTGCAACTTCTGCATTCAGGGACTCTGTCAAAAATTTCCTTGAACAAATGAATACGCAATCCAACAGAGCAGAGGGCATTACTCCTGCAGACTTACAGAATGCCCTATCACAAGTCCAAGCAGAGGCAATACGCAACACGACAATGATGCAACCAAAAGACTATATGACCAGAGCACAGCTGACAGAGCTCGGACAGAACGTCATTAACCAGGTCACAGAAGTCATTGTCTCCTTCACAACTGCAAATGCCAACTATGTCAAGGATTTCAGAAAGAGTGTCGGCAGAATGCGTTTCAAAACAAAAGCAGAGCTTGCGACATTGATTGGCCTCTGCGATGATGTCTGTGAAAAGTTGATGGCAGCAGGAGCTGAATTACCGAAGAAGCCCAACACTTCTTGCAGAGCAGAGGGTACTTCTGGTAAAAGTCAGGATGATTCTGATGATGACCAACCTGGTCCATCAGATAATCCTGAGGGGGAGAATCTAAGAGAGAAAGCTACGAGCAGAGGAATACAAAGTCCACCAATCGCAGCAGAACCAATCAGCCAAGCCCCTCCAGAACAAACCCAACAACAACAAACCCAAAAGACCACAGAGACAACACCCATCTCTGTGGAATCATCTCCTGACGAAACCAAAATTCCAGAAGCAGATCAGCAAACCACAGAGGCAACAACCGCCCCTGAGGTAATCATTTTGGAAGAAACAGATGAACAAACCACAGAGAAAACACCCACCTCTGTGGAAACACCCCAAACCATACCGAGAAGAAAGTCGATTGCCACCAAACCAAAAAGAGCAACGACCTCTGCTTCTGACATTCTGAAAAGGATGCACACAACAATGAGTGATCGTATGGCGCAGAGAGAAGAAGAAAGGCACAGGTTCACTTTAGCTTTCAAAATGGCAAGAAGATTCGATGTCAATACTTCATCAACAGAAACTGAGCTCACAGAAGAAGTCAACAAACAACCTCCAACAGAGGTTATAGAGCAACTCAAGCCAACAGAACCATCGCCACAAAAGTCCTCTAAATCACAAATGTCAAAACCCACAGAGGCAACCCCCATCAAGCCAACAGAAGTGCCAACCTCCAAACTTACAGAAGCAACAGTTTCTGCCCCGCCAAAAGCCAAAGATAAGGGCAAAGGAATACTGACAGAAGAGCCTAAGAAGAAAACATTGCCAAAGCCAACAGAGAAACTAATGAAGAGTGCGTTTGATGCCTTTCAAACCCCAAAGCCTGAAGAAGTTGACTGGGCACATGGATTGAATCCTCTGTCAGACATTCCTCTAACTGGTAGAGCCGCAGAAGTTGTTCAACAGATGGAGAGTCTCAGAAGACAAGTACCACAACCTGGTTCAACATATGAAGAAATGGAAGAAGTGGTATACAAATACCTCTATAAACAATCCTTTCAGACCAATTATCCAACAGATCATGTGACAGATCCAAGGATCAGAGAAGAATTTGAGAACATCTTCACAAGGACAAAGCCAAGAACCAAAGCAGATGTCTTCTCAATCCACAAGATCAAAAAGGTAATCTTCTGCAAATTCTCCTTCACAAGAACCTATCCAAGGGTCAGGTACAATCTTTACAAAGTCAGAAGAGAAGACAATTCAGAAACTACCTTCGCTGATGCTGATTTAAGAAATATCAATCCTTAAGATCTACCTGACCTTCTGCAATGGACAAAGGACAACTACAACACAGAGGTAAACACCAGAGCCTATCAAGTGTTGAGAAAAGCGATGAGGGAAAAGCTTCTGCTCTACAGCATGATAGATTTCCAGCTGGGAAAGGATCTTGGTCTCAAGCATCTGGATTTACGACCACCAGAGGATCGCTGCCCACCGGACGCCGTACCTAACTCAATCATCACAGAACCACGGTTTGGGTTAGTATTTCAAAACCCTCAAGGCGAAACTAAACTATTTGTATGCATGGACTGTCAGAAGTACGCAACAAGTACTCTGAACAAGTTTAGAGCAAGCCTTGTGAAATACAGAGATACAAAGAAAATGGATAAAGATGCTGCAGATACTATCATCAGAGAGATAGACGCCACAATCCGCCTAAGAGAACTCTACATCAGATTCTACAAAGAGATCAGAAGAGTCGGAAGAGACAACAGAAGCTACAACGATTTCAAAGATGCCAAAATCTGATTCTCAGACCTCCAATCTCTGCAAACAAAGTTAAAGTTTATCTTTCATTGTACTCACATGTAAAATGCCTCTGGCATATTTCTAAATGAAAGAAATTTCGAGGTATTGTTTAACCTCTGTCTTATCTAACTTAGCCTAACTTAACTCAAGTTCAAATTTTTATTTTTCACTACTTAGGGGGAGATTGTTAGCTTCAATCTTCCTAATCATAGAAGTATTTAGAAGTAGTGAAAAATAGGCTAAGTGAAGAAAAGCATCATACAGAGGCTCTGCCGACATTACCGAGAAATCAAGGTCAAGAAGCTACAGAAGCAGCAGAGGCTTCCTACAGAACCTCTGTTGTACTCAAAGAAGACCCAAGACTCGGAAACAAAGGTGGACTGCTCCACAGAGGACCAGACCACAGAACCTCTGTAACTCATTACAGAGCCTCTGTGGTCCTCACTGAAAGACCTGAAGATATTTATAATATCTTGCTACTGTTACAGGACCCGTTCATCAACTTGCATGGTAGCATGCCCTGTCCAACGTCGACGTGTCAAACTCTGATTGGATTCAGTAGGGCTTAGTACATATTAGACGTCTGCTGCATTAAATGCAATACAGCACGTCTGACTGTTCATGCCATCCTTGCAACTGTTCACGACATCCTTTCTACTATTCATACGTACCTTTTGAATAGTAGCATATGCTTTATGGTCCCCTTTAGAGTAGTATATAAGGAAGACTCATGTTGAGTTCTTCCTTACCACTACACTACACAACAACATACACACAACTTCAATCGAACATCAAGAACACAAAAGCTTATTCACCTTAAAAGTCATATCTGTTTTAAAGCTTTTCTTACTCACGGTTCATAAACCTGTTCTTGATATATATTCAGTAAACTTTGAGATATAATATTTTGTTCACTGTTTATTTATATTTTGTTCTAAATCTATCAAACATATCTGTTAGTTCTTCAAATACGCTTCCGCATCAAACATTAACTTGAACTAATAGATCTGATAATCTTGTTTAAAGCAAAACGGGAACCAACATTAACTGTACTATTTCTGGCCCCGCTAATTGTTTCTCCCCCACTTCATTCCAGCACAGAGGCGTTCGGCATTTTCTACCATACAATACTTCAAACGGTGCCGCTTGAATACTAGAATGATAACTGTTGTTGTAGGCAAACTCTATCAAAGGCAAATGTTTATCCCACGATCCCCCCAAATCAACTATACAAGCCCGAAGCATATCTTCTAAAGTCTGAATTGTTCTTTCACTCTGTCCGTCAGTCTGTGGATGATATGCCGTACTCAATTTTATTTGCGTTCCCATCTCTTTTTGAAAGCTTCTCCAAAATCTAGAAGTAAAACGACTATCTCGATCAGAAATAATCGAGATTGGTATTCCATGTCGAGTTACTATTTCATTAATGTACAATTTGGCCAAACGTTCCAAGGAATCAGTTTCTTTTATCGGCAAGAAATGAGCAGACTTCGTCAATCTATCAACAATCACCCAAATAGAATCGAATCCCTTTGAAGTTCTAGGCAACTTGGTAATAAAATCAGTAGTGATCTGATCCCATTTCCACATTGGTATATCTAGTCGTTGTAACTGACCAAACGGTTTCTGATGCTCAATCTTTACTTTCTTGCAGGTAGTACAATCTTCCACATACTTAGCAACACTTCTCTTCATTCCCGGCCACCAATAGAATTGTTTCAAATCTCTATACATTTTATTTGTACCTGGATGAATAGAAAATCGAGATTGATGTGCTTCTTGTAGTACACGATCACGTAATCCACCCAAACGAGGCACCCAAATTCTGTTTCCCATACACCATAACCCACGGTCATCTTTCCCAAGCAATACTGATATTCCCACTAACCGTTCTGATTTCAGACTTTCTTCCTGATAAGCATCTATCTGGCACTTCAGTAATTCGTCAAAGATATTTGGGAGGAGTTCAGCTCGTAGCGATATCGCCTTTATTGTTCCACTTCTTTCTTGACGACTTAAGGCATCTGCTACTACGTTCGCATTTCCGGGGTGATAAAGGATTTCACAATCGTAATCATTTACCAATTCCAACCATCTTCTTTGCCTCATATTCAGTTCCTTCTGATCGAAAAGATGTTGGAGACTCTTATGGTCAGTGAAAATTTGGCATTTAGAACCATAAAGATAATGTCTCCAAATCTTCAATGCAAAGACAACCGCTGCAAGTTCCATATCGTGAGTAGGATATTGTCTTTCATGATCCTTTAGCTGACGAGAAGCATAGGCAATCACCTTTCCACGTTGCATAAGTACACATCCCAAACCCAGCTTAGAAGCGTCACTGTAGACCACAAAATCATCGGAACCTTCTGGCAATGCTAATATCGGCGCGCTGCAGAGTTTCTCCTTCAATATTCTGAATGCCTCATCTTGCTCTGCTTTCCATTCGAACTTTAAATTCTTCCGAGTTAGCTTAGTCAATGGCGTCGCGATTCGAGAAAAGTCTTTTATAAATTTCCGATAGTATCCAGCTAGACCCAGAAAACTACGTACTTCGGTTGCCGTCTTCGGCGGTTCCCATATTTCAATTGCTTCCACTTTCGCTGGATCGACTTGTATACCCTTCTCTGAAACTACATGACCCAAAAACTGAACTTCCCGCAACCAGAATTCACATTTAGAGAACTTAGCGTACAACTTTTCTTTCTTCAATAACTCCAAAATCAAACGAAGATGTTGCGCATGACCCTCTTTGGATCGGGAATAAATAAGTATATCATCGATACACACAATGACAAATTTATCGAGATAAGGCTTACATACCCAATTCATTAGATCCATAAAAGCGGTCGGGGCGTTCGTCAATCCGAAAGGCATTACCAAGAATTCGTAGTGGCCGTATCTTGTGCGAAATGCAGTCTTTAAAACATCCTCTTCCTTAACCTTCAACTGATGGTAGCCAGATCTGAGATCAATCTTGGAGAAGTAACAAGCTCCAACTAATTGATCAAACAGGTCATCAATTCTTGGAAGTGGATACTTGTTCTTGATCGTGCGCTTGTTCAGCTCCCGGTAATCGATACACATTCTCATTGAACCGTCTTTCTTCTTCACAAATAAAACTGGTGCACCCCACGGCGAAGAGCTAGGTCTGATGAAGCCCTTATCAGATAAATCTTGAAGCTGTGCCATCATTTCTTTCATTTCTGGTGGTGCTAATCGATACGGCGCGCGAGCAATAGGAGTGGCTCCAGGGATTAAGTCAATACCAAATTCTACTTGTCTAATAGGAGGAAGACTATTCAAGTCTTCAGGAAAAACTTCTGGGTATTCACTGACAATGGGGATATCTTCCAACTTAATCTTTTCAGGCCTATTATCTATCACATAGGCTAAATAACTCGAGCAACCCTTACTAACACATTTACGGGCTTTTATCATAGATATAAGATTGGACTGATGATTCTTACGATCACCATAGATCACTACTGCCCTCTTATCAAGTAAAACAACGTTGATTATTTTCTTATCACAAACTATGTTAGCCCGATTTTCAGCTAACCAATCCATCCCTACGACCACATCAAACTCGATCAACTCTATAGGAAATAGTTGTATCGGTACTCCACACCCCTCTATATCTATCATACATCAATCAAAAACTTCTTTAACTGACACTTGTTTATCGTTTGCAGTATCTACCAATAAAGCATGTTTTAACATTTTCGGCTCTAAATGCATGTGAGCAGCAAATGAGGGAGACACAAAAGATCGGTTTGCACCGGAATCAAATAACACTTTAGCACGCGTGGAGTTTATGAAAAATGTACCTGTGACCACATCTGGAGTTTCCTCCGCCTCTTTAGCTGTCATTTGAAATGTACGACCCCTGGTTCTTGGCGGTTCGATTCTTGGAACCACTGGTCTAGTAATGACTGGCTTTCCTGACGTACTCCCTTGTTGTATTCTACCTCGTGGACAGTCTGATTGGAGGTGATCCGGAGAATTACACAAAAAGCAAAACCGCGTTGATCGACAATCTTTAACAACATGCCCGGTTTTCCCACACTTAAAACAAACCCGCGACTCCACTTGACAATTTCCCTGATGGTAGCGATTACATCTCGGACATGGTCTTTCCGCTGGTCGGAACGACGGACGGTTATCAAACCTCGGGAATCTAGACTTCTTTGGATCTTGTGGTGGTCCTTCCCATTTCCTTTTCCCCAAGCTCTTATCACCGGCATCCCTTTTATTGTCTCGTTCGACATTTTCTGCAGCATCCACAGTAGCGGTAAACGTATATGGCCTTGTTGCAGTCACCAGTCTTCGAACTTCTGAATTTAACCCATAGATAAATCTCTCCATTTTCATCTTTTCTGTAGCAACATAATATCCTGCAAAACGAGATTTTTTCTAAAAATCTAGCAGTATAATCTCTGACTGACAAATTCCCTTGCTGTAGATTCATAAATTCTTCTTCCAATTGTCTGACAGCAGCTTGTGGACAGAAGTGTGTTGTGAAAGCTAACACGAATTCCTCCCATGAAAAAGTAGTATATACATCCGCTCCTCTCGATTCTGTATGAGCCTCCCACCAATACAGAGCATCACCTTTTAGCATTGCTGCTCCATAAAGCACTTTGTCTTCTTCGGAACACATACACGTCTTGAAGATGGCTTCTATTTCTTTTAGCCATCTCATTGCCTTGACCGGGTCCCGATCTCCTGAATAGGTAGGGGGCTTGCAACTAAGAAACATTTTATAGTCGCACCTTTTCATCACCGGTAAGATAGTAGAGGTAAGTGGTATTTCAACTTCGTGTTCCGGATTTGGTCTTTCAGTTTCATTGTGGCGATTATGTTCAAACATAGCTTGTATGTTATCTTGTAACCTCCCCATTTCTGCCATCAAATCATCCCGTGTAACAAACTCTGTGCCCTGTGGTTGTGTTCTTCCCCCAGTTCGGCCCCTAGTTCCCCTTCCGGTCCTGCCTCTACCACGATCTCCTCCTCTTCCCCCTGTTCCTATTGGTGGATTCTCTCCACCCGAATTCCTTCCTCCTCTTTGATTCCTTTGTCTAGTGCCACTTGCCATTCTGTAGATTCAAACAAAGTTAATATACACATAAGCACATACCCTATATAACAAGGTATTCCAGTTCAAACATGCACCTGTAAGATCATAATTACACTGGCCTGGTGTAATTTGAAATTACCTTACATGATGTTCCTTCCACCTTTTATACTTAGCATCCCCAGGTTCTAAAAATAATAGGGACAGCCTACTTCACATGCAGTTTAAGTCTAGGTACAGATACTAATACCTAAATCCCTTAAACTAGGGCTCTGATACCATCTGTAACATCCCACATATCCAATAGTGCATATAATCATATATTTCATTATATGTTTGCAACAAAAGTACATCACGTTCCACATTTGGTCCCAACTAAAGTCTAGACATAATAAAAATTCAGTACAATTTGATTCACTTTAAGTTACATAACAACTAACAACAATTTATAAGTACAAAAGCATCCACATTTCTCTTATCGATCATCTCCTCAAAAGCTATGCAACAAGTTTTCTAATCACTTGGTATTACTGGATCCACCACCTGGAATACATATTTTAAAACAGAAAATGAGGGTTAGACCTAAAGGTCTAGTGAGGAAATCCCTGACATTTGAAAATCATTAAAGTTTCATTTATATAAAACACTCTTTATATAATTACACATATTTCACACGTAAATTAATACCAGTCAAGATTGCTACATCATACCTGTCTCATCCAACCTTATCCCTCCACCAATGGCCAATATCAATTGGTTGCGAGCCAATTTAACACACCGGTCCAAAGCCCGGCCACGTATTATAATTTCATATAATACTCACGTAATTATAATATCTCAATATATTATAATCACCCACGTATGACATATTCATACACTTTATCAAATATTCGTTATTCACATAATGCATTCCAGTAAAATACTTTTTAAAGTAAAACTCACCTTATCTTTTTAGCAAGGTCCTTCAAACTTTCCTCAAAACAAATTAACTTTTAACCCCGATCCTTAGTATCTGAAACAAATTAAAGTATACATACTTTTTAACACATAAACAGGTAATCCAACTTTTCGCAACCCACTATTACGAAAATCTTACTTTTCGCAACCCATAGTTGCGAGTTCCTTACTTTTCGCAACCAACTGATACGAAAACCTCACTTATCGCAAACCACAGTTGCGAGTTCCCTACTTTTCGTAACCAACAGATGCGAAATCTTTACTATGCGTTTTAGCTACTTGCGCAAAGTGGACTTTTCGCAACCAAGGCTTGCGAATTCCTACTTTTCGCAAAAACACTGTTCATCGTCTTTTTCAGAAAAGTTCAGTTCATTTGCAGGAATCCATCTTTTACCCAGATTTTGCACAGAAGTGTTCTAAACTCTTTTTAACACCCTAATTGTAACTAAAATTCACAAATTCTTCTAAAATTACTTAAACCCACTTCAAATTCCAAAAGAAACCTAATTCTCATAAAAGAGAGTTTAAATCAGAAAATTACCTCTTTGATGTTACTGCACCCAAACACAAAATCCCAGCTGAGTAACTTTAATCTTCTTCTTCTTCTTCGATGGTTCTTCTTCTCTCTCTCTCTGCCGTGAACAAATTCACACACACACACACTATTTGGGTTTTTGCTTTAATATCTCAAATTGAGATATTTCCTATACTTTAAACCACTGAGTCGGTTTTGGCTAACAAGGTTTGGGTAAAATACCAAACAAACCCTAAACTTGCTTCACTTGACAAAACACACCCTTAAGCTTCTATTATACCATAAAAACTTATCCCTTAATTTCTTAACTCCATAAAATACAAAAATCAAGACTTATAAAATTCCAATTTTAATTTAGATAAAATACCTGGTTATTACAATTTTGTATTCCATTGTATCATCAATCTTGTCGTTGAACGTCGTCAACAACTGAGTAACACTTTCGTTCGTATTCGACCCGGACGTATTACTCGTTGATGTTTTTTTTGCCTTGTTTCTCCCGATGGGTCGTTGAAGTTGCTCGATGGAGTTGTCGTCATCGTCATCATTGGAAGGGTTGGTACGTTTTGAACCCCGCGATGAAGTTGTCGTCATCGTTGGAACGGCTCCCCATTTTGGACATTTTTTGAGGACTTCCCAAGCTTGTTCTTTAGAGAAAGCAAACCCTTGTTGTGCTTGGTACCGTTCGTGTGCCACTCGTGAAATGTCGGCATCACTCATTCCGCTTGATCTATTATTGACCAAGTTGTTGTAGATGCCGCCAAAAAGAGCAATTTTTTTATTCAGGTCGTTGAACTTGGTGTTGAGTTGATGAGTTGTTCTATAATTGGCGCGACCCATCAAACTATAGAACACTTCCCCGATTCGGGTCCAAAAACCTTCTACATTTATGTAAATTCAAGTATAAGAATATTAACAAGAATAATAATAATAATAATAATAATATTAATATTAATAATAACAATAATAATAATAATAACAATAAAAATATTACCATGGGTTTGTGTGTTACCGATAACGGGGTCCTCCGAAACGTCAACCCACGCCGACACTAACGCGAGTTCCTCCTCGTTAGTTCACATCTGTTTGGGGGCTCTATTTTCATATTGTTTGCTTTTTCCTTTTCTCGATGGTCTCGGGTTTGATGGTTTCGGATTTGATGGTTGTGTGTAGATGGATTGTGGTGTGTGCGGGGTAGTATGTTGGGTTTCCGGAACAATGTCGTCGGCGAGATTGATTGCGGGTGAAGGAATATTGTAGTTGGCCGGAGTAAAACCTTGTTCAATCAAACCGGGACATGTAAATTGGTAAGGAAATTGTTGGGGAATTGTTGCGACCATTGTGGCGGATATTGTTGCGGAATTTGTGGCGGAATTTGTTGCGAAAATTGCGGACGATAACCTGGTTGTGTAAACGCTTGGAAACCAAGCTCCGGGTCTTCTTGCGGTTGCGGTGTATGTGGTCGGTTACGACGGGATGTAGGTGTTTTGTTTGGATTCATGATGAAATTTGAGAGAGTTTGAGAGATTGTTGGTGTGAAAAAATAAGAGGTTGAGGGTTAATATATATAGTGAGATTAAATTGAAATTTTTTTTTTTATAAAAGTAGCCGTTGGATTTATTTATTTTTAAGATTTAAAAAAAATACAAATAGTCGTTGAATGCTTTCGGGTTCCTCGGGTTTGAAAGCCCGGAGGCCGAGCCCGAGCTCGAAGCCCGAACAGCCCCCACCGCTGCCCGCACGAGCCCGCAGTGAGCCCGAGCCCGTGGGCGCTGCGGATGGCCTTATAGGTGCCTAGGTGGGTTGCTTTTTTCATGAATCACTCTCAGTGCCTCACCCTCACATATTACATAAGCAAAGTTTGGGATATTGATGCCTTGGGTTGATGCCCAGGGCGGCCGCCCTCATCGCCCTGCCTTAGGGCCAGGCCTGAAATCTGGAGGTGGTGGGCATGCATGGTAGTAGAAGGAGAAGAAGAAGGAGTAACGGTCGATGGAAGCCGGAAAATCTACCATAGTTGGAGATACGAGACGGTGAATGGGAGGTGGTGGTGTAGGGCACGGTGAATTGCCGATGGAGAACATGATCAGACAGTGGTGACTCTTAGACAGTGAATTAACCAGTCGATTTTTAGTGTATGGTTAAAATTGAACTTCAAATAGACCCATAATTTTTAGTCGTTAGATTGGAAAGTTCTCTAGTCCTTATAAGAATCTCTTTTTTCTATTTATTTTTTTGTCACATCATTTTTAACTCATCAAATTAATAACCTATAAGAGAATCTCCAACAACGTTGCTAAAATAGAAAAAAATTGGTTTTTGTTTGCTATTCTTCTCCAACAGCATTGTTATCTTGTTTGCTAAAATAGAGATTCATGGATGAATCTATAAATATTGAGAATTCTCTATAATTTTATAAATAGGAGAGAGAAATAACTATTTTATTAAACCCATCAATAACATAAATCTTTTATCATTTTATATTAAGTTTTTCTTTAAAGTGTATTGAGAATATAAATCAAAGAAATATTATATTAATATAATTTGTGTTAAAATTTCTAAAATAACAAAGTTGTCAGAGATGAATATAACTCTTTTTAAAAAATTTAACATTTGATTCTCTATTTTAGAAAATTTATAAAAAAACTGCTTTAAAAGTCCATAATGTTAGCCTTACAAAAACAACTTTTGTGTGTTCCACATGTCTCTTCAACATCCATAATTATTCTATCATTATAATAAAAATAAAATATTTAATTTAAAAAACATTAAAAAATATCATTTCATGTCAAATTTTGATAAGAACCAAAACTTTTATTAAAAAACTATAAAATTCTTATAAAAACTCTTCACAATTATATAAAACCTTACACCTTTAATTTATTAAAACCTCTTCTAACCTAGATACATAGCCAATAAATTTTAGGGAAATTAATTAAAATACCTAAAGTTTGACTTTGATTTGCAAAAATACTTAAAATCGTTGGTTTTGCAAAAATATCCATTTTTTCCACGATGAGCTCCGCGATCGCGGACCCAACAATTTTCATGTGATTTGGAGACTCTAGTCCCGCGATTTGGAGGAGGTACCCATTTTTACACTTTTATTATATTAACATATAATCGTATATTAACTAAAATACGTTAAAAATGCTTTTTAATTTTAACAAGTTACACTATTATAATCGTCTCGTCGATATCTTCGAAATGAACCTAATATAGAATATTTTTTTTATTTAATTATTTTATTATATATCATATATACTACATAAAAATATTTTTAATATTTACAATTCATACCCTTATAGTTAATTATTTAATTTATGGTACATATCTTATTTTTTCAATTTTGTTTTACACTCTTATCACATTAACATAATAATCTTATATTAACTAAATGAAAAATAAAAAACTAATAGGTATAAAGTAAACTAACTAAATAAGTATAATATAATTAAATCAAAAAATATTCAATATTGGGCTCATTTCGAAGGTATCGACGAGACGATTATAATGGTGTAACTTGTTAAAATTAAAACGTATTTTAGTTAATATAGGATTATATGTGTTAATATTCTATATTGGGCTTATTTCGAAGGTATCGACGAGACGATTATAATGATGTAACTTGTTAAAATTAAAAAAGCATTTTTTAGCGTATTTTAGTTTTCTATTTTTCATTTACACTTTTATTATATTAACACATATAATCGTATATTAACTAAAATACATTAAAAATGTTTTTTAATTTTAACAAGTTACACCATTATAATCGTCTCGTCGATACCTTCGAAATGAGCCCAATATAGAATATTTTTTGATTTAATTGATTAAATCATCAAATTATTTGGATTATACGTCTCACTGCATTGCAACGGGTAAATAACTAGTATATATATATATATACTAGTTGTGTACCAATGCGATGCAACGGGATGCAATATTTTATTTGGGATAAAAAATTGATTACCGGCAACCCCAACCGGCTTCATAGATAGCCCGTCTCCAAAAATACCAATGTTAAATGACATTTTTGACTCAACGGCTGAGTCTAAGAGTGTCTGGAATCGAACCCACGACCTCTCTAGAAGTTAGACAAAGTCCCTAAATCCTAGACCATTTTTGTGTTTTTAGTATTTTTAATATTGAGTTGGAGATGGTCTTAGAAAGATGTCCAAGGGATTTGAGACTATATAGGCCAAAAAAGGGTTACATGAAAGCTCCATCTTGCTAAAAATACAACAAAAAGATTTCATTAAGGGCTCGTTTAGCAAACGCTTATCCGAGTAAACTCTTACCAGTAAAATTTAACACTGTCAATTACTTACCGTGTAAGATTTTAGTCCCCCAAATCGGTTTCATATGCATCAATTCACCCGGTAAGCACTAACCGTGGTAAGAGTTGTCCCTCTCACTTACCGGGTAAGACTATCGGTCCATCCATATTAATCCGGTAGGTAACGTGACTTGATAAACGCTTATCCGGTAAGCATTTGGTACATGACCCATAACTTAGAAATGTGCTATTGTTTATTACAAAATGAGAATTGGATATAAATCTAAAAATCTCATAACTCTGTTTTTCAAGAATTGGATATAAAAATAATATATAAAAATATAAATATAAATATAAAATAAAATATAAAAATAAAATATGAATATAAAAATACAAAATGAGAATTGGATATAAAAATAAAATATAAATATGAATATAATTATAAAAATAAAATCAAAATATAAAATATAAAATAAAAACCTAAAGTATTAAATTAAATAATGTTATATTTAAGTTAAAGAGTATATTTGGAATTATGAAAATACAACATTACATCAATTCCAATTCCATCAAAATCCTTCAAGATTGCTAAGGAATGTCAAATTCACTTATTTATGGAATCTGATGGAATTGGACATTCCTTTCGGTCGAAAAAAATGAACCAAACGAAGGAATGAAATTCGGTCAATGGAATTCGACATTCCAATTCCATCAGAATCCGTGAACCAAACGCCCCCTAAGGATTCCTTGAGCAAATGTAGAGTTATTCAAGAATAACTAATGGTTCCTTAAGCAAATGCTTAGTGGTACTTACCGGCAGTCACCACTTTCATTTACCTTATGAGTTAACATTCTTAATCATTAAAATTGATTATGGTAAGCATTGATAATCTGTTAAGTGGTTACCGGGTAAAAGTCATCACTTTCATTTATCACGTAAGACTTACCAGGTAAAATTCATAGTCCTTGTTATATTCACCAAATAAAGTAATTGAAATAGTAATTGTTTACCAACACAAGTGTTTAAATGAAATCCTTGCTAGGTGCCAATTTACCAAGAAACCAACATAACATATATGAAAATTCCATCCTAATTAAAGATACAAATGATAGAACTTTACTACCGGTCAAAGATATTTAATAACATCTATGACCTACTAATTAATAACAACTATGGATAGAAAGACGACGACCCTGTGAAACGGCAAGATGTATAAAACGTTGTTTCTATGTTTCATACCAGGATTGATATTTTTGCTGGAAAGAAACACCTTTTGATTCACAACCTTCTTTGGATTGCAAAGACAACAAATGGATGACATACAGAAAAATAGCAACGATGAAACAGAAAATTACAAAGTGTTGTGGCTCTAGGGTCACTCCAGCTGAGTAAAGACCGAAGCATCTATCCGTGTGTTGCTGAATCACCAACCATTGTCTGAATCCTTCCTAAAATACTCCTAAAACAGTAGTACCACGTCCTTATGGAATCACCAACCATTGTCTGAATTCTTCATCAGGGTGTGCATTATCTGCATATATGTTCCAAACGTAATCTGCCTCCTTCTCCTTCATCTATTTTATTTTAGCCTAAGCACATGTTTGAGCCAAAAATCACTTCAAATCATGTGAACAGCTTGGGATAATATGGTTAATGAGTTAAGAACAAAAACAACTACCTTCAAATTATTAATATTTATTCAATGACTAAAACAAATGTTAAGTTTAGGATTTTTATTTACAATATACAACGATCGTTGGAAAAACGGTAAGAATGTAACTCAAATAGGAAAAACGATCGCTGGTGCTGCGATGGCCGAGCTCTGTATGAAACAGCCACTGTTTTCCATCTACTTGCACGTGACCAGACTTAACAACATAGTCCTACAATTTTTTAAGAGATAAGATATAACAATAGATGATTCAGATACATAGCATAACATAACGTTGAGCAATATTTAAAGTAAAGTGGCCCGGTAAGCACTTACCCGATAAATGTTTAGTAAATGGTCCATAGATAACAATATTTAAAGACTTCTAATCACCGGTAGCCATTGAAGCATAAACAACACCCAAAAAGAAAATTAGACAAGCTTTATGCATAATAATATTATTACACTGATATAATATAATGGTCTTTAAGATAGGGATTGATCTTATATAATGATTACACAAAACTTGGAATAACAAATATCCTATGTCTCCTAACATATTTTCTTTCATATCAAACGCATAAATCAACCTTTGTTTTCATTTTTCACATAAACCAAATAGGATTACACCAATATTATTCTAGTAACATACACTTTGGATTGTGCAAAGGCCAAAAAGATAATAAAAACACACACAAAATCTACTGTAATAGTGGTTAAGAGTATGCATTAAAGTCATTATATGGAGAAAACATGAATGACACCACTACACAAAAGAAGTGAGAGACAATAAAATCAAAACCAGTAACAGATGCGAGAAAAATATATTAAAAGACCCCCTTGTTAGTTTCACTTACACCAATATTATTCTAGTTTCACTTACATGGAAAACGATTACCTATCTAAAATACATATATTTCAAAAACTTTGGCCAAACAGCAGATTGTAAATTAATGGTGGTGTTGAATCTCCAAAGATTGAGACTTTGAGCTTGTTGAGTAATGGTGGTGCTGAAACAATCAGTGGGTCTACCACCACTTCCATGGAAGTTTCAGGGCAGGAGAAAGGAGAAATACAAGTATAGGGGAAGGGCAATTATGTCAAAATGTAAATAGAGAAGAAGGAAAGAAGCCACGTTGGTTGGGTTTGGATATTGGTATGCTTGTTATAGACAACAATGGAAATCTGCTGGGTCAATTCAGCAGACTGGATGAAGATATGAGGATCTGCTGATCAACAATGGCAGAGAGGCTGTTTTATTATGAACAAATGAGTTACCTATTTGCTGACTGAGCTACCTATTGTACATGTTTTACTTCTGCAACGGTCACTGGTATATGGACACTATTTGTTATTGAGTCTTTCTTGCTTTCTTAATGACATTGCATTGTTTTTTTCTTTTCTGGTTATAATTTCCATGTAGTCCAATTGATCACTATTGTGTTATTTGGTTTTACATTGGTTGAGTTATTCATTTTCGGCATTGCAATTTCTGATTGTTTTAACTCTCATGAATACGAAATTGAGAAATTCTATTCTGACTTGTTCTATTTAGTGTTTGTCCAATTAGTTTTCTTGAATTTCATTTTATGTTTTAGAGTCTTGTTTCAATTGCTAATCTTGATTATTTATAACAACACAAGCAAAAAACACTTGAATCAAAATGCTAGGAATTGGAAGAAAGTTTCAAAATGCTATATTTCTCGGTTGGATATTAATGTGTTCCAATTACATGGAGCAAGATAAGTTAAATCCCAACCTCAATACCCATTAAAATCCATACCATCCAATTAGTAAATTTATAAATTACGGATAAAACGATTCAATGTAATAAAATAACGATCCATTACATGAATTCCAAGAAAGGTACTCTTTACACAATAGATTGAATCGGAGGGTTACCTGATCAGTAAACAATCAACAACAGCCACAATCAAAATCAAAATCGTCCAGGGCGATCTTGTTAACAAAACCAAAAAGAAAAATCGTTATAAAAATCATTGAATAAAATGCACCCAAGAACAACAAAATCCAAATCCAAGAAAGGGAAACCAAATGATATACAGAATGGAGTATGATGCATACACACATTATAATTTATAAAGAAAAGACAGTCTTGATGCAGCGACTCAAAGTAACTACATAGTTACATAGATTCCTTCAACTATATTCACAAACTCTATCTTCACATGGACATTCCTTGCAGCCATACCGTGTTCGTATGGTTTTAATAAAGGGAGTAATGATTTCCTTTATCTCATAACTTAGGTCTTAGGGTAGTATTGGAAAGTGAACACTTACGTTTAAAAGTACTCTTATTTTGGGACAAACAAAAATAGAATTGTGAACACTTATTTTGGGACTAACAAGTCATTTTTGGCTAGCTGGAATAGAAAGGGAACTGTTTGATACCAGTGACATCTAACCCAACCTTGTCTAGTTGTCCCCCAGTTTTGTTAAACTGATTATTACCAAACAATCCTTTTTCCCTTTTCTTCTTTTTTTCAGTTCGAGTCCACAAGAATACATGTGTCAAAATTTTAGATGAAGGAGGTTTCTTGACGTAAACCATCCACCAGATCATGATACCTAAAGAAAAGGGTTCAATATCCATGTATTTTAAAGAGAAACAACCTGATGTTGAATTCATGTTATGCTTAAATAACATGTGTATGTTTCTCTTTATCCCTTGTAATTATATTATCATCTTCTTATAATGTTACAAGTTTACAATGATATATATAATCTTTGAATGAGAAACCAAGTTATGGCAAGAAAGAATATTTAGTCTGTTTTATGCTGTTGGCCAACAACAAGACTCCACAAGGATTTTTTGTTCATTTTTACCACCATTCTTATTGATGAGGTCAAGATCAATAAAGATTGGCCACCCCTCCCCCTCATTCCAGGTTTCTTCTTTAACACATTTTTTTCCAAATATTTCAATTTTGTTTTCTATACTCATGCCTCATTGAAGTATATATGTATGGTATTCATAATGGATATGGTTAAACCAAACATTTCCATTTTCCAATCCATAACAGGTTAATAGACAGTGATTATTACCAAAATCACCTCAGAACCATTTCTCAAAATTAGGGGTTTATAAAAAAACGTAAAACCCAAACCAATTAATCGAAATATATTTGGTTCAAAAACTTATCAGGTTAATACTAAAACAAACCGATATTCGAAAACAGAGCAGGAATTGGTGAACATTAATCAGGAATTGATACAAAACTCTAATAAAAACAAAACCCTATAACCGAAATCAAAGCTTTAGTAATCAGAAGAAAACAGAGCAGGAATTGGTGAACATTAATTAGGAATTGGTGAACATTAATCAAAAGCAGAGACAAAATCGTGAACCAAAACCCAAATAAAAAACCAAAATCACAATCAAAATCGTTACAACAAAATCGAAAGCAGAGTTAGGTTTTTTTACCTAAAATCAAACCGAAGAGAAGGAGAAGTGATTTGTTGAAGCTTCTTGCGATTTTTTGAAATTTCTCTGAATCCATTTGATTTATATGCAAGAAGTACTGAAGATATGGATGGATTTTGTACTTAGGTATGGTTTCATCGGTATGGTTGCAGTGGTGAGGGGGTTTGTGTGTGTGGAGAGGCAAAATCATGGGAATAATCGGTATGGTTACAGTGGAGAGGGGGTTTGTGTGTGTGGAGAGGCAAAATCATGGAATCGGTATGGCTGAAATAGGTATTCGGTATAGGTGTGTGTGTGGAGAGGTAGAAGGTTTGGAGGTATGGGCTAACCAATTTCAAATTTCTTGTATTAAAGACTTGTATCTCATGCATTAAAACTTGTCTTTAAGAGATTTTTACATTTTATGCATAAAATGATGGTAATATATGCTTTAGAAGTTGTACTTAAGACATTTGTCTTAAATGCATATATATGTAGTATAGACATATATATATATATATACTACATATATAAGCATTCTAACCAAATGTCTTAAAGACAACCCTTTACGCATGATGTACAAGACTTTAAAGCATAAAACTCAAAAAACTCTTAATTACAAGATACAATGCATTGAGTACAACTTGAATTACTTTTACTTCCTAGCTAATGAAGATATCAGCCATACCACTGTACATCTCATCCATACCCTTTTCTTCTACCAGGACAACCATACCCCCTTCTTCCATACCGTCCTTCTACCTATTCACTATTCACCATACCTTCAGATTGTACACGTTACCTTCGATGCACGCATAAATGGAACAAATATTTACATATAAATCAAGAGTGAAATCACAGCTCCAAGGAACACAACGACTCTATCATTGCCACGAAACCTCTGTTGGTACTCTGGTCGCCGATCACCAACACGTCTCGTCTGCTGCTTCTTGTCGAAGGTATTATACATCCCAATTTGTTGTGTTGCTTTCTTTTGAAGGTGTTTATGTGTTTTAAGTTGTTTATGTATTTGATCAGTTTCACAAATCGAAGTGCATTTGTTTTAAGTTGTTTATGTATACAGTAAGAAGGTGCATTTGGAGAGGTTGATGGAGATGGCGGAGAGGAGTGAGAACGATGATGCTGATAATAAGAAGATCACGGTTGGCAAACTTAAAAGGTATTATACATCCCAATTTGTTGTGTTGCTTTCTTTAAATAAACAAGTGCAGGTTTTGTTAAAACTTAAAAGTATTCCCTTCTTCTAAAAGAAGATAAAATACTTTGACCTTTGAGCTTCAAATTTCTTAACTTCAACATCAATGAGAATCATCTTGGTAATCTCATGGAATAGATAGATATGTTTTTTTGAGCTGATTTTGAATGAAGAATGTTTGGGACTGCCTCCTCTGAAGTTTGTGATTTTAGTTAGATCAGAAGAGTGATTTCGGTTTAAAAAATTAGACTGTCACATATGCTGCTGTCTTGGATCTGTTTTAATTTCAGATCCAGTTTATTCATCCGGTAAGGTAATCCAACTTGGTAAACACTTACCGGATGAATAAACACTTACCCAGGTAAGCATTTGGTAAACGACCCCTAAGTTTCATTAGTTTCGATAGTGTCTTCAACTAGAATGTGAAGAAGGTCAAGCTGCTGAGAATTCAGGTCTATACATTGGTTGTTTGGTATGATGGTTAGAACAAACAGAAATCATTATTTACTTTTTAATTCCCACCATTGCAACTTCCAATGGTTATGTGAAGCTAACCTGAATGCACCATAATATAGAACAAGTCTATAACACTCTTTTTAGCATAGCATTCTTCAAACTTCAATCAATTACTAGCATTTTTTTCTTTGCTTTCATATTTTATTTTGTGTGTTGATAAAATTAGATTTTAAAACCTTAATCCTGTGATGCAAGTTCTTATTTCCAGGATGAAAATGGTGATGGCAAAAATCAAATAGAGAAACCAATTGAAGATCTTCCAATTGTTGTGCTACAGCACAACCTGAGTTGGATATTTTTTACAACACGGGGCTAGGAGCTAGAGGTGAAAGAATTGTTGGAAGATATGGGAAACCTAGGAACCACAACTTAGGAAACAATTCAAAGTTGACTAAGCGCCTGAGCCTAGCTTGAAGGATTCAAGCCCATATCTTGCATGATTTGAACTTGAACATGTTGTGTATTTGAGATAAAAAGTCACTCAATCCCTTTGTCAAACTCGAGAGATTTTCATTTTTCATTTTGCGATAAAATTGTCACACCTTTCTCACCCTGTGCATTGCACGGGTACACTGCTAGTATATATATATAGAGGCTCCGTAAAATGCAAACCTTGCATTTGTTGCACCCCTTACAAATCACAGTCTGCATATGTGCAGACTGGTTCTGCATATATGCATATGAATACGTGCAAGAATATACATATAATGGACATACATTCATATGGGACAATGCATATATGCAGAACCAGTCTGCACATATGCAGACTGTGGTTTGTAAGGGGTGCAACAAATACATGGTTTGTATTTGATTTGTACCCTATATATATATATATTTATCGAACTCCTTAACATATTTTAACGTAATTATGTATGTTAATGTGATATGTTAAAACGTATTTTTTTAACATATTGTAGTTAATATATGATTATTATGTTAATGCGATAAGAGTGTAAAACGAAAATTGAAAAAGTAAGAAATGTATCATAAATTAAATAATTAACTATAAGAGTATGAATTGTAAATATTAAAGATATTTTTATGTAGTATATATATGATATATAATTAAATTAAAAAATATTCAATATTTGGCTCATTTCGAAGGTATCGAAGAGACGATTACAATGGTGTAACTTGTTAAAATTAAAACGTATTTTTTTAACGTATTTTAGTTAATATACGATTATATGTGTTAATATGATGAAGGTGTAAAATTAAATTTAGAAAAGTAAAAGGTATAAAGTAAACTAAGTAAATAATTATAGGGGTATAAAATATAAATTTAAATCAATTCATATCAAATTGAGTGTGCATCGCCGACTACCCCCTCCAATCGTAGGGACTAGGGTCTCCAAATAGCTGGAAAATTGTTGGACCCCATCCTGGAAAAAATGAGTAATTTTGCAAAATCAACAAGATTTTGGGTATTTTTGCAAGTCAAAATCAAACTTTGGGTATTTTAATTAAGAGCAAAATGCGCAAAATAGCAACCTACTTTCATTTATTTTCTTATTATAGCATTATACTTTCATTTTTTCTTGTTACAACAATGTACTTTCAATTTGTTTTTTATTAGGGCATTGTATTTTAAAATATTTACCCATTATAGGATTATGCTTTAAATTACCTACTATACCAGGTTTTCATGCCACCTCATTGTCCACATAGGTTGTCCACGTGTAGTATGGTGCTGACGTGGCATTTCTCATTACAACATTGTACTTTCAAAATTATTTCCTATCACCTTGTTTTATTACTCCAGTTCCAATTATAATTCTGAAATTATAATTTTTGGTAAACATGTTTGATTATGTTGTAATTGGAACTGGAGTAATAAAACGATGTGATAGAAATAATTTTGAAAGTACAATGCTGTGATGAGAAATGCCACGTCAGCACTATAGTACACGTGGACAACCTATGTGGACAATGAGGTGGCATGAAAACCTGGTGTAGTAGGTAAATTTAAAGCATAATACTATAATGGGTAAATACTTTAAAGTATAATGCCCTAATAAAAAACAAATTGAAATATATTGCTGTAATAAGAAAAAATATAAATACAATGCTATAATAAAGAAATAAATGAAAGTAGGTTGTTATTTTACGCATTTTGCCCAAAATTTATCTAGTAAGAAATAATTAGAGTAAACTACGATTTTCGTCCCTGTGGTTTGATGTTTATAACGATTTTCGTCCTTGATTTTTAAAAGTTGCTTTTTTCGTCCCTATGGTTTATATTTTGCTTCCATTTTCGTCCCTCCATCCAACTTTGTTAAAATAAAGTGTTAACTCATCCAAAAAATTGCATATTTGGTCCCTGTGATATACCAATTCTTACATTTTATCTTTAAATTATAAAGTTTACATTTTACTTTTTCTTTCTTTATTATTTTATCAAAGACATTTATTTTTCAATTAATTATATTGTATATTCTTAAAACTATTATAACTTTGATTATAAAAAATAATTAAATAATTTCATTAAAATTATTGATAAGACATGATATTTTATTAAATGCACTTTACTCCCACCATCCTTCATTTCTTTAGAACTTTATCTTTTATTAATTAATCTATTTTGTTTACTATTTAAATTAAACACAAATACACACAACCATTAAATACACACAACCATTAGGGAAATTAATTAAAATACCCTAAGTCAAACATTGAGTTACCAAAATACCCTAAGTTTTTTCAATTTTGCAAAAATACCCAAAATACCCGCGATGAATCCCGCGAGTTTTTTCAATTTTGCAAAAATACCCAAAATACCCGCGATGAATCCCGCGATCGCGGGCTAGGGCTGACGTGGCACGTACTTTGGGTACAAATGCCCCGCGAAGCCCCTCAACTTTGGCCGCGGTGCACTTTTGGTCCCTGCCCGCGATCGCAGCCCGCGATGGCCCGCGATGGACCAAAATTTACAGTTTTGGACCCTGAAAATTTACACTTTTGGTCCCTGAAAATTTACACTTTCAGCCCCTAAACTTAGACGAATCTTGCATATTTTACTGTTTATTTCCACAATTATTGCACTTTAAAGACCGATTTGTGGTTGAAATTCATTTGCATGTTTGAATCAATGTTAAATCAGTGTTTTTGGAATACCAGTTTGTGGATGAAATGAGAGATTGGTTTTCTGATATGTTGGTTGTTTCATTGATAAATAGACGTAAAATGCAAGCCATAATCCCCACACAACGATTTCATTGTTGCAATATTTCTTTCTGCAATATTTTGTGTTTGAGATACTACTGAAAAAATGAGTTCATCTGTTGCAAAAGCTAAGCTATATTTCTGTTTTGATGGTGAATGGGTGCAAGATAACAACGAGTGGAATTTTGCTTATAAATCTAAGCATGGTGTAAAAGTGTCAGTAAACTATACTTATCAGAAGTTTGTTGCATACGCCATGCAAAAATGTGGAATCAACTCTTCTGATATTTGCAAGTTAGTGTTTAAAAATGGCGATGGGTCATTTGTGGATTTATCCAACGATGGGGATATCTCTACTTTTCTGCACCTTGCAGTCGATTCAGAAAGACCCCCATTACTCTTTGTGTATCCCGGCGTATCCGACGGTGACGACGACGGTGACGACGACGGTGATTCTCAACAAATATAGCAACCTGATTCTCAACAAATAGAGCAGCCTGATTCTCAACGACAACAACCACCACAACCACACGAATGGCGTACTGCTGGAGTTGCTGATGACGAAACCCACGTTTTCAGAACGGGTAATTCTGAAATAGACAGATCAGACACCGATAATGATGATCACGAAGAATATACCCCTAATAGAAAATCATGTAGTCAGATAAATGACTTTTTTGATATGCCCCCTATTCTTCCAGACTCCCATACCCAGACACAAAGCTACGAACCTACACCTTATATTCGCAGTGAGAGTTTAACAGCAGGTCAGATATTCGATTCGAAGGATCTCTTAGCAAGTCAGATCGGACTCAAGTTCTTGGAAGAGGGTTTCCAAAGTCGCGTGCGGGCATCTGACAAAAGCAAATACGTAGTTGAATGTGCTAAAGAAAAGTGTGAGTGGAGGTTGTACGCGATTCACACGGGTCCCAAAGGAGGGGTGATAATGATTAGAAAGTTGCACGACGTACACACTTGTACGAGGACGCAACTTAATCCCCACCACAAACAAGCCGGCAAAAAGACTTTGGGTGCGATCCTGAAAAACAAATTTCTTGATGTTAGCAGGTCATTGCGTCCAAAGGACATCGTCCACGATGTTCACCGGCAGTTCGGCGGCACGATTGATTACCACCAAGCGTGGCGTGCGCGCTGCCATCCACTGTTTATGGTGAGAGGCACGTTCAAGGAGTCGTATGAACGACTCCCGACATATTTATATAATTTGCAGCTGCAGAACCCTGGTACTGTCACGCAGCTACGGACCGATTCACGTGGACGGTTTGAGATGTGCTTCGTGGCCCTTGGACCCGCGGTACGTATTTTAACACGTCATATGTTTACACATTATAAACTATAACATTTACACATTATAAACTATAACATTTTAACCTATGTTTTTGCAGATCCGCACATTTCTGGCAAATCTACGTCGTGTCCTGATAATAGACGCAGCCCATTTAAAGGGCCGTTACTTGGGTATGATGTTCCTGGCGGTTGCCATGGACGGGGATAACTCCATCGTTCTAGTAGCTTTCGGCGTAGGCAAGTCTGAAACCGGGGACGAGTGGACTTGGTTTATGTCCATGTTGAGACAAGCTATCGGAGACCCGCAAGGGTTGGTGTTTATGTCTGACAGGGCTCCTTCCATAAGCGCCGCAATCTCTGCCATGTACCCAAACGCCCCTCACGCCATATGCTGTCGACATTTGGAGATGAACGCCAAATCCAAGGACAAACGTATTACCACCTACAAGGATGTCTATTGGGCGGCATGCAGAGCATATACGGATCGGGAGTTTAACAAGTACATGAATATGCTACGATACAGTGTCAAGGAAGCAGCCAAAGTCTTTGACGATGCTGGACCGGAGAGGTGGTC
The DNA here is from genome assembly GCA_033807775.1 of Saussurea involucrata. NCBI lineage: Eukaryota > Viridiplantae > Streptophyta > Magnoliopsida > Asterales > Asteraceae > Saussurea > Saussurea involucrata. The sequence goes on from CM066316.1 coordinate 5,226,043, forward strand.
CGCGGCCCATTTTGCTGGACAACGGTATGACATTCTGACCTCGAATAGTGCAGAGTCTGTGAATGCACTCTCCCGTTTTGCTCGTAGATGTCCGATTGTTAATCTTATGGACTACTTTCGGGCCTTTCAACAAGAGTGGTACCAAATTCGATGCCTAAAAGGAGCTAAGATACAAAATGCACTCACACCAACGGCGGAGAATATCGTTCAGTACAGGGCGCGTCGTGCGGCGACATGGTCGGTAAGAGCAATCGGGTATGGGAAGTACGAGGTGCATGATGACTATATTCACGCGATTGTGAATATGGAAGACCACCTTTGTTCGTGTCGCGAATGGGATAAATCTGGGTTACCGTGCAGCCATGCCATCGCTGCAGCAACATATATGGGTCGTACAGATTGCAGCGACTTGGCTGTACCTTTCTTCACGTCCGAATATTACCGGAAAACATACGTGGAGGTAATAAACCCAGCTGGACCCCCTGCAGCATGGGTGTATCCACCCGACCCGCTTCCACCATGCTATCCACCTTTAATGGATAAGAACAGGGCCGGGAGACCGAGAAAGAACGACCGACGTCCATCACGTGGTGAAAGTTCGATACAACGAAGATGTACTCGGTGCCAATGCGTAGGACACACTCGTGGAGAGTGTCCAAATCCCGCCCCTTCAACCGTGCCAAGGAGACATTCTGTCAGTCACACCCCGGGCCCGTCACAGCTTGAACCATATGGAACAAACACATATGATACTGTTGATCTAAACACTGATTTGTAAATGATATATTTACACACATACATATGCTTCTAAATGAACATTGATAACACAACTAGTTTGTAAATGATAAATATATTCATATTCGATACGTTTTAATTTTAACAAATTACACCATTATAATCGTCTCTTCGATACGTTCGAAATGAGCCCAATCTTGAATTTTTTTGGATTTATATATTTTAATATATATCATATACAGTTATACATTAAAATTCATAACCTTATAGTTAATTATTTAATTTATGGTACATCTCTTATTTTTTTTCAAATTTTTTTACACTCCTATCGCATTAACATAATAATCATATATTAACTAATTCATTAAATCGTTTTAAATTATTATTATTTGAATGTGTTTATAGATATCGTGAATGGCAATAGGAGAAGGTTTCACGAGAAGAATATTAAATGGGGTTTTGACAAGTTGGTATCACTGGACTCATTTAAGAATTGTGAAAATGGGTATTTGGCGAATGATGATTCATGTGTGTTTGGAGCTGAAGTATTTGCAGTTACAGAGTATGCACAAAATGATCGATGTATTTCCAACGTAACTTATATTAAAATTATCTCCTTCAGTTCAGTCCCGTCCCGTCCCATCCAGTTTGCGTACCAAACGCACCCTTATAGTTAAAATACGTTTTATTTATTTTATTATCGATCCTTTTGTGCATACTCTGTAACTGCAAATACTTCAGCTCCAAACACACATGAATCATCATTCGTCAAATACCCATTTTCACAATTCTTAAATGAGTCCAGTGATACCAACTTGTCAAAACCCCATTTCATATTATATATATACACACATACATATGCTTCTAAATGAACATTGATAACACAGCTAGTTTGTATTCCATCCAACAAGCTCTTCATCTTCAATCTTTCTGACCCTTCTTCAACGGCTTCTGCTTTTGCAACCACGTATGGCCATTGTGTACCACAACTCGCACACACTTTAGCAAATGAGTTGAGGGTTGTCATATATTCTACAAGAGGAGTAGGCCCACGAATGAGGTAACCTCTGACTTGACATTGCATGATGTATCCAACCTAACCGTGGTTCAGCGGCTTAAAAACTACTTTTCAGAGAAATTAACAACAACAAAAACTACAAAATAACAACACAGTAAAAAAAATACAAAACAAGAAAAAAATACAAAACAACTAAAACAACCACCACCTACTTAAAAATTGATTTAGTTTCATCAATCCAAGCTTGCTTCTCGTTTACCTTCGCTTGAATAATTGCGAAGTCTTGCAGAATATGGTGAATTGCTTCTTGTTCTCGACGAACACGAGCCTCCCGAGCTTTTATATCCCCTTTCATCCTTTTGATCTCCCTGTCTTCCTCTTCGATCTTTCTCAAATGGACTGCCTTCCTGTCCATCATTTTTTTCCACTCTTCTGTTAGTTCATCTATCTCCTTTTCCTTTTTTGCTATGGCGACCTCGATTTGAGGTGGCATTTTTTCAGGAGTAGACTTAGGGTTTGATGACGATGCCATTTGTGGATGAAATGAGAGAAGAGAAATCGAGATAGAAAGCAATTCAAAGAAAGAAAGCAAGAGAGAAATCAAGAAAGAAAGCAAGAACAAGTGTGAATTGTGAATTGCATATTACTGATATTTATGGATGAAATCTCAAACATGCAAATGAATTTCAACCACAAATCGGTCTTCAAAGTACAATAATTGTGGAAAAAAACAGTAAAAGCATGCAAGATTCGTCTAAGTACAGGGGCTGAAAGTGTAAATTTTCAGGGACCAAAAGTGTAAATTTTGGTCCATCGCGGGCTGCGATCGCGGGCAGGGACCAAAAGTGCACCGCGGCCAAAGTTGAGGGGCTTCGCGGGCCATTTGGGGCCAAAGTACGTGCCACGTCACCGTATCCCGCGATCGCGGGACCTCATCGCGGGTATTTTGGGTATTTTTGCAAAATTAAAAAAATTTAGGGTATTTTGGTAACAGTTGGTCAAACTTAGGGTATTTTAATTAATTTCCCCAACCATTATTATCTTTTATTAATTAATCAAAACTTGTTGATTTAAAATATTAAACAAAAATGTGTGCGCTAAATTACATAGTTTACACACTTTTCGTTTAATTAGTTAAAAACAAATGTCTTAACACACACACACACAACCATTTGTTATATAAAATATCTCTAATTTTTTTCTCGAATTTGATTAAACTTCTTCCAATGGTAATTTAAAATAAATAAAAAGTTTTAATAAATCAATAAATAATAAATATTAGTTTTAAGAGATTTAACCTAAAACTTTGAAAACAATATCATGTACTTATCAATAATTGTAATGAAATTGTTTGATTATTTTTATAATTTCAGCTATAATAATTTTGAAAATATATAATATAATTATTTGAAAAATAAATGTCTTTGATAGAATATAATAAAGAAAGAATAAATAAATGTAAAAAGTGTAAACTATGTAGTTAAAAGATGAAAATGGAAGAATTAATATACCACAAGGACCAAATATGTAATTTTTTTGGATGAGTTAACACTTTATTTTAACAAAGTTGGATGGATGGACGAAAATGTAAGCAAACTGAAAACCACAGGGACGAAAAAAACAGTTTTAAAGACTAAGGACGAAAATCGTTATAAGCATCAAACCACAGGGACGAAAATCGTAGTTTACTCAAATAATTAAGAAACTCCCGCTAGGGTTTTCAGGAACAGTTACGGATTTAAGGGCTGGATTAACGTTTGGGGAGGGCGAGTGACAGAAACAAGAAAAACCCCCATGGCTACTTCTTCTCGGCGAGGACTACCAAACAGATCTGGAACCAACAACAACAACAACAGTAATCCATGGGGGAGTTCTTGGCGTCTTATACGACGATACCCTTCGAACTGGATTTCTGAAAACAGTAATCCATGGGGGAGTTCTTCTTCTTCTTCTTCTTTCAGGGTGAGTTTTCTAGAACTCATCAAGAGTTTGTTATTTTAATCAATGGCGTATATATATGTATATATATAATTCTTGTGTTTAATTTTTTACATTTGATTTTAGAACTAATTAAGAACTGGCTTCGATTATATATAGTAGGTCCGTATTCATTGCGACCACGAGGACGAACCGTTCCTGAAAACCCTAGCGGGAGTACTCCATGGGGTGACCTTTCTTAATTATTTATTATTATATATTAATGGCATATATAATATAATATAATATACTGGTATGTTTTTGGAACCAATTAACAATTGGATTTGATTATATATAGGTATTGAAGTGAAACCTGGCCATCCATATACGTATCGTCCCGAAGAGGCTAGAATTGGATTGACAATCACTAAGGTATATACACACACACACACACACACACATATATATATATATATATATATATATTGAGTGCAAGATAGTTTTATCTGTAGTAGTGTTTTAGATCATTGATGATTATTATTGAACAAGAGTAGAGTAGCCATGAACAATAAAAGAGTAATAACATAAACATGACATAGGGAATCTCTTGCATTTTGTAAAACTTTTTCATGAATATATATATAGTTAATTAATTCTTGTGGTAATAATATAATGAAATGTTTAATTATGCATATATTTTAGGCGAGTGTGGGTGATGGATCTACAGGATTTGCGACACATTTGTATTGCACGGTAGGTCATAATGGGCATCCTTTCTGGATTGGTTGGTTACCGCTGAATAAGACGGAGGTCTTAATGGACGTGTATCAGTATGTTAAGGAAACTGAAGATGTCATATTTACTGTTTTTGGTCCACAACCGGTGTACCTCAGCGGCTACTATATGGTAGAAGAGCATGCAGAGTTGGGGAATGATGCATGCAGGCCAATTATGTTGGAATGATGCATGCATGCAGCTCTACATGCATAATTGACTAGCAATCCCTTATGTTTTCAGCATGGCAAGATGTTTTGATGGGGTGTTTAATTTGTTAAAATGATGATGATGTTTTTGGATCTGCTTTGACTATAGTATAGATGGAGGTTTTCATTTTGTTGGCACGAAGAGCCTAAACAAAATGCAAGAAACACTGTACATATTAACATGAATAATCGTATATGAACTAAAATACTTTTTTTGCTCTCCTTTTACAAATTATACCGTTGTAATCGTTTCGTCAATATAGCCCAATATTGAATACTTTTTGATTTAATCATATTATTAAATATCATGAATATATGTTTTATATTCCTTATGTTTTCATTTTTCATTTTATATCCTTATCATATTAAAAAATACATATTCATAAATTAACTAAAATACATTGTTAAATGCCATGTCAGCATCATAATGGACAACCTATGTGGACAATGTGGTGGCATGAAAACTTGGTGTAGTAGGTAAATTTAAAGGATAATGCTACAATAGGTAAATACTTTAAAGTACAATGCCCTAATAAAAAAAACAAATTGAAAGTACATTGCTATAATAAGAAAAAGTGAAAGTACAATACTATAATAATAAGAAAGTAAATGAAAATAAGTTGCTATTTTGCTCTTTAATTAATTTCCCTACACTTTAAACATGTTGCTTCTTTATTTTGATTAAAAAAAAGATAAGGTAGGAAAAGTGTTAAAGTTTACTCTTCCTACAACAAAAACACTTTGAACCAATAATACACCCGCCACATCATCGATCCGCACCATTCTTCCTTCCATAAATCCCCACCGTCCATCTCATCAAACAACCCATAAATACCATCCTCCCCTTCCCCCACAAAACCCACCTGCAACTATTCTCTTTGAAGCTGGCTTTTGTAGGGTCTTCTTCTTCAATTCCTTCCAATGGCACCTTCACTTCCCCCATACCCAAAGGTAATAATAGTTTATCACTCAATTTTCTACTCAAAACTTCTACTTAAAGTGTTTATTAACTTATTTTGGTGTGGTATCGTTAATAAGCAGTTTTTAGTTGTTTGGATGGTTATAAAAGAAAACTGTTTATAGCGCAAGAAGTTTTTGATAAGTCATTTTATTCTAATTTATTGACTTATTTGGAACAACTTATTAACTTTTTAGTTATTTTATATGTATAAGCAACCCTAAAACAGTCGCTAAATAACAACTTATTAACTTATTACGTTTTGATAGCACCGTAAGCTAATCAAAACACTTTTTATAAAACTCCAGTTTAATACTACATAAAGTTAATAATAACTTTTACTTAAAACATAAGTTGTTTTAAATAAGCAATCCCAAGCACCCCTAAGTGTCCGTTTTTCTATTTTAGTTTGTCTAGAAATAAGTGTCTATTTTCAAAGGTAAATTTTAATTTTCTTATTATACAGATTAAGCAAAATAAGTTTCTCTCACTATTATTATTATTAAGGGTAAAAATGTAATTTGGTTATTTAAAAAGTGTAATAATTACATGTTCCTAAAACTGGATTTTTTACTTTTATTGTGGACAATTATTTTGGGACAGAGGGAGTAATTGTTTTCTAATTAGGATCTGAAATTTGAGTACAATTTTTTTGACCAGATGATTTTGGAAGCCATTGATGGTTTAAAGCAGAAAGAAGGGTCAAACAAGTCAACGATATCAAATTTCATTGAGTCAACGTACGGTGATTTACCAAGTGGACACATAAACGAGTTGACCGATCCTTTAAACAAGTTAAAGGAAAGTGGCGAGATTGTGTTTGTGAAGAACAACTATATGCGACCCGACCCGAATGCTCCTTTGAAACGTGGACGTGGACGTCCGCCAAAGGCCAAGGATCCATTGGTTGTTATGGAGACCCAAGATCCGGATCCCGTAGTAGAGGGTGAGGGTGGGTTGGAGGTGAAGAGGGGAAGAGGGCGGCCGAGGAAGGATCCAAGTGCACCAACGGCGGCCAAGAAGGTGACGGTGGCGGCGACGGTGGCAACGGTGGTGGGTGGTGGTGGTGGTAGGCCAAGAGGTCGGCCTAAGAAGGTGCAACTTGAGTTGGCTAGTGTTGTAGCCAACTAAGGTTTTTTTGGATAAAAAAGTTAATTACCATCGATAACCCAATTTAGTTGGCTAGTGTTGTAGCCAACTAAGGTTTTTAGGATAAAAAAGTTGATTACCGAAAACACAGTGGAGGTTTTAACTCTGTATTGTTAATTACTAGTTTCTTGTTTGTGTTGTAGTTTGTAAGTAGATTTTGGTGTAAATTATCAAAGGCCATATGAGGTGGTTTTGTGGTTTAATTTGGATTGCTTTTTTAGATTAGGATGGAATCTTTAGTTTATGTTTCTTGGTAAAGATTCTAAACTAATCATAGATGGTGTGTTTTATAGTTTCACTTGAAAAAAATGGTTAAAGTTTAGTTGGTGTGGATTTTTAACGGTTTTTTTATGGAGGCTAGATAAACATTGATTGTCCTAAAACGTTATATTCTGATATCAATACCATATGCAAATATTTCAAACCTATTACTCCTATTCTAAAATAAGTGACATTTTCTATATTTCATAGTTAAAGAGTAATTTTTATAGTGGATGATTATTTTGAGACGGAAAGGGTATATATGAGAACATTCGAGATCATGTAGGATTATACACACTTTAGCCCTATGTCTCTTGACTTGAAATGGAAGCAGGTTTGAAAAAAGATCTTAGAATGTCTAGGGTTGGGTCATGAGGTTCTCTTATAACCTTCTTTTTTCTTCTTGAAATTATCTCACAAAGACTCGGGAAGAAAGAAGGGGAATAGGCACACTTGGAGAGCGCAGTACAATGGAGAGTTGTATGTTGTGTTAGGGAAGGATGGATCGCTCCCAGAAAAGAATATATTGATTCTCTACCAATTGGTTGGACCGTAGGTACAACATATATCGAGAAGAAAATGATCCAAATTTCACGATGTTGGTTTTTCAAGTACAAACAAACTATTTGTAGGGACCGAATAAGAATGGAATCTAGCAAAGGTGCATGCTCAAGTCCATGAGAGCATCTTCAATCTCCAAGATTTCAACTTCTCAAAAATTGAGAAAATAAGATTTTGGCCAATTTTTTACTTTAAGAGATTATCTTAAGAAGAAAGGGCCGTTGCTGGATCGACGACGGCGGTTTGTCGTCAGTATAAGAAGAAAGGAAAAGGGAGAAGAAAGGGTTTTCAATTTGAGATTAGCAATTTGAGAAGAAAGGGTTTTCAATTTATATTAAAAAAACTGAAAGATATATATCAAATAAAGGGCATTTTTGTCATTTTTCATAATTCCATTCCGATTCCATTGCAAACCAAACAAACAGGTTTCAAGATTACATTCCATTTCCTGCCAACCAAACAGTTGGTCAAACCTGAAAACATTTCATTTCAATTCCTTCCAGATTCCAATTCCTTTGACAGATTCCATTCCTGCAGAAAACATTCTGCGAACCAAACGTAGCCTTACTGCCTTGGAGCCTTATCGGGCATCTCCAACATGTTCTCAATACACTCATTTTTTTTCAAAAAGGAGATTCAAAAGCTAAAATCTCTTTATCGCATTCTACTCTAACGAATTCTACATTTTAAAGATTTCAAAAATTGCTATGATATTCAACAAATATAATATTCCAATAAAACTTTAAATAAATATATATGAAATGAAAATATAAATTTATTTCCTCACCATGGTTATTTCTATTTAGAGATCTTATTTTATTTATTTTAGATCATAGAAAATATCTCCAAAATTTTTTATTCTCTATTTCAAAGAATATTCGGAGATGCTCTACTGACCATGGTGGGCCCGAAATCGGACCTTTGGTCATTAAACCGAATAACCAGGTTCAGGTAACGGTTATTCGATTTTCGCGCCAGGATTTGGCTATGTTTATTAAGCCAAATCCGGGCAGAAAACAGGTACATTTGATTCCTGTAAGCACACAAACCTTAAATAAACCAGTTTCCTTCCACAATAAAAGCAGATAAAACCACCTTATGTCTATGTTTCAGTTTCGGTATACTTATAAACTTTCGACTATATAGACTTAACGATATTCATCCGCATACGAGCTCCTAAAACGGACTCATTTTTCTTTTATCACCCTCTACCCATTATTTTATTATGGGCCACCTATTTACTTACCTCTATGCCTTTTTGTGCTTGCTTCAATGATGAGAGAGAGAAGTAAAAGCCCGAAACACGTCGAAATCTACCATTTCCTTCAAGTTCCAGAACCGAGGGTCGTTGATGATAAAACCGACACCAACCGCCATAGTAATCGTTAGAAACGCTGTAGCCTTTAAGCAACGATGACCCTGAGAAAACTTTGCTAGTAGATTCTTGCACTGCTTCTCTGCCTCTTTCAACAACGCTTCATGGCCGCCGTCTCCACCGCTCAATGCCGCCTCATTCTGTCGTGCAACAATTACACACCGGAGTTAGCGAAGGAAATAAATCACTTTGAATTGGTTTGAATAAAACCAAACTAGCCCGGTATATCCCACCCCGAAGGTGGGGCCCTCAGCCTCAAAGAGTAGAGTAATTGTTCTCATGAAGTGTGTGAAAGCGAGAAACCCAGATATGATAAATTTTTAAAAACAAGACATGAGTAAGGAGCTAGTTGGTTGGTTTTCCATTAAGACCTGTATGGATAAAGCTGTCTGTGGATTAATCTGTCTGTATAAATTGTGAAGGTTTTTGTTTGGGAGGGTTTTTTCATAGGAGAGTGTTTTTTTAAGTGGGAGGGACAGGTTTGGACTAAAAAATTAAGCAATTTTTTAGTTTGTATGCACGTGTACATTATGCACATGTGCATGTTACAAAATATTTGTATGCACATATGCATACCGTCCGGATGAACCTGACCCTATATATATAGGGGTAAAATGCATCAAAATGCATTTTAGTTTGGTTTAGTTCGACTAAATCTAACATTTATAAAGAACAAGTTACCTTATCGCGGAAACTCTTCAAAGCTGCTTTCAGAGGCTCAAGACTTGAGTGCTTAACCGAGTGAATCATCCACTCATCAGACAGCTTTCTCAGAACAACAACACTAGCTTCAAGATTATCCAGATAAATATCGTCCTGTTTTCAATTTTTTACGGTGAGAACCTAAGAAAACCAAGCAACCATAACAAGTAACGATAAATATATAAAAATGGCATTCAACGTAGTTTACCCATTGCTTATAACAGTCGGGACTTTGACTCAAACACCATAAGAATATGTTGCTTGCTTCACTTGCCAGAGCAGTGTTTTTGCCTGTAAATAGCATTCAATGATATCATGTAGGTTTCTCAATATACCCTGTTTGGCAACCATAAAGCTAGCTTATTTAATAAGTTCACTAAAAAGACCCCGTTTGGTAAGCCAGAAACTAGCTTTCCTAAAAAGCTACTTCATGTCGTGTTTCAATAAGTTCCATGGGCTATTTCTTTCTTCCAATTATGCCCCTTATATTTCCATAAATGACAAAAAACCCTATCAATTTTAGCAACTTTACATTGTCATCTAGCTTCTCAGCTAATGTTTTGTTTTTTACAGAACATGACTAAAGGGCTGTTTACTTATAGCTTAATGAGCTTAATAGTCTGGCAGCTTATTCACTCAGTCATACATGAGTGTTTCTTTACAGCTTAATAGTTAAGTCATTAAACAAAAATGACTATATGGAATAAGCCAGGAACCCCTCTCACTTGTCCACATTAAGCCACCCCAGACAAATTAATACCTGAAATGCCGCGAACAAAACAAAAAACGGACAGTTTTTCTAACCTTGTCCAGCAGCTTTTGCAGCAATGGGTAACAGCTGCTGTGTAAGTTGCTTCATAGCTTTACTGCCAGGGGCAACAGCAAGAGCAACCTCCTTTAGGAGGGGATATGCGGCTTCAAATCTCTCAGTTGCCTGGTAAGAAAAAAAAAACAAATCCGATTTCGTTGATTTAATTTACTTATTTATCAACTTAACTTGGAAAAGTTTAAAAAACTAAAGAGTAAACTACGAGTTTTATCCCTGTGGTTTGTTAACAATTTTGATTTTCGTCCCTATGGTTTGGAATTTATTGCTATTTTCGTCCCTGGACTAATTCCTACCTTTTAAGTACAAGGGACCAAAATAGTAAGGATTTGTAAACCATAGGGACGAAACAACAATAAATTGTAAATCATAAGAACAGAAATAGTAATGAATTAGAAACCATATCAATTTCTAAACCACAGGGATGAAAATTGCAATTTTTAACAACCACAGGGACGAAAAACGTAATTTACTGAAAAATAAAACTATTTTATGCCAAAGAGCAGTCACCTTGATACGAGTAGGCACAGGAAATGTAGCTCCCATCAGAAGCTCGAGGGCTGGCGGTGGCACCAGTCGCTCCCCCTTTCTCACAGCACCGTTGACTAAAATTGTACGAGCTTTTGGGGAAGATACAATCCTACAAATGTGAGGGTATTAGCGTCTTTTTAATAACCAAACCAAACAAAACGAGCCCAATATCCTACCTGGAGATGGGGCGTATATGCGGACTTATCCTCTAGAGTAAATTACGTTTTTAGTCCCTGTGGTTTGTTGAAAATTTCTAATTTCGTCCTCATGGTTTTGAAATTACAATTTTCATCCTTATGGTTTATAATTCATTACCTTTTTTGTCTTTGTGATTTAAATATTATTTCTTTTTTCATCCCTATGATTTACAATTCATTTCTATTTAGTCCTTCATACTTAAAAGTAGTGTTTTGATCTCAGGGACGAAAATAGAAATGAATTGCAAACCATAGGGACGAAAACCGAAATTTTAAAACCACAGGGACGAAATCCGCAATTTTTAACAAACCACAGGAACGAAAAACGTAATTGACTCTATCCTCTATCCCAAAGAGTAGAGTGGATGTCTTGGCAATAAAGGAATTACAAAGAGAAAATTACCAAACTAGCCAATTTTGCCTAAAAAATTCACCAAAAATAGCCGATTTTTAAACATTATCATGAAATAGCCAGTAAATCCGTAGAATGGGTAAGAAAATCTCCACAAAATATGTCCCCGAAAGCAAATCTTCTGCTTTTCGGCAGCTACTATCTGACAGAAAATGTAATCAGCAAATTTGCTAAAGCCAATTTGCGGATTTACCAGCTATTTCGCGATAATTTGTTAAAAAAAACTTCTAGTTGGTGAATCATTGAGCCATAAATGGCTAGTTTGGTGATTTTTCCCGATTATAAATACATTTAAAGATAAGGTTGTAAGTAAATGTTTCTTACCTCTCAAGCAATTGCAAAATAAGGTCTCTGGATTGAGGATTACAACCTGATTTACTGCTAACTACTGGCAAGAGCAAGTGCACCCACATGAACAGCCCCACAATCAAGTCTCCTTGACAAGCCTATAAAAAAAATCCACACTTTATTAAAGTTTATTCTTATCCTCCAAAAGATAGTACTCGTTTTAATTAATTACCTGTGTGATAGTCCACAATAGGACAGGAAGCTTTTCTGGCCCTTGATATTTAGAACTCTCTTTTATTATTGGCAGAAGACTGATCAAAACATCAGGTTTACGTCGTAGAACCATTGCTAGAACCACAAATATGGCAACCTGCAAAAGTTGCAATAAGTATTATGTTAGAACTCAATGATTATCCTAATTATATTTGAAATTTTTTATATTTAAAATGAGATGTTTATCCGAATTTAATTGAGTTTATCAGTTAGTTATATGAATTTCAAACATATAGCTTTAAAAGTTGTACGCATGCACCATTTACTTGTAATCTTGAATTTTAAGTAATATGCATCAATAAACAGTACTTGATGCATAAAAAAGGGTTTTAAGAGTTTCTGTCAAATGCTTTATAATATAGTATTGATAGTATAGTATAGATAATAACATTGTTGTTACAATAAACGTTTTGCAAATATTAGAGGGAGGGTTCCTAATATATGAGGTGTACTTAAAATAGAATCTATAGACACCTCTATGGCTCTATGCATAAGTTGGAGACAAGATGAGTCGCTAACGAAAAAAAGAAGATATGAAAAGTTCAATGAAATTACAAGAAGAGAAAACTAAATAACTGCTTGAATTTCTTTATTTCTACTTATATGCATCTTCATGTTCAGGAGCTATTCAAATCAGGAAAGAATGAGAAACTTCCCGGGTATAATTAATTACCAACAAGAAGCAGTCCTGTGTTATAGGGATACCCGTCATTAATGAACGGTGACCCCATTGTTATTACAATTGAATAGATCAAGGGAGTTGCATAATGAGCGTAAAATCCTTATACAACTTAATAATAACCCTAAAGAACATTACTGAACAAGTCAACTACTCGTGAAAATTCAGGATTGTATTTTGTAGTTACAGATAAATGGGAGATTGGATTCAAATTGATATGCACGTACCAAGGAATAGTATTTTCAGGAAAGAGGGTTTAGGTGACGTAGGTTGAAAAGAAGCTGAGGTGGTTCAGTTATATCTAACGTAGACTCCGAAGGCACCCGTTAAAACTTAAAAAGAGTATTGTACCAAGAGGACGTTGTTAAGAGAGGCAGTGGTCAGCCGAGATTGACATGAGATGTAGTGAAGAGATTTTGCACGAGTGGTTTTACCAAAGGAGCGCCTACGATAAACGTGCATGGAAATCATGTCCTAGAATCCCAAGGGTTCACCTATTCATATTAGTTTTGAGGTTGCATCAATTTTTAATTTGGTTTCATTTCTTTTAGCTTATAAGATTATACCAAACAGATATTCTTTAACCTCTCATTTTACAAGTTCCATTATAAAAATTACTTAGCCATCATAGGCATAGGCAAAGACAAACTATCAAGAGCCAAGAAAAAATAGCATAATTCCCCTAAAATATCACAAAAGGTATTTTCTCAGATTCTTCTAAATATGATAAAGATTCAAACCTAAATACAATGTAGCAGTTTTTCCTCGAACTTTCAAGTAATGCTTTTAATATTTCCTATAGGAGGATAAACATCTCCGTCTATCTCAAGAGAGTAGTTGCATATCTTCCCGAGACATTCAGGCAAACCACTTAATTCCTTTAGGTCCCCTACTCATCTACCTTTTGGCACGCATTGAGAGAATCAGAAACCGCTAGCATTTTATGTCCGGATAATTGACATTCAAGCCAAAATAAAGACTAGAAGTGAAACTCCCTCCATGATATTTATGCAACATAGTTGTTAAAAGCGGGCCTAGGCTCAGAGGCTATAAGGCTAAAGGTCTTGAGCCTTTTTAAAAGTCGAGGCTAGGCATATTCACAGGGCTCATTAAGGCCCCGTGCCTTGTGGGCTAGGCACGCCTCATAAAGAGTTACTAAATCTAATCAAACCCTAATATTAAATAAGTTTTCTCATCTTCTCATCTCCTAACTTCTTATAAGGAGTTACTAAATAATGACATAAGTCAAACCATAATATTTAATACCCAATCATTAAAACTTCGAGCTTCCTTCTCTATAAATACTCGGACCTTAAAACTTCTCCCTCACGGCTCACGCTTTAAGCCCTTCTCTCTTCTGCCTCTATCGATCTACTGGTTGCTGCATTGGAGGTTTGTACTTGCTGCATATTTGAGTTGTATGCAACTGTGTGTGTGTATATATATATTGATAAGATGCGCCTCGCATTCCTGAGGCCCGCGCCTCATGCTTGTGCCTTGCGCCTAGGCCCCAAGACCCATTTGCGCCTAAGTGGGCGTTGAGCCTTTAATAACTTTGTTGTGCAATAAGATAAATGGACGACTTATACATTCCCAAGGATGGTAGTTATTCCTATATTTTATTGTAACTCTCTGTCTATATCAAGCTCACAAAGTCTAATATCGTTCTCCTTTTTTATATTCATTATTAACATAACAAAGCCATCCTACATTGATTATTAATAAAATGAGCACTCTAATATTTGTTCCCATATATCACAACAGAAAAAGATATAAAGTTACTGAATCTTTGTATTTTATGTTGTGTGTGAACTCCAATTAGCATCCACTAATTCAAGCTCCTGTTATCACAACAAAAAAAGATATAAAGCTCAATTGTACAGTTATTTATAGACTATTACCTGGGATTTTGAAGGTGCCTGCTGAACCACCTTCTTTGAACCCTTGATAGCTCCTTGATGGAGAGCCATATCAGCAATTATGCTATCTAAGGACCATACCACAAAGGACCCAAGTGCTTCAACAGGTTGGTGGTTAAGCCAGTCTGCAGATGTCCTGTAAACATCTTCAGATATATGTGATAGAGGGATCTGCATAAAACCAACTAAATCAGTCCTCTTTAGATATATCTGATAGAGGGATCTGCATAAAAGGAAACCAAATCAGACTTAAAAAGGAATTTCATAATCATCAGCATAATATTCCCTCTGGAAAGTAATGCTTTGGATACACTGTAACAAATTCTAAGTGTTGATGCAGCCTAAAAGAAGGTAAATACATCAAAATCAAAACATAACGAATATTTAGAGATTCTTCTGAATCATTACAAAAGTAATTAACCATGAAAAGTGATATTTAAAATTGTTAAAAAAAGAGGAGAAAGCTCTTACATCAACCATCTTCTCGACAGAAGCCTCCTTGAGTGATTTCATCCATGGGAACTGAGATGCGTTCACAGAAGCAAATGCACGACCAAAATAATCTGCGAACCTCATGAGCCGTATATCTGGTTGCGATTCATACGATTCCTAGATGAAATCACAGTAACATAAAATTCAAACACTTCCTCCAATTTCACCTAACAATCAAATTCAAAATAACTACTTGAATCAGAATCATCAGATCAAAATTGAATATTCGATTACCGTTATATCAGCAAGAAAAACAGCCAGGTCAGAGTCATTAATCTTCGCTGCAGCCTCAGCAACAGTAACTTTAGGTTTTTTCAACTTCTTAGGTTTACTCTTCTTCGCACTGATCTCACCTCCGGCCAAATTCTCCACATCACTCCCATCTTCCTCGTCGCCGTCGCCAGAAACACGAACAAAACCATCGTCTGCTGCAGCAGCATCAATGGCAGCAGCGGCAGCCTTTTGAGATTGAACCACTCGTCGTCGACGTCCCTCCGATTGCTGTTCGATCGATCGGAAAACGTCATCGGCACCGGAGCTGTGATCGGCGTGATTTTCGGGAGACTTATTAGTAGGTTTACGTCTTGATTTCTTATACGACACCGTTTTCCAGCCGTGATCGTCGTTGTTGTTGGTATTAGCACGCTCTATGTCCTTCAAAATCGCTTCGAATTCTGCTGAATTTGCGTCCATTCCGGCGAGAATGGTGGTTAAACGACAGCGTTTGATGATGGTCCTCCACCTGTATCTGGTAGCCGCCGGTGAGGAGAGATCGTAGGTGTGTAAAGAAGCGGAGGGAAACGTAGATATAGGCGCAGAGATGCGTGGGTTCGGTCGGGTATTAAGATGTAAAATTACGATTTTACCCTTTCAGAAAATGTCAAATTCGGGTTGTTAGTGGTAACAGTAGGATGGATAATTATTATAAAAAAAAATAAAAAAATAAAAAGTGAAATGTGGATTTGGGGAATCTGATTTTGTTTTTTTTAAGATCCTCATATTTTGTTTACCGTGTATGTAGAGTTGGGTTCATACGAGAACGCTAACTATTTAAGAAAATAACCATTATGTACAAAATCATATATGATTCACGTACAAAATCATATATGATTACGCGGCTTTTCCCGCCACTTTAAGTTGTGGCCAAATTCGCGCGTTTCCAATTTTTGCAATTAATGTAAAATCATATGTGATTTTGCACATGATTTGTTGTTTTCTTAAATAGTTAGCGTTCTCGTTTGAACCTTCCTCCATGAATGTAATCCTTGTAATATACAATATGTTAGGGTTAAAGTTTTTGAAGACTAAGGGGCTGTTTGTTTAGCTCTGAATGGTTCCATTCAGAGCTATCTCTTAATCGCTAAGAGGTAAGTAGTGTTTGGCAAGATTTTCATCTCCTCTTAATGGTTACAATTGGCTCTGAGCCATTTTGCGTCTAACACCTCACTCAACCATTCAGAGTTAACATTCTTCCACTTTTGCCCTTTCCCTTCTCTCGCCCTTCTCTCGCCTTCTCTGGTGTTGTCACCAATGCCGCCGGCAGGTGAATCCCGACACCCATCGCAACCACCGACGGCGGACCCAGACGAGGCGGCTTCATGGCTATTGGCGGAGTCACGTCGTGACGCCGAGTCGGAGCCGACGCTGGCTAGTCCGTCGACGCAGACCTCCGATCTGCCGCCGTGGCGGACTTACGCCTTTCTTCTGGTTCGTCTCTCGCTCTCGCTCGTCTCTCGATCTCGCTCTTCTCTCGCTCGTCTCTCTTCTCTCTTTTCTCGATTGTAAATCGATTTGGATTTGGGGTTTGGTTGTTAGGATTGAGGGTTTCTACAATTTGGGGTTTTCTTACAGCAACGATTTGCAGGTTTATAAATGGCAGAAAACAGAGGTAGAAGATGAACATTTGCAGGTTTATGTTTGTTGTGAATATCTCTGTGGGTTTAGGTATCTGAATATCTCTGTGGGACGAAGATGGAGATGAAATTTGTGAGGTTTAGGTATTGGTTTCTACTAGAAGGGTAAAATGGTAATTTGTTACCATTCAGAACAGTTACCAAACAACCAAATTTCATTCTGCACTCAACCATACAGAGCCTCTCAACCATTCTGACCTCTCAACCATTCTGCTCTTAACCATTCTACAATTGCCAAACAGCCCACAGTTAACTTTGAGATATTAAAGGTATTATGTGCCTTGTAAACCATATATTATTTTGTTTTTCCCTTTAAATTAAACTTAGTATGTGGAATTGGAAGCGATTTGAATAAACTCATGAAAAATATTGCGTCTTCGTGTAACACCCGTAATTTCGGTAAGTAAATATCACCCCAAATGTTTTGCATCTTGAAAAGGGTGGGATTTATGTTTGGAAGACATTACGTAAAGTCTCTAAGCGTGTCGGGAGTTTTAGCATTGAAAAGTCGAGTTTCGAAGCTTGGTACGCGAATCGCGACTATGACCAGCGACAATGACCATGTCAATGTCGCGGTGGCATTGTCGCGATGAGGGGTCGATCTGAGCAAATCAAACAGAAAGTGGTACGCGGGTCGCGACAATGACCAGCGACAATGACCAGGTCAACGTCGCGGTGTCAATGTCGCGGTCGGGGGGCTGAAAGTGATTAAAACCATTTTAACCTATTTATCTTCTCATTTCATTCTCACTCTCGACTCTCTTCATCTCCCTCACTCTCCCAGCCGATTTCTCTCAAGAAAACACCATCCCCTCCTCTCTCCTTCCTCATTTCTTCACCAAATCAAACCCTCTTCCACCATTGATGAACATATTTGAGAGCTTGGAGCTTTTATGGAGATTAGGAGTTGGTTTTGGAAGATGTATATGGTTAAGGTAATCTCTCCCTATCCAATATTTATCATTGTTGTTGATTTCATATTCTTTCCCTCTTGTGATGTTGTGGGTCGATTTTGGTGGTGATTGGTTGAGAAATCGTTACCTTCTTAACTTAATGAAAAACTAGGGTTTGGTATAAGTTGGGGTTTTTGGATGAAAATGCTTTGGGGGTTTTGATGTGTTATGGTTAGGGGATGATTATTTATGGTTGGAATTTGTGGATCTAGGTTTTTGGAAGATTTGGTTTGAAGATGTAAACTTCATCAAAGGAGCATACGTTGGAGAAACCCTAGATTTAGCTAAATCTAGCTAAGGTGAGTTCAAGTTACTTTGCGAAAACTTTGTACATGCTAAAATGAGTATTTTCCAAATATTTGCGTGTTTTACTTGAAAATATATGTGGTTGAGTTATTTGAATGGTTTAACTCTATTTGAAGTGTTTATCATCATAAATGTGTAAAACACCCATATTTGGGGCTTTTGGATATTTGGATGGTTAGAAGTCAAAATTGTCTTTAAAAGATTAATTGCTCAAAATGAGGTTTATTTGATGGTCTAATCATGTTAGTGTAAATGATTTTAATAAACCATTTGGGAAAATGCACTTTCAGCGTTATGAGTCATTTTGAGAATATTAAGGGTGTGGGTCCTTTAGGAAAACCCTTTTGTTTAACCAGTGTTGAGTTTTGGGGTTAATGAGATTTTGGGATACGTGTTTTCTTAAACAATGTTTAAACGCGTTTATACGATAATGACCGACGTTATGGGTCTAGCAAGTTTGGAGCACTTTGCTCAGTTTTGACTTTGAGATAGTCTTGGGATATTTGTCCGGTTTAAATGGCTCGATGTGTAGTCTTATTTACGGGTTGCTTTTATTGCACCGTGTTGCATATTATTGCACGTTGTTGACATTTACATGCTCGGGGTGAAGTCTAGGATGTGTTATATTCTTAATTTGCATTTCATTTGCATGATTTGATGTTGATAAATGATCATTAGATTTTGAGCAGAGGGCTTGGTTTTGGACTCGATTGAGTCTTGATGGCATTTGCCCGATTTTAATAAGCTCGACGTGGGCTTGGGGTTGCATTGCATGAATTGCATTATATTTGGAGTTTACATGATTTGAATGCATTAGTTATTCTTTTGAGGTCATGTATGAATTTTAAGTTAAGTAAGCTTGTTTTGGATGGTGGGTTTTTCCAAGGTAAAGACCTAGTATGGTTGAACTTGAGGGCTTGGACTAAAGACCTAGTATGGTTGATGTCTAAGAGGGGCTAAAGACCTAGTATGGTTGATGCCGAAGACGGACTAAAGACCTAGTATGGTTGATGTCTAAGATGGGCTAAAGATCTAGTATGATTGATGCCAAGGATTGACTAAAGACCTAGTATGGTTGATGTCATCCGTTTTCCCCATCCAAGAAGCTTACCTACATTTATTTAATCGTGGTTTAATTTATGTGTTTGCCACATTCAATGAAATCGGGTCTCCCCCGTCACCGAAGGGTGTTGATTTAGTGTATTTTATCTATTTACATTGTTGAGGTTATATTACATGCATATGGATTGTTTCCCATGATTGATGGACAGATTTACGTACATTCTTATTGGATGCTTTAACTGCTAGAGTTTTATTCGCAGTGGCGATTATTTGAGAAATTATTGTTAATTTACTCTTGATGTGAGTTTTGGATTTGAGTCCTTTACAGAGAAACGATTTTCATTGGAAGCTTTCCTCTCAGAAACTGTATGCGTTTGGAAAATGGGTTGTCGATGTCTTTTATACAAACCCTTTTAGAAAATCATTTGTGTAAGTTGTAGCTGTCGATTTATCAAATGATTTGCTCATGATAATCTTTGTCGCAAAATCTCGTTTAAATATTTATTCAAATCATGACTAAAACTACTATCTCCCGATTTATGATTTTATATAGTCATGATAAAATGCTTGAACTCACTAGGCGTAAGCCTAACCCTTTTATTTGTCGGCATGTGCAACAGGCTCAGGTTGGGGTAGCTCTAGCTACATTGTGAAGTGACGAGTGCTAGTAGAGTGCACGAGATGTGACTTGTTTAGTGAAGTATTCCGCACGTATTTGGATTTAGCAACTTGTGTTGTGTTAAGTAACACCCGTTTAAGTTATTTTATTGGGGAAATTATAATGCTTTAAATTCCGAGGTATTTTAATGAATGAATTGTAGAGATGATTTATTTATTTTGGGTATTTTATTGAATTTTAAATTAGTTGCTCGTTCCAAATTTGAGGGTGTTACAAGTTGGTATCAGAGCATAAGTTTGAGAGATTTAGGTGTTGATTTTGGATACCTAAACTCAAACTAGTGTTTGTTTAAGTAAATGAGAGTGAAATTCACCTTTAGGCACTTTAAGATAGGATGTTTTGAGGTTGATGAATGTTGTTAGAAACGAGAATCACGTCGAGAGTAACAAGGATAATCATGTACGATGCGTTCATAGTAACACCTGGCCAGTGTCATGGTGAACCTACTAGTACATGTGCATGCTTGAATTGCTTCCATATGATAATCGTTGGGGTAGTGAAGGAGGTTTTAAACTAGTAGTCGTTGGAATAGATAGACAATTCTAGTATTAGTCACTTGGAGTGACGATAAGCATGATAATTGCTTTAAGTAGACCGTTTCGGGTCGAGATTGATGGTTGGACTAGAACTATAGGCTTATTGAGCCGATTTTGATTGGAGGAAAAACCGTAAACTTAAGTGATGTAAATCCCCACTTACCTTAAGAGGTTTGAATATCCGGATGACAATAGTGGACCGGAGGATTATGGAGGAGTATGAGCTGAAATGTTGACTGCCGACTAGGTTTTGCACCAAGTTTATTTTGGAAATGAATTGCATTAAATATTTTGTGTGTGTTCGAATCTTATGAGGATTGTGTTACAAATTTTGGAAAATATTTAGCACACACAATATTTTGGATTTTGATTTTGGACGTACATGAACCATCTTATGTCGGTGGTTGCAAACTCCGTCAGAATTTGTTTCATGTTGTTGTCCGATGTTTCTTTCGAGTATAATGATGTCCGTGTTTTATGTTGTCTAAGTTGGTAGACAAGTAACTACGGCTCATAACTTTAACATCGGATCTCCTCCACATATGTTAAAGTTTGGACGGAAAGTTAGCTACCGTGGTGTCTATATGAAGCTATTTTGGGAATTTGTTTAATATGAGTTTGTTAAACGGTGTTGTGTATGTGGTACCGTCCTAGAAGAGGATTTTTGAGATTTTGGCGTCTCGTTCATGATTTTGCTTTTAGCAATTTGACTTTGGGAGCACAACGTTTAGTGCGATTTTGTAGACTTGGAGTCATTGAGTTCGTTGAAGTTAATAAAGTTTTGTGTACAACATTTTGCATCGTGTGAGTATAATTTTACAATGTGCATACTCTAATTGTTTATGTGAAAAGTTTACGAGTTTTGGTTGGGCATTTGATCCCACTCGAGTTTTGTTGAGAAAGGTTAATTTTATGCCATAAGGCGACTAAAAAGAGACGAGTTTGGAACTCTAGCGTCACGTAACTTTTCTTTCAAAGGTTTGTGTTACTAAGTATTTCGTTGCATATAGTTCAGTGTATGGATTGATTTATACATGACTTAAGTGAGGCCTGAAAGAACATTTTGGTGACAAGTCGTAATGATTTGCTTGGTGCACTTTTGGGTCAGTTAAATGTTTATTATCAGTTTCATGTAAAATGTGTTGTATAGACTTAGGGGTATGCATAGCTTGGTAACTTTTGTTTTCTCGACACTTTGACGAACGAGTTGTGCACGAAATGTGTTATTAAATCCTTGTTTGAATGAGTGACCATTTGGTCAAAGGAGTGTTTTGGCGTGGTGGATATCATGCATAAGTTTGCAATGCTTTGCTTTTTGAAAATATAAATGCGCGAGTCGTGACATTTGGTGAAATTCGATTTGCCGATTATTTTGGGAGAATTGAAAACCTTTTTAGTTTTTGGAAAAATGGGTACTTGGAGTATTTTGATAATTATATTGTAAACATTTCCGTGTTGACGTTTTATGTTCCAAGTATGAAATTTTGAAGAAAAGGTTTCGTGATGGAGATTTTGGGAAAATTGTTTGCATAAAACTGTGTTGCGTATATTTTTTATGTTTTGGACATTGACGCGCACCTTTGTTGCAATTGAGAAATTGAAGTCGGTTTGACCCTTCTAAGCGTCAACCATTTACTAGCAATTGTTTCTTCCTAGTTTCTCTTTTGGAAAATACATTGTTGAGTACAGTTTTGTAGGAAATATTTTGCTCGTGTGTCATTATGTGACCATCTGAGGAGGTTTTGGAAATCAATTTGAAGAACCCCATCTTTTGAAATGTTGGTGTGAGTTGATTTGTGCATGTTATTTCATTACAAGGAAATTTCTAAGGAAGTGTTACAAGCTGGCATGCCTACCCCAATTTGAGGTTTTATGATGTTTCAAGTCGATATTTTTCAAATGATGGAAACGGATTGGTTTTGTCTTTAAATTTGGAACCTGCACAAGTCGTTTTGTGTTTTGACTGAGGTGTAATTAGAAATCGTTTCTTAGTTGTATAATAAACCGACGCGCACAAATTTTACAGGCGAACCTTGTTCCGTACCATTTGAATGGTCAGAAAAGAATTTTGAGTCAACTGCCGTTTGGGCTTCTTTTGAAGTACGTGTGAAAATTGTGCACACCGTTTAAAGTGGGCAGTTACCTTGAGTGCATGTCATGAGTCAATCCATACTAGAACCGTGGTAGTTCGTTTTAAAGAAGTTGTTTTTTACGCTTGTAGCGTTGTGTGGGTAAACTGAACTGCAATAAAATGGTTTTCAACATGATTTTCATATGTGGGACGAGCGTGTCCAGTTTTACGTAACTACCGAATTAATGATAGTAGTTTTCTGTGCGTACGATTTGTTGATATGAAAATCTTTGTATTGAAATTGTTGGCGAAAGATTTTGTTGATTGGCATATTTGTTAAATAATCCACTTGAAAACCTTGAACTCGTTAGGACCTTGGAAAGGGTAAGTGACCCAGTTAAGGGTAAGTGCGTGTAGCACTTCGGCAGTGGGAGGTTGGGTATTCCACGTGTGTTAATACATTAGACCGAATGGTATCGGTTAAGGGATGATGCACTTTTGTAACTAAGAGATCTGATTCGTGGTATCTCATATTGAGGTTGTGTAATAACCAGGTATTTTATTTAAATTAAAATATGAAAATTTTATAAGTTTTATGTGGGTATTTTATGGAATTAGACGTTAAGGGATAAGTTTTAATGTTATTATGGAAGTTTAGGGGTAAGTTCTGTCAATTAGGATAAGTCTAGGGTGGCTTGGTCACTTTTTCCAAACCCTTCTCTCAACCGACTCTAGTGAAATCAAATGGAAGATGATGTCTTCCTTTTTATTAACAAATATCCTAAATATCCTAAGTGTGTGTGTGTGAGTTTCAGTTTTGAGAGAGAGAGTGAAAGAGATCGAAGGAATTGGAAGAAGAAGAAGGAGAAGTGTTAGATAATTGCTGCTGGAATTATAGAGTTCATATCAAAGGTAATAATCCATCCTAATTCTTCCTTTTGATGTATATTAGGTTTCTTTTGAACTTTGAAGTGGGTTTAGGTAATTTTAGATGAATTGGTGAATTTTAGTTACAATTTAGGGTGTTAAAAGGAGTTTAGAACGATTCTATGCAATCTGGGTAAAAGTTGGAATTCCTGAATTTGAACTGAACTTTTCTGGAAAAAAAAAGACGATGAACAGTGATTTTGCGAAAAGTAGGAATTCGCAAGCCTTGGTTGCGAAAAGTCCACTTTTCGCAAGTAGCTAAAGCGCATAGTTAGGTTTTCGTATCTGTTGGTTACGAAAAGTAGGGAACTCGCAACTGTGGGTTGCGAGAAGTGAGGTTTTCGCATCTGTGGGTTGCGAGAAGTGAGGTTTTCGCATCTGTTGGTTGCGAAAAGTGAGGTTTTCGCATCTGTGGGTTGCGAAAAGTAAACTTTTCGTAATAGTGGGTTGCGAAAAGTTGGGTTTTCTAGATTATGTGTTAAAGAGTATGTATACTTTAATTTGTTTCAGATATTAAGGATCTGAGTTAAAAGATAATCTATTCTGAAGAAAGTTTGAAGGACCTTGCTTAAAAGATCAGGTGAGTTTTATTTTAAAGAGTATTTTACTGGAATACGATATGTGAATAATGAATTGTGATAAGTGTATGAATATGTCATACGTGAGTGATTATAATGGGATATTATAATCACGTGAGTATTATATGAAAATATAATACGTGGCCGGGCTTTGGACCGGTGTGATAAATTGGCTCGCAACCAATTGATATTGGCCATTGGTGGAGGGATAAGGTGGGACGAGACAGGTATGATGCATAAATGTTAATTGGTATTAACTTACGTGTGATGTATGTGTAATTATATAAAGTGTGTTTTATATAAATAAATTTTAATAAATTACAAATGTCAGGGATTTACTCACTAGACCCTTAGGTCTAACCCTCATTTTCTGTTTTAAAAATTATGTATTCCAGGTGGTGATTCCAGTAAGAACAAGTAAATAGAATACTTGTTGGCTAGCTTTGGAGAAGATTATCATCATGATGCTATGGATGCTTTTGCAGTTATAATTTTTGTTATTACTATGTAATTCAAAGTGGATCAAGTTGTAATGAATTTTTATGTTCAGACTTTAGATGGGACCAAATGTGAAAGATGAAGTACTTTGTTGTAAACATGTTATGGAATGTATGTTATATGTACTGTTTCATTTTGCGGGACGTTACAGATGGTATCAGAGCCCTAGTTTAAGGGATTTAGGTATTAGTATCTGTACCTAGACTTAAACTGCATGTGAAGTAGGATGTCCCTATTATTTTAGAACCTTGGGATATTAAGTATAACAAGGTAGAAGGAACATCATGTAAGGTAAATTCGAGTTACACCTGGCCAGTGTAATTGTGAACTTACAATTACATGTTTGGACTGGAATACCTTATTATATGGGGTATGTGCTTATGTGTATATTAACCTTGTTGAAATCTACAGAGTGGCAAGTCGGTCTCGACATATGGATAGAGACGAAGACAGGTATATTTATATAAACTCTACACGTGCTAAAGTGCTATTTGAATTCGGTGCAAACCGATTAATTGTGTTTTCAATCTTTTGTTGCTTATTTGCATTAGAAAAGAATTTGATAATTGTGTTGGTAATATAGATAGGAGTGTAGCGCCTATTAAGTTATTTTTGATAATCTTGTTGGAATTTGAGGTAGTAGTAAGTATAGGATGGTGTTGGAATTTGATTTTGTTAAAACTTTCGATTAGGTAATGATAAGTGATCCTTGGTAATTCTGTATATATTGGAATAAGTAGTTATGATGAAAGAAGAGATTGTCGGGTGATTGATTTAAAGTTTCGATTAGGTGTTTTTATCTTTCTTACACTTTTAATTCACTAAAAAGCATTATTTGTACTTTTTTTAAACCACATGGATAAAAATTATAGTTTACACTATTTATATTTACATATTCACTCATATTTAATTTATATATTTATTTATACATATTACGAATATGAGGTTAAATCAAATGAGAACCATAAATATGTGATAAAATCGTAAGAACCGATATAAAAAATGTTTTTATACATAATATTTTTTCATCAAATGCTAGGATTTATTATATTTTGTTTCACATATATTTGTTACATAATACGATAATTTCACATGGATTTGTTTCACCATGTGAATATTTTTCACTATTATTTTTCATTTCACTAGGTGAAACAAAATTCGTTTTTCACATGTAATATTTTCACAAGGTGAAAACGAACATATGTGTAACAATATTTTAAATCATAGGTTTTGATGAAAAAAATCATGTAAACAAATATTTTTATATTGGTTCTCACGGGTTTGTAACATATTTGTGGTTCTCATTTGATTATCGTTCTTACGAATATTATCTTATATTATATTATATTATATTATCTTATATTGTATTATATTATATTATATTTGGACAACATATCTAATAATTAAAAAAATACCATAAATAAAAAATAAAAAATAATTTTAGAGAGTAAGATAGTCACCATTTTAAATCAGTTTAATGGTTCAAAATCTTATCATATCTTTTAGATTTTTTTATTTTTTTATTAATTCATAGTTTTTTTTATCAAGTTTAACATAAACAAATTTCTAGACAAACTTTTAATAAAATTAAATTTATAACTTTCATCAAATATCACATTGATATCCATAATCAATTCACATATGACACTTATAGATACTTTTATTAATCATACGTGGTTATTTATATTTACATTTATAGATCTTTTTGTATGATCTAAATATGTTCACATGTAATAATACATCATTTATATTAAGACGTGTATTATCATGTGTGATATGTACAAAATTTCACAGAGTTGATCATATATGATACATATTTAGATTATATGTTAAATGAAATAAATTACATGTGATTCAAAACATGGATAGAAAAATAGTGTAAAAGATAATGAATTAATTGTTGATATTATATGTGATGTTTGATGAAAAGTCTGAATTCTTCTTATCAAAATAGTATCTAGAAAAATATTTTATAAAACTTGATAAAAAAAATTATGAATTAATTAAAATTAAAAAAATAAATATATTTAACAGATGTAAAGAGATTTTTAAGAATTTATTAAATTCAAAATGATAATTATCCTTTTTTTTACAATATTTTAATTACTGAATTATGTGACTCATATTATTGCTCGCAAACTAGTATATTTCTCGCACAATCCTTCTTCTATATTATATTAATAATATATTTTTTTTGAAGCATAAAATTATATTATATTATATCATAAGTACATCGTTATTTTCTTCCTTGTGGTTTGTTAATAATTTCGATTTTCGTTCTTATTGTTTCAAAATTGTGATTCTTGTTTCTATGGTTTGCAATTTATTGTTATTTTCAATCTTTAGACTAATCCCTACCCTTAAGTGTAAGGGACAAAAATGGTAAAGAATTGTATACCCCAGGGATCAAAACAACAAGAAATTTTAAATCATAAAAACAAGAATAACAATGAATACTAAACATTGAGACGAAAACGGTAATTTCTTATTCACAAGGACAAAATTGTAATTTTCAACGAACCATAGAGATTATGCTTTATTATATCATATGCGGTAAATTCAAACAAAATGACAGTTAATTTACAAGAACACAAAAAATAATATGAACCTGTGGCGGGCCCAGTCACAGGAAAATGTGGTATTTTTGCAAAACCAAATAGATTTTGGGTATTTCTGCAAATCAAAGTCAAACTTTAGGTATTTTAATAAATTTTCGTATAATCTATTAGTTAAAAAGTATGATAAATAAAAGATAAAAAAAACAATTTTAGAGATTAAATAGTTACCGTTTTAAATCACATAAATCTTTCAAAATCCTATCATATCTTTTAGATTTATTTACTTTTTACTTTTTATTAATTCATAGTTTTTTATCAAGTTTAACATAAACAAATTTCAAGATAAAATTAAATTTATAATTTTAATCAAAAACCATATATGATATTCACAATCAATTCACATGACACTTGTAGACATTTTTATTAATTATATGTGATTATATGTATAAGGTGGGTTCAAATGAAAACTCATTTTTTATTGTGCACGTGAGGACCAATTTTAGCCATTGATCAAAGTTTAGAAAACTAATCAATGGTTAAAACATAATAAGATTAATTGAGAAGTGATTAAGGCACATCTGAAAATTTGAATAGCGTCTACCTTATTTGACTTTTTATTTTCTTTTTTAATTGAAAACGTATACCTCCTTAAAGTTTAAAATAATTATCTTAAAAATTACTAATATTTTAATCAAACAAATTACATCAAAAACAAGAATTTCGTACTCTTCGATATGACATCTATATTTATATAGTTTTTTTGTTGTTGTAATCGTTTTTACGTGAATGCTATATATGTGTTATATTCATTATGAATATGTATGTACGTCCCTGGGTGTCCACATTCAGTATGAATAACAAAAGATGAACGTTCGTTCGCTATTCATGTTGAATAATACATTATTCAGGATGAATAATACAACATTCAAGATGAATAATACATGAATTCACGATTCATGTATTATTCATCAGGAATCGTGTATTCTTCACCCTGAATATTGCATTATTCATTCTGAATGATACATTATTCATGATGAATAATATATGAATGACTCGTGAAGGTGTGGACATATGACATACTCTCTTTTGTTCCCCGATTCACTACTTAAACTTGGTTTTACTCATTATGAATATGTATGCACATCCCCATGAGTCCACATTCGGTATGAATAACAAAGGTAAACGTTCATTCACTATTCATAATGAATAATATAATATTCATGATGAATTATACAACATTCAGGATGAATAATACACGAATCGTGTATTATTCACCCTGAATGTTGTGTTATTCATAATGAATAATACATGAATGACCCGTGAAGGTGTGGAGATGTGACGCGCTCTTTTTTGTTCCTCGGTTCACACTCAAAACTCGATAAGTTCTCTATTCATCTCGATTGGTGTTGGGTTACGGTGATGAAGAACGTGATGCCTTACGACGTTGAAGAAAAGTATGGAAGAAAGTGATATCGAGTTACGGACTTACGGTGTCGATGTGTTGTACACACTTGAATGTACATAAATATTCATAATGAATATAACACATATATAGCATTTCACGTATAAAACAGTTAAAACAATCAAAAAACTATATCGAGATGGATGCCATATCGAAGAGCACGAAATTCTCGTTTTTTGATGTAATTTGTTTGATTAAAATATTAGTAATTTTTAAGATAATTTATTTTAAATTTGAAGGGGGTAAAAGTTTTTAATTAAAAAAGAAAATAAAAAAGTCAAATATGGTAGGCGTGAGTTTATATTATCTTTCATTTTACCCTTAATTACCTTAATTAATAATTATAATTAAAAAATTTATATAATATGAGTTGTTGGATCAAAAGAGATGGAGTGTCCGAGATTCGTCCTCACGTGCACAATAAAAATTGAGTTTTCATTTTAATTTTCCCCTATATATATATATATATATATTGTTGGGTCACCTAGATTTGAAATTGACTCACCAATGCTCTCCCTTATATCTTACTTAGAATATTTTAGCATGGTTCTTTTAAAGATGACTTGTACAAGATATCAACTGTTCGGTGAAGTCGAAGATCAACCGGAACCAAGCTTGAAGACATTCTACTTGTGGCAAATAGAAGACTCTTCTCTACATTTAACCAAGTCATCATCCACCGAATTTGTTCTTACAAATCGGTGGACAACCCTTCACCGAATTTGTTCTCACAAATCGGTGGACAACCCATCACCGATCTTGTTCTCACAAATCGGTGGACCATCCCTCCACCGACATATCCTTTGTCGGTCAGCATCATCCCACCGATAAGGGTGCTAAAATCGGTGGGATCTATGTGCTATCAAATAAATGAGTTTCTCTCTGCAGATTGTTTCAAGTTCCAAAGTCAATTGTATCGGTGAAACTTCATCGGTGTGACTGTCTTAGAATACACATCAAGAAGATAATTTATTATGGGACAATATCCTTTGACAGATAAAAGTGACTGTTTGTCGTTTTATCCATTATCAGTTAAAGTACCTTTCTTCTGCATGGGTTCTATTTCCAGTACCTAGTAAAAGGTGATAAGGACATCTCAGCTTTTCAGGAGTCAACATCCTCAGCAAATATGATGATGACAAGTGTCCCAAGCATTCAATGCTTGTACACTCGTTGCCACTATAAAAGGAAGAAGATATCCCCATGCAAACTACGCTTTCTGGAATTCTCTCAGTGCAAGAAATCTCCATATTGCTTGATAACTTAATAGCTTTGTTCTCAGTGTTCTTGGTTGTTTTGTTTAGTATACTTTGTGAAAGATGGTTAGAATAGTTTATCTGTTATTTTCCGCAACAGTCTTTAAGTTTCTTTGTGTAATTCTTGTTGAAAGATTTTCAATAAAATAATTAAAATTGTGAATTTTTTTGAGTATTGTATTCAACCCCAAGCCATCTGGGACTAACAAGTGGTATCAGAGCAGAAAGTTTAATTCCATAAACTTGATATGCGATGGCTGCCTCTTCTTCTTCAACCATTGAAAACTCTTTTCAAAACAATTTTTCTGAGAATGGCTCCATAACAAAACCGCCTAAGTTTAATGCTAACAACTTTTCTTTGTGGAAAAGCCGCATGATGCTATTCATGGAAGGAGTTGATACTAGATATCCAACCATTCTCAAAGAGGGACCTATCATCCCCAGAGTTTGGGCTCGCTATGAAACGCAGAGGCCTGGTAAAGAAACCATGGAAAAAGAAATCTCTAGTGATTCTGATGAAGAAAAATCCAGTGCTACTGGTCGTTACATCCTCAAAAATCCTAAGAAATATACTGGTGAGGAAAAACGGTTGGTTTCTCTTGACTCTAAGCTAAGAGCAATTATTGCACTCTCACTTCCTGATGAGGTCTATCACTCTCTGGTTAACTTTGAAACTGCTAAAGAGATGTGGACCACATTGTGTGTATTGTACGAAGGTACAGTGGAAGTAAAGAAATGTAAAAAGATTGGTCTTATTAGAAAGTATGAACTCTTTGCTTTTGAAAAAGGAGAATCTCTTCCTAGCTACTATAATCGTTTCAACTCTCTTTTAAATGATCTGAAGTTATTGGGCAGAGTCTATGATAATGAGGAAGTCTTATGTAAGTTCATGGATTGTCTTCCAGAATTTTGGGAGAATATATGTACTTGCATTAAAACTACCAAGGACCTTGAGTTCATGCCCTTAACTGTCCTGTATGGAACTCTCTTCAATTTTTAGCAAACCAAGTTACAAAGGAAATCTTTCATCAAAGAGATAAAGTGCTCTTCTATAGCTCTTGTTAGTGAAAGTTCCAAGAAATCTCAAAATGTTCCTAGAATCACCTATCCTTCATCAGACTCTGACAATGACACCCAAAATAACTCTACCCACCAAACGGAGGCATATCTTAGTGATGCTGATGATGAAGGTGAGGATATTATGGTTGAACAGTTATCTGATAAAATGGCAATGATGGCTGGTTCTAAGAACAAGTTTCGTCCTTTCAACAAATCCAGAAATTTTAGAAAATCTTCATCTTCCAAGACTTCATCTGATAAGTCAAATGAAGAGTGTTATAACTGTGGCAAGAAAGGACACTTTGCATCTGAGTGTAGGAGCAAGCGTGTTACTAAGTCTAGGAACCCATCCTCTGACAAATATTCTTCAAAGAATGAGAAACCCAGAAATAATCCTTTCAAATCAACCTTTTCCAAAAAGGATTCCCAATCCTCTTCCTTAGACCATCAGGAGCGTGCTGAGAAGTATAAAGCCAAGTACAAGAAAGAGAAAGAAAGGAGTGAGGGTCTTGAAAGAAAAGGAAAAGGTCTAATGGCAGAAACTCATGACTGGGATGAAGAAGACAATTCTGATAGTGATTCTCACAATATGTGCTTCATGGCCATTTATGAAGAGATGGAAGATTCTGAAAAAGCTACCTCTCCAATGGCTCTTGTGGCAACTGGGTGCTCGACAGCTTATGCTCAGGTGCATCCTTTTAATGATATGACTGATAGTGAAAAGATTGATGCCTACGAATCATTAACTAAAGATTTTTATGCTGTCAAGGATAGCAAGAAAAGAAAATCCATTCAAGTTAAAACTCTCACCTCTCAACTTGAAGTCTGCATGGCTAAACTTGAAAAGTTTGAGGAAATCAAAGCTGAGCTTGAAAATGTGAAAACCATAAATCACGTGATTTCAAAAGAGAAAAATCACCTTTTTAAGAAACTAAAAAGAGAACAAGAGGTTGTTAGAAAATGGTCAAATTCTTCCAAAAACCTTGAACAAATCTTTCAAGGCCAAATCAGTGGTAATGATAAATTCGGTCTAGGATTTGGGAAAACTGTTGCTGATAACTCTCCTCTTGCACTCATCCCTTCCTCTAATGCATGGGATGATGCCTCAGAGTCAAGTTCTTGTGACTCCATTTCCTTAAACTCTTTAGATCTGGGTGAAGCCTTAAAGTATGGAATGTTTATAAAGGCAAAAGAATCTTCTTCATTTCAAAACATTGAGAAGCAAGATTCCAATGATGTTTCAAAACCCATCCATGATTTTTTAAACGATTCAGTCATGGATGAAGCCTCTTCCTCTAACTCCTCAAAAGCTAAACCTTTTCAAAGAGCAAATCCCACCGATTTCTCCACCGATGAGCAACCCTCAAATCCCACCGATTTCTCCACCGATGATCTTCCCATACCTCTTCATGAGCTGTTGAAATCTATTCACATTGATAAATACCCATCTTCTGATCATAAACCTTCAAAGATCCCTAAGAGAGAACATCAACCTTCTTCAAACAGATTCTCCTCTTCCGTCAAAGGGAAATCTGTTGTTGATCTCCATCCCAAAAGTAATTCTCCAAAGATATTTTCTAGCAACTCATCTGTTCTTCCCATTCCCAGATCCGTGATTTTGAAAAAGTCAAATCTCAAGGAATCATCATCTTATAACTCTGACAAAGGAATCCTTGGACCCAAACCTTTTGCCTCATCCTCTTCTGCCAAGATAATAAAGATTAATAGGAAAAGTAAATTCAAGGAAAGTGGTCACAATTATAAAAAGATTTTTATCTATAGAAAATGCTATAACTGTGGTGACACTTTTCACATGGCTAAGGATTGTCCCAAGGAAAGAATAGATAGAACCAAACCTAAGGACCTTTCCTCTTCTAACCCTAAAGGACCCATCACCAAATGGGTACCAAAGAACTAATCTGTTTTTGCATGCAGGCTTTTGAGCACCATCAAATATGGTATCTGGATAGTGGGTGCTCACGCCACATGACGGGAAACAAATCTCTCCTTATCAACTATGTGCCTGGAAAAGGTCCATCTGTAACTTTTGGTGATAACTCTAAAGGCTATACCAAAGGATATGGAGCTCTCACTAATGGATCTGTCACCTTCAATAAAGTGGCCTTTGTTGACGACCTCATGCATAATCTTCTCAGCATTAGCCAACTGTGTGATCTTGGATATAAAGTTATATTTGAACTTTGTATCTGTACTGTGGTGGACAAGAACTTCAATGTGGTGTTATCTGGAAAAAGGGTGGAAAATGTCTATATCATTGATATGGGACTAAATAACAATTCATCCAATGTCTGCTTTGTGTCAGATGACACATCCAAAAGGAACTGGTTGTGGCATAAGCGTCTCTCTCATCTAAATTTCAAAACCCTTCATAAAATCTCCAACAAAGAGCTGGTGACTGGTATGCCAAAGTTGAACTTTGTCAAAGAGAAGCTGTGTGATGCATGTGAAAAAGGGAAGCTCACCAAAACTTCTTTCAAGACCAAGCAATGCTCTTCCATCACTCTTCCTCTCCTGATGCTGCACATGGACCTTTGTGGACCAGTCAGCACTCCAAGTCTAGGAGGCAAAAGGTACATTCTTGTAATTGTTGATGAATTTACTAGATATACTTGGGTGTCTTTTCTCAGGTATAAAAGTGATGCAACTGAAGAAATCATCAATTTTGTCAAGAAAAATGAAGTTCTTAATGGTCAACTTGTTCGTTCGATAAGAAGTGATAACGGCACTGAATTCAGAAACAGTGCTCTTGAAGACTTCTTCACTGAGAAAGGAATTTCTCAAAACTTCTCCGCAGTCCGAACTCTTCAGCAAAATGGAGTGGTGGAAAGGAAAAACAGAACTCTATGTGAGGCTGCTAGATCAATGCTAAGTGAATCAAATCTTCCCATCTATTTTTGGGCTAAAGCTGTAAATACTGCTTGCTTTACCCAAAATAGGTCAGTGATATCCAAAAGACATGATAAAACCCGATATGAAGTTTTCCATGGCAGAAAACCAAATATTGGCTTTCTTCATGTTTTTGGCTGTGTGTGCTTTATTCTAAATGATCGTGATAATCTTGGGAAATTTGATCCCAAAGCTGATGAGGGAATCTTTGTTGGATACTCCCTATCCTCCAAAGCTTATCGTGTGTACAATCTCAGGAGAAAATGCATTGATGAGTCTATTCATGTCAAATTTGATGATCTTAGATCATCATCTCTGTCAAATGATGATGATGATTTACACAGATGGATCTCTTCATGCATCGGTGATGCTCCTTTATCAAACTCCACCGATACATCTTTCACTCCCTCCAATCCATCTCCATCAAATAATCAAGTCGGGTCATCCTCTATAATCCCCACCGAAACTGACCATGTTTCCACCGATGTACTTTCTCCCACCGATGTGCAACCCTCCACCGACGAGCAGCCTTCCACCGATCCAATTTCTTCCACCGAAAATTTTGCCTGCCACCGAACCTCTGATCCCACTCCATCTTCACCTCTAACACAAAATATTCCACCACCTTTACCTCCTGCAACCAAATGGACCAAAGATCACCCCATAGATCAAATGATCGGTGATCAACAAGCAGGTGTCCAAACACGTAGAGGAATTGGGAA
The DNA here is from genome assembly GCA_033807775.1 of Saussurea involucrata. Taxonomy (NCBI): domain Eukaryota; kingdom Viridiplantae; phylum Streptophyta; class Magnoliopsida; order Asterales; family Asteraceae; genus Saussurea; species Saussurea involucrata. The sequence goes on from CM066316.1 coordinate 5,260,806, forward strand.
TATTTGTCTCTATGTGAATTTTCTCTCTCTTGTTGAACCCAAGAAGATTGATGAAGCTCTTGCAGATCCCTGTTGGATCACTGCCATGCAAGAAGAGCTCTCTCAATTCAAGAGAAACAAAGTTTGGAGATTGGTTCCCAGACCCCGACGGAAAACAATCATTGGAACCAAATTGATCTTCAGAAATAAAATGGATGAAGATGGTACAGTTATCAGAAATAAAGCCAGACTGGTTGCTCAAGGATACCGACAGGAAGAAGGCATTTATTATGATGAAACTTTTGCCCCTGTTGCAAGACTTGAAGCAATAAGAATCTTTCTGGCTCATGCTGCCTACCGTAATTTCAGAGTCTTTCAAATGGATGTCAAAAGTGCCTTCCTCAATGGGGAACTTGCAGAGGAAGTCTATGTGAAACAACCTCCTGGCTTTGAAGATCCAACTCATCCAGACTATGTGTACATACTTGACAAGGCCCTTTATGGTCTCAAGCAAGCTCCACGTGCTTGGTATGACACACTTGCCAATTTCCTTCTAAAGCATGGATATTCCAGAGGTAAAATTGACAATACTCTCTTCATCAAAGAGACCTCAGGTAACCTTATTCTTGTCCAAATCTATGTTGATGACATCATCTTTGGTGCCACTGATGAGTCACTATGTGATGAGTTTGCTTCTCTCATGATGAGTGAATATGAGATAAGCATGATGGGAGAGCTTACATTCTTTTTAGGCCTTCAGGTCAAACAATCTTCAGAAGGGATTTTTATAAACCAAAGTAAATATATTCGTGATCTTCTGAAGAAATTTAATTTTTTAGATAGTTCTCCTATGAAAACTCCCATGACACCACCTTTGAAACTCAATGCTGATCTTAACGGTGAATCTGTGGATGTTACCCTTTATCGAGGCATGATTGGTTCTCTTCTGTACTTAACTGCTAGCAGACCGGATATTATGTTTGCTACTTGTCTATGTGCCCGTTATCAAGCCAATACAAAAGAATCACATTTAAAGGCTGTAAAACGGATTTTTCGGTATCTCAAGGGTACCTTGCACTTGGGTCTTTGGTATTCCAAAGACTCAGGTTTCGAACTAATTGGGTATTCAGATTCAGATTATGCAGGTTCCCAGATTGATAGAAAAAGTACTACCGGAAGTTGCCAGCTTCTTGGTGGCAAATTGGTAAGTTGGTCCAGCAAGAAACAAAACTCTGTGTCAACCTCTACTGCTGAGGCTGAATATGTAGCTGCTGGAAGCTGTTGTGCTCAGATCCTGTAGATGAGAAATCAACTCAGGGACTATGCTCAAATCTACTCCAAAATCCCAATTCTGTGTGATAACTCAAGTGCAATAACTATTGCAAACAACCCAGTTCTTCATTCCAGATCAAAGCACATAGATATCATATATCATTTCATCAGGGACCACATTTCCAAAGGTGACATTGAGCTACATTTCATTCCCACCGATCTACAGCTTGCTGATCTGTTCACCAAACCCCTAGATGAAGCCAGGTTCAACTTCCTAATAAGTGAACTTGGCATGTGTAATTTTCAATAACTGTGTGTCTTCACTTTCCACCGATCTCACATCGGTGGATACTCTCTCCGTCTCTCTTCTTCCACCGAAATCTCATCGGTGGACACTCTCTTCTTTCCTCTTTCTACACCGAATGCACACCATTTTCACCACCGATATATACACCGATCACCGATGTAACTTTCTCACCAATCATCGACACCGATATCCTCTATCGACGTCGCTTTATCGGTGAAGTTATGTTCCACCGAAATGACCACCGAGTGATTCTTCCACCAATCTCTCTTCATCTTCCCACCGATATCCTGTCCCCGTCGGTAAGATCTGCCCACCGAATCTCATCATCGGTAACTTCATCCTACCGACGTCTCTTCATTCCCATCGGTAAGATCTGCCCACCGAATCCCTACCTTATCCCATACGCTTCCCCATGCTCTCATAACCCCTATGACCCTAGTTGTCAGTGACTTTGACCGTTCCTTTTCCATGTAAAACCATTTTAACCACATACCCCGAAACCCTCATCATTACCTTTTCCAACTTGCTTATTTTATTTAAATTTTTTATAACCGTTCCCTCCTCATTTCTTTTTAAATACTCCTAAACCCTTCACCTTCCTCCTATATATACGACCCTTCGCCCTCCTTCTTCATTTTCTCTATACGAAACCTGCAACTCCTCCTCCATTTTCTCACTTCCTATCATTCTCATTCTCACAATGGCACCCACCAAGATACCTACGTGCTTTGAAGACCTCATCTTCAACCCTTGGAACCATGTAGCAAGGTTCGAATCCGATCCCGCTCATCCCGAGTTCAACACCATTATCAAATTCTTAACCCACTCACCTCTTCTACATGCTTTCTCCTGCAACCCAAAGATGAGCAAAATGCTCATTGGCAAATTTTGGCTGTCCTGTGTGTATGATGTTTCAAATGAAGCAATTCATGCCTCTATCTTTTCTGACGAAGAGGGTGATCACGATGTTACTTTTGGCGTGGATGATGTCCGTCGTGCTCTCCGGATCGAAGCCTTTTCAGAATATGTTGACATGCATGTCAACAACTTTCTTGAGCAAGTCATCAACACTATTGGCTATGTCCAACATTATGAGGATAAAGCTTCCAAGTCTTCTAAAGGACCAGGTACCCTTCTTCGCAAACATATGGGTGGGGTTTGGAACTTCTTCTTTGCGCATGTGATCCATTGTCTCTCTAGAAAGACAAGTGGTCAAGACCAATCCCCATCTTATATTACAATGCTTTCTCATGCACTGATTTTTCAAAGAAAGGTGGACTTTGCTCAGTATTTCTTTACTGAGCTGACTGAAGTAATCAAACACCCGAAAAAGTGTTATGTCGCATATCCTCGTTTCATCTCCATGATCCTTCAACACAAACTCGGTGCGGCGTTGGATGCGGATCGTAAGTCTAAAACTCCTCGCTTCATCTACGATTGGTCATCACCCTTTGTTGGCCAAAAGACGCTCAATATTGGCCATCTCGCTACTGATCTCCCCTTACGCCAAGGTATGATTTCTTTCGCTTTATCTCCCGATCTTCACTGGGGTGATGCGGAAGCTCCCGGGTTTCAACACCCGAAACTTCCCGAGGCACCCCAAGTTGTAGTGGCCCCTTCTTCCCTTTCTCGAGTAAAGTCGGGCGGCGCGAAAAAGAAACAGCGTACGACCCCCGACACCTCCGCACCCGCTTCTCGAACTATGCCACCGAGAGATCCCTCAGAGGCTTCCCCGGTTCAATCCCCATCTCGTAAGCGGAGACACTCAACTTCCCCTTCGAGATCACTTTCAAAGAGGTCTCGGACACCATCGGCCCAACCGACTAATCCAACTGTCGATTCTCGAAAATCGCCAGTTGTTGAACTTCACCCCTCCGGGCCAAGGAAATCTGTCATTATCCCCACCGACTCCTCTGTGGTTTCTCAAAAGACTACAGTTGTAGAAATGGAGAACCCATATGCCTCTTCCCTCACCTCTTCGGGTGGTAGAGATGACTTCGGGGACTCTCCCCTCGAAGGAGTTTGTTAGTCCCAGATGGCTAAGCAAGTATTGTAGAAGGGGGGGTTGAATACAATACTCAAAATTTTCACAATTTTAATTCTTTTTATTGAAAAACTTTCAACAAGAATTACACAAAGAAACTTAAGATTGTTGCGGAAAAGAACAGATAAACTATTCTAACAATCTTGCACAAAGTATACAACAAAACAACTAAGAACACTGAGAGCAAAGCTATTGAGTTTTAAGGCTTAAAGAAAGATTTCTTGCACTAAGAGAATTCTGAAAGCGTGCCTTTTGAAAGGTGATGCCTTCTCCTTTTATAGTGCCAAGGAGTGCCCAAGCATTAAATGCTTGGGACACTTGTCATCTTTCAACTTGCTGAGTATGTTGACTTCTGGAGAGATGAAAGGTCCTTGTCACTTTTTACTAGGTACAGACAGAATAGCTCATGCAGATAAAAACGGATTTTAACTGATTATGGATAAAGAGACAAACTGTCACTTTTATCTGCTAGAGGATATTGTCCCATAATAAATGATCTTCCCTTTAAGACTTTGGCACCGAAGGAGGTTTCACCGAAAATAGAAGAACTTCGGTAGAGAGAGATCGACCACCAAAAATGTAAGAGCATTTCGGTGGTGAGGAGGGCCACCGAAGTTGTTCAGGTAATTCGGTGTAGCGTCCACCGAATTTGTCAAGGCTCATCGGTGGAAGACGATGCCACCGAAACTGTTCAGGAAATTCGGTGGTGATGTGGCCACCGAATCTGTCCAGGCAATTCGGTGGGAAGTAACCACCGAAACTGTCCAGGCAGTTCGGTGGAGATGACTTGTTTGTAAGTTGCCGAGAGTCTTCTATTTTCCACAAGTAGAGAGTCTTCAAGCTTGGTTTCGGTTGATCTTCGACTTCACCGAACATTTGATATCTTGTACAAGTCATTCTAAGAACCAAACTAAAATATTCTAAATAGGAGTTTTAGGGAAAACATCGGTGAGTCAATTTCAAATCCTTGGTGACCCAACAGAGTTGACTTGTCACTGCACGGCCTTTCACCCGGTCAGTTTATGATCGATGATGAAGCACAACTCGATCTGAGTTCCCCCCCAAATCCCCCCCGAATGACTTCTTTGAATTTCTTTTGGAGGACACTGGTTCTCCCCGAACCATCCCGTCTACCGACGAAATTCACACCGAGCCTCCCTCAACGCAGATTAAACCCACCGAAGGCATCTCCACCTATCCTCTCTCTCCGATTCACCGAACACTCTCCCCTACACCGAAACTGTCCTCTCCCCGACATCGGTTCCTTTACCCCGAACCTTCCTGGGCTCAATCAACTTCCTCTCACTTTATTGAGGATCGCATACTACCTCATTCCCGTTTGGCACCAACGGAACCCCATCTGCGAGCTCACAATGCTCCCCCTACCGATGCTCTTAGTGAAACTCTTCGGTCTCTGTCTGACAACTTGGCCTTATTAGCCAACAAAGTGGATACTTTGACCACTTTCCACTCCAACATTGCAGCTTCATTCGATGCTTTCAAAGCTTCATGTATAGTCAAGGATACTGAACATCAGAGACTTATTCAAGAGGCCAAAACTCATCAGGATCTTGACAAAAGCATCGCCAATTCTCTTAGCTCTCTTCACACCAAAGCTGACAACATGCTGGAGAAAGCTCAATGGGAAATGGACTTGGGTGATTTTTCTATGATCTCTGGTGACACCAATCAAAGCTTGGCTCATCTTCACACCAAGTTTGATAGTGTTTTTGTACAGTTAGGTTTTAAGGTTCCGGCTGCTGCTGAGGGGGAGAAGACTCTTAGTCATCCAAAAATGCCTTCAATTAAGAGATCTATCATCAACAAGCCTTCACCCACCACCGAAAAATCTTCACCCTCCACCGAAACCTCACCTACCACCGAAACATCTTCATCCTCCACCGAATCATCACCTCAGGCCACCGAAGCACCACTTATGCCCTCACCGAAAATTGCAGGTACCACCGATCAAATCTCCACACCGACCAAGTCTCCATCAGGGGTGAAAAGTAAGGCAACGTCTGAGGGGGAGCAAATTTCTAAAACCTCCAAAGACAAAGGCAAGAAAACCCTCACTGCTGAACAGTTGGCCGAAGAAGAAAAGAAAAAGAAGGAATTGACAAAATATGGGAATCGACCTGTTGATGCCCAAACTTTGAAGTTAAAGCCTCATTCTCTACAATCTCAGGAATCCAACCTCGGTCTGACTCCTCAGGAGATTGAGGAAGCCAGACTTGCTCAAAAAGATTTAGATGACTCCAGGGCTCTATCCTTGAAAGCTGCACAAGAAGAGGCCATCAAAGCTAAGTCTACCAATCCTCTCTTAACCTAAAAATCGGTGCTGAGTGCTATTGAAAAAGAAAAGAATGAAGAAATAAGTTGGTACAAAAAGACCATGTACCACCGAATGTCCAAATCCCCGATCACAAATGTCAAAATTGCAACCTCCAGAGCCAACCCAAAGGATATCAGGATGATCATCAATAGAGAAGACGACTCAATGAAAAGTGTGAGAGATGTTAACCTCCAACATTACAGTCTTCCCGAATGGTATGAGATCTCTCAAAACTTGGTCATAAGTGCAAACCCAAAGAAAGACATTTTTATCAAATGCATTGAAGGACTGATGGAAAAGATGAAGGAGATTAAAAGAAAACACAACATCATCCTTTCCTCCGATGAAAGGGCGAAACTTCAATCGATGAAAGTAGAAATCCGTCTTCCCAAAGTCAAGAATCCTATCGACAAGGTGTTCAAAGAAATGGCAAGTGAAGGGAAAATTCCAAATGTAAGCAACCTAAATCTGTCCCTCCCCACATCTGTGCCTTATCCTACCATAACCTTGAGCCTCTCACCGATACCTGGACTATTCTTCAATGATGGTTTTGGTCATCGTGCCTTCTTCAGATTTGCACAAATTCCCATCGCCGATACCGTGTTTCTTCAAGGCATCTCCAACCTCTTTCCCAACATCCCCGAAGCTCAACCTTTCTACCAAAATTTGTTGGACGAAATCAAGCAACGTCAAACTTCCAAGAAATAGGTTCTCTCTCTAAATGGTACTTGTAAAAGATTGTGTTTCTTCTTAACGAATGTATGAGAAAACTTATCTAAATACAAGTACCTTTCTATTTGAATTTTTTTGGTAAATAGCTTTACTTTCAGTTACATGTAAATACAATATATAGTATACATACTCATACAAAAGAAAAATAGATCAAAAGAACAAAAAGAATGGTCTATGTGAAAAGAACCCAAAAAGAGTAAAAAGGGTCAAAATGCATTTTACTTTTCTATAATCTTAAAATATTCTAAGGGAAGAGCTCAAATTCAAATAGGGGGAGATTGTTGGGTCACCTAGATTTGAAATTGACTCACCAATGCTCTCCCTTATATCTTACTTAGAATATTTTAGCATGGTTCTTTTAAAGATGACTTGTGCAAGATATCAACTGTTCGGTGAAGTCGAAGATCAACCGGAACCAAGCTTGAAGACATTCTACTTGTGGAAAATAGAAGACTCTTCTCTACATTTAACCAAGTCATCATCCACCGAATTTGTTCTTACAAATCGGTGGACAACCCTCCACCGAATTTGTTCTTACAAATCGGTGGACAACCCTTCACCGAATTTGTTCTCACAAATCGGTGGACCATCCCTCCACCGACATATCCTTTGTCGGTCAGCATCATCCCACCGATAAGGGTGCTAAAATTGGTGGGATCTATGTGCTATCAAATAAATGAGTTTCTCTCTGCAGATTGTTTCAAGTTCCAAAGTCAATTGTATCAGTGAAACTTCATCGGTGTGACTGTCTTAGAATACACATCAAGAAGATCATTTATTATGGGACAATATCCTTTGACAGATAAAAGTGACTGTTTGTCGTTTTATCCATTATCAGTTAAAGTCCCTTTCTTCTGCATGTGTTCTATTTCCAGTACCTAGTAAAAGGTGATAAGGACATCTCAGCTTTTCAGGAGTCAACATCCTCAGCAAATATGATGATGACAAGTGTCCCAAGCATTCAATGCTTGTACACTCGTTGCCACTATAAAAGGAAGAAGATATCCCCATGCAAACTACGCTTTCTGGAATTCTCTCAGTGCAAGAAATCTCCATATTGCTTGATAACTTAATAGCTTTGTTCTCAGTGTTCTTGGTTGTTTTGTTTAGTATACTTTGTGAAAGATTGTTAGAATAGTTTATCTGTTCTTTTCCGCAACAGTCTTTAAGTTTCTTTGTGTAATTCTTGTTGAAAGATTTTCAATAAAAGAATTAAAATTGTGAAATTTTTTGAGTATTGTATTCAACCCCCCCTTCTACAATACTTGTTAAGCCATCTGGGACTAACATATATATATATATATATATACATTTATAGATATTTTTATGACCCAAATATTATCACATGTGATATACGTCACTTATATTCAGACGTGTATTATCATATGTTATATGCACAAAAATTCACAGAGTTGATCACTTATATGTTAAATGAAACAAATCACAACATATATAGAAAAATAGTGTAAAAGATAATGAATTAATTGTTGATATCATATGTGATGTTTGATGAAAATCATGAATTCTTCCTATCAAAAGTACATCTAGAAAATATTATAAAATTTGATACCAAAATTATAAATCAAAATTAATATAAAAAAATAAATAGATTTAAAAGATGTAATAAGGTTCTCAAGAATTTATCCAAGTCAAAAATGGTAATTATCATAATTTAAAATTATAATTCTTTTAATTTTATTTACAATTTTTTAATTGATGAATTATGTGACTCATTATTTCCACAAACTAGTTTATTTATCGCATAATCATTCTTTTATATTATATTATATTATAAGTACATCGTGATTTTTGTCCTTGTGATTTCAAAATTGTGATTCTTGTTCCTATCGTTTGCAATTTATTGCTATTTTCACTAATTCCTATCCTTAAGTGTAAGGATCATAAATGGTAAATAACTGTAAACCATAGAGACCAAAACAACAATAAATTATAAATCATAAAATCAAGAATAACAATAAATACCAAACATAAAAGATGAAAACGGTAATTTCTAGTTCACAAGGACAAAACTGTAATTTTAACCAGGGGCGGAACACGACCCTTTCGACCGCAGGGGCCGGACCTAGATATAGCCAGAAATCGGTCCTGGGTCGGACACAAATCAATCCCGGACTTGTTTATGTTTGTTCGTTTAACTTAACCGAACATAAACGAACCGTTTATGTTCGTTTGTTAACATGCTAAACGTGTTAACAAACACACTTAACCGAACGGGCTAAACGAACACACTTAACCGAACGGGCTAAATGAACACACCTAAACAAATATAAACGAACAAACCGAAACGAACATAAGGGGTGCAACCACTTTCAAGAAAATAATCAGTGTTCATTTGTTTAAGAAAATAATATGTTCTTGTTCGATCATGTTCATCGGTTAAAGTTTTAAACAAACTATAATCAAACAAATGGTGCAACCACTTTGAAGGGTGCTCTCACTAAACTTTTTTAAGCAATCATGCATTAAAAGACAAGGGATGATGGACTATTTATATACAAAAGATGATGACTACTTTTGTTTTTACCACCGATGTGGGATAGATCCCACTCACCCTAAGCTGAAGTTAAAGTAAAGTGGTATTGCCTCTTTTAAATCCCATACCGGTATATAAGCTATTTGCTAACGCCATAAAGCATGCATCCTAACTGTATTAATTAGCAACACTGCAATATCATTAATGTTCTTATTAAATACATAATCGTTTTTAATTATAAATTTTTTTATCAATATAACTAATTTTTATGTTCACTAATTTAAAAAACAGTATGTTTTTGTTTGTTTAAACAAAATACAAACACAAAAAAAGCAAAACTAACTAAAGAAACACCTAATTTAATAGAGTGCTTCAATCAAATTTTCAACTATACTCAAGCCAACAAGCAAGCCAAGAGGCTCAAGCCAACAAGTTTGTTTATACTCATGCATCACTCAAACTCAACCCTCCTCAAAGTTTGTCACTATAATGGGTTGTCTCCTATCGATGGAGGTGGCAATCTTTACAGTTGAAATCGGTGACCTGTTGTTTCGGTGATGCATGGTCTTTTTGTACCAGCTAATTTCATCATTCTTTTCTTTTTCTAGGGCACTCAGCACCGATTTTTGGATTTGAATGGCATCGGAGGATTTTGCTTTTGCAGCTTCTTCTTCAGCAGCTTTAAGGGATAGATCTCTGGATTTATCTAAGTTGATTTGAGCGATTTTTGCATCCTCAATTTCTTGAGGGGAGAGACAGAGTTCGGTGGCGATTATATGAGAAGCAGGCTTGAGTTTAAGAGATTCAGCATCTTTAGGTCGAGCCCCATATTTTGCCAACTCCTTTTTCTTCTTTTCTTCCTTAGCCAAATCTTCGGCCGAAAAGACTTTCTTGCCTTTGTCTTTGGAAGCTTTACTGGATTGCTCCCCCTCAGTTGATGCACCAAGTTCTAGTGCTTCGGTGGTACCTGTATGTGTCGGTGAAACAGAAGAGGATTTCGGTGATGGTGGAGTGGTTTTCGGTGGAGGCTTGTTACTGGAAGATTTCTTTATGGATGGTAATTTCGGTGGAGCGGAGGTTTTCTCCCCCTCAGGAACATCCGGAACCTTAAAACCCATTTCAGAAAACACCTTATCAAACTTGGAGTGTAGAAATGCCAAACTACCAGAGATTGTGTTGGGAACCATAGAGAAATCACCCATATCCATTTCCCATTCTGACATTTCGGTGCTGGAGGCCTTGGAGAGGGACTCAACCTTAGAAGACAACGTAGTAAGAGAATCATTTATTGGTACAAGGGCATCGGTGATGGCATTGAGTAGCAATTGAGGTAACTTTGTCTCAAGGGTTGAGATTCGAGAGTTGGCCTGGGAGATCAGAGAGATCGTGGATTGAAGGAAGGTGGAAGGTCGGTCTTGGTGGGATGGGGTGTGACCACCGATTTCGGGGAACGAACAGTGCCACCGAAGGGGATCTGCTTCGGGAAGCGGATGTCGTAGGTGAGGCGCGAGTTCGTCGGTGTAGAGGGTTCGGGGAGGTCGGGGAGGTGAGGGTGTTCGTTGTGGAGAGTGTTGCCTCGGCGAGGGAGGCTCGATGTGATGTTCTTCGGGGGACGGGATGGTTCGGGGAGAACCAGTGTCCGCTAAAAGAAATGCAAAGAAATCATGTGGGGGTGAAGTCTGTGGGGGGGGAACCCTGATTGGGTTGTGCAATCTCATCGATCATAAACTGATCGGGTGAAAGGCTGTGAAGTGAAAAATCAGAACCCTCGAGAGGAGAGACCTCGAGGTCATCTCCACCACCCAAAGAATCGAGTGGGGAGGTTTGTTGAGGGTTCTCCAAGTGTACAACTAAGGCCTTTTGAGAGGCAACAGAGGAGTTGGTGGGGTTTGAAACGGATACCCTTGGCCCGGAGGGATGAAGTTCAACAACCGGCGATTTTTGAGAATCGACAGTTGGATTTGTTGGTGGGGCCGATGGTTTCCGGGACCTCTTTGGAAGAGATCCCGAAGGGGAAGATGAGTGCCTCCGCTTATGAGAAGGGGTTTGAACCGGGGAAGCCTCCGAGGGAACTCTCGGTGACGTAGTTCGAGAAGCGGGTGCGGAGGTGTCGGTGGCCTTTTGTCGTTTCTTTTGAGTGCCACCCGACGTAACTCGGTAACGGGGAGAAGGGGCCACTACAGTTGGAGGGACCTCGGGAATTTCTAGGTGTTGAAACCAGGGAATTTCCGCATCACCCCAATGTAGTTCGGGAGAAAGAGCAAAAGAGATCATACCTGGTCGTAATGGGCGATCGGTGGCGAGTGGCTTAACGTTGAGAGTTTTGGTGCCTACACACGGAGAAGACCAGTCATAAGAGAAGCGCGGTAAAGGGGATTTGCGATCTGACTCCAATGCCTTAGAAAGTTTGTGCTGTATGATCATTGAGATGAAGCGTGGAAAGGCAACATAGCATTTCTTGGGAGTCTTGATGACCTCGACAAGCTATGAGAAGAAGTATTGGGCGAAGTCGACTTTTCTTTGGAAGATGAGGGCATGAGCGAGTTTGTTGACGTGTGAAGGCGATTGATCATGCCCACTTGTTTTGCGTGAGAGGCAATGGATAACGTGGGCAAAGAAGAAATTCCAAATGCCTCCCATTTTGCTGCGAAGAAGAGTACCGGGGCCTTTGGAGCTTTTGGAGGAGTCGTCGAGCACATAACCGGTGGTAAGAACAATGTCTTCATGTATGGTGTCCAAATGCATGTCTTCATAGTCGGAAAAGGCGTCGATCTTGAGAGCTAGACGAACATCATCGACCCCAAAAGTAAGGTCGTGATCACCGGCGTCGTTGGAAAGAATGGAGGCGTGAATGGCTTCGTTGGAGGGATCGTACACACATGTTAACCAAAATCTGCCAATGAGCATTTTACTCATCTTGGGGTTGCACGAAAAGGCATGAAGAAGAGGAGAGCGAGTGAGGAACTTTGCGACTATGGAGAACTCGGGATGAGCTGGATCCGGGTCGAAGCGGGCTACGTGATTGCATTGATTAAACTTAAGCTCCTCAAATCGTGTGGGAATAGGGTATCGAGAAGAAGCCATGAGAGATTTTCGAGAGAGAGGTAAGGGGTTGCAGGTTTTGAAAAAAAGATGAGAGGGAAATATGCGAGGGTCATACATATATATATAGAAGAAAGAAGGGTAACTTGATGATAGTTTTTATGGGGAGATGGGACAAGGCGGCTCGAAGGGAGGAGTGGGAAACGAGGAGTCGTGACACATAGCGGCTGACATGTGAAAGGTCTCCCATCACTGACACATTGGGAGTCGTATAAGATAAGAGAGAGGATCGGTGTAGACTCGGTGGTCTTTCGGTGGTATATCGGTGGTATTTCGGTGTAGTTATAAGAAGGGTTTCACCGAAGTTGGAGAGTTCCACCGACATGAGACTTCGGTGGAAGAAGTCGCAGGTTTCCACGGATTTGAGATTTCGGGGGAAGAAAAGTAGGGTTCCACCGATTACAGAATTCGGTGGAAGGGGTTGAAAGGTTCCACCGATATTCGATTTCGGTGGAAGAAGTCGAGGAGTTCCACCGATTTGAGATTTCGGGGGAAGAAAAGTAGGGTTCCACCGATTACAGAATTCGGTGGAAGGGGTTGAAAGGTTCCACCGATATTCGATTTCGGTGGAAGAAGTCGAGGAGTTCCACCGACTTGAGATTTCGGTGTAAGAAAAGAAGTGGAGAAGAAAATGTCCACCGATATGAGATCGGTGGAGCAGAAACACATGTTTATTCTTGAAGGTTGCACATTCCAAGTTCACTTATGAGAAAGTTGAACCTGGTTTCATCAAGGGGTTTGGTGAATAGATCAGCAAGCTGCAAATTGGTGGGAATGAAGTGCAGTTCAATGTCACTTTTGGAAATGTGGTCCCTGATGAAATGATATCGGATATCTATGTGTTTAGATCTGGAGTGGAGAACAGGATTGTTAGCAATAGCTATTGCACTGGAATTATCACACAGAATTGGGATTTTAGAAAAGAATTGATTGTAATCCCTGAGTTGATTTTTCATCCATAGGATCTGAGCACAACAGCTTCCCGCAGCTACATATTCAGCCTCAGCAGTAGAGGTTGACACAGAGTTTTGTTTCTTGCTGGACCAACTTACCAATTTACCACCAAGGAGTTGGCAGCTTCCTGTAGTGCTTTTTGTATCAACCTGAGAGCCTGCAAAATCTGAATCTGAATACCCAATTAGTTCAAAACCTGAGTCTTTGGGATACCAAAGACCCAAGTGTAAGGTACCCTTGAGATACCGAAAAATCCGTTTTACAGCCTTTAAGTGTGATACTTTTGGATTTGCCTGATAACGGGCACAAAGACAAGTAGCAAACATAATGTCCGGTCTGCTAGCAGTTAAGTACAGAAGAGAACCAATCATGCCCCGATAAAGGGTAACATCCACAGATATACCGTTAGGATCGGCATTTAGTTTCAACGGTGGTGCCATGGGAGTTTTCATAGGAGAGCTATCTAAAAAATTAAATTTCTTCAGAAGGTCACGAATATATTTACTTTGATTTATAAAGATTCCTTCTGAAGTTTGTTTGACCTGAAGGCCCAAGAAAAATGTAAGCTCTCCCATCATGCTCATCTCATATTCACTCATCATGAGAGAAGCAAACTCATCACAAAGTGATTCATCAGTAGCACCAAAGATGATGTCATCAACATAGATTTGGACAAGAATGAGGTTACCTGAAGTTTCCTTGATGAAAAGAGTGTTGTCTATTTTACCTCTGGAGTATCCATGTTTTAGAAGGAAGTTGGCAAGAGTGTCATACCAAGCACGAGGAGATTGCTTGAGACCATACAGTGCTTTGTCAAGTCTGTACACATAGTCTGGATGAGCTGGGTCTTCAAAGCCAGGAGGTTGTTTCACATAGACTTCCTCTGCAAGTTCCCCATTGAGGAAGGCACTTTTAACATCCATTTGAAAGACCCTAAAATTTCGGTAGGCAGCATGAGCCAGAAAGATCCTTATAGCTTCAAGTCTTGCAACAGGGGCAAATGTTTCATCATAGTCAATGCCCTCTTCCTGTCTGTATCCTTGAGCTACTAATCGGGCCTTGTTCCTGATAACAGTACCATCTTCATCCATTTTGTTCCTGAAGATCCATTTGGTTCCAATGATTGTCTTCTTTCGAGGTCTGGGAACCAATCTCCAAACTTTGTTTCTCTCAAATTGAGAGAGCTCTTCTTGCATGGCCGAGATCCAGCAGGGATCTGCTAGAGCTTCATCAATCTTTTTGGGTTCAAGAAGAGAGAGAAAATTCACATAGAGACAGATATTTCCAACTCCTCTACGTGTTTGGACACCTGCTTGTTGATCTCCAATGATTTGGTCAATAGGGTGATCCTTAGTCCATTTTGAGGCAGGGGGTAGAGGTGATGGAGTATATTGAGTGAGATGAGTCGAAGGAGTGGGATCAGAGGTTTGGTGGTAGGTAGGATTTTCGGTGGTGGGTGAAGGCTCATTTTCGGTGAGAGGAATGGTGTCGGTAGGCTGAGCAATTTCGGTATGAGGAGAAGAGGGTGACTCATTTTGGATACTAGAAGGAGATGGAATGGAGGGAGTGAGTTGAGTATCAATAGGATTAGACAAAGGAGCAGCTCCGATGCATGATGATATCCATCTGTGCAAATCATCATCATCATTTGACAAAGATGAGGATCTAAGATCATCAAATTTGACATGGATAGACTCATCAATGCATTTTCTTCTGAGATTATACACCCTATAAGCTTTGGAGGATAAGGAATACCCAACAAAAATCCCCCCATCTGCTTTGGGATCAAACTTCCCAAGGTTTTCACGATCATTAAGAATGAAACACACACAGCCGAACACATGAAGGAATCCAATATTCGGTTTTCTGCCATGGAAGACTTCATATGGGGTTTTGTCATGCCTTTTAGAAATCACAGACCTATTTTGGGTAAAGCAGGCAGTGTTAACAGCTTCAGCCCAAAAATAGGTAGGTAGATTTGATTCACTTAGCATCGATCTGGCAGCTTCACATAGAGTTCTATTTTTCCTTTCCACCACTCCATTTTGCTGTGGAGTACGGACAGCAGAAAAGTTCTGAGAAATCCCTTTCTCAGTGAAGAAGTCTTCAAGAGCACTGTTTCTGAATTCAGTGCCATTATCACTTCTTACTGATCGAACAAGTTGGCCTTTTAGAACTTCATTTTTCTTGACAAAGTTGATGATTTCTTCAGTTGCATCACTTTTGTACCTGAGAAAATACACCCAAGTATATCTGGTAAATTCATCAACAATTACAAGAATGTACCTTTTTCCTCCTAGACTCGGAGTGCTGACTGGTCCACATAGGTCCATGTGCAGCATCTGGAGAGGAAGAGTGATGGAAGAGCATTGCTTGGTCTTGAAGGAAGTTTTGGTGAGTTTCCCTTTCTCACATGCATCACACAGCTTTTCCTTGATAAAATTCAGCTTTGGCATGCCAGACACCAACTCTTTATTTGAAATTTTGTGGAGAGTTTTGAAGTTTAGATGAGAAAGACGTTTATGCCATAACCAGTTTCTTTTGGAAGAGTCATCTGACACGAAGCAGACATTTGATGAATTGTTGCTTAGTCCCATGTCAATGACATAGACATTATCCATCCTTTTTCCAGACAGCATCACGTTGAAGTTCTTGTCCACAACCGTACAGATACAAAGTTCAAAGATAACTTTATATCCAAGATCACACAGTTGACTAATACTAAGAAGATTATGCATGAGACCTTCAACAAATGCCACTTTATTGAAAGTGACTGATCCATTTGAGAGAGTTCCATAGCCTTTGGTGTAGCCTTTAGAGTTATCACCAAAAGTGACAGATGGACCCTTTTCAGACACATAGTTGATGAGAAGAGATTTGTTTCCCGTCATGTGGCGTGAGCACCCACTGTCCAGATACCATATCTGATGGCGCTCAGAAACCTGCATGCACACAGATTAGTTCTTTGGTACCCATTTTGTAATGGGTCCTTTAGGATTAGAAGATGATGAGAGGTCCTTAGGTTTGGTTCTTTCGATTCTTTCCTTGGGACAGTCCTTAGCCATGTGAAAAGTGTCACCACAGTTATAGCATTTTCTATAGATAAAGACCTTTTTAACATTTTGAACACTTTTCCTATTTTGGTTTTTCGCATTGGTTTTTAAAACTTTGTTATGGGAGAACAAAGCAGGAGGTTTGGACCCAAGAATTCCTTTGGCAGAGATGTTAGTTGGAGAGTTGGAGGATTCTGTGGGGTTTGGCCTTTTCAAAAGTACTGATCTTGGAATTTGAAGAAAGGAAGAGTTACCATGAGAATTCTTTGAAGAGAACCTTTTGGGGTGGAAATCGGTCACAGAAACAGCCACCGATTTCCCTTTGTCAGAAGCTGAAGAACCTCTTGGGTGAACTTGATGTTCTCTTTTGGGAATCTTTGAGGGATTAGGTTCAGTATACTCATCAACGTGAATAGATCTTAACACTTCATGGAGAGGAATGGGAGGATCATTGGTGTTGACATCGGTGGGCTTTGATCTTTTCAACAGAATGACTTGCGAGGAGTTAGAGGATGATGCTTCAACAATGTTTAAACTTTTTGAGAGATCAAGGGTGAGTTTTGAAACTTCATCTGAGTCAGAGTTTTCGGAAGGTTGATTTGAGGATGCCTCTTTAGCTTTAATGAACATTCCATATTTAAGAGCTTCACCCAGATCTAAAGAGTTTAAGGATATGGAATTACAAGAACTTGAATCAGAGGCATCATCCCACACACTTGAGGAAGGAAGAGGTGTATGGGAAGAAGTTTCAGAAGAGACTTTGCCAAATCCTAGACCGATTTTGCTCTTTCCACTGATTTGACTTTGAAAGAGTTGTTCAAGATTTTTTGAAGAATCAGTCCATTTTCTCACCACCTCTTGCTCTCTTTTAAGTTTCTTAAACAGAGAGTTCTTTTCTTTTGAAATCACATGATTTATTGTTTTCAAGTCCTCAAGCTCATTTTTAATTTCCTCAAACCTTTTAAGCTTAGACATGCAAATTTCAAGTTCAGCTTTGAGCTCTTTCACTTGAGCAGATTTTCTATTCTTACTGTCTTTAACAGAATAAAAATCTTGAGTTAAGGATTCATAGGCATCAATCTTTTCTTTATCTGACATATTATTAAAAGGATGTACCTGAGCATAAGCCGTCGAGCACTCAGTCGACACGAGAGCCATTGGAGAGGTTGCCTTTTCAGAAACTTCCATTTCTTCAGAGATAACCATGAAACACCTATTTTGAGAGTCGCTTTCGGAGGTATCTTCATCATCCCAATCGTGAGTTTCTGCCATAAGACCCTTCCCTTTTCTTTCCAGACCTTCACTCCTTTCCTTCTCTTTCTTGTACTTGGCTTTATATTTCTCAGCACGCTCCTGATGATTTAAGAAAGAGGAATGGGACTCCTTTTTGGGAAAGGTTGATTTGAAAGTCATATTTTTGGATTTTTCCCTTTTTGAGGAGAGACCCTCAGAGGATGGGTTTTTAGACTTGGAGATAGGCTTGCTCCTACACTCAGATGCAAAATGTCCTTTCTTGCCACAATTAAAACACTCCTCATTAGACTTATCAGAAGAAGTCTTAAAAGATGAGGTTTTTCTAAAAATTCTGGATTTGCTGAAAGGACGAAATTTATTTTTAGAACCAGCCATCATTGCCATTTCGTCTGACAATTGTTCAATCATAATATCCTCACCTTCATCATCAGCATCACTTAGATATGCCTCCGTTTGGTGGGTAGAATTTGACTGGTTGTCATTATCAGAGTCAGATGAAGGGTAGGTGATTCTAGGGAGGTTTTGAGATTTTTTGGAATTTTCACTGATAAGAGCTATGGAAGAGCTCTTTATGTCTTTTATGAAAGATTTCCTTTGAAGCTTGGTTTGCTCAAAATTGAAGAGAGTACCATACAGAACAGTTAAAGGCATGAACTCAAGATCCTTGGTAGTTTTGATGCAAGTACATATATTTTCCCAAAATTCTGGGAGACAATCCATGAATTTGCACAAGACTTCCTCATTGTCATAGATTCTGCCCAATAACTTAAGATCATTAAGAAGAGAGTTAAAACGGTTATAGAAGCTAGGAAGAGATTCTCCTTTTTCAAACGTGAAGAGTTCATACTTTCTTATAAGACCAATCTTTTTACACTTCTTAACTTCCTCTGTACCTTCGTACAGAACACATAGAGTGGTCCACATTTCTTTGGCAGTTTCAAAGTTCACCAAAGAGTGGTAGACCTCATCAGGAAGAGAGAGTGCAATAATAGCTCTTACTTTGGAGTCAAGAGAGACCAAACGTTTTTCCTCATCGGTATACTTTTTGGGGTTTTTAAGAATGTAACGACCAGTAGCAGCAGATTTTTCTTCATCAGAGGAATCATCAGAATTATCTTTTTCCATGGTTTCTTTACCAGGCCTCTGCGTTTCATAGCGAGCCCAAACTCTGGGGATGATGGGTCCCTCTTTGAGAATGGTTGGATATCTAGTATCCACTCCTTCCATGAACAGCATCATGCGGCTTTTCCACAAAGAGAAGTTGTTAGCATTAAACTTAGGAGGTTTTGAAATGGACCCATTTTCAGCAAAGTTATTTTGAAAAGAGTTTTCACCAGTAGAAGAAGAGGCAGCCATCGCAGATCAAGTTTATGGAATTAAACTTTCTGCTCTGATACCACTTGTTAGTCCCAGATGGCTAAGCAAGTATTGTAGAAGGGGGGGGGGGGGTTGAATACAATACTCAAAATTTTCACAATTTTAATTCTTTTTATTGAAAAACTTTCAACAAGAATTACACAAAGAAACTTAAGATTGTTGCGGAAAAGAACAGATAAACTATTCTAACAATCTTGCACAAAGTATACAACAAAACAACTAAGAACACTGAGAGCAAAGCTATTGAGTTTTAAGGCTTAAAGAAAGATTTCTTGCACTAAGAGAATTCTGAAAGCGTGCCTTTTGAAAGGTGATGCCTTCTCCTTTTATAGTGCCAAGGAGTGCCCAAGCATTAAATGCTTGGGACACTTGTCATCTTTCAACTTGCTGAGTATGTTGACTTCTGGAGAGATGAAAGGTCCTTGTCACTTTTTACTAGGTACAGACAGAATAGCTCATGCAGATAAAAACGGATTTTAACTGATTATGGATAAAGAGACAAACTGTCACTTTTATCTGCTAGAGGATATTGTCCCATAATAAATGATCTTCCCTTTAAGACTCTGGCACCGAAGGAGGTTTCACCGAAAATAGAAGAACTTCGGTAGAGAGAGATCGACCACCGAAAATGTAAGAGCATTTCGGTGGTGAGGAGGGCCACCGAAGTTGTTCAGGTAATTCGGTGTAGCGTCCACCGAATTTGTCAAGGCTCATCGGTGGAAGACGATGCCACCGAAACTGTTCAGGAAATTCGGTGGTGATGTGGCCACCGAATCTGTCCAGGCAATTCGGTGGGAAGTAACCACCGAAACTGTCCAGGCAGTTCGGTGGAGATGACTTGTTTGTAAGTTGCCGAGAGTCTTCTATTTTCCACAAGTAGAGAGTCTTCAAGCTTGGTTTCGGTTGATCTTCGACTTCACCGAACATTTGATATCTTGTACAAGTCATTCTAAGAACCAAACTAAAATATTCTAAATAGGAGTTTTAGGGAAAACATCGGTGAGTCAATTTCAAATCCTTGGTGACCCAACAGAGTTGACTTGTCACTGCACGGCCTTTCACCCGGTCAGTTTATGATCGATGATGAAGCACAACTCGATCTGAGTTCCCCCCCAAATCCCCCCCGAATGACTTCTTTGAATTTCTTTTGGAGGACACTGGTTCTCCCCGAACCATCCCGTCTACCGACGAAATTCACACCGAGCCTCCCTCAACGCAGATTAAACCCACCGAAGGCATCTCCACCTATCCTCTCTCTCCGATTCACCGAACACTCTCCCCTACACCGAAACTGTCCTCTCCCCGACATCGGTTCCTTTACCCCGAACCTTCCTGGGCTCAATCAACTTCCTCTCACTTTATTGAGGATCGCATACTACCTCATTCCCGTTTGGCACCAACGGAACCCCATCTGCGAGCTCACAATGCTCCCCCTACCGATGCTCTTAGTGAAACTCTTCGGTCTCTGTCTGACAACTTGGCCTTATTAGCCAACAAAGTGGATACTTTGACCACTTTCCACTCCAACATTGCAGCTTCATTCGATGCTTTCAAAGCTTCATGTATAGTCAAGGATACTGAACATCAGAGACTTATTCAAGAGGCCAAAACTCATCAGGATCTTGACAAAAGCATCGCCAATTCTCTTAGCTCTCTTCACACCAAAGCTGACAACATGCTGGAGAAAGCTCAATGGGAAATGGACTTGGGTGATTTTTCTATGATCTCTGGTGACACCAATCAAAGCTTGGCTCATCTTCACACCAAGTTTGATAGTGTTTTTGTACAGTTAGGTTTTAAGGTTCCGGCTGCTGCTGAGGGGGAGAAGACTCTTAGTCATCCAAAAATGCCTTCAATTAAGAGATCTATCATCAACAAGCCTTCACCCACCACCGAAAAATCTTCACCCTCCACCGAAACCTCACCTACCACCGAAACATCTTCATCCTCCACCGAATCATCACCTCAGGCCACCGAAGCACCACTTATGCCCTCACCGAAAATTGCAGGTACCACCGATCAAATCTCCACACCGACCAAGTCTCCATCAGGGGTGAAAAGTAAGGCAACGTCTGAGGGGGAGCAAATTTCTAAAACCTCCAAAGACAAAGGCAAGAAAACCCTCACTGCTGAACAGTTGGCCGAAGAAGAAAAGAAAAAGAAGGAATTGACAAAATATGGGAATCGACCTGTTGATGCCCAAACTTTGAAGTTAAAGCCTCATTCTCTACAATCTCAGGAATCCAACCTCGGTCTGACTCCTCAGGAGATTGAGGAAGCCAGACTTGCTCAAAAAGATTTAGATGACTCCAGGGCTCTATCCTTGAAAGCTGCACAAGAAGAGGCCATCAAAGCTAAGTCTACCAATCCTCTCTTAACCTAAAAATCGGTGCTGAGTGCTATTGAAAAAGAAAAGAATGAAGAAATAAGTTGGTACAAAAAGACCATGTACCACCGAATGTCCAAATCCCCGATCACAAATGTCAAAATTGCAACCTCCAGAGCCAACCCAAAGGATATCAGGATGATCATCAATAGAGAAGACGACTCAATGAAAAGTGTGAGAGATGTTAACCTCCAACATTACAGTCTTCCCGAATGGTATGAGATCTCTCAAAACTTGGTCATAAGTGCAAACCCAAAGAAAGACATTTTTATCAAATGCATTGAAGGACTGATGGAAAAGATGAAGGAGATTAAAAGAAAACACAACATCATCCTTTCCTCCGATGAAAGGGCGAAACTTCAATCGATGAAAGTAGAAATCCGTCTTCCCAAAGTCAAGAATCCTATCGACAAGGTGTTCAAAGAAATGGCAAGTGAAGGGAAAATTCCAAATGTAAGCAACCTAAATCTGTCCCTCCCCACATCTGTGCCTTATCCTACCATAACCTTGAGCCTCTCACCGATACCTGGACTATTCTTCAATGATGGTTTTGGTCATCGTGCCTTCTTCAGATTTGCACAAATTCCCATCGCCGATACCGTGTTTCTTCAAGGCATCTCCAACCTCTTTCCCAACATCCCCGAAGCTCAACCTTTCTACCAAAATTTGTTGGACGAAATCAAGCAACGTCAAACTTCCAAGAAATAGGTTCTCTCTCTAAATGGTACTTGTAAAAGATTGTGTTTCTTCTTAACGAATGTATGAGAAAACTTATCTAAATACAAGTACCTTTCTATTTGAATTTTTTTGGTAAATAGCTTTACTTTCAGTTACATGTAAATACAATATATAGTATACATACTCATACAAAAGAAAAATAGATCAAAAGAACAAAAAGAATGGTCTATGTGAAAAGAACCCAAAAAGAGTAAAAAGGGTCAAAATGCATTTTACTTTTCTATAATCTTAAAATATTCTAAGGGAAGAGCTCAAATTCAAATAGGGGGAGATTGTTGGGTCACCTAGATTTGAAATTGACTCACCAATGCTCTCCCTTATATCTTACTTAGAATATTTTAGCATGGTTCTTTTAAAGATGACTTGTGCAAGATATCAACTGTTCGGTGAAGTCGAAGATCAACCGGAACCAAGCTTGAAGACATTCTACTTGTGGAAAATAGAAGACTCTTCTCTACATTTAACCAAGTCATCATCCACCGAATTTGTTCTTACAAATCGGTGGACAACCCTCCACCGAATTTGTTCTTACAAATCGGTGGACAACCCTTCACCGAATTTGTTCTCACAAATCGGTGGACCATCCCTCCACCGACATATCCTTTGTCGGTCAGCATCATCCCACCGATAAGGGTGCTAAAATTGGTGGGATCTATGTGCTATCAAATAAATGAGTTTCTCTCTGCAGATTGTTTCAAGTTCCAAAGTCAATTGTATCAGTGAAACTTCATCGGTGTGACTGTCTTAGAATACACATCAAGAAGATCATTTATTATGGGACAATATCCTTTGACAGATAAAAGTGACTGTTTGTCGTTTTATCCATTATCAGTTAAAGTCCCTTTCTTCTGCATGTGTTCTATTTCCAGTACCTAGTAAAAGGTGATAAGGACATCTCAGCTTTTCAGGAGTCAACATCCTCAGCAAATATGATGATGACAAGTGTCCCAAGCATTCAATGCTTGTACACTCGTTGCCACTATAAAAGGAAGAAGATATCCCCATGCAAACTACGCTTTCTGGAATTCTCTCAGTGCAAGAAATCTCCATATTGCTTGATAACTTAATAGCTTTGTTCTCAGTGTTCTTGGTTGTTTTGTTTAGTATACTTTGTGAAAGATTGTTAGAATAGTTTATCTGTTCTTTTCCGCAACAGTCTTTAAGTTTCTTTGTGTAATTCTTGTTGAAAGATTTTCAATAAAAGAATTAAAATTGTGAAATTTTTTGAGTATTGTATTCAACCCCCCCTTCTACAATACTTGTTAAGCCATCTGGGACTAACATATATATATATATATATATACATTTATAGATATTTTTATGACCCAAATATTATCACATGTGATATACGTCACTTATATTCAGACGTGTATTATCATATGTTATATGCACAAAAATTCACAGAGTTGATCACTTATATGTTAAATGAAACAAATCACAACATATATAGAAAAATAGTGTAAAAGATAATGAATTAATTGTTGATATCATATGTGATGTTTGATGAAAATCATGAATTCTTCCTATCAAAAGTACATCTAGAAAATATTATA
This sequence comes from Saussurea involucrata, assembly GCA_033807775.1. NCBI lineage: Eukaryota > Viridiplantae > Streptophyta > Magnoliopsida > Asterales > Asteraceae > Saussurea > Saussurea involucrata. The sequence continues at coordinate 5,284,386 of CM066316.1, forward strand.
AAATTTGATACCAAAATTATAAATCAAAATTAATATAAAAAAATAAATAGATTTAAAAGATGTAATAAGGTTCTCAAGAATTTATCCAAGTCAAAAATGGTAATTATCATAATTTAAAATTATAATTCTTTTAATTTTATTTACAATTTTTTAATTGATGAATTATGTGACTCATTATTTCCACAAACTAGTTTATTTATCGCATAATCATTCTTTTATATTATATTATATTATAAGTACATCGTGATTTTTGTCCTTGTGATTTCAAAATTGTGATTCTTGTTCCTATCGTTTGCAATTTATTGCTATTTTCACTAATTCCTATCCTTAAGTGTAAGGATCATAAATGGTAAATAACTGTAAACCATAGAGACCAAAACAACAATAAATTATAAATCATAAAATCAAGAATAACAATAAATACCAAACATAAAAGATGAAAACGGTAATTTCTAGTTCACAAGGACAAAACTGTAATTTTAACCAGGGGCGGAACACGACCCTTTCGACCGCAGGGGCCGGACCTAGATATAGCCAGAAATCGGTCCTGGGTCGGACACAAATCAATCCCGGACTTGTTTATGTTTGTTCGTTTAACTTAACCGAACATAAACGAACCGTTTATGTTCGTTTGTTAACATGCTAAACGTGTTAACAAACACACTTAACCGAACGGGCTAAACGAACACACTTAACCGAACGGGCTAAATGAACACACCTAAACAAACCGAAACGAACATAAGGGGTGCAACCACTTTCAAGAAAATAATCAGTGTTCATTTGTTTAAGAAAATAATATGTTCTTGTTCGATCATGTTCATCGGTTAAAGTTTTAAACAAACTATAATCAAACAAATGGTGCAACCACTTTGAAGGGTGCTCTCACTAAACTTTTTTAAGCAATCATGCATTAAAAGACAAGGGATGATGGACTATTTATATACAAAAGATGATGACTACTTTTGTTTTTACCACCGATGTGGGATAGATCCCACTCACCCTAAGCTGAAGTTAAAGTAAAGTGGTATTGCCTCTTTTAAATCCCATACCGGTATATAAGCTATTTGCTAACGCCATAAAGCATGCATCCTAACTGTATTAATTAGCAACACTGCAATATCATTAATGTTCTTATTAAATACATAATCGTTTTTAATTATAAATTTTTTATCAATATAACTAATTTTTATGTTCACTAATTTAAAAAACAGCATGTTTTTGTTTGTTTAAACAAAATACAAACACAAAAAAAGCAAAACTAACTAAAGAAACACCTAATTTAATAGAGTGCTTCAATCAAATTTTCAACTATACTCAAGCCAACAAGCAAGCCAACAAGCAAACCAAGAGGCTTGAGCCAAGGCACATGGCAATTGATTTTTACAAGAGATGAGGGGTATTTATAGTTGAGTGTAAGGGCTTTGGTTTGGAAATCTAGCGATGTGGGATGAATCTCTTTGAGAGAAAGCACTTGTCATATGGAAATCTGATGGGAGTCATGTGTGAGACATCCAAACTGAGTTTTTGTTTTTCAATACAGAAAAATATAACTACTTCTTCATGCACTTGAAAAAAACGCACGACAGGGCCCTAGTAGCCCCAATGGTGGTCCGCCCCTGATTTTAACAAACCATAGAGATTATTGTTTACTATATTACATTACACTATACTATATTATATCGGTTGTACATAAGTTGTGATAGAAACCTAAAATCATTTGAAAAAAAAAATTGAACTTAAAAAATAGAAGTGGAGTTTCTTTTTTATGATATTACTAATGTGGACTACCTAGTTAATCTCTCTCTCTCTCTCTCTCTCTCTCTCTCTCTCTCTCTCTCTCTCTCTCTCTCTGAGTACACCTATAGAGACAATGTTCATTACACACATCAAAAACACCATTTTCCTTTCTACTCATTCCCAACAAGTATAATATAATATAATATAATATAGAGTAAACTGCAATTTTGGTCCTGTGGTATGTTGTTTTTCTCACCTTTGGTCCCCAGAAAATTTTTATTGCAAGAAAAACCCTGTGGTATGCAAAAGTGCTCGATTTTGATCCCTCAGGCATAACACCGTTAGGTTGCATCTGTTAAACCCCCTCATGTGCCTTGCACATGAGGACACTTTAGTCTTTTTACTTTATTTCTTATGTTTTCACTAAAGACAAAAAAAACACTGGACCAAAATTGCCATGTCCTTTTTTTATTTCCAATTAAATATTATTTATATATATTGTTAGTCCCAGATGGCTAACCAAGTATTGTAGAAGGGGGGGGGGGGGGGGTTGAATACAATACTCAAAATTTTCACAATTTTAATTCTATTATTGAAAATCTTTCAACAAGAATTACACATAGAAAACTTAAGACTGTTGCGGAAAAGAACAGATAAACTATTCTAACAATCTTACACAAAGTATACTAACAAAATAACTAAGAACACTTAGAACAAAGCTATAAAGTTTTTCAAGCAAACTGGAAATTCTTGCACTTAGAGAAATCTTCCAGTTTGCGTAGAATATCAAGAGCACACAGTAATCTTCAATGTCTCTCAAGATGTATGTCTTTTCTGCATGGAGAGGTCTTCCTTTTATAGTGACAAGGAGTGTGCAAGCATTGAATGCTTGGGACACTTGTCATCTTCACACTTGCTGAGGATGTTGACTACTGGAGAGTTGTGAAGTCCTTGTCACCTTTTACAAGGTACAGTCAGAAGAGCCCATGCATGAGAAAATAGCTTTGCATGGAAATGGATAATAAGACAAAATGTCACTTTATCCATGTAGAAAATATCTTCTCAATTTGTCTTCTAAAGATTGCACCACCGAAGGAAGCTTGGGATATGTGACACATCTTTGGAGAAAACATCTTTGAAACTTCTTTGAGATCCCACCGATGATAGCCTTGTGATATGTGACACATCTTTGAGATATGTGACATCATCTTTGGGATATGTGACATCATCTTTGGAGGAAAAACATCTTTGAGACTTCTTTGAGATCCCACCGAAATTGGACTTCCATCGGTGGGATTCTTTGGCCGAAATAGAGAGAAATTTCGGTGGAGATGTGCCCACCGATGTGTGTGAACACCATCGGTGGACAATGACTTGTATGTGATGAGAAAAGATCTTTCACTTCCACAATGAGAGAATCTTCAATCTTGACTTTTGGTTGATTTTTGACTTCACCAAACATTTGCTATCTTGTACAAGCCATTACAAAGAACCATGCATCCAAAATTTCTCTAAGTATAAAATGTTTTTCAAAGTATAAAAGGAGATCATGACGTCATCTTCAAATCTTGATGACCCAACAATCTCTCCCTATTTGATGATGACATCCATACTTAGAAAAACATGAGTAAGACAGTGAATAATGCATGTTGACCCTTCTTAACTCTTTTGGGTTCTTTTCACACAGTCCATTTTTTTTTGTGTGTATGTATATATGATATTTACATATGAGAAAAAAATAAAAAGGTATAGTTGTACAAATAATTGAAAGGAAAAGGAAAGAAGTATAAACAGTATAAACAATATGAACAGAATGAATATTACTTGCATCTTTGGAGGGGCGAGTTGAAACTTGTGTCTGGCTTGAGGATTCTTCATTTTGATCAGCAGCCTGTTGATGTGTTGAAGAACTTTATCTTTCAGGCACTTTTGCTTTTCTTCAGATGTTTCAAATCTTCAAGTCATTCACTTACTCCAAAAGATTTCAGCCAAGAGAATCTGTGGGTTTTGATAGGAGACAACCCATTATAGTGACAAACTTTGAGGAGGGTTGAGTTTGAGTGAATCAGCCTCAGGATGCATAGCCCATCTGTTGTATCTTGGCATATTTTCCTGTTTAGCATCATCAACTTGTCTTTTATTTGCTCCCCCTCAGTTAGATCAGTCGGTCTTTGTGTTACTCCCCCTCAGTTAGATCCGCCCGGACTGATGTGCTCCCCCTTAACCGGTCCGTCGATTTCCTCATTTTTTCAAGTTGGTCGCTGGATATGAGTGCTGAGGGTTAATGTTGCTCCCCCTCAGATGAATTCTCCCCCTCAGCGGCCGACGCAGGAAAAGCACCAAGAGAAAATGAAAAATCGGCCGAAAATTGGTAATTTTCGGTAGGAAAATCTGGAGAGTTTTTTTTTTTTGTTTGCTTTTCCACCGAAAATGAAGGAGTATCCACCGAAAATTGCCTATTTTCGGTGGAAAATCGGTAGAATTTTTTTTTTTTTTTGAAAAAATATCATTCCCACCGAAAATTTGCAAGAGTTAGACAAAAATTCGGTGTAATTTCTTGAAGAGGTTGACGGAAAACTTCTAAGACATCTTCAGCAGAGTGTGGAGAAAGTCTTCTATGGCATTATGGGGAAAATCTTCAAAGTGAAGAAAAGATTGGAATTTCATCTTCCAATTTTGATGACCCAAAAAGATTGAGTTTGAGGATTTCGGGTGACATCTGCAGAAGAGTTTGTAGTGGGTGGATTTTATGAAAGGAGAGATGGGTTGCAAACCAAGAGTGAAAAAGATGGAAAAAGGGATGGGATGAGGAGATGACACATAGGAAGTTGGGTTAGGTGAGAGGAAGAGTATATGAGAAGCTAGATAAAATTGGTGGGGAGAGAATCGGTAGAGGAAATGGTAGAGGTCTACAACTTTGGTGAGATGAGATCATGGTGATGACATCATTAAAAGAAAAAGGTGTCTACCATGCATGGGATGACATCATTTGGAGGGGTTCTTTCCTATGTTTCTAGATAGGAGAGGAGATTTGTGAGAGAAGAATAGTGTCCACCGATGAGAATTCGGTGGAAACTTAGGACACATAGTTATTGAAGATTACACATGCCAAGTTCATTTATGAGGAAATTAAACCTGGTTTCATCTAGAGGTTTGGTGAACAAGTCGGCAAGCTGAAGATCTATAGGAATGAAGTGAAGCTCAATGTTACCTTTGGAGATGTGGTCCCTGATGAAATGATATCTGATAATGATATCTGATATCTATGTGCTTTGATCTGGAATGAAGAACTGGATTATTTGCAATAGCTATTGCACTTGAGTTATCATACAGAATTGGGACTTTGGAATAGATTTGAGCAGAGTCCCTTAGTTGATTTCTCATCCACAGGATCTCAGCACAGCTACATATTCAGCCTCAGCAGTAGAGGTTGACACAGAGTTTTGTTTCTTGCTGGACCAACTTACCAATTTGCCACCAAGAAGTTGGCAGCTTCCTCTGGAATATCCATTCTTTAAGAGAAAATTGGCAAGAGTGTCATACCAAGCACGTAGAGCTTGCTTGAGACCATAGAGAGCTTTGTCTAGTCGGTACACATAGTCTGGATGGGTTGGGTCTTCAAAGCCAGGAGGTTGTTTCACATAGACTTCCTCTGCAAGTTCCTCATTGAGGAAGGCACTTTTGACATTCATTTGAAAGACTCTGAAATTTTTGTAGGTAGCATGAGTCAAAAAGATTCTTATTGAGGAGGAGAGATCGGTGGGGATTCGGTGGTGGGATTTGAGGTGGTGGACCGGTGGAGATTCGGTGTGGAATCGGTGTGGGTCGGTGTAGACTCGGTGGTGGATCGGTGTGAGGATTCCACCGAGGAGTTTGAAGGATTGTACCGAATTTAGAAGGGTTTCACCACCGAATTTGAAGGGTTCCACCGAATTTGAGGGGTACCACCGATCGAGGAGGCAAAACATATGATGGGAAGTAAAGTATGGTGGGATATGGTTTTGGTTTGTGTCGGCAGCAAGATAGAGAAATTGTGGAAGAAAAATATAGAAAAGAGGAGGTGGTGATTGCATGGTTTGGGATTTCGGTGGAGATGGGTGTCATCACAAAAAGATGGATTGTTATTGTCTTGGAGTGATTGATGGAGGAGAGAGAAAAGGTGGTGGAAGATGATGAATTTTTGGTTCGGTGGTTAAGGAAAATTTCGGTGGTGAGGTTTAGAAAAGAAATGGAATTTTAAGAGATTGGAGATGGTGATGTCATGAGGATGACATCATCATGCTTATGATGTCATGAGAGTAAAGAATTCTAAGGTTTTGTCAACTTTCTCACTTGTTCACATAGATCCATCTGCCCAGCTCAAAATCTGCAATCACAAAGAATTTAATTTCCTGGTACCCATTTTGAAGGTGGGTCCTTTTGGGTTAGAAGAAAAGGGTTGGTGTCACTTTAGATCAGTTCTTTCTTTCTGGCAGTCTTTGGCAAAATGAAAAGTAGCACCACAGATATAGAATTTTCTATGAGGAAAGATCCTTTTAGAATTGCGATATTTTTCCTTATTTTACTTTTTAAAAGAAATGTCCTCAAAGAATTTGACGAGGAATCAAAGATTTGGGGTGCAGCACCTAAAATTCCTTTTTCAAATTTTGGGAGGACCAAAAACTTTTCCTTTTTACAGAGTTAGAAAATATTTTGCATGAGTTAGAAGAGAAGGATGCATCATCTAAAGACAATAGATAAAGAATTAAATGCTTCAATCTTTTCAGCATCAGAGAGAGATAGAAATGGGTGTACCTGTGGTGATGAGGAGAGACACTTAGCTGATACAAGAGCAGTTGAGGAGGTGTGGCCTTCTGAATCATCCATGTTATTTATCTTGGCCATGAAACAGACATTTGAGGTGTCATTCGCTTTCAGATGTGGGTTCATCTGCCAAATCATAAGATTTAGCAGGCAGACCCTTTCCTCTCCTGACAAGTCTTTCATTTCTTTCCTTTTCTCTCTTGTATTTTTCCTTGTATCTTTCAGCCCGGTCAGAATTTGCAGAAGAGAGGTGTTGGCTGAACTTTTGGGAATCAAATTTGGATCTTTCCGATTTTGAGGAAAATCGGCCTGAGGAAGCAATTCTGGGTCTTTCAAAATGTTTACTTTTACACTCAGAAGCAAAATGACCCTTCTTACCACAGTTAAAACATTCCTCATTAGATTTGTCCAAACAAGAGTGTTTGGAGAGAGAAGAGGATGACTTTCTACCAAACTTAGATTTTCCAGAAGAGAGATGAGATTTGGATTTAGAGTGCCCATCCAACATGACCATTTCATCAGATAATTTATCAACAGAAGTTTCCTCACATTCTTCCTTAGCATCACTAAGATATGCCTCTAAATGATCATTGGGATCTTCTTGACTATCATGGTCAGAGTCAGATGGGTAGGTGATTTTTGGAAAACACTTAGTCTTTTTGGAAGAGTCACTTAGGAGAGCTAGAGAAGAGTTCTTTATAAACTTATGCAGTTTCGTCTGCTCATAGTTGAAAAGAGTTCCATAAAGAACAGTCAAGGGCATGAACTCAAGGTCCTTGGTAGTTTTGATGCAAGTACATATATTTTCCCAAAAATCTGGAAGACAATCCATGAACTTGCACAAGACTTCCTCATTATCATAGACTCTGCCCAACAACTTAAGATCATTTAAAAGAGAGTTGAAGCGATTATAGAAGCTAGGAAGAGATTCTCCTTTTTCAAAAGCAAAGAGTTCATAATTTCTAACAAGAGCAATCTTTCTGTTCTTTTTAACTTCATTTGTACCTTCGTACAAAACACACAGAGTGGACCACATCTCTTTGGCAGTAGAGAGATTTACCAGAGAGTGGTACACTTCATCAGGAAGAGAGAGAGAGCAATGATAGTTCTAACTTTAGAATCAAGAGACACAAGTCGTTTTTCCTCATCAGTATATTTCTTAGGATTTTTAAGAATGTAACGACCAGTAGCAGCAGATTTTTCTTCATCAGAGGAATCATCAGAATTATCTTTTTCCATGGTTTCTTTACCAGGCCTCTGCGTTTCATAGCGAGCCCAAACTCTGGGGATAAAGGGTCCCTCTTGGAGAATGGTTGGATATCTAGTATCCACTCCTTCCATGAACAGCATCATGCGGATTTTCCACAAAGAGAAGTTGTTAGCATTGAACTTAGGAGGTTTTGAAATGGAGCCATTTTCAGAAAAGTTATTTTGAAAAGAGTTTTCAACAGTAGAAGAAGAAGAGGCAGCCATCGCAGATCAAGTTTATGGAATTAAACTTTCTGCTCTGATACCACTTGTTAGTCCCAGATGGCTAACCAAGTAATGTAGAAGGGGGGGGGGGGTTGAATACAATACTCAAAATTTTCACAATTTTAATTCTATTATTGAAAATCTTTCAACAAGAATTACACATAGAAAACTTAAGACTGTTGCGGAAAAGAACAGATAAACTATTCTAACAATCTTACACAAAGTATACTAACAAAATAACTAAGAACACTTAGAACAAAGCTATAAAGTTTTTCAAGCAAACTGGAAATTCTTGCACTTAGAGAAATCTTCCAGTTTGCGTAGAATATCAAGAGCACACAATAATCTTCAAAGTCTCTCAAGATGTATGTCTTTTCTGCATGGAGAGGTCTTCCTTTTATAGTGACAAGGAGTATGCAAGCATTGAATGCTTGGGACACTTGTCATCTTCACACTTGCTGAGGATGTTGACTACTGGAGAGTTGTGAAGTCCTTGTCACCTTTTACAAGGTACAGTCAGAAGAGCCCATGCATGAGAAAATAGCTTTGCATGGAAATGGATAATAAGACAAAATGTCACTTTATCCATGTAGAAAATATCTTCTCAATTTGTCTTCTAAAGATTGCACCACCGAAGGAAGCTTGGGATACGTGACACATCTTTGGAGAAAACATCTTTGAAACTTCTTTGAGATCCCACCGATGATAGCCTTGTGATATGTGACACATCTTTGAGATATGTGACATCATCTTTGGGATATATGACATCATCTTTGGAGGAAAAACATCTTTGAGACTTCTTTGAGATCCCACCGAAATTGGACTTCCATCGGTGGGATTCTTTGGCCGAAATAGAGAGAAATTTCGGTGGAGATGTGCCCACCGATGTGTGTGAACACCATCGGTGGACAATGACTTGTATGTGATGAGAAAAGATCTTTCACTTCCACAATGAGAGAATCTTCAATCTTGACTTTTGGTTGATCTTTGACTTCACCAAACATTTGCTATCTTGTACAAGCCATTACAAAGAACCATGCATCCAAAATTTCTCTAAGTATAAAATGTTTTTCAAAGTATAAAAGGAGATCATGAGGTCATCTTCAAATCTTGATGACCCAACATATATATACAAATATTATATATATATATATATATATATATATATATATATATATGTATTGTCTTCTCCACTCATACCCCTCTCAAGATAAAAAACGCACAACTCCCTCTGTCGGCGACCACCATTCAGCCACCGACGGCCAAACACACCACCGACCACTGCACCCCAATCGTTTTCTCCATTGCAATCGAGTTCACAACCCTATCATCGACTTGCAATCATTCTAGACCTGCAACCTCCATCGTCGCCTTCCTCCCCTCTATCTTTCGATTTCAGATTTTCCAACCCCTTGATCGATTTTCTGCCCTAATCGCCTCACCCTCACTCGATTTCACACACCCATCTCCCTGTCGATTGCACAGCAACAAGAAACCACCATCGGCGGCGCACCACAACCCTGCACCGCCGCTATCGATCTCCCTCCATTATCGATTGCTCATCACAGAACCATCACTCTCTCTGTCATTTCTTCACAGACCTGTACGCTCCACTCACGTTTTTTTGTCTTTACCCTTCGATTTTAACAGACCCAACAACCTTGATTTCGGGTTTCACCCATAAAAATCAACAAATAATTCCTCTAAAAACCTTCAGATCTGAAAATGGAAAAATAAAGTTGGAGGAATTGCAGAGAGAGAAATCGACGAGAGAAAAGAGAGTGTGGAGAAGAGGGGCGACGGCGGTGGAATGGGTGGAAGGATTGGTCGCCGGCGGCTTATCCGGCTGGGGAACTCGCCGGAGGGGGGAGGTCGGCGTCCCTGTGGTTTGCGACATCTGGGTTTTTTTTGTTACTCTCTCTATATATATATATATATATATATATATATATATATATATACACTATATAAATATATACATATATAATTAATATACCATAATATTAAATATAATATAGTATATAGTAATTGCAATTTGGTCCCTGTGATTTTTGTCTTTAGTGAAAAACAAAAAATAAAGTAAAAAGACCAAATTGCCCTCATGTGACTTGCACATGGGGGGGTTTAACAGATTCAATCTAACGGTGTTATGCCTGAGGGACCAAAACCGAGCACTTTTGCATACCACATGGTTTTTCTTGCAATAAAAATTTTCTGAGACCAAAGGTGAGAAAAACAACATACCACAAGGACCAAAATTGCAGTTTACTCTATAATATAATATAGTACAATACAATACAATATAGAGTAAATTATAGATTTGGTCCCTTAACTTCATTTATTACATAAGAAACCTCAAGGTATGTAGATTCTTATAGACTTGGTCCTTCAACTAACGGCATCACAATGTGCTCCAGTTATGTTTTTGTAAACTAATGGGTTTGAGATTTTTGTAAACCCAAAATATGTTGTCTTCGATCCACCATCTTCATCCCGATCTGGGGGTTGCTACTGTTCTCCGTCTCTTGCAACACCGATTGTTCCCGGTCTTGGTGTTGCTATGTTTTTTTTGATCCATCGATCGGTTCCCCAATAGAAAATAAAGTTGAACACTGAAGATGATTATCCTGTTCCTTATCTAAATCTCCGCATCTTAAGTGATAGTGTTACAATTCATCATGCATTAAATCTCTTCTCCACCGTCGAATGATATACTTTTTTTGAAGGAAATAAAATCCTTCTACAATTCAAATAGAAGTAAATTAGCATCTTAGTTTATTTTAATGTTTATCCCTTTACCTCTTAGACATCCTGTATAAATATCAAAAGGCATGTAAAATAAAATACAAGATAGAGAAAAGATTATATTTCTCATGGTATCAAGAGCAGGACCAAAAATCCTAAATAAAATAAAAAGGGAAAGAAAAATCCTCGATGTGCACCACCATTGTAACCCATCCTCTAAAACTCCCTCAAAACTCTCAATACCCTCTCGCCACCATCTAATTTTCCTCCACCAATTTACAATTCAAGATTCATCCACCAAGATTCAAGATAAACCCATATTCCTCCACCAAGATTCAAGAGAAACCCATTTGGCAATTTCAACAAAAACCACCCATTGTCTAATCCAATCAACTACATCCACATCCACCATTAATTCTTTTGGACGCCTTACAATTCAAACCCAAAACCCAGATTTAAATCAAGAATTTGGCCGGCGATTTTAGAAGCCTTTCCGCCACAAAACTCAAAATCAAAACCAGACAGATACAAATCAAGAACTTTGCCACTGTTCAGAAGCCTCTGATCAAATAGATCACCATGACAAAAACATAAGAAATCAAAAGGGAAACCTCCTCAAATCCATCGATCAATGTCAACTCTCCCTACTACATTCACCCAAACGATTACCCACGACAGATGCACGTGAATGAGACTCTTACAGATAACAACTATGTTGATTGGTCTAGATAGATGAAGGATTTTCTTCTGGCCATAAACCTAATAGGATTCATTGACGAAACGATTCCTCAACCAGCAGGAGACTCGCAGAACCTTCAAATGTGGCAAAGAAGTGATGCTATAATCAAAGGGTGGCTTACAACAACCATAGAAAAGGAAATACGTAACAGTGTAAAATATGCCAACACTTCGAAAGAAATTTGGGACGATCTTGAAGAATGTTTTGGAAAGGAAAGTGCCCCACAAGCCTATGAATTGAAACGAGCGTTAACCTTAGCAAGACAGGAAAAGTTGTCTGTTTCGACGTACTATACGAAATTAGGAGGAATTTGGGACGAAATTCAGTCGGTTTCACCGCTGCCAAAGTGCACCTGTGGTATGTGTACCTGTAAACTTGGAAAGAGGCTTGTGGAATCGAAATAAAACGAGCACATTTATGAATTCTTGATGGGTCTTGATGAAATCTTTTGTAACACCCCCAAAATTGGTAAGAGCAACTAAACAAAAACTTTGATTTAACAACAAACAAGGATAAAATTCCTTCTACAAAACATCCTTGGAAATACCTCGAAAATAAAACATAATAACTTCAACAATTTAATCTCATGAGTCCTATACCAAGACTACAAAAATCGGGAGTTACTTAAACCAAACCAAAGTTGCTAATCCCAAATTGCGGAAGACTTCACCAAGTCACTTACTTCTTGAGCACACAACTAGCTTTCCACTCTTCACAGTGTCACTAGAACTATTCTCCAACCGAACCTGTTGCATATGTAGACAAATAAAAAGGTTAGGCTAACGCCTAGTGAGTTCAAGAGTTTTCATCATGATTAAAACAGTTCGTTAAACCAAAAGAATGCACTCAAAATTATGATTTTCCAAAAAGGATTATAATTAAATATGTGAACAACCCATTTTCCCAATGCACACGCCGAAAACTCCGAAAACTCCAAAATGAAACATTCCTCAATAATGGGTTTAAATCCAAAACACACTTGAGCGTGAATAAATATTAAGTTTCCAAATAAAGTAGACATGAGTAAAATTCTACCATTTGAAATGCCCCACAAGGAGTAGAAATAACCCAACACCCATGAGAACGTGGAAGACAATCCGAATACATATGATACGTTTCCGAAAGCATGTGACCGACATGACAACCCACACAAAGCGTAATTATAAATAAAGTCCAAATACTCAATCTTAAGAGTAGCCATTCAAGAAAACCTTAATATACGTGGAGGGTTTCCAATATTAAAGTCAATACTTATAGTTACTCGCACAAGACTTACGGCAATTAACCATGCATATCACAAGACTCGATATAATATTGACAACAACGGGGGAGACTCGTATCCATTGAGGGGTGGAGGGAACACATAAGTATACCACCCGTACAATGTTAATCGTACAACACCTCGCGACTAGACGTCCAAGGGTTCCTACGACTTCTCAACAAGTTTCACCTCAAGAGACGGCTGACCTTAGTGTCTCTATTCTCACGAATTCCACCACAAGGCCCGATACGCTTAGGACTACCTCCAAGGCATCCCCTTCAAAGCGGCAAAGGTCCTAGTGCCTACCTCCAAGGTAGCACCTCCGGACTCAACCCTCCTAGTGCCTACTTGAAAAGTTTAAGGTCATAAACATGGGTCCCGGAGTCCAACCCCGCAATACTCATGCAACCTCATAAGCAAGACCGACTCATATGCTATGCATCCAATGCAAATATAGTCAAACAATTACATGGCCCACAAAAGAATGTCCAACATCTTTAACACATGTAATCAATTAATAATTATGACTCAAATGCATATAATCTCAAACTCAACATAGAGTAATTTACGTTGGACCGAGGTCCTCAAGAATCACTTGAGTCAACTACGAGCCAAGGCTCTACAACACAATTGACCAACAATAAGGGCCACCAATACGATAAAATGCAATTAAATATCATATAACAAACGCATACCTCCAAGATACGATAAATCCACAAATCCCATCATATTTTTGGTCAAGTTACTTTCCACATAATTCACAACCATATATGTGCACAAATGACCCATAACCGATGTGTCTTTTCACCAAAGACCCCCATTTGTACCCCAAAAACCTTTTAAACACTTTTTCTTGAGATACATTTATCAACTTACTCAAAAATCCCAATGTGGGTGTTTTATAATGTTTTCAAGATTAAACACTTCAAATAGTCAAAACCCAACATATGACTCAACCATAGATAATTTTCATGTAAAACACACAAACACTTGAAAATGGACATTTTGGTATGTACAACGTTTTCACAAAGCAACTTGAACTCACCTTGCTAGATTTAGGCTAAATCTAGATTTTCCCCCAAATTTGAGCTCTTTTGAAGCAACTTGAATTCTTGAGCCAAAACTTCCAAAAACCTAGATCCATAAGTTTCCAACCATCAAAAATCATAAACAACCATACAAAAATCGTTCCCCAAACATTTTCATCCATAACCCCAACTTATACCAAAACCCTAATTTTCCATTAATGAAGAAAATAGAAGATTACCTCGACCTCCACATGAATCCACCAACCACACACCTCTAGGGTTACCAATATGAGCTTCATTCTTTATTTTATCCAAAGAAAGGGAAGGGTTTAGGTGAGGGTTGGGTAAAACCCTAGAAAATGTAGAAATCTCACCAAAATGAAAGTGAGATGAAGAATTCCAACCTTCATCCATAAATTCTTGCTAAGAGATGAGGGAGATGGTTTGAATCACAAGATTTATGGCTTCAAGGGTTCCAAAAACGGTTTAGAGGGTTAGGGTTAGGGTTCGGGTTGGGAGAGAAAAGGATGAAGGAAAGGAAGTGAGGAGTGAAATGGGGATAAAATCATATTTAAAACAGCCCCTACACCCCGACCGTGACAATGCCCGACGACTATGCCCTTTGGCATAGTCGCGTGTCACAGTCGCGGGGTTGGTACCACCTTCTGTTCCCTGGCGCTACATTGACCAGCGACATTGACACGTGTCATAGTCGCGGGTCATAGTCGCTCAGGAGGTACCGAACACTGTTTTGGCCATAACTTCTTCGTTTTAGCTCCGTTTTCGCTCCAGAAATGACCGTTGGATTTGTATTTGGATTCTCCATCCAACAAGACCATAAAATCTAGGATTCAATCCAAAATTATATTTTTTCATATTTATCTTAAAAGATCGATACCCTCCAAAAATCGGGGTGTTACAATCCTCCCAACCTTAAAAGAGATTTCGTCCTCAAAATCTAGTTCCCTTACAAACAAAGGTTATCGAACTCAACACCTTCCATGTTCCCTCCCTCAGCTTCCAACTGAAATCCAAATTTCTTCATGCATAACAGCTATGACAAACTTCATGCGGATACTCACAACCAATTTCCACTTAGGTACATTACACTTATGTCCGGGTGAACGCACAATCTACTAGAGTAGCTGCTAACCAGATGACTCCGGTTGTCTCCCAACCTTAGGTGTTCCATACTTCCCCAACGACGGATCCCGACTCTCAATCAATCCATGTCCACATGGTCTTAAACTTTTTCTTCCAATTAGCCCAAGGTTTTATCACTACTGAAACCAACAAAGCCTCCAATTCTAATTGTTCCCGCCGCTGAACTGTCACTTAATTCTAACGAGCTCCATTAGTCTCCGAATCAGACGGTTGTCAATGACCCATCGATTATACAATTCCAAGAATACGTCCAATTACCAATCATCCAATCGACATATTCTTTTACCACTCAAGGAAGGTCATCCCACTAAATCTACTTATCACAATTGAATTTATTAAGATCATTACAATTCATACCACCATTCTTTAAAATTTGGACTACAACTCTCCAATTACACCAACGTTCTTCGCCTCGAAATCCAAAAGTTGACACCTAGTCAAAACACCAAGCTTATAACCACAACAAACTTCACACACAAGAGTTTCATTCGTCGATCATCCCAACAAAACCGAGGTTATCCACATGGTGTCTAAAGGGTCCTACACGTCCTTTATGCAAAACTGACAAACCTACAACAAGGTTGCCGAAGAGAACGATTACCACCATCATCAACATAAGATACCGCGAGCCTCACCCGTCCGTTACAACGAAAATACGCCGACCTTGCAAACGATACCACTCAGCTTACAGTACTATACGCGTCGGAACACCCATCCTTCCACTGATAGGATTCTATATGCCATCACCTTTAATCGGGGTTGCTTAACTTTCTCAAGCTTAATGAGTTACATGTTTTTAAGTGACAGACTCAACAATTATGCCAATCGTAAATTTTATGGAAATTTTCAACACGAAGGTTTTCATATCAATTTAATCGTACACGTTAAATCTACTACTACCTACCCGATAGTTATGCAAAAATGGACACACTCGTACCACATATGAAAAATCATTTTGAAGACTATTTCATCCCAATTCAAGTTACTAACGAAACGCAAAAGCATGCTCAACAACTTTTAGAATGGACCGCTATGGTCCTAGAATGGATTTATTTATGCCATGCACGTAAACTAATTTCCTACATTAAAATAGTGTGCAACAAAATGTTCGTACGAAACTTCAAAAAGAAATTTTAAAACGACATCAAACTCCAAAATTTTCTTCTTTAGCCCAAAAATGACATGCAATAAAATCACCAACAAAAGTCGCATGTGTTAATTTATTTCGTAAAATGGCTTAATGATATATGTATATATACGCCTTGGTTAAAATGTGAAATGATTTGTGTTGGTTTCAAGTTTAGAGCAAAATAACAACATGTTTTCATCCTTTGAGAATATCGGCTAAAATATCGTGAAGGAATCTCAAATCATATGCATGCAAATTTGTAACACTCTTCTAGTAGTCTTTCTGAAATAATATAACATGTAACAGATAGCCCATACTAAATTTTCAAAGTAGAAAATTCATTAAATCAAATTTCAAAATTTTCTCATTTAGTCGTATAATGACATATGAATAATTTTTTTTGACAAGACTCACACACACATTAATGTATTTTCTCAAAACTTGGGGAAATAGTAAATGCATGTAATTTGGTTGGCACTTAGGAGAATTTAGATCGATTTCAGAATTCGGACCACAAAAAAGATGCGTATTAAAACTCAAAAAATAGTGGTTACAATGCTATGCATATCCATAGATTAGTATAATGCACTTGCGTGAAATGATAGCAAGTGAACCAATTAACATAAGGTGCATAAAGAAAATCATCAAGTTAACTATCATAATACCCTTATATGCATTACTCACGCCATGTATAAGCTACTTCGTACGCTAAACAAGTTGCAACGAAATCTGCTAACACAAAACTTCAAACAAGAAACTATGCGCCACCAAAATTCCAAAAACTACTCTTTTGGTTGCCTTACGACATAAAATAACATTTCTCAACAAAACTCGCATGAGACAAAATACTCAATAAAACCCTTAGATTAACACACACAATAATTCAAGTATGCACATTACAAAGTGGCACTCATGCGACTCAAAACGTCGTAAAACAAAACTCCATAATACTCCACAAAACTTCCATAAAACTCGATGAAACTCAACGACATCCAATCAATAAAATGGCGCCAAAGTTTTTGTTTCCGACAGTCAAATTGCATAAAGCAAAGTCATGACTAAAATGTCATAATTCCAAAAGTTCCCAATAAACTCCAACATAAAGAATAATGGAAGGTAACTCTCCATCCAAACCTTAACATATGTGGAGGGGATCCAATGTTAAAGTCATAAATCGCAGTTACTTGTCCAAGACTCTAAACAACATTAAGATGTGGATATCACAGTATCTGAAAGTAACGTTAGACAATAACGAAGATAAAGAAAGACTCAGCAGAGTTTGCAATCACCCGCAATAAAATAATTCATGCATGTTTAAAATCATGGTTTAAAATCTTGTATGTGCTAAACGTATTTCCAAGATTTCATAATACAATCCACACGACGATTTGAAATACAAGAAAAAATTGATGTGGTTTATTTAAAAATAAATTTCGTGCATGAATTTGGCCGGCACTCAACATCTCAAAACCACACTCTTTAAATTCCTCCAGTCACACTATCGTCATTCGGACGCTCAAAGATCTTAAGAAAATAATCGAAAAGTTCATCGGTTCACCTTACAATTTATCCTCGAATTAAGGTTGATTCAATAAGCCTACGGTTCTAATCCAACCAACAATTCCGACCGGGACGGTCCACTTAATGTAATCATCATACTTATTGTCACTCTAAACGACAATTGCTAAGATTATCAACCCCTTCTAACGGCTACTCGCTTAGAAGCTTCTTCACTACCCCAATGGTTATCACATCAGAGTTGTCCAAGTACTCACATGTAACTTGTAGGCTCACCATAACACTGGCCAGGTGCAATTATGAACGTACCGTACATGATCATTCTTGCTACTCTAGACATGATTTCCGTATCTAGTGACTCCATCAACCCCATAATGTCCTATCTTAAAGTGCCTAATGGTGCAATTTCACTCTCATTCGCTTAAAAGAATGCTAGCTTGAGTCTAGGTATTTAAAATCAACACCTAAATCTCTCAAACTTATGCTCTGATACCAACTTGTAACACCCCTAAAATTTGTAAGAGCAACTAAACAAAAACTTTGATTTAACAACAAACAAGGATAAAATTCCTTATACAAAACATCCTTGGAAATACCTCGAAAATAAAACATAATAACTTCAACAATTTAATCTCCTGAGTCCTATACCAAGACTACAAAAATCGAGGTGTTACATCTTTGGGACTCTGAAAACACAAATTCTTAGCACTAAGACGATGCCCTCACTTGGAACCGTTTATCACCATTTTGCCGAGGATGAGCAACAACGATCCATCACTAATGCAAGAAAGGTGAACTTTGATGCTGCAGCCTATCAGACCCAGGACAACAACATCTTGATCGTAGGTCTGGTGATCGAAGAAACAACAATCGCGAGAATTTGAAGTGCCAACATTGTACGAAAAATCGTCACACAATTGAGGAATGTTTTGAGTTGAAAGGGTATCCGAAATGGTGGGAGACACGTCCACGTAAAAGGAATGTCGGAGGAGGACACAAAGAGACCGAAACCAAAGGCTGCCATTGTTAAGTTCGAGGGTAGTCTAATACCAGGCCTAAATGCGGAGCAATATGCAAGACTTATGCGTCAATTGGATGCAGAATATAGGCCAGAAGCGAATATGACCGGTAAGAAGAATTTTACAAAGCTTTGGTGTTGGGTTTTAATGCGATTTTGTAACCTTAACGCAGCGGAAAATCAGATAAAAACGGTTACAAAATATTTAGAAAAAACTTTTCTAAAAGAGAACTAAAAACCCATTCGGATCCATTGATGCATTTAATTAAAATATACCGCACCATAGGGTGTTTAGAATTGTACCTTATTGAGATCTGTTGTGGTTGAACGATCGGGGCACTTAGAAACCAACAGAGGTTTCCTCTAACGGTATCCACACACGAACACGCGAATTCCACCGAGTGCTAGCCCAAAAGAAACCTTATACTAATATGTGTATATGTCAGATCCAGAGGATTCAATCAGTCAACTTCAAAACAACTGACCTGACATCCTATTTATATAAACAGTAAATAGGGTTTATGTTTATCTGTAATTATTTGAACTCAAATCATTTGAATTCGAATAATTATCTGAATTTGAATAACCATATTTATCTAAACAAATAATTATTATTCATATTTACAGATAAAACCCTGTAATTATCATAATTACATTTTACACATATTATTTAGTTATTCTTTTAAGAATAACTATTTAACTGTCAAACACGATTTTAACGGGTTTCTTTCTAATGGAAGCAAACGTGTTCTTTGTGTGCGAGCCTTTAGGTTTACATACTCATTGGTAGTATTTCTGCGTGACACGTGTCATGGGAATATAATAACCTACAATCTCCCACTTGCACACGATACACAGTAACACAGACGGTGGTAAGCGTCTAGCAACACATCACCGCCCCCAAGGCTATGTAAATGTGCTTTTATCTTCGAGCAATTTGAGTGATCTAATCAATCACACAGTAGAATCATTCATTATCCTTTTGCTTCACGATATTTTATTTTGATCTTAAGGCATAGATCTATCTCATCCTGTATAGTTCAAAGATTATGTTTCTCGATCCCAACATATTTGATTACAAGTTCTATTAGTCCAACTAATCCACTTGTTCATGCATGTAAATCAAATTATGTCATCGAGGGGCCCATTAACATCTCTCTCATTTTGAGAGGAGAAAATCCCATGTTGCATGTACACGACTAACTACACAATTCATGTTACACCCAACATAGCCCTTATGGCTACCCGGTTAAAGGTAACGTTAGACTATATCAAAGCATAACACTCGTTGTGCATTAGGTCCCAATGCACATCTCAGGTTTGAGGATAAAAGAGTGTTTTACTATCTCAGGACTCACCTTATGACGCCGATCTATGATGTGATCCTGACCGTGGGTCTTCTCCAACGCTTTGTGCACCGACAAACGCATGTGACTCTGGTTGCACCCAGTGCACTTCCAACTTGGACTATGACCAGACTTCACAATGATCTTGATTTATTACCAGCCCCCTAGTAATAATCGATCAAGGACGATTCTAAACGATATGAACATCATAGTTGTTTATGGATACTTAAACATGCTAATAAGGAACACAGTAATGTTTAATATATATACTCATACCTAGTATGCCATATCACATGGTAAAACATAACTGTTTAATGTTCCAAAATTTAAAGTTTACTAAAATTCTTAATTAGAAAAACTCAAGCCTATAGAACTACCATGAACATCATGATTGTTCTAACACATAGAATTTATAAGTAAATATGCATTTAAGCTCTCACAACTTATATTACCTCCATTCTACATATATCTCTTACTATAGTTTTAGTCAACATGGTTGGTTTGGAATCTAGCATCTGTGTATCCTAAGACACACATATCTCTTTCCTAACCATTGTACAGTAAGAATATATCTTTAGTTCTTCTCAGATACTTCAGATTGTTCTTCACTGTTATATAGTGAGCATCACTTGAATCTGACTAAAATCTACTCGTCATTCTTAAGGCATACGAGATGTCTGGTCTTTTAGTACATAAACATGGCGTATATGTTTGAACCAATGGCCGAAGCATGGGAACACCCTTCATTCGGTTCATGTACTATTGACAGACTTCCTTTCTTAGAACCCTTCATCTTGAAGTGTTTCAAGATCTTGTCAATGTATGTACTTTTGGCTTAATCTGATTAAGCACTTTGATCTATAACAATAGATCTTTATACCAGGAATTGTCTCTTAGATCCTTTATCATGAAATACTTCCTTAGTAAGGTTTTTACACCCTCAAGCATTAGGATGTCATTTCTGATGATCTAGAGTACTATTATGCTCCCACTGACCTTCTTGTATATACAAGATTTTAATTACGAGATGATTGTCCTAATCTATAACTGGACTTTTGCAACTTGCAATTTTAGGTTTGATGTTTTAAAGCCTTGTATACGTCCTCACTAAAAAATTTCCTTTTTGAGAAATGTGGCTTTAACATCAATCTTAATGGCATCTTGCCATCTATCAGTAATCATAAGTAATCCGATCTTGGGATTGTTTTGCATCTCGTTCATTATTTTCAACAACTTGTTGAAGCTCAACATCTAGTTGTTTGTCAGTGTCAACCATTGTACCATCTTTGTGATTCTTGAATTTCTTCAAGATCTACTGTGTCTCCCCATTTTGATTTCTTATCAGAAAATCATTTTCTAAGAACTCATTATGGTGCGCAACAAAACTTTTATTCTCACTGGATCTTGTATAAATGATATCCGATTGGATATTTTATAAAGATGTACATTTGAAACCTTTTACTCAAGCTTCCCAGAAGCTTCATGCTTATCTCAAGCATTATTACCCCATATTCTCATATATGACAACTTTGGGATCTTCCCACTTCATATTTTGAGAATAGGTTTTATGAGTCCTTGTTGGTTGATGCATACTTTAGTATTGGGTAGTTGTTTCTAGGAAACATCCTCAGAAAACTCTTTTAGGCAAATTCGTGAGACTCAACATAGAGTGAATCATGTTCAACAGGATTCCATTTCTCCTTTTGACTCACCATTAACATGCGGTGTTCCGGGAGAATTCATTTGGGATACAATCCCAATCTCTAGGATGATCTCTTGGCTTAGATATTCATAACCTCAATCTTGACTGAAGTATCCTTATCATTGCCAAGTGCATTCACTACTTCATTTGAAACTCTTTAAAAAATCAAAGCTTTCACATTTCCTCTCTTTTGGTAAACATACCCATATCTACTAAACTTAGTAGAGTGTCATGAAGTAGTGATGACCGTGTTTTGTGACTGAACTTTAAGGCT
This sequence comes from Saussurea involucrata, assembly GCA_033807775.1. Classification (NCBI taxonomy): domain Eukaryota; kingdom Viridiplantae; phylum Streptophyta; class Magnoliopsida; order Asterales; family Asteraceae; genus Saussurea; species Saussurea involucrata. Next base: position 5,306,323 of record CM066316.1, read on the forward strand.
CACATACATTAGTATGGATAACTCCTATTAGTTCTTGTGACCCCTAAGGTTTTTTTTTAAATACCTTTTTTTTCATCTTGACCAACAAGATACACATTTATCATGTGAATCATCACATGATTCCAACCCTCCGTCTGTCTGGAGTTTGGTTATGTGTTTCTTGTTTAAGTGTCACAAATAGGTCTGACTTAAGCCCCGCTTAATTCATTATTTTGATTTATAATTACAACTATCAATTTGATAAAACATTTTTTGAGATAAAAGAAAATCTAAATCTTGAAAATATAAATTCGGTTTGTTGTAATCTAGAAAATGAAACTAAAATCCTGGTAATACTAGGTACATCAATACGCTTGCTAAGTGTTAATGTAAAACCATTTAAAAGTTCATATCATATGTCCTTTTGAGCAACATTAGCTAACTTGGCTTCATCCGGTCTGGTTTCATCTTCTATTCACTTCTTACTTTCTGAAAAGTTTATTAGTATGAGTATCATACCCAATACTTAATGCGTAGTCAGAAGTGAACAAATCAATGGTAAACATACCTGAAGTTCCGGCTCCATTAGCCTTCTTCTTCCTCATTTCTGCCAATAGCGCAGGGTAGTTTCTCTTCCAGTGTCCCTTCTGGTTGCAATTGAAGCAAACTGCATCTTCAGGAATCTTTCCATGCCTATTATCTTGTTGGAGCTTCCAACATTTGTTTTACCCTTGGTAACTCTCCTATTCTTCTTGATTATTCCACTTTTAGGCTTGATCATCAAGACCTGTTTTGGTTTGGATAAATCCAACTTGGATTTCATATTTCTCTCAACAATTTTAAGCATACCGTGAAGCTCTGTGAGAGTTTTCTCCAAACCATTCATATTATAGTTCAGAACGAAAAGATCATATGATTTTGATGAAGAATTGAGAACCATATCAATTCCTAATTCTTGATCTAGTGGGTATCCAAGACGGGTTAATCAGTCAATATACCCTTTCATTTTCAAAATGTGGGTACTGACAGATGAACCATCAGTCATCATACAGGCATGCAATGCCCTGGTTGTGTCAAACCTCTCTTACCTTGCCTATAGTTGAAACATAGATTTCAAAGAGGATATCATATCCCATGCATGCATGTCTTCATGTTCCCTTAGAAGCTCGGGAGTCATGGATGCAAGCATCAAACAACTAATATCCAGTGAGTCATTGAGATGCTTATCATAAGCAGCTCAACATGAGCGTTTGGAAGGGGTTTTTTAGAACGTACAACATCTTTTCGTGCTTAAGGAAAACCCTCAAGAAACGAAACCAATCGACGAAGTTCGTACCGTTCAGTTTATCCTTATAAATGATTGACTGTAACGTAAATCGAGATAAATCATTTGTGTTTGTAGTTTGGTAGGAGGTGTTAGCAGACATCTACAAAATGTTTAATTTTAGTAACTTTATGATCTCAAATAAATGAATTAACCTTTCAAAAATCATTTAATTTGAGCTAAGATCCGTATTTCACCTACTTCCATAAATGACCAAGCTCTATCTATCGAATTAGGCTATTTAGGTAGGCATAATCCAATTATGTTCAGCATAACTCTTAGATGTGGTGAGATTCTATTCAATATATCATATATTGAATTTGGCATGTTTAATGTCACTTCAATGCCTTGAAAATACTTATAGATGGCTAGACACTTTCTATGATATTTCCAAGTAAACTAACCATACTAAGGTATCATGATCCCATCTAAAATCTCTTCTTAGGGTTTATTGGGATCAGTCGTCCAAATATGACTATTTAAGTGAATGGCTAGTCGACTGTCCACTTAAATCTCGTTAACTTGGCACCTTGTCTCACACTACAATCATCCGATATGATTGGCTAGGCACTTACCACACCGAAATCCTGTAAGCTCGACAATTACCTTAAATGGGTGGCATTTAGTTTACATTTTGCAAAAGGTTTAATTTTAGAAAACATTCTAATTCCTTTTAAAACGTTTTGATTTTAAAACCTAGTTCTTAAAAAACTTGTTTTAAGAGTTCATCCAATTAAATCGGTTTGATTTTTGATAAACATATCAATTCTAAAATATCATATTTTATTCACCGATTTAAAATTTATTTTGTGTTTTATTTTATTTAAAAACCGTTTGCAAGTATTATAACGATAATAAAGCAAATAATAAAATAAAAGCAAACACAAAATAAACAACCACACACAAACATATAATATACGATTTTGCCCCTAATGTGGTGTCGTGAGCCAACACGACAACCACGGTCTTTCTAAGGACGTCTTCAAGCTCCCACTGGCCTCGCCATCTTGGTGAACTCCAGGGACTCCATCTTGACTTCTTGAAACTCCGTCTTCTGGTTTGATTTACAATTTAAAATCGGAAATACAACATGTCCTATAATTAACATAATTAAAAGCCAATTAATGGAACATATTTTATATAGCAACATTAAATTTAAAATCAACCCCCCATCCTTAAAACGACTAATAACCCATATTATGATTTTAACATAAAATCAACATTCTTGGCTAATTATTTAAACATAAATAAAAGCAAATTTAAATCCTACTAGCTCAAGCCCAACTCCAAAATATAGAGCATCAACCCAAAACATACCGGTCCAAGATCCAAAATAGAAACAACACGATAAGGACGAGAATTAACCCATTTAGCCGATTCGTCTTATCAGAAAAACGGATCACCAATTATCCCAAAAAAAAAGGAAATTATTTTAAAATAACCCATTGACTAAAGCTTTTAGTCAACACTTTGGCCCAAAACTCGATTTAAAACTTTTCCAAAAGGAGTCGAAACCTTGGTCATGAAACTGTCATGTTTTAGGGACCAAACTAAAAAAACAGATCCAACGATTCAAGTCGTGGATTCGGCCGGTGAACCAAAACGACACTAGGACGGGATTCTAACATCCTATAACATAGCCGGAGATTTAAAGTTTATATCTTGAACTACCACACAAAAAAAAAACTCCCGACATAAGAACTCAGGCGACCTAGTCGCTTCAACGGCGGCTATACTAACCGCAGTTTAGCGGTAGACCCTACGATAAAGGACTCCGCCGACGTCGATGAGAAAAACAGGCAACAGCCCCGGGTTATTAAAAAATACTTGTAGGGCAACATTCCACCGGTAGGAAAACAATCCTATTTGTGTGATACCCGACTACACAGTCCTGGGTGCCTAAAACAGCGGTACTTACAACATTTTTCTCGATGACAAAACTAGCCAATCAGGAAAAGCGATGGCCCGGTCAACTCCAGTCGGAAGTGCGTGGGCAAAACTCGACAACATCCTCGGTTTCTCCGACGACCAGAACAACCAGCACCGCCACCCTAACGGTCGGCGGCCTGGAGGACCAACGACCCAGAGGAAATAGCGGTAACAACCGGTAACGTTGTGTGGTGACTAACAATCGACGGTAGCAGCCAGAGTGAACCAGTAGCAAGATCGTAATGGCCACGACTATAACCTTTGAAGATCAGCCGACGAAAACACCATCGGTTGGAAAAAAAAGATAGCAACCGGATGTGTAGAAGAGATGCAACATCAGCTTAGGGTTGGACGAGAAAGAACATCGGAAACTACCGCAAAAACCAGCGGAAACAGACCGATGGCAAGTGAAAAAGGGGGCGTCGGCCATAATCTCATGCGGCAGTTAATCACATTAGGGTTTAAAAAAACCTTTTGACTTTAGCCGCATATTAATATAGAGGGAGGATAATTTGAAACCCTGAAACCCTTGAAACCCTAATCTAAGCCGTTGATCTAATCTTATTAGTTTTTAATTATTGATTTAATTTTATTAAGGCTTAAGGGTAATTATGTAATTGTATAATTCATATATTTTTATATTCAATTTAGATAATAAAGATTTGTGTAAATCATCCCTAAATTAAGGGATCGTGGATATGTGTTTTTGATGGTAACCGATTTTTTCAAATTAATTTTTTTTTTGATTTCATCATAACTATCTTCTTCTTCATAAAACGTACACTGCAATTATCTCCTGCAATCCCATTGTGCAATTTTCTCCGGTAATCCCACTGCAATTTTCTCCGGCATAAACTATGGAAGATGTAACGGTGAAACAAGCAGGCGGAATGAAAAACAACAATGAACCATAAATCATTGAAAACCATGAAGTGAACCATATTGATGATGATGAAAACTCACTTCTGGGCACAAACACAAACGAAAACGAAGATCTTGTTTTTGATTCATTAATTGGAATTTTTAATCCTGTTGCAGAGGGAGAATCATGCATTGATGATTCGGCAATTACTGTAAACCAGACGGAAGAAAATGTTGCAGATTTCAATTCTGGTAGATGTTATTAATTTTTATTTTGAAATTGTATTATTGATCTAACAGTGTTGTAGTTTTTGGAATTAACGAAAGTGTAACCTATTTGCAAAAGTTAATAGGCAATGTGAATGTTTTGTTGTAAGCAATTTATTACCTGGGCAAGTTTTTGTTTATTTTTTATGATGTTTTATCATCTGTAAGGAATTAATAGTTTTGGATGGGAATTAATAAATTAAAGTCAGACGTGATGTCGTAAAAAATGGTTAATGATTAGTTCATGGGTTTCTGCATGTCTCATGATTTTTTAAGCATAATGATGTTGGTCCTGGTCTATTTTCATGCATTATGAATATGTGTTGTATTATGATAAAAAAAAAGTGTTGTTGTTTCATTCCCTGTTTCTTTTTACTTTTTTTTAGATGAAAAGGAGGACAAGATTGAAGAATCACCCGGTGGGACCAAGTATTATACACCTTGTGTATCTGAGGATGTGCAAATTAAAGTAGGAGATTTTTTTGCTACAATCGATCTAGCCGAAAAAGCGTACAGGAAATACGCTGAGAAGGCGGGTTTTGACATTCGTCTGTCCAACAAGAAAAAAAATAAAGATGGTCAGATAACTGCTCGTTTTTTCCTTTGTAGCAAGCAGGGTATTCCGGACGAAAAATTGTTTGACTCTTTGGGGGCTAAAGATTGCGAGCGGCGTCAACGTAATTCCAACCTCAAAAGGTGTGGTTGTTTGGCAGGTTTGAGGATTCATTTCGTTAAAGAGAAAGATGGCTACGAGGTTTATAAATTTAATGAAAAACATAATCATATGTTATTTAATGAGAAAGAGATGTCGTTGTCACGTGCAAAGCGAGGGCTTTGTTTCACTGATCATATGACTGTGTTTCATGCTACCACTTCAAAGGTCGGGGTGTCTAGATCTCTTTGTATGCGAAATGCCATTAAAGGAGGAGTAGGATCATCTGGAGGAACGGTAAAGGACTACCAGAATTTTAAGCGGTCTATGGTTACTTTCGTTGGTAACAAGGATGCGCAAATTCTGATTAATACAATGGTCGATCGGCAGAAAATATGTCCGGATTATTTCTTTGAGTTTAAATGTAACGAGAAAGAGTTGATTACAATCTTTTGGGCCGACGAGGTTGCACGGATGAATTATAGAGAGTTTGGCGACGTAATATCGTTTGATGCGACCTTCCGGACAAACATGTAAGCATTTATTCTTTTTCGTGTTATATGATTGTTCGTATTAAAGTTTATTTTTATACTTCAATTTCGTTATTGTTATGTTAGGCATGCAATGGTTTTTGTACCGTTTGTTGCCGTTGACAATCACAAGCGGTCGGTAGTTGTTGGAGCTGCCTTAATGAGTGCTGAAACCGTGAATAATTATACATGGGTGTTGCAAGCTTTCATGAAATGTCATGGGACGGAACCGAAATTTGTTATTATCGATCAGTGTGCGGCAATGAAACAGGCCATACCCGCTGTTTTTACAAGTAGCGTTCATCGATTGTGCATGTGGCACATAACCAAAAAAGTCAAAGCAAAGGTATGGTTTTATTAAATGGAGTCTGATTTTTTTTTCATATTATTTCATTATATAGTGACTCAATGATTATGTGTTAATATAACTAGTATTTGAATAAAGATGTCATTTAACAATTCAAATCAGTAAATCATTTATTGTAAGTGATCAAAGTTACCTAATACAAACTCTTAAGTATCAACCAGTTTCATTAATGTTGTGTTTCATTTTTTTTATAAAAAATGTAGTTGCTCATTTTCAATAGTTTTTATTATTAATAGGGAAATGATGCGTGGATTTTTTAATTTTTTTGTAGATAAGTGTTTATCTCTACAATGAAACCAACTTTGTTGCCGATTTTGGTAAGCTTGTCTGGAATGTCAATATGGATCCGTTGGATTTTGAAGAGCAATGGCCGGAACTTATGAAGAAATATGGGTTAGAAACAGATACATGGTTTAGCGATCTGTTTGACATAAGAGATTCGTGGATACTCGCTTATTTCAAAGATAAGCCTATGTCTGGGTTGATGAAGACTACCTCTCGCTCTGAAAGTATCAATGCTTTCTTCAATGTCTATCATGCTTTTTTTAATGATTTGGTTATTTTTCTGAAATCATTTGACTTGGCGATAGAGTCACAACGTTGGAATCATTGTGCCGATGAGACAAAAACGAAGTATACACGACCTAGGATGGTTTCTCCCCGGAATTTAGAGGCGCATGCGGCAAAGGTTTACACGAGGAAGGTATTCTTTGATTTTCAAAAGGAGTTGTACAAAGCACAGTTCTATTGTGGATTAGTAGATATTGAGAGGGTCGATGGAAAAAGAGTATGTACGATTAGTCAAAAGAATAGGAAGTTCGTGGTTAAAGCAAAGTTTAAGGTAATTATGACTTGCCTTTTATAATTACAAATGTTTATAATCAAATTTTTACATGTATACTTTTGTTTTGGTTGTTTGGTTCTCAACAGGTCCTAGACGATAAGGCCGAGGGAACAATCACTTGTAGTTGCAATTTTTTTGTCCGGAACGGGTTACTGTGTCGACATGCATTGAAGGTAATGATTGAAGACGAATGCGATTCTATTCCGGATAGGTATATTATGCGACGATGGAGAAATGATTTAATTCCCCCCCCCAATGGTTACCCGCTCGAGTACGTTATGGTGAAGTTGATGCTGAGAAAGAACGATTGATGGGTCGTGCCTTTGCCATGGTGGAACGCATTGTTGAAAGAGTCCAAACCGACAAATCATCGTTGGAGAAATTTGTGGACATGTTGAGTGCTTGGTATGATGATATAGATTGTGAGTTGCCCGTGAAATCCGCTACTGAACGGAGGAAAGACAATATTGCAGAGATTATTGGTGTGAAAAAACCGGAGGAAATTGAAGTGTACCCACCTACTGGAATACGAAATAAGGGGTGTGGCAAGGGGAAGCGATTAATTGGGGTGCGCGAGAAAGCTTCGGAAGAGGCCAAGAGATCCAAACGTCTTTGTCGCACATGCAATGAAGTGGTGAGGCACGATTCCCGTAATTGTCCAAAACGTGGAATGTGATGATAAAATTCCAAGTACTTTCCTAGTTGTTTTTTGATGATTATAAACATATGGCTGGTTGTTCATTTTTACCAATTGGTGAATCTTCATGCTTTTATTGTTCTGGTTTTAGCATTATTGCAGACAGTTGGATTTTGGTTTATCTTAATTTGATGATTAGATTTGTGATGCTTGCTGTTTGAGGTGCAGATATCATCAAGGCGGTGTTAGTACTTATTAGTGATGTGTTTTGTAATGATGTGAAAAAGTCACCTGAATGGTGTTTTGGTAATATAATGTAGGCTTGTATATGTTGTTTTCATGTTTCACGTTTCTGTTGTTTGGTTGCATATTTTTATCTCAACGTTATTGTTAGCTGCTTTTATAAAAAGACTGAAATATGGCTAGATAAGTGGGTTTTTGTGTTTTATAAAAAGCGTCTTCTTGGAAAGAAGTTATTTATTCAAGATTGGTGATTCATATTCATAGTTTATTCCATGTCAGAATAATCATTGTATTTACTACATTGAAAGTGAATGATTAAATAACTTAATACATTAAACCAGAAATATCATATGATGTGCACTTTGTTAAGTTGAATCAAGTTACCAACTACTGATTTTCAAGATACACAAACCATATTAGTTCCAACCATAACTGAATTGTTTATCAAAAAAATTCAAAATTTGCACGATCCTAAATATTCAAAAACAATGTATGTACCAACAATGAATGTAAAATAAAAAAACAGCAAACTTTCATACCATAACTAGAATGTTTTAGCAAAAACTTGAAATTGTGCTGGATCCTAAATGTTCGAATAGTGAAAAGCCATAGAAATAATCAAAACCAACTATTCAACCTAAAGAGTTCCAGAAAACATAGAAATAGTAAAAACCAAAGATTCAAAGCAGTCCTCAGTAACACATTTTATGAATCATGTGTTTAATATGTCCCAACTGTTCACCATTGCACGACGAAGCAGGTCAGCTCGTATTTTTTGTTGCGTTTGAAAGGTATTTTTCCACCTCTTCCATAATGTATGATTTCTTCTTGTTACAGTTGTTCATAAGCAACTTTGACACATACTTTATCCTCAATGTCTGCAATTGTGAGATTTGCTTGGATTCTGTTGGATCGAAACCTGTCCGCCATCCTCGTAAGTCTCCCATGTACGTTTCCATCGACCTCATTGTAAATACTCCGCTGTCCTGGTAGTTGTGATGGGTTTGCCATTCCATTTCAATCCTTTCTTGGCATACCGATGGGAATATTTTGCTTGTTGGGTGTCCCACAGCTTGTAGATGCTTAATCATCATCTTTTCCTGTATATGCAATAAGTTTGATGATAGTTAAGTAATTTATAGGATTGTCTACTAATCATTGACAAACTTTGTTTAGTTATATCTTACCAGAACATGCGTTGCAAATCCGTAACTTCGCTTCATTTGGTCAACATCGACCTTTTTTGCAACCATGTTGTCTATGATCAAGATTTGTGGCCGTTTAATGTTGAAGACCACAAGGTAGAAATGATATCCCTTTAACATAGGGAAAAACACATGTCATTACAAGAAAATATATGTTATCCATAAATATCCTTTATAGGATGTATGGCTATTATTCAGCATGTTTTTAAAATGATTACCAGATCAATGTCTCGTAGACGGAGTATTTCCATGTTCTTCTGTGATGCAGCAGACAAATTCCTACGGAACTGCTCGTACATTTTGGTAACGATTATTATGTTGCTTGTGAGTTCCATGTCACCCTACATGTTTCAAATCACATGTTATTCAAGACAGTCTTATTGAAAAGCAGAAAATCTTATTCAATAAAGTTATACCTAATTGTTGCGAAATCATATTAATTTGCACACTTACCATGACTGTACTCGGAAAGAAATATCGCTTTAGAGAGTCACGGTTCCGGTACCTCTCCTCGTAATTCAGCAACGAGGCCCAACAGTCTATCACTTGCCTATCCACTTTTGTATTTGATGCCAGTCTTTCTATTGCAACTCTTGTGGCGCGTGCGTTGTCTGACGTCCAAAACACATAATCACTGTATACAATGACACAGTTAAAATATAATAAACTTGTATTGGTATATTGTTGTAATGAATAATGTACATGTAGTTGTATTAATATATAAACTACTTACTGCTTTCCTCCAACAGCAGCTATTATCCATTCATGTGTGTTTTTCTCATCATTGTTCACATTGAAATCAACACATCGTTGAACGTAAGGTGATCGGAGATGGTCTCCAGGTTTGACCGTCCTCCTATTATCACGGGCCTCATTCAGAGGTGTCTCAGTACGACTTTCATGCTTCTGATCATCATCAAAGGACCGTATTGGGATCGGTGAAAACCTCACCACCTTTTTTCCTTTACTGTCCGCTTCCTTAATATATCCCGATTTGAGTGCTGAGGTAAGCCGTTCCGTGTGTTCCGTTGCGCTACTCGATGTTTGGGCTGATTTATCAATGAGTACATCCTTCTTGTATAGTATACATTCATCACCTTCTGCCTTATCCGGACTAATACCCAAATCAAAATCTGGCGCATCGAAGTTTAGACCTTTTGCCCTAAATTGGTTCAATGCCTTCCTTGTTTCAGATTTCTGCTCTTCTTTTTGAACCGTGTCGAACACCTCTGCAACAAACTTAGGGCTGTCCCAAATTGCATCTAAAGGGGATGGGTTCTGTTCGTCATCAAGCATGACCATTGAAAGTGAATCCTTGCAATTGTTTTTTCCTTCAGACCCCTCTTTCGCTGCTGTATTTTCAGTCCACTTACGTGTGTTTAAAATCCGGTCAATTTCCACTTTGAATCTGTCAAAATCACGGTCGTCGGGGAACCTATGCAATGCATTCAACAGTACTTGTTCTGCCTCTTCTTTAGCACTAATCAGATATTTCAGGCGCAAATCGATGTATTCCATGTATTCCTGTGGTTGTAATCATTAGTTTCATTATAGTCATGAAAGTAATTGTCATACTAACTAAATACTGTAACTTACGCTTTTCACGAGATTCTTAGGCGGTGTACACGGTGCCTTACTGCTCTCACCCCTCTCATATACCATCTTAAACTTGAACTCTTCCTTGATTGCTAACAATCCAAAACCACCGTCATTAATTTCTGTTGTTTCTCTCTTTCGAAGTTGTCTCATATTCCAAACTGTCACTGCATTTTTTTTCTTATCATCTTCATTATCGCGAACATTCACTTTATCACTTATCGTTGCCTCGACATACAGCAGCTTGAAATGGCAAAAAAATTAACATAAATTGTGTTAAATTTTTGTTGTTATAGGCTATTTATATATAGGTAGATAATAATATCACAGTTATATAAATACTGTTATGTTGCATGCCATGATTTGTTAATCACTTATTGATGCAACATGTTACAATAGCGTTTTTAGACTTACTGTTATGAACGTTAGGGGTCCGGAATAGAAGCACATGTCACTGTCTCTGCTCCAATGCTGCTTGCTGTTCTTCACTTTTTCAACAATGTACTTGCACCAGTCAATCTTTGATAGCATTGACTTATTTTTCAGCTTTCCAAGGACTGAATTGTTGATGGTCCCCATGCTGTTGCCACCTGCCATTAAGTTAACAAATAAGAGAACAAAGTTAACTTTAAACATGAATCCTCCATTGGTTTGTTTGTGTATGGCTCGCTTGACGTCTGAGGGCCTCACTAGTAAGCTAGTAAACTGCCTACGCCAGTCCTTTGAAAGCATTAGTCCAAAAAAATCATCATCGCATTCATCCAAGTCAACCCCCCCATCGGAAGTCCTAAAAGGTGATTCACAGTCTCATTACTGATTGTTATTGACCCACTAGGAAGTTCTAGCAGCATTGACCTTGTGTTCAGTATATCAACCACAAAGAATCCAAGTTTTGATGGTACACTATCCAGTCCCATAGTTAGTAGTGAACCTAGACCAATGCTTTTGACATCCTCTTTCTGTTTCTCATTCAGACCAACTATGGTCTCATGCAATGTTTTAGGAGAAGTCCTTGTTCTTAGGTTTGCAAACTTTTGCCTCTTTTTTTTATCCCCCCGAATCATCACGTCCCCGGCGTCTTTTTTTGTCATTCTCATCAGTATTTGTATCCTCTAATTCTATACAAACGCCTTTCCCTTTATCCACAGTCTTTTTGTGTTCAGCCCCATCTCTAGTTGGCATCCGACTTCTTCTTGTAGAACTTTGTGTGCGGCGGGGAGAACTTTCAACATTAATCACATCTTGCGTTTCAAATTCTTCAGAAGGTTTTACGTGTACTACATTCAATGCATAACACAATGTTAATCATAAGCAATATCTTGTGAGAACAATAATAGTATACTAATAGTTAAATTACCTTTTTTACCTTTGCTTCCAACAGTTTCTTTTGGTTGATTTTTTTCTGCGTTGAATGAAAATCACAGGAAGGTTTGTAAGTGTAGCATACAAATTCATGATAGATCAATCATGATGATCATAACATGATGATTGCCAAACTAAATCATGAATGTGTATTCATGAATAGCACTTCATGAATAAATACTCACATGATTACACATACATGATTTTACTTTCATGAATGCCATTTTTTCCCAGTGGTTTTCCCATTTATATAACACCTAAACAAAAAAAATTCCTTGAACATTTCAACTCCATATTGTCAAAATACCCAATTTCAAATGACTTTGTTACTGTAGAATTTAGTAAACACCTATGTTAATCTATAACAGGATCTAATCAAGTATTCTAGAGAGAGAAATAGAGATCGTAGAGAGAGAATTTCATCAATGTGCCATCTCTGATTAGAACAACTTGATACAAAAGAGTTCAACAAGGGTATATATACCCTTGACATACAAAAGTCAACAAACAAGCTAAAGCTTAACATAAATAACCTTGATTACAATTAAAATGACATTAACAATCTCCCCCCTTTGTAATCAAGGGCGCTCGAATCTTCGATGAAGTCTATTCTTTCCAATTAAGATCTCCAAGCGTCTTAAAGTATTTCTGAAATTGAGTCTCGAGTCGATTGTCTCCAAAGCACGTCTCAGAAGTCTTATCTCTGGATTATCAATCTGGTATGAATTCTTTCTAGATTGAAGAAAGGATCTCACTGCTTCATTCAGTCTTTGCTCCAGTTGATACCTTATCACCTTTAACGTGCCATCTGAGAATCTTCCAATTTCATCAAACCTGAGGAAGCATCTTTGAGAAGTTTGATTTCTGTAGACAACCCCATAAGGATTTTCCAAAACAGTGCAAAGTGGATATTCAGAAATGTTGGGTAGATCTCTGTTTGGTCTTGTCACATTCACAACTTGTTGAAAGCTTTCAACTGCAAGTTGAAAATCAAAACACCGATAAAATCCGACTTGACGGCGTAAGAAGCGTTTGACTGCATCCAAAGCCCTTAAAATATCATCATTTCAAATGGTTAGATCTCTAAAATAATGATAAAGAACCTCGAAATCGTCAATTGATAGATCATTAAAATCTGCTTCTGAAAACTGATATGTCACACAGTCTTGACGTTGAACGTAGAAGACTGGATACCAGTAGCTGATAAATCTCACCATTTCAACCTTGCGAACAGTGACAATCTTGTGCTTTGAGTAAACAAAGAACTTCCCTTTGCGTTGACATTTGATAAAATTCACATACTCATATATGAATTTAGGTGTCTCTTTCTCGATTCCAAGAATAGCACTTAAACTCACCCTCTTCTTCTTCTTTACAAAGATACCAGACTCAGAGTCTTCAAGAAAAGCAGATCTCATTCTGACACTCTGATATTTTTCTTCGAGTCTTTGCATTCGTTGCGGAGCAGTCAAAGAAGGACCTGGTTCCAATATACTTGGAGGAATATTCACATTCACTTCAGGAACTTCAAATTGAGATTTAGAAGATTCACCACTTTCAAAAATGCGTGAAGGATCAGTAGCAGTTGGAGCAGATACAACTGGAGTTTCTGACATAGGAGTTTGTTGAGCAGGAGCTTCTGATTCACGAGATACAACAGGAGTTTCATCACGAGGAATAGGATACTGAGAGGATGGTGATTCAGGAGTTTGCGACTCATGAACAGGAGATTCACCATATAACAGATTTACCAACTCAATGTCTTTTTCGTCTAACTCAACATCAACTTCAGAATCTGAAATTACAATGATGTCATCTTGTTCTTCTTCCTTTATCTTCCAAAACTTTTCAAATCTAGCGTGCAAATCATCATCGGAATCTATCTCCACAGACTCAGAAAAGAAGTTTCTCATTTCTTCAAACCCTTCTGATTCTTGTTCAGTTGATCCTTCAGGAATTTCAACAGATACTGGAGCAGAATTCGGATCAGCATAAACAACTAGCTGTAAATTGCTTTCAATTATGGATTCTTCAAAAATGATGGCCAACGCCATTGCATTTAAATCAACTTCATTTAGTAAATGATCAACCAAATCTTCCGGAGTTACGTCTTCGACTCTTTCTGAACTACCGGCAACCATTCCTTGAACTTCAACATTCGACACATATGAGGCTCCTTCAGTTCTTTGTCTTTTTGCATTCTCCCCCTCATGGCCTTGATTACCTGGGTCATCACGGTCATGTGTTCTCTTATTAGAAGGACCTGCCTCAGATTGGCAAGTCTGATTATGCTTTTCCATACTTACTGAAAGCATAGAAAAAGCATCGGTTAATAACTTCATGCCATTTTTAATTTCCTTAAAATCATCCCGAACCTCAGATCGAAAGGAATTAAAATCAGTAATAAGTGATGAAACACGCGCATCTGGGACAGAATGTGGAACTGGAGTTGGAACTGGAATTGGCTGGAAGTTACGTAACAACGACAACAAGTCACTATCTTGATGTTCCGGAGAAGACATGGATAGAAGACGAGCATACAGCATGTCAGACAACTCAGTCACCGGAATATCTTGAATAGATCTACCAGAAGGAGTCGGTTGCTGACGCAATACAGAAATACTAGGCTGTTGTGGCGATGACAAAGGAATCTGACTAGCAGGTTCTCTGATTACAACCCCGGATGGACGTCTCAATGGAATAGCAAACGGATTGACTTGAACATCTGCTTCTGACATCTTTCCCTTTCCTTTAAATAAAGCTTTGATCCGGTTTATTTCTTCATTCTTCGTTGCCTCCATTTGAGCATTCATCTTTTCCAAAAACTCAGAGAGAAGCATATTTCCAGAAGATGGAATAGTATCAGTGTTTGCACCAATAAAATCTACCCCTGTGCGCAACTCTTGTAAACCCACAGCTGAAGCAGTCGCACCTCGAAGCTCTACCTCATCTACAAGAATGTTGTCTACTCTTGAGTCAATAGGAGCCGTTTCAACACTATCAGCAACATTTCTAGAGAAAGAAACTTCTGGAGAGATGTTTTCAGAACGTTCTAATACAGTTGTTTGAAGCTCAACTGTTTCTAATACAACTGTTTCTTGCACATCTGAATCTTGCACAGCTGATTCTCTTACATCTGAAACTTGCACTGTGATATCTTCTTGAAGATTGTCATTAATAAAATCATCACCAACAATATTATAACCACCAACATCAGCATCATCACCATCAACATCATCATCATCACCATCAACATCATCATCATCACCACCATCAACATCATCTGACCCACCATCACTATCTGACCCATCATCACTATCTGAACCATCATTACCATCTCCACTATCATCACCATCTGAAAACGAGGAACTACTAGACGAATCTTCATTTTCTTCCACTGCTACTGGAATTTGAATGTTATTTTCGTCACAGTATGAAATAACGTCCTCATCAGTTAGATCTGCATATCTGAGAATAAGATCCGGAGGAATGGGCATTGAATAATCAAAACTCCTCTTCTGCCTTTGAATATACGACATCTCAAAGTCTATGGCTAGAGGCCAATCATTTCTTCGAGGAATCTCTTTGTTACTTCTGAGCATGCTCCAGACAATAAGATCCAAGAACCTTATGTATGGAATGAACTTGCGCTTCTTGAGAGTTTCCTTGTCATTGACTCGATCCGATAATTCTTGCCAAAAGATGATAGTGAAATCGACATGCAAATAATAAATGATCGCATGGAATAAACGAAGAAATCGTAAGCTGGCATTGTCAGTACCAGAATGTTTAGAAGTAAGGCATCTGTTTAGAACAGAGAACATAGCATACCACACGGGTGGTAGTTTGGACTTCTCAAACTGGCTTACTTGAGTAAGATCACCAACATAGCCCAATGCTCGAATTCCAGCAAGTACATCTCCTTTAGATGGAAAAGAATCAAAAGATGTGCGACCCGGTCTTGAATTCACTTCAGGAAGTCTGAGGATCAGTCTTAGTCTTCTATAAAACAACTCCGTTTCATACTGATCAATCTGGATATGAAAACGATGAGGATTCTCGCTCTCATTCTTGACAATGTAGTGCCATGC
Source organism: Saussurea involucrata (assembly GCA_033807775.1). Classification (NCBI taxonomy): domain Eukaryota; kingdom Viridiplantae; phylum Streptophyta; class Magnoliopsida; order Asterales; family Asteraceae; genus Saussurea; species Saussurea involucrata. Next base: position 5,322,210 of record CM066316.1, read on the forward strand.
TTGTTGTAGATAAACTTCAGGAATGCCCGTGCGTCCCCCCAGAGCATATGAAATTGGATGCTCTCGTAGTATAGACCCAATCACTGAATTAATCCTGAGTTTATCAAGATTCACATAATGATTATTAGGTTTATACGGTAGAAGATACATCATTCTCGGAGAGACAACATTTGGAGTATTGCGACGAGCGGATGGATCAGCTCCTGTAGATAACGTGGATGGTAAAGGATTGTCACGAGAAGCATTATCGGATGGTGCCTCAAGATGTTCTTGAATCGTATTTTCATCTTCTCGAACTTGAGAATCAAAATCTTCATCAGAAGCCATGAATACACCTGGAATGAAGTATAACAGATTCTCAATTAGAACAAACAATGAATCACAAGAACACAAGACAAACTTGGAAAAATCAGGAAAAAAAATGCCCAAGTCAGGTTTGCGCTACCAACAGGTGGCGCAAAGCTTACTTTGCGCTACCAACGGGTGGCGCAAAGCTCACTTTGCGCTAATAGGTGGCGCAAAGCTAGGTTTGCGCTACCAGCGTGTGGCGCAAAGCTCACTTTGCGCTACCAACGGGTGGCGCAAAGCTCACTTTGCGCTACCAATGGGTGGCGCAAAGCTGACTTGGCTAATCTGAAAAAATCCTTTAGATGACCAAACCGCAAGAATCAATCATATTGTAACACCCTAAAATTCAGGGCCAATTTAAACCTCAAAATACACGCGTTATGATCATCAAAATATCAGACTTTTATTAAACCAAAGGATCATAAGTAAGTTTCTATATATACACAAGGTAGATTAACTTAAATAATCTGATCAATCTAATTATACATCACAATAAGATCAACTAGATTATCTAAGGATTGTCCCAAAAGTCATCAAAAGAATATCCCGATCCTTCGTTATCGCCAAGTCTGATTTTCTCCAACTGAAGTCTCACTTCCCAAACTATTTCCCAGAGCCTGTACCTGGTAAGACAGTTTAATTTGAAACATTAGGCTTTCGCCTAGTAAGATTATCCAAATCAAATTAAAATTTAACAACTAAAATATTAACAGATATATCAAACCTGTTATCAGCCATCTTACCATACTAAGCTCTTATCAACCATTGGAATCCATCTATTCCCTTACTTATGACTAATTCATCTAGTCATCATACTACCAACAAGAATTACTATAAATCCCACCGGATTTAAAAGTAACTCCAACTCCCAGAAATTACAGTTTCCAAACCTGCTTCTTTCTGAATTGAGATTACAATTTCTCAACAATGAAGATGTCTCATCTTTCGTGGGAAATGGGAATTACAACTCTAAGTCTGCTATTCCTCATTTCATTTCCTCCCCATCTTGAATCACTGGTCCCCCAAATGAGATTTTATTTTATCGCGATCAACAACCACTAGAGACCCTCACAGATGATTCAAGATTCACTCCAACAACTAGAAATACATCCTAACGGTCCCTGGCTAGTAAACGGTTCTCATTATACCGTACTTTATGCCCACTAGACCAGATGCATATTTCTAGCCCACGCCACACAATAATTGTGTATCATCACTCTTTCTATTGTATACTAAAGTTATACAATTCATCATATATTCTATATCTCTATGTACGGAATATAAATTTCAACGATTATTCCCCACTTTGCCGTTTAGCATCGGGGATCAACATCTCAACAATTAACTACAGCTCCGGACTCAAAAACAAGTCCTTAAAATTTAACACAACATGGTTTTTACATCAACAACAGAGTTATAAACGTATAACAAATAGCATATATACCTCAGATTATGTCCCTCATAAAACCATAAAAATGATACTGGAATGGCTCAAAATTCGCAACCCACTGTAGCGAAAAGCTACACTTTTCGCAAGCCAAAGCTGCGAAAAGTTCAGAACTCGCAACCCACTGTTGCGAAAACCTCACTTTTCGCAACCCTCTATTGCGAAAAGTCCAGAACTCGCAACCCTTGGTTGCGAAAACTTTCACTTTTCGCAACCCACTGTTGCGCAAAGTTCACTGTTCATCGTCTTCCCTACTGATTCAGTTCTCCATTTGACTCATTAAGCTTACCGTTTCTTAATTAAATCATACCATTGATATTATATACAAGTATAGCATATCTATAACACTTTTAATTGCTTAATTTCAATAAGAATGAATAACTCACCTGGGTATTTTCTGAACACAATGTTCTTCCAAAACAGTGGCTTAATCGACAGCTTAATCACAACCTGGACAAAATATTACAACTTAAATCTATGGAGATGAATGATATCAACACAGAAAACAAGTTCTTACCACAACAATCACCAAACTGATTTCTCTTCTTTTCTTCTTTTCTTTCTTTCGTTTTCTTTCTCTCTGTCACGTTCTATCTCTCTCGCTATTTCTCTGTTTCCCTTTTCTTTTCTTTTTAGAATACAAAACAAAATCAGTATTACCAAATACTGATTAATCCCTAACGTGACACCTCATGTCATAACATGAGTCATTAATCTATTTTCCACCATAAACCCCAAACTTCCAAATAATTGCAAATCAACCCTCCAAGTTAATTTTTTCTCAAAAATAAATTGTACCAAAATACAATTTATCTAATATTAATTTACAACGGAAATTTCGGGGTGTTACAATACTCCCCAACTTGAAAAGGATTTCGTCCCCGAAATCAAACTAAGCAAACAATTGAGGGTATCGTTTCTTCATTTCTTCCTCCGATTCTAAAGCCACATTAACAACTCAAAGATATAATACCATTATACCTATAATCACTCTCTTAGATTGTAATTTATCAAATATTTCTCTAAGATCGATTCTCGCTCCTTCACATAACAATTTTTCTCATCAATTATGCTTCAATAACTATGACAATCCATCATTGCATCCATGACTTACACGTTTCTTTGATACAAAATGCTATCACCTTCTCACATTACTATCGCACCACACAAACACGCTGCAACCAAGCACTAAGGGGTTGTATATCAAAGGTGATAACTCCATTGAACTTGTAGTATGTCTACATTCTTAAGTCCAATATTTCTATCCTTGCTTCCCCACGTTAGTATGGAATACTATTTTCACGTATTACTTGTCTCTTTCTCCCAACTTTCCACATACCGATAGTATTTTCTCCTTATGAAACATAACTAAACAGTTTCACCAAGATTTCTAACTTAAAACATTCAACCAAGTTATCTTGAAACGACATTACCGTTCAAAGTTACTACCATTCTTAGATCTTCAACTAATAATTTCTCGTACATTTCTTTCACACATAAGGAGCAACTTATATTTCTTAACGACCTTGCCTCCGCTACACCACATTGACCGACATACTCATCATCTTTATTAAACTTCCAGTGATTCAAAGTACAACTTAATTGGCAACTCATACCATCAAAATTTCTTTGGATAAACACTCACCACTGCTCCGACATTCTATTCCGATATAAGCCATATTACCAAGTTATCTTACAAACCACATGCTCCATCAACTTTATTGACAACTAGTACTTTCCAACCGGAATTCCCGAAACTTCCATTCGGATACTTCTTCTTTCTAACATCACGTCTCATACTAGATGACACATGTATTTTGCCAATTAATGCTACTACTGGTTCGTACATTCTCCACCCATAACATTTACCACAGACCATGTCTCTCATAGTCATTCGTACATAATTAATTTTATAATCCTGTTTTCTCGCCCAAATACCCGAGTCTATATCACTAAATATCTCCTCCCCAACTTTAGTTGAACTACCACTCACGATTTTCTATTTAACTTGAAACTTATTTGTTCTTACTAGCTCTTTGTGATTCCAATACGTTGCATAGACAGGGTACAATTCCTCACAGATCAACACAATCTATACACCCCCTTTGTTCATCTCTAGTATTTCATTTTTTTTAAATCTTCCACATCGTAAGTAAACACTTATCTAAAAGCAACAGTCCTTCCCTGTTCTAACAATCCCACCAAGTGATCCTTCAACTTTTAAGCTCTTGATTTAAACTTACATTCATACATGATCCCAAAAGGATAACCAATGCATTCACGTCATATAAACTTCAAATTTTTTTAATACTGTTCCTGCAAGTTCAACCCCAAGCCTACGTCAAGCTTATCAAGTCGGGTCAAAGTTCTTAAGACTTAACTGAGTCCAAAACCGAGTCATCTACTCAAAGGATCTAAAGATTATTTATCAATATTAACTCACGCAATTTAAATACATCTAACTCACATTATGCAACATACGCACCGAGGCGTGATAATCTTACGACCCCTTCATTGCTACTTTCCCAATGAAGTCAATTCATTTGCAAGTACACGTAAATGCAACTCTTTTCACACTCCACAATGCCTATAATACGCCCAGGTTCATTAGTTCCAAAGATACTAAGAACAAGTAAAATATCAAACAGTCTTCACACTTAAGACCAACACTTAAACCGTCACTGGTTCAAATACAATGCAGTTAAGCATATAACACATCCAATACTCCATCTCGAGTCACTAAAACTGACAAACATTCAAAAGACTCATTTGAATATAAATCAGGCCTTTAAGGCCAAAACAAACGTTTGGTTAAACACGTGTCACTCACACGGTTACATAAACCAAAATGCCTCTTTACTCAAAATCTTTACCTTATTAATCCCTTAATTGGCCATCGGCCCCAAAATAAAAGTTTATCATTATCAAAACATTCACATGGTCGGATTTACAAAAATCCCCCAAATGTGTCGAACACACTAATAACCACTTTGCGCATACCCTCTGCATAACAGCATACCGGTATCGCTCACGGTTTTGTTCCAACCCGCACAGGCATATGCGGGACGCATCCAGACCGCACCCAGTGACAGACAAAAGGCCTCATACACCTTACACAACTATCGCCTTCAAAGTCAAAACTTGACATGTGTAATACCCCGGGTAAGTTCGTTAGTTAAATCCTAGTTCCGTTAAATTTAGTTAACTTTAAAGTTTCTATTTAGGGAAAGTTTGGATAAGTTTATAAATTAAGGGTGTTTGGGTTATTATTGAGAAGTTCAAGGACCAAAGTGGTAAATTAAGTTTGATATTATTATCTTAGAAATCAGATATTATTTCAAAGATCAGAAAATATCAGCTGAAGGTGTATGTGTGTGTTTTGGGAAGAAAAGAAGAAAAAGAAGGGTTCTTGTGGTTGAGACTTCATTTGGTGTATTTGGAAGAGAAATTGAGGTATGTTGCTTTACATTTTATGTCTATAATTGATAGTAAGTAGTTCTTATCGGAGTAGAAACATCCCAAACACTTCTGTTAATGATTCAGTCGATTTCTGGGTAAAAATGGGATAAACAGTTAGAGGTGTCCGGATAATATGAAGGTATCCGGGTAGTTTCTTGGGTGGTGTCCGGGTAGTTTATTGATAGTGTCCGGATGATTTGTTTGAGGGTTTCCGGGTGATTTAGAGTCCGGATGGCATCCGGATTCCTTGTGTTGTCCGGATAAATCATGTTGTCCGGATTAGTCTTGCTGTCCGGATTACTGAGGTTGTCCGGAAAAGTCATGTTGTTCGGGTTGTTTGGGTTGTCCGGATACTTTAGCTGTTTTGGTCACTTTTGAGGATTTGAGTTATCTAGAGTCCTTGGTCTTCTAGTATGTTTTATGTGATCAGTTAGTAAGGGGATATTTGTATTTAATCTATTTGCAGACTCTGTGGATTGGGATTGATAGACCGAATCTTTGGAAAAGGATTGGAAGAGTTGTAATAAGCATTCAGGTGAGTTTTACTTTAAAAGTATTTTCAACTGGAATACATACGTATGGTTTGGGAATGTGATAATTAGTGATTAATGTGCTTATATGTATGGTGTACGTGATTGATAATATATTGAGATATATGTTGTGTTTATATTGCACGAAACAAGTATAGGTGAGCCGAATTATTGTTCGGCGGGGCTGTATGGAAATACAGCGGGGCTACATGAAATGGCAGTGGAGCTGTAGGTAATTGCAGCGGGGCTGTATGTAATTACAGTGGAGTCAACTGTATTGTACTGTGACGATGATTAGTTGGCTTGCTACCGACTAATGTGGCCAGGGGAAAGAAGATGAGATGAGGAGAGATACACGGTGCACGAGTCCTAATGTGGTATTTATATACGTGTGGTATATGCGTGCTTATACGAAAGGTTTTATGTAAACTATTTTGATACAAAGTATTATGTGAAAAGAGTTTTATATTGATTTTGGAAAAGACCGGGATTAACTCACTAGACCCGTTTGGTCTAACCCTCATTTTGTTTTCAAAAATATGTTTTCCAGGTTAAGGATCGGCAGGAGAGGATGAAGTGTAGGAAGCTTTTGATGAATGTTGATTAGGAAGCTTTTATATATTTTGTAATGTCAAGACTTTTGAGACCGTACTTGGTTTGTGATGTATCTTTTCTTATGAATGTAATGAAGTTCTGCAATGTATGTTATTTGTTGTATGTTTGGGAAACCGGGTCGTTACAAATGGTATCAGAGCCCTAGTTTAAGAGATTTAGGTATTTGGATTTATACCTAGACTTAAACTGCATGTGAAGTAGGATGTCCTTATTATTTTAGAACCTTGGGATGTTAAGTATAAAAAGGTAGAAGGAACATCATGTAAGGTATGTTCAAGTTACACCTGGCCAGTGTAAGCGTGAACTTACAAGTACATGTTGAACCGGAATATCTTGTTATATGGGGTATGTGCTTACGTGTATGTTAACCTTGTTTAAATCTACAGAATGGCAAGCGGAACACGAAATTCGAATCGAGGAGGAGGAAGAAATCCGAATAGAACTAATCCGCCAATAAGAACTGGGGGCAGAGTCGGAGGTAGAACTGGGGGTAGGACTGGAGGCCGAACTGGAGGCAGAACTCAGCAACAATATACAGAGTTCGTTACGAGAGGTGATTTAATGGCAGAGATGGGAAGGCTACAAGCCAGTATTCAGGCAATGTTTGATCAGAATCGTCACGGTGAAGCTGAAACACCGGATCCTGAAACGGAAGCTGAAATGCCAATTACACCAACTGTTGTACAGGTGCCAAGGAGGTGCGACTACAAAATGTTCTTAAGTTGTAGACCTCCGACCTACTCTGGAGACAGGGATCCCGTGAATGCGATGAAATGGTTGAAGGAGATAGAAGCTATCTTTAAGACGAGCAAGTGCGCCGAAGAAGATAAAGTATTATATGGAGCAGCAATGTTAAAGGGGGATGCATTATACTGGTGGGAAGCTCATATTCATTCTGAAGGATCTGATATATACTCCACTTTCTCTTGGAAGGAATTCGTTATAGCATTTAAGAAACAGTTTTGTTCCCAAGCCGCAGTTAAACAATTGGAAGGAGAGTTTATGAATTTGAGGCAAGGAAATTTATCAGTTAGGGACTATACTGCCCGTTTTCTGGAAAAGTCACGTTTCGCAGAATACTATGTGGCCACAGAGGCAATGAAGACAGAAAGGTTTATTTTCGGGTTAAATTCGGAAGTCAGAAAGTTAGTGACTGCAGCAGGACCTGATAACTTCTCAGCCGCAGTAAATGCCGCGGAAAATGTAGAACGAGATATTAAGAGAGATGCAAATGATAAGAGTGCTGGGAAAAGAAAATCGGAAGAGATGACACATGATTCAACGGAATACGAAATTCAGAGGTTCGATAGTCGCCTACCTTTTAGACCAAATGAAAAACTATGTCCAAAATGCAACCGCGTACATCAAGGAAATTGTTATGTTGATCCTAGAAGTTGTTACAAGTGTGGAAGGGCTGGACACGTCGCTAAGAATTGTCGTGCAAATCGATTTTGTTTCGTTTGCAATTCCCCTGATCATATTCAGTCAGACTGTCCACAAAGGAAAATACAACAGGGTAGTACGACGGGGAAACCAATAAGTATCAGGATGGGAGAGATACAAGGGTCTGAGGAACCGAAAGCAAAGGGACGAGTATTCCAAATGACAACGCAAGATGAGGAGGAAATTCCGGATGAGGTTACAGGTATATTGTTATAAATTCTATACGTGCTAAGGTGTTATCTGACTTCGGTGCGAAGTGGTTCTTGGTATTTCTGTGCTTATATTGCTGATCTGTGTAAGAGACATAGGTGGGTGCGGGGTGGCTATTCATTTAGTTTCTATGGTTTTGATTGAATTCGAAGTAGTAGTGATAAGTATTCTTACCTTTTCATTTAACCGAATTCCGGGACGGAATTATTTTGAGGGGGAGATGATGTAATACCCCGGGTAAGTTCGTTAGTTAAATCCTAGTTCCGTTAAATTTAGTTAACTTTAAAGTTTCTATTTAGGGAAAGTTTGGATAAGTTTATAAATTAAGGGTGTTTGGGTTATTATTGAGAAGTTCAAGGACCAAAGTGGTAAATTAAGTTTGATATTATTATCTTAGAAATCAGATATTATTTCAAAGATCAGAAAATATCAGCTGAAGGTGTATGTGTGTGTTTTGGGAAGAAAAGAAGAAAAAGAAGGGTTCTTGTGGTTGAGACATCATTTGGTGTATTTGGAAGAGAAATTGAGGTATGTTGCTTTACATTTTATGTCTATAATTGATAGTAAGTAGTTCCTATCGGAGTAGAAACATCCCAAACACTTCTGTTAATGATTCAGTCGATTTCTGGGTAAAAATGGGATAAACAGTCAGAGGTGTCCGGATAATATGAAGGTATCCGGGTAGTTTCTTGGGTGGTGTCCGGGTAGTTTATTGATAGTGTCCGGATGATTTGTTTGAGGGTTTCCGGGTGATTTAGAGTCCGGATGGCATCCGGATTCCTTGTGTTGTCCGGATAAATCATGTTGTCCGGATTAGTCTTGCTGTCCGGATTACTGAGGTTGTCCGGAAAAGTCATGTTGTCCGGGTTGTTTGGGTTGTCCGGATACTTTAGCTGTTTTGGTCACTTTTGAGGATTTGAGTTATCTAGAGTCCTTGGTCTTCTAGTATGTTTTATGTGATCAGTTAGTAAGGGGATATTTGTATTTAATCTATTTGCAGACTCTGTGGATTGGGATTGATAGACCGAATCTTTGGAAAAGGATTGGAAGAGTTGTAATAAGCATTCAGGTGAGTTTTACTTTAAAAGTATTTTCAACTGGAATACATACGTATGGTTTGGGAATGTGATAATTAGTGATTAATGTGCTTATATGTATGGTGTACGTGATTGATAATATATTGAGATATATGTTGTGTTTATATTGCACGAAACAAGTATAGGTGAGCCGAATTATTGTTCGGCGGGGCTGTATGGAAATACAGCGGGGCTACATGAAATGGCAGTGGAGCTGTAGGTAATTGCAGCGGGGCTGTATGTAATTACAGTGGAGTCAACTGTATTGTACTGTGACGATGATTAGTTGGCTTGCTACCGACTAATGTGGCCAGGGGAAAGAAGATGAGATGAGGAGAGATACACGGTGCACGAGTCCTAATGTGGTATTTATATACGTGTGGTATATGCGTGCTTATACGAAAGGTTTTATGTAAACTATTTTGATACAAAGTATTATGTGAAAAGAGTTTTATATTGATTTTGGAAAAGACCGGGATTAACTCACTAGACCCGTTTGGTCTAACCCTCATTTTGTTTTCAAAAATATGTTTTCCAGGTTAAGGATCGGCAGGAGAGGATGAAGTGTAGGAAGCTTTTGATGAATGTTGATTAGGAAGCTTTTATATATTTTGTAATGTCAAGACTTTTGAGACCGTACTTGGTTTGTGATGTATCTTTTCTTATGAATGTAATGAAGTTCTGCAATGTATGTTATTTGTTGTATGTTTGGGAAACCGGGTCGTTACAAATGGTATCAGAGCCCTAGTTTAAGAGATTTAGGTATTTGGATTTATACCTAGACTTAAACTGCATGTGAAGTAGGATGTCCTTATTATTTTAGAACCTTGGGATGTTAAGTATAAAAAGGTAGAAGGAACATCATGTAAGGTATGTTCAAGTTACACCTGGCCAGTGTAAGCGTGAACTTACAAGTACATGTTGAACCGGAATATCTTGTTATATGGGGTATGTGCTTACGTGTATGTTAACCTTGTTTAAATCTACAGAATGGCAAGCGGAACACGAAATTCGAATCGAGGAGGAGGAAGAAATCCGAATAGAACTAATCCGCCAATAAGAACTGGGGGCAGAGTCGGGGGTAGAACTGGGGGTAGGACTGGAGGCCGAACTGGAGGCAGAACTCAGCAACAATATACAGAGTTCGTTACGAGAGGTGATTTAATGGCAGAGATGGGAAGGCTACAAGCCAGTATTCAGGCAATGTTTGATCAGAATCGTCACGGTGAAGCTGAAACACCGGATCCTGAAACGGAAGCTGAAATGCCAATTACACCAACTGTTGTACAGGTGCCAAGGAGGTGCGACTACAAAATGTTCTTAAGTTGTAGACCTCCGACCTACTCTGGAGACAGGGATCCCGTGAATGCGATGAAATGGTTGAAGGAGATAGAAGCTATCTTTAAGACGAGCAAGTGCGCCGAAGAAGATAAAGTATTATATGGAGCAGCAATGTTAAAGGGGGATGCATTATACTGGTGGGAAGCTCATATTCATTCTGAAGGATCTGATATATACTCCACTTTCTCTTGGAAGGAATTCGTTATAGCATTTAAGAAACAGTTTTGTTCCCAAGCCGCAGTTAAACAATTGGAAGGAGAGTTTATGAATTTGAGGCAAGGAAATTTATCAGTTAGGGACTATACTGCCCGTTTTCTGGAAAAGTCACGTTTTGCAGAATACTATGTGGCCACAGAGGCAATGAAGACAGAAAGGTTTATTTTCGGGTTAAATTCGGAAGTCAGAAAGTTAGTGACTGCAGCAGGACCTGATAACTTCTCAGCCGCAGTAAATGCCGCGGAAAATGTAGAACGAGATATTAAGAGAGATGCAAATGATAAGAGTGCTGGGAAAAGAAAATCGGAAGAGATGACACATGATTCAACGGAATACGAAATTCAGAGGTTCGATAGTCGCCTACCTTTTAGACCAAATGAAAAACTATGTCCAAAATGCAACCGCGTACATCAAGGAAATTGTTATGTTGATCCTAGAAGTTGTTACAAGTGTGGAAGGGCTGGACACGTCGCTAAGAATTGTCGTGCAAATCGATTTTGTTTCGTTTGCAATTCCCCTGATCATATTCAGTCAGACTGTCCACAATGGAAAATACAACAGGGTAGTACGACGGGGAAACCAATAAGTATCAGGATGGGAGAGATACAAGGGTCTGAGGAACCGAAAGCAAAGGGGCGAGTATTCCAAATGACAACGCAAGATGAGGAGGAAATTCCGGATGAGGTTACAGGTATATTGTTATAAATTCTATACGTGCTAAGGTGTTATCTGACTTCGGTGCGAAGTGGTTCTTGGTATTTCTGTGCTTATATTGCTGATCTGTGTAAGAGACATAGGTGGGTGCGGGGTGGCTATTCATTTAGTTTCTATGGTTTTGATTGAATTCGAAGTAGTAGTGATAAGTATTCTTACCTTTTCATTTAACCGAATTCCGGGACGGAATTATTTTGAGGGGGAGATGATGTAATACCCCGGGTAAGTTCGTTAGTTAAATCCTAGTTCCGTTAAATTTAGTTAACTTTAAAGTTTCTATTTAGGGAAAGTTTGGACAAGTTTATAAATTAAGGGTGTTTGGGTTATTATTGAGAAGTTCAAGGACCAAAGTGGTAAATTAAGTTTGATATTATTATCTTAGAAATCAGATATTATTTCAAAGATCAGAAAATATCAGCTGAAGGTGTATGTGTGTGTTTTGGGAAGAAAAGAAGAAAAAGAAGGGTTCTTGTGGTTGAGACTTCATTTGGTGTATTTGGAAGAGAAATTGAGGTATGTTGCTTTACATTTTATGTCTATAATTGATAGTAAGTAGTTCCTATCGGAGTAGAAACATCCCAAACACTTCTGTTAATGATTCAGTCGATTTCTGGGTAAAAATGGGATAAACAGTCAGAGGTGTCCGGATAATATGAAGGTATCCGGGTAGTTTCTTGGGTGGTGTCCGGGTAGTTTATTGATAGTGTCCGGATGATTTGTTTGAGGGTTTCCAGGTGATTTAGAGTCCGGATGGCATCCAGATTCCTTGTGTTGTCCGGATAAATCATGTTGTCCGGATTAGTCTTGCTGTCCGGATTACTGAGGTTGTCCGGAAAAGTCATGTTGTCCGGGTTGTTTGGGTTGTCCGGATACTTTAGCTGTTTTGGTCACTTTTGAGGATTTGAGTTATCTAGAGTCCTTGGTCTTCTAGTATGTTTTATGTGATCAGTTAGTAAGGGGATATTTGTATTTAATCTATTTGCAGACTCTGTGGATTGGGATTGATAGACTGAATCTTTGGAAAAGGATTGGAAGAGTTGTAATAAGCATTCAGGTGAGTTTTACTTTAAAAGTATTTTCAACTGGAATACATACATACGTATGGTTTGGGAATGTGATAATTAGTGATTAATGTGCTTATATGTATGGTGTACGTGATTGATAATATATTGAGATATATGTTGTGTTTATATTGCACGAAACGAGTATAGGTGAGCCGAATTATTGTTCGGCGGGGCTGTATGGAAATACTGCGGGGCTGCATGAAATGGCAGTGGAGTTGTAGGTAATTGCAGCGGGGATGTATGTAATTACAGTGGAGTCAACTGTATTGTACAGTGACGATGATTAGTTGGCTTGCTACCGACTAATGTGGCCAGGGGAAAGAAGATGAGATGAGGAGAGATACACGGTGCACGAGTCCTAATGTGGTATTTATATACGTGTGGTATATGCGTGCTTATACGAAAGGTTTTATGTAAACTATTTTGATACAAAGTATTATGTGAAAAGAGTTTTATATTGATTTTGGAAAAGACCGGGATTAACTCACTAGACCCGTTTGGTCTAACCCTCATTTTGTTTTCAAAAATATGTTTTCCAGGTTAAGGATCGGCAGGAGAGGATGAAGTGTAGGAAGCTTTTGATGAATGTTGATTAGGAAGCTTTTATATATATTTGTAATGTCAAGACTTTTGAGACCGTACTTGGTTTGTGATGTATCTTTTCTTATGAATGTAATGAAGTTCTGCAATGTATGTTATTTGTTGTATGTTTGGGAAACCGGGTCGTTACAACATGTCAATACTTCCTTAACCCTGAACCTAATCCTTCCTCTAGACACGACCGACCCTTGGCAACTGTATTACTAGTCACCGAACAAGGATACAGACCCTCATATTATTGTTACTAAAGTCCACTTTCAACTCTCCCACTGTTCATCTCTCGTTTGAATACAATTACTAAAACCACAAACTTTCTCCCAAGGTTTATCCAACACCTCTCCACTTTTGGAGTTCTTTCTTAGCTTACAGCGTAATACTCTATGACCTAGCGAGTTCATAGCCTTCATGCATGACAATATAATAAATAACTCAATCCACCATTTTCTCATTTAAATAAACAACATTCGGAACAACGTGGGCACACACGACCCCAATCATTTTCATAACTCCCATGTACTACACAACGATCTCAAAAATCGTTTGTATATAAATTTTCGTAAAACTCAATCCTTCTCAACCAAAAGATGTTGTTACAACAGTAATATCTTAAATGAAGATCTTTTCATACAACAAAAGTTTAAAATTTACTGTCACAAAGTAAACTAGTCGTTTCTCACACTCATTTATATGATATCATCAAATCAATACCTTTGTTGGTTATAAAAAGTTTACTGATCAACACTTTCTTGACCTATTTGCTATCATACAACTTTTTATGTAAAGTATGAAGTATTTTGCAAGTTGCTAAGCTCCAAAATTTCGTTAGGCAGCGTAATTGAAATTGCCCTTTTTCTTTAAATACATACTTGCACATACTAATTTGTCCTTGAATAAAATTGTTATTTATGCATTTGGCTTGAAATCAAGAAAACTCATGTAACACACACTAAAACACCATGCATAAAACTTACTCGCAATGAAGGCTACTTACTCAAACAAGGTCAATCGTTTTAATTACGTAACTTATCATTGACACTCTACTTCCGACCAGAGGTCGCCTTCTCGGCCTTATAATAATTGCTATACATGCATTCCATGGCCCCCATACTCAACCATGTCATACTAATTCCGTCTTAATCAATCATCTCATACTCTATCTCTGCACATATCAAATCACCTATTAAAGATTGCCTTGGCGGACTTTCATGAGTCCCACTAATTCCAGGTTGTCCTTCCAACCCCAATCATTTACTGCTCTGTCCTCTAAAGGACTTTGGTGGCGTATTCACCATCACTCTACTATAACTTACAGGGATAACCACGAGAAATGGTTATGCACTTACATACATACAAAACGTACTTTACCGATCGTTAGTCACTGTAACAATTCAGAAATAGACATGCTCGTGTAACTATATATTCATAATAACAGTAGCTAATTGAAATTGTGAACATATCCTACAGGAGAATCCCCGTTATCATTGTCACAACACTAATTTCACGTATTTCCGTTAACTCTAAGACTATCCCGTCTTAACACTTCCACCCATATCTCACATATCATAACCTATTACATATCAGCTTAAGTCTAAGTATCTCATCAGCATACTTAGTTTGCTTAAACTAGTGCTCTGATACCATACTGTAACACCCTAAAATTCAGGGCCAATTTAAACCTCAAAATACCCGCGTTATGATCATCAAAATATCAGACTTTTATTAAACCAAAGGATCATAAGTAAGTTTCTATATATACACAAGGTAGATTAACTTAAATAATCTGATCAATCTAATTATACATCACAATAAGATCAACTAGATTATCTAAGGATTGTCCCAAAAGTCATCAAAAGAATATCATGATCCTTCGTTATCGCCAAGTCTGATTTTCTCCAACTGAAGTCTCACTTCCCAAACTATTTCCCAGAGCCTGTACCTGGTAAGACAGTTTAATTTGAAACATTAGGCTTTCGCCTAGTAAGATTATCCAAATCAAATTAAAATTTAACAACTAAAATATTAACAGATATATCAAACCTGTTATCAGCCATCTTACCATACTAAGCTCTTATCAACCATTGGAATCCATCTATTCCCTTACTTATGACTAATTCATCTAGTCATCATACTACCAACAAGAATTACTATAAATCCCACCGGATTTAAAAGTAACTCCAACTCCCAGAAATTACAGTTTCCAAACCTGCTTCTTTCTGAATTGAGATTACAATTTCTCAACAATGAAGATGTCTCATCTTTCGTGGGAAATGGGAATTACAACTCTAAGTCTGCTATTCCTCATTTCATTTCCTCCCCATCTTGAATCACTGGTCCCCCAAATGAGATTTTATTTTATCGCGATCAACAACCACTAGAGACCCTCACAGATGATTCAAGATTCACTCCAACAACTAGAAATACATCCTAACGGTCCCTGGCTAGTAAACGGTTCTCATTATACCGTACTTTATGCCCACTAGACCAGATGCATATTTCTAGCCCACGCCACACAATAATTGTGTATCATCACTCTTTCTATTGTATACTAAAGTTATACAATTCATCATATATTCTATATCTCTATGTACGGAATATAAATTTCAACGATTATTCCCCACTTTGCCGTTTAGCATCGGGGATCAACATCTCAACAATTAACTACAGCTCCGGACTCATAAACAAGTCCTTAAAATTTAACACAACATGGTTTTTACATCAACAACAGAGTTATAAACGTATAACAAATAGAATATATACCTCAGATTATGTCCCTCATAAAACCATAAAAATGATACTGGAATGGCTCAAAATTTGCAACCCACTGTAGCGAAAAGCTACACTTTTCGCAAGCCAAAGCTGCGAAAAGTTCAGAACTCGCAACACACTGTTGCGAAAACCTCACTTTTCGCAACCCTCTATTGCGAAAAGTCCAGAACTTGCAACCCTTGGTTGCGAAAACTTTCACTTTTCGCAACCCACTGTTGCGCAAAGTTCACTGTTCATCGTCTTCCCTACTGATTCAGTTCTCCATTTGACTCATTAAGCTTACCATTTCTTAATTAAATCATACCATTGATATTATATACAAGTATAGCATATCTATAACACTTTTAATTGCTTAATTTCAATAAGAATGAATAACTCACCTGGGTATTTTCTGAACACAGTGTTCTTCCAAAACAGTGGCTTAATCGACAGCTTAATCACAATCTGGACAAAATATTACAACTTAAATCTATGGAGATGAATGATATCAACACAGAAAACAAGTTCTTACCACAACAATCACCAAACTGATTTCTCTTCTTTTCTTCTTTTCTTTCTTTCGTTTTCTTTCTCTCTGTCACGTTCTATCTCTCTCGCTATTTCTCTGTTTCCCTTTTCTTTTCTTTTTAGAATACAAAACAAAATCAGTATTACCAAATACTGATTAATCCCTAACGTGACACCTCATGTCATAACATGAGTCATTAATCTATTTTCCACCATAAACCCCAAACTTCCAAATAATTGCAAATCAACCCTCCAAGTTAATTTTTTCTCAAAAATAAATTGTACCAAAATACAATTTATCTAATATTAATTTACAACGGAAATTTCGGGGTGTTACACATATCCCTAACATTCATCAGATACAAAACGAAAGTGTAAGCCAATACACAATGATTGAAATCGAATTAAAACCCTAGAAATCGAAATCAATAGAACCCTAGAAATCGAAATCGATTTGAGAAAGTTGTCAATCGTAAAAATTCCTAAATGAACGAAGCAGATTCAAATCGAGACAAACCTGAAATCGTTAGAATACATAGAAATAGAATGAGAACTCTTACCTTGATTCGATGATCTCAGACGAACTGCAAGCAGAGAGATGACGTGTGAGATGGTGAATAGATGGCGTGAAAGAAGATGAACAGTGGTCGTGTGCGTGTGAGATAATGGAGGCAAACATAAGAACACAGAAAATCACAACTCATCATACCTTGCTCCCCCTCAAACACTGAACTCAGTACTTTTCTTCCCCTAAAATTAAGCAGTACTTCACAAAAACACAGAATGAAATATCACACTTGAAGGATCAGTAATAGAAAAAAATACATCAAATTATATACTGTAACTACTAACTATAGACAATTTGAACACCAAACAAAAGAAATTCAACTTAGTGAAGTCTGACAGATTTTTCAAACAATAGAACTTGAATGCATGTTTTTGGATTAAAATACAAGTCATCATTGCATATCAAGTTAAAAAATGTTCAGTTTCAGCCTCTTTATCAAATCTATTTGGTGTGCTGGCATGCGAAATATGATTTGCATCAATCAAATGTACTTCTGAAACCTATAAGAATACTTTGCTCTTACTCACACTATATGGCTGAAATCAGAATTTCCACAAATTTATAAGTTTATCGCGACATTGTTATTTCCCCAAGATATACGATATGTGTGCTCATTGGCATCTTTTATTTTGTGCACATTGGCATCTTTTATTTTGTGCACATTGGAATCTTTTTATCAAAAAGTTTATTAAGACTAAGATACACCGTAAACGTAACTTTCTATCTGGTTCTATAGCAGGATTTGGGTCAGCCAATCCCAGACCAGTTGGCCTTAGGGGCTAGGTGTCAAGCACCCCTTGAAACTTACTCTCCCAAACCAGAAAGGCTACATCGATATATCCTAATCCCATCTGTACCAGTAGGACATGGCTTTCTATCTGATTCTATAGCAGGATTTGGGTCAGCCAATCCCAGAGCAGTTGATCTTAGGGGCTAGGTATCAAGTACCCCTTGGGACTTAATCTCCCAAACCAGATAGGCCACAGGCACAAACTTTCAAACCTAATGATTTTTTTTATTGCATCTCATTCACTTGGTTATAAAACTTTGTGCTTCCCTCATATTTTCATTTCCATTCTTCATTCTGACAAATGGGCTTTGTGAGCATCGTATTCTTTATAAGTCTAGATTTACACAATTTTGCGCATATATCAAGCTTTCATTCATGTTTTGCTGACCTTTCGATTTATATCAGAAGTGAAAGTTGAAACAAGTCTAACTAAGATATAACAAAGAAACTTGTAAAATAACCCTTGACACACATTTTATTCATTGAATGAAAATTGAAAGAATTTTCACTTCATTGAATTAAATTTGTGAGGATTCAAGCTTTCAAATTCAACATGCCGATTTGCTATCACAATAGATTGGAATGGTTTTATACAGCAACCCATAATCTTGCAACTGTGTCTTCATCCATAACACTTGAGAACAGCAACTTGCGGCAGCGACATACTCTGCTTCAGCAGTTGAAATAGACACACAATTTAGTTTCTTTGAAGCCCAACTTATTAGCCAATCTCCCAGAAATTGAACATGACCAGAAGTACTTTTCCGATCCAGTTGACTACCTCCATAATCAGCATCAGAATACGCACACAACTTGTAATCCAAACCCTTTGGATACCACAATCCTAAGTATGGGGTTCCTTTTAGATATCTGAAAATGCGTTTGACAGCCATAAAATGAGATTCCTTTGGATGTGCCTGGAATCTAGCGCACAAACATGTGGAAAACATTATGTCTGGCCGACTAGCTGTGAGATACATTAGTGATCTGATCATGCCTCGATAGGTTCTGACATCAAAGTCCTTTCCATATGGATCCAGACCAATTTGCGCACCATGAGCCATTGGAGTGCCTATGGTAGTACATTTATCCATTTTGAATTTCTTCAAAATATCAAAAACGTACTTTGACTGATTGATGAAGATTCCATCCGGCAACTACTTCACTTGAAGTCCGAGGAAAAAATTTATTTCCCCCATCATGCTCATCTTGAACCTGGAAGCCATAAGATCAGAAAACCAAGTACCTAAAGTTTTGTTAGTCGCACCAAAAATAATATCGTCTACATATATTTGAACTAAGCAGATATCTTGTTCTTCACGTCGGATGAAAAGAGTTGTGTCAATTGCTCCCTTAACGAATCCGGATTTGAGCAGAAAGGTTGACAATTCATCGTACCATGCACGCGATGCTTGTTTCAAACCATATAAAGCTTTATCAAGACGAAATACGTAATCAGGTTTAGCTTTGTTAACAAACCCTTCTGGTTGAGATACATATACTTCTTCCTTAAGTACCCCATTCAGAAAAGCTGTCTTCACATCCATCTGATATACAGTAAAGTCGCGAAAAGCTGCAAAGGTGAGAAACATTCTGATAGCTTCTAATCTTGCT
Source organism: Saussurea involucrata (assembly GCA_033807775.1). Lineage (NCBI taxonomy): Eukaryota > Viridiplantae > Streptophyta > Magnoliopsida > Asterales > Asteraceae > Saussurea > Saussurea involucrata. The sequence goes on from CM066316.1 coordinate 5,341,518, forward strand.
ACCGGTGCATACGTTTCATCATAATCTATTCCTTCTTGCTGTCGATAACCCTTCGCCACTAAGCGAGCTTTGTTTCTCACAATTATTCCATCCTTGTCCTTTTTGTTATTGAAAATCCACTTAGTGCCGATTACAGTTTTTCCTGGAGGCCTAGGCACTAATCTCCATACCTTTAATGCTTCAAATTCATTCAGTTCCTCTTGCATTGCAATAACCCAGTCTGGATCATTCAAAGCTTCAGAAACCTTGGTTGGCTCAATGTTGCTTAAGAAACAAGCCAATAAGCATTCATTCGATGTTGCAGATTTGGATCTCGTGCTGACATTAGCGGACGGATCACCAATGATTTGGTGAATCGGATGTGCTTTTGTCCACTTGGTTGTATGAGGAAGTGGATCAACTGTTTCTTGAATCATTTCAAGTACTTGAGGAGGGAGTTCAGATATATCAGATTCACTAGAAGACACAGGTATCACTTCAGGAATCGGAGGAGATATCTCAACAACATTGTCTGATTCAGATTGATGAACTGGTTGTTGAATGACACCCGGATCCACTGTTTCTCTTTCATTTGAATGAACATCTCCAGTCGTTTCAAGAGTTTGTGACGAATTCGTTTCTTCAATCACAGGTGGCACTTCTAAATCCAAAGATACTTCTTGTATCACAGGTTCAGATGTATAATGAACTGCATCGTTATCAGAGTTTTGTGCAGCGGAATTTGAGGTAGATGCGTTCGTATTTACCTGATTAGACACAATAGGTAGAACATTGGTATTAGTAGAAGGTAAGTCATTGTAGAAGTGTTCAAATAAAAAATCAAGATCTGTAAGAGTATTATAAGACAGAGTAGGATCCTGATTTGTTGATTGTAAAACAGGTTCTGAACTGATTTGTCCAGAAGCTAACACTCCTGACATATTGGGAGCGGATCCTGTGTTGCCCGAAACCATTTCTTCGGTTTCATCAAATTTGACATTGACGCTCTCCACCACCTTTTTAACTGAAGTCAAATAAACCCTGTAAGCTGCTGAAGAAAGAGCATAACCAAGAAAGATTCCCTCATCTGCTTTTGGACTGAATTTATTCAGATTTTCTCGATCGTTAAGCACAAAACATTTACACCCAAAAGCTCGGAAATATGAAACATTTGGTTTGATTCCATTCATAAGCTCATACGGTGTCTTGTTGAATCTCCGATGAATGATTGATCTGTTTTGTGTGTGACATGCCGTAGAAACTGCTTTGGCCCAATGAGATAGAGGAAGACCTGAGAATGCGAGCATAGTGCGAGCCGCTTCAACCAAAGTTCGATTGCGTCGCTCCACCACTCCGTTTTGTTCAGGTGTTCTTGTGGCAGAAAATTGTTGAGTAATCCCATTTGCTTCATAGAACTCTTGTAAAGTGCTATTTTTGAATTCCGTTCCATTGTCGGATCTGACAACTTTCACTGCCTTTTGTTTGTTAGTCTGAACAGTCTTAATGAGATTGATGAGATGGTCGGAAGTTTCATCCTTGGATTTGAGGAACTTCACCCAAGTATAACGTGAATAATCATCAACAATCACTAGGATATACCTTTTCTTTCCAATACTTCTTGTTTTCATCGGCCCACACAAATCTACATGCAAGAGATCCAGAATATCTTTTGTGCAAAATTCAGCTTTCGGTTTATGAGAAGCTTTCTTCATTTTTCCTTTCTCACAGTCATGACAGAGATGATCTTTCTCGAATCTGAGTGACGGGAGACCTCGAACAAGATCATTCTTGACTAACCTATCCATGTAAATAAAGTTGAGATGAGCCAATCTTCTATGCCACAGCCAGCTTTGTTTCGTGGTCGCCTTTGTCACAAGACAGATATCAGAAGGAGAATTTACTGTTGAGAGATCTATGGTATAAAGATTGGATCTTCTTTTCCCAACAAGTAAATCTTTTTCGTCATTATTTTTAATAGCAACCCTTGTTGATTTAAAACTGACTTCCAGATCCTTATCGCAAAATTGCCCTATACTGAACAAATTGTGGCTTAGGCCTTCAACATAACTCACTCTCTTCACTGTGATATTCCCTTGAACTAAGTCTCCGTAACCGAGAATTGGAGATGTCGCGCAATTTCCAAATTTGACTCTTCCACAATCCTTTTCTTTAAAATTAGATAATAAAGTCTTATTGCCAGTCATATGTTTGGTGCATCCAGAATCCAGATACCACAAATGACATGGCTGCAAAAGGAAACACATCAAGGAGATTTAGGTACCCATCTAGTTGTGGGTCCCTTCTTGTTAGTTCCAAAAGACTTCCTATCAAACACAGGATATTTTCTTTTCTTTGACAAACTTTTGTTTTTATAAAATGCATTTGAATCAACCATCGGATAATGAATTTTATATGTATCAGATGAATAAACATTACCACCAGAACTACAACATGAGGAGCAACATAAACCACCATTGGCAATTCGAAACATTTGCTTTATTGAATATCTAAAAGAGTTTTTACAATTCTCTTTATTTTCAGCAAATGAACTAATTGAACAAGGGTTGTTGACTATGCTACTCTTCTCATCTGTTGAAGTATCTGGAGATAACTGCTTGACTTTCCAAACTTGTCTTGGTCTTTTCTTCACAAACCTATCTGAGAAAGTAGAAGAAGAAGCATCAGAATCAGTTCTAGATTTTGAATCTTGTTTCTTAGATTTCTTTGACCTTCTTTTTTTTCTATGATTCTTTTTGTGAGAATTTGCATTTATAGTTAAAGACTCATCAATTTTGTCTGTTTTAACATCTGAATTAGAGGACATTACTTTATGTAAGAAATCAACCTTTGAAACTTTTTCATTTAGACTTACCTCAGAGTTACTCTCCTTTTCCTTTTCAGAACAGTCAAAATCAGAATCAATTTTATCATCAGAAGAAGAGTTTTCATTAAAATCGTCTTCCATTATATTTTTCTCGGAATCAGATTGTACAACATTTTTATAATTTTCAAAAATATCTTGTTGATGTTTTATTTCTTCTTCAAAACATAAAGTCATGAAGGTAGAAATTATGTCCTTTTCAAATTTAAACAAGATATTCTGATCTTCCAATTTAGCTTCAAGATCTAAAATTTTACACTCTAATACTAATGGTGGAATGTACCTTTTAGTATCATAAGATATTTGAGGTACATTCTTTTTATTAGTATTAATAGCGTAACCATCAAAATAATCGTTTGGTAATGAAGCTTTTTCGGACTTTGTGAAATTTGAAAATTTTCTAGAAAGTCTTGATTTTCTAGAATTTTGAGATTTGATGTTGTACTTTTCATTTTCACGAGTGTATACAAATGGAAGTTGCATCTTTGTTGTAAGACTTCTTTTCTCTTCTTCTAATTTTAAAATCTCATCATCATTTGACCATTTAATTTTAAAATGAGGAGCATATTTGGCAAGAGTTAAAAACTCAAATTCATAAAGAGTAGGAACTTGTGTTTTAACTTCTTCTACAAATATGGATTTTCAAATCCAAGACCCCATTTTTCTTTAATAGATGTGTAACTCCTTGGTTTGTTTAAATAAGCCGTTTGTTCGGTTTGACCTCTCAAATAAATTTTTTCTTCCAAAACAGTTATTTGTTTAAAAAGATTGTCTCTCATATCGGTCATTGATTTCCAAGATTCAAGATAAGATCTGTTTAATTCTTCCAATTCTTCTATTTTCTTTACAAATTTACCTTTTGTATCTTTTAAAATTTTCTTTTCATCTTCAAGGCAAATTTGTAATTTTTCAATAGATTTTGAGTGAATATTATTCTTTTCCTTTTCAGAAAGTAGTTTTGTGCGAAGTTCATGAATGGCAGTAGTCATGATGTTCATCTGATTCACAATGAATTCATAATCAAAAGTAGAAGGTACCTCAGAATCATCAGTTGAGCTTGCATTGTCATTTTCCTCATCATCACTGGCATCATCACTAATAAAGCACATGTTTTCCGCTTCATTATTAGAATGATCTAGCCAGCATTCTTCTTCCGCTAACATAACAACACCGGTTTCCTTCTTTTCAGCCAATTCTAATTTCTTCTTGTAGTAGGCTGCATCCCTTACAACTTTCACTCTACAGTCTTGGGAGAAATGACCGGGTTTTCCACAGTTGAAGCAAACATCAGCTTTCTTTCCTTCCACCTTCTTGGTTTCCATGGGTTTTGGACCTTCAAACTTTTGTTCAAATGCCTTTGAACCACTAGCATCAGAATCAACCCTTCTTGAACCAGATGAGACTCTCAGATTATTTGACCCTGGCTTGTTGAAGTACTTCTTCTGAAAGTGCTTGGTCAAAAGAATCATAGCTTGTTGTAGCTCTTCACCATCATCTTCAGTCTGTCCAATATAAGCATTCTCTAATAGACTCTTATCTGCCAACTGACTAGCAATCAAAGCAATTGGATCCACACTTGTGACTTTGTTCTTTTTATCCAACTTCTCTTTCTTTTCTTTTACCCTATCTTCACCAGTCATTAAAATTTCATACAGCTCTTGAATTTGCATAGTTGAGATTCTTACATCTTTTCTCATCCTATGACACGGTTTGCTCCATTCAGGTTGAAGAGCATTAAGAAACTTCAGATTAGCTTCTAATTCGGTCTTTGTAACTTTTATTTTCAAAAGATCATTAATAACTCCCCAAAACCGATCAAAAACACTCTTCAACGATTCCCTTTCCTTTGCCTTAAAACTCTCAAAATTGTTCATGAATCGATTCTGTCTCAACTGAGTAGCAACTGCTGATCCAAGCATAATTTTCTCCAACTGAGTCCACATTAGCATCGGGTTGTATTTGAAACAGTCAATGCGATTGTAAATGTGGTTTGGAAGAGCAAGAATAAGATTCGACTTTGCTTCTTTGTCTGCTTTAGCTCTCATTGCTTCTTCAGCAGTGTATTCTTCAACCCTTTTTAATTCTCTTGAAGCAGGCACAGTTGCTGTTGCGGGAATTACTTTGTAAGGTTGCACAAACGAACCTTCCGTGAGAGCTAACATCATGTTATCCCCATTTGGTTGTCTCTCGATAAAATCAATAAACCTGTCTTGCCATTGTGAAAATTCATTTTCATTGATTAATACCGGTGGTCTGGTATCTGTACCAAGAGACATCTGAATATCATTCCTATACAAACTTGCTTGAACAGTCATGATGAACAGTAACAGTGAACAGTACAGTGAACAGTAACAGAAACCACAAAAGCTAAGGCTGGTTTGCTCTAGAAGAGAATGGCGCAAAGTAGAGGTTTGCGCTAGACGACCGTGGCGCAAAGTATGGTTTGCACTAGAGGTGAGTGGCGCAAAGTGGAGTTGGGCGAAAATAAGGGTTTGCGCTAGAAGGCAATGGCGCAAAGCAAGGTTTGCGCAACCCGCTGATGGCGCAAAGTATGGTTTGCGCAACCCTTTGGTGGCGCAAAGCTGACTTGTCAGAAATCTCAGAGACCAAATATGAACTGGCGCAAAGTTCGAATCTGGCCCAAACTGTCCAAAAACGATCCAAATCTCTCAAAAAGCAGAAATACACTTCCAAATTCTGCAAATTTGAAGGAAAAACAGTTTCTAACACAATCAAATACAGCAGATTCACAGAAAAACTCGAAAAAATGCCTAAATCGGAAGAACAGATCTGAGAAACTCGATCAGAACAAAAATCCTGAAAAACTTCAAATCGATCCCCAAATCCGCAAAATTAGTCCATGATCCTTGAATCAAAACTGATCTTCTTTCAAGAACGAATCCAGCGATCATAAACTCGAATTCAAATTCACACAAACTTGTAAGAATTCAAGAAAAAGAGATTTCCTTGAAAAACAAGAATCTCGATCGATTTTTCTCTAAATATCACAAATTTGATGGATGAATATGAGAAATCTCTGCAGAATAATCCTTGATCACTTTCTCTGATACCACATGTTAGGATCTAAGCGCTTACCACTACGCCAAAAGCAATTGCTGGTGGAGAAGGCGCAACTTATTTCCTTATAGCGTAGCAGCCATCGCCACGTTTCGATTTAGGAAGATGCTGGTCAATGACCCAACAATCCCCCCCAACATCTGCCAGCACTAACAAGAGATTCGCTAGAAGTCAATGGCTGCGCAACATGCCTTTGGCATTTAAATGCACTCCATGGGATTCGAACCCGTGACCTGCTCTGATACCAATTGTTAATCTATAACAGGATCTAATCAAGTATTCTAGAGAGAGAAATAGAGATCGTAGAGAGAGAATTTCATCAATGTGCCATCTCTGATTAGAACAACTTGATACAAAAGAGTTCAACAAGGGTATATATACCCTTGACATACAAAAGTCAACAAACAAGCTAAAGCTTAACATAAATAACCTTGATTACAATTAAAATGACATTAACAACCTAGATTTTCCAGGAAACACTAAAATTAATTGGGTTCGTTATTACCTTTGTCTACAGTCGCCTGTTCAGTCGGCAACTGTTCTGGCTCTGATTTTGCCGAAGGGCGGTGAATAACTTGTTCCTTTGGGGTGTATTCGGCTTTCCTTTCGATTCCAGAATCTGTCCTAACAACAATTTCCTGTGATAGGCTCATTTTGTCCACAACTTCAACATCGATTTCTTGTTTTGCTTGTCGTTCTTCACTTCCACTATCAATGTCGATCATGATTGGGTCAGCAGCCGTGTTCTTGAACCGTGAAAAAGAATTCTTCAACATGATTCTCTCGCTTCTCTTACGCACTGTAGAAAGTACCAAATTTTGTTATAGATGAATAATCAACATATGGGTTGCAGAAATATTAGATTTTCAAACAAACCTCTGGCTCGGTCGTACATATCTTCTTCAAGATTGAAAACGGTTTTCCGGATGAATGTTGCTGGATAATCGCAAACTGAATCGTAGTGTATGAGAGTTTCACGGGATTTGAATATCAGAAATTGTTTAATCAGAAAATTATAAATCAATTTTGTATTTGTGTTTTCCCAATTTACCCTTGGCCGTTCCAATTTCTGATTTAAAAATAAATACTTATTATATTTAATTAATTAGATGAGTGAAGTTGATCTCATCCGTTGTTTTCTAAATCTATGGATAAAAAGTGGGTTTCAAGGGTTTCAACCTTTGAGAGGCTTTCAAATTATCCAACACCTATTAACATATATATATATATATATATATTCATTGGAATTGTCGATTTTATATTTAATTGCCATATCAAATTTTGTTCCTTTTTAATAAAATGCATCAAAGCGGCTCTGATACCACCGTTGGGTTTTAATGCGATTTTGTAACCTTAACACAGCGGAAAATCAGATAAATACGGCTACAAAATATTTAGAAAAACTTTTCTAAAAGATAACTAAAAACCCATTCGGATCCATTGATGCATTTAATTAAAATATACCACACCATAGGGTGTTTAGAATTGTACCTTACTGAGATCTGTTGTGGTTGAACGACCGGGGCACTTAGAAACCAACAGAGATTTCCTCTAACGGTATCCACATACGAACACGCGAATTCCACCGAGTGCTAGCCCAACTGAAACATTATACTAATATGTGTATATGTCAGATCCAAAGAATTCAATTAGCCAACTTCAAAACAACTGACCTGACATCCTATATATATATAGACAGTAAATAAGATTTATGTTTATCTGTAATTATTTGAATTCAAATCATTCGAATTCGAATAATTATCTAAATTTGAATAATCATATTTATCTAAACAAATAATAATTATTCATATTTACAGATAAAACCCTGTAATTATCATAATTATATTTTACACATATTATTTAGTTATTCTTTCAAGAATAACTATTTAACTATCAAACATGACTTTAACGAGTTTCTTTCTAATGGAAGCAAACGTGTTGTTTGTGTGCAACCCTTTAGGTTTACATACCCATTGATAGTATTTCTGTGTGACACGTGTCGTGGGCATATAAAAACCTACATTTGGGTAATAGATACATGTGCAACAGAACATATTGCATGCAATAAATCTATTATGTGTAATCGAACGGACTCAAACGATGGAATACCAGTGAGAATACCAATTGGTGAAAATATTCCGGTTCGTGGAATCAGGAATGAATACCTACCAAATAAAATGAAAGTCAATAATGTTCTATACATACCAGACTTCAAGTACAACTTGGTGTCCATAAGCAGAATTACAAAGGATTTTAATTGCTCGATGACTTTTTTTCGGACTTATGTGTAATGCAGGACTCACACGGGAGAAACCTGATTGGATTCGGGAAATATAAGAATGGCTTGTACTACATGGAGCCAATATATAGAACAACAATGACAATAACAACAATCGATGCTGAAATTTGGCATAGAAGATTGGGTCACACCTCAAAATCCAAACTTCAACGAATTGATTTTGTTGGTAGTTCTGTAACAATTAAGCCATGTGGTCCCTGTGGTATACCTAAATTTTGGATTTGATCCTTAAAGTAAGTTATCTATGATGGTGGTTCCTAATTATTTAATTTGCTTTCACTCATGGTCCCTCTTAGTTAACAATGTTTGTTAACTGCCGTATCATCAGGCACGTTAAATAAATCAGGGGGTAATTGGTCTGTTAATTAAAACCAAATCGTTTCCTTAATTTAATCATTCAACATGATCATTTATCTTATAAGATTACGACTTCCATCAACAGAACTTCACCTCTCGTCCCTCTAAAACAAGTTCACGGTTTCACCTCTATCCCCCGCATCCTTCCATAGTCACGACAGAATCAGATTACTCTCATACATCCATGGTTCACGACAGATACAGATTACACACATGGGTCGAGCTCAATGGCAAGTGCCAGAAAGCTCCGATAGAAATGTGTTAAACTGGTAATTGAGTAAAACATACTTGTATAATATTGTTAGGAATATTTCATATAGATTTGATGTGTCAAAACTTCAACTTACAAGGGTTCGAATTGTAATATGTTTATTTTATAGTTATCCTTGTAAATTCTAGTTTATCTAGGATTCCTAGTTTATCTAGGATTGGTATTTATCTAGTTTATAGTTTATCTAGGTTTCTAGTATATAAAGAAACCTAGAGATATAGAATTAGACGTTCTTGAAACCCACGTTTAAACAAAAACGTGTAGATGTGTGTGCATGAGCCCCAAGGTTCTTAATCCTAATACTTGAGAAGAAGTATTCGTTTGTTGATAACTTAGGTCAACAAATTGGGGCGTGAGTATGTAATCAGTATGTTTAAATTAATGAACCTTGTTAGCTATACAAATCTGTCGTTTAATTCCGCTGTTCATGTTGTGATTTGTATATGTTTATTCCATGATCTAGAACTAATCATTCTTGAGCTTAAAGATCCGGTTTAGGGTTTATATAAATCCTATCAGGTGGTATCAGAGCACATGGTGCTCTCTGATCTGGAAGAAAAACAAGGTTTAATGGAAGATTTGAAGAGACGAAAGAAGACGAACGAAAGAAAGAAAAATCTGATTTTTCGTAGAAATTTTCTGGAAAATCACAGCCGGCCGTTTCGCCTATTCCCGGAGATTGAACCGTCGGATCGTCGCGATTTTTGGACAGCAGCTTCGGGACACATTGTTTAACATTATGTCTGGTTGGATTGGCCGTACGACGTCCAGAACGCTCCCAGAAATTCTCGAAATCCAGCAGTTTTTTTTCTTGATAAAAATTGTTCTTCACTCAGAATTCCTCAAAGCCATGAAATCAAAGCCGCGATGCAATGGAGAATACATGTCACACACCATGTTAGGATCATGCTCGACAAAAGGAGGATGATTTTTGTTTGTTTCAAGAAAATTCACACACACAAGGTATGAAGGTTTGATGAACGATAGAGGAAGAATGCTTAAATGACTACCCTTTGATCGTCATCAGTTGATTACAAAAAGGAAGATTAATTAGAGTTTGTTTGAAGAAGAAGTGAAAGTTAGAGTTTGTGTTCTTATCATATCTTTAAAGGTATCCTTCACCTGTTAAAGATAACCCGTGATATTATGAAGATTATTAATGTAATTGTTCGAAGAATGTGACTTCAATTTGACGAAATCTTAGAGAAGAAGATTGGTCGAAGGACAGGGATCCCCTCATTCATGAGAATGACGTTGTTGTTCACTTGGTTTCTACGGGATATAAGACTCAAGGTTTGGTTTTTTACTTCAACTTCAAATAGATAATGGTTGATTTTCTTTACAACGTAATTGATATAACCTCGAAGACACAAGGATGGTTAGCATAAATTCAGGGGAAGAAGAAGTGTTGATCATTCAAGGGGAAGATTCAAGTTTGATAAGTTTTGGATTTGATTATGTCAAAAAGGGGAAGAGCTACTTGAAGATTCTGATGCTAAGTTTTGTCATCATCAAATAGGGGAAGATTGTTAGGAATATTTCATATAGATTTGATGTGTCAAAACTTCAACTTACAAGGGTTCGAATTGTAATATGTTTATTTTATAGTTATCCTTGTAAATTCTAGTTTATCTAGGATTCCTAGTTTATCTAGGATTGGTATTTATCTAGTTTCTAGTTTATCTAGGTTTCTAGTATATAAAGAAACCTAGAGCTATAGAATTAGACGTTCTTGAAACCCACATTTAAACAAAAACGTGTAGATGTGTGTGCATGAGCCCCAAGGTTCTTAATCCTAATACTTGAGAAGAAGAAGTGGCAACTCCCTCAGGCCAACCAAGCAATGTACAATCACTGCCAAATGCTCAAAGTGATTTGTATATTACTGTGGTTAATACTAATCCAATCCAAGCTGAACCAATATCTTCTATGGCTCCTGAAATCATCTTCTGGGACACATTGAAAGATGGAAGAAAGGAGTTCATCAGAATCAAAAGGGCAGATGGAAAGTTTGAAGTTTGTCCTACTTGGGGAAAACTTATCAGAACATGCTCTAGATCTGACTTGGAAGAGATGTTCAAGGTGGGAATGAGGCTATATGGAAACATGCTGACAGAGCAAGGTATGTCTATCACCAAGATGGTTCTTGAATACTTGTGCTTAATGTTCAAACCAGAAGCAGTTCAGTATTTGATGGCAAGGAATTTTCAAGTCATTACCAACTGGATGCTCATTGAGAATTGTGGAGTGTATGTCATCTCTCTTGACAATACATTTCATGAATATTATTTGGTGGATGTTGTATACAAGCACAACATGAAAAAGTTGAATGGAATGCTGCATGCTAAGTTGGTGAGTGACAAAGACTCTAAGATGGCAAGATACCTTGTAAAAAAGATTCTCAATCAAAGTCTGGGATTGGATCCAAATTTATGCGTTGATGATTAGGTTTTGGAAGCATCATCTGAAGAACTTAACTTCTCATCCTGAAAAGTCAAGTTAGGGGGAGATTGTTGGGAACTGAAGATATGCTAAGTATGGTTAGTACTGCCAGAACAACATTACTACTGCTAGTTCAAGGTTAGTACTGCTGAGTCATTAATGCTGCAAGAACATGATTAGTACTGCTAGACAAGTTACTACTGCTGGTACATGGTTAATACTGCTGAACAAAAGTTAGTACTGCTGGTGTCTTACGAAAACTGTTAGTACTGCTTGGGCATATCGAAGATTACTACTGCTGGAAGATTATTAGTACTGCTTGAGAAGAATGAAGTTAATACTGCTTGGGATCAGAACATGGAATGCGAGATTGAAGGAGATAAAGATGGAATGATTGAAGATATACTTAAAAGAATATTCTGAAGATCAATCTTATTTTGATAGTTATCTTGTAATTATTCAATATATATATTTGTTGATAGATAGCTATTAAGAAGAGAGAAATAATACGATATACAAAATACAATTAGAACTCAATTGTGTTTTAGAGAGAATTAACCTCAAGGTTTTAGAACCCTATTTCTAGAGAAGTAGAAGTCGTCTTGATTGAGCCTGTTCATCAAGATTGAGGTTTGGTTGTAAGCTTGTGAGTTGATTTAGTAAATACAAACAGTTGTGTGTTTTCTGATATTCTGTTCATTGATTGTGAGAATTAAAGTTCTATTCCGCAGATTCTTTAATTCTGAATTCTAAGTATTAATTATCTTGTTAAGATTCGATCCTGACAAATATATACTTGTTTGTTTCAAAGTTAAAATGATTGCAACTGATAGAGTAAACATAGGGAATGAAGATGAGGAAAGATTACATGGCGCTGATTCCAATAAAACAAAGGGAATGTTGATTCAGCATTGAAGGAGTGTATGCTGCAGTTGCGTTTTGTTCGTGAAGAGCAAGAAAAAAGGATTCATGATGCTGTGATGAAGACATCAAGTGAACACGAAAAAAGAAGCAAATAAGCAAATGGGTTTGACGAAACAATAATAATCACAGACTTGAATGAGGATATGGGATGGAATGAGGCTATAAGAGGACCGTCGTTGCTTTTGCATTCATCTGCGCCATTGTCACTACCATCGAAGTTCAATCTTTGGTCGTTGCGCCTATAAATGCGCCAACATCGACTGTCTAAACTCCTGTTGTAGCACTGGTGAAGGCTCCTGTGGCAGCTCCGCCATCGGCTGTTACATCTGTGAGCTCATCACCTCGTGCTGCGGCGCCAGTGAGTTATCCTCCCGCGGTAGAATCTCCATCGGTTCCTAAACAGGTCAGTTCTCCGGCTCCAGTGACTGCTCCGACTCCTGAAGCTTCTTCTCCGACACGGGCTCCTAGCAAGAAGAAGACAAAGAAGCACAACGCACCATCGCCGACACCTTTTTCCGATTCACTTATTCCTAGCGACGGTCCTGTTCCAAGTACCGACTCTCCGTCTCCCAGTCCATCAACTGTGGAATTTGATGGAGGCTATGAGAGGGATATGAAATCTGGGTCTAGGGTTGGAAGTTTTGTGTAGGGATGAGTTAGTGGTGTGGAGGGTTAGACAAGGAAAAAGATAAAAAGACATTTTTCTCCTCATGTGCAATGCACACGATGTCACTTAATGGTAGTAAAGTAAAATTAACGACGTTATGTTGGAGGACTATGGGTGTTAGGAAAAATTAAAAGTTAAGGACTTCCAATGTAGATAGTTTGTTTGAGGGATCGTATCCAAATTTGAGAGGACCACGAGTGTAATTTATTCAATTTATAATTTTCTTCAAACACTACATATGATATCCACAATCAATTCACATATGACATTTGTAGATATTTTTATTAATCATATAAGATTATATATATTTTTATGACCTAAATTTTTTCACGCCACTTATATTCAGATGTGTATTACCATATGTGATATGTACAAAAATCCACAGAGTTGATCACATATGATACGTTATAGATTATATGTTAAATGAAACAAATCAAAACATGGATAGAAAAATAGTGTAAAAGATAATGAATTGATTGTTAATATCATATGTGATGTTTGATGAAAATTTATGAATTATTCTTATCAAAATTGTATCTAGAAAAATATTATATAAAACTTGACAAAAATTATGAGTTAATTAAAACTAAAAAACTAAATAGATTTAAAAGATATAATGATACTTTTATGGATTTATCCAATTTAAAATGTTAATTACCCAAATTTAATTTTTTTTATTTTATTTACAATTTTTTAATTAATGAATTATGTGACTCATATTATTTCTTGCAAACTAGTTTGTTTCCCGCATAATCATTTTTCTATATTAAGTACATCGTCATTTTCGTCCTTGTGGTTAATATTTTCAGTTTTTGTCCCTGTGGTTTCAAAATTGTGATTCTCATATATATGGTTTGCAATTTATTGCTATTTTCAATCTTTAGACTAATTCCTACCTAAATGTAAGGGACATAAATGGTAAAAAGTTGTAACTTCAGAAACCAAAACAACAATAAATCTAAATCACAAAAATGTGAATAACATTGAATCCGACACATAAAGATGAAAACGGTAACTTCTAATTCACTAGGACAAAATGGTAATTTTTAACAAATCATAGAGATTACTCTTTATTATATTATATTATATTGGTTGTACAACTTTTGATAAAAACCTAAAATCACAAGACATTTAGAATTTAGTTTTTGAACTTGAACAATTAAATATGAGTTTTTTATGATATTACTTAGGGACAATGTGTACTACCTAGTCAATATATATATATATATATAGAGGGAACTTCAAATGTAAACTTTTTTTTTCGTGTAAATCATGTAAACTCTCGATTTTATAGGTTTTTTTGATGAATTTTTTTATGGAATTGTTTATTTTGATGAAATTGTTTCATATCATTCATTTCTTAATGATTTTTTTTGCGAAATTTGTAGTTTCATAGGTGAAAACGAAAAATGTTTGAAACAGTTCATAAAAATGAAAAAAACCTATGAAACTACAAATTTCATAAAAAAAAATCGTTAAGAAATAAATGATATGAAACAATTTCATCAAAATAAACAATTCTATAAAAAAAATTCATCAAAAAACCTATGAAACTACAAAGTTTACACGGTTTACATGAAAAAAGTTTACATTTGAAGGGGACTCTATATATATATATATATATCTTTATCTCTTTATCTATCTATCTATCTATCTATCTATCTATCTATCTATCTGTCAACACCATATTTGTTGCTTATTAATAATCATTATTGTCGTCTTCTTTTGCAAGAACCAAACCCACAGAGTGTAACGACGCGGTTCCCAAACATGCATCAAATAACATATTTTACATAACAAAAGATACATATTATTCACATAAGGTCCGAAAATCTTAAAACATACATTACATAACATAATCATTTCCTAATCTCCGTTAGCTATCAACCGTATACTATACTTTATCCTTCCCTTTGCTGTTAGAAATTCCTCAACCTGGAAAACATATTTTTGTAAACAAAATGAGGGTTAGACCAAACGGTCTAGTGAGATAAACCCTGTCATTTCAAAATCGATATAAACCAATTTATATAAAACCATGTATTAAAACATTTTTATATAAAACCTTTATAATAACACACATATATCACCAGTAATTAAATACCAATCAAGACTCGTGCATTGTGTTCAACTCCTCATTCCCATGGCCATATTAGTTGGTTGCAAGCCAACTAATAAATTAACTCCGTTGTACGAATATTACAGCCAACACCGCCGTACGAATATTACAGCCAACACCACCGGTCCTAAGCCCGACCAACGTGCACTCGTGTAGTGTATGCTCATATAAATAAAATATATGTATCTCAATATATCATATTTTATTTATAAACCTTTCATCACATTTCAACCACATATACATCTCAATATAAAACATAATCACACCATATATCATATTCTCAATCCATACATATCCATCTCATATATATATATGTATTCCAGTTGGAAAACGTTTTAAAGTAAAACTCACCTGATTGTTTATAAAAACCTTCCAAGCCTTTCCCAAAGCAATTCGATCGTTCACCCAAAATTCACAGAATCTGAAATGAATTAAATACAAGTATTCCTTAAAGACTAAGAATCTTAAATAATCCAAAATCCTCGACTGATATCGCAACCAACTAAAATGATATCCCCTAGTCGCAACCAACTACTGCGATACAACACCATATCGCAACCAACTGTTGCGACACAGCACCATATCGCAATCCACTGTTGCGATACCACATCATGTCACAATCAACTAGTGCGACTTCTTCTCATATCGCAACCAACTGTTGCGATATCACCCCTTATCGCAACTAACTGTTGCGATATTCATGATGTTCATAAATATCTCAGTTAACTAAGTTCATACTTAACCCAAAAATTATGATTTAAGCTGTGCATGTTTCTGTAATTTTGCAAATATGTTTAAGACTATAAATAACAACTATCTATAAACTCAGTTTTCCCAAAACATCCATAAATCATCAAAACCCATCTCTATACCCATATAAAACTCTATAAACATAAAAGAACTAATTTTCGTGAGAATCATACCTTGGTTAACACTTGTTTGCACTCTTAAATTCTGTTGGATTTATCTTCTCCTCCTCCTTCTTTCTTCCCTTCGGTTCTCTCTCTTTTCTTTCTTCTCACTTGCCGTGGAAAACCCACACACACAAACACTTTAGACATTTGCTAAGAATGAGATATCTATTCCATCTCATCTCTTTTGTTAATCTAAGGCGGTGGTGTGAGGTGATTTAATCACCTTAACCAAACAAACCCCACACTTTCATCTAATGGTAATTTTAACCCTCTAACTTCCATATTAAAATTACAACTTACCCCTTAACTTCTAACTCCATAAAACTAACTCCATATTTATCTTAGAACCAAATAATAAAATTAAATAAACCAACAATATACCCGGTTATTACAACATCTCCCCCTTAAAAGAATTCCGTCCCGGAATTCATTCAAGCAATAAACGAGGGTAATCAATTACCATAAATCGCTTTCAAACTCATACAACACATTATTCTCAATATTACCAAAAGATCAAAAATTTTAATTCCACAAAAATATTTCCGCCCCTTTAAAACAACGATAACCACCAACTTATTAATACTAACCACTTTATTTGAACTTTACACACATCGTCCGCAATTTAGTCAATTAATCCATCCCACAAAGTCGATCCAAATCTTAAAATAACCATAGTCGAAATTTTCTGCCGAATCACCCAATAATCAAATCCCACGAAGGTTCAAAATAACTCGATAGTTCAATTATATCACAAAAAGAAATAACTTATACTCACATGAAACTAATCCAAATAACACAACATTTTATGCTTACTCGGAACATTTATCACGCTAATACTACTTTAACTCCATCAGCCTTTCACGACAAACGTCGTGTTCTACACTTTTACAATACTAACTCGAAAACATAATCATACACTTTCCATATAAAATTTGCTTAGCAATTACAACCTATTTCTTATACTCTTTTATGGAATAAAATTTACTCAACAAAATCATTTTACATCACGGATAAGTTTCTTAATTTTATCAAACCCGTATACCTCATTCTACCATTCCCATTTCTCATGCTAGCATAGCATAACCATGATAATCACACATCAATACTTAATTGCACTTGCCACTAAATCATTCATCAAAATCACATTTACACATGCAAGACCAAGTTTAATCAAACGTTTCCACTAAAAGTTACAATAAAAATAACACTAAATGCTTCAAAATACAACACACTTCTCGATCTCCAAACATAGTTAACCAAATCACAATACTTCTAACAATTCGATTCAAATTAGTTAAAACAATTAATAAACACTATGAATTAATGTACTTTACCCGATGTCCAATCGGAGTAAAATAATCTCATCCAAACATGAACATATTATTGTCTCTAAATCCCGATACTTTAATCGATTTCACTTTTCAATCTTGACTTCCCATCAAGAACCTTCCAAATTGAACTCCTATCATAACATAGTTTGCAATAACAATCCAATGTCTTCACTTAACATAACTCCAAAACTTGATGAGAAGTCAAAGACTTACACATCTACCTTAACTTACAATGCCAATTTCTTAATTGTACAAATACCACACCAAAATATCATACCCTAATAATGATACCATAAAATCCTTATGACAACTTTCAGACGCGTTCAACAAATTACGTTTTCTTCGCATCAATCAATATATCATCATCAAATTAAAATAGAGTCTAAAACCACTCTTTAACTTAAACAACTCCATAAAGAAAGTTCATCAACATTACCCTCACTTTACTTAACCGTAAAAAAATCGCCAACTAATCATATAATAAATCTACTACAAACTACACCACAAAGTTCATCACCCGACCATCAAAATATTTAAACATTGCTTTCTTCCCGCTAATCATAACACTAATAATATAAATCCATTTTACGACTTAAATCCTCCCATCCCGGAGAAGTATTAGGTAAACACCCAACTCATTTGAACCATTTTTCTATACCAAGAAAACTCTCAAGCATCAATCTCTT
This sequence comes from Saussurea involucrata, assembly GCA_033807775.1. Lineage (NCBI taxonomy): Eukaryota > Viridiplantae > Streptophyta > Magnoliopsida > Asterales > Asteraceae > Saussurea > Saussurea involucrata. Next base: position 5,359,466 of record CM066316.1, read on the forward strand.
ATAACATTATTAACATAATATAAATATTATCTCTCAACTTAAGTCTAGGTTATCAGCAACTTAGTTTTCTAACCTTGCGACCTACTATCGCCAACGATTCCCCCACATCATTCCACCTTTGATCCATTCCGGTGTTTTCTAACGGTACAACCATACTTGCTTCGGCTAAGCCCTTCCGCAGAATCGACACGGGAAAGGTCGAATGAACTCCCACTATGCGTAACCTTTCGTTACTAAGGCGCATACAAACAATTTAGTACCCTCCCGACTATAACAACTCTTACTTCAAGAAGAAAACCCCGCGTGATACAAACAAGGTATAACATCTCAAATCAATCATACCAGTATTATTCACACATCTAGACTCCAGATTTTAAATCATGCCCCAAACTAATGGTTTCGCACAAAATTTTACCATTCTTAAAAGAACGCATTCCACCGACGTTAACGTCCCAACAATCCAACACTCCAAAAATAACGACACTCTACTCTCCCATAAATCACAGAATCAACTTGGAGTATCACCTTAACCCGTAGTTAAACTTTTCTCCATAGACTATACACAACTCTACCGTCACTTCTCTAACCCAAAATACGTCTAAGACAGACAACACTTTCTTGCATTAATTACACCGATCACGAACCATAGATAACAATTGATTCCCACACTTGCCACAACATCACTCTCGCACTACTACCACGTCCTATCCAATGGTCCTTCACCCTGAGCATTACATTCGACTACTTTCTTCCACTCTCTTCTCAACATAAAACATGTTTCCCCAAGGACAGCTCACTAGGAGGTGCTCACCCACGAGCTAGCTTTCTTTCACTTCCAAACCAACCGCACACACCCAATTTCAACGATTACCATACTTAACCAACAATTTCACCACACCTCATACCAGGAACTTAACCGAGTTAATCCGAAATCACACTCAATGCTCGAAACAACCACACACTTTTCATTTCTCAAACGGTAATACTCCACTCCTTAGCTAACCATCTACAGCCACTCCATTCTCTTATTCTCTAATAACAATACTGCGCACCACCTAGACATCCATGCCTCTCCACACATACTTTTGTCACATCTGAACAACTTATAAACAAAATCCCGAGCAGAGGTTTCCACTTACACTCACCCCATATCATCACTAATCCACCACATAACCTTACAAAAGTTCATTACTACCACACCTCGCACGCTCACTAATTAAGAACTGCCATCATCTTATCCACATCACCCCACACATTTAAACAATACCCTTCTAGATAGCGTCAACAATCACAATAAGTATAATCTACACAACACACTAAACCGTCACCTTCATGACCAGGTCAAGACTTCACACACTATTGTTACTCTCCACACATAATCATCACGTTCCACACACTACTATTATTCTTTACACTCAAGCCATCATACTCCACACATTAACAAAATCAGAACAACAGTAATTAAGCACACCCATCTATATCTCTATCATAATTATCAAATACTTTTCTAATGCAGATATGCAACAAAAGAATGGAGACACAATTGATCGGTTTGCACCGAAGTCAAATAGCACTTTAGCACGTGTAGAGTTTATAGAAATATACCTGTCTTCGTCTCTATCCATACATTGAGTCCGACTTGCCATTCTGTTGATTTTCACAGGGTTAATATACACATAAGCACATTCCCCATATAATAAGGTATTCCAGGTATATTTTTGAAAACAAAATGAGGGTTAGACCAAACGGTCTAGTGAGATAAACCCTGTCATTTCAAAATCGATATAAACCAATTTATATAAAACCATGTATTAAAACATTTTTATATAAAAACCTTTATAATAACACACATATATCACCAGTAATTAAATACCAATCAAGACTCGTGCATTGTGTTCAACTCCTCATTCCCAGGGCCATATTAGTTGGTTGCAAGCCAACTAATAAATTAACTCCGCTGTACGAATATTACAGCCAACACCGCCGTACGAATATTACAGCCAACACCACCGGTCCTAAGCCCGGCCAACGTGCACTCGTGTAGTGTATGCTCATATAAATAAAATATATGTATCTCAATATATCATATTTTATTTATAAACCTTTCATCACATTCCAACCACATATACATCTCAATATAAACACATAATCACACCATATATCATATTCTCAATCCATACATATCCATCTCATATATATATATATATATATATATATATATATATATATATATATATGTATTCCAGTTGGAAAACGTTTTAAAGTAAAACTCACCTGATTGTTTATCAAAACCTTCCAAGCCTTTCCCAAAGCAATTCGATCTTTCACCCAAAATTCACAGAATCTGAAATGAATTAAATACAAGTATTCCTTAAAGACTAAGAATCTTAAATAATCCAAAATCCTCGACTGATATCGCAACCAACTAAAATGATATCCCCTAGTCGCAACCAACTACTGCGATACAACACCATATCGCAACCAACTGTTGCGACACAACACCATATCGCAATCCACTGTTGCGATACCACATCATGTCGCAATCAACTACTGCGACTTCTTCTCATATCGCAACCAACTGTTGCGATATCACCCCTTATCGTAACTAACTGTTGCGATATTCATGATGTTCATAAATATCTCAGTTAACTAAGTTCATACTTAACCCAAAAATTATGATTTAAGCTGTGCATGTTTCTGTAATTTTGCAGATATGTTTAAGACTATAAATAACAACTATCTATAAACTCAGTTTTCCCAAAACATCCAAAAATCATCAAAACCCATCTCTATACCCATATAAAACTCTATAAACATAAAAGAACTAATTTTAGTGAGAATCATACCTTGGTTAACACTTGTTTGCACTCTTAAATTCTGTTGGATTTATCTTCTTCTCCTCCTTCTTTCTTCCCTTCGGTTCTCTCTCTTTTCTCTCTTCTCACTTGCCGTGGAAAACCCACACACACAAACACTTTAGATATTTGCTAAGAATGAGATATCTATTCCATCTCATCTCTTTTGTTAATCTAAGGCGGTGGTGTGAGGTGATTTAATCACCTTAACTAAGTCTTAAAGGCCACCATTTAACACCTTCATAAATGTTGACAGAGAAACCCAATAAAACGGCTCTTCTTGCCTGGACAGGGTGGAAATCAACAATGAAGTTGGCACTCGACCAAAGACTTAGATCACAGAGTTATGAATTACAAATTATATATCCATGTTAATCTGTAAATGTAAACATAACAAGTATGTTTTAACACAAAATCTTAATTTAGCCAATCATGGCTAAATATGAATCTAGAATGCTAATAATAAATACTGAAATTTAAATAAGCAGAATACTTACAAGAGCTTGGTGCTATCCATAAGATTTTCTTTATTATACCCCAAGATTATTACAAGAACTCGGAAATTTAAAGAGAGAAACTAAGAAAGCTAAGAAATGCATGCTTCTTCAAACAAGAGAAAGATCCCTTAAATAAGGAAGCAAAGGGGAAAAGACAACAACAGTAAAAAGGAAAAAGACAAAAGCTTTTTAAAAGCAAATAGTAACATGTCGGCCATTTGATGTCGACCACCATTTCTTCAATTATTTGAGCCACTATCGACCATTTTGATGTCGACCAATTTTTCCATTATTTGGGATATCAATTTGATATACCACTCAAAGCCTTCAACTATTTGATACTGTCTCTAATGGAATCTTTGAGTGTTTCTAGAGCATCATCTAGGGATAAGCCAATTTGGTCATCATCAAGATTCCGTGTATCTGATGTCATTGAAGCGTCTGATTTTTCATCTGGAAATCCTATATTTTTATATAGGTCTTTCTTCATTTTTGTAATGTAGAGATTTATTATCTCTTCCTTTGAATGGGTTTCTGCATATTTTTGCGAAAGCTGTTGGAAGGGGCTGATTTCTTCCATGTCTTCTTGTCGTTGATCATGTTGTTGCTTATAAAGCTCAACCTTTTTAATGATGTTTGACACCATTTCATCACCATGTGGCTTTTTGGTTATAGGATCTTCTCGAGATAATTTATCCCAATATTTAGTAAGACCTTGCCTTTTTAAACAAGGGGCCATAACATTAGTATAGCCAAAAATAGGTTTCCATTTCCTGATCCATGGAATACCGAATTCTATAAAAAACCAACAGGTATTCTGACCCTCAATAATATATTGAGATTTGTTGTTATCAACTTTAGGAGAATAAGATATCCATTGTTTTAAACAAAGATTTAGATTCTCAGGGAGGATTTCACTAGTGGTTCCAAATTTCTTCCACCAGGTGAAAAACCAGTTCGGAACTCGAGAATGAAAGCAATTTTCACAAATTTTTAGAAACCAAGTATGTTTCTTATTTTCATTCTCATAATAAAGAACTTCTTCAAAACTGGAAACATAGTCCCAATAATTGAATTTGAAATTGAATTTATGAAGAGGAGAAAACCATTCTTTCTCAGCTAGTGGAGATATACCCCATTCTTCAAAAGATATAATCTTTTTTACAATGAATTTTGAGAAGTTATAAACCTCTGTCCTTGTGGAAGGAGAAAAATGAGTAATTTCTACAGAATTTGTAGAAATTAGGAGACCTTCATAGAATTGTCTCTGTTTCATTGAGCCATGAATGCTCGAAGTCTTATTAAGATATCTTTCTAAAATAATTTTTGGATTATTTTTCCATTGAATATCTTTTTCTTCAATCAGAAGTATGACTTCTTTGAATTTGGTCTCGCAATACTGAGAATCTGAATTTTCTTCTTTGCTAATATTAGCATAAGATGAAATTTCTTTTTTCTCTTTTTCCTTTATATAATTAAGGTATTCTTTCTGAAGAGGATGATCTTCAGGGAGAGAAGTTCCTATAAGGTTCTTTAACTGATCATTAGTGTTTGCAATGTTTTGAGTTATTAGCTTCTGTTTTCCCATTTGGATGGTGTAATCTGAGGCAGAATTTCCACCTCTTCCTCCCCTTCCTCTATATGATGAGGAATTTCTTCTTCCTCTATAAGAGGAATAGTTGCTTGAAGAGCTCATTCCTGCAAACATGAAATATATTCTCGTGTTAAAAAATCAGGTAGATGATTCTCTACTCCTTTTTTATAAACTATTGTAAAATCAAAAGGGGCTAGGTGTGCTTGCCATCTGGCAAACATTTGTTTTGAAACATCATGTTTGAAATCCTTTTGAAACATGTATTTAGCCAATATGCAATCTGTTTTTATAATAAACTTTTGATTATAAAGGTCATCTTGAAATTTTAAAACACACTTTACAATTGCAAAGAGCTCTTTTGCTATAGTAGCATAATTCTTTTGAGCACCGCTCCATTTTCCTGAATGAAATCTTACAAGAATTTCTTGTTTTGATTCAGGATCTACTTGTTTTAAGATACCTCCAAAACCTATATCTGAAGCATCTGTTTCAATGACTTTTTCCCAGAGGGGGTTTGCCAACATTAGACAAGGGAGGTTTTTAACCTTTTGTTTAATATTCTTGATAGCCTGTGTATGGCTTTCCAGTCCAAGGAGAACTTTTCTTTGTTAATCTATCATAGAGGATAGAAGTATCACTACTAAGATTTTCAATGTATGCCGAAATATAATTTAGGCTGCCTAAAAATCTTTGTAATTGAGTTTTATCAGTAATTTGATCAGGGAATTTTGAACTAAATTCCATACTTCTTTGAATAGGAATGATTTTTCCCTTTTCAATGTTATGGCCTAAAAATCTGATATTGGTCTGAAATAATGCCATTTTTGGTTTTGAAATAACAAGACCATTTTGTATAACATTTAAAAAAAAAGGTCAAGATGCTTAAAGTGGCTTTCTATATCCATAGAAAAAACTAGAATGTCATCAATATAGACAATTATAAAATTGCTATAGGGATATAAAATATCATTCATAATTTGTTGAAATTCGGATGGAGCGTTTTTTAAACCAAAAGGCATTACCGTCCATTCATAATGTCCTATGGGAACATTAAAAGCAGTTTTATATCTGTCTTTCTCATTTATTTGGATTTGCCAATATCCTGATTTTAAATCAAAATTTGAAAATATAAGAGCTTGAAATAATCTGTCAAGCAAGTCCTTTTTATTTGGGATCGGATGTCTAATCCATTTTAAAACTTTATTTAAAGGTTTATAATTTATTACAAGGCGAGGGACTCCTCTTTCTTGTTTCGAGTGTTTATTAACATAAAAAGCTGTACAAGACCAAGGAGACTTCGAAGGCTTTATAAGACCTTTGTCTAATAAAGAGGTTATTTCCTTTTTGCAAAGTTCTATATACTCAACATTCATTTGACATGGTCGTGTGTAACACCCTAAAAACAGGGCCAATTTAAAACTTAAAAATTGCCACAAGTTATGATCATAAAACTTCAAACTTCTATAACCTGAGGATCAAATGTAAAGGTTTTATATACAATACATCTAATTCAAATAACCTATTAATCTAATCATACATCATAATCAGATTAATTAAGTTATTTAATCCTTTGTCCCAAAAGCGTCCAAATTAACTAGATCCTCCGTTATCTCTAAGTTTGAGTCTTTCCAAAAATCCTCATCACACTTTCTCGCTTACTTCCCGGAGCTTGTACCTGGTAAGAAAATTCAACTTGAAACATTAGGCTTTCGCCTAGTGAGAATATTCAAATCAAATTAAAGTTAAACAATTAAAATCTCAACAGATACATCAAACCTGTTCTCGCTCATCTTACCGTACAATAACTCCTTTCAATACTGGGAATCTACCCCACTCCCATACTTATGACTAATTCGCCTAGCCATAACCCCACTACCAAGAGTCTACTATAAATCATCCCAGATTCAAAGTCAAAACTCTTATCTAAGAAATTAGAAGTCAAAACCTGCCTATTTCTTATTCCTCTTTTCATAATTGGGAAATCTTTTATCTTCCCTGTAACAATGGAAATCTCCGATCTTCCATTTGAAATAGGAATTACAAATCAAAATCTGCCTATTCCACATTTCATATTTTCCTCACCTCAGAATCAATGGTCCCAATGGGATTATTATATCGCGATAGACAACCGGGACCCCCGATGATTCAAGGTACACTCAATTACTAAAAATTACATCCCTTTGGTCAATGGCTAGTAAGCGGTTCCCATTATACCGTACTAAGGTGCCCCCGATGACCGGATGCCTACTTTTAGCAATTACAACATAATACATAAGTATTATAACTCTTATCAGTGTATATGCGTACACACAATGTAATACATCTCAATATATATTTTACATATACATTTATAAAGAATCTCAAAATTCTAACACCTCGACTTCTTAACTATCCCCTCTTGCCTTTTAGCACGGGGATCAACATAACATAACTTTTAATTATCTACTCGGACTCATTACTGATTAAGACGAGTCCTTTATTTATCATGTTTAGACATACATATTACATATCTATTTCAATATTAATTGCCGAACTTTAAAGAGAGTTAAATAAACTCACCTGGTATGATGTCACTCTTCTTTTAATTCTTTTAAAAACGTAAGGACCTCTGTCTTCACCACCACAGTTTACTGTAATACCCAATATACAAATATACAGATATTAATTTACAGAACAAGACTCTCTAAAACTAAGAATCCTTAATATCTGAAATCTTCGTCTCAAGTCGCAACCAACTAATAATAAAGTCTCTAGTCGCAATGCATAAAGCCAAGTCGCAACCAACTACTGAGACTCCAACACCAAATCGCAACCCACTATTGCGATTCCAAACCCAAGTCGCAACCTTCTATTGCGATTTCGACACCAAGTCGCAATCAACTGTTGCGACTCCAATGCAAAGTCGCAACCTTCTATTGCGACTTCAACACCAAGTCGCAACCGTCTATTGCGACTTCAACACCAAGTCGCAACCGTCTATTGCGACTTGCTTGAATGTCGCAATGCACTACTGCGACTTGCTTGAATGTCGCAACCCTCTGCAATTTATCTAAAACCCAGATTTATACTTTTCAGATATGTTTGTTTCTGTAAACATGCAGATACGTTTAATACCTCTAACATAACATATCTATAAACTCAGATTTACCATAATCATCCAAAACCCATTTTCTAAATCATATATACTTTTTAACTAAAAGATAGAGGATTATGGAGATGTTTACCTTTGAATGATTCTTGCCTCCAAACTGAATTAAAACTGATTTCCTTCTGAATTCCTTCTTCTTTTCTTGTTAAACTTTCTCTCGCTCTCTAAATCTCTCTCTCGCTTTTCTCCTTTCTTTTGCCGTAAACACCCACCAAACAAAAGATACCAAAAATAAAACATATGAGGTGTCCCAAATTTGGTATATTTCTTCTCCAAAAATCGGTGGAGGTGACACCTCACACACCTTTTTTCTCAAACCATCCTCCAACTAACAACATTTGACATATTTAGTCCCTTCACTTATAAATTCAATTCAAAGTTTACCCCTTAAGTTATAATTTCAATAAAATATATAACGTACCTTTACTCGGGGTCAAACTCTCAATTTAATTTATCAAATAATTGATCACAACCTATTAAATAATTATACCCAAATTATTTAATAAACTCAAGGATAAACTTTTACAAAAATTGGGATGTTACAATACTCCCCAACTTGAAAAATGATTTCGTCCTCGAAATCGAAGCTAGATAAACAAATGAGGATATCTAACCTTATATCCTCTTTCAGTTCTAAAATCATACCACATTCTTAGATTGTAACTTCTCAATAGTTCTCTAAAATCGCTCCCAGTTTCTCCACACAATAACTCTTTACATCCATTAATACCGCAGTAAATGAAATCACATCTTACCATCATAAAGTATGTCATATATTCCATTCAATTTCTAGTCTTAAATACTTAATCACTGAAAGAAGTCCAGAAAGAACAAGGATTCATCTTTTCATATTTTCTGAACCTTACCTCTTTCATCATTACCCACTCCCCAATCTTAGATTTACAAACCTCCTTAGAGTAATTGTTTATCATTTAAATCTTTATCCGACTATTGCTTAGTCTACCATACCGTTATCATTTCCTTTATGCCTACACAAAACATCCACTACACACAGCTGCAGTCCAAAATACGGTCTCTCTATAATCATCAGTCAAGACCTTTAGTCCAGTCCTCGTACACCAAGAACTGTCACAAGTTTCTATTTTCCAACATGGTCGACGCATTCAATTCATTTCCTTTATACATACAAAGGAACTCACATTCCTTAAAAAAATTGCATCTACTACACCACATTTTGACTAACACACCCATCATCTTCCTTAAACTTCCAATGATTCAAAAACGTAAACTTACTTAGAAACTCATACAACCAAAATTACATTGGATAAACACCCACTACCACTCTGACATTCTATTCCGATATTAGTCATATCACCACGCCATCTTACAAACCACATGCTCCAACAACTTTATTGACAAAAATTATACTCTTCATCTGGAATCCCGAAAAGACTTCCATCGGATGCTTCCTCTTTCTAACTTCACATTACATAATAGTTGACATAATTATCTTGGCATTTGATGCTACTACCCGTTCGTACATTCTCCACCCATAACATCTCACAGCAGACCAGGTCTCTCATGACAATTCGTACATAATTCAATCTTACTTTCATGTTCTCCCGCATGATCAACTGAGTCTATTTCACTATAGTATTTCTCCCCAACTTTAGTTGAACCACAACTCCCGAGTTTCTAATTAATTTAAACTTACTCGTTTCTTGCTAGCTTTTTGTGATTCCAAACCAATACATAGACAAGGCACAATCCTTCACTATTCTAATACCCCTACAATGTAGTCCTTCAATTTTAAAAATTTCTGATTCAGGACTTAACATTCATACATGTCCTCAAAAGGATAACCAATGCATTTACGTCATGTAAACTTCAATTATAATACCGTTAATGCAATTTCAACCCCAAGCCTACGTCGAGCTTATCAAATCGGGTCAATGCTCTTAAGACTCAACTGAGTCCAAAACCGAGCCATCTGCTCGAAGGATCTAATGATCATTTATCAATATCAACTCACGCAATATAATTACATCTAACTCACATTATGCAACACACGCTCCGAGGCGTGATAATCGTACAACCCCTTCATTGCTTCTTTCCCAATGAAGTCAATTCATATATGCATCTGAATGTACATGTATATGCAACTCTTTATATACTCCACAATGTATATGATTCGCCAAGGTTCATTAGTTCCAAAGGTACTAGGAACACGTAAATCATCAAACAGTCTTCACACCTAAGACGACACTTGTTCACATAAAATGCAGTTAAGCATATAACACATCCAAGACTCTATCTCGAGTCACTAAAACTTACAAACATTCAAAGACTCATTTGAATATAAATCAAGCCTTTAAGGCCAAAATAAACGTTTGGTTAAACATGTGTCACTCACACGGTTGCGTAAACCAAACCAAAAAAAAACATTGTTACTCAAAATCTTTACCTTTTTAATCCCTTAATTGGCCGTTGGCCTCCAAATAAAGGTTTACCACTCTCAAAACATTCACAATAAACATTAAAGCGTGCTTTGACTACATAGCTTTCACTTATGCAACAATTAATCAAAACTTCTTTCATTAGTGATTTATTCGTCAATCATTCAAAATTCCCCAAGTGTGTCGCACACAATAATATACACTTTGCGCATACTCTCTGCATAACATCATACCAGTATCGCTCACGGTTTTTTTCCTGCCCGCACAGGCATACGCGGGACGCACCCAGACCGCACCCAGTGACATGCAAAAGGCCTCATTCACCTCACACAACTGTCGACTTCAAAGTCAATAGTTGTCATGACGATACTTCCTTAACCCATTTTTAAAAAGGGTCCCTAACTGAACCTATTTCTTCCTCCGGACACAACCATCCCTCGGCAACTGTATTTCTAGTCACCGAACAAGGGTATAGACCCTCATACAACCAACACTAAAGTCCACTTTCGACTCTCCCACTATTCACTTCTCATCTTGAACATAATTTCCAAAACTACAAACCTTCTCCCATGCTTTATTCAACACCTCTCCATTCTTGGAGTCCTTTCTTAGCTTATAGTGTAATACTCTATGACCTAGCGAGATCATAGCCTTCATGCATGACAACTTGACACATAAATCATTTCGCACAATTTCTCATTTAAATAACAACACTTTGAACAACTTGGGCATACATGACCCCAACATTTTCATAACTCCAATGTACTGCACAACGATCTCGAGAATCGTTTGCATACTAAATTTCCGTAAAACTTAATCCTTTTTCAACCAAAACGATGTTGTTACGACAATAATGTATTGAATGAAAATCTTTTCATACGCCAAAAGTTTTAAAGAAATTATCAACACAGAGTAAATTAGTTGATTCTCACATGACATCATCAAGTCAATACTCTTGTTGGTTATAAAAGTTTTGCTAGCCAATGTTTTCTTGGCCTTTTTCTACAATTTAACTTTTCATGTAAAATATGAAGTATTTTGCATTTTACTAGACTCCAAAATTTCGTTGTGCAGCGTAAATGAAATTGCCTTTTCTTTAAATACACTCTTGCACATGATGACTCAATCTCAACTAAAATTGCTACTTATGTGTTTATTTTGAAATCAAGAAAACTTATGTAACATATTCTGGAACACCATGCATAAAACTCTACTTGCAATTGAAGGCTACTTACTCAAACAAGGTCAATTGTTTTACTCAGTCAACTTATCATTGACACTCTACTTCCGACCAGTGGTCGTCCTCTCGGCCTTATAATACTTGCTATACATGCATTCCACGGCCCACTTACTCAACCATGTCATACTATTTCCGTCAATCATCTCACATTCTATCTCTACACATTTCAATCCACCTATTAAAGGTTGTATCGACGAACTTTCATGAGTCTCGCCAATTCCAGGTTGTCTTTTCAAACTCTAATCATTTACCGATCTGTCCTCCAAAGAACTGAAGGATCTTAGTGATGTATTCACCATCATTCTGCTATAACAAAAAAAGGATAACCATATGGAATGGTTACACAATTCTAGACATACAAAACGTACTTTACCGATCATTAGTCACTGTAACAATTTAGAAATAAGCATGCTCGCGTAACAATATATTCATAATAACAGTAGCTAATTGGAATTATGAACATATTAGACATGAAAATCCTCATTACCATTGTCACAGTACTAATTTCACGTATTTCCGTCAACCCTAAGACTATCCCGTCTTAACACTTCTACCCAAATCTCACAAGTCATAACTTAATTCATCACAGCTTAAGTCTAAGTATCTCCTCAGCATACTTAGTTCACTTAAACTAATGCTCTGATACCATATTGTAACACCCTAAAAACAGGGCCAATTTAAAACTTAAAAATTGCCACAAGTTATGATCATAAAACTTCAAACTTCTATAACCTGAGAATCAAATGTAAAGGTTTTATATACAATACATCTAATTCAAATAACCTATTAATCTAATCATACATCATAATCAGATTAATTAAGTTATTTAATCCTTTGTCCCAAAAGCGTCCAAATTAACTAGATCCTCCATTATCTCTAAGTTCGAGTCTTTCCAAAAATCCTCATCACACTTTCCCGCTTACTTCCCGGAGCTTGTACCTGGTAAGAAAATTCAACTTGAAACATTAGGCTTTCGCCTAGTGAGAATATTCAAATCAAATTAAAGTTAAACAATTAAAATCTCAAAAGATACATCAAACATGTTATCGCTCATCTTACCGTACAATAACTCCTTTCAATACTGGGAATCTACCCCACTCCTATACTTATGACTAATTCGTCTAGCCATAACCCCACCACCAAGAGTCTACTATAAATCATCCCAGATTCAAAGTCAAAACTCTTATCTAAGAAATTACAAGTCAAAACCTGCCTATTTCTTATTCCTCTTTTCATAATTGGGAAATCTCTGATCTTCCCTTTAACAATGGAAATCTCCGATCTTCCATTTGAAATAGGAATTACAAATCAAAATCTGCCTATTCCATATTTCATATTTTCCTCACCTCAGAATCAATGGTCCCAATGGGATTATTATATCGCGATAGACAACCGGGACCCCCGATGATTCAAGGTACACTCAATTACTAAAAATTACATCCCTTTGGTCAATGGCTAGTAAGCGGTTCCCATTATACCGTACTAAGGTGCCCCCGATGACCGGATGCCTACTTTTAGCAATTACAACATAATACATAAGTATTATAACTCTTATCAGTGTATATGCGTACACACAATGTAATACATCTCAATATATATTTTACATATACATTTATAAAGAATCTCAAAATTCTAACACCTCGACTTCTTAACTATCCCCTCTTGCCTTTTAGCACGGGGATCAACATAACATAACTTTTAATTATCTATTCGGACTCATTACTGATTAAGACGAGTCCTTTATTTATCATGTTTAGACATACATATTACATATCTATTTCAATATTAATTGCCGAACTTTAAAGAGAGTTAAATAAACTCACCTGGTATGATGTCACTCTTCTTTTAATTCTTTTAAAAACGTAAGGACCTCTGTCTTCACCACCACAGTTTACTGTAATACCCAATATACAAATATACTGATATTAATTTACAGAACAAGACTCTCTAAAACTAAGAATCCTTAATATCTGAAATCTTCGTCTCAAGTCGCAACCAACTAATAATAAAGTCTATAGTCGCAATGCATAAAGCCAAGTCGCAACCAACTACTGCGACTCCAACACCAAATCGCAACCCACTATTGCGATTCCAAACGATTTCGACACCAAGTCGCAATCAACTGTTGCGACTCCAATGCAAAGTCGCAACCTTCTATTGCGACTTCAACACCAAGTCGCAACCGTCTATTGCGACTTCAACACCAAGTCGTAACCGTCTATTGCGACTTGCTTGAATGCGCAATGCACTACTGCGACTTGCTTGAATGTCGCAACCCTCTGCAATTTATCTAAAACCCAGATTTATACTTTTCAGCTATGTTTGTTTCTGTAAACATGCAGATACGTTTAATACCTCTAACATAACATATCTATAAACTCATATTTACCATAATCATCCAAAACCCATTTTCTAAATCATATATACTTTTTAACTAAAAGATAGAGGATTATGGAGATGTTTACCTTTGAATGATTCTTGCCTCCAAACTGATTTCCTTCTGAATTCCTTCTTCTTTTCTTGTTAAACTTTCTCTCGCTCTCTAAATCTCTCTCTCGCTTTTCTCCTTTCTTTTGCCGTAAACACCCACCAAACAAAAGATACCAAAAATAAAACATATGAGGTGTCCCAAATTTGGTATATTTCTTCTCCAAAAATTGGTGGAGGTGACACCTCACACACCTTTTTCTCAAACCATCCTCCAACTAACAACATTTGACATATTTAGTTCCTTCACTTATAAATTCAATTCAAAGTTTACCCCTTAAGTTATAATTTCAATAAAATATATAACGTACCCTTACTCGGGGTCAAACTCTCAATTTAATTTATCAAATAATTGATCACAACCTATTAAATAATTATACCCAAATTATTTAATAAACTCAAGCATAAACTTTTACAAAAATTGGGATGTTACATCGTGCCTTAGTTGGGATATTATTTTCTAAAAATTCCTCTTCATAAGACAGGGAGACCATATGCTTTTTTCTATCCCAAAAAGCATTTGGATGATCGTTACAAATTTCTAATGAAAATTGGTTATTAATATAATTAATTTTTCTCTGTAACTTAGGATTTGAAAGCCTTTCCTCAATGGTTAACAAGTTTATTTCTTGTTTTAAAAAACATAATTGCAATTTTTTTCTATTAATTCTTTCCTGTAATTCATTTAAAAATTTCTCAACATGTTTGTTTATAAAATCAAACCTTAACTGATTTCCTTTAAAAAATCCTGTTAAACCCTTTTCATCAATTTGGGTTATAGGATAAATATCATAAATAAAAGGAAGACCAAGAATAAACTGGCTAGAAATATCCTTAGCTAAAAGAAAGCTTGTAGGAATACAATTTTTATTTTTACAAATATATGCTTTAGGAAGCTTATATTTGATGTTAAGAGATCCTCCTCCAACATGTGAAAGGGAATGAGAAGTTTTTTGAAAACATCTGGTAGGGATTAAGCCCTCTTGAATGACATTTAAATCAGCTCCACTATCTATCATTGCAATAAAATCCCTTTGAAAAGTCCCTTCTATAAGGAGGGTAATTTTTGTGTACCATTTTTGAGAGATAACCCTATTTAGATTATTTAAATGATCACTATCTGAATCTTGGGTTTTTTCCAAGATCTGTTCAGATGTCGAAGCTTTATTCTTGTCATCTTTAAGATTTGAATAAATAATATCAATATTTTGATGAAGAATGATATTATCATTTTTAAGAAATTTGATTTCTGTTTTAAGATTATCAATCTCTTTTGTCAAGTCCTTTAAGGAAACAGTATGATTAACGGAATGTTTTTCAGCCAAAAGCCAAAATTTGAAGGTTTGTCTTGGAGGAAGAATCATGAGTAGGTTCTTCAAGACTATTAATGATTTCCGCACAAATCATGGGGTCTTTTATCTTTCTTAAGATTTTTAAAACATTGTCATTTGACAAAACATTTATATTTATGTCTTGAAACTGGGAAGCTAGTTTATAAAACTCACCTCTCTCTTGGAATCTAGGACCAAAATTAGAAGTAAGATTATTAATCTTTTCTTCTTGACCTTTTTTCTTTTCACAAGGGTAACCGGAAGAGCAAGCATTACAATCCGGGGATGAAAAGTTTGACATGAGGTCATCAAGATTTTGGTTTGAATCTTCAGACGATATTTCATAAGAACTTTCATCTGATAAAATTTTTTCGTCATCAGAACTAGAATCTGAAAGAAGGAAATTTTTTGATAAAGAATCCTTCATTGTTTGATCAATATCAAGGCTATTAATTTTTTTTTGTCCAGCAACTTGAGGCATAATGGCCTATTTTTCCACATTTATGACAAACTATTGAATTCATATTTTTCTTTGAAAAACGCTTTATGTCTTTTTTATCATGATCTTTTCAATATTTTTTCTTCTTTTTCAAAGGTTTTTCCTTTTTGAAAAGCGGTTTGAATAATCTTTTTGATTTTGATGATTATTCTGTGAAAATCTCTTTTTCTTTTTCTGGAAAGGAGTATCCATTCCGAATTGATCGGAAAAATCTCCTAACTGTCTTTTTTCAAGAGACTGTTGGATTTTGATTTGATTTTTAAGGGCTAACTCATTGCATAGAGAAAGTCCTTCAGAGATGCAAACATTTATAAGCATGCCATAAGTGTAAGAACTATAATCTACCATGATATCATTTCTTCTAAGCATCTTTTTGACTCTTTCAACAAAAAGATTTGGCAAGCCTTCAATAAATTTGGCTTTCCAATAAACGTTATTACAATCTTTAATCTCAAAAATTCGAGAAAGAAAGTTTCTTTATACGAGCGAAATCTGGTTAAAGTTTTACATCTTAAATTCATTAAAAGAGTTCTAATAGTCTCGCTATTATCAGAGAATCATCCTGTAAAATGCTCTATAAGAGTCATAATAAGGGGATAAACATCATGATCAGTGGTATTATTTGTATTAGGCTCAGTTTTGACTGAGTCAAGAATTTCATTTTTTTGTCTGGGGTAAGATAATTATCCCACAAACCCTTTAATTGACCCGTAAAACCTGCTATTAGCATTTTTGCAATATTTCCAGAATTTTTGCAAACAGTACAATACATCATCATACGATGAGCCATATTATAAATATGTTTACTTGTAAAACCATCAAGATTTCACTCATAAATGCATTTTCCGCTATAACTGTTTGTGTTAATAAACTTCTGTTCTTCGTTAAGAACATCCATAGGTATAGGACGATGATAATAATATTTATTTGAAATAGGTCTATCAACCCATTTCATTTTGTTTATAGTATCCTTAGGTGGTTCATTATCAGAAGATTCCTCTGTATTAGAAAATATAGGTTTATCTAAAGTAGAAATAGTGGATTTTGAAATAGAAAGATTTTTAAACTTTTCTTCTAACATTTTTTCAATATCAGAAGTTGAATTTTTAAACTTAAAATTTTTAATTTCTGGGGGAGGCTGAATAGAAGGTGAAGTAAAAATTATATCTCCTTTAGATTTAACCTCGGGATTTTTTTTCTTCATCCTTAATATCTTGGAGAATAGAAATTTTTTCTAAATTTTTTTCCATACTTTCTTGTAGAGAATCTAATCTTTCTCCTAAAATAATAAGATAAAGATTTGTATAATTTTGCTTTTCTAAAAGCTCATTTATGTGATTAATTGTCACATTTAAAACTTTTTCATCTATAAGTTTGGAAAAAGCAGAATAAGTTATATAAACATTATTTTTTCTATAGAAAAAGTAGCTTGTGGGGGATAAACAGAAGTCTGAATTCTTTGAATTCCTCCTCCTTCCCTTCCAAGCATCTTGAAATTTCTTATAATATAGAGTAAATTACGGATTTGGTTTCTTAACTTCAAATATTACATAAAAAACCTCCAGGTATGCCGATTCTTATGGATTTGGCCCTTCATACTAACGACATCACATCGTGCTCTAGTTAGGTTTTTGTAAACTAATGGGTTTGTGATTTTTGTAAAACCAGAATATGTTGTCTTCAATTGTAATAACCCGAAAATTTAAAGTTTGGCAAAAGTTTAAGTTCAAGAATGATTTTGATAAGTTACTTATTTTTGGAGGACCAAATAAGTAAATTTGGTATTATGTTAAAAGCTGTTGACACCTCATGGTTTTTCATTTGGTGACTCATTTGATTTCCTTGGAATTCTTTCTTTCCTGCCGACTTCACTATCTTTTCTTGATCATTCCTTATCTTTCTTAATTTCTTTACATCGATAGGTTTGAGTATTTTTAGAGTTTTATGGAGAGAATGATGGTGCAGAAAGATTAGAAAAAAAGAGAACTCTTGAAGAGGCTTGGTTATGGAGTTCGTTCGTGAGGTGTTTGATTTGAACAATTTTAGCCATTAAAACTCAGAGTGAAATATTTGGACCCGATGTGAGTTTTTTTAACCATTTACGAACTGAAATGCATTTATCTATAAATGTTTATCATTTAATTGTTGTATCTTATTGATACGGTTGGTTTACGATGGATAATTGTGTTTACGATATTTTTTATATGTGATTTATAATAGTCACATGTAATGTAATTATTGATTTGTGGGTTTAAGTGACTTACACAACAGAAGCTCGTGTGCGTGTGAAACTGTAATGGTCCATGCAGGGGGTTATATATCTATGTTTTTGGCCCACGTACGAATATGTTTCTTGTGGTGAGCCACTGCCGATATTGATTGCGGTCTTATTGAAGTGCGCGTGTTTATGCTAGCGATTAAGTTTCGTGTAGTGAGCCATCGTTGATATTGACTTCGCGCGGTCTTATCTAGGTGTGTGTTATTTTGAATAGCGACTGTTGTGTTTAGTTGCCTTGGGAGGGATGTAGTGTTTAGTTGCCTACAGAGTGATTATCTGATTTAAATGTTTTCAGGTTAAATGATTTTACTATACTGTTTACTGACAGAGATTTTTCACTAGACTTTTGGTCTAACCATCGCTTTTAAAATTAATGCATTTCAGGAGAATTTTATATTGGGATTGCTAGTGTGGGAAAAGGTGGTTGATAGTGGATTCAATTACTAGTTCGCTAATTTTGATCAGGTTGTTTAGAGTTTGTTATCAGTTTGGGTGAAGATATATCGGTAAAGATCCGAATCTACGATTATAATTTATTTTTACGGTTAGAAATATTCTTTCCGCCGTTGTACTTGAGGTGATTCTGGGAAGATTGTATTACTCGACCTTTTAGGATATTTATTGAATGGTTTCCTATTTTGTAGTCGATTTATGGTTTTTGAGGTGATTATTTGGAAATCGGTATGTTGTCTCTAATCCATCGATTGGTCCCAACAGAAAATAAAGTTGAACGTTGAAGATGATGACAATCGTTGCTCGAGTTCTATCCATTTGTTCTATTTTTTGATCTAACACAAAGATGATGATAATGGACATCGATTTAGGGTTTTGCTTTTATTTTGATTTCTTCTTCAAAAATGGGTTTGTGGTACGTTAGGATTTTTTTGGCATTGATTGCATACCACTAACATCTTATCAATATGGAATCGGATTTTTATTCAAAATTTGAAGAACTTCTTTTCCATTTGTATTTTATTATTACGTGGTGGTGGTGATGATGAATAGATTTGCAGGAAGAGAGTAAGAACGATGACCACATTTGAGAGCTTAGCAGATCGAAGAAGAAAATGGTGTATTTGTTAACATCAATAAAGAAGTAATCTTGTGTGGCTATTGTAGTCTTTTCAAAGAAAAATGGAAGTAAGGGAATTTAATTACTTTGCTATAGCCATGGAATGAACAAATATGTGATGGTGGAATCTATAGAATTTCAAGGAATTCAGTTCCTAGCTTTCAAAAGTTAAACTAGACAAAAGAGTGGAATTTGGTCAGCGTAATTGACCATTCCAATTCCTTCCGGTCCTTAAGAATCCCATGAACCAAACGCCCTCTAATGGGTTTGAGATGGTGGCCTTTCATTTTCAAAACCATTTTTTTTCTCAAGTTGGTACCTTGTGTTGTTGATCTTGTAAACTGTTTGGTTTCTCTATGAAGGATTTTAGCACTGTTTGAGATGAGATGTGGTGATACACTCTGGTAATACGTTCATATGCTTTCAGAAATTTGTGTTGATTACTATAGAACATGACTGATTGAAGTAATGTTATACAACCTAGGATGATTGTTTGTGACTTATAATCCATTTTATTCTAGAATTAAAAAGATGAGGTGGGGGGGGGGGGGGGAGATATAAATTTTGAAAACGTGTACTAGGGGAAATTTATGAGATGTTTACTCGGTAAGTGTTTACCAACAAGCAATGTCACATTCACTTACCTTATCATGTAACATTCTTGGTCACCAAAATGGATCATTGGTAAGCGTCTTAAACTTGGTAAGCATTTACCAGGTAAGACTCATCAACTTCACTTAAGTGTTTCGTAACGACCCCTTAGTTCTCGATAACTCGCTCAACTATTTGTGTGTCTTGTCGTATTACCATACATGAACTTTTTTTTCCCGTAAACTACCTATTCTCTTTTCGATCTAAATTTCAAGTAGACAAACATATCATTGAGATTCACTGACAAGTGAAGATGGAATTTCAATTGTTTTGTTTGTGTTGCATACTTGGAAGTTTCTTGAATTATCGTATGTAGTGGCAGAACAAGTGTTCACCAAAATACTCACGGGAGAAATAAGAAAAATTTGTTACATTCAATAATAATTTTTTAGTTAATCATTAAGGTTTAATCTTAACCAACTACCAAATAGAGTCCATTTTTTACAAACCAAAAATTTGTACAGATTTATAAAACAAATTTATATCTTGTTGCATATATGAAATAACACGTATGAAAATGCAGTGTTTATTCAGTGTTGTTTCATACGTTCAAGACTATTTTTTTCCACAAACAAAATGTATCTATTGCAAGTAAAAATACAGAGCACTTAGAGTTGAAGAGTTACAATGCATCCAACTGTAGTTTTGTTCATTGTTAAGGTTAGCATCCAAATTTCTTATTTTGAAAACACTTGGAGTTGAAGAGTTGTTTCTGTTACTAATCCATCTAATTCTTGAAAGATCACTTAGGTTTTTTCAAAAGCATTGATATGTTTTATTCCTAACAAATTATACATTTTGGTGAAGGCACGCTTTTGCTGAAGGCACCCTTTTTCTTAAAATGACATATATCAGGTCATTCTAACGGTGGGACTCCTCGGGTTTGAGCGGAGAGTCAAGTAGCAGGTAAAGGCACACTTTTGGTGAAGAATAACTTAACGTGTGGTTGTAAACATGATTCTTTTGAGAAGAGATAGTGACATTCGTCCTTAATCTAAACTTAGACTAGTTTAAATTAGTAGGTTATTAAATTTCTCTTGTATTTTTGTATTGTAAACCGCCATACTATTTCCTCGTTTTGGGTGATTATTTTATTGAAACCTTTACCGTCATTTTATTCAGTTTAAACTGACCCTTCATAGCACGAGGTTAAATCTTAGGGAAGCTTTAATAGAAATAACACTCGACAGTGTGCATCAAATATTAGGAGCCCCTATTGGAGGATTGGATTTGAATTCACTGCATTGTGCACAAGAAGAAGACGACATTACTAGGAAATGGAGACAACAATATGAAAATATGAAGGTTCGACCAATGGAAAGCATGAAAAAGATCAAGAACTAACATATTAATGATTTCACTTTCAACATCAACTTCATAACATTGTTTGTGAATACAATGACAGATTGTGTAACAATCGGGTTTCCGATGGCTAATATGGAAGTTTAGTGTCTTTTGTCTAAAGAATGAAAGTATACTTGGAGGGCCAAAATGGAAATTGGAGAAAGGGTATTTAAAGGCACAATTCCCTAGGGTTAGCTGATTTTCATTCTTCTTGGAGGTGTTTGGCGGCTTTAGAAGAAAAGGGGAAAAAGAAAAGAGTTTTTGTGAAAGAAACCAAGGAAGAGAAGAAATCAGTAAGGTAACTCTTATTCCTTGTTTATTTAGTGTTCCTTTCTTAATTGGTTTGGATTCTTATGCCTGAAATCAGTGATTCAATCAGTTTTGCAATCACATTTCCTTAAGAGTGGGTTTTGAGGGTTTTGTCTTTGTAATCCGATTTAAGGGATAAAAAGTGGATTAAGTGGATGTTTAGGTTTGGTGAATGAACCCTTAGGTTTGTCTAATCGAATTAATGGCAGAAAATGGGTTTAATGATCACTTTTAGATTATCGTTTTTGAACAGCCGTGGTTTCCGGACACTAGAAGTTCTTGTTATTTCAGTAGTTTCCGGATGGTTTGCGAGTGTCCGGGTAGAACTCTCATGAGAGTTTCCGGATGTGTGTTCTTCCGGATAAAGGGGGTTACCGGATGTTAGTACCCGGTAAAGGGTGTGTCCGGAAAGTCCTGGTATCCGGACAGTTCGGGTATCCGGGAAGTTGGGGTATCCGGACAGTTCGGATATCCGGGCAGTTGGGGTATCCGGAAAGTGTTAGTGTCTGGAGTGTGTCAACTGTGCAGTAGGGTCAGACCGTCTGAACTGATATGAATCTAATGCCCTTAGGTGTTCGATTGGTTTAGCTTGGAGGTATTTAAGAAGTGCGTTCTACGTTAACCAAAGGTGAGTTCCCTAAACCCTTTTTACGACGTAAAATGTTAAATGGTTCTTTTACTGATTATGATTTTTATAACAAGCATGAAATGTTTACGAACTGATATGCATGCCCCTCATGAACGTACTTATTTTTATCTAAAAGAATGTTTGGTATGATGAAATGAAAATCATGATTTATAAAGATTCTAATGCTGTTATGAAACGTATGCTATGTGGTGTCGGTCTGTAGTGTGGGATCAGAGAGCCTCGGGATTCGATGATCCCTTGGATGTGTATGACAAGCCGGTAGGTTGGAATTCGTTTCCCTCCTAGGCGGGTAGAGGGGAGTCTGCTTGGGCCCCGATACGAGGCGAAATGGGAGTCTGCCTGGGCCCCGATCGCGGATGGTTATGTGATCCATCACACAGTGCAGTACCATATGTGATGATTTATGATGCATTTTAACAAAACGATTTCATATTGTTTATACATGTTGTTTTACGGAGGGAATTCACTAGACCTTTTGGTCTAACCCTAGCTTTCAAAACTAAACCATTTTCAGGTAAGCGAGCTGCAGGTTCTTCTAGTAGGAACTAGGAGAGGACACAAGAATGCTTTGGAGATTAGAGCGACTCCAAATTTTTGATTATCACCTATAGATAGAGCTCTCGGTTGTGGAATAGAGACTTCCGCTGTCAATTTTGTTTAGCATACTTTAATGATGATGTAAAGACAAGTTTATTATGTATTTCGAATGCTTATTCTAGGATATTGCATGATTATGTTTTTGGGACGTTACAAATGGTATCCGAGCCTTAGTTTAAGGGATTTAGGTGACCAATCGGGCCTAAACTTAAACTGTAAGATGAGGAACACAGTCGAGACATAGGATTGCCTCTAGGAACGATCACTATAAATGCGCTTAGGAATAAGGTGCCAAGGACAAACGTGTAAGGTAAGTTTGGGATTATACCTGGCCAGTGTAATTACGAACTTACAGGTACGTGTGCGTGCTTACAATACCTTACTTATAGAAAATTTGTTGTGTCATATCTAGCAAAGGTTAATTGTTGTTTTCTTTCAGTATTAGCGAAATGGCTGGGAGAACTTTGAGGAGTAGGTCAGCACCTGCAGTGCCGAGGAATCAGGAGGATGAGGTCCTAGAGAATGGACCGGTGGAACCTGCAAGGGCGACTGTTACCCGCGGAAGGGGAAGGGGTAGGGGTCGTGGAAGGGGTCGGGGAAGAACGCCCCGCCGTGCCGCCACTCAGGTGGCCGGGGATGGGGGACATCCGACCCGAAGAACCACTCGTGTAACTAGAAGGGCGAGGAGTGTGGAAATCCCCGTCCATCAAGAAAGCTCTAATCAGGAGAGTTCAGCTTCTGTAAGAAGGGTGAATCCGACAAGGGGACGTGGTCGAGGCCGTGGATCTGCATTTGTCACTCGAGAGAACCTAGCTGCTGAGCTGGGTAAGATTCAAGAGACTTTGCAAGCTCTCCTCACTAAGCAGAATGAGTCAACCTCGGGAAGCAAAGAGGCGAGCGAGAACAAAGAAAGTGTGGAGTTGTCAAGCCCACTAGAGACTGGTACCGAGAATCACTCGAAATCAATCTCGTTGGTGGTGAATGAGTCAGCAGTTAAAGGGTGTAGTTACAAGGCCTTTGCCTCATGCAAGCCCCCTACTTTCAAGGGCGAGTGTGACCCGGTTTTGGCAATGAAATGGGTGAAGGAGATGGAACTGGTATTTGATACTTACAAGTGTGGCGATGGGGATAGGGTGATGTTTGCCCTGTCCATGTTGAAATCTGATGCAGTTTACTGGTGGGATGCTGAAACTGGGGGAAAGGGTTCGGCAATGGCTAAAGGGATGATGTGGGAAACGTTTGTAGACAGGTTTAAAGCTCAGTTCTGTCCGCTCGCGGCAGTAAAAAGGTTGGAAGAAGAGTTTATGGGTTTGGAACAGGGTGGAATGACGGTACGGGAGTATACTTCTAAGTTTATTGAGAAATCTCGTTTCGCTGATTTGTATGTGCCAACCGAGAACGACGGGTGGAACGCTTCATCCACGGGTTGCAAAGTAGCATCCGAGAACTGGTTCTGACCAGAAACCCCACTACCTTTCAGGCGACTATCAATACGGCCGAGCTGGTTGAAAAGGAAAAGAATCGCCAGACTTCTGAGAAGGGCGGTGAGAAACGCAAGTGGGACGGACCGGGGAGTGACTCAAGGAAAGGGAAGGTGTTTCGACCAGAAACTCGTGCTAGTAAAGATTCCGCTGGTAAACCGTGTAGTAAGTGTAACAAGACGCATCGGGGAGAATGCATGGCAGGTTCCAATTCGTGTTACCGGTGTGGATTGCCCGATCACGTGTCAAGGGACTGTCCCAAAGGGAAATCATGTTTCCAATGTGGAGCTACTGGTCACACGCGGTATGACTGTCCACAGTTGAAAAAGGGTGGATCGGCTTAGTTTGGGGATCGTCAGGGAGGAAAAGGCAATGATAAGGGAGCAGAACCGGCGCGTCCGAAGGGACGTGCGTTCCGCATGACTGCGGAAGAAGCGGAGGAAGTTCCAGATGTTGTGTCAGGTACGTTTCTAGTGAACTCTCTGTGTGCCAAGGTGCTATTTGATTCAGGAGCAAATCGCTCTTTTATATCGCATGCCTTTATGAAATGTTTGGGGGTGAGGCCTAGACGTTTGGGGAGTGCACTAGAGGTGGAAACTGCCAATGATAGCCTGGTGTACGTTAAGGAGGTGGTAGAGGAGTGTGTCATAGATATAGAAGGAAGGTTGGTGTCTATGAAATTATATCCCATGGCAATGGGAGAATTTGATGTGGTGTTGGGAATAGACTGGTTAGCCGCGAATGATGCGAATATCGTTTGCAACAAAAAGTTGGCCAGGATTCGGTTACCTGATGGGGATTCAGTAGTGATCTACGGGAATCGCCGTGATAGAAAGACTAGCCTTATCTCTATGATTAGGGCTAATAAGTGTTTGAGGAAGGGATGTCCTGGATTTTTGGCGTATGTGTTGGACGCCAAGAAGGAGAAGCGTGGGGTGGGTGATGTGCGTGTAGTAAGTGAGTACCCGGAAGTATTTCCGGATGACTTGACAAGTCTACCTCCGGATCGTCAGATCGAGTTCAGAATTGACTTGATGCATGGAGCTGCACCAATTGCCCGCGCACCTTATCGATTGGCGCCGTCCGAAATGAAATAAATGATGACTCAGTTGTAGGATTTGTTAGACAAGGGATTCGTTAGACCGAGTACGTCTCCGTGGGGAGAACATGTTATCTTCGTGAAAAAGAAGGACAGTACTATGCGTATGTGCATAGATTACCGGGAGCTCAACAAGGTCATGATCAAGAATAAGTACCCTATACCAAGAATCGACGACCTGTTCGATCAATTGCAAGGAGCAAATTACTTCTCCAAGAAAGACTTGAGGTCAGGTTATCACCAACTCAAGGTAAGGGAGGAGGATATGTCGAAGACCGCTTTCAGGACCAGGTATGGACATTACGAATTTTTGGTGATGCCGTTCGGGCTAACCAATGCCCCGACAGCATTCACGGACCTAATGAATAGGGTGTGTCAACCTTATTTGGACCAGTTCGTGATAGTGTTCATAGACGATATCCTAATATTTTCAAGGTCGGAAGAGGAGCACGAAAGCCACATTCGAACAATTCTCGAGCTACTAAAGCAAGAGAAGCTGTATGCGAAGTTTTCTAAATGCGAGTTTTGGCTAAGGGAGGTGCAGTTTCTCGAACACGTGGTGTCTGAGAAAGGGATCATGGTAGACCCGTCTAAGATCGAAGCCATCCGAGATTGGGAGCAGCCTAAGAACCCGTCAGAAGTTCGATGTTTCCTCGGACTGGCGGGGTACTACCGAAAGTTCATCAAGGACTTTTCGCGTATCGCCACGCTACTAACTTCCTTAACCAAGAGGAATGTCAAGTTCGCCTGGTTAGAGAAGCAAGAGGAAGCCTTTCAAAAGTTGAAGGATATGTTGAGCAGCGCTCCGGTGTTGTCGTTACCGGACGGTTCTGATGATTTTGTGGTGTTCAGTAACGCATCGAAGCTCGGCTTGGGTTGCGTACTCATGCAACGAGGGAAGGTGATCGCTTATGCCTCGCGGCAGCTAAAGGATCACGAGGTTCGATACCCCACTCATGATTTAGATTTGGCAGCAGTGGTTTTTGCTCTGAAGATTTGGCGACATTACCTTTATGGGACGAAGTGTCAGATCTTCACGAACCACAAGAGCTTATGTCATCTCTTCGACCAAAAAGAGTTAAATATGCGCCAAAGAAGATGGATTGAATTGTTGACCGCCTACAACTGTAAGATCGAATATCATCCGGGCAAGGTAAACGTAGTGGCGGACGCTCTGAGCCGTAAGGAAAGGAGTTAGACCCCCAGTATTGTGGCCTTGAGGGCCGAGGTGACGTTCCATTTGTTGAAAGAGATAAAGAAATGTCAAAATGAGGCGCTCAGAGTGGAAAATCTCAAGAAGGAGAGAATGGTGGGACAAGCATCCTCACTAGTGGAAGATAGTCGAGGGGTAAAAAGTCTTAGTGGGAGAATCTGGGTCCCAAAATTCGGGGAGCTCAGGAAGATAATTTTAGAAGAAACCCACAAATCAAAGTACACGATTCACCCTGGGACTAACAAGATGTACGGAGATCTACGACGAGACTATTGGTGGCCTGAAATGAAAAAGGATATAGCTCACTTCGTAGAGACCTGTATGACGTGTTCGCGTGTAAAGATCGAACATAAACGATCCTACGGGAAGCTTCAGTCCTTGGAGATACCGATGTGGAAGTGGGACCAGATCACGATGGATTTCGTGACCCATTTGCCTAGAACTCCGAAGGGTTATGACGCTATTTGGGTGATCGTGGATCGACTCACGAAATCAGCTCACTTCCTGCCTATACGGGAGTCGTACTCGTTGGAACTGTTAGCAAAGTTGTACATCAACGAGATTGTAACCCGTCATGGTGTACCATCGTCGATAGTATCTGACCGAGATAGCAGGTTTACCTCCATGTCTTGGAGGAGTTTCCAAAGAGAAATGGGATCGCAGATCAAGATGAGTACCGCTTATCATCCTCAGACCGACGGTCAAAGTGAGCGAACGATCCAGAAGTTGGAAGACATGTTAAGAGCGTGCGCTTTAGATTTCCAAGGCTCTTGGGAAAAGCATCTACCATTGATCGAGTTCGCTTACAATAACAGCTATCACTCGAGCATCAAGGCAGCGCCGTTTGAGGCACTCTATGGTAGGAAATGTCGGACTCCTTTGTGTTGGAACGAGGTCGGAGAAAGGCAGTTAGCCGGGCCAGAGCTAGTACAACTGACTTCGGAAAAGATAGTCCAAGTGCGTGAAAGGCTAAAGGTCGCTCGCGACCGAAAGAAGAGTTATGCGGATAAAAGACGGAATGACATAGAATTCCAAATCGGAGACCATGTTTTGCTAAAGGTGTCACCTTGGAAGGGAGTGGTACGATTTGGGAAACGTGGGAAGCTAAGCCCGCGTTACATCGGACCATTCGAGATTACTGAACAAATTGGAGCAGTGGCGTATAGGTTGAACCTACCGGAAGAATTGCGGAGCATTCACAATACGTTTCATGTCTCTAATCTGAGAAAATGTCTAGCAGACATGAACAAAGAGGTGCTGTTGAAGGACATGAGGGTGGACGAGAAATTAAACTTTGTGGAGGAACCCGAAGCCATCACAGATGTTAAGGTAATGAAGTCCCGAAACAAGGAAACCAGACTGGTGAAAGTTCAGTGGCGACACCACAATGGTCCGGAGGCGACTTGGGAGTTGGAGTCGGAAATGAAAGCAAGATACCCGTAACTTTTCCAATAAGGAATTCCGAGGATGGAATTCTTTTAAGGGGGGAGTGTTGTAACAACCGGGTTTCCGATGGCAAGTATGGAAGTTTAGTGTCTTTTGTCTAAAGAATGAAAGTATACTTGGAGGACCAAAATGGAAATTGGAGAAAGGGTATTTAAAGGCACAATTCCCTAGGGTTAGCTGATTTTCATTCTTCTTGGAGGTGTTTTGCAGCTTTAGAAGAAAGGGGAAGAAGAAAAGAGTTTTTGTGAAAGAAATCAAGGAAGAGAAGAAATCAGTAAGGTAACTCTTATTCCTTGTTTATCTAGTGTTCCTTTCTTAATTGGTCTGGATTCTTATGCCTGAAATCAGTGATTCAATGAGTTTTGCAATCACATTTCCTTAATAATGGGTTTTGACGGTTTTGTATTTGTAATCCGATTTAAGGGATAAAAAGTGGATTAAGTGGATGTTTAGGTTTGGTGAATGAACCCTTAGGTTTGTCTAATCGAATTAATGGCATAAAATGGGTTTAATGATCACTTTTAGATTATCGTTTTCGAACAGCCGTGGTTTTCGGACACTAGAAGTTCTTGGTGTTTCAGTAGTTTCCGGATGGTTTGCGAGTGTCCAGGTAGAACTCTCATGAGAGTTTCCGAATGTGTGTTCTTCCGGATAAAGGGGGTTACCGGATGTTAGTACCCGGTAAAGGGTGTGTCCGGAAACTCCTGGTATCCGGACAGTTCGGGCATCCGGGAAGTTGGGGTATCCGGACAGTTCGGATATCCGGGCAGTTGGGGTATCCAGAAAGTGTTAGTGTCTGGAGTGTGTCAACTGTGTAGTAGGGTCAGACCATCTGAACTGATATGAATCTAATGCCCTTAAGTGTTCGATTGGTTTAGCTTGGAGGTATTTAAGAAGTGCGTTCTACGTTAACCAAAGGTGAGTTCCCTAAACCCTTTTTACGACGTAAAATGTTAAATGGTTCTTTTACTGATTATGGTTTTTATAACGAGCACGAAATGTTTACGAACTGATATGCATGCCCCTCATGAACGTACTTATTTTTATCTAAAAGAATGTTTGGTATGATGAAATGAAAAGCATGATTTATAAAGATTCTAATGCTGTTATGAAACGTATGCTATGTGGTGTCGGTCTGTACTATGGGATCAGAGAGCCTCAGGATTCGATGATCCCTTGGATGTGTATGACAAGCCGGTAGGTTCGAATTCGTTTCCCTCCTAGGCGGGTAGAGGGGAGTCTGCTTGGGCCCCGATCGCGGATGGTTATGTGATCCATCACACAGTGCAGTACCATATGTGATGATTTATGATGCATTTTAACAAAACGATTTCATATTGTTTATACATGTTGTTTTACGGAGGGAATTCACTAGACCTTTTGGTCTAACCCTCGCTTTCAAAACTAAACCATTTTCACGTAAGCGAGTTGCAGGTTCTTCTAGTAGGAACTAGGAGAGGACACAAGAATGCTTTGGAGATTAGAGCGACTCCAAATTTTTGATTATCACCTATAGATAGAGCTCTCGGCTGTGGAATAGAGACTTTCGCTGTCAAATTTGTTAGGCATACTTTAATGATGATGTAAAGACAAGTTTATTATGTATTTCGAATGCTTATTCTAGGATATTGCATGATTATGTTTTTGGGACGTTACAGATTGCAACAAGATGGATTATGGTAATCAGTGGCGGATGGCCCTTAGGGCCTTTACAGGCCATGGCCTGGGCGCTTTTAAAAAAAAGTGTAGAATTTTTTTTAGCAGGCTTTGTTGAAAATAAATCTCAATTGGGCCCCCCACTCTAACACCTTACACCTCTCTCTCACTCTGTTTGCTACTTTGCTTTTTGATAAAAAAAGAATGCCCTGCACTACTCTCACTCTCTCAGCAAAAAAAGAACGCCCTCACACACTCACAGTCACTGCGACAGCCTCACAGCCGACTCGTCACTCGCCGGCCTGAGCCCTCACCGGTCGTCGCCGCCCTCGCCGGTCGTCGCCGCCGCTCCGGTCAGCCATCTGCGGCTCCCGCTCGGCCTCTCGGCCTCTCGCTCCTCACCGGTAGTGGTAAGTTTTAGTCTTTTACCCTAGAACCCTAACCTAACCTAAATCCCTAATTTTCTTGTTTATTAGTTTATTTGCTGAAATATGAATAGTGATTAGTGAATATGTTATCTGAATAGTTCTTCAAACCCGACTAACAGCCGACCGCCGATCGATTGACAAGGCTGATAGCCGGCCGCCGGCGCACATTGGAGTTCCTCTTTGTCTCTCGCCCTCTCCCAGCCTCCCTCAGTCCCTCTGACCCTCTTGGTTCTCTCTGTCTCTCACTCTCGGTTCAATTGTATTGCTAGACAAGGAAAATATGGGTTTTGGATTTGGGGATTCCAACATTCTTTGGCTTTTTATATTGTTTGTCAACTATTCAAAGCAAATATGGGTTTTGAAATTCTTAGACAAGGAAAATATGGGTTTTGAAATTGTTTGATTAGCTAAGTTAGGTTTAACTTTATTTGAAATTGTTTGATTAGCTAGGTTTAAACTTACTTGAAATTGTTTGATGCATCTCTATGACTTGTTTGATTAGGAATTTAGGACTTAGGTTGTTCACATGTTTGAATGTTTGATAGAACATGGAAATTAGATATTTAGAAAAACCGAAAAAAAGCTCTTGAAATCAACCAAAAAACCCGAAAAAAGCTCTTGAAATCAACCAAAAAAGGGGAAAAGTCATATGAAAAGGTTTCTGGGTCCGACCCGTACGGTTGGAAAGCTTGTGTTCCGCCCCTGATGGTAATCTCGGGTTCTTATCACACCTGCGCAAAGACACACACATAGGAAACATTGACTAGTGTATGCTCATATTTGATTTCCTTAAGACCGATGAGCAAGGATGGAAGAGAGCAAGTAAATTAAGTTTCTATTATGCGCAAAGACGGTACGTCTTATAATAATATCAATATAAAGTCATAGTGCATATCAAATTGAGCATTGACTTTACATTAAACTTTTTCATGCAGTCGTTATATGTTGATTCCACCTTATGTTCAACTCCGGATGTTGAGAGGCGACGATCTTCTATAGGGTCATGGAACACTAACCTTCTAAAACGGCGTGAAACCATAAAGATCCACTGAAGGGGTATTGGACTAGGAAAAATTGTTGAAGAACAAACAAAAGAGGATATAATGGAGGTATCTTAATTCTTGTAGATTTATATGGTTTGTTTCACAATATGAATAGAATTAAATTGTACAATCAACACCTTATCAAACATGTTCATATAAATCAATAGCTTCATGTGGTGAAATTTTCTTTTGAATATTATATTTCTTGCAGGGGGATACATAAATAGACTCCATGAAAAGCTATTGTGGATGATCGCTGAAAAGATAACAAGCAACATTACACTAGGCACGTTAAAAGTTTCTAGATGCAGAATACTTTGTGGAGTTCAAAGAGAAGTTAGAAAGCTTGTTAATGGTCGGTCAAAAAATCATGGATGATGAGGTTGAAATCAGTTTGAATAAGAGGACGCCATATGTTACTTGTGATGGTGTAAATGATAATGATGTCAATGTAGAAAAATTCGATAATCAGCCAAATAAGACTAACCCAAAGCCTCCAAAAAAATGTATGTAACTTGGTAAAGTAAGTGAAGTACAACAACCCAATGCAACAATTGATGATCCATTCGGGATGTCACAATACTGTTACATCCTAGGATTCAATAAATCATGTGACAAAATTGTTGAACGTGTAACAAGAGTGGATGTTGATGGTGCACCAAGTTTCAGTCTTGGTTATTATCGACTGGACGGAGGAAAAACTCAGATCCGAACAATAAAAACAACATAAGCTAAAGTTGGGTACGGTGCAAGTCGAGCACTTAACCTTAGTTAACACCTCCGGCCTCCTTATGTTTAAAGGATAGTTGACATTTATGTATTACAGAATAGAGATGATAAAATGATTTGCAATTGGATTCTTGTTGGTGTAGGACCATCAAAGTAAGACATTTTTTCATGTGATGAATCACTATTTCTCCTATAATTTGTTTGTTAACAAATTATGCTAACTTCATTTATTTTGTTTCAAGTTTATGCTTCAGTGAGGTTGTTTCGGAAACAACTTCATTCAAAAAATTCATTCAAAAAATTCATAGGTGCAATGGAAGCACTTAGTTTGTAGAAGGAATTTCAGTTTCGGTCAATGTCATTGATAGTTGGATATCTATCTTAAATGACGAGGAGAAGTACATAAGAAATGAAGCTCTGCGAAGAATGTTCTTTAACACCAAATCCATGATAAGATTCTAGAAAATATACAATATAATATATATGTTAATTATACTCTTTCTAACATTATATCTTTTCAATAAAACAATCAGAAATTATGAACGAGACTTTACAAATGCAAATACGTTTTGATATATTCATTGTCAACTTAACTGTTGCAACACAACTAAATGAGACACTTACAATGACGAATGTTGATTTGGTATGTATCTTCTTCTTTATTGAATTATTAACTGTAACAGCCCAAAAATAAACAGGACAAGCATATCATTAACTCATAAACATTACAAAGCTGGGTCCCAAAATTTCATTACACCAGTCTCAAAACTCAGGTTGGCGGAAACAACCTATACACAACTAAGAACATACTAGCTTCTATAAGTGGCACATGCACTATCTCTATCTGCAACTGTACTCTATCCTGCTCTTTCTCACTTACCTGAGCTTCCTACTATTTGCTTACCTGAAAATGGTTTAGTTTTGAAAAGCGAGGGTTAGACCAAAAGGTCTAGTGAATTCCCTCCGTAAACAGGATATATCAGCAGTATAAAATCATTTTATAAAACTCATTAACATTATCCACGTAAGCATTCAATCATGGTACTGCACAGTGTTCAAGGATGACATTAGCTAACCACGATCGGGGCCCAAGCGGACTCCCTCTTGGCTCACATCGGGGCCCTATCAGACTCCCCTCTATCCGAGTAGGAAGGAAACGAATTCCCTCCTACAAGCTCATCACAAATGCCAAAGGGATCATCGGATCCCGAGGTACCCTGATCCCACTGTGCAGACCGACTCCACATAACATACACATAGCTTATCGAAAATCACAAAGCGTTAAATCCTTATACATCATTTCATCTTGCTAAATAGCCTTTTTAAATAAAACATACTTTTCATGGAAAGCATACGTAATAGTTGGTAAACAATTCATACTCATAAAGGAAACATAATCAGTAAAACACTTTGCATATCCTTTCGTGTAAAAGGGTTTAGGGAACTCACCTGATATTAGTGACTTCCTAACCGCGTGTCTCGTCTCGAACGGTTCTTACACCTAAAGCATATCATATACATTCATTAGTGGTAAACCACTACTGATCCAAGCTCTTCACTTAATCCTAGTCCTTAATCAAAAAGTGTACTCCCGGAACCTTCTTACTAGTCCCGGTAATACGATTCCGGAACCCCCCTTTACTCGGTATTACAGTTCCGGAATTTCCCTCTTGGTTCCGGGGTCACCCAGTTCCGGAAATGCTCTCCAAGATCCGGTGTGTGGTTCCGGAAGTCCCTCACGGGATCCGAACCATTCCGTAAGTCCCCTTAGGGACCCGGAGTTCACCATTCCGGAAGTCGGATCCGGTATTACCATTCCGGAAGTCCCCTTTAGGGATCCGGTATCATCTCAAGTTCCGGATAATAATAGTTCCAGAATCCCTTATGGGATCCGAAATCTGCGACTGCCGAATTACCGAACCAAAAACCCCATATCCTTCCTAATTGACCTTACATCGAAAAGATTACTATAATTCCTTGCTCATAAAAAGATACATACCATTTACCAACCTCAATTACTCTCGTAAACACTAGATTACATCATTGTAACCGTACGAATTAGAGTTAAACCCAATAATGTTCTTACTAAAATTTGCACAGCTCAAACGTGAAGATAAACTAAAGGTTGATTTACTCAGCTACCTACTATGCAAGAAATAACAAGGAGGAATTGATTACTTACCAAAACAGAACTTCTCCAAATGAAATCGTTGCCAATGCTCTTTCTATTCCTTCCCAGATTCTCTTCTCAGCCGCCACAATAATTGCAAGAATACTCAGTAATTGAAAACCTAGGGATCTGTATCCTTTTATATCTTTCAGAAATTGCAAAAAGGTCCCTTATCATAAACTTTCATTTCTTAGACATTAGCCACCAAACTCTCAAAACCTTGCTAGAAACCCGGTTGTTACATTAACCATATAACTAAGTTAAGTACCTTTTTCCTAATACTATAATTCACATATCACTACAATCATATTAATTACTAATTATTCATCTTAGTTGTTTTTCCCAAAGGTACATGAATTTAAATACTATCTGCCTAGTAATATGGTATGTGTACTACTTCTATCCGATTAATAATACACTTAGTAATATGAATTTTCTTTTTATAATAATATTATATGTTTTTTGGATTGCAACAACACCTAATAAGATATCTCAGGCCCGTCCATCATCCTTCATGTGATGAATAACCTAAGTAGAAATGAACAACTCTCAATGTGGTGGTGTATAAAGATTAATAGAAATGACACTGGAGTATTTCTTATGCGCCATATGGTGATATGGAAACATATATGGCAGAACCAGTTCACTAATGGAAATCTAGATTGTACAAGGAGTGTATGCTACAAACAAACCAACTGGACAATTTGAGGAAGAAATATGCTGCAAAGATCTTGCTATCAGAAATCAACAATCAACGCGTGAAAGTCGTAGAGCAAAGTGAGAAGTTTCATGCTTTAAGTGACGATGAAAATATCAAACTTTATGAAATTGCTCAGACAACAATGGCATAAAGAAAGAATTACAAAATATTGATGTTGGTTGTTTTGGAAAACATGTTGTGATATGGTTAGGAACTAATATGGGTTTGTTAGCTTTTGGTAAAACGATGTCGATATTATGTCTCTTGCTTAAATGTGGTTGTTTGTTAAACTTTTTTGAAAACATTTGCCATGTGAGGAAATCTGCTGTTAGTGGTCAGTTGTTGTTAATATGATGTTCGCTTACACCTTTGGGTTTTTTTGAGGATTACCTTTTAGGTTGGTTTCTACTTTTTGATACCAATTTGGCTCTTTATCATAGACGAATAGTGTTTTGGTGCATTCCTTGCTCTTAATTTGAGTCAAAGATGGTTTGCTTCTGAACTCTATGCATTTCGCAATTTTGTCAGATTTTTTATTAGAGGAGACAATTTTAAGCTTGGTTTGTATTTAGATAACCATGACAGTTGGGTTATTTTTTTTGCAATGGCATTGGGCCAAAATTGAATGGATCAAGTTTGTGGTTATCTAATTGTTGCTGATAGTCAAAGTTTATAAAAATCCATTTGTGTAAGACATGGTTCTTTATTTGGTGACCCATTTTGTTCTCTTTTGGTCAATATAGGTGCATTAAGATAATAAATGAAGGTGAGATGAATATAAAGTAACGTGAGATGAATATATAGTAATTCATAATGTTTAATATTCGAAACCACAATCAATTTTATTATTCAATGTGAACACTTCAATGCATCCAACAAGTTCTATATGGTATTTGGTAGAATCTAAAAAAACAATCAACAATCTAAAAGATAAAAAAGGAGAAAACAATCAAAAATCAAAGTACTTTCAACAAATTTTGCACATCTTTACTAATTTTTGATCTCATGAACTACTTTGTTGGGACAATTGCGCAAGTTATGGTTCACAAGCTTTCCATAACTTTTGTACATTCTCTTGTGTCTTGAGATTTTCACAAATGATCTCTCAGCTACAGCTACACTAATTTGGCATTTTCTGGTCCACAACCTTTATTCCTAATCCATGTGGGAAGATAAACTTCAATTATTTCAGTTTGAGAAACCCCAATCAAATAAATAAATGTTCCTATATTTTCATTTACATCGGCCTCCATTGGAAAAAAATCATCTATTTCATCCCTCAAACTGCGAGCACTTTTGGAAAAAGATGATAGCTTCAACTTGTTATTCGTGGATCTCTGATAACGCCACTTTTTGGCGTTATTTTTAGTTTTCAAACCAATGAGATTGGCTTGTATTCAAGTAAAAAGGCATGTATTTTACGGTTTATCTAGTGGAATGTGCAGGTTATCTAATAGGCAGCAATCATCGAGAAAAGAAGCTAAAAAGAGCCCAAAACGGTACTTAACTTAGTTTTTCCTGTTCTTCATCTAAATCTCTGTATCTTAATAAACAACAGTGTTGCAATTCAACATGCATTAAATCTCTTCTTCAGCTCCAAATGATATACTTTTTTGGGATTTGATCAATATTATTGTTCATCAAAACCTTAAACATGTGTCGACATAAGAATCCATGTCAAACAAAATTATTACAACTACGAATAAACTACTAGTGGAATTTGAATATTATATGGCATAAAGTGGACACTATTGCTAAGAAATGTGAAACAAAATATACAATACAATAAAGATACTTGTTTATGAACGATTCGAATACATTTAAACAAACAAATGAAGAAAATTGAAGACTTTAACAGTTCAAGATATTACCTTATGATGTGATTTGACTATTGAGCATTTGTCTGTGCAATATCATATACGTATCACAATCATCTTATGAAAAAACACGTTCAATTGAACCATGGGAGAGCTAGGAATTCACCATAAAGGGCCAGCTTGTTCAATTGTGGATTTTATAGTAGAATAATAACGATAAATATTGTATCTAAACAAAGAAAAATTTATTAATACAAACTAAAGTTTAATAACTATAAAAGTCATATAGGAATAAAACAATCAATTTTCTCACGAACCAACTTGTTAGGAATAAAAACAATTTGTTAAAGGGAAAATGGCTCACATAACACTTTTTTGTTGAGTGTAATTATCCATATAAGTTTTTTAGGATATTTTTTTCAAAAATGTTACCCATTTTCGCCTAAGGTGGTTGACCAGTCGGCGGAAAAAAAGGTGTGTCCTACAAAGACACATGGCCCAATCAGAAGTAGCCACATCACCCCTCTAGTCATACATTTTGAGACAGAAATCTGCAGGTGCATGAACCCCACACTTGACAAAAACTTGTAGGTGGACCCCACACGTGACAAGTTGACTTGTCAAGTGTGGGGTCCATGCACCTGCAGATTTCTGTCTTAAAAGGTGTGACAAGAGGGGTGACGTGGATACTTCTGATTGGCCCATGTGTCTTGGCAGGACACTTTTTTTCGTCGATGGCTAGTCAACCACCTTTGGCGAAAATGGGTAACATGTTTTAAAAAGAAAATCCTAAAAAGACTATATGGTTAATTACACTCAACAAAAAGGGCTATCTGAGCAATTTTTCCTTTGTTAAAACTTGGGCACATAAGCCAAACAAATATATTAAATTGTTTACATATATAAGAAATTCCAGTTGGTGTATTTTAAGTTGGACATGTTTTTATTTTGTTAAATAAATTAGAATCGATTTGTTTCATGCTCATGATTCAACCTAGAATGATCCTAAGTAATTAGAAGCTCCATTTTTCAAAATTCAAACAAATTACAATAATCATATATGTTATTCAAAATTCAAAACAAATTACAATAACTCTACATTAATATTCACATTTAACAAAACTAGGATTTTAAATTTTTATACGACAAAACTGAACACATAAAACAAGTATATATTTTACATTACTTAAATTTATAAATACCATGTTATAGTTATTATTCAATTGCTTAGATTTGAACAATTAGGGTACGTTTGGTTTGCAGTAATAGATTAGAATGGATTAGATTTCACGTAAGGATTTGGATTTGGAGGGAATGGGATTTTCGGGGGATTTGGAATCCCTTCACGTGTTTGGTTTTTAGGATTTGGAATGGATTTGAATTTCATTCATTTATAAATCTCGTTTGGTTTGTAAGATTTGGATTTGGATTTTTTTTGGTAATTATTTATTTGTTTTTATTGGTAAATTACCTTTTTTACCGATTTTTTCCAAAATTGTATATTTAATCACCAAATTTCTTCAAAACTACATATTTATATATTTAATTAACCAATTCATTGTTTCAAAGCTACATATTTAATCATCCACTTCATTGTTCTAAAACACATATTAACCACCAAACTAGTTCAACCAAAATACATATTAACCACGAAATTGTTCTAAAACAAATTAAGCACGAAATTGTTCTTCGAAAACCAAATAGTTAATCACCAAGCTTTTTCATTCTTCCAAAACCCACTTCACGAAAGCTTTCCTATCCCTTTCTTGCAAATCCCAAAACACGTTCACCCTATCAGTGTCTTCTCTTATTAGTAATATTACTTTAAACTTCTGCGACTGAGTGAACGACTACATTTTGAAATCTCGGAAGCAATCAACGAATGTTTCTTATCAAGTTCTTCTTCACGTTCGATACCCTTGTTGAGCTTGTTCGCCATTTTGTCCAAACTTTCTCCGAGTTTGGTAACCACATTACTGAATCCGTCAGCCATAGGATCTACTCGACGTTTTCTCTTCCTACCACGCCCACTTGAAGTTTCTTCGGATTGCATATTTGCATTGGCACCTTGAATATGGCTAGTTGCCATCACTTTATTAGACTCTTCATACGTGTTGTTCTTGATCTTCTATATTCACCTCTTCATGAAGTTTCTTTGCATGCATAGAATCCAGACCGAGCCTAATGTCAAGCCCTCACGATAATTTCAAAGACGATTGTACCCGAACATGAGAGGTGTGGTGTAGAAAGAAGTTATCAAGTGGTTGGATGCAGGATCATATATACCATTTTTGATAGCCCTTGGGTAAGCCCGAAACAAACGGTGCCCAAGAAATCTAGCATCACCATTGTAGAGAGAGGAGGGGAAAACATTCCTAGTCGCCCCATCACCGGATGGCGAGTCTGCATCGACTACCGCAAGTTGAATGCAGTCACGTTGAAAGATCATTTTCCCTTACCTTTCATTGACCAATACTAGAGAAGCTGGCAGGCCAAAAGTTCTACTGCTTATTGGATGGTTATTTATTCAGGATACAATCAAGTAGCCATACACCCTGATAACCATGAAAAAACAACATTTACATGTCTTTATGGCACTTTCGCTTTCCGACGAATACCATTTGGATTATGTAATGGGTTGCGACGTTCCAAAGTTGTATGATGCCAGTCTTCAGTGACATGTTGGGAGAGTCATTGGAGGTCTTCATGGATGACTTCTCAGTATTTTGCGAGACATTTGAAAGTTGACTCCATAGTCTTGAAAAGGTGTTGAAAGGTTTTGAGGAGACTAACTTAGTGCTAAGCTGGGAGAAGAGCCATTTCATGGTTCGAGAAGGAATTGTGCTCGGTCTCGTGATTTTAGAACGTGGCATTGAAGTAGATCGAGCAAAGGTCCAAGTGATCTCCACTTTACCTCCACCGACATCGGTGAAGGGTGTCCACTCCTTTCTAGGACACGCAGGCTTTTATAGTCGATTTATCAAAGACTTCAGTGCATTTTTACGACCCTTGTGCAATCCACTAGCTAAGGATAATTCATTTGTCTTTGATAAGGCCTGCTAAGAGGCGTTTGAGACCATGGTGTATTTGTTAACATCAATAAAGAAGTAATTACCTGGTGGTGGTGATGATGAAGAGATTTGCAGGAAGAGAGCAAGAACGATGACCACATTTGAAAGCTTAGCAGATCGAAGAAGAAAATGGTGTCTTTGTTAACATCAATAAAGAAGTAGTCTTGTGTGGTTATTGTAGTCTTTTCAAAGAAAAATGGAAGTAAGGGAATTTAATTAATTTTCTATAGCCATGGAGTGAACAAATATGTGATGGTGGAATCTATAGAATTTCAAGGAATTCAGTTCCTAGCTTTCAAAAGTTGAACTAGACGAAAGAGTGGAATTTGGTCATCGTAATTGACCATTCAAATTCCTTCCAGTCCATAAGAATCCCACGAACCAAACGCTCTCTAATGGGCTTGAGATGGTGGCCTTGCATTTTCAAAACCATTTTTTTTCTCAAGTTGGTACCTTGTGTTCTTGATCTTGTAAACTCTTTGGTTTCTCTATGAAGGATTTTAGCACTGTTTGAGATGAGATGTGGTGATACACTCTGGTAATACGTTCATATGCTTTCAGAAACTTGTGTTGATTACTATAGAACATGACTGATTGAAGTAATGTTATACAACCTAGGATGATTGTTTGAGACTTATAATCCATTTTATTCTAGAATTAAAAAGATGAGGTGGGGGGGGAGATAAATTTTGAAAACGTGTACTAGGGGAAATTTATGAGATGTTTACCCGGTAAGTGCTTACCAACAAGCAATGTCACATTCACTTACCTTATCATGTAACATTCTTGGTCATCAAAATGGATCATTGGTAAGCGTCTTAAACTTGGTAAGCATTTACTAGGTAAGAGTCATCACCTTCACTTAAGTGTTTCGTAACGACCCCTTAGTTCTCGTGACGCGCTCAACTATTTGTGTGTATTGTCGTATTACCATACATGAACCTTTTTTCCCCCTAAACTACCTATTCTCTTTTCGATCTAAATTTCGAGTAGACAAACATATCATTGAGATTCACTGACAAGTGAAGATGGAATTTCAATTGTTTTGTTTGTGTTGCATACTTGGAAGTTTCTTGAATTATCTTGTGTAGTGGTAGAACAAGTGTTCACCAAAATACTCACGGGAGAAATAAGAAAAATTTGTTACATTCAATAATAATGTTTTAGTTAATCATTATGGTTTAGTCTTAACCAACTACCAAATAGAGTCCATTTTTTACAAACCAATAATTTGTACAGATTTATAAAACAAATTTATATATTGTTGCATATATGAAATAACACGTATGAAAATGCAGTGTTTATTCAGTGTTGTTTCATACATTCAAGACTATTTTTTTCCACAAACAAAATGTATCTATTGCAAGTAAAAATACAAAGCACTTCGAGTTGAAGAGTTACCATGCATCCAACTGCAGTTTTGTTCATTGTTAAGGTTAGCATTCAAATTTCTTAAGTTGAAAACACTTGGTGTTGAAGAGTTGTTTCTGTTACTAATCCATCTAATTCTTGAAAGACCACTTAGGTTTTTTCAAAAGCATTGATATGTTTTATTCCTAACAAATCATACATTTTGGTGAAGGCACGCTTTTGCTGAAGCACCCTTTTTCTTAAAATGACATATATCAGGTCATTCTAACGGTGGGACTCCTCGGGTTTGAGCGGAGAGTCAAGTAGCAGGTAAAGGCACACTTTTGGTGAAGAATAACTTAGCGTGTGGTTGTAAACATGATTCTTTTGAGAAGAGATAGTGACATTCGTCCTTAATCTAAACTTAGACTAGTTTAGATTAGTAGGTTATTAAATTTCTCTTGTATTTTTGTACTGTAAGCCACCATACTATTTCCCCGTTTTGGGTGATTATTTTATTGAAACCTTTACCGTCATTTTATTCAGTTTAAACTGACCCTTCATAGCACGAGGTTAAATCTTAGGGAAGCTTTAATAGAAATAACACTCGACAGTGTGCATCAAATATTAGGAGCCCCTATTGGAGGATTGGATTTGAATTCATTGCATTGTGCACAAGAAGAAGAAGACATTACTAGGAAATGGAGACAACAATATGAAAATATGAAGGTTCGACCAATGGAAATCATGAAAAAGATCAAGAACTAACATAATAATGATTTCACTTTCAACATCAACTTCATAACATTGTTTGTGAATACAATGACAGATTGCAACAAGATGGATTATGGTAATCCGGGGTTCTTATCACACCTGCGCAAAGACACACGCATAGGAAACATTGACTGGTGTATGCTCATATTTGATTTTCTTAAGACCGGTGAGCAAGGATGGAAGAGAGCAAGTAAATTAAGTTTCTATTTTGCGCAAAGACGGTACGTCTTATAATAATATCAATATAAAGTCATAGTGTATATCAAATTGAACATTGACTTTACATTAAACTTTTTCATGCAGTCGTTATATGTTGATTCCACCATATGTTCAACTCCGGATGTTGAGAGGCGACGATCTTCTATAGGGTCATGGAACACTAACCTTCTAAAACGGCGTAAAACAACAAAGATCCACTGAAGGGGTATTGGACTAGGAAAAATTGTTGAAGAACAAACAAAAGAGGATATAATGGAGGTATCTTAATTCTTGTAGATTTATATGGTTTGTTTCACAATATGAATAGAATTAAATTGTACATTCAATACCTTATCAAACATGTTCATATAAATCAATAGCTTCATGTGGTGAATTTTTCATTTGAATATTATATTTCTGGCAGGGGGGATACATAAATAGACTCCATGAAAAGCTATTGTGGATGATCGCTGAAAAGATAACAAGCAACATTACACTAGGCACGTTAAAAGTTTATAGATGCAGAATACTTTGTGGAGTTCAAAGAGAAGTTAGAAAGCTTGTTCATGGTCGGTCAAAAAATAATGGCTGATGAGGTTGAAATCAGTTTGAATAAGAGGACGCCATATGTTACTTGTTATGGTGTAAATAATAATGATGTCAATGTAGAAAAATTCGATAATCAGCCAAATAAGACTAACCCAAAGCCTCCAGAAAAATGTATGCAACTTGGTAAAGTAAGTGAAGTACAACAACCCAATGCAACAATTGATGATCCATTCGGGATGTCACATTACTATTACATCCTAGGATTCAATAAATCATGTGACAAAATTGTTGAACGTGTAACAAGAGTGGATGTTGATGGTGCACCAAGTTTCAGTCTTAGTTATTATCCACTGGACGGTGGAAAAACTCAGATTGAACAATAAAAACAACATAAGCTGAAGTTGGGTACGGTGCAAGTCGAGCACTTAACCTTAGTTAACACCTCCGACCTCCTTATGTTTAAAGGATAGTTGACATTTATGTATTACAGAATATAGATGATAAAATGATTTGCAATTGGATTCTTGCTGGTGTAGGACCATCAAAGTAAGACATTTTTTCATGTGATGAAATACTATTTCTCCTATAATTTGTTTGTTAACAAATTATGCTAACTTCATTTATTTTGTTTCAAGTTTATGCTTCAGTGAGGTTGTTTCGGAAACAACTTCATTCAAAAAATTCATAGGTGCAATGGAAGCACTTAGCTTGTAGAAGGAATTTCAGTTTCGGTCAATGTCATTGATAGTTGGATATCTATCTTAAATGACGAGGAGAAGTACATAAGAAATGAAGCTCTACGAAGAATGTTCTTTAACACGAAATCCATGATAAGATTCTAGAAAATATACAATATAATATATATGTTAATTATACTCTTTCTAACATTATATCATTTCAATAAAACAATCAGGAATTATGAACGAGACTTTACAAATGCAAATACGTTTTGATATATTCATTGTCAACTTAACTGTTGCAACACAACTAAATGAGACACTTACAATGAGGAATGTTGATTTGGTATGTATCTTCTTCTTTATTGAATTATTAACCATATAACTAAGTTAAGTACCTTTTTCCTAATACTATAATTCACATATCACTACAATCATACTAATTACTAATTATTCATCATAGTTGTTTTTCCCAAAGGTACATTTATTTAAATACTATCTGCCTAGTAATATGGTATGTGTACTACTTCTATCCGATTAATAATACACTTATTAATATGAATTTTCTTTTTATAATAATATTATATGTTTTTTGGATTGCGACAACACCTAATAAGATATCTCAGGCCCGTCCATCATCCTTCATGTGATGAATAACCTAAGTAGAAATGAACAACTCTCAATGTGGTGGTGTACAAAGATTAATTGAAATGACAGTGGAGTATTTCTTATGGGCCATATGGTGATATGGAAACATATATGGCAGAACCAGTTCACCAATGGAAATCTAGATTGTACGAGGAGTGTATGCGGCAAACAAACTAACTGCACAATTTGAGGAAGAAATATGCTGTAAAGATCTTGCTATCAGAAATCAACAATCAACGTGTGAAAGTCTTAGAGCAA
This sequence comes from Saussurea involucrata, assembly GCA_033807775.1. NCBI lineage: Eukaryota > Viridiplantae > Streptophyta > Magnoliopsida > Asterales > Asteraceae > Saussurea > Saussurea involucrata. Next base: position 5,403,741 of record CM066316.1, read on the forward strand.
AGCGAGAAGTTTCATGCTTTAAGTGACGATGAAAATATCAAACTTTGTGAAATTGCTCAGACAACAATGGCATAAAGAAAGAATTACAAAATATTGATATTGGTTGTTTTGGAGAACATGTTGTGATATGGTTAGGAACTAATATGGGTTTGTTAGCTTTTGGTAAAACGATGTCGATATTATGTCTCTTGCTTAAACGTGGTTGTTTTTTAAACTTTTTTGAAAACATTTGCCACGTGAGGAAATCTGCTGTTAGTGGTCAGTTGTTGTTAATATGATGTTCGCTTACACCTTTGGGTTTTTTGAGGATTACCGTTTATGTTGGTTTCTACTTTTTGCTACCAATTTGATAATGACCCTCTCTTATTTACTTAGTGAAAATTGTAAGTAAACAATATGTATCAGAGTTTCACTATCGTTGATAAGTACTAAGATCTTACAGTACCGCTGATAGGAACTCTCGCTCTTTAAATTAAACATTCAGCGAACACTGTTCATCATTAATGCTCTGAGTCTGTTCAGTCATTATGATGATCGCTGATAAGTTAGTTGTTTACTTATGATCCCTGAAGACAAGTTTCACGTCAACAAAGGTTCTACGCTGAAGTCGAAGATCAAGCTCAAGAACCAGCGACAAGTCTCCTAATGAACTGATGCGGATCAGCGAAGACTCAGATTTGTCCACTCAACGTGAAGTATCAAGTACAAGACTTCAGCTATCGCTGAACTTTATCATTCGCTGAATAGAAAATGATAATCGCTGAATCAACGAAAGCTGATCATGAAGTCCTCCGTACAAAGTACTTTTGTGTTAACCACCCTTGCACGACTCCGTACGAAATGTCAGAAAATAACCTCCGAAAATCTGAAATCGTACAACCACTCTGATACTACACTATTCATCCATACGACTACTAAGGTTGTCAACCAAGGTCAATGACATGCAACCAACCAGCTGATGACACGTGTAAAGTATATACTGACTTGCATTAAATGCATGCAGTATATAAAGAGATGAACTCACTTCATTTGAAGTAACTTGCTAACTCTGGACAAGTTCAAATCTCTTATCTCAGATAGGTTATTATTAGTAATTTCCTTATCTCTCTTAGTGCAAGAAACCTTAGTGTTCCAACTTGTTTAGATTTAGGTTTATCCTTAATCTTGTTTCCGCAACAAGCTGTAAATTGTTAATGATTTATCAATAAACAAATTAGAAAAGTAAAATCTGTGTGTTTGTATTCAACCCCCCCCTTCTACAAACTTGTATAGGCCTTCGGGACCAACAAGTGGTATCAGAGCAGATTTGTTTAATCTCATAAACAAGATCTAATCTAAGATATTTCTCTTTCTTGCTATTATCTGAAAATGGCCACCAATACAAACACAAATTATATAGACAATGGTTCTCTTGCAAAACCCCCTAGATTTTCCAGAGATAACTTCAACTTATGGAAAAATAGGATGACACTCTTCTTAGAAGGTGTAGACCCTACTATGCCTTACTATATTGAGAATGGTCCATTCATCCCTGTAAGATTTGATGCTGCAGTTCCAGGCACTGAGAATAGACCTGCTATTCCAGAAAGGCTGGTACCTAAAGAAATCCATCAATGGACTGATGAAGATAAGAAGAAAGTGGCTATAGATACAAAAGCCAGATCCATACTATCCATGGCTCTTCCTGACGAAGTCTACCATTCCGTCATGAATCTGAAAACATCAAAAGCCATGTGGGACACAATATGTGTTCAGTATGAAGGAACGTCTGAAGTCCAGGACTCAAGAAAGATCAACCTGGTAAGACAATACGAAAGCTTCATTTCTGGTAAGAATGAAACTCTCTCTGAAGTTCACCAACGTTTTAATTGTTTAATTATAGATCTGAAAACTGTTGGTAAGGAATATTCTAACTTTGAAGTGCTGACAAAGTTTCTAGAATGTTTACCTGAAAGCTGGGACAATTATTCCATGTGTCTCAAGCTGTCAAAGGATCTAAGATCAATGACCCTTGCTACCTTATATGGCACGTTGCTGAATCATGAGCAATCAAGCCATCTTAAGAAGAATCTTGTAAAAGATTCCAAAAGCACCCCTGTTGCTTTAATCTCCGAGGAACCTTCTACTCAGCGACCCTCGGTCACTATCACTGAGTTAGAGAGTAACTCTGAAAGTTCATCAGATTCTGATTTTTCAGATGATGAATCCTTGGCTCTCCTAACCAAAAAGTTCAGGAGATTTGCCAAGAAGAAAATGTTTAGAAAGAACAAACCTCTTTCCATAGCTGACAAGCCTAAATCATCAGTTTTTGTTGATAAGGCTACTGCTACTTGTTTTAACTGCGAAAAGATAGGACATTTTGCTAACGAGTGCATGTCTAAGAAAGTTTCTAGACCCTCAGCTTTTACAAAGAAATCCTTTGTTCCAAGGAATAAAGATGACAAATACTCAAAGCTGAAAGACAAATATGCGAAGCTGAAAAGCTTTAAGAAGAAAGGCAAAGGCCTGATGGCTGACTATGATTGGGCTGCTTCTGATGAAGAAGCATCATCATCTGATTCTGAAGATGATGAAGCAAATCAATGACTCATGGCCAAGATTGAAGAAGAGGAAGAAAGCTCAGACATTCCTTCCACTTCAACCTCTGCTATTCAGGTATCACCTTCTTTCTTTACCAATATTGCAAATATTGATGAAGCTGATAGTCTCCGAAAGATCGATCTCTTGACTAGAAGTTTATACGAAGCCATGAACGGCAAAACTGTGGTTGAAAACCAAAACCTTGATCTCGCTGAAAAGCTTAAAAATTGTCATCTTCAAATAGAAAAGCTTTCTAAAATTGAAGAAGATTTTAAAGATCAAGTATATTTAAATCAGCTAGTCAAAATCGAACGAGCAGAAGCTATCGCTGCATTAGAGGCTGAAAAAGCTACTGTTGAAGGATGGTGTAATTCTTCAACAAAGATCACTGAGATAATTAAGGCTCAGATTCCTCTGAGTGATAAACGTGGTCTGGGTTATAAATATGATACTCCAAAACCAACCATTGAACGTTCAATGCTTAAATTTGGAACGCTCGTATCATCAGTCGCTGACACTTCATCTTCTCAGTGCTCATCGTCCTTTACACCAATCCCTGAGGAAACTCCTACCTCCTCAAAAGGCAAGGAGAAAATGGTTTATTCAAAATCTACCTCTGTCTCTAAAGACAAAGGTAAAGGAATTGTTATTTATCAAAATCCTCAGAAGGGTACTTTAGTACCAAAGCTGAATGCTTATAAAGCTTTAGTGACCCATCCCTCTGGATCAAGGAAGCTGATCTCTGGATCTATTCAGAGATCTACTCCTAAACTCAGAGTGGATGTCCTTGGTAAGAAATCTGAAGAACTGAATGTTCGTTCCATTTCTAAAGCCAATAGTTTACTTGGTGCTGGCACTTCTAATTCGAAATTAAAAGCTCAGCATACAAGTGGTCCTAGAACTACTTTTAGTTATAGGAAATGTTATCACTGTGGACTTACCGATCATATTGCTAGTAAGTGCCCCACAGCCACCAAAGCTGAAAAGATAGCTAAGGTGAAGATTGCCCCCAAGGCAAAGAAGACCAACCTTGGTGCAAATCAGGTCAAGGTGAATTCTACCACTGAGGTTAAGAAATTAACCAAAGTGAAGAAAGACAAAGCTGAATCTTCAAATGCTGCGAAGACTGCTGAACCTTCCATTCCAACTACTTCCACTGACTAACGTGTATACATGGTTAAGTGGGTACCTAAGAAAAACTAATCTTCCTGTGTATTGCAGGTTAAGAAGGGTATCTGGTATCTCGATAGCGGATGCTCTAGACACATGACTGGTAAGAAAAGCCTGCTCGCTGAATACAAGGAAGAGAAAGGTCCCTCTGTGACTTTCGGTGGAAATGGAAAAGGACATACCCGAGGGTATGGTGTACTTTCAAATGGTACAACCTCCTTCAGAAGAGTCGCATATGTTGAAGGGCTGAAGCATAATCTTCTAAGCATCATTCAGCTTTGCGACATGGATAACAAAGTAATTTTTACTAAGGAATCCTGCTTTGTCTCTGACAAAAAGGAGAAGATAGCTCTCAGCGGTTATCATTTGGAAAATGTTTATGTAATAAACATGGACTCAACAACCACTGAGAAATCCTGTTTTTTTCTCAAAGGCATCTTCTGATGTTAACTGGCTATGGCATAAGAGGCTCTCGCATCTAAATTTCAAGACACTGAATACTCTTTCCTCCAAAGAGTTAGTCACTGGTCTACCTCAGCATTCATACGCCAAAGAGTCTTTATGTTCAGCGTGTGAAAAAGGGAAGCAGACCAAGGCAAGCTTCAAGTCAAAGCAAGTCTCCTCAGTGTCATCTCCTCTACAACTACTCTATATGGATTTGTTTGGCCCTGTTAACAAACAATCCATCGCTGGAAAGAAATATACGCTGGTCATAGTTGATGAATTCTCTCTCTTCACTTGGGTAATGTTTCTCCGTTCTAAGAGTGACACCCCTGAAGAACTCATCACCTTTGTTCGGAAGATGGAAACTCTGAACAATATGACTGTTCGCTCAATAAGAAGTGATCATGGAACTGAATTCAAAAACAGTTCTCTTGATTCCTTCCTTGAGAGTAAGGGTATGTCTCACAACTTTTCGTCAGTGAGAACACCGCAACAAAATGGAGTCGCTGAAAGAAGAAATAGAACAATTATTGAAGCTGCACGTTCAATGCTCAACGATTCTCACCTGCCTACTCAGTTTTGGGCAGAAGCTGTCAACACTGCTTGTTTTACGCAAAACAGGTCGCTGATAGTTAAAAGATTCAAAAAGACAGCCTATGAACTCTTTCATGGGAGAAAGCCTTCAATCAACTTTCTTCACATCTTTGGATGTCAGTGTTTCATACTGAACAACAGAGATGCCCTTGGAAAGTTTGATCCTAAGGCTGATGATGGAATCTTTCTTGGATACTCCTCAGTTTCCAAAGCCTTCAGAGTCTTCAATCGAAGAAGACAAACTGTAGAAGAAACTATTCACGTCACGTTTGACGAATCCCGTTCAACAAACTCTAAACCGAACGCTGATACAGAAGAACTGAATCAATGGATGTTTTCTCATCTTGGTGATTCAGAAGATATTCCCACTCCTCATGCTCATCCAGTAGAAGATGATAGGCCCACTATCATTCCAAACATGCAGAACAGTGAAGCTGAAACATCATGGGTCTCAGCTGTTCCTATAAACACTATACCTGCAGTTGATCCAAATGTCTCAGACATTCCATCTATTTCTCAGCAATCAGTGAATGAAGTGACAAATGCAAACATTCCTCTCTTAGCTGATAATCCAGAAGTAACTGAAGCCTCATCTTCAGTTTCTCCAGTTCAGACTGAGTCAGCGACGTATGCTCCGGCTCAACGATGGACTGTAAATCACCCAATCGATCAAATTCTTGGTGATCCAAACGCTGGTATTCAGACTCGTAGAAGTGCAGGTAATATTTGTTTATTTGTTAACTTTATTTCTCTAACTGAACCAAAGAAAATAGATGATGCCCTCAGAGATCCAAACTGGGTCAGCGCTATGCAAGAAGAGCTGACTGAATTCGAAAGAAACAAAGTTTGGAAACTCGTTCGTAGACCAACTGACAAAACGGTGATAGACACTAAATGGGTCTATCGAAACAAGTTGGACGAACATGGTACTGTAACTCGCAACAAAGCTCGTCTTGTTTCTCAGGGATACGAAACATTTGCTCCAGTAGCAAGACTTGAATCTATTCGTCTTTTCTTAGCATATGTTGTACACAAAAACTTCACTGTACATCAGATGGATGTTAAGTCAGCGTTTCTGAATAGAAAGCTGAATGAAGAAGTTTATGTGGAACAACCTCCAGGATTCTCAGATCCTAAGCGTCCAGGTTATGTTTATAAACTGGACAAGGCACATTATGGCTTAAAGCAAGCTCCACGTGCATGGTATGACACTCTTTCCACTTATCTCCATATTGAAAAATTTGAGCGAGGTAAGATTGACAAAACTCTATTTTTTAGAAAAGTGAAAGGTCATATCATTCTAGTTCAAATATATGTTGATGACATTATATTTGGTTCTACTAACCCTGAGCTTTGTACTCGTTTCGCCGATAGAATGAAAGATGAGTATAAAATGAGCATGATGGGTGAACTAACATATTTCCTTGGTCTTCAGATTAAGCAAACTGAAAAAGGAACTTTCATTAATCAGGGAAAATATGTTAAAGATATGCTGAAGAAATTCGACTTAACTGAAAGTTCAGCTATGAAAACCCCTATGGCACCACCGCTGACACTTGATAAGGACACAAAGGGTGTTCCTGTCAATGTCACGCTGTACCGTGGGATGATCGGATCACTATTGTATCTTACAGCTAGCCGACCCGATATTATGTTTGCAACATGTCTGTGTGCACGATATCAAGCTGAACCTAAGATATCTCATATGAAAGCTGTAAAGCGAATCTTTCGATATCTTAAGGGTACAGCGAATCTAGGCCTTTGGTATCCCAAAGACTCAGGATTCGATCTAACCGCCTATTCAGATAGTGATTTTGCAGGTTGCAAAATGGATAGGAAAAGCACCACAGGAGGATGTCACCTCCTGGGTGGAAAGCTGGTAAGTTGGACAAGTAAGAAGCAAAACTCAGTGTCCACATCCACAGCTGAAGCTGAGTATGTAGCCGCTGGAAGCTGTTGTTCTCAAGTCTTGTGGATGAGAAATCAGCTACTAGACTATGATCTTCAGCTCTCCAAAATTCCAATCTATTGCGACAGCACAAGTGCCATCGCTATAGCAAACAATCCAGTGCTACACTCAAAGACAAAACACATAGAAATCAGATATCATTTTATCAGAGATCATGTGATGAATGGTGATATAGAACTTCATTTTATTCCAACTGATTATCAGTTAGCTGATCTATTTACCAAACCTCTTGATGAGACAAGATTCAACTTTCTCATCAGCGAGCTTGGAATGCTGAACTTTGAAGGATAAAACCTTCAGCAGTTCACATTGATCAGCGATAGAATAAAATCAACTTATATAATCCATTTCATCATCTTCTCTCTGAATAAACTTGATTCGCTGATATCAAGGTATGTTTTCTCTCTCTGACATATCGCATGTAAATGCAAGATTTCAAAATAAATTGCATCGCTGAATATCTCTTCCTTAACAGCGACTTTTTGAAATTTCTTAAAACCTTCACTGATATTTCTATTCAGTGCTTCATGTTTTCAAAGAGTCCCTGAGTTTTTCAAAACCTCGGAGACAACCAAGAATATGAAAGGACAGTTGTGACGTCATTGCAACAGATAACACCAGGCACGATTTCTTTCTGACACACGTTTGCACGTTTCGTTCAAACTTCCAATCAAATGCAAACACGTGTCCGTGTCATGATGAAAACCTTTTCCCGCTCAAGGTTTTCTCTCTCTAAAATCTCTATATAAACAACTCTTGGTTTATATTTTATCTTTTACGCGATCAAATCTTCCTCCGCAAGAAAAGAATTACTGTTGCATTTGTGCTCTCAAATCTTCAAAGAACTGTTCATCATCTTCTTCATCAAACATCAAGGTTAATATGTTCTTATTTATTACCAAATGCTTAACTTGTTTCTGATCTTATCATTGTTTTAAACAAGATCAAACAAAAGAACTTCTTAAAAATAAAATCATTTCTATCATGGTTTTATGAACACAACCATTTCATGGTTGTTCTTCAAGTTTTAAATCTTAATCTTAAACTTGTTCTTCATTTGTATCCAGATTTTTTTTAGAAACTGGAATACAAGACTTTATGGGTTTTACATTTCGTTTCAAATCATGAAAAACCCTAAAATCTTCATTAAGACATTTTTGTCTGAATGAAATGGATAAAATTCAAAACATCTTAATGGAAATTTCTTTCCACATTAAGATAATTCTTATTTGTTAACATCTTTGGTTGAACTGATAATACAGAGAAATGGCAACTTCAAAGATCAATGTTACCGCTGAGAACATCTCCGCTGACTCTGAGGAAGTGGAAATCATCAAAGCCCCTCAGGTTAAGTTCAAGCTGGATCAACTAGATTGGACCAAGGTCAACAACCTCTCTGCGCTTCTCGAGTTTCCTCCTCGAAAGCAAGTCACACATCTGGATGATGCTGTGAATTTCCTGAAAAACTGCTGCATTTCAACAGCCCTGACCATTACACCTCCTGCAAGTCAGTTGCTACTATCCCAGTTCTGGTACTCTGCCAGACACTCTCAGCTACCATCCGCCAAATATCCCTCCAAAACTATTGATTGCATACTCAGCGATACTGAGTATGGCACAATAAAGATAACCCCCGCAATCATTCGAATATCCCTGAACTTTCCCAATGCTACCAAAGAAAAACCGTTTGTTCCATTCCCTGACCATAAGAAGCATGCTGACAGAGAAGAAATCATTGCTTTCCTCGACGCAATGGGTTACATCTGGGAAACTGGAAGGGACAAGAAGCCCGAGAAGAAGCTGACGCTGATAAAGAAGTCCAAAATGCCCAGCGAGATGAATTTCATCTTCGCACACCTGATCAGCTGCATGACAGCGAAGACCGGCTCCTCTGATCAAGCCGCTCAACCTCAGCAGGCTATGGGATACGCACTGCTGAAAGGTCTACATATTGACTGGGCATCTATCATTTATGATGACCTAGTACAAAGAGTAGATTCTGCTGCTGACAGACCTGCATGGGTTCCCTACCCCCGTTTCATCAGCGCCATCTTCCAATATGGCCTGAAGGACAGCTATCCTCAAGAGGGTGACCTGAAACTTTCTCAGGTTGGCCCTAAGGTGCTCGATTTCAAACCTGTCGACAATGAGGTACGTCTATCTACCCTTCTCTCTCTTCTTAACCCTAATTCTTCGACTTCTGTGGCTCCTTCAGCGACAATACCCATCGCTGATACCCCGACCACACAATCCTCTCCTTCTAAGAAAAGGAAACACTCTACAACCCAACTTAGTTCCAAAAGGATCAAGAAAACCAAGGAGCAACCCCAACAATCCCATGCTGAAGACTCCTCAGCTCATTCTGAAGAGCTGAAGGAAAGTTCCGTGGTACGCTCTGCCACACCCGTGCAAGCCATCCCTCCAATCCAGACTTCAGCGTCTCCAAACGCTGAGGTTAGAAACTTGGAACCTACCCAACCTCCCTCAATCTCTCAAAAGACTGATGAAGTGATTCTCAACGATTCCAACGCTGAACTCAGAACCCGAACCCCATTCTTATCCTTCGCTTCTCCCTCCACTCACTTGGACACTCCTCCAAAGAACACTGGAGATGCCATCATTCCAGAACCCACAGCTGAAACTTCTCAAAGAATGATGAAGAAAGGACCTGCAGAAATCACCATACCTCACCGTACTTTCGAAGAGGATATGGAACATTTTTCAGGAACTTGCAACTTTGACGAGTTCATCAATCCTCCTGCAGGTACAAATAAAATCCTATACACTGTAACTAAACCTGAAACTTCTGAGCTTTCCTTTGTTCACAAGTACTTATCTGTTACAGGTCCTAATTTGGGAGACATCAACGCCTCTCTGAAGTCCGTGGAAACCAAGCTGACAGATCTCACCACTACTCTTTCCAACAACTCTTCAGCTGTAACAAAAGCTGGAGAGAATTTGACAAAGCTGACAACGGTGGTGGAAAAGAAAGCTTCCACAGACGACATCAAGATTGTTGATAAGACTCTCAGCGATTTCGCCAAAGTGCTCGCTGACATCTACACTGACTACACCTCACTCAAAAACTCCGTTTCCTCCATGTCTGGCGACGTCACAACGCTGAAGACATCGGTTGGAGCCTTAGAGGGTGATATGTCAGCTGTAAAGACTGACTTAGGCTCTGTAAAGACCGACGTTGGTGAGATGAAAATGATGATCCAGCAGCTACTCAACAAGGCAAATACTCTAGCTCCTGAACCGACCCCTGCCCCTGCATTGGAAACTTTCACAGCGACGGATCGCAAAGAGCTGGAAAAGATCAATCCTGCTATAACTGGCCTAGAAGTCAGATTAGCAAAGATTGAAAGCTGTGTGGATATCTCTGGCCAAGAAGACAGAGAGCCTCCCACAGCTGTAGAGTCTACCCTTTCCTCCCCCAGTCCTCATGAGAAAGAGGGGGAGAAGAGCGCTGAACATCCCGAGGAAAAGAGCGCTGAACATACCAATGAGAAGAGCGCTGAGGATCTTGAAAAGAGCGCTAAAGACCTTTCCCATGATGAATATATCAGGGGAGAGAAGAATGAAGATCTTATCGCTGGACCTCAGGGAGATGAAAACCCTGAGGGAACCGAGAAGCTCGCCTCTGTATCTGAGGGGGAGCAACTCGAAGACGAAGCTGAAGAATCCGAAGCAGAAGATGATGAAGACATCGACATCCCTGATAACGAACCATCTTCTTCTCCGAAGAAGAATGATGATGATGATGACGAAGATGACGATGAGTTCTTTATCGTCAAACCTGCCCCAAGGATTAAAGCTCTTAAGGGAATTTCAATATGAACCAACAGGGGAGCGGACAAAGACAAAGCCCTCAGCCTCTGGCGCTGAGAAAGGCAAAGGCAAAAGCGTCGCTGAAGATGACAATCTGACGATCTTGCTTGAAAAGCCGATTTTTCAGGTACACTAAACATCTCTCACTCCATCCCTCCTCTATAAGTTCTACTACCCTAGCCTACACCTGAACATATTTCTCTTTCTCTTTCTACCCAAGTTCTTCTACCCATGTTCTTATTTGTAAGATCGCTGTGTTTCAGCTAGTCCTCTCCCCTGTTTGAGGATGTCGCTGAAGGTTCTACTACTGCGACTTCACAAATAAAGCTAGCTGCTGCTGATGAAATAATCCCAGTCTTAGATTTGATCTCTGAGACTGATGAACCAGAAGAACAACCTCTCTTGCACAGAAACAGACCTTCCTCGGCTCCTCAAAAGCTGAGTGAAGAGGATCAAAAGAGAAGAGAGGAAATAATAAAGCGATTCGAGGATCAGCGAATCATTCTAAGGCGTGATCAACTTCCTTCAGTTCCTCCAAAGTTCAAAATCTCCAAAGCTGAATACCAGGAACACCTTAGAGCTGAACGCCTTATCGCTGAAAGGAAGGAAGCTGAAGAGAAAGACAGAGAATACGCCATCAAGCTTACTCAACGATCAATCAAAGACCCCAAGCTGAAAAGAGTTCACATTGATGTTCAACGTCAGCTCTGGGATGATGCTCAAGAAATCGTTAGAGAAAAGACAAAGGTCTCTGATACAACTTTGGAATGGGCTAAACAAATGCTGACCTATCGATCAAGACCATCCAAAATAATCAAAGCCAACATCAGAGGAAAAATGTACGCTGATGTTCCTGTTGTTGAAGTGGATGTCTACAGAGATGACAAAACCAAGCAAACCTTCTATGCTGCTTCATTAGAAAAGTTTGGTCTCTATGAATGGTTAGAAACGAAATTAGCCATTCAGGGATCACGCTCAAATTTCAAAAGCCATGTTGAGATGATCTTAAACAAACAGATCAACTTGCTTTCATCTGCTGTGGATATTCCTCCTACTCTTCCTCAACGAAGAAAGCCTCTGCTAAGAAGAAGAAAGTTTCTGATTCAGGTCCAATCATTCGAAATGAAACAGGTATTGGTTTCTCTCGTGCTGAAGTTCTTGGCCCTGATGCTGATCTTTCAATGCTTGACGCCTCCCTACCACCTGGAGAAACCTTCATCCCTGGCACAGTGGTAAGTGATCCTTATGGTATATTCTTCTTAGACTATGATGAAAATCCTCACTTTCAACGTGTCTCTGAGCTCCACATCGCTCCCATCGAACAACTCAGAGATCTCGTACACTGGTGTGAAGTCAGACGCGACATCAAAGCTAGACACCTGAAGCCCTTGATTTTTGAAGCTGCTCTGAAGTTAAAGAATCAAGGAGTAAATGTTCCTGACTGGATGATCCCCACTAAAAAGACCCTTGATGAACTTCTCATTAAGGAAGAACCCTTTGAAAACTGATATAATCTCCTTTTTCTCTATTGTATCAGTTATCCTTCTGTACTTGTAAATTATTTCGCTTGTACTTGTAATCTTTCTGTTCTTCATTGTAACCTGATTCAATATTTTAAAGAAAGATTTCAGCGAACGTACTTTACTACATAAGTACTGAAAAGATCACAAAAAACAGTAAAAGGGACAAATATTTTATGAGTTCTTTTTATCCTTATGTTTTCATTAAATAGCAATTTTCTTTGTTGCTGTCATAATCAAATAGGGGGAGATTGTTGATCCAAACCCTCAGTGATTTGATAATGACCCTCTCTTATATACTTAGTGAAAATTGTAAGTAAACAATATGTATCAGAGTTTCACTATCGCTGATAAGTACTAAGATCTTACAGTACCGTTGATAGGAACTCTCGCTCTTTAAATTAAACATTCAGCGAACACTGTTCATCATTAATGCTCTGAGTCTGTTCAGTCATTATGATGATCGCTGATAAGTTAGTTGTTTACTTATGATCCCTGAAGACAAGTTTCACGTCAACAAAGGTTCTACGCTGAAGTCGAAGATCAAGCTCAAGAACCAGCGACAAGTCTCCTAATGAACTGATGCGGATCAGCGAAGACTCAGATTTGTCCACTCAACGTGAAGTATCAAGTACAAGACTTCAGCTATCGCTGAACTTTATCATTCGCTGAATAGAAAATGATAATCGCTGAATCAACAAAAGCTGATCATGAAGTCCTCCGTACAAAGTACTTTTGTCTTAACCACCCTTGCACGACTCCGTACGAAATGTCAGAAAAGAACCTCCGAAAATCTGAAATCGTACAACCACTCTGATACTACACTATTCATCCATACGGCTACTAAGGTTTTCAACCAAGGTCAATGACATGCAACCAACCAGCTGATGACACGTGTAAAGTATATACTGACTTGCATTAAATGCATGCAGTATATAAAGAGATGAACTCACTTCATTTGAAGTAACTTGCTAACTCTGGACAAGTTCAAATCTCTTATCTCAGATAGGTTATTATTAGTAATTTCCTTATCTCTCTTAGTGCAAGAAACCTTAGTGTTCCAACTTGTTTAGATTTAGGTTTATCCTTAATCTTGTTTCCGCAACAAGCTGTAAATTGTTAATAAATCATGTGACAAAATTGTTGAACGTGTAACAAGAGTGGATGTTGATGGTGCACCAAGTTTCAGTCTTAGTTATTATCCACTGGACGGTGGAAAAACTCAGATTGAACAATAAAAACAACATAAGCTGAAGTTGGGTACGGTGCAAGTCGAGCACTTAACCTTAGTTAACACCTCCGACCTCCTTATGTTTAAAGGATAGTTGACATTTATGTATTACAGAATATAGATGATAAAATGATTTGCAATTGGATTCTTGCTGGTGTAGGACCATCAAAGTAAGACATTTTTTCATGTGATGAAATACTATTTCTCCTATAATTTGTTTGTTAACAAATTATGCTAACTTCATTTATTTTGTTTCAAGTTTATGCTTCAGTGAGGTTGTTTCGGAAACAACTTCATTCAAAAAATTCATAGGTGCAATGGAAGCACTTAGCTTGTAGAAGGAATTTCAGTTTCGGTCAATGTCATTGATAGTTGGATATCTATCTTAAATGACGAGGAGAAGTACATAAGAAATGAAGCTCTACGAAGAATGTTCTTTAACACGAAATCCATGATAAGATTCTAGAAAATATACAATATAATATATATGTTAATTATACTCTTTCTAACATTATATCATTTCAATAAAACAATCAGGAATTATGAACGAGACTTTACAAATGCAAATACGTTTTGATATATTCATTGTCAACTTAACTGTTGCAACACAACTAAATGAGACACTTACAATGAGGAATGTTGATTTGGTATGTATCTTCTTCTTTATTGAATTATTAACCATATAACTAAGTTAAGTACCTTTTTCCTAATACTATAATTCACATATCACTACAATCATACTAATTACTAATTATTCATCATAGTTGTTTTTCCCAAAGGTACATTTATTTAAATACTATCTGCCTAGTAATATGGTATGTGTACTACTTCTATCCGATTAATAATACACTTATTAATATGAATTTTCTTTTTATAATAATATTATATGTTTTTTGGATTGCGACAACACCTAATAAGATATCTCAGGCCCGTCCATCATCCTTCATGTGATGAATAACCTAAGTAGAAATGAACAACTCTCAATGTGGTGGTGTACAAAGATTAATTGAAATGACAGTGGAGTATTTCTTATGGGCCATATGGTGATATGGAAACATATATGGCAGAACCAGTTCACCAATGGAAATCTAGATTGTACGAGGAGTGTATGCGGCAAACAAACCAACTGCACAATTTGAGGAAGAAATATGCTGTAAAGATCTTGCTATCAGAAATCAACAATCAACGTGTGAAAGTCTTAGAGCAAAGCGAGAAGTTTCATGCTTTAAGTGACGATGAAAATATCAAACTTTATGAAATTGCTCAGACAACAATGGCATAAAGAAAGAATTACAAAATATTGATATTGGTTGTTTTGGAGAACATGTTGTGATATGGTTAGGAACTAATATGGGTTTGTTAGCTTTTGGTAAAACGATGTCGATATTATGTCTCTTGCTTAAATGTGGTTGTTTTTTAAACTTTTTTGAAAACATTTGCCACGTGAGGAAATCTGCTATTAGTGGTCAGTTGTTGTTAATATGATGTTCGCTTACACCTTTGGGTTTTTTGAGGATTACCGTTTATGTTGGTTTCTACTTTTTGATACCAATTTGGCTCTTTATTATAGACGAATAGTGTTTTGGTGCATTCCTTGCTCTTAATTTGAGTCAAAGATGGTTTGCTTCTGAACTCTATGCACTTCGCAATTTTGTCAGATTTTTTATTAGAGGAGACAATTTTAAGGTTGGTTTGTATTTAGATAACCATGACAGTTGGGTTATTTTTTTTGCAATGGCATTGGGCCAAAATTGAATGGATCAAGTTTGTGGTTATCTAATTGTTGCTGATAGTCAAAGTTTATAAAAATCCATTTGTGTAAGACATGGTTCTTTATTTGGTGACCCATTTTGTTCTCTTTTGGTCAATATAGGTGCATTAAGATAATAAATGAAGGTGAGATGAATATAAAGTAACGTGAGATGAATATATAGTAATTCATAATGTTTAATTTTCGAAAACACAATCAATTTTATTATGCAATGTGAACACTTCAATGTATCCAACAAGTTCTATATGGTATTTGGTAGAATCTAAAAAAAACAATCAACAATCTAAAAGATAAAAAAGGAGAAAACAATCAAAAATCAAAGTACTTTCAACAAATTTTGCACATCTTTACTAATTTTTGATCTCATGAACTACTTTGTTGGGACAATTGCGCAAGTTATGGTTCACAAGCTTTCCATAACTTTTGTACATTCTCTTGTGTCTTGAGATTTTCACAAATGATCTCTCAGCTACAGCTACACTAATTTGGCATTTTCTGGTCCACAACCTTTATTCCTAATCCCTGTGGGAAGATAAACTTCAATTATTTCAGTTTGAGAAACCCCAATCAAATAAATAAATGTTCCTATATTTTCATTTACATCGGCCTCCATTGGAAAAAAATCATCTATTTCATCCCTCAAACTGCGAGCACTTTCGGAAAAAGATGATAGCTTCAACTTGTTATTCGTGGATCTCTGATAACGCCACTTTTTGGCGTTATTTTTAGTTTTCAAACCAATGAGATTGGCTTATATTCAAGTAAAAAGGCATGTATTTTACGGTATATCTAGTGGAATGTGCAGGTTATCTAATAGGCAGTAATCATCGAGAAAAGAAGCTAAAAAGAGCCCAAAACGAGTGAAAACGAAGCCCAACGGAAGCCCAAAAGTCAAGCCCAAGACCCACGACCGAACCAGGACCCGATCCGCGAACCAAACGTCGACCCACGCAGCCTCAGGGACACGCGCGACCTGCCACACGACTTACAAGTCGCGCAGCAAGTCGCGTAAGGCTCTGTTTTGCGTTTTTCAGCTATTAAATCCAAATTTTAGGTCATTATTCGGTATCGAACTTTCGGCAGACGAACGGGAGCAGTCTAGGGGCGTTTTTCAGATTCATGTTAGAGAGCCGATCGAAGAGACATTCATCACGCAAAGTGGAGACGAGCACGAGAGAAGGGAGTATATCATCTTATCGTTTACGATTTCATCTTTTACGCTTAACCATGTTTGCATACACTTTCAGTCTATTTTCTCTTGTGTTTGAATCCACCACCGACATGAACTAACCGGTTCGTGTTGGGGGTTGGAATGAATTCGTTTTATTAAGCATGTGAACAGATGATTTGTGACTTTTATCAGTTTTTCCTTAATTAATGAAGTGTGCAATTTTGTGTTTAATGCTTGTGTGAATTTGGCCAATTTGCATTTGATCTGTGTTAGTAGCTAATTTCGAGAGAATTAATTACTACTTAGACTTAGGAATTGCATGCCTAAGACGATAAATCGGTGATAGAGATATACTGAGTAAGTCTTAGTCCGTAATTGAACCATAGGTTGAAATCGAGAGATAAAATCTATTCGTTCATAATAAATCTGGTGCTTAATATATTTTGGAATCCGTAAGTTGAGATCGAGAGATTTAACTTGTCCTTTTCAGAATAAAACCCGTTGTTGCTCGGAAGAGAACAACGGTGGTTTTTAAAGATTGGTTTCATTAATGGGAAATTAACTGGTAATTGTCGTGAGTTAGTTGTTTGCATGTGAAAACCTGAGGATTTCCAACCCTCAACTTTTCTCTCTATCTGAATTCCAAAGTTGTTTCATTGTCTCGTCTGTGTTTTCATTACTTTAGTTGCTAGTATTTAGTTTAAAACCAACCATCTCTCAATTCGACAGTTCAGTTAATAGCGATTATAGTAATTGTGATACTTAGTTCCTAGTTCCCCGTGATTCGATACTCGTACTTCTCTAAGTACTATTACTTGACTTCGACTCGTACACTTACGGTGAGATCTCGGGGTGTGAAAACCTCGTATCAAGTTTTTGGCGCCGTTGCCGGGGAACTAGTTGTACCTAATAGCACTACCAGCTATACGCGCTATTAGATTGAGCATTTTCCTTTCTTGTTATTTTATTTTGTCACGTTCAATTTTTGGGTTGCTGATTTTGTTCACTTTTCATTTCAGGTACTAATTGGTTTATGCCAAGGAAGACCCGAGGGGAAGAGCTCGAGAAAGTTGATCCGGAGATTGAACGAACCGGTCGTCGCCTACGTCAAGAGACCAAAGCTAAGTGACAGTTAAAGATGGGTGACGAAATGCCCGTCAATAGACCACCTGGCAACAATCCTCCACCTCCTCGCAATAACCCACCACCACCGCCGGAAAGGCGTCCTATGCGGTCGTTTGCCGACCCGAATGTGGCAGCAGCACGCATAGGCATTCAAGCACCAACCACCGCGGCTAATTACTTCGAGATCAAGCCGAGTACCATCGTCATGGTACAATAGAACCAATTCGGGGGAGCACCGACTGAAGATCCCCACGCGCATCTACGGGCATTTGAACGGATCTGCAATACGTTCAAGATCAACGGGATGGAAGAGAACGCGATCAAGCTAAGACTTTTCAGCTTTTCCCTAAAAGGTAGAGCTGAAATTTGGATAGAGGGCCTCCCATCAGATCTTATAACCACATGGGCAGACCTGAAAGCCGCGTTCCTCCAGAAATTCTTTCCACCGGGAAGAACCGCTCAGTTGATGGCCGACATCACGCACTTTGCGCAATGGGATCAAGAGACCTTATACGAGGCATGGGAGTGATATAAAGATATGTTGAAGAAGTGACCGCATCATGGATTACACGGTTGGGTCATAATCCAAACGTTCTTTGGAGGCCTTCACCCGCAATTCAAGAATGACATCACTGCTGCAGCGGGTGGGGCGCTCATGAACAAGACGTATGAGGAAGCAGTCGAGTTGATCGAGAACCTAGCCGAGCATAGCTATTCCACACCACAATCTTCCGTTGCACGAGTCGCTAGTGTTCAAGAGACGGACGAGCTTAAAGAGATAAAGGCTCAATTAGCCATGATCACGAACCAACTGAAGGGAGGCAATTCACAAGATCTCGAGCAAGTTCAATTCCTCCAAAACCGGAATCATCAGCCGAGGAACGACCCGTTCTCCAACACATATAACGAAGGGTGGAAAAAGCACCCAAATTTCTCGTGGAGTCAACCCGGTCAACAGCCAGGTAATTTTTCTAACTCTTCAAATTCTTCCAATACTAATAATGCTTATCGTCCTCCACGTTTTCACCAAAGGAATGAAGGACCATCGATGGAGAAGAAACCGGGGCTGGAAGATATGCTCATGAAGTTCATGACGAAAATGGACAGCACAGTCTAGGGATTAGCGAGCACGGTGAGTACAGTCAAAGCTGCAACCGATCAGAATACGGCTTCCATCAAGATTCTCGAGAGGCAAGTGGGGCAGATTAGTGAAGCTCTACAAAACCGACCTCCCGGAACCTTTCCCAGTCAAACCGAAAGGACTAACCGGGAAACATGCAATGCCATTTATCTGAGAAATGGCAAGGAGCTGAATGGAGAGCCATTACGAGAGTCGTCATCAAGGGAGACCGGTCCGAAAGAGAAAGAGATCGAGAGCATTAAAGTGACTGAACTAGAAGCTGATAAAGAGTGTGCAATCAAAGAGAACTCGGAGGGTGAAGAGAGCAAGCAGTGTGAAGAGAACAAGCTGAAGCAACCACCGGTCAAGCCAGTGGTACCGAGAGTACCTTACCCGAGCAGGCTGAAAGCAAATAAGGATGAGGTCAATTTTTCAAAATTTATTGAAGTATTTAAAAAGCTAACGATCAATATTCCTTTTGCAGATGCTCTCGCCCAAATGCCCTCTTACATGAAATTCATGAAAGAGATCCTTTCCAAAAAGAGGGCAATTGATCACCAATCCACCGTTGCACTCACTATAGAGTGTAGCGCAATCTTTCAAAATAAGCTTCCCCAGAAGCTCAATGATCCAGGGAGTTTTTCTATCCCTATCCAAATCGGGAAGTTTTCTTTCAATAAAGCTTTGTGTGATTTAGGGGCTAGTATTAATTTGATGCCCCTTTCTATTTTCAGGAAACTTGGATTGGGCGAGGTGAGTCCAACGTTCATGACACTCAAGCTTGCTGATCGGTCAATAAGATACCCATACGGCGTGATTGAGGACGTGCTAATTAAGGTTGGTAAGTTCTACTTCCCGGTAGACTTTGTGGTGATAGACATAGATGAGGATGAAGAGGTCCCGATGATCTTGGGACGATCGTTTCTAGCCACCGGGAGAGCTTTGATTGACATGGAAGAGGGTGAGATCACGTTCAGAGTCGGCGGTGAGAACGTAAGGTTCAAGATGCTTGAAAGAGGAAGTGGTGAAAGAGAGGAAGGAGTAGAGAAGTCCGCGGACAATCGCGAATGTAGGCGATTTCATCCCGCGGACACAAAGCCTAGCTGAGTCCCACATAGTCTTGCCACGACTTTAAATAAGGCGCTGGGTGGGAGGCAACCCACCAAAGTTTGTTCCCTTTTATTATTTTTAGTTTGAGTGTGTTTTTATCTCCGAAAAAAACCATAAAAATCGAAAAATTGAAAAATCAAAAATAGCTGGAACAGGGACATACGCGACTTGCCACGCGGTTTGCATACCACGCAGCAAGCCGCTGGACCCTTTGTTTGTTTTCTGAAACAGTAGGTTACGCGGTTTTTCCACGCGACTTGCAAGTCGCGGGCTAAACCGCGGGAGTCCCTTGTGCACTGTTCGTTTTTCATGCAGTTTTTTATTCCTTTCTTGCTTTGTGTGTTTCATTTTCATGTTTTTTTCGTCGTGTGTTTTGTGCTTTGATTTCCTTTGTTTTGCATGTTCTCCCTATCTCCTCCGATTGATGCTCAACCTTTCAAGAATCCTCTTTCATCCGGGTAAAACAGGTACGCTCTAAACTTTGCATAATAACGAGTGGTGTAAGATGTTTGTTCGTGTTAGTTAAACGAGATGCAACAAACCTAAGTTTCACTTAGGTTTGGGGTGCCTCATCTTTCACATCTACACACTCAATTCTTTAGACCCTGTGCAAACCTCGGTTTTATCGAGGTTTGGGGTTGGCTTTCATTTAGCAAACCTAGGCCACGGCCTAGGTTTGGGGTGCCCATTTTAGAAAATTTGGATCTTCTTTTGCTTGCTATGTAATACCTTGCCTGTCCTTTTGATAACTGTGATAACTGCACAATGATTCGAGTCGCATCACCTATGACTTTACTTGCACATTGGGAACAATGTGTGGGTAAGGTTTGGGGTTGCTCAATCGGGCCCAAGTTATGCACGTAGATGTCCTGCACCTCTGAGTGTCTAGATCATAGTAGCCAAATTTTTTGTTTTGAATGATTGAGACCAACCATTGGGGGAAGAATCTTGTGATAGTGACGTGACCGTTAGGGAAAGACCGGCAAAGGACATGACTAGGGACATTAGTGGAGACCACCCAATAGTGAGTTTTGAGCCTAAAAGACGTTTTTCACCTCGAGGGATTTAAACACTTAATTCTTATACACTTTTTTCGAATTCCTTGTCGTGAATGTAGAATGATCTCGCTACATTATTGCGTTGAGTAGCAAAGACGACCATCGGGATATTAGGTAAGGGTATAGTAGACCATATCGTGTGGACCTTAAGATATGATTCCAGGCAATGTGTGCTTTGTGTTAACCTGTTTTTAGCTATCGTTACCGTTTTACCCTTTGTGTGCATCCATAGCCCCTTTGAAACCAAACACTCATCTTATTCGTTACTTAACCCGCGCTACACCTTTAGCCATAAGCCTTAGCCAACCCTATCCGAAAGTGTGTCAATCGGAAGCAGTAATGAACTACGGGAGATAGAGCAGAAAAGAGTACAGGCCAGTCATGAAAATAAAAATGGGTCAATGTTGCCCCAATCAATAAAGAGGACCAATGAAGTAAAAAAAAATACAGTTATTTAGATAGTACATAGAGTTGTACAATAAGTGAGTCAAAATGGCTCCGAGAGTGACAAATAGGGCCAAGTGATAGAAAGTGAAGTAAAAAGTTCAGAATTGCTAATGATCGACACGCCAAGGATTTTTTTATCCTTTTTACCCTTCGTCTCTTAGCCTTAACCTTAGCCCCGTTACAACCCGTGTAAAGACCTGGATGATCTTCTGGGAAACGTGATTACGGTTTACGACTACCTTTACTGATATTCCCTGTCTTGCTACTTGATTCCTTCTGAGATCAACTGTTTGGACATTTGTGCGTCTTTCTTTAAAGTTGTCATGTAATAATTTGAGTATTCTTGTAGATAACCTCCTTACACATGACAACACGAGCGATAACCTAGGTTCGAGTGCAAAGTGAGTATCCCGTGAGGTAGGGTCGAGGCGAAATGTTTTCCCTAGCATGTTTGGACCTAATCTAACCTTAAGGTGATCGGAACAGTCACGAGTTAAACCCCCAATGGAAGGTCATAGATCGGACGAAATAAGAATGAGGCGAGAGTGAGATAGACATTCACGGGTATGGGAAATCACCGATGCATCACTTGGTACCGATTGGGAATTGTGCAGTTATTATTTCACTTATGTGTGCTTTAATTCGATTTTATCGCTAATTTGCTTGGGGACAAGCAACGCTCGGTTTGGGGTTGTTGATAACGCCACTTTTTGGCGTTATTTTCAGTTTTCAAACCAATGAGATTGGCTTGTATTCAAGTAAAAAGGCATGTATTTTACGGTTTATCTAGTGGAATGTGCAGGTTATCTAATAGGCAGCAATCATCGAGAAAAGAAGCTAAAAAGAGCCCAAAACGAGTGAAAACGAAGCCCAACGGAAGCCCAAAAGTCAAGCCCAAGACCCACGACCGAACCAGGACCCGATCCGCGAACCAAACGTCGACCCACGCAGCCTCAGGGACACGCGCGACCTGCCACGCGACTTGCAAGTCGCGCAGCAAGTCGCGTAAGGCTCTGTTTCGCGTTTTTCAGCTATTAAATCCGAATTTTAGGTCATTATTCGGTATCGAACTTTCGGCAGACGAACGAGAGCAGTCTAGGGGCGATTTTTAGAGCCGTGTGACACCTATTGGAGGGACGTTAGAGAGCCGATCGAATAGACATTCATCACGCAAAGTAGAGACGAGCACGAGAGAAGGGAGTTTATCATCTTATCGTTTACGATTTCATCTTTTACGCTTAATCATGTTTGCATACACTTTCAGTCTATTTTCTCTTGTGTTTGAATCCACCACCGACATGAACTAACCGGTTCATGTTGGGGGTTGGAATGAATTCGGTTTATTAAGCATGTGAACAGATGATTTGTGACTTTTATCAGTTTTTCCTTAATTAATGAAGTGTGCAATTTTGTGTTTAATGCTTGTGTGAATTTGGCCAATTTGCATTTGATCTGTGTTAGTAGCTAATTTCGAGAGAATTAATTACTACTTAGACTTAGGAATTGCATGCCTAAGACGATAAATCGGTGATAGAGATATACCGAGTAAGTCTTAGTCCGTAATTGAACCAGAGGTTGAAATCGAGAGATAAAATCTATTCGTTCATAATAAATCTGTTGCTTAATATATTTTGGAATCCGTAAGTTGAGATCGAGAGATTTAACTTGTCCTTTTCAGAATAAAACCCGTTGTTGCTCGGAAGAGAACAACGGTGGTTTTTAAAGATTGGTTTCATTAATGGGAAATTAACTGGTAATTGTCGTGAGTTAGTTGTTTGCATGTGAAAACCTGAGGATTTCCAACCCTCAACTTTTCTCTCTATCTGAATTCCAAAGCTGTTTCATTGTCTCGTCTGTGTTTTCATTACTTTAGTTGCTAGTATTTAGTTTAAAACCAACCATCTCTCAATTCGACAGTTCAGTTAATAGCGATTATAGTAATTGTGATACTTAGTTCCTAGTTCCCCGTGATTCGATACTCGTACTTCTCTAAGTACTATTACTTGACTTCGACCCGTACACTTGCGGTGAGATCTCGGGGTGTGAAAACCTCGTATCAATCTCGCAAGAACATAGTCCACTATCGAATAAATTATCATTGACAAGTTTTTCCTGTTCCTCATCTAAATCTCTGTATCTTAAACAACAGTGTTGCAATTCAACATGCATTAAATCTCTTCTTCACCTCCAAATGATATACTTTTTCGGGATTTGATCAATATTATTGTTCATCAAAACCTTAAACATGTGTTGACATAAGAATCCATGTCAAACAAATTTATTACAACTA
This sequence comes from Saussurea involucrata, assembly GCA_033807775.1. Lineage (NCBI taxonomy): Eukaryota > Viridiplantae > Streptophyta > Magnoliopsida > Asterales > Asteraceae > Saussurea > Saussurea involucrata. The sequence goes on from CM066316.1 coordinate 5,427,172, forward strand.
CGAATAACCTACTAGTGGAATTTGAATATTATATGGAATAAAGTGGACACTATTGCTAAGAAATGTGAAACAAAATATACAATACAATAAAGATACTTGTTTATGAACGATTCGAATACATTTAAACAAACAAATGAAGAAAATTGAAGACTTTAACAGTTCAAGATATTACCTTATGATGTGATTTGACTATTTAGCATTTGTCTATGCAATATCATATACGTATCACAATCATCTTATGAAAAAAACACGTTCAATTGAACCATGGGCGAGCTGGGAATTCACCATAAAGGGCCAGCTCGTTCAATGGTGGTTTTATAGTAGAATAATAACGATAAATATTGTATCTAAACAAAGAAAAATCTATTAATACAAACTAAAGTTTAATAACTATAAAAGTCAAATAGGAATAAAAACAATCAATTTTCTCACGAACCAACTTGTTAGGAATAAAAAGAATTTGTTAAAGGGAAAATGGCTCACATAACACTTTTTTGTTTAGTGTAATTAACCATATAAGCTTTTTAGGATATTTTTTCCAAAAATGTTACCCATTTTCGCTTAAGGTAGTTGACCGGTCGGCGACAAAAAAGGTGTGTCCTACAAAGACACATGGCCCAATCAGAAGTAGCCACATCACCCCTCTAGTCATACATTTTGAGACAGAAATCTGCAGGTGCATGAACCCCACACTTGACAAAAACTTGTAGGTGGACCCCACACTTGACAAGTTGACTTGTCAAATGTTTTTTTTCGTCGATGGCTAGTCAATCACCTTTGGCGAAAATGGGTAACATGTTTTAAAAAGAAAATCCTAAAAAGACTATATGGTTAACTACATCAACAAAAAGTGCTATCTGAGCAATTTTTCCTTTGTTAAAACTTGGACACATAAGCCAAACAAATATATTAAAGAGTTTACATATATAAGAAATTCCAGTTGGTGTATTTTAAGTTGGACATGTTTTTATTTTGTTAAATAAATTAGAATCGATTTGTTTCGTGCTCATGATTCAACCTAGAATGATCCTAAGTAATTAGAAGCTCCATTTTTCAAAATTCAAACAAATTACAATAATCATATATGTTATTCAAAATTCAAAACAAATTACAATAACTCTACATTAATATTCACATTTAACAAAACTAGGATTTTAAATTTTTATACGACAAAACTGAACACATAAAACAAGTATATATTTTACATTACTTAAATTTATAAATACCATGTTATAGTTATTATTCAATTGCTTAGATTTGAACAATTAGGGTACGTTTGGTTTGCAGTAATAGATTAGAATGGATTAGATTTCATGTAAGGATTTGGATTTGTAGGGATTGGGATTTTCGGGGGATTTTGAATCCCTTCATGTGTTTGGTTTGTAGGATTTGGAATGGATTTGAATTTCATTCATTTATAAATCTCGCTTGGTTTGTAAGATTTGGATTTGGATTTTTTTTGGTAATTATTTATTTGTTTTATAAATAATTTGTTTTTATTGGTAAATTACCTTTTTTACCGATTTTTTCCAAAATTGTATATTTAATCACCATATTTCTTCAAAACTGCATATTTATATTTAATTAACCAATTCATTGTTTCAAAGATACATATTTAATCATCCACTTCATTGTTCTAAAACACATATTAACCACCAATCTAGTTCAACCAAAATACATATTAACAACGAAATTGTTCTAAAACAGATTGACCACGAGATTTTTCTTCGAAAACCAAATAGTTAATCACCAAGCTTTTTCATTCTTCCAAAACCCACTTCACGAAAGCTTTCCTATCCGTTTCTTGCAAATACCAAAACACGTTCACCCTATCGGTGTCTTTTCTTATTAGTGATATTACTTTAAACTTCTACGACTGAGTGAACGACTACATTTTGAAATCTCGGAAGCGATCAGCGAATGTTTCTTATCATGTTCTTCGTCACGTTCGATACCCTTTTTGAGCTTGTTCGCCATTTTGTCCAAACTTTCTCCGAGTTTGGTAACCACATTACTGAATCCGTCAGCCATATGATCTACTCGACGTTTTCTCTTCCTACCACGCCCACTTGAAGTTTCTTCGGATTGCATATTTGCATTGGCACCTTGAATATGGCTAGTTGCCATCACTTCATTAGACTCTTCATACGTGTTGTTCTTGATCTTCTATATTCACCTCTTCATGAAGTTTCTTTGCATGCATAGAATCCATACCGAGCCTAATGTTAAGCACTCACGATAATTTCAAAGACGATTGTACCTGAACATGAGAGATGTGGTGTAGAACGAAGTTATCAAGTGGTTGGATGCCAGAATCATATATACCATTTTTGATAGCCCTTGGGTAAGCCCGAAACAAACGGTGCCCAAGAAATCTAGCATCACCATTATAGAGAGAGGAGGGGAAAACATTCCTAGTCTCCCCGTCACCGGATGGCGAGTCTGCATCGACTACCGCAAGTTGAATGCAGTCACGTTGAAAGATCATTTTCCCTTACCTTTCATTGACCAATACTAGAGAAGCTGGTAGGCCAAAAATTCTACTGCTTATTGGATGGTTATTTATTCAGGATACAATCAAGTGGCCACACACCCTGATGACCAAGAAAAAACGACATTTACATGTCTTTATGGCACTTTCGCTTTCCAAAGAATGCCATTTGGATTATGTAATGGGCTGCGACGTTCCAAAGTTGTATGATGTCAGTCTTCAGTGACATGTTGGGAGAGTCATTGGAGGTCTTCATGGATGGCTTCTCAGTATTTTGAGAGACAATTGAAAGTTGACTCCATAGTCTTGAAAACGTGTTGAAACGTTGTAAGGAGACTAACTTAGTGCTAAGCTGGGAGAAGAGCCATTTCATGGTTCGAGAAGGACTTGTGCTCGGTCTCGTGATTTTAGAACGTGGCATTGAAGTAGATCGAGCAAAGGTCCAAGTGATCTCCACTTTACCTCCACCGACATCGGTGAAGGGTGTCCACTCCTTTCTAGGACACGTAGGCTTTTATAGTCGATTTATCAAAGACTTCAGTGCCTTTTTACGACCCTTGTGCAATCCACTAGCTAAGGATAATTCATTTGTCTTTGATAAAGCCTGCTTAGAGGCGTTTGAGACCATCAAGCAAAATCTTAGACTGGTCGCTGCCATTTGAGTTAATGTGCGGCGCTAGTAATGAAGCGATGGGAGTTGTACTTGGTGAACGGATGAATAAAAATCCCGTTTCCATTTGCTAGTCATACATTCTCAGAGGCCTAGATGCATTAAAAGACCACTGAAAAAGAGTTACTTTATGTCTGTTTGCACTGAAAATTTTTCGCTCATATCTGTGGGGAGAGAAGGTGATTGTCTACTCTGATCATTCAGCCCTTCGCCATCTGCTCGATAAAAAGGAAGCCAAACCTAGGCTTATCAGATGAATTTTGCTACTACAAGATTTTGACTTGGAAATTCTAGGTAAGAAAGGGTGCGAGAATGTAGTGGCAGACCATCTGTCCCAAATCCCCACAGATCAGATCCCAACCAAGGAAGAAGTCCAAGGATGTTTCCCGGATAAGCATTTATTTGCCGTATCTAGACTTCCTAGGTTTGCACACAATGTTAATTACTTACCTGTGAAGAAGTTATCGCATGACTTGACAACTCAACAGAAACGATACTTCTTTTCGCAACTTAAGTACTACTACTGGGAGGATCCTGAGCTATTTAAATAGTGCCCGAATCAGATTGTCCAAAAAGGTGTCCCTGACCGTGATCATGAAGATATTTTAAAGCACTATCACATTTACGCATGTGGGGGACACTTTAGTGGAAAAGAGACAGGGATCAAAGTACTTGACTATGGATTTTTTTGGCCTACCATATTTTGGGACGCTCAGAACTTTGCATAATCCTGTCTTCGATACTAGAGCTTAGGAAATATTTCACGAAAGGATACGATGCCCCTCAACCCCATCTTGATCGTCGAGATCTTCGACGTTTGCAGTATAGACTCCATGGGTCCTTTTCCATCATCCCAAGGAAAGTTATACATTCTACTAGTTGTTGACTATGTCTCTAAATGGATAGAGGCTATCGCGACGAAAACGAATGATCATATCACAGGGTAGTATGAAAGTTTGTCAAGACCCACATGTTCACTTGACATGGGAATCCGAGAGTCATCATCAGTGATGGCGGAACCCACTTTCGTAATATGAAGTTTAGTGCTCTGGAAAAATACTACGGGATCACACACAGGATAGACACACCATATCACCCACAGACTAGTGGACAGTTCAAGGTCTCTAATCGTGAAATCAAGCATATCCTAGAGAAGACCGTGAGACCTGATAGGAAGGATTGGTCGAGTCGATTGGAGGATGTGTTGTGAGCATATCGTACCACATATAAGACACCCATAGGCATATCTCCATATCGACTCGTATATGGAAAAGCTTGTCATCTACCAGTTGAGTTGGAACACCGAGCTTTTGAGTAATTAAGACGCTGAATCTTGATCTGGAAGAAGCCGGTAACCATCCGACACTTGAGTTAAATGAGTTAGAGGAATTAGGACGGGATACATACGAGAGTTCCCGCATATATAAGGAACGAACTAAGGCTTTTCATGACAACCGCATATCACGAAAGTCGTTCCATGTAGGGATGAAGGTGTGGCTATACAACTCTCGCTTGAAGTTATTCCCAAGCAAACTAAGGTCTAGATGGTATGACCCATATATTGTGCAAGAGGTGTTCCCAAATGGTGCAGTCATAATTCAGGACGAGAAAGGTGGGACATCTTTCAAAGTAAATAGGAAAAAACTGAAGCCATACATCAACGCTAGAGACCATGATTGTTATCTTTTTGAGACCACAACTTTTGCCGAGCTGGTATATGACTACTAGTCATAGGACTGGTTCCATTTATCTGTATATTTTGTATATTTGCATTATTATTCTTATTTGTTTGCATGCTTTAAGATCGAGTTGGTTAATTGTGTCGTAGCTAAATGAACTTTGTGAGTATGTTCACTGCAAACCCTCACGATACTTCACTCGTCCACTAGGGGTTGCACATGCTAAGTGTAATCGCGTTTCCGTGCGAAAATGAGGACTAGTTAGTTAGTTTGTTTTGGTTTATCTCTTTGTGCTATCTGCTTATCTGTCTTGGAGCCTAAAATCCCTCTTGATTGAGTCTCCCTTCTCGGCATTAAGGACAATGCATATCTCTAGGTTGGGGAGGGGGAAAATTTGGAAATTTTCTGCTTGACTGTTAATGAATCTTCGTTGTGATTTAACGAAGTTAGTCTAAGCTATTGGGTTTTAATAGGAAAGTGATGACAAATCGCCGAAGGCTGACATTCCCATGTAGGTCGGAGCTTACATGGATCGATCAACACTGCACCCGGTCATGCATTGGACGAACATCACATGGGAAGATCGATCAAAGGGTTTTGGGGAGTTTTTGAGAGATTTTGGGTTCTTGGGTTATAAAAACATAAGGGAGCTATTGGGGTTCTTTTTTAGCAACAATCACGTATTCACAAAGGATCGATCAAGAGGGATATACGCGCGCACAGAAAGAAAAGAAGGGATTGAGAGAGTTGGACACAGGGGCTGTAGGCTGTCTTACGACAGAAAATCGAGCAACCGAGAGTGTATTATGGCTGGAAACGAGAGGACAAAAATAGGAGCAAAACCAGCAATTTCAAGCTTGATTGGGTGCATTTTTGCAGTCTCGATTGGGGCAGTTTTGACAGCAGTAGAAACACACGAATAGGGGTTGTTTTTCAAATTTTATTCTTCTCATTCTTTTTCGATTACAACACAACAACATACGATATTAAGGAGGTTTGTTTGAAGTATTTTCCGTTCATATCATATTGCATCTATTAATTTAATATAAGAATAAAGTTTGAGTTTGTTCTTGGTATTGTTAGATTGAGTTTTGATAAATCGTTAGGATTTGATTTTGCAAAAAAAGTTGAATTGGTTTTGGTTTTGGTTTTGATTTTATTTAATTATTGAAATTTAAGTTTATAATTCTTCTTGTTTTGCACACCAAGTGTTTGAAGAAAATTCTAGGTGGGTTTGTGTTATTAATTAATCGTTATCAGCTACACGGGATAGGTTTGGTTTATAAATTTAATCCTTGTTATGCGTTTAACGACGCGTGCAACAGGTGCGAAAAACATTGTTTATCCAAAGCTTCATCAAAACAGTTGACAAAAACACAAGAGTGTTGCCAAAATGTGAGAATGCACTGAAAAATGAATTGATCTTTAGCAACGACAAAAGTCGTCGCAATAGACTACATTACGTTACTAGGAATAGGGGTGAGCAGTCGGGGAGTCGGGGCCCAAAACCCACCACCCGATCGGGTTTCGGGGCTAGGGGAGATCACCCGAACACCGTCCGATATAAACATCGGATATCAGGTTTCGGGGATATCGGGCCGGATCGGGTAACACGGGTTGGACTATTTTTTTAGGCTGTTTTTTAAAGCTGTTTTTTTGGGCCATTGTCATTTTTTTGGGCTGTTTTTTAAAGCTGTTTTTGGACTGTTTTTTGGTATATTTTAAAGCTGTTTTTTGGACTGATTTTGGGCTTTTACATTTTACACAAATATGAAACACAATTAACTATTTAAGACTTTAAGTAACACAATTATACTTTATACAATTTAGGGCAAAACCGCAAAAGGGTGAAAACTGATTTAGATTTTAGATACTGATGTCTGATAATACGATTTGGGAAATATTAGTATTAGGTATATATATATTTATATATATATATATTATTTAAAAAATTAATTTTTTATTAAAATTCGGATATTTCGGGTCGGATCGGGTGGCAATCCTTGGACCCAACCCGACCCTAGTAACCCGGAAATACATTCGGGGATCGGGGCATTCGGGTTCGGGTTTTCGGGTTTTCGGGTTGGGGGAATTTAGTGAAAATTTCGGATCGGGTCGGTTCGGGTATTCGGGTTGGGCGGGTTTTGCTCACCCCTAACTAGGAAGTTTGCTCATGAAGTGCCACATGTACAGTTTGTGTTTTGAATCAGGAAAGACATTTGTTAGGCCGTGCGTACCGCCATCGGGTACCACGGCCGGGTTCGTGGTCGGGTAGCAGCGGGTAGGGCGGCGAGGTGGTACGGGGGGGGGGGGGGGGGGGGGGGTTCCGATCGGGTTGGGGTGTGCGGGTAGGGTTGGGTTAGGGAACCCGTTCAAACCCGTCGTAAATGTTTTTATTTTTTATTTTTTTAATGTTTTTTAGGGTAAGGAGGGTAGGAAAGAGAAAAGCTGATGTGCCATTCGGGTTCAGTGGGTTCAGTGGTTCGTGGGTTGGCGGTACTCCACTTTAGGGTAAGCAGGGTAGGAAAGAGAAAAGCTGATGTGGCGCTGAGGTGACATTCGGGTTCAGTGGGTTCGTGGGTTAGCGGTACTCATGGTCTTACGGATTGTTTCATTGCTACATAATGGTCTTTCAAAACCAATGTAGGCTGTTTTTGGGTGAGCAATGCTTCTAACACCCATTTGAAATTCTCAATGGTTTCCTTATTCACAAGTGCAACGCCAACAATAGTCTTTTGTGGTTGTCCACAACAGTGAATGAAGATCATACATTCCTAAATACAAAACATATAACAATAATATAATTAAAAGTAAAAACATATGATAATGAATAAGCTCTAACGTATATTGAACACTTACCTATTAGTTCGAAACGTCGCATCAAAGGACATAACTCCCCAAACTCTACATAATTGAACCTTGTTGTCTCATTTGCCTAAAAGGTACAAACCAACTCGCTATTGCACACAACCACAAGGGATGTCAGGCATACTGGTTAAGGCCCTGGAGGATATGGTTGTCCATTCTTACTGCATATAACGTACCTTATTTGAAAATAGCCCAAACATGTTCATTTTTGTGACGATAACCGGACGTCAAAAACAGATTTATCAGCATAATTCATATATATACATCATTACAACTTGTTCCAACGTGTCAAAACAAGAACGAATAGTATGTTTCAATGGTTGAGTTACAATATGATTCCAACTTTTAGTTCCTCCCGGAGATTCCAAAATATAACTAGAATACATGAATTCATCAGCTCATTTAATATGACAAAAATAAAATAAAATTGGAATTAGAATGATTTGGAATATTCGATGTATGGTGCGTTTGGTTGGTAGGAATTGGAATGAAATTGAATTGAATTTTTAGAAAATAATCAAATTATAGGAGATTATAAAAATAATTAAATTACCTTTTTGTTAATTGACTATTACAAAACAAGTGTTTTAACATAATTTAAAATTTGAGTAAATTACATTTTTGGTCTTGTGGTTACCACTCACTATCAACTTTAGTCCCTTTTCTAAACTAATTACAGTTTTAGTCACTATGGGTGCCAATCTGTTTCATTTTTGGTCCCTTTGACTAACTCTGTTAAAAATCTGTTAACCGGTATTTTGGTCTTTTTGTTATTTCTTTAGTTTTTAATAAAAAGTAAATATGTCGTGTTAACAAAACCTTATAAGGCGGTGTTTGGGATTGCGTCGGAGAAATCACGTCTGAAAATCACGTTTCAAATCACGTTTCAAAATCGCGTTTTGGAAAAGTAGGTCTTCACCTACTTCTCAAAAAATCGCGTTTCAACCAAAAACTCCGGTGACAAAACGCGATAAGGAGTTTATCCAAACACTCACCTCGTGATTTCTCCGGTGACAAGACGCGATAAGGAGATAAGCACCCTCAAAACGCAATCCCAAACACCCTCTAAAAAGTAAATTTGTTTCAAAAAAAAAAAAACCTATAATTCAACACCCATTCTTCTTGACGCAAGCGTCGATTCCAGATTCTCCATTCACGTTTCTCCGACGATTTCCTTCACCGCCGGCCACCGATCTTTCTCTTTTATCTCTTATCTCCCCTTCATCGCTCTTCTATTTCTCCGCCGTCGAGCACCATCTCTTCTATTTCTCCGCCCTCCCGTCTCCTAGAGATCGCAACAGCACCATCGACCCCTCCCGTCCGTCTCTTCTATTTCTCCGCCGTTGAGCACTATATCTCTCTCCCTCTGTATTTTTGTTCTTTTGGTTTGCAACTTCATCTGTTCATTTGGATCCGCATCTGCCAATCTCGTTTGGGTCTACATCTCCAGATTTCGTTTGGGTGTTTGAAGGTTGGCCTTGATGTTTTTTCTTTTCTTTTTCAAGCATCATATGCGACAACGGGAGAGTCGCAGTGATGGTGTAGGCTGAGATGTAAATAGATTGGAGGTTTAAGAATCTGATTTGGGGTTTTGATAGTGATGATTTATTTTGTTGATGTTCAGATAATTTTGACTATGTTAATGTTCTTGATTTCGTATATATGATAATTGTTTGGGTGGGGGTGGTGGTGATAAATATACGCAGATGGGACAGTAGAGGTATGCAGTGGTGAGTATTGGCCATAGATGAAGGAGAGATGAAGGCGATAGGTACATAAAGGGTCAATTGGAGGTGGGTCTGGAAAGACAATATTGGTCCAGTACTCACCTGGAAGACCACCACACATGTATGGGTTGGGTTGCTGGAGAAGGTGACCGGAGGGGGATTGCCGGAGAAGATGACCGGAGGGGATGGTGTCGGCTGAGCGGTTCATAAAAGTGGTAGGTATGGGTTACGAAACTTGCATCAAACGGCTGTACACATGCTTGAAGAATTTGTACACTGAAACTTATTTAAAAATATAGCAAAATAAAATCTTATAAAACAAAAAAGTAAAATAAAAAATAAAAAAATAAAAGACCATAATACCCTTTAACTTAACTGAGTTTGATATCAGAGTTAACAAAATTGATCAAATTCAAAATTAATTGGCAACCATAGGGACCAAATCCGAAACGAAACGGCAACCATTGTCACCAAAACTGTAATCAGTTTAAAAGAGGTACTAGAGTTGATAGTGAGTGAAAACTACAAGGACCAAAAGTGTAATTTACTCTTAAAATTTTATTACATACAAATTCTATGAAGTAGGGGTGTTAAAAAAAAACCGTTGGAGCGTTCAAACCGGTCGAACCAAGTTAAACCAGACCGTTTTTGGTGGTTTGAGCGGTCCGGTCTGGTTTGAAATATTGTCAAAGCGGGCGGTCCGGTCCGATCTGCGGTTTGGAGTTTTTTTTGGGCGGTTTGGACCAACCCGACCGTCAACTATATATGTATATATATATATAGGGAGAGGTTCAAAAGAGAAGTGCAAATATTTTGAGAAATAAAGAAGTGATCTTGGCCATTTATTCGGTCAAGATCGGCGGCTTTGACCGAGAAGCAGCGGATAATTTCTCGTATGGTCTGTGCGTGGTCTGCACAAGATAGAGGGTAGTTTCGTAAAAAATACACGGGACGAGTTCATATATGAATCTGTGTGATTCATATATGAACCTTTGTGTTCATATATGAACCTTTGTAATTCACATATAAACTCTTTTTAACTAATTCATATATGAACCTTTATGATTCATATATGAATCATTTAATTTGTTCATATGAGAAGTAGTTAAGAAAAATTCATATATGAATCACAAAGATTCATATATGAACACAAAGATTCATATATGAATTAGTTAAAAAATTCATATATGAATTAGTTAAAAAAATTCATATATGAATTAGTTAAAAAAATTCATATATGAATCACAAAGGTTCATATATGAACACAAAGATTCATATATGAATCAGTTAATTGGTTCAACTGATTCATATATAAACCTACGGTTAATTAGTTTCATATATGAAATACAAAGGTTCATATATGAATCACAAGATTCATATATGAATTCGTTATAAAGAGTTCATATGTGAATTACAAAGGTTCATATATTAACGTATAGTTCATATGTGAATCACACAGATTCATATATGAACCCAGCCCGTGTTTTTTGTAAAAGTTACGAAATTGCCCTTCTATTTTTAGAACAGCCGCAACTTTTGACCAATTATAACCGATCTTGACCGAATAAATGGCCAAGATCACTTCTCTATTTCTCAAAATATTTGCACTTCTCTTTTGAACCTATGGCTATATATATATTATTTTATTTATATTTATATATGTATGTTATGTAACTCTAGCCCAATTTTTAATATGTAAGCCTAATTTTATCCCAGCCAACACATAAAATCTATTTTTCTCGTTTGAAAGTTGAAAGCCCTAAATGTATCTGAAAATTGAATCGGCCGACTTCTCTAATTTCACTGATTATCGACTGCTTCGATTCGAATTGCTTCACGTTCACTGCTCTGAGTTTATGATTATTGACTCGTTCTAATTATTGATTGCTCACTGCTGCTTCACGTTAACTGTTCAAACTTCAACGGTCTCAACTTCTTCTGATAGGTCACATTATCGACTTCTTCTTACTTCACTGTTGCTTCACGATATGAGTTCTGATTATTGATTAGATTGTTAATATTTAGTTTACTATTTTATTTGAGGTACTTGTGGAAAACTGAAACCATTAGTAATTCTGGAATATTGCTTCCAAAATTTTCTATTTGAGGCGGTGATAATATTTTATTTTATTTGAAGCGATGTTAATATTTTCTATTTTAAAATGCCTTGCTTCTTTTACATCATGCATTTTCCTGTCGATTTTGTAAAATGATTGTTGTGAGCATGTGACTTGATTAATTGATTGTTAATAATTTAATATTTTCCATTGAACTAATTGTTTGGCAAAAATGTGGGTTTATGACTATGTAAAATTGCAAATAAACAAAATCAATACGTGTTTGTATAATCTGTGTTAAACTATTAATTGTAATTAAAGCCCATAAAAGGTCCAAATCGCCTAAACCGGTTGGATCAAACCGTCTAAACCGCGGCCCGATTTGACCGGGTTGGGCATTTGATGTCAAACCGCTTGATTTGAAAATTTACCAAACTGTTACTAATGATTTAGTTTGTAGTTTGAGGGGTTAAACCGTCCAAATCAGACCACAAACACCCCTACTATAAAACAAAATACCAATTATCCCTATAGATTTCAAATAAGCACCTTACAGATTAGACAAATAATAGACATGCTTTTTAATATTAATCATGACTCCTTGGGAAAATCAGCACCTACAGTTTACTAGAAATATCATATACTTGATAAATTTAAAAAATCAAAATAAATAAAATATAGGGAAATTAATTAAAATACCCTAAGTCCAACTTCGAGTTACCAAAATGCCACAAATCTCTCCCATCTTACAAAAATGCCCCAAAAATCCGCGATGGAGCCCGCGATCGCGGGCCCCAGGCCACGTGTCACCAAACTATGCCCACTTTGCCCGCGTTGGTCCCTCAAGAATGCCCGCGGTCCAGATTTCCCCCCTCAAGAATGCCCGTGTTGGCAGTTTTGGTCCCTGCCCGCGTTTGACTTCCTTTGACCCGCGCGATCGCGGGCTGACGTGGCACGAACTTTGGCCAAAAGTGCCCCGCGGAGCCCCTCAACTTTGGCCGCGGTGCACATTTGGCCCCTGCCCGCGATCGCAGCCCGCGATGGACCAAATTTTACAGTTTTGGTCCCTGGAAATTTACACTTTTGGTCCCTGTACTTAGACGAATCTTGCATGCTTTTACTGTTTTTTTCCACAATTATTGTACTTTGAAGACCGATTTGTGGTTGAAATTCATTTGCATGTTTGAGATTTCATCCATAAATATCAGTAATATGCAATTCACAATTCACACTTGTTTATTGCTTTCTTTCTTAATTTCTCTCTTGCTTTCTTTCTTTGAATTGCTTTCTCTCTTGATTTCTCTTCTCTCATTTCATCCACAAATGGCATCGTCATCAAACCCTAAGTCTACTCCTGAAAAAATGCCACCTCAAATCGAGGTTGCCATAGCAAAAAAGGAAAAGGAGATAGATGAACTAACAGAAGAGTGGAAAAAAATTATGGACAGGAAGGCAGTCCATTTGAGAAAGATCGAAGAGGAAGACAGGGAGATCAAAAGGATGAAAGGGGATATAAAAGCTCGGGAGGCTCGTGTTCGTCGAGAACAAGAAGCAATTCACCATATTCTGCAAGACTTCACAATTATTCAAGCGAAGGTAAACGAGAAGCCAGCTTGGATTGATGAAACTAAATCAATTTTTAAGTAGGTGGTGGTTTTTTTAGTTGTTTTGTATTTTTTTTTGTTTTGTATTTTTTTTACTGTGTTGTTGTTTGTATTTTTTTTACTGTGTTGTTGTTTTGTATTTTTTTGTTGTTGTTAATTTCTCTGAAAAGTAGTTTTTAAGCCGTTGAACCACGATTAGGTTGGATACATCAAGTCAGGGGTTACCTCATTCGGGTAAACAAACATGGGGTTTTGTTTGTTAATGATGCTAGATTTTGGTAGTCGTACTCTATCCACGTGGGCCTACTCCTCTTGTAGAATATATGACAACCCTCAACTCATTTGCTAAAGTGTGTCTGGGTTGTGGTACACAATGGCCATACGTGGTTGCAAAAGCAGAAGCCGTTGAAGAAGGGTCAGAAAGATTGAAGATGAAGAGCATGTTGGATGGAATACAAACTAGCTGTGTTATCAATGTTCATTTAAAAGCATATGTATGTGTGTATATATAATATGAATATATATAACATTTACAAACTAGCTGTGTTATCAATGTTCATTTAGAAGCATTTGTATGTGTGTGTATATATAATATGAATATATATATCATTTACAAACTAGCTGTGTTATCAATGTTCATTTAAAAGCATATGTATGTGTGTATATATAATATGAATATATATATCATTTACAAACTAGTTGTATTATCAATGTTCATTTAGAAGCATATGTTTGTGTGTGTATATATAATATGAATATATATATCATTTACAAACTAGCTGTGTTATCAATGTTCATTTAAAAGCATATGTATGTGTGTATATATAATATGAATATATATATCATTTACAAACTAGCTGTGTTATCAATGTTCATTTAGAAGCATATGTATGTGTGTATATATATACAATATGAATATATATATATATATATATATATTACAAATCAGCGTTCAGATCAACAGTATCATATGTGTTTGTTCCATATGGTTCAAGCTGTGACGGGCCCGGGGTGTGACTGACTGAATGTCTCCTTGGCACGGTTGAAGGGGCGGGATTTGGACACTCTCCACGAGTGTGTCCTACGCATTGGCACCGAGTACATCTTCGTTGTATCGAACTTTCACCACTTGATGGACGTCAGTCGTTCTTTCTCTGTCTCCCGGCTCTGTTCTTATCCATTAAAGGTGGATAGCATGGCGGAAGCGGGTCGGGTGGATACACCCATGCTGCAGGGGGTCCAGCTGGGTTTATTACCTCCACGTATGTTTTCCGGTAATATTCGGACGTGAAGAAAGGTACAGCCAAGTCGCTGCAATCTGTACGACCCATATATCTTGCTGCAGCGATGGCATGGCCGCACGGTAACCCAGATTTATCCCATTCGCGACACGAACAAAAGTGGTCTTCCATATTCACAATCGCGTGAATATAGTCATCATGCACCTCGTACTTCCCATACCCGATTGCTCTTACTGGCCATGTCGCTGCACGACGCGCCCTGTACTGAACGATATTCTCCGCCGTTGGTGTGAGTGCATTTTGCATCTCAGCTCTTTTTAGGCGTCGAATTTGGTACCACTCTTGTTGAAAGGCCCGAAAGTAGTCCATAAGATTAACAATCGGACATCTACGCGCAAAACGGGAGAGTGCATTCACAGACTCTGCACTATTCGAGGTCAGAATGTCATACCGTTGTCCAGGAAAATGGGCCGCGGACCACCTCTCCGGTCCAGCATCGTCAAAGACTTTGGTTGCTTCGTCGGCACTATATGGTAGCATATTCATGTACTTGTTAAACTCCCGATCCGTATATGCTCTGCATGCCGCCCAATAGACATCCTTGTAGGTGGTAATACGTTTGTCCTTGGATTTGGCGTTCATCTCCAAATGTCGACAGCATATGGCGTGAGGGGCGTTTGGGTACATGGCAGAGATTGCGGCGCTTATGAAAGGAGCCCTGTCAGACATAAACACCAACCCTTGCGGGTCTCCGATATCTTGTCTCAACATGGACATAAACCAAGTCCACTCGTCCCCGGTTTCAGACTTGCCTACGTCGAAAGCTACTGGAACGATGGAGTTATCCCCGTCCATGGCAACCGCCAGGAACATCATACCCAAGTAACGACCCTTTAAATGGGTTGCGTCTATTATCAGGACACGACGTAGATTTGCCAGAAATGTGCGGATCTGCAAAAACATAGGTGGTTTTCATTTATAAATGTTATAGTTTATAATGTGTAAACATATGACGTGTTAAAATACGTACCGCGGGTCCAAGGGCCACGAAGCACATCTCAAACCGTCGACGTGAATCGGTCCGTAGCTGCGTGACAGTACCAGGGTTCTGCAGCTGCAAATTATATAAATATGTCGGGAGTCGTTCATACGACTCCTCGAACGTGCCTCTCACCATAAACAGTGCATGGCATCGCGCACGCCAAGCTTGGTGGTAATCAATCGTGACGCCGAACTGCCGGTGAACATCGTGGACGATGTCCTTTGGACGCAATGACCTGCTAACATCAAGAAATTTGTTTTTCAGCATCGCACCCAAAGTCTTTTTGCCGGCTTGTTTGTGGTGGGGATTAAGTTGCGTCCTCGTACAAGTGTGTACGTCGTGCAACTTTTTAATCATTATCGCCCCTCCTTTGGGACCCGTGTGAATCGCGTACAACCTCCACTCACACTTTTCTCTGGCACATTCAACTACGTATATGCTTTTGTCAGATTTCCGCGTGTGACTTTGGAAACCCTCTTCCAAGAACTTGAGTCCGATCTGACTTGCCAAGAGATCCTTCGAATCGAATATATGACCTGCTTTTAACCTTTCACTGCGAATATAAGGTGTAGGTTCGTAGGTTTGTGTCTGGGTATGGGGCATATAAAAAAAGTCATTTATCTGACTACATGATTTTCTACTAGGGGTATATTCTTCGTGATCATCATTATCGGTGTCTGATCTGTCTATTTCAGAATTACCCGTTCTGAAAACGTGGGTTTCGTCATCAGCAACTCCAGCAGTACGCCCTTCGTGTGGTTGTGGTGGTTGTTGTTGTGGAGAATCAGGCTGCTCTATTTGGAGGTCTTCGTCGTCGTCACTGTCGTTGTCACCGTCGGATACGCCGGGATACACAAAAAGTAATGGGGGCCTTTCTGAATCGACTGCAAAGTGCAGAAAAGTAGAGATATCCCCATCGTTGGATAAATCCACAAATGACCCATCGCCATTTTTAAACACTAACTTGCAAACAGCAGAAGAGTTGATTCCACATTTTTGCATGGTGTATGCAAGAAATTTCTGATAAGTATAGTTTACTGGCAATTTTACACCATGCTTAGATTTATAAGCAAAATTCCACTCATTGTTATCTTGCTCCCATTCACCATCAAAACAGAAATATAGCTTAGCTTTTGCAACAGATGAACTCATTTTTTCAGTAGTATCTCAAACACAAAATATTGCAGAAAGAAATCAAGAAAGAAGTATGAAATCGGTATGTGGATTATGGCTTGCATTTTACATCTATTTATCAATGAAACAACCAACATTGATGACAACCAATCTCTCATTTCATCCACAAACTGGTATTCCAAAAACACTGATTTAACATTGATTCAAACATGCAAATGAATTTCAACCACAAATCGGTCTTCAAAGTACAATAATTGTGGAAAAAACAGTAAAAGCATGCAAAATTCGTTTAAGTATAGGGGCTGAAAGTGTAAATTTTTAGGGACCAAAAGTGTAAATTTCCAGGGACCAAAACTGTAAAATTTGGTCCATCGCGGGCAGCGATCGCGGGCAGGGGCCAAATGTGCACCGCGGCCAAAGTTGAGGGGCTCCGCGGGGCACTTTTGGCCAGAGTTCGTGCCACGTCATCCCGCGATCGCGGGGGTCAAAGGAAGTCAAACGCGGGCAGGGACCAAAACTGCCAACACGGGCATTCTTGAGGGGGGAAATCTGGACCGCGGGCATTCTTGAGGGACCAACGCGGGCAAAGTGGGCATAGTTTGGTGACACGTGGCCTGGGGCCCGCGATCGCGGGCTCCATCGCGGATTTTTGGGGCATTTTTGTAAGATGGGAGAGATTTTTGGCATTTTGGTAAGTGATGGTCAAACTTAGGGTATTTTAATTAATTTCCCTAAAATATATCCAAGGTTATTTATTGATAAAATATCTTCAATTGCGTATTTTATAATGGCATCCATTAAAATTATAAATAGTACATATCTTGACCCATGCATAATAAACATATAGAAAAGTTGAGCCATCAATTATTTTTTAAACATATAGGTTTATAAATGCATACACTCAGGGGATGTTTGATTGTTTTTTCGTTAAGTCTTATATGGATAAAGATGACTGCATAGATAAAGTTGTCTCTCCGGATTAAGTAAAAATGTTGTTTGTTTGTCGTTCTGAATGAACGATAAAAATGACATTTTTACCCTCCATCAAGATTAACCACTTGGGTTGTGATTTCATTATACTCTTTTCTATAACTATATATATATATGTGCATGTGTGTGCGTGTGTGTCAAAATGTTATATTTTAGTCTCTCAAACTTTTTTTTGATACATTTATTTTATTTGATGATTTTGGATCATTTAGGTGAGGTTGGGAAATTTGAGGGTTTTGCCATCTTTGACAAACTAAGGTCCTGTTTGATTTTGGATTGGATAGGATTTTGAATTGAATTCTATTTCAATCTCATGTTTGGTTTGAATAATTTTTAGGATATGAAATGCCACAAACTTAGGATTTTGAAATCTACAGGCATAATTGGTATTTCGTGAGGTTTCATAGGATTTGTGTGTGATAAAATTTTAAATTATGTTAAAACACTTGTTTTGTAATAGTCAATTAACAAAAGGGTAATTTAGTTATTTTTATAATTTGATTATTTATTAAAAATTCAATTCAATTTAATTCTAATTCCTACAAACCAAACACCACACATCAAATATTCCAAATCCTTCTAAATCCAAATCCCCTCAAAATCATGACAAAAATAAAATAAAATAATGGAAAAGGAGAATAGAAGTATAATAACTCAATTTTATGATTTATATCGGAAATGTATGACAGTGAAACTCTAATAATATGACTCGGTTAAGCATGAAACACCTCATTTAAACATAAAGAACCTTAATCAAACATAAACTAAATCAAATAGTGAAAAATAGCAGATTAAACGTATAAGAACTCAAAGCAATGCATGACGTTTCACCATATGAAACTCTAGTATTATAATCTGAACAATTAAACAGGAAACAACTAATCGAATATTTCTAAAATCAAATTCTAAAACACCATAGTTTAAATATATAATAACTCAATTTTAGGATTTATAAAGGAAATACATGATGTTTCACCCTATGGAACTTAAATCAAACTTTCTTGCGGTGTGTTCAAGAACAACACACATTACTCGAGTTGAAAACAAAAATACAAAATAAAATTGAAGTCTATTAGTTCGTTATAACAAAACAAAAACAGAATTTAAAAAAAGCACACAAAAAAATTGAAGTCTATTAGTTCGTGGCCGGGTCGAAGAGGGATTAGTCTGGACTAAGTCCAGGATACCCCCGAAATACAATTGCCTTTCAAAAAAAAAACATTCGTTCCTTCAAAACGTAAATTATAAAATCATAACAATTACATAATTGAAAATATGAAGAAAACGATCTGAATAAGTTATCAAATCGATAAAACACAGGAGAAAGAAAAAGTTATTTCAACCATTCGATCCTTTGAACCGTTATTAATAACATCGAAAAGTTGTTCTTCATCCAAATTTTCATCAGCGAGATTATACTTCGTCGATTCCATCGATCTTGAAGAACATAGAGTTGAGGATTAAGATGAGCACGAAAAACTATAGCTCAATAATCGGGAATCATGGAATTTGAATTACGAATCTGTTGGGAACTGAAGATATGCTAAGTATGGTTAGTACTGCCAGAACAACATTACTACTGCCAGATCAAGTTAGTACTGCTAGTTCAATGTTAGTGCTGCCAGAACAAAGATACTACTGCTAGTTCAAGGTTAGTACTGCTGAGTCATTAATGCTGCAAGAACATGATTAGTACTGCTAGACAAGTTACTACTTCTGGTACATGGTTAATACTGCTGAACAAAGTTAATACTGCTGGTATATTACTACTGCTGGAATATCATTAATGCTGCTGAACAAAAGTTAGTACTGCTGGTGTCTTACGAAAACTGTTAGTACTGCTTGGGCATATCAAACATTACTACTGCTGAAAGATTATTAGTACTGCTTGAGAAGAATGAAGTTACTACTGCTTGTGATCAGAACATGGAATGCGAGATTGAAGGAGATAAAGATGGATTGATTGAAGATATACTTAAAAGAATATTCTGAAGATCAATCTTATTTTGATAGTTATCTTATAATTATTCAGTATATATATTTATTGATAGATAGCTATTAACGACATGAGATACAAGAGAAAATTCTAAATTCGATTGTGTTTTAGAGAGAATTAACCTCAAGGTTTAAGAACCCTATTTCTAGAGAAGTAGAAGTCGTCTTGTTGAGCCTGTTCAACAAGATTGAGGTTTGGTTGTAATCTTGTGAGTCGATTTAGTGAATACACAAAGTGGTGAATTTTCTGTTACATTGTTCTTGATTGTGAGAATTAAAGTTCTTTTCCGCAGATTCTTTAATTCTGAATTCTAAGTGTTTATTGTCTTGTTAAGATTCGACCCTGATAGAATCTATAAACACAAGAGATCGATCACATAACAGGAATATAGTTTACGTAGAAAAGAAAACTGTATTATTATAAAAAACCAAGATATTATTATATTTGTTACCAAAATGACCATTGTACCCATTTTTGTTTAAAATCAACTTTTAATTTAAACCTATTTAAGGCTTAGATTAGTCCTCACAGTCCTCAATCTTTTTACGGTTCTCATTTGATTATCGTCCTATACACACAACTATATATATATATATGGGTCATGTTTAGGAGAAAACCTCAAATAAACGGAAAACTAAGGAACACTCTTGTAGCCAACGGTATGCACTTGTGCATACATGCAATTTGTAAGATGCACACGTGCATATGCACAAATGCTTAATGCACAAGTGCATAAAAACAAAACGAACAACTCAATTTACCTGTATGCACAAATGCATACCGTCCAGATGAAAGGCTACCAGGGTGTTCCTTAGTTTTCCATTTTTTTAGGTTTCCCCTTGAACCTCCCTATATAAATATATGTGTGTGTGTGTGAGGGAGGTTCAATAGTAAAACCTCAAAAAATGAAAATTTGAGGAACGGTCTAGCAAACTTTCATCAGTTTTTTTTTTTTGAGAACCCTTGAACATGACCCTATATATATGTATATATATAGTGTTAGGATTCAAATGAGAAGCACAAAAATGTTGAGGTTGAAAGAAACAATCTAAACTAATAGTTAAATTTTTTGATTTCCTAGTCTTTTTCACTAATTAAGATAACTACTGAAAAAATTAAAAATATTCTAATTTATGTCATATTTTTCCTATAAATATTTTTGCTTATTGAATCATCAATTTTTGATACAGTTTTCCACCAAGAGATCATTGACGATTTTACAATATGCAAATTGAATTAAATCTCATTTGTCAAAATATTACATATATCACTACTAAATGAAAGACTTTTACCTCAAAAAATTTCATGGGAAATCCGTCGAAAAAGCCGAGGGATTAACCATGGATTTTGTGGGTGATCCATGGGTGATCCTTGGGACCATTGACATTTTGTGAGTGATCCGTTGGTAATCACTGGCGAGAATTTCCCTTGATGATTTTTACAGATAAAAGTAATCTGTTATATAGTGTATGTCAACTCAAACAATGATATTATATATTTTCATTTGAAATGTAACCAAACAAAAAAGATATCAAAAAACCCTTATCATGGGATGATAATTAGGTGTATATTGGTATCATATTTAAACACATAAATTTTAACATGAATTCATATATAAATCTTAATCGTAACCAATGTTTTAAATGACGTGAGGTGTGGCGTGACGGAGAAGTCAAACCTTAAGCCTTACGAGTTACGGCGAGGTCGTGACGTTTTCATGGCCTGCCCTAAGGCGGCATATATATACACACACCCAAAAAGAGATACAAACTTGTGTGTTAGTGTATTGAATAATACGTTGAACAAGATAAATTCATGTAAAATAACAAAACAAAAAAAACCATTGATATCAAATATGTAGAGCTCACAGAAAATGATATCAAAAGTGCAAAATCGGGAGTGAATCTCTTGAATCTTTGCCCACTATTTTCTTCAATTCCAAAGAGTTTACATTCGACTCTTCCTGTACTAGAATGGGAGTAAGTAATTTACCAATTAAGGGTTTTTAGTTTTTAAGTTTCATTTCTATGTATATTTAAGTCTTAGGTTCCGTGAACAATTATCATTTGTTCTTCAAGTTATATATTAAAAATAATCCTACATCTTACAAAATATTGTGTTGTAATGTGTCGTATGTAACAACCTAAAATCCATAACATACATTTTATTTAAAATATATCCCAAAACAAGGGTCCCAGTACATACATTACATCCCAAATCAGAGATTACAACAATGGCAGCGGAAACAAACTTCCACAGCCGAGAACTAGATATACTAAAACAATACTAGATTAAGAACTATAGTGCTCTACACAAGATCGCCTCCATCTCTAATCTTCATATCTTCCCTTTTTTTTCTTAAGACGAAGCACCACTAATGCGCTTCCCTGAAAATGATTTTAGTTTTGAAAAACGAGGGTTAGACCATGAGGTCTAGTGAATCCCTGATACAAGGTTTTTGCACCCCGAGAATCTTACCGCAAGTGTACGGGTCGAACTCAAGTAATAGTACTTAGAGAAGTACGAGTATCGAATCACGGGGAACTAGGAACTAAATATCACAATTACTATAATTGCTATTAACTGAACTGTCGAATTTGAGAGATTGGTGTTAAACTAATTAATTGCGATAAGTAAACAAATCAAACACAAGACAAAACAGAAACAGCTTTGGAAACTTTGATAGAGAGAAAAGTTGAGGGTTGGAAATCCTCAGGTCCTACACATGCAAACAATTGACTCAAAATAGTTACCAGTTAATCCCCTTAATGATTCCCAAATCTTTTAAGATCACCGTCGTTCTCTTTCGAATAACAACGGGTTTTATTTTGAAAAGGATAAGTTCAATCTCTCGATCTCACCTATGGATTCCAAAACACATTAAGTACACGATTTAAATTTAAATTGGCTAGATTTTATCTCTCGACATCAACCTAACGGTTTAACTGGGACTAAAGCTTACTCGGTATATCTCTATCACCTTTCGGAGTTTAGGTATGCAATTCCTAATTCTAAATAGCAATTAATTCTCCCGAACTCAGTTACTAACAACAAATCAATTGTAAATTGGCCAAATTCACAAAAGCATTAAGAACAAAATCACATACTTCATTAATTAGGGAAAACTGATAAAAGTTCAATTCAATTCGTCACATGCTTACAAACCGAATTCATTCCAACCCCCAACACGAACCGGTTAGTTCATGTCGGTGGTGGATTCAAACACAAGAGAAAAAGATGCAAAAGTGTATGTAAACATGATTAATCGTGAAAGATGAAATCGTGATAAAAGTGATGATAACTCCCTCCTCTCGTGTTCGTCTCTACGTTCCGCGATGAATGTCTCCTTGATCGGCTCTCTAACGTGGCTTCGAGGACTCCGAAAAATCGCCCAGAATCGCCCCTCCGCTACTCCCGATCGTCTGCCGTCTGAATGATATCGAAAAGTGACCTAAAACCCGAAATAAAATACTGATTTTCGCGAAACAGTGGGTTACGCGACCTGCCACGCGACTTGCAAGTCGCGGGCTAAGTCGCGCGTGTCATTTTGGCTGCGTGGGTCTTCGTTTGGTTCGCGGTTCGGGTCCTGGTTCGGTCGTGGGTCTTGGGCTTTCGTTGGCTTCGTTTTGGACTCGATTTGGGCTCTTTTTAGCTTCTTTTCTCGATGATTGCCGCCTCTTAGATAACCTGTATAATTCACTAGATAAACCGTAAAATACACGCCTTTTTACTTGAATGCAAGCCAATCTCATTGGTTTGAGAACCGAAAATAACGCCAAAAAGTGGCGTTATCAATCCCCACTGAAAAGCAGTTTATACAATTCAAGCATAAAAACATTACTTTATCCGCCATATGGCCCAACAATAATAATCCAACATCATTCATGGGTATTTGCACAATGTTCATAGACCACATTCATAGCCAGTCCAACCACGATCGGGGCCCAAGCAGACTCCCCATTCCCTTATGCGTAGGAAACAGATTCCATGCGCACAGGGTCAACGATTTAACTCCCAAGGGATCGTTGGATCCCAAGGTACACTAATCCCACTGTGCAACGCGACTCCACATAAGTATACCACGCAAGGCTAGAAACATGTAGCAATGCACTTATCTTTAGAAAACAGTTCACAACATGCATATAAAACGTTATCAAAGCGTATCTTTCATGTGAGGAATTTATAAATGAATAATACTCGCATCTCACACCATGATCATTTAATAAAACATTTAAATCATTTCGTTTCACATAAAAAGGTGTAAGGGAACTCACATGGAAGCAATAAGTTCGTCTAACGTCGAGTCCTACCTTCGAAACGACCGAAACCTATGAAAGGCCAAACGGTTTACCATAAATTAATAATTCAGATAACATCAATAATCTGGATTCACCCTTGTCCGGATATTTACCACTCGAATACCCCCCTCTAATCGGTTATCGGAACAGTCCAGATGCCAGTCCGGAAACTCTCACAATCCGGGTGCCCATCCGGAAACTATCACAGTCCGGGCACTATCCGGAACCTAGCACAATCCGGACACCATCCGGAAACTAGCACAATCCGGACACCATCCGAAAACTAACTTGTCCGGAAACTACCACAATCTGGATGCGGCGACGTCCCGACGTTCGAACAGTGAACTCCAATTTCTTCCATTTTAGATCCAAAGACTTAGATTTTCGCCCCAAAACAACCCAATACTAGGGAAGATTAACATTCTAACTCTTGTTAAGCAACTAATAACATTTATAAGACATTAATTATCATTCCTTAATGATCCAAATTTCCCAAATCTCCTTAGGAAAAACACACAACCTATTTCCAAGGGTTTCTTTTCTCAAATCAACACATATCAGTACTAATGAAATTACTAGAGGATGAATGTCTTACTTGCAGATGGTGATTTCCCAAGTAATCCTCTAACAAGCTTCTTGCCCATGCTATCTAGATTTCTCCTCTCTTCTCTTCTTTCAAATTTGATAGATACCATAATGAAAACAAATTGACATAAACATAGCACCTCACTGGTCAAGCCGAAACGTAGACACAATGACCCTAAGGTCGCTCACATGCCATCCCAAGATAATTCGCGACTCAGTCAACCGAACCAGTGTTGACCCAAATAAAACGTGTTTAATAAAACATTTCTAATACGATTTAAAACCTCAGAACAAAATCAATTATACGGAGCGAGTTAATCGGCTCCCACACTCTTTTGTATGTTCAAAGTACTAATACTCATTTTGGTTATAAAACTTTTGCGGTAAACGTTTTCGTGACTCTCACTACAGGGTTTATGCTTACATTGAAAAAGTAAAATAACTTACAGATCACCATGTTCAAATACCATTGTGTGTTGTAAAAGAATTTATCTTTTTCTTTAAACACACGCTCGCACGTGTCGACTCATTTTCCAAAAATAAAACAAGGAGTTCGTTATGCTTGTAAACATTCTTAACACAATAAGAATCCATGTAAATCATTTAATAAAGACACCATGCATGAAACTAACTTTGCGATGAAGGCTATTCACTCTAACGAGGTCCAACATCACTCCTACAGGAACTTATCGTCGACACCCAACTTTCGACCATCGGTCGCCTTCTCATTCTCATATCCACTTGTGGTACAGTTGCTTCCCAACCCTTCAATTTTCGTATAGACCAAATGTAACACCCCGCTTACCACGACACAATATTGTCCGCTTTACCCCACTAGCTCACGGCTTTGTTTTTGGCGGCCTGGCAAGGACTTCGCAAGGACTTCCCAGGAGGTCACCCATCCTGGTACTACTCCCACCCAAGCACGCTTAACCACAGAGTTCCCAAGGAACCCGCATGCTTGTGGCCCCAAAACGCGTTGTGTCTGGTAAGGCCAAGGTTTACTAATATACCCAGCATCTCTCCTGTCCACGGCCGATGTGGGATATGCCTAAGGTGTTACACACCCCCCCTTAGGGACTCATCGTCCTCGATGAGGTTTGCCCCACCATCCCGAACGGCACAGGAGTGGCTCTGATACCATTTGTAACACCCCGCTTACCACGACACAATATTGTCCGCTTTGCCCCACTGGCTCACGGCTTTGTTCTTGGCGACCTGGCAAGGACTTCGCAAGGACTTCCCAGGAGGTCACCCATCCTGGTACTACTCCCACCCAAGCACGCTTAACCACAGAGTTCCCAAGGAACCCGCATGCTTGTGGCCCCAAAACGCGTTGTGTCTGGTAAGGCCAAGGTTTACTAATATACCCAGCATCTCTCCTGTCCACGGCCGATGTGGGATATGCCTAAGGTGTTACACACCCCCCTTAGGGACTCATCGTCCTCGATGAGGTTTGCCCCACCATCCCGAACGGCACAGGAGTGGCTCTGATACCATGTAACACCTTAGGCATATCCCACATCGGCCGTGGACAGGAGAGATGCTGGGTATATTAGTAAACCTTGGCCTTACCAGACACAACGCGTTTTGGGGCTACAAGCATGCGGGTTCCTTGGGAACTCTGTGGTTAAGCGTGCTTGGGTGGGAGTAGTACCAGGATGGGTGACCTCCTGGGAAGTCCTTGCGAAATCCTTGCCAGGTCGCCAAGAACAAAGCCGTGAGCCAGTGGGGCAAAGCGGACAATATTGTGTCGTGGTAAGCGGGGTGTTACAAATGGTATCAGAGCCACTCCTGTGCCGTTCGGGATGGTGGGGCAAACCTCATCGAGGACGATGAGTCCCTAAGGGGGGGTGTGTAACACCTTAGGCATATCCCACATCGGCCGTGGACAGGAGAGATGCTGGGTATATTAGTAAACCTTGGCCTTACCAGACACAACGCGTTTTGGGGCTACAAGCATGCGGGTTCCTTGGGAACTCTGTGGTTAAGCGTGCTTGGGTGGGAGTAGTACCAGGATGGGTGACCTCCTGGGAAGTCCTTGCGAAGTCCTTGCCAGGCCGCCAAAAACAAAGCCGTGAGCCAGTGGGGTAAAGCGGACAATATTGTGTCGTGGTAAGCGGGGTGTTACAAATGGTATCAGAGCCACTCCTGTGCCGTTCGGGATGGTGGGGCAAACCTCATCGAGGACGATGAGTCCCTAAGGGGGGGTGTGTAACACCTTAGGCATATCCCACATCGGCCGTGGACAGGAGAGATGCTGGGTATATTAGTAAACCTTGGCCTTACCAGACACAACGCGTTTTGGGGCTACAAGCATGCGGGTTCCTTGGGAACTCTGTGGTTAAGCGTGCTTGGGTGGGAGTAGTACCAGGATGGGTGACCTCCTGGGAAGTCCTTGCGAAATCCTTGCCAGGTCGCCAAGAACAAAGCCGTGAGCCAGTGGGGCAAAGCGGACAATATTGTGTCGTGGTAAGCGGGGTGTTACAAATGGTATCAGAGCCACTCCTGTGCCGTCCGGGATGGTGGGGCAAACCTCATCGAGGACGATGAGTCCCTAAGGGGGGTGTGTGTAACACCTTAGGCATATCCCACATCGGCCGTGGACAGGAGAGATGCTGGGTATATTAGTAAACCTTGGCCTTACCAGACACAACGCGTTTTGGGGCCACAAGCATGCGGGTTCCTTGGGAACTCTGTGGTTAAGCGTGCTTGGGTGGGAGTAGTACCAGGATGGGTGACCTCCTGGGAAGTCCTTGCGAAGTCCTTGCCAGGTCGCCAAGAACAAAGCCGTGAGCCAGTGGGGCAAAGCGGACAATATTGTGTCGTGGTAAGCGGGGTGTTAGGCATATCCCACATCGGCCGTGGACAGGAGAGATGCTGGGTATATTAGTAAACCTTGGCCTTACCAGACACAACGCGTTTTGGGGCTACAAGCATGCGGGTTCCTTGGGAACTCTGTGGTTAAGCGTGCTTGGGTGGGAGTAGTACCAGGATGGGTGACCTCCTGGGAAGTCCTTGCGAAATCCTTGCCAGGTCGCCAAGAACAAAGCCGTGAGCCAGTGGGGCAAAGCGGACAATATTGTGTCGTGGTAAGCGGGGTGTTACAAATGGTATCAGAGCCACTCCTGTGCCGTTCGGGATGGTGGGGCAAACCTCATCGAGGACGAGGAGTCCCTAAGGGGGGCGTGTGTAACACCTTAGGCATATCCCACATCGGCCGTGGACAGGAGAGATGCTGGGTATATTAGTAAACCTTGGCCTTACCAGACACAACGCGTTTTGGGGCTACAAGCATGCGGGTTCCTTGGGAACTCTGTGGTTAAGCGTGCTTGGGTGGGAGTAGTACCAGGATGGGTGACCTCCTGGGAAGTCCTTGCGAAATCCTTGCCAGGTCGCCAAGAACAAAGCCGTGAGCCAGTGGGGCAAAGCGGACAATATTGTGTCGTGGTAAGCGGGGTGTTACAAACGGTATCAGAGCCACTCCTGTGCCGTTCGGGATGGTGGGGCAAACCTCATCGAGGACGATGAGTCCCTAAGGGGGGGTGTGTAACACCTTAGGCATATCCCACATCGGCCGTGGACAGGAGAGATGCTGGGTATATTAGTAAACCTTGGCCTTACCAGACACAACGCGTTTTGGGGCTACAAGCATGCGGGTTCCTTGGGAACTCTGTGGTTAAGCGTGCTTGGGTGGGAGTAGTACCAGGATGGGTGACCTCCTGGGAAGTCCTTGCGAAGTCCTTGCCAGGCCGCCAAAAACAAAGCCGTGAGCCAGTGGGGTAAAGCGGACAATATTGTGTCGTGGTAAGCGGGGTGTTACAAATGGTATCAGAGCCACTCCTGTGCCGTTCGGGATGGTGGGGCAAACCTCATCGAGGACGATGAGTCCCTAAGGGGGGGTGTGTAACACCTTAGGCATATCCCACATCGGCCGTGGACAGGAGAGATGCTGGGTATATTAGTAAACCTTGGCCTTACCAGACACAACGCGTTTTGGGGCTACAAGCATGCGGGTTCCTTGGGAACTCTGTGGTTAAGCGTGCTTGGGTGGGAGTAGTACCAGGATGGGTGACCTCCTGGGAAGTCCTTGCGAAATCCTTGCCAGGTCGCCAAGAACAAAGCCGTGAGCCAGTGGGGCAAAGCGGACAATATTGTGTCGTGGTAAGCGGGGTGTTACAAATGGTATCAGAGCCACTCCCGTGCCGTTCGGGATGGTGGGGCAAACCTCATCGAGGACGATGAGTCTCTAAGGGGGGTGTGTGTAACACCTTAGGCATATCCCACATCGGCCGTGGACAGGAGAGATGCTGGGTATATTAGTAAACCTTGGCCTTACCAGACACAACGCGTTTTGGGGCTACAAGCATGCGGGTTCCTTGGGAACTCTGTGGTTAAGCGTGCTTGGGTGGGAGTAGTACCAGGATGGGTGACCTCCTGGGAAGTCCTTGCGAAATCCTTGCCAGGTCGCCAAGAACAAAGCCGTGAGCCAGTGGGGCAAAGCGGACAATATTGTGTCGTGGTAAGCGGGGTGTTACAAATGGTATCAGAGCCACTCCTGTGCCGTTCGGGATGGTGGGGCAAACCTCATCGAGGACGATGAGTCCCTAAGGGGGGGTGTGTAACACCTTAGGCATATCCCACATCGGCCGTGGACAGGAGAGATGCTGGGTATATTAGTAAACCTTGGCCTTACCAGACACAACGCGTTTTGGGGCTACAAGCATGCGGGTTCCTTGGGAACTCTGTGGTTAAGCGTGCTTGGGTGGGAGTAGTACCAGGATGGGTGACCTCCTGGGAAGTCCTTGCGAAGTCCTTGCCAGGCCGCCAAAAACAAAGCCGTGAGCCAGTGGGGCAAAGCGGACAATATTGTGTCGTGGTAAGCGGGGTGTTACAAATGGTATCAGAGCCACTCCTGTGCCGTTCGGGATGGTGGGGCAAACCTCATCGAGGACGATGAGTCCCTAAGGGGGGGTGTGTAACACCTTAGGCATATCCCACATCGGCCGTGGACAGGAGAGATGCTGGGTATATTAGTAAACCTTGGCCTTACCAGACACAACGCGTTTTGGGGCTACAAGCATGCGGGTTCCTTGGGAACTCTGTGGTTAAGCGTGCTTGGGTGGGAGTAGTACCAGGATGGGTGACCTCCTGGGAAGTCCTTGCGAAGTCCTTGCCAGGCCGCCAAAAACAAAGCCGTGAGCCAGTGGGGTAAAGCGAACAATATTGTGTCGTGGTAAGCGGGGTGTTACAAATGGTATCAGAGCCACTCCTGTGCCGTTCGGGATGGTGGGGCAAACCTCATCGAGGACGATGAGTCCCTAAGGGGGGGGTGTGTAACACCTTAGGCATATCCCACATCGGCCGTGGACAGGAGAGATGCTGGGTATATTAGTAAACCTTGGCCTTACCAGACACAACGCGTTTTGGGGCCACAAGCATGCGGGTTCCTTGGGAACTCTGTGGTTAAGCGTGCTTGGGTGGGAGTAGTACCAGGATGGGTGACCTCCTGGGAAGTCCTTGCGAAGTCCTTGCCAGGTCGCCAAGAACAAAGCCGTGAGCCAGTGGGGCAAAGCGGACAATATTGTGTCGTGGTAAGCGGGGTGTTACACCAAAGATCCACAACCATGCGATTTCGAAATTCAATCCTTAAGGCCGAGTAACGACCAGCTATTTCATGTTTTACCCATACACATGTTTGGATTCATTACTTACATCTTTCCTTCACCAATTCGGCCACTACACCGCTTGACTAACAACCGAGGGTTCATTTTCTTCAGTCGATTATTTTGAAGCTCACAAGATTTCCATCACAGTTCTAATCCCAACTGATCGACCCATCGATCCAAGGAATGGGGACACACTAGAAACTAGGAGTTCACCCCTATTTCTTCATTCATCCCCTTCTTGGACCCAGAATTTCCACTCTTGATCGGTTCATCACCGCTTTAAACCACCCTCCTTCTAGAAAGTGCCAACAAATCTCACTATGAACGACCTTACACATAATGACAAAGTCGTACGCATCATAACAAAACCATGTTACATTCCTCCTTCGTCCAAGGACTGCCTCAACCATAACAACCTACCATATAGTACAAGAACTGGAACAACCGCAAACAATCACCACTCAAACTCAACTTCGCAACATAAGGCAATTCGAGCACGTACATGTACTTGTAAATTCGCAATTACACTGGCCAGGTGTAATGTAAATTTACCTTACATGACAGTTCTCATCACCCTATTTTTTTTTCTAGCGCACCTAGAGTGATCTTTCTTAAAGGCATCCTATATCTCGGTTGTGTCCCTCAAATAACAGTTTAAGTTTAGGCCCGTTCGGTCACCTAAATCCCTTAAACTATGGCTCTGATACAAATTTGTAACAACCTAAAACTTCTACAGGCATAACATAGATAAATAAGCCCAAAACGGGTCCCAATTACGAATAAGGATTCATAAACTGTACATTGCAAGGTCTGAATAACTCAAAATTTGCAGCGGAAATAGTCTATCCACAGCCGAGAGATCTATCTATGCAGTACAATGATCGAACTAAAGTGTTCCTGGCAAAATCCTCCGTCTCTATGCTTAAACCTTCTCTTTACCTCTACTTGAAGCACCTCTAAAGCGCTTCCCTGAAAATGGTTCAGTTTTGAAAAACAAGGGTTAGACCATGAGGTCTAGTGAATTCCCTCAGAAAACGGTTTGAATAAACATGCATAAAACATTACTTTAAAAACCATACAGCTCAAAGTAATTCCATACATGGGTATTTGCACAGTGTTCAAGGATCTCCCAATCCAGAACCACGATCGAGGCCCAAGCAGACTCCCCTTTCGCCTCATATCGGGGCCCAAGCAGACTCCCCATTACCCGAATAGAAAGGAAACGAATTCCCTCCTATAGGTTCATAACAAACTCCTTAGGGACCATCGGATCCCGAGGTACACTGATCTCACTGTGCAACCCGACTCCACATAGCATGTACACACAGCTAACAATAAATCACAAAGCGTGAAATCTTTATAAACCGTTTAATCATGCTAAATGAGCCTTTCCAAAACATACTTTCATGCAAGAAGTTATATCAGCTTGTAAACAAATCATACTCGTAACATACCATGATCAGTAAAAGTATTTAACATCTTGTTTCACGTAAAAAGGATTAAGGGAACTCGCCTGTTTAGTGTGATTTCCTAAGTATGCACCTCTCCTCCGGATACTCCAAGATGAACCCGACACTTAAGGTACAACAACCACTTATTCCAGTAAGTACCCGGACCCAAAATCTATATCGGACACAACTGCAAACCCGAACTTTGACTATTCCAGACTCTACTGTCCGGAAGCCATCATTCGGAAGATCAAACCCGGATTCCACTATCCGGAACCCAATTCCGGAACCCGCTCCGGATTCCGGACCCCAACTCCGGATACCGATCCCGGAACTCAACTCCGGATTCCGATTCCGGATCCGATAATCGACAAGTTCGGAAAACTCTCCTGTCCGGGTAAAGGGCACTACAACCCAAAACTTCCCAACTTGATTCATTTGCGATAAAATCCCAAACCCAGTTAAATACACCATCAAACTTGCATTAATCAAACAAAATCTCTCGTTTTGCTCATTGTTTTTGTCTGATTTTGACTCTTTCTCGGTTCAATATTCAAGATAAACATTTCTACCTTCTTATGAAGGAAAAACACAGTGAAATAGGTGGTGTTTATTGGTTCCCAAAACCTAAATCACACATACCATGGATAATACATGCCAAGAAATAGAAAGAAGGTTTCAAGATTTACCTCAGACGATGACCCTCTTAGCCGATTTCTCTCCTTCTCCCTCTCGGTCTCTTCCTCAGCCGCCAATTGCACACAGTGAGGAGTTTTTTAGGGATTTGTCCCCTTTTATACTTCTCATTAATTGATAATTGATTCCTCCTCATCTTTTCCCCTTATTACACTTCATCCACAAGGCTTTTAATTATCAAATAAATATCCGTTTGTTACAACAATCCCCCCTTAAAAGAATTCCGTCCCCGTAATTCCTTGGTTGAAAAGATGCAGGTACTTCGCCCTCATCTCTGACTCCAATTCCCATGTTGCCTCTTGACCTTTGTGATATCGTCGTTGAACCTCTACAAGGCCGATATCCTTGCTCTTTAATCTCTTCACTTAAAATCCGAAATGGCTTCGGGCTCTTCCACGAAACCTTGTTTTTCGTCTACTCGCACAACTTGTAATGAAACAATCACACCGGCCTTCACCCACGCTCTCATAATAGAGGCATGAAACACCCCACGTATCCCACATATCCATAAAACACACGCATTCTATAAACCCATTCTTTAAATTGGAGCATCACTATAACCGACTCACCAAAACGTGGCTCAATCCTCTTTCCTTTAGCCATACCCCATTTCAACATCCAACTCAACTGAACCAAACTGAACCAAACCAAACCAAACCAACCCAAACTGAACCAATTCCTTTGGCATCGAACCGACCCCTGACTTAGGTTTCACAATTCGCACTTCCGAATCTAGCAACCTTGGTTCCATCTGATCCTCCAAGCACCTATGTATAAGACCACGACTTCCTTAGGTTAGGAATACTCACATCATGTACTTGTAGCCCTTCCACCCATTTATACCAGAAATACAAGTAACACCTCAGGGCTCTTAAAACACGTCTAATCACGACTTTCCCATTCCGTTTCACTTCCTTAAAGAAAATTTTCACCGAGTTTCGCAACAATGACATGAATCCTTTACTAACATCGGCAACCACCCAATTTGCCAATCTTAGCACCAGGTCAAACTTGAACTTTCTAATCCACCTTCCTACCACGTCAAGCGCCTAACATAAAAATATTTCTTTCCTTCAAAACACATTGACCACAAGTCAACACTATATACCGATACATACGCTTCCACTACGTCCTCTTTCCATCCTCGTACACCACTAACCCGCCATCCGGGGTAAGGAATAAATCACTTTGAAGTTTTACATTCGCCTTTTCACTACATCCAACAAACGTCCAACTAAAAGGAGTGACCACGCCTACTCCAAACTATTCCAAGTAACACATTGTTGAACCCTACGCTCACTTCGGAATAGTTAACATCCCAATACTTATTCAAATCTGACGGTCTTACACTATGAGTGTTTCGTTCAACCACTTATGCCATGCCTTTCCGACGGTATAGATCACATTCCTTCAAGGAAAGATTCATTGACTCATACGAGTCTCTCCACATTCTAAATCCAGACATACACCAAATGTCCCCCTCTCATAACTACACGAGTAGTTCCAATACCCGTCATTAGCACCGCTTTAAACATTTCTCCACCCATATGGTGTCAATACCACTCTTCTCCCTTTATGTTCTTCCACTTGCTTGAACATATCGTCCTGACCTCCTCTTTCTAGCCTAGGCATTGCTCGCCTAACAGCATCCACTTCGTTCCCAATCATTCCAAACATGACAACCACACTTATGTTACCAAGGCCAACCAACGGTTTCACCACCGTTCTAATTTGAGATAATCAACCAAGTCCTCATGTATTAACATTCAATGTATCTCATTTTCCAAGTAGGGTCAACCTGCCTACCAGAATTTCTTCGTTGGTGTTTTATTGATCCCAATACGAACTCACTCAGTGACCCGTACCACTAAAACACCTTGTTCCTCTCTTGGGTAACCACCAACCACCGTCTTCTGGCAATAAACATAGCATAACCCTCGCTCACAATACATGCATCCTCACTACACGTTTAATACTTTGTACTTTCACCCACAACATCACACCGCCGACCAGGTGCTCCCGGCCATTTGCACACATAACAACTCTTGCTTTCATTTTCACCTAGGTTCATATTTAACCAAGCCTATCTCACGCCCTGCCTGCCTCTGAATTTAGGCAAACCACAACTCATGATTTCTTGTGCTTGCTCAAATATACGCCCCTCGACAAACCATTGCAAGCTCCACGAAAGTCTTCCCAACGACAAGGCACAATCTCTTGCAAATTGATTCTCCAAGCACCAACTTTGATTGTGATGACTACCTCCTTCCTACAGGTCGTCAAATACCTTATTGCACACCTAGCTACAACAACTGCTTCACATTCGACACACCTACACTGAGTGGCCCAACCGATCGCCGCGTATGCATTTCTCCCGACAACCCTCAATTTCCTTAGGTAAATTCCGTGAAATAACCGTATCATCATTTCTTCTCACATCTCAGTCTCCCTAAGATCTCAAAATTGGACACTTTTAACAGTCAACCCCTTCAGCAACCATAGCTAACACGGTGAAGTTTCCACCATCTCACCGGTACGCAAAGAGTCCCAATGGAACCTACCGTTCCCAACACATCGTAACTAACTTTGCGCCCTACGATCCGTACTAGCTAAGAAATAAGACTCGTATGGTGCGTAGTCTAATTACATTACCATTCACCACGCTGGCTCATAACTGAAAGCATTTCATCAGGTCACATTATCTACTTATTACCATGCTACTACTAAGAGTTTCTCAATAGCCTTTGGCTTCAACATGCGTATGCCCGCTCCACGGGAAATCACATCACCCATTATCCAACATTAAAAAGTTCAATACCCGGGACTTCCACTGTTTCCCACTCTCCTCTAACTGAAATACTAAGGTCGTAACCCGACCGAAATCAAATCAATTGAACAGTTTCCATTTGAACCCATCCACGTTCTTAACTTTGCCATCCACTATGACCTACAGAGTTCATAGCCTTCATGCATGACGACACAACAAATTCTAACTCATTTTACACCCTTGAAAAATTTGATAGATACCATAATGAAAACAAATTGACATAAACATAACACCTTACTGGTCAAGCCGAAACGTAGACACAATGACCCTAAGGTCGCTCACATGCCAACCCAAGATAATTCGCGACTCAGTCAACCGAACCAGTATTGATCCAAATAAAACGTGTTTAATAAAACATTTCTAATACGATTTAAAACCTCAGAACGAAATCAATTATACGGAGCGAGTTAATCGGCTCCCACACTCTTTTGTAGGTTCAAAGTACTAATACTCATTTTGGTTATAAAACTTTTGCGGTAAACGTTTTCGTGACTCTCACTACAGGGTTTACCCTTACATTGAAAAGTAAATTAACTTACAGATCACCATGTTCAAATACCATCGTGTGTTGTAAAAGAGTTTATCTTTTCTTTAAACACACGCTCGCACGTGTCGACTCATTTTCCAAAAATAAAACAAGGAGTTCGTTATGCTTGTAAACATTATTAACACAATAAGAATCCATGTAAATCATTTAAGAAAGACACCATGCATGAAACTAACTTTGTGATGAAGGCTATTCACTCTAACGAGGTCCAACATCACTCCTACAGGAACTTATCGTCAACACCTAAATTTCGACCATCGGTCGCCTTCTCATTCTCATATCCACTTGTGGTACAGTTGCTTCCCAACCCTTCAATTTTCGTATAGACCAAAGATCCACAACCATGCGATTTCAAAATTCAATCCTTAAGGCCAAGTAACGACCAGTTATTTCATGTTTTACCCATACACATGTTTGGATTCATTACTTACATCTTTCCTTCACCAATCCGGCCACTACACCGCTTGACTAACAACCGAGGGTTCATTTTCTTCACTCGATTATTTTGAAGCTCACAAGATTTTCATCACAGTTCTAATCCCAACTGATCGACCCATCGAACCAAGGAATGGGGACACACTAGAAACTAGGAGTTCACCCCTATTTTGTCATTCATCCCCTTCTTGGACCCAGAATTTCCACCCTTGATCGGTTCATCATCGCTTCAAACCACCCTCCTTCTAGAAAGTGCCAACAAATCTCACTATGAACGACCTTACGCTTAATGACAAAGCCGTACACCTCATAACAAAACCATGTTACATTCCTCCTTCGTCCAAGGACTGCCTCAAACATAACAACCTACCATATAGTACAAAAAATGGAACAACCGCAAACAATCACCTCTCAAACTCAACTTCGCAACATAAGGCAATTCGAGCACGTACATGTACCTGTAAATTCGCAATTACACTGGCCAGGTGTAATGTAAATTTACCTTACACGACAGTTCTCATTACCCCATTTTTTTCTAGCGCACCTAGAGTGATCTTTCTTAAAGGCATCCTATATCTCGGTTGTATCCCTCAAATCACGGTTTAAGTTTAGGCCCGTCCGGTCACCTAAATCCCTTAAACTATGGCTCTGATACCATTTGTAACAACCCAAAACTTCTACAGGCATAAAATAGATAAATAAGCCCAAAGCGGGTCCCAATTATGAATAAGGATTCATAAACTGTACATTGCAAGGTCTGAATAACTCAAAATTTGCAGCAGAAATAGTCTATCCACAGCCGAGAGATCTATCTAAGCAGTACAATAATCGAACTAAAGTGTTCCTCGCCAAATCCTCCGTCTCTATGCTCAAACCTTCTCTTTACCTCTACTTGAAGAACCGCTATAGCGCTTCCCTGAAAATGGTTTAGTTTTGAAAAACGAGGGTTAGACCATGAGGTCTAGTGAATTCCCTCAGAAAACGGTTTGAATAAACATGCATAAAACTTTACTTTAAAAACCATACAGCTCAACGTAATTCCATACATGGGTATTTTCACAGTGTTCAAGGATTGTCCAATCCAGAACCACGATCGGGGCCAAGCAGACTCCCCTCTCGCCTCATATCGGGGCCCAAGCAGACTCCCCATTACCCGAATAGGAAGGAAACGAATTCCCTCCTACTGGTTCATAACAAACTCCCAAGGGACCATCGGATCCCGAGGTACGCTGATCCCACTGTGCAACCCGACTCCACATAGCATGTACACACAACTAACAATAAATCACAAAGCGTGAAATCTTTATAAACCGTTTAATCTTGCTAAATAAGCCTTTCCAAAACATACTTTCATGCGAGAATTTATATCAGCTTGTAAACAAATCATACTCGTAACATATTATGATCAGTAAAAGTATTTAACATCTTGTTTCACGTAAAAAGGATTAAGGGAACTCACCTGTTTGGTGTGATTTCCTAAGTATGCACCTCTCCTCCGGATACTCCAAGATGAACCCGACACTTAAGGTACAACAACCACTTATTCCAGTAAGTACCCGGACCCAAAATCTATACCGGACACAACTGCAAACCCGGACTTTGACTATTCCGGACTCTACTGTCCGGAAGCCATCATCCGGAAGATCAAACCCGGATTCCACTATCCGGAACCCAGATACCGGAACCCAATCGAAAGCCAATTCCGGAACCCACTCCGGATTCCGGACTCCAACTCCGGATACCGATCCCGGAACTCAACTCCGGATTCCAATTCCGGATCCGATAATCGACAAGTCCGGAAAACTCTCATGTCCGGGTAAAGGGCGCTGCAACCCAAAACTTCCCAACTTGATTCATTTGCGATAAAATCCCAAACCCAGTTAGATACACCATCAAACTTGCATTAATCAAACAAAATCTCTCGTTTTGCTCATTGTTTTTGTCTGATTTTGACTCTTTCTCGATTCAATATTCAAGATAAACATTTCTACCTTCTTATGAAGGAAAAACACAGTTAAATATGTGGTATTTATTGGTTCCCAAAACCCAAATCACACATACCATGGATAATACATGCCAAGAAATA
Source organism: Saussurea involucrata (assembly GCA_033807775.1). NCBI lineage: Eukaryota > Viridiplantae > Streptophyta > Magnoliopsida > Asterales > Asteraceae > Saussurea > Saussurea involucrata. The sequence goes on from CM066316.1 coordinate 5,465,262, forward strand.
GAAAGAAGGTTTCATGATTTACCTCAGACGATGACCCTCTTAGCCGATTTCTCTCCTTCTCCCTCTCGGTCTCTTCCTCAGCCGCCAATTGCACACAATGAGGAGTTTTCTAGGGATTTGTCCCTTTTTATACTTCTCATTAATTGCTAATTGATCCCTCCTCATGTTTTCCCCTTATTACACTTCAGCCACAAGACTTTTAATTATCAAATAAATATCCGGTTGTTACACGTTCTCCCTTTTAAGCTCCATCCTCGCTCTCTCACCCATCCATATATTCCAAAAAGGAATATTGATCGATGGAGGGAGGGTGGGCCTCTTCACCTCCGTTGTGAACAGATGTAGTGAAGTTGATGAGTGGTAGTCACACGTAGGGACGCAATCGCAAAATGATTATATTGCCCTCACGCGACTAACATGTTTGGGCACTTAACAGAAAGGAGTAACAGCCGTTAAGACCAGGTACAGAAATCGGAACAAAGTTGAAACAAGATGATCTTTTGCGTATTTTTCAAAAGTCGAGTGATGAAAACCAAATTTTTCTTAATTCTCAGGGACAATTATGGTAATTCACTCTCTTTTCTTAAATGCAGACCATGGGCCACAAGAACAAAAACCAAAATTTTTATTTTATTTAATATCGTTACAATAATTGAACACTTAAAAGCAAATTAAACAATGGACCTTCAACTCTGATCCATTGTACAACTTAAAACATAACATACAAAACGAAATTATTTCAAGATTGCATCATTTGTTTAGATATTAATTAAAAACTAGGTACCAATATCAAATGAGTCTTCCTTTGAACAGTGGCTCCAAAGCTCTCAGTCATGTCCAGTTGATCATAGCTAGCACCATTTGGAAGTTTCCAATTGAAGTGATAAAGAATGTTAGCCAGCGGGAGCTGAACGTTGGCTAAACCGAGTGCGGCTCCTGGACACATTCTTCTTCCCGCCCCAAATGGCAGATACTCGTATTCAGCTCCCATGATGGTTGTAGGGCTGTTTTCGAACCTTTCTGGGATGAAACTTTCAGCATCTTTCCAGTACTCAGGGTCTCTATTAATGGCGAAAACGTTCACAATAAGCTTGGTCTTGTTGGCAATATCGTATCCGGCCAAATTTACGGGCTGTCGGCATTCTCTTGGCATAACCAAGGGTAGAGGAGGGTGCAACCTTAATGTTTCTTTGATCACTAGGTCTAAGTAGCTTAGATCTTGAATATCCTCTTCTTTGATCTTGTCTTTTCCTTTTAGTGCTTGTCTTAGTTCCGCTTGTACTTTCTCCATAGCTCTCGGACACCTTATCAGTTCGGAAATCGCCCATTCGACTGTGGCCGATGAAGTGTCTGTGCCCGCTCCGAACATATCCTGCAATGGTTTGATTATTATCAGTTTTTACAAATCCCAAAGTCGATGCATTACAACAAAATCTGTTTTATGGTACATAAACTGTTTTACAGGACTTATGTTTATATGACCAAATAATTGTGTTACAAGAAGTTGACATGACCCTTCTGGATTTCTTAAGTTGTTTAAGACATTTTTAAAATAAAGTGTTCTATTATTTTTTATGACATTATATGAAAAGTGTTTTATAAAAAGATGTGTTGATATATAGGACTATTCTCAAAAGCATCTTATAAAAAACATTTAAAAATCTTTTTAGGATGCCTAAATCCGGCATAACATCACGAATGACCTTTGCCTACGAGCTTTCCCTGAGAAGGTTGTTACTAAAAGGTGATTCATCACAAAACCGTCACAAAAGTTGGTGGATAAATTTTTTGCGGGTAATGCAATTAGGTGACAGATTAACCGGGGATTCTCTTGATGACCCATGGGTATTTTCTCGAAAAACATCAGATTCTACTGAATCATTGGTATTTTCTAGGTGATCCATGAGTAATTACCGACGGAAACTTCCCTGCTAAATTTTGTGGGTAAAAGTCATTTCTTTTGTAGTGATAAAACGTAAGTTCTATGATACGGCTATTAACACATCTATGCATCTTTAGCGTTATATAGAGTCGATTTGTGGTAGTTTCGAGTGCGTACCAAGATGATAGCTTTCACGTTATCGGCCGTCAATGGGAACTCAGCGCTATCTTTGAGCCTTAACATCACATCAAGCAGGGTCTCGTTCGCTTTACTAGATTTGTTCCCAGGGTGTTCGGCAACAATATTATTGATCAAATTGTCGAGCTTCTTGTGTATGCTAGTTAACCTAGCCCTCTTCCCCGAAAGATGATGAAGAAATTTTTTTGTAGGAAAAATATCAGCCACATCAAAACCTCCGGTCTGCCTCAAAATCTCTTTCACGATCTCCGTAAACTCTTTTTGATCCTTGATTCCTTTCCCAAACGCCGCCCTACTCAATATCGTAGCAATCATCTTGAAAATATTATCCGAAAGATCAACTGGTCTCCCTGATCCCGACTCTTTAACTTCTTGAACAAGATTCCAACACTCTTCTTCTCGAAGTGATTGAAACGACTTCACTTTCTTGACACTTAAAAGCTCCAAAGTGCAAAGCTTTCGCAATTGTCGCCAATATTCACCGTATGGCGCAAGAACGATATCTGTGTTGTGATACGCGATAATCTCGCCTGTTAATGTCTCGGGCCTGTTCGCAAATGTGATATCGTAGGTCGTTAAGATCTCTTTAGCCCATTTCGGAGATGATACCACGATCGTTGAAACCTCACCTAGCTGTAAATGCATCAAAGATCCATACTTTCTGGCTAAGTCCATAACACCACGATGTGGCATTGTACCTGTTGATCAACAAACATATATACCCAATGATCCAACTTCTTATACAAACATATATATATATATTTAAGATATTAAGAATTATTTAAATACTAAATATTAAAACCACACAAAACCATGAAAAGAATCGAGAGAGACAAATAAAAAGACAGCAAGTTCTTACCTTCATAACTAAAATATATCGTACTGTATTGTTGTAAGGTTGAGTACACTTTTGGTCTATATTCACACACATATAACATATTTGATGTTCAAATATTGTATAAACGTTAAAGCAGTTTATATTACGATATTCAGACATTTGACATCCTATAAAAATGATGTTTTTGTAGTGAGGGTAGTATATGTATAGGATTGAGTTCCCGTGTGTGCGTGTATATATATATATAGAGAGAGAGACTTGAGATCATGTGAGACTATACTATTTCCGTGAGACAAAAAAATTAAAACTAAACATTCACAGCAAAAGACTGTGAAGGTACTGTGATAGTAAACTTTCACAGTGTTTTTGCTGTGAAGGTTTGTTGTTTTTCTTACCTTCACAATGAATCACTGTGAAGGTTTAGTGTTAATTTCTTGGTCTCACGGTATCACGAAAACAGGTTGGTCTCACGTGAACCCAACCCTATATATATATATATATATATATATATATATATATATATATATATATATATATATATATATATATATATATATATATAGAGAGAGAGAGAGAGAGATGTTCAAAGGAAAACCATAAAAAAATGAAAAACTGAGGAACACTCTGGTAACCGTCCCTCAGGACGGTATGTGCATGTGCATACAAGAAACTGAAGTTTTTTTTGTATTTATGCACGTGTGCATGTTACAAATTACTTATATATATATATATATATATTTACGCACCGATCAAATGATGCATGTGGCCGATGATTGGGAGTCTCCATGGCTCCGGAAGGAGCTTTTTGTTGGATTTGGGACGAGTTGCAAGCTTGAAAAGGACAAAGGCGATGGTGGCAACAACAATGGAAGTGGTGAAGGTGAGTTCCATTGCTGATGTTATAACTAATGGATTGAATGCTTGATTTCCATGGTTTAAAAGTATAAGCTTGTTTATATAACAGCAACAGGTAGTAAATGATAGCAATCCCTTATTGACTCCCACCCAATAATTATAAACTTCAATGTGTAGCAGCTGCTGTACACCATTGAAATTTCAGATATATAATTCTTTTTTAAGTATATTTAACAATATTTAATTTGATAAAACCCATTTGATTATAGATTAAATACCTACAACATGTTTGAATAAGTTCCAATGATCTTTCACACTTTTTATTTTATTTGCAGTTGATTACCGGCCATACTAACCGGTCCCACACGGAACTTGTCGGACATTTTTTGGCTCACTCAGCAGCTGAGGCTAGTGGGGGGCCTAGGAACGAACCTATGACCTGTTATATATTGGGCAAAGTTACCTCATCCCTTTGCCAACTATGTTATTTATATTTTACATATATAAATGATGTAAGATTTAATTGTTTTTGATAATTTTATATTTTATTCAATTATCAGCTAATTTTTTTTGGGAATTTAATTAAAATACCCAAAGTTAAACTTTAATTTACCAAAATACTCATTTTCTCTCTGATTTTACCAAAATACCCATTTACTTTATACCTTTTACTTTCATAATTTTAATTTTACATTTAACACATATAATCGTTTATTAACTAAAATACGTTAAAAAAATACGTTTTAATTTTAACAAGTTACACCATTATAATCGTCTCTTCGATACGTTCGAAATGAGCCAAATATTGAATTTTTTTTTATTTATATATTTTAATATATATCATATACACTACATAAAAAATATTTTTTATATTTAAAATTCATATTCTTATAGTTAATTATTTAATTTATGGTACTCTTATAGTTAAAATACGTTTTATTTATTTTATTATTGATGGTCCAAATGTAAGTATTAAAAATTGGCGGAGGCTTTGTGATGGGCAGACATCGATCATTTTGTGCATACTCTGTAACTGCAAATACTTCAGCTCCAAACACACATGAATCACCATTCGCCAAATACCCATTTTCACAATTCTTAAATGAGTCCAGTGATACCAACTTGTCAAAACCCCATTTCATATTCTTCTGGTGAAACCTTGTCCTATTGCCATTCACGAAATCTATAAACACATACAAATAATAATAATTTAAAACGATTTAATGAATTAGTTAATATATGATTATTATGTTAATGCGATAGGAGTGTAAAACAAAATTGAAAATACGTTAAAAAATGAATTTTAAATATAAAAAATATTTTTTATGTAGTGTATATGATATATATTAAAATATATAAATCAAAAAATTCAATATTGGTCTCATTTCGAACGTATCGAAGAAACGATTATAATGATGTAACTTGTTAAAATTAAAACGTATTTTTTTCACGTATTTTAGTTAATAAACGATTATATGTGTTAAATGTAAAATTAAAATTATAAAAGTAAAAGGTATAAAGTAAAGTAAGTAAATAAGTATAAGGGTTGAAAGTGTAAATTTCAATTGAAAATTCATCAAAATTGATACATCGCGGGACATTCCCCGCGATCGCGGGATGAAAAGTTTCAAAAATGACAAAAATGGTCCCTGCCCGCGATCGTAGACCTTTTTCGCGGAAAAAATGGATATTTTGGTAAAATCAGAAAAAATGAGTATTTTGGTAAATGAAAGTCAAACTTTAGGTATTTTAATTAAATTCCCATTTTTTTTAACAAACGAGATGATAACTAGAGTCATCGTATACTCCTGCGTGTTCGGAAGGCGCATATAAACCTATTTGTTTTTCCACTTTGTCACTCCATTTGCTACAATAAAATAATCAGGTTATAGTTGAATTTAAGAATTTCAACTTTTATTGAAGAAAAGAGAAAATTTGCTTGGTTCTTAGTTATTTATTAATTATTGTTTCCCATTATTTTAATCTACACTAAATGGAAAACAAAACGAACTCCATATAAATATCAAAATAGGGTTGAAGAAGGTAGGTTATATATATATATATATATATACTAGTTGTGTACCCGCGCAATGCGGCGGGGGTCGTAAATGTAAACGATTTTGAGGCGTTGATTATAGGGATGTGTAGAAAAGCAAGAAATCCAATTGGCATCGACCAATCCGATAAGAACCAATCGACCATAATTGGATATCCAATTTTAATTAGATCGGACAGATTGAAAATTTCAACGTTCAATTTGTATTGATCGGTTCTTGGATGACATCCCAGAAACGACCAAAACTGACTTAACTGAAACAACCAACATCCAATTAACCATCTGATGGCTCCATTCAATTAATTTGTTTTCAATTTATTTAAATTGGAATTACTTGTGTTGGTTTTTGAATTTTTAGCCTGAGTATGTTGGTTTTAACACATATTAAAAGTAATTAATCATTTTTATCATTGTTAAAAAATTGGATTAGATTAACAAATTGGATACATCCAATCTAATTATCCATCGGATGTTGGATGGTCCGATCCGATGAATATCTAATAAACTAAACTCTACCATCCTCATTTGCCGACCATAATGTCACACCAAAGGTAGGATGACAAGTATTTTTTTTATCTTAGCATCGCTTTAATGTTCATGGACGGGAAACAACAATGATATAACAAAGTTTACAAATATAATTCATTGTAAAGTTGCCCTAACAGTTAATGGGTATGATTTTAGTCCATCAAATCTGCATCGTATGTAACAATTTACCCCGAAAACACTAACCGGATAATAATCGTCACCTTCTTTAGCAGGTAATTATGAAGAATCTTAGTCCTTGTATTCACTCTTACCAAGTTAAATGAGTTGGTAGGCACTTGCCGGATAAACACGTTTGTCAAGTTATGTCTATTTAGTTTTCAAAATCAAGTTTTTGATATATAAATATTTTTTGGACGGATTGAGCATTAATAAATCGTATTAAGTAAGAGAGCCGAAAATAAAGAAGAATAATGAATATAAAAACTACACAATTCGTTAATGCTCAATGATAAGCTTTTAAAGAAAGATAGAAATAAAAGAAATGGAAGATAATTCCTAAGGCCGTGCGTACCACCTCGGGTACCACGACCGGGTTCACCATCGGTTTGCATCGGGTAGGGCGGGTTGGCGGTACGGGGGGTCGCGGGTTCACATCGGGTTGGGGGTAGCTGGTAAGAGTGGGTTCGGGAACCCGGCTTAACCCGCCGTAAATTTATTTTTTTTAGGGTAAGGAGGGTAGGAAAGTATTAAGCTGATGTGGCATCATGGTTCTGTGGGTTCGATAGGAAGCGGTACTCCACTTTAGGATAAGGAGGGAAGGAAAGAGAAAAGCTGATGTGGCGCTGAGGTGGCAATCGGGTTCAGTGGGTTCGCGGTACCCATGGTCTAAGAAACCATGATTTAGAACCTCAATAAATCTAATATAAATAAATGCTTGAGAAACCAAGTCCACACAGTTCCAATACCAAACAAAGGACCAATATTGTAGATCATACATAGATTGAGAGCAAAATCATAGGGACCGATGAGACATGAATATCAAAAAGCTGCTGGGCCAAATAAAACTGAAGAATCCTAAGCCAATGATCAATAAATGGCCAAGTAAAATAGTAAGTGTAATGGCCAAGGCCAGAGGGAACACCCCAAAGTCACCATGGAATTCAACGTTCGCACATCCGTCATCCTTGCCTTCTTCTAATAAAATTCAAATACACTATTCAAGAATATCATCTAATGGTTGTATGATTTCATATAATCAGATTTCACATAAAAACATCTCTATAACTAAAAACTAAAATTTTACACCAAAACTATGAACCCGGTAGTTTCACGTACAATCTTGGACGAAAAATATCCACAAAACCAACATGAAAAGAAAGACAAACTATTTCATACAATCAATTTCACCATAAAGCGGAAATGGATTGGAAAAAACTATTACCCCGTAGAGCTTTTTGCATCAATCAGCCCTCAACTAAAGTATGTGCTAACGTAGGAGGAAAAACACAAACCAAGAAGAGAAGCACATCAAATATAATGCAGGCTCATCGATATGGTTTCTACAAAGTTAGCCTTATTGACTAAGAGATTGTTTACCCAACACTTATCCGGTAAGCGCTTACCAATAATAGTCTAACACTTTTACCGGTAAGATTTTAGTCCATTAAAATGGCATCGATGCAATGTTTATCCACGTACCTGCTAAGAGTCGTAACTCACTCTTGGTCCTTGCCATCGCTCTTACCGGGTAAGATTCTCAAACCATGTCATGTTCATCAAGGTAAAGTGAGCCGATAAGTAATTATCGTGTAAGTGTCAAGTAAACACCCCTAAGCCAATGAACAAAAAACGAGCGGATGTTACTGAGAATCATGCATCTTTTTATAATGCTTGCACATCCAAAATTTCAATTCCAACATATAAGTAGAACATGTTTAACTTGCAGCTCTTTATATAGAAATTCCAAGCACACAGATGCCTCACAAATAGTTTGTGATGCTTAATAAGTTAGCTCTATAACCTCCCAACAACTTTTGCATCATAAGTGGTCTGGTCAGCAAGAGTGACCCTGAACAAACATAAATCAATTCAACCATAGCCGGTATAAAAGGTTATGGATGCATAGGCATTTCCAACAGAACTAATAGAGCAAATAGTCAACACAGTCACAACTCAAAGCACCCATTTTTCAAAGTCAACACAAATCCCAGGTGTAGGGCTAACTTTTCTCTTAAAATGAAAAATGTTTTTTAAACATAATCAAACATTCAAACCACATTTGTTACCATCTTGGACTGCATCTTATTGCCTCACTGTTTAAGTGTTTATGATGGTTTATCAATAAGACATTTCTGACTTTGATATCAATTAGGGAAAGCATATCAGCAAATTTTTTGCTTCTTAGATGATAATAAGCATTCCTTGACATATTTAAGTGCATGAAATGAGGGGAAATACGAAAAGAAAGCTACCTGAGATCGGATGCCCGTCGAATAACATGATAATTTGTGACAACATGACCTTTTTTATCCCAAACAAAGCCTGATCCAGACCCTCTAATCAGAAGAGCGCAGCGTAATTTATATGAAGAAGCAAAAGTATACTGAACTTATAAACATAACAACACATACCTTTCACATTAAAAACAAATTAAACAGACTAAAAAGCATTCAGATTCAAAAGCATTATTCAGGAACTTTGGCTTTCTTTATGGTACTATCAAACCTGAGTAAGAACCCTAAACAGATTAAGAACAAAGCAACATATACCTTTCACAAATTCCACCGTCGACCAACAGTAGGGGGAGCGGTCAGTGGCAGAGGTAGAAGAAATCTTCCATAGTGACAGAGGTAGAAGAAATCGTTGGAGCCAGGGTTGCTTTATATGCGACGATTGCGTGCAAATCTTCCATTGCGTGAGCGATTTATCGGGTGTATGGATGTACTATTTGTATGGTGAGGAGGTAGAAGGACGGTAAGGGTATGGCAGATTGGCAGGTATGGGTTTCCTAGAAGGGGTGGAAGGGTATGGATAACCTGGTATGGCCCTATTTTTGTGTATGTAAAACAAAAAGTAATCTGACTTGTACATCATGCATAAAACCTTGTAATTAAGAGTTTTTTGAATTTCATGCATAAAATAGTGGTACTCCATGCTTGATGACTTGTCTTTAAGACATTAGGTGTATATGCTTATATATGTAGTATATATATATATATATATATATATATAGAGAGAGAGAGAGAGAGGGGGGGGGGGGGAAGGATCATGCGAGAAGTTAAACATTATGCAAGAACGCGAGAAGTGTGATATCATATATGATTACACGGCTTGTGGGTGTGTTTAATCATATATGATTAAACGACTATGTATTGCCAATGTAACATGTGTTTAATCATATATGATTAAGCTTGTGTATCATATATGATTAAACACTTCTCGCATTCTCGCATAAGGTTTAGCTTCTCGTTTGAACATGCCCCTATATATATAGGGTTGGGTTCACGGTTGACCAACATGTTTTCATGAGACCGTGAGACCAAAAAATTAACACTAAACCTTCACAGTGATTCATTGTGGAGGTAAGAAAAACAGCAAACCTTCACAGCAAAACACTGTGAAGGTTTACTGTCACAATACCTTCACAGTCTTTTGCTGTGAAGTTTTAGTGTTATTTTTTGGTCTCACGTAGTCTGGTCTCACATGATCTCAAGTCTATATATATATATATATATATATATATATAGAGAGAGAGAGAAAGATTCAAACGAGAACGCTAATTATTTACGACAACACGAGAACGGCCGCCCATGTACAAAATCACATGTGATTCACGTACAAGATCACATGTGATTTTAAACTACCTGGATTTTGTACGTGATTTGTACAAAATCACATGTGATTTTACACTACCTGAATTTTGTACAAAATCACATGTGATTCACGTCCAGATTTCCAGGTAGTGTTAAATCACATGTGATTTTGTACGTGAATCACATGTGATTTTGTATATGAGCGGCCGTTCTCGTGTTCTCGTAAATAGTTAGCGTTTTCGTTTGAACTCACCTCTATATATATAGGGGCATGTTCAAACGAGAAGGGATACCATATGCGAGAAGGCGAGAAGTAATCCTAGCCAATCATTTATTAGATTAATTTATTATTTAATAATCATTAATCATTAATTAATAAGGGTATTAATGACTTTTCAGTTATGTCCATATCTTGATCCGATTTTGCATTCCTTGTAAATCGGGATTTCATTCCAAATCACCAAATTGTTATCTATCTAATTGAATTGAAGATTCTACAAAGGCGATAACATTCATTTGATGATTAATCATCGTCTTCTCCTCAAGTCGTTCATCTCCAGAAGTTGCTTCGATTTTAGAAAAAAAAACATTCAATAAATCCAAGCCTTTCGAGTTTGAAGTTTCTTCGCTTAACGTATCTGATGATGATAATTCTAGGATGAGATGGAGTTGTTTTTAGATGATGAAGATGCAACAGGATTTTATTAACATATTGTATATGTGGTTGTTACATATGTAATCATATATGATTGTCTTCTTTACTCACACATTATTACATTGTTAATCATATATGATTACACTGTGTAATCATATATGATTACAATGTGTATCATTTTTGCACTTCACTATTAATCATGTGTGATTACATTGTTTAATCATGTGTGATTACATTGTTTAATCATGTGTGATTACCCTGTAAATCATGTATGATTACAACATCAGTGCTATAAAGAAATCTATGTCAATATGCATAGAGTATCATCAATGTCAAACCATACACCGCTTCAAGTGGTGATTACCTTGTTTTCGAACCCTAATCTCGGTTCTTTTGACAATGACAACCATGTTTTGGAGAAAGAACTCGTACTGGGTTGTTATTAATGGTAATTACCCTATTTTCAAACCCTAATCTCGGATTAGAGAGGGAACTCTCTTAATTGGGTTTATGATAGAGAGAGAAACTGATTTTTGATAGAGAACTCATGAATCCGACTGAAGTGAAGAAGAAACTCATTAAATCCAGTCGACGTGGAGAAGGAACTCAATGATTGTATCTTCGATGTAGAACACATGCTTGGAGAACTCGTGAATTGAGTTTTGGTAGAGAGCGAGAGAAACTGAAATCGGAATGGAGAAGAAATCAAAGAATTTTCGATTGCCAAGTGATACACAAATTGATCGTCGAGAAGGAATCGATTTGGAGCGGACCTGGTTCACGTGTCGAGAATGGAGAAGGAAATGTATTGTGAGAATACCTGGTTCATGTTTTGATTTGAAGCAGACCTGGAAATTGGTATTGAGAAGGAAGCGTATTGTGTAGAATTGAATTTGGTAGAGAGAGAATATGGTTTGATATTGATAAGTAATCATTCCTTAGATATGTTGATATCTTTCAGATATCTCTCAGTACCAAGAAAATCAGGTGGATATCAATCTGATTTTTAAATTTTCTTTTTTTGTTCCATTTTTGCCCTTTATGATTAAATGTTAGTGCTTAAATGTTATTGTACCAAGTAGAGGGACTATATTTGTAATAGGGCTATTCTATACCCTAGGTATATATAGTTTGCTTCTTTCCCTTTAGGGAATTTAGGTCATTTAATACACATAGTAGCCACACACACTCAAGAGAGTTCTTCATTGTAATTGTGAGCTACTTTGATCTTATTGAATATAGAGATGGCTTCCTTTGATGTTTATATTGAGTGATTACTTGTTCTGGGATCACAATTGGTATCAGAGCTTGTAAATCTTTGATTTGATTAGGTTTGAGTGAAATATTTCCATTTTTGAGTGTTCTTCATTTTCTTCAATTTTTGATTGATTTTAGCCATTAGAGTTCTTCTAATGGATTGGAATTGATCAAGGGTTGTTTCTAGGATAGTCCTGTGTGTTTTATTCCGCAAAAACACAAGGATCAAAGCTCAGATTGGATAGTTTTCTTCATTTTCGTACTTTAACTTTCTGCACACTATTTTGGATCGAAAACCCATTTTCTGTTGGTTTTTGGTTAAAACTTGAAGTTCTAAAGTTACTCAGAATAGCCTCGCGAACCTGCTCACCAAATTTCAGCCTCATCCGATCTGTTTTGAAGATTCGACCTTGAATCTTCATACATATCGCAATCCACTAACCTTCATCATTGTCGCAATCGTCTATTGCGACTTGGCTCCCAAATCGCAATCGTCTATTGAGACTTGCCCCAAATCTCAATCCGTTACACTTTGAACAGTACCAAATCGCAACCTTCAGTTGCGACTCGGGTGAATTTTTACCTATTGCGATTTCAGTTATTGCGACTTCGGTTATTGCGATTTCAGTTATTGCGACTTCGGTTATTGCGACTTCGATTATTGCGATTTCAGTTATTGCGACTTCAACTGTTGCGACTTCAGTGTTGCGACTTCAGTGCAGTTGCGACTTGGTTTGGGTTGCGACTTTAAGTGTGTTGAGACATAAACTTGAAACTTTAAAAGTAACTCCTAATCAGATTAATCAGATTTTTAACGATCAACAACAAGTAATCCAAAATGACTGCCAGAGATATGTTGACTATTGGTTCAAAAGATAAACCACCTGCTCTTTTCCCGAAAGATTTTAAAATTTGGAAAGACAGATTTCTTGACTACGTTGAACGATAAGAAAATGGAGCTCTTATCCATGAATCCTTGATAAACGGGGTTCTAGGAGAGGTTCGTGAACACGACCCAGATGGTAATAACTTAGTTATTCAGCCAAAGGACTACACGGGTGACAATTTGTTGAGATACAAAGCCGATAAAGCGGCTAGGTCATTGGTTATGCAAGCCTTAACCAACGACATATATCGAAAGGTTGACAGTTTGAGTGAAACAGGTAAAGGTATGTTTGATGAACTTATCAAATTATACAAAGGGTCAGAAGTGGAAAACCAGCTGAGAATCTCAAATGTCTTCAATACGTATGAGAATTTCAAGCAAAAGGAGGGTGAGAGTTTAGATAAAGCATATGATCGTTTCACAACTATCCTAAATGATCTCAACAGTTACAAAGTATCAAAATCCATCATGGAGACTAATGTGAAGTTCTTGAACGTGCTTCAGCCCGAGTGGAAGAAGTATGCTCATAGAATGAAACAGAATTCTCAACTGGATTCTCTTCCGTTACAACAAATGTTTGAAACCTTAAAACAAGATGAAGATGATGTTGAGCTGAAAAGGAAGAAGTTGATGAAAAATGAGAAGAATGGTAAGAAGGAAAAGAAGATGGTGGGGTCTGAGAAGAAGGCAGAAGAAGATGAGCTTGAAAGTGAACCGTTAGCATTGATGTCAAGAAAAGCTAAGGGCAAGATTGTTTAGAGAGAAGAATATGAGTTAGACCAACCTGACTTGGATGAAGCAGAAAGCTTAAGGCAGGCTATGATACTTCTTTCCAAGGCCTTTCAACACAGATTTGTAAAAACTCCTGGATCAAATAACCAACGTTACTCATCTGGTTCTAAAAACTTTGAACACAAGAATCAGATTGAGTCAAAGAAGTTTGATGATCATAAGGAAGATGGTAAAAGGCCGGAGGTGAAGAAGTATGGTGATAAGAAGGATGAAGAGCAAGAGTGTTACAACTATGGGAAGACCGGTCATTTCTCCAAAGATTGCTGGAAACCAAAAGTGAAGAATTCTGACTACTACAAGCAGAAGGCATTGTTAGCTGAACAGAAAGAGTCATGAATTGAGCTTCCAGTGGAGGAAGGGTTTTGGTTGGACCAGACAGATGATGAAGAAGAGGAAGATATGGCTGCTTTTGCTAGGATGTGCTTGATGAGCAGAGATGATGAGGATTCAGAGGCTGAAGCGGCGCCTGAGACAGATGAGGTAGATCTCTGCACTATTAATCATTTTGGTAACCAGTTTAAAGTTTTTCAATTAAAACTTGATGAACAAAGTGAGAAACTCATTAAGGCACATAAAACAATTGAACTTCAAAGACAAACAATCATTGACCATAAAAAGTTAAATGATGATTTGAAAATTGAACGGGTTGAAATCGAAAAATCACGCACTTATTTCCGAAGAAAAATGGATGAAATGGGAGAAAATGTAAGAATTGCTGAAAATAGGAAGAATGAACTTGAACAAATGTTGCGATCTTACAAAGATATTAATAACGAATTGCCTGAAAAGGGAAGTGATCTAGATGCGAAACTGTATAAACTTGGTCAATCTGAACAAACCATTTTTCTAAACACGCCAAAGAATTTCAGATATTACAATTCGAAATGGGGTTTGGGATATGACAATCCTCATTATTTGGAGAATGCTTTGAAAAAGGCACCTTGTTTATACAAGTTTCGATGGCTTAAGTTTCTAAAAGATCCTAAATTCAAGATTAAATGGCTTAATGAGGAGGAACAAGGAGTTGAGGAAGAAGTTAAAAGAAAGACAACTGTAACCATACAACTTCCTTATATTTATGATCAGGCAAATAGGAAGGCAATGCAAGATAAGAGAACCTTGCCTAATGACTATTTTGAAAGCTATATTGTTCAGCCACCAAAGGGAACTGTATCAAAACCCGTTTCTGAAGGAAAAATATATTATCCTCCCTTGGTGCTTGAACAGAAGCTTGTCGGTCTTGAATTGAATATTAAAAGCAAAATTGAAGAAGTCAGAAATGACGATCAACTTGCTTTTGATATTGAAAAGGAAGTGATGATAACTGTTTTGATAAATACCATGAATGACAAATCTGAAAAGGTTGTTTCTGTTTCGTCTTCAAAAACCTTAGAAGAAAAGAAATCTCTTGAACTTAGATGTTTGAATCTCTCACAACAAGTCTCTGATTTTCAGAAAAAGTTATTTCTTGAAAAAGAAAATATTGAGATAGAAAGAGAGAGATTTAAATTCGAAAGAACATCTTTTGAAACTGAAAATGGTTTTCTTTCAAAGAAAATATCTGATTTAGAAAACATTTTGATCAAAGAGAGAAATGATCTTGAGTCCAATAAAGAATACTTTCAAAATGAAATCTCAAGACTGATGGGAAAATTGACAAGTTTATCCACTAAAGCTATGACAGAGTTTGCTAGCAAAGTTTCCTCTGATTCAGATGCTTCCTCATGCAAAGCCTTCATAGGCAATACTATTAATAGAAGCATGATGGCGGATGACTTGGATGATTTTGGTCCCATTGAGATAGAGGAACAACTTGTTAATGAAATTTCTTGTGACTTCTCTCATAACTCCTCTTCCAATGATATTAAAGTTGATCATGTTATTGACACTCCTTGTGAAAGGAAGGATAAACAAGTTCAACAAAAGGATGTTAATTTTGACTTTAGTGCTAAACTTCCAGATCATTCTGATTTTCTGGTCAAGGAAGAGGAACCCAAGGAGAATTTCTTCGAGGGGGAATCTTCTAAAACCGTTGAGAAAAAGAAAAAGAAGAAAAATAAGCGCAAATCTAAAACTTCTAAAGTTCAAAATTCCTACGCTTACAATTCTTATCTTGATTCCATTTCAGATCGTAATTTAAGAAACAACCCGCGGGTAGAGTGGAGAATAAAGGAGCTCACACATGATGTGGCCCAGAGAAAATCATCTACTGTCGCTTTTAACTCCAAGAAAAACACTTTTGTTTCTGATGTTAGTAATCGTGTTGCCTCAAACAAACAAAAACTTGTTATTCCTTACAAGATTTCTTCAATGCAACAACTGATTAATTTAGCACATGCTCAAATTTGTTGCTCTTCTTGTGGTGTAGATGATTTAATCTGCAAGTCTGATTATTCTTCGTGGTTTGGTTATAACTTCTATGGTTCAAATCGTTATTATTCAAATAGATATTATAACCACTACAATTCAAAGAAAAAGGTTAATTCTCCTAACCCGAAAGGACCCAATTGGCAATGGGTACCTAAAACTGTTTAAATCCCATTTTGCAACTCCGTCATGTGTGGTATTTGGATTCTGGTTGCTCAAAACACATGACAGGAAGGAAGGAGCTGTTGAGCAATTTTGTGAAACACGATGGAGGGAAAGTTAAGTTTGGAAATGATCATTACGCTCCAATCATGGGTTATGGAGATATTGTGGCCGACAACGTTAGGATAACTAAAGTGAATTATGTTGAAGGCTTAGGGCATAACTTATTTAGTATAGGTCACTTTTGTGATAAAGACCTAGAAGTCCATTTCAAGAAGACTCGGTGTGCAATTCTAACCAATGGAGGAAATGAACTTCTAGTTGGTTCGCGAAAGTCAAATCTTTATACCATTGATCTATCGAAGGTTAAGCCGAAGAATGACGTGTGTCTGTTGACTAAGGCAACTATGGAAAAGAGTTGGTTATGGCATAGAAGACTATCTCATCTCAACTTTCGTTACATTCAAAAGCTAACGTTGGGTGATTTAGTTATAGGTCTACCAGTTTTGCAGTTTGAGAAAGACAACTTCTGTATTGCTTGTGAGAAGGGGAAGAAAAAGCGAGCCCCTCATCCACCGAAACCCGAACCCAGCACACACAAACCTTTAGAAATCCTTCATATGGATCTCTGTGGTCCGATGAAGACTCAGAGTGTCAGTGCCAAACGATACGTGATAGTAATTGTCGATGATTATTCGAGATATACTTGGGTCAAGTTTCTTCGTTCAAAAGACGAAACACCTGACTTGATCATCTCGTTAATCAAGCAACTTCAAGTGAACCGTCAACAATCAGTTCAGACTGTTAGGTCAGACAACGGGACATAATTCAAGAACAAGACTCTTGATGATTTCTTTAAATCATTAGGAATATCTCATCAGTTTTCTGCGGCTAGAACTCCTCAGCAGAACGGAGTCGTTGAAAGACGAAACCGCACACTTGTTGAAGCTGCCAGAACGATGCTGTCTTATACTGATCTACCGTTCTATAATCCATCGTCGGTTTGGTAAAACTCTATATGAACTGATTAATAATAGAAAACCTGTAATACACTACTTTGGTGTGTTTGGATGCAGGTATGTTGTGCTGAACGACAAGGACAATTTAAACAAATTCAGTCCAAAGGGTATTGAGGGCGTTTTCATCGGATACTCACTCACATCAAAAGCATATAGAGTCTATTTCAAGTCGTCTAGAACTGTGAAGGAAAGCGTAAATGTCAGATTTGATGAAACTGAAGATATGGTTTCTGTGCAAAACAGTACAGAACCCGCAATATCAGGTGTACTAGCATCTGGACAAATTCGTCCTATGGTGACTAGATCTTCAAACAAGGATCAAGCATCCACTTCTAACTCTAAACCTGATGATCTTGATTTATTGTTTGAATATTTTTATGATGATTTTTTCGGATGTGATAAACCTACTTCATCTATATCTAATAGGAGCAATGTTGTCACACCACCAGCTAATGCTACATTGTCAGGGCCTACACCGGAACTGACTACTCCTTCATCTGGTGCAACAACTCCTGCTACAACTTCAAGTAACACGCATATGGCATCTCCACAAGCAACACAACATGTATCCACGAATGGTGCTTCTTCGTCAGGTACAACTTCTAACGCCAATGGTGAGGGTTCTGCAACTCAACGTGAGTTATCTTCTGAAGCAGAACCGGAGGCAGTTCCTGTTGACACTTCTGTCAATGAACACGCCCGACAACCGGAACCTACCTTGACAATAGAGTTGAATTTTGATAAAGATCATACCTTAGTGGATCCCAATTATGGTGCAATAATTGTCCATCCTCATGCTTCAAGATGGACTAAGAGTCACCCCATTGAACAAGTCATTGGTGACGTCTTCGAACCTGTGAAGACAAGATCTGCAACGGCTAATGAAGTCCTTTACGCGCTTTTTCTAAGTCAAGTTGAACCCACAACAGTTCGACAAGCCTTAGAAGATCCGGACTGGATCATTGCGATGCAAGATGAGCTGAATTCTTTTGAAGCATTGAACGTGTGGCGATTAGTTCCTAGAACCAAAGGTAAAACAGTCATTGTTACAAAGTGGGTCCTGAAGAATAAGAAAGATAAAGATGGGATTGTTGTGAGAAATAAAGCACGCCTTGTAGCCAAAGGGTATAGGCAACAAGAGGGTATTGACTACGATGAGACGTATGCACCGGTGGCTCGTTTAGATGCAATTCAGATGTTTCTTGCATTTGCCGCTTTCAGAAACTTCACTGTCTATCAAATGGACGTGACGACTGCTTTCCTGAACGGTATATTAAAAGAAGAAGTATATGTTTCTCAACCAGAGGGTTTTGTGGACAAAGATAAACCAGATCACGTCTACATACTTGACAAAGCTCTCTACGGTCTAAAGCAAGCCCCTCGCGCCTGGTATGAAATCTTATCTACCTACCTACTTGGTGCTGGCTTTCGAAAAGGTAAAATCGACACAACTCTCTTCACTCTGCATGAAAATGGTGAGATCCTTCTAGTACAAATTTACGTTGATGATATTATATTTGGTTCAACTGACCCTGGATTGTGTACTTGGTTCTCGGGTATAATGATGACCAGATTCCAGATGAGTATGATGGGAGAGATTAATTTCTTTCTTGGATTACAAGTCAAGCAATTCTCAACAGGTATCTTCATCAACCAGTCGAAGTGTGTTTGACATCTTGAAGAAATTTAAGATGGAAAATTGTACCTCTATTGGTACACCTATGGCTCCTGGATCTAAAATAGGTCCGGATCCACTTGGTGAAGATGTAGATGTTAAGAATTACCGAGGTATGATAGGCTCTTTAATGTACCTGACGGCAAGTCGTCCAGATATAATGTTTGCAACATGTCTCTGTGCAAGATTTCAGGCACAACCAAAGGTATCACATCGGAGTGCTGTTAAAAGAATCTTTCGATATTTGAAGGGGACACCGTACCTTGGTCTGTGGTATCCGAAGGGAACAGGATTCGAACTCACTGCATATTCTGATGCGGATCATGGAGGTAGTATGCTAGACCGGAAGAGCACATCTGGTCATGTCCAGTTTTTGGGTGATAAACTAGTAAGTTGGTCCTCGAGGAAACAGAACTGTGTTTCAACATCAACTGCGGAGGCAGAATATGTGGCCGCTGCCAGTTGTTGTTCACAGGTTCTGTGGATGAAGACTCAAATGTCTGACTATGACTTCAAGTATGAGAAGATCCCCATTTACTGTGATAGCAAGAGTGCAATTGCAATATCAGATAACCCGGTCCAACATACAAAGACCAAACACATAGACATCAGGTATCATTTCATCAAAGATCATGTTGAAAAAGGTACGATTGAATTATACTTTGTCACAACTGAGTTTCAACTTGCCGATCTCTTTACGAAAGCCTTGGATGAAAAACGATTTAATTTCTTAGTATCCAAGCTCGGCATGTTGAACATGAAAGTTTAATATTCTATATTGATCATATAATGTGTAGTTCAATCTAGTTATCTCTATCTAGATTGATACATACAAATTTTCATCTCATTCTATTCTCAATCTAAAATATTTTATTCTCATGTCTTTGTTGTTTTTCATTGTTTATTCTCTTTGTTACTTTCTATTTCTTGTTATGATATCTATGCCTGCATGAGGTGTGTTCATAGTCTCAGGGGGAGTACAAACTAAGTAGTATGCACAAGAATATGGGGAGTGTGCATTTCTGACTAAGCTTGTAAGTGTTGATTTCCTGTGCTCCTTACTTGAAGATCACAAGGTATGTTCTCTAATATGTTTTTCACCCACAAACCCTTAGATGATGAAAATCATTTTTCTAAAACTTACTTGCATTATTTAAGGGGGAGTGAAAATGTTTTAATACCTTGCGTGCTTAATCAATTGGAAGTTGGACATCTTCCAATGTGATAAATTTTTCAAAAATTTTAAACTGAAAAATGTCAAAGTGTTATTAAAATCGCAACCCACACTTGTGATTTCACATGTGAACAGTGAGAGATCGCAACCTTCAATTGCGATATCTCAATGGGCTTAAATTTTTTCCAAATCGCAATCGTACACTGCGACTTCAGGGCATGAACAATGCCATGTCGCAACCGTGTATTGCGACATGACAATTTGAACAGTTCCATATCGCAACCATGGACTGAGACTTGACAATGTGAACAATGCCAAATCGCAACTGTATATTGCGACTTCATCATGTGAATAGTACATGTCGCAACCTTCTGTTGCGACTTGATCTTTTGTTATTTCGTAGCTAGTTCACTGCGACTTGATGACACGTGGCAGGTCAAACCTTGGACCAATCATTTGCTTCCACGTGTCCCCGAATTCAAATTGTACAAAATCTAGGGTTTTGACCTTTCAACCATATATCAACCCAAAACCCTTAAACCCTTTCCAAAACACTCTCAACTGCTTTTGCGACTTCGTTTTTCAAGACCGATTTCATGATTTTTGTTCCGTTCATTCATCTCAGATCATCAATCAGGTATCGTATCTCGAATCTCGTGCACTTCCATCCATTAAATCGCATGTTACGTTCGATTTTAGGGTTCAAGTTCGTTTTTTATTTAAACTGCTAAATCGATGTGTCCTTGTTGTTGGTTAGGACTTTTAGATGCTTAGGGTTTGTTCTTGGTAGTTTTGCGAGTCTAGTGGTGTGAGTTTTAACATGTTTTGGGCGAAAAAGCAGAAATCTGGGTTGAACACTTAGGGTTTTAGTTCAGTGTTCATCCAAGTCGCAACCAACTGGCATTCAAATATTCAAGCATGTCGCAGTGGTCATGTATTCAACCATGTCGCAATGGTCTGTTGCGACATGGACCAAATCGCAACCTTGTGTTGCGACTTCACTTTGTCTATGCTTTGCATTGCGACATCGCAATTGCCTGCGACACCTTCTTTCTTGTTGATTGCGACTTGCCCAAGACTTAGGAAATTTTTGGAAATTTTTTCAAGGCAAAACTGTTTTTGGCTGGTTTCTTAACTGTTAAGTGGTACAGATGGCTGATCATGATGGTAATGCTTCGGATGACAACACCATCATCCGTTCACATCGTTCATCACATCCGTCGGTCAATGCACATGATCTGGACGAAGAAATCTTTCCGAGTACTAATACGGTGCAATTTCTGCACAACAACCATCATCTAGACTTCGCGGTTCCTTTTGACTACGGAGTCATACTCGAGATTCTTCGCGGTCACCTCTTACTGACTGCTTTGACCAGAATTGAGCTCGTGCCTGCAATATACCTTAAACAATTCTGGAATACACTAACATACCATCCAACCGCCCCAGTACCACACTTTACTGCCAAACTTGACCACTTCGATGTCCGATTCACTCTAAGGGGACTCAGCCGATCACTAAACCTCCTGACTAAGAATCTTCAAGATCCGGTTCCTGAATCTCAGCTTTACGATGACATCCGAAGTCTAGGTTATCAGCCTCCACCGAATGCCCCACTTACTGGCTTATCCACTTTCAGACGGAACTACCTACCGAGAATATACTACTCCATATGCTCAATCTTCAACCGGTGCATGACCTCAAAGCATACTGGACTAGACAAGACAAACCTATCCACACTGCGCATGTTTCATGCATTTGTTTTCAACCACAACATCAACTATGCCGTCTTGATATGGAACGAGATCGTTGAGCTTGTCGCGGATCAGTTAAAACCAAAGATGAGACGAAACTTCGTACCATTTCAGCGATTCTTCCAGATCTTGATTCATCAAGCTATGGTAGACAACGATCAGATTCCAAGACGAGAGAATCACCCTAGAGGCCCAAGCCAGTATATGCACTATCTCAGGATGCCCAAGCAAATCAACTTTGCTCACACCGCCGTTCTACGTGAAGATCTACTTGCATATGCCGACCAACAGTCCAGGGTAGTTAGGCAATATAGGATAGATAATGCATTGATGGTCAATCCAGAACCGGAAGGACCTCCACACGATGCTAATCCTTTAGGTGGTGAGGAAGTCCAAGTCGAGGGGGTTCAGGAACAGGGGGATGTTCCTGAAACGAGAGGTGAGGAGAACGAAAAGAAAGAGAGTTGGGAGAAGATTACGGACTGTTGGTCATGCATCCTCTTCCAGACGAGCTCAACTACCACCTCGACCTCCTGTACAAATATTTGATGATGATGTCTCATGGGATGAAGTTTATGCCGCTGCATCATCTCCTGATGATGATGCAATTAATCAAGACGATGAGATGGAACCTTTCTTTCCTTCCTTTGACGATGATGATGATGATGATGACTCAGGTCATGACCCTTTGGTGAACTTGATTCCTAGACATATGGGAAAAAGACCACGTGTTGTGAGTTCGGATATTGAGACCACTCGGAACACCGAACTTCTCGACACTGCTACTGATGTTGCGGGTCCTTCATCTGTGAACGAAGAAGTAGAGAATCAAGAAGAAGTAGAAAAGGTAGTTAGTGGTGAGAATGAGGGGAGAAAAGAAATGAGTGAAGCTGTGAAAGAGTCAGATAAAGTTTTAACTATTGACTCTCCCCAAACCGATACGAGCCGGGTAGCCACAACTTCTACCAACGAGCGTACGTCGCCATTGCGTATTGAACAAGCCGTGGTCCGCCCAGCCATGCATAGCACAGCCCCACTCAGCCACTCATCGGCATCTTAATTTGCCGATGTTTCATTTTCCACAGGGGATCAAGCTCAACTGCTATCGGCGATACAATCGGTATCTGCTGGTATTGAAACAGGTAGGCTCCCGCCCCAACCATCGCCTTTTATTCCACGCACATTGAGTCTATTACCATTTGGTAGAACATCCTTTCCTAGGACACAATTGCTGGAACAACACCAAGTTGCGGGCTTCCGTGCCCCAACCGGAACACCCAGAGTGCGGCCGCCATTCGTTGGTGCCCCACGAGGACAAGGTGGAAGTCCTGTCATGGTCAACACTTTGCCAGCCATGAGCACAGGCAGTACGGTTGCTACAACCGCTACTTCAACCGGGTACCTAAGTGGTCCGGAAGTTAGCTCAATTTTCCCAAATTTTCCTCATGAACAGGTTGTACAGATGCTCAGGCCACGTCCTCATTTTATTACTCTACCATTACTGGCTTCTGCATTAGGTACTATAGACAGGTCGTACAAGCAACACCGTGCACAAATGCAGAAATCTGTTGATAAGTTAGCATCTGAAGTAAGCAGAGCCATCAAGGGCAAACATTTAGCTGAACCATCATCCACTCCTCAGGATCCACCATCAGAAGCTCAACCAGACTTACAACATCCATCATCTATCCCACTACACCTTATACCTGAAGACCAGCTTAAATCTGAGCTGTTATCCCGCCTTTTAGCCAAAAGCGACTCTAGTTCATCTGAAGAAGTTGACTAAGTTTCCTTACTTCGTCAACATACACAACCTCCAACCCAACCTCAAACCTCAACATCCACCGATACACAACTTCTTCTAGCAAACCAACTTGAGAAGCTTACCAACTCTGTCACAGATATGACTAATGCTGTGATGCATGGTTTTACCAACATCAGTAACAGGCTCAAAGTTGTAGAAGAAAGATGTGGTATTGAATCAGAAGTCTCTCAGAAAAGAAGACATGATGATCAGGATCCGCCTGATCAACATGAGGGGGAGAAGAGAGCAGGGGTTGGAGAGTCTAGTGCTGCTACTACTGGAAATGTTAATGAATCAGAAGCTGAGGGAAATACAGGTGAAGGTGGAGCGGCGACTGATGTGGTACAGAATGTTGATACAGAAATGCTTGTTCTAGCTGATGTCATAGCTGGGGTTGAAAAGCCTGCGGCTGTTGACAATAGAACAGAGGAAGAAAGAATGGCATATGAATTAATACGAGATTATATCTACATTGATTCTGAGGAAGAACCAGAGAAGCTCAACTACAAGATTAAAGAAGAGATGATAGAAGCTCTGGATGAATTGGATTTTGACTTTGAAACTGGGGATCAGGATTTGGATATCGAGTCTGAAGATGATATTCTGACAGCGGTAGAAGATGCTCCGACACAGGTTGATTCTGCAGGTCCAATCTCAGACACTCCACAGGTAGAAGATACAGCAGGTCCAATCTCAGGTACTTTAGTTTCACAAACACCGTTTGTACCTGATGGAAAGATCAGAGATAAAGTACTTGAAGCAGAACTCAGTTTTTCCAAGTTATTATTGATGCTGAACCAAGGTATGTAGCCACTGGAGAGAGAGTATCAATCCAAACTCCCTATCTAGAAACCTTGAGGAAAGAACTGTATGTACAAGAGGTTCAAAAGATTAACTTGTAGAAAGTATATGGGATTGAAGACTGGCCATCGCTGAAGAAGATCGAATTTCTATACATCATGAAGAACAAAGACAAAGGATCAGAAGCCGTCAAGTCAGATAACATGATTATGAAGGTGCTGAAAGTTGAATCTAAGAAGCTCTTTGATGTCTTCTATCCTGAGTTCACAGTCTTGAGATCAGACGGGTCTGAATGCGTATTTTCTGAAGCTGATTTCAAGAGTCTGAGACTGAATGATCTTCTGAGCCTTTACAACAGTCTTGCTGTCCATCCAGAGAAGAAGCGTCCAGAGTATAGAATTCAATACAGTGCTGCCTTTCGAAGTGTGAAGAAGTTTATGAAGAATATTCTGAAGTATTTTTACCTCACTGACTTTCAGATGGGTTTGGAATCTTTTCAAACTCATGTGAACTTAAAAAGACCAAACAGACGCTTATCTAATATTCGAGGTATCTCCGCCTACACTGTACTGAATAAGCCTGAGCTCGGGGTCGTTTACGTTGATACTGACTCAAAGAAAAGATTTATGAGAGTTATTGAGATCAACAAGTACTGTGAGGGTACTTTGAAGATTATTCTGTTTCACTTGGAAAGTAAGCTTCGTCTGGATGCGCGTGGAGAGGTAAAGCTCATTGTGAAAGAAAAGAACCTGATCAACGAAGTGTTGAAAGCCATCTCATACCGGAAAGACTACCGCCTTGAACTGCGAAGATTCGAGATCATCTTTGGTATTCGAAAGAAGAATGTGACCCCGGTGGACGTCTAAATCTTTTGCTCTACATTGGTACAAATGGGGAGAATGTTAGTGCTTAAATGTTATTGTACCAAGTAGAGGGACTATATTTGTAATAGGGCTATTCTATACCTAGGTATATATAGTTTGCTTCTTTCCCTTTAGGGAATTTAGGACATTTCATACACATAGTAGCCACACACACTCTAGAGAGTTCTTCATTGTAATTGTGAGCTACTTTGATCTTATTGAATATAGAGATGGCTTCCTTTGATGTTTATATTGATTGATTACTTGTTCTGGGATCACATTAAATTCCAGCGATTTTTTTTAAAATAAGTCCAAAATTTTACAAGTTTGCCATCACTAATCATGACCATTGATTTAATTAGGTGGTTGGCTAGGATTCCTTCTCGTCTTCTCGCATATGGTATCCCTTCTCGCATGATCCTCCCTCTTTCTCTCTCTCTCTCTCTCTCTCTCTATATATATATATATATATATATATATATAGGGTCAGGTTCAAGGGAAAACTCAAAAAACAGAAAACTGAAGAACACCTTATGAGCCCTTCATCTGGACAGTATGCACTTGTGCACTTGTCTCCCAAATAAAATCCTATACACTGTAACTAAACCTGAAACTTCTGAGCTTTCCTTTGTTCACAAGTACTTATCTGTTACAGGTCCTAATTTGGGAGACATCAACGCCTCTCTGAAGTCCGTGGAAACCTAGTTGACAGATCTCACCACTACTCTTTCCAACAACTCTTCAGCTGTAACAAACGCTGGAGAGAATTTGACAAAGCTGACAACGGTGGTGGAAAAGAAAGCTTCCACAGACGACATCAAGATTGTTGATAAGACTCTCAGCGATTTCGCCAAAGTGCTCGCTGACATCTACACTGACTACACCTCACTCAAAAACTCCGTTTCCTCCATGTCTGACGAAGTCACAACGCTGAAGACATCGGTTGGAGCCTTAGAGGGTGATATGTCAGCTGTAAAGACTGACTTAGGCTCTGTAAAGACCGACGTTGGTGAGATGAAAACGATGATCCAGCAGCTACTCAACAAGGCAAATACTCCAGCTCCTGAACCGACCCCTGTCCCTGCATTGGAAACTTTCACAGCGACGGATCGCAAAGAGCTGGAAAAGATCAATCCTGCTATAACTGGCCTAGAAGTCAGATTAGCAAAGATTAAAAGCTGTGTGGGTATCTCTGTCCAAAAGACAGAGAGCCTCCCACAGCTGAAGAGTCTACCCATTCCTCCCCCAGTCATCATGAGAAAGAGGGGGAGAAGAGCGCTGAACATACCGATGAGAAGAGCGCTGAGGATCTTGAAAAGAGCGCTGAAGACCTTTCCCATGATGAATCTATCAGGGGAGAGAAGAATGAAGATCTTATCGCTGGACCTCAGGGAGATGAAAACCCTGAGGGAACCGAGAAGCTCGCCTCTGTATCTGAGGGGGAGCAACTCGAAGACGAAGCTGAAGAATCCGAAGCAGAAGATGATGAAGACATCGACATCCCTGATAATGAACCATCCTCCTCTCCAAGGAATGATGATGATGATGACGAAGATGACGATGACTTCTTTATCGTCAAACCTGCCCCAAGGATTAAAGCTCTTAAGGGAATTTCAATAAATGAACCAACAGGGGAGCGGACAAAAACAAAGCCCTCAGCCTCTGGCGCTGAGAAAGGCAAAGGCAAAAGCGTCGCTGAAGATGACAATCTGACGATCTTGCTTGAAAAGCCGATTTGTCAGGTACACTAAACATCTCTCACTCCATCCCTCCTCTATAAGTTCTACTACCCTAGCCTACACCTGAACATATTTCTCTTTCTCTTTCTACCCAAGTTCTTCTACCCATGTTCTTATTTGTAAGATCGCTGTGTTTCAGCTAGTCCTCTCCCCTGTTTGAGGATGTCGCTGAAGGTTCTACTACTGCGACTTCACAAATAAAGCCAGCTGCTGCTGATGAAATAATCCCAGTCTTAGATTTGATCTCTGAGACTGATGAACCAGAAGAACAACCTCTCTCGCACAGAAACAGACCTTCCTCAGCTCCTCAAAAGCTGAGTGAAGAGGATCAAAAAAGAAGAGAGGAAATAATAAAGCGATTCGAGGATCAGCGAATCATTCTAAGGCATGATCAACTTCCTTCAGTTCCTCCAAAATTCAGAATCTCAAAAGCTGAATACAAGGAACACCTCAGAGCTGAACGCCTAATCGCTGAAAGAAAGGAGGCTGAAGAAAAAGACAGAGAATACGCCATCAAGCTTACTCAAGAATCTGTCAAAGACCCCAAGCTGAAACGTGTTCCCATTCAAATCCAACGAAAGCTTTGGGAAGAAACCCAGAAGACCGTGGAAAAGAAAACTGAAGTTTCTCAGACCACCCTGATCTGGTGTAAAGAGAAAATTCACTTCACATATCGTCCAACGAAGATCAACAAGGTATTCATCTCTGGAAGAACCTCTATTGGAGTACCTATTGTTGACATCAAACTTTTCAGAGAAGATGGCCAATCTGAAGCCTTTCGGGCTGATAGTGTAAAAAGGTATGGTCTCTCTGAATGGCTGGAGATGAGGTTAGCTATCCATTCGTCACAATCTAAGTACAAGGATCATTTCGAAAAGCTGATAAACAGACAGATCGACTTGATATCTTCTTGTGTGGACATTCCTCCTCTTCCTGATCTTAAGCTGAAAAGAAAAAGGGCCTATCCAAAGAAGAAACGTCAAGATTCAAACTCAGGTCCTGTCATACGAAATGAAACTGGAATTGGTTTCTCTCGCGCTGAAGTGCTTGGTCCTGACCCTGATCTATCTGCCCTTGACATTTCTTTGCCACCATGTGAACTTTTCGTCCCTGGTAAAGTCATCAGTAATCCTTATGGAATATTCTTTCTCGACTACGACGGACGTAAATGTTTTCAACGGATCGCTGAGCTTCCAATCACTCCAATCGAACAGCTCAGAGATCTCATCTACTGGTGTGACTTCAGAAAAGACATTCAGGCACGACACCTAAAACCCTTGATATTTGAAGAAGCGCCGAACAAAAGAAAACAAGGCGTAACGGTTCCTGACTGGATGATCCCCACTGAAAAGACCCTTGATGAACTTCTCATTAAGGAAGAACCCTTTGAAAACTGATATAATCTCCTTTTTCTCTATTGTATCAGTTATCCTTCTGTACATGTAAATTATTTCGCTTGTACTTGTAATCTTTTTGTTCTTCATTGTAACCTGATTCAATATTTTAAAGAAAGATTTCAACGAACGTACTTTACTCCATAAGTACTGAAAAGATCCCAGAAAACAGTAAAAGGGACAAATATTTTATGAGTTCTTTTTATCCTTATGTTTTCATTAAATAGCAATTTTCTTTGTTGCTATGTCATAATCTGTAATACCCCGGGTAAGGTCGTTATTTAAACCCTCTTATAGTTAAATTGAATAAGTTTATAATAATATATTTAGGGTAAAAATTTGGTTAATTTGTAAGTTTAGGGTGTTTAGGCTATTATTGATTAGTGTAAGGGCTAAAAGGGTAAATGTGGATAGATATTATCCTTAGAATGTCCAGGAAATCTTAATTATTCAGCAAAAATATCAAAGGGTGTGTGTGTGTTTTGGAAGAAAAGAAGAAAGGAAGAAAAGCTAGCTTAAGAGATCATTTGGTGTACTTGGAAGAGATTACAGGTATGTTTCCTTTACAATTTATGTTTGTAAATGTTAATAGGAAGTTTCTGTCGGATTAAAATCATCAAAATCGATCTGGTATAAATCACAGTCGGATTCTGGGTAGAAATAGGGCAAACAGTCAGAGGTGTCCGGACACTATGAATGTGTCCGGGTGGTTTTGTTGGGAGTGTCCGGGTAACTTGTTGGTGGTGTCCGGATAGTGTTCTGCAGATTTCCGGACGAGTTATTTATCCGGGTAAGTCTTCTTTTCATTAAGTTCCGGTTAAAAATGGGTTACCGGATAGTATCCGGATTTCTTTAGTGTCCGGATGTTAACCGGATTAGTTGTGCTGTCCGGAAAAGCTGTGTTGTCCGGAAAAGTAGTGTTGTCCGGATAAACTTTGGTTTCCGGATACCTTGGTTGATTGATCAAATTGATGAGTTTAGATGCTTTTAAGTGTCCAGTGTCCAGTAGCCTGAGTATTGTTAATTCATGGATAGGGAATGATCTAGGATCGAATGTACTGTGGACTCGACTTAAGTTCGGGTTTGGGGGTAACATTTAGGGACTAGAGTGTTTTAGAGTTCTTAATCTTGGTAAGACTTGTGTGATCAAAGTAGTAAGACAATACTTGTATATGATTGTTTCAGATTCTGTGAAATTGAAGTGAAGCTGAATTGTTTGAGAAAAGCTTGGTGGACATTTTGATAAGTCAAACAGGTGAGTTTTTACTTTAAAAACGTTTTTAAATGGAATACGTATATGTGTGGATTGGGAATGAAATAGTTGATGACTATGTGTTTATATGTGAATTATAATATAGTGAGGTATTATATTTACATAAGTATTATAATATGTTATAATACGTTGGCCGGGTTTAAGACCGGTGTGTTTGGCTATAGAATCTGTATAGCGTTGTTTGGCTGTAGATGTTGTACAGCGTTGTATATTATTAGTTGGCTTGCTACCACTAATATGGCCAGGAGGAAATGAGAAGGAAAGGTACACGATGTGTGAGTTTAAATTGGATATATGTAACTATGTGGCGTGATTTATATGATTGAAGTTTGTATAAATGGTTTTTAAACTAACAGGGGTTTCTCACTTAGACCAACAGGTCTAACCCTCATTTTGTTTTAAAAATATGTATTCCAGGTGGCGGATCAAGTAAGGGCAAGTAAGTAGAGTATGAGATGGATGGCTAGTAAGGAAGACTATAAGACGAAGCTTTTGACTTATTTAGTAGTTCTAATGGAATGTTAAGTGTTATGGATGCAAATAGCACAAGGATTGTATTATGTTTTCTTTCTATTTGTAAAAGACTACCGGACCGTACATGTAAAGTGAAGTTTGTTTGTTATATCTAATTGTGTTATATTGTGTGATATGTCGTGTATATGGGTTAAGGGTTGTTACAAATGGTATCAGAGCCTTAGTTTAAGGGATTTAGGTATTTGTATCTGTACCTAGACTTAAACTGCATGTGAAGTAGGATGTCCCTATCATTATAGAACCTTGGGATGATGAAGTATAAAAGGTAGAAGGAACATCATGTAAGGTAATTTCATATTACACCTGGCCAGTGTAATCGTGATCTTACAGGTACATGTTTGAACTGGAATACCTTGTTATATGGGGTATGTGCTTATGTGTATATTAATCTTGTTTAAATCTACAGAATGGCAAGTGGTACAAGAAATTCGAATCGAGGAGGAGGAAGAAATCCAAACAGAACTAATCCGCCAGTAGGAACAGGGGACAGGGGAGGCAGAAAAGGGGGCAGAACTGGAGGTAGACTTCGAGGTGGAGCTGGAGGTAGAACCGGAGGTAGAACTCAACAAAATAGTACGGATTTCATTACCAGAGCTGATTTAATGACAGAAATGGGGAGATTACAAGACAATATTCAAGCTATGCTCAACCAAGCTCATAATACTGAAACAGAAAGACCAGACCCTACTCTTGAAGAGGAGATGCCAATTACCCCAACGGTCTTACCGGTAATGAGAAAATGTGATTACAAAATGTTTCTTAGCTGCAAGCCTCCGACATTCGCAGGGGATCGGGATCCGGTGAAAGCAATGAGGTGGATGAAGGAAATTGAAGCCATTTTTAAAACGAGTAAGTGTGCGGACGAAGATAGAGTATTGTACGGGGCAGCCATGTTGAAAGGAGATGCGTTGTATTGGTGGGAATCGTTTATTCATTCAAAAGGACCCGATGTTTATTCTACCCTCTCTTGGGAAGAATTTGTGATAGTCTACAGGAATGCATTTTGTCCCCAAGCAGCCGTCAAACAACTGGAAGGAGAATTCATGAATTTGCAACAAGGAAACTTATCTGTTCGAGATTATACTGCTAGCTTTTTAGAAAAGTCTCGATTTGCAGAATATTATGTGGCTACGGAGGCGATGAAGACAGAAAGATTTATCTTTGGGCTGAACTCAGAGATTAGAAGGCTAGTGACTGCAAAGGGACCCGATACCTTTTCAGCTGCAGTTGATGCAGCGGAAAATGTTGAACGAGATATGAGAAGAGATACGGGAGATAAGAGTATCGGAAAGAGAAAGTGGGAAGGACCACAATATGATCCGAAGAGGTCCCGATTTCAGAGGTATGATAACCGTCCGCCGTTTCGACCAGCGGAAAGACCATGTCCGAAGTGCAACCGTGTCCATCAAGGAAACTGCCAAGGTGATTTGCGAGCATGTTATAAGTGTGGGAAGACTGGGCACGTCATTAAGGATTGTAAGGTAACGCGGCTATGTTTCTTATGCAATTCTCCGGATCATTTCCAGTCAAACTGTCCGCGAGGGAGGATGCAGCAAGGTGGGTCATCAGGCAGGCCAGCAAATGTTAAACCAGTAGTGCCAAGACTGGAACCGCCAGTAACCAGAGGTCGCGCATTTCAGATGACTGAGAAAGAAGCGGAGGAAACTCCAGATGTGGTCACAGGTACATTTTTGATAAACTCTACACGTGCTAAGGTGTTATTTGATTCCGGTGCAAACCGATCGTTTGTGTCTCCTGCATTTGCTGCTTGTTTGTGTTTGAAACCTAAAGTGTTAGATCATTCTCTATTAGTAGATACTGCAAATGACAACCAAGTGTCGGTTAGTGAAGTATTTGATGGTTGTGTGATTAATATAGAGGGGTGTGGAGTGCCTATACAATTGTTTCCTATAACTTTGATAGAATTTGATGTAGTAGTGGGAATGGACTGGTTGGCTGAGAATCAGGCTAATATAGTGTGTGACAAGAAGATAATAAATGTTGTATTGCCTGAGAGAGGACCGGTAGTGATTTATGGTGATCGTAGGAATCAACAGTCTTGCCTTATATCACTAGTAAAGGCACGTAAGTGTGTGAATAAGGGTTGTCAGAGTTACTTGGCTTACGTGATAGATGTTAAGCCGGAAAAGATTAGGATGGAAGATATTCCTATCATTAGTGAATTCCCTGAAGTATTCCCTGAAGACTTGAACAGTCTTCCGCCAGTTAGACAAGTCGAGTTCGGTATAGACTTAATTCCTGGAGCCACTCCTGTAGCCCGTGCACCGTACCGTTTGGCACCTCCAGAGATGAAAGAGATGATGGCACAACTACAAGATCTATCCGATAAGGGTTTCATCAGACCTAGTTCTTCACCGTGGGGAGCACCAGTGTTATTTGTGAAAAAGAAAGATGGGTCGATGAGAATGTGTATTGACTACCGAGAATTGAATAAGCGCACGATAAAGAACAAGTATCCGCTACCCCGAATTGATGATCTCTTTGATCAGTTAGTTGGAGCTTGCTATTTCTCCAAGATTGATCTAAGGTCCGGTTATCACCAGCTGAAGGTTAAAGAAGAAGACGTTTTAAAGACTGCTTTTCGAACGAGGTATGGTCATCATGAATTTTTAGTAATGCCATTTGGATTGACGAACGCTCCAGCTGCCTTTATGGATTTGATGAATCGGGTATGTAATCCGTATCTCGATAAATTTGTAATTGTTTTTATCGATGATATTCTTATCTATTCTCGATCCAAGGAAGAGCACGCGCAACATCTTCGTTTGATTCTAGAGCTGCTGAAGAGGGAAAGGTTGTATGCAAAATTTTCAAAATGTGAGTTCTGGTTACGGAAAGTACAATTTCTGGGGCACGTGGTTTCTGAGAAAGGTATACAAGTCGATCCGATGAAAGTAGAAGCAGTTGAAAAGTGGGAACAGCCCAAGACAGCAACCGAGGTACGCAGTTTTCTGGGTTTAGCCGGTTACTATCGGAAATTCATAAAGGACTTCTCTCGTATCGCAACGCCTTTGACTAAGCTGACCCGAAAGAATTTGAAGTTTGAATGGAAAGCGGAACAGGACGAGGCATTCAGAATATTGAAAGAGAAACTATGCAGCGCGCCAATTCTATCACTACCTGAAGGTTCTGAAGACTTTGTCGTTTACAGTGATGCGTCTAAATTGGGATTGGGTTGTGTGCTTATGCAGCGTGGAAAGGTTATAGCTTATGCTTCTCGCCAACTGAAGGATCATGAACGGCAGTATCCTACGCACGATATGGAGCTTGCTGCAGTCGTTTTCGCGTTAAAGATTTGGAGACATTATCTGTATGGTTCCAAATGTCAGATTTATACTGACCACAAGAGTCTTCAACATCTCTTTGATCAGAAGGAACTAAATATGAGACAAAGGAGATGGTTGGAATTGCTGAATGACTACGACTGTGAAATCCTTTATCACCCGGGAAAGGCGAATGTAGTGGCAGATGCGCTCAGTCGTGAAGAAAGGAGTGGAACAATAAAAGTTATTTCGATACGAACTGAACTCCTACCCAACATATTTGACGAATTGCAGAAGTGTCAAGTGGAGGCTTATCAGGATGAACATCTGAAATCAGAACGGTTACCGGGGATGTCAGCATTGCTAGTAAAAGATGATCGGGGGTTATTGTGTCTGGGAAACAGAGTGTGGGTACCTCGTTTGGGTGGGTTACGTGATCGTGTTTTACAAGAAGCTCATCAATCCCGTTTCTCTATTCACCCAGGTACAAACAAGATGTATAAAGATCTAAAGCAATTCTATTGGTGGCTGGGGATAAAAAGAGGGATTGCTCAGTATGTGGAAAGGTGTGATACTTGTAAGAAGGTAAAGATCGAACACCAAAAGCCATTTGGTCAACTGCAACGGCTAGAAATACCTATGTGGAAGTGGGAGCAGATTACCACGGACTTTATCACAAAGCTACCAAGAACTCCGAAGGGATTCGATTCTATTTGGGTGATCGTCGACAGGTTGTCAAAGTCTGCACACTTCCTACCAATAAAGGAAACCGATTCATTGGAGCGATTAGCTAAATTGTACATTAATGAAATAGTAACTCGACATGGAGTTCCAATCTCGATCATTTCTGATCGTGATAGTCGTTTTACTTCAAGATTTTGGAGAAGCTTTCAAAGGGAAATGGGGACTCAGATAAAGTTAAGTACGGCGTATCATCCTCAAACAGATGGACAGAGTGAACGAACAATTCAGACCTTAGAAGATATGCTCCGGGCTTGTATTGTTGATTTTGGAGGATCGTGGGATAAGCATTTGCCGTTAATCGAATTCGCTTACAACAACAGTTATCATTCCAGCATACAAGCGGCACCGTTTGAAGTACTGTATGGTAGGAAATGTCGAACGCCTCTGTGTTGGAACGAAGTGGGAGAGAAACAGTTAGCGGGGCCGGAAATAGTTCAGTTAACCGCCGATAAGGTTACACAGATCCGAGAAAGATTGAAAGTGGCTCAAGATAGACAGAAGAGTTACGCTGATCGCCGTCGAAAGCCGTTAGAATTTCAAGTTGGGGATTACGTAATGTTAAAGGTTTCGCCGTGGAAAGGAGTCATCAGATTTGGTCGACAGGGTAAGCTTAGCCCAAGGTATATTGGACCATTTGCAATCACTGAAAGGATCGGGGAAGTAGCTTACAGATTAGATCTTCCACCAGAGTTGAGCAGAATTCATAATGCATTTCACGTGTCAAACTTCCGAAAGTGTTTAGTTACTCAAGATCAGGCAGTCTCCCTACCAGAGATACAAGTCGACGAAAGACTAAATTATATAGAAGAGCCAGAAGCTATAGTTGATTATAAGGTTAAAGTGTTGCGGAATAAGGAGATCAGGCAAGTGAAAGTTCAGTGGAGGCATCATAGAGGTCAGGATGCCACGTGGGAAACCGAATCGGACATGAGAGCCAAATACCCTCACCTTTTTGCTTAACTGAATTCCAGGACGGAATTCTTTTAAGGGGGAGATGATGTAATACCCCGGGTAAGGTCGTTATTTAAACCCTCTTATCGTTAAATTGAATAAGTTTATAATAATATATTTAGGGTAAAAATTTGGTTAATTTGTAAGTTTAGGGTGTTTAGGCTATTATTGATTAGTGTAAGGGCTAAAAGGGTAAATGTGGATAGATATTATCCTTAGAATGTCCAGGAAATCTTAATTATTCAGCAAAAATATCAAAGGGTGTGTGTGTGTTTTGGAAGAAAAGAAGAAAGGAAGAAAAGCTAGCTTAAGAGATCATTTGGTGTACTTGGAAGAGATTACAGGTATGTTTCCTTTACAATTTATGTTTGTAAATGTTAATAGGAAGTTTCTGTCGGATTAAAATCATCAAAATCGATCTGGTATAAATCACAGTCGGATTCTGGGTAGAAATAGGGCAAACAGTCAGAGGTGTCCGGACACTATGAATGTGTCCGGGTGGTTTTGTTGGGAGTGTCCGGGTAACTTGTTGGTGGTGTCCGGATAGTGTTCTGCAGATTTCCGGACGAGTTATTTATCCGGGTAAGTCTTCTTTTCATTAAGTTCCGGTTAAAAATGGGTTACCGGATAGTATCCGGATTTCTTTAGTGTCCGGATGTTAACCGGATTAGTTGTGTTGTCTGGAAAAGCTGTGCTGTCCGGAAAAGTAGTGTTGTCCGGATAAACTTTGGTTTCCGGATACCTTGGCTGATTGATCAAATTGATGAGTTTAGATGCTTTTAAGTGTCCAGTAGCCTGAGTATTGTTAATTCATGGATAGGGAATGATCTAGGATCGAATGTACTGTGGACTCGACTTAAGTTCGGGTTTAGGGGTAACATTTAGGGACTAGAGTGTTTTAGAGTTCTTAATCTTGGTAAGACTTGTGTGATCAAAGTAGTAAGACAATACTTGTATATGATTGTTTCAGATTCTGTGAAATTGAAGTGAAGCTGAATTGTTTGAGAAAAGCTTGGTGGACATTTTGATAAGTCAAACAGGTGAGTTTTTACTTTAAAAACGTTTTTAAATGGAATACGTATATGTGTGGATTGGGAATGAAATAGTTGATGACTATGTGTTTATATGTGAATTATAATATAGTGAGGTATTATATTTACATAAGTATTATAATATGTTATAATACGTTGGCCGGGTTTAAGACCGGTGTGTTTGGCTATAGAATCTGTATAGCGTTGTTTGGCTGTAGATGTTGTACAGCGTTGTATATTATTAGTTGGCTTGCTACCACTAATATGGCCAGGAGGAAATGAGAAGGAAAGGTACACGATGTGTGAGTTTAAATTGGATATATGTAACTATGTGGCGTGATTTATATGATTGAAGTTTGTATAAATGGTTTTTAAACTAACAGGGGTTTCTCACTTAGACCAACAGGTCTAACCCTCATTTTGTTTTAAAAATATGTATTCCAG
Source organism: Saussurea involucrata (assembly GCA_033807775.1). Lineage (NCBI taxonomy): Eukaryota > Viridiplantae > Streptophyta > Magnoliopsida > Asterales > Asteraceae > Saussurea > Saussurea involucrata. The sequence continues at coordinate 5,501,995 of CM066316.1, forward strand.
GTGGCGGATCAAGTAAGGGCAAGTAAGTAGAGTATGAGATGGATGGCTAGTAAGGAAGACTATAAGACGAAGCTTTTGACTTATTTAGTAGTTGTAATGGAATGTTAAGTGTTATGGATGCAAATAGCACAAGGATTGTATTTAAGGATTGTAATGGAAGATCAAGCTCAAGAACCAGCGACAAGTCTCCTAATGAACAGATGCGGATCAGCGAAGACCCAGATTTGTCCACTCAACGTGAAGTATCAAGTACAAGACTTCAGCTATCGCTGAACTTTATCATTCGCTGAATAGAAAATGATAATCGCTGAATCAACGAAAGCTGATCATGAAGTCCTCCGTACAAAGCACTTTTGTCTTAACCACCCTTGCACGACTCCGTACGAAATGTCAGAAAAGAACCTCCGAAAATTTGAAATCGTACAACCACTCTGATACTGCACTATTCATCCATACGGCTACTAAGGTTGTCAACCAAGGTCAATGACATGCAACCAACCAGCTGATGACACGTGTAAAGTATATACTGACTTGCATTAAATGCATGCAGTATATAAAGAGATGAACTCACTTCATTTGAAGTAACTTGCTAACTTTGGACAAGTTCAAATCTCTTATCTCAGATAGGTTATTATTAGTAATTTCCTTATCTCTCTTAGTGCAAGAAACCTTAGTGTTCCAACTTGTTTAGATTTAGGTTTATCCTTAATTTTGTTTCCGCAACAAGCTGTAAATTGTTAATGATTTATCAATAAACAATTTAGAAAAGTAAATTTTGTGTGTTTATATTCAACCCCCCCCCCCCCCTTCTACAAACTTGTATAGGCCTTCGGGACTAACAGTTATTTGTAACATGCATTTGTGCATATATGTACAAATGCATAATGCACTTGTGCATACAACCAAAAAGTCAACTATTTACCTGTATGCACAAGTGCATACCGCCCAGATGAAGGCTCCTAGGATGTTCTTCAGTTTTCCGTTTTTTTTAAGATTTTCCCTTTAACCTCCATATCTATACTACATATATAAGCATTTAGGAAAAATGTCTTAAAGACAAATTTTAAAGCACAATGTACCACACTTTAAAGCATCAAATTCAAAAAACTCTTAAAGACAAGTTTTAATGCACAATGTACAAGTTGTTAATACAAGAAACATAAAACCAACCCAATTAACAGAGTGTACGTTTGGCCCATGCTTTTTGATCCACGTCCATCTCTTATACCTCCACTCTTTCTGATCCACTTTCAGCCCACTACTGTAACACCTTAGGCATATCCCACATCGGCCGTGGACAGAAGAGATGCTGGGTATATTAGTAAACCTTGGCCTTACCAGACACAACGCGTTTTGGGGCCACAAGCATGCGGGTTCCTTGGGAACTCTGTGGTTAAGCGTGCTTGGGTGGGAGTAGTACCAGGATGGGTGACCTCCTGGGAAGTCCTTGCGAAGTCCTTGCCAGGTCGCCAAGAACAAAGCCGTGAGCCAGTGGGGCAAAGCGGACAATATTGTGTCGTGGTAAGCGGGGTGTTACAAATGGTATCAGAGCCACTCCTGTGCCGTTCGGGATGGTGGGGCAAACCTCATCGAGGACGATGAGTCCCTAAGGGGGGGGTGTGTGTAACACCTTAGGCATATCCCACATCGGCCGTGGACAGGAGAGATGCTGGGTATATTAGTAAACCTTGGCTTTACCAGACACAACGCGTTTTGGGGCCACAAGCATGCGGGTTCCTTGGGAACTCTGTGGTTAAGCATGCTTGGGTGGGAGTAGTACCAGGATGGGTGACCTCCTGGGAAGTCCTTGCGAAGTCCTTTCCAGGTCGCCAAGAACAAAGCCGTGAGCCAGTGGGGCAAAGCGGACAATATTGTGTCGTGGTAAGCGGGGTGTTACAACTACCTAAAGTACGCATGCAACCATGCTTTCTGACAACCTCCATCCCTTGTATCTCCCATTCTGATTTGAATTTCCCACCCCTTTATTACGCCTTCTACCTCTACGATTTGTTATGAAATAGAGATAAAGATCATTCCCTGATTGTCTATTTTTGTCTTCCCCACAGTCTTCAATTTTATGCTCTCGATCCCCTCGATGAAATGACGACCACCCATCGCCCGCATTCGTGTGTCTAACTCAAAACCCTTGCTAAATGCTAAATGACGTCTTCAAGGTAAGCTTCAACTATTACTTCTGATTGATTTATGGTGGCTGTATGGATTACTTCTCTTAACCTATTTCAAGGTAAACTAAAACTTTATAGGTCTTTTGATTTTTTTTATCGATTTGCTTATGTATCGAGTTGTTTATGTATCGATTTGCTGATGTATTGATTTTGGCCTAAGGTTTATATCATTGATTCTATTTATGAGTTTCACGTCATGGTTGTATCGATTTATAAACTTTTCCAGCAGGGCTTTGCCATCAATTCCTTGGAAAACAAGGCTATGTATCTTCCTTGGAGCAGCCAAGTGTCTTGCTTATCTTTACGAGCGTTTTGGAAATCCAGGTATAACTCCATGCTTTTTACGGGGTGGGGGTTCATGAAGGAGAAATCCATCTATATTTTTGTCCGGTGGCTTGATGTGTGGAGCATCCAACGGTCTAAACTCCAAACAGTGGTTGGTTTGTAATTTGTCCAACTGATCTAACAATGATTTTTCCAGTGGTCCTTTTCATTGAAGCACTCTAGATCTGAGTTTTTCTTGGTGTGATCCGTTCCATTGCAGTGAGCTTGTGAGTTTCTTAGTAAACAACAACAGAGATCAAAGTGATCTGAGTCTTTCTCGAAACAGAAGAAGTGGCTGTCTCTTATTGGATTATTTGCTAATTTTGTTTGGTTGTTCTGTAAGTTAATTTAGCTTATTTAAGTAGATTTATAAATGATGATAAAAACAAGCTCTACGAAAAAAAATTCCAACTAAATAATTAAACACCTGCGTGTAAGTTGGCAAAAAGTATTTGCCATCTAAAATCAAAAGTAATTTCAATTATAAAGTATATGATTTATGTACAAAATATCATCAACTATTACTAACAACTTTTATATCATTCAGAAGCAGGGCGGAAGGTATTGCAACATGGCTATAGGCTAACTTGTGTTGTATATTCGGTAGATCTCGATCTCAGGTTGAAGATTTATCTTTATTGTTCTCACTATCCTTTTCCGTTATCTGAACCCCCCTTCTCCCCCTGTTTGTACATAATGTTTATTTAGATGATATATGTTTATCCAATGATTTGAAATTTTCGTGTCGGACAACCTCAACAGTTTCATTATTTTAAAGATGAAGATGACAAGGAGACCACGAAATAGAAGGAGGAAGGGTCTTGACAACAGAGAATAAACATGTCATGGTACTTGTATTTCTTTGCTCATCCCAGTGGCATTTATATGGTCACACGAGGTGTATCACATGTGACAAATCCATTAATTGCTTGTATGAAGTAAACTTAACTGGTTGCAGGGATCAAGCAGTGTATTTTTGATAAATGGGAGAATTAGTAAAGTTACAATCCGTTAATTTTCACCCACGATGTTGTCATTTGTTTGATGACTGTTTATCACTCAAACTTCATTATTGTGATGGAAGAATGTCTAAATAGGCGATTTGATTTCCTTTTTTTAGCTTATTGCTCCTCGACTTCTAGGTATGATTTCCTGTTTTTAACATGTTGCTCCTGGAAATCTATTGTTGCTTGATTTGTTTTTGTGCTTAAGATTAAATTCTTATAGATATTTTTTGCTAAATATTTTTTATTCTTTTTCCTTCTTTTATTCATCTTCAAGGAAAGAGATGCCAATAACAAACTATTAAACCTGGTAGAGTTTTTTAGACAAGAGATGCCAAGAGCAAGCTAAAGATTTCAATGTTATTCCTTGTAAGTTGATTTGGTCAAAAACTATTTTAATTTTTGCTTGCAAAGTGGTTGATAGGAGGGTCTGTTTTTGATTATTTTTGCTCTGGATGTTGCTGTACTTTTTCTTTATTACATGGATCAATTTTAAAAGTTGGTTTTTTGTTTGGTCTTAGTGATGAAACTTTCATTTGGTGGTGCTGTTTATAGCTTATCTTTTGGCAAATGGCATATGGCCAAATTGCAACACTCGTAAGAAATGGTAGGTTACATTTTCATTTAAAATGCCCAACAAACTTCTAGATCCTGATCGTCAGTGTGTTGGAAGATTGATACATCGATGAGAGCACTAGATTTTCTAAGCCAAGTAGTATGGCCGCTTAACATGTGTACTGGTGATGTTGTTTTGCAGTCCTTGTTTGCTAGCTTGGTTAAACTTCTAGATCCTGATCGTCCATACCACTCTTGTATTAGGTCGAAAAGAAGGAAGTGAAATCGACTACGGGCCTGTTTACTTGTGACTTATTGGGCTTAATGAAGGAAATAGCTTATTCACACAGACAAATTTGAGTGTTTACTTGTGACTTAATGAGACAGAAGGCAGCTTATTCGCACAGCCAGTTTATGGCTCTTGTCCCCATTCAGATAAAAAATTGACCTTATTACCCCTTATTGACCTTTCTTCTCCATTCTATCGCCTCCAACTTCTGTCTCTCTCTCTCTCTCTCATTCTCTCGCCACTGCCTTTCTTCTCCCACTCCCAGATTTCTCAGGCGACACATTTCTTCTCTGGCGGCAGCAGCAGCAGCGAAGCACTAGGCGGCGATTGTCTTCGGCAGCAACAGCGGCGGCGATTTTCTTCAGCAACGGCGGCTTCTTCCGGCGGCAACATCGACTCTCTCCGGCACCAACATCGGCTCTCTCCGGCGGCTTTATCTCCAGCTATTTCTGCTAAAATCGGTATTTTTTCTGCTATTTTTCAAGTGACCTCTACAATTAACTCGAAACTGAACATACCTGCTCACTATGATGCTTCATCCATCATCACCGAACAGACCTGCTCGCTTGGCAAGCAGAAGTGTGTTTCTCTCAAATCTGAATTTACTACACTTCAATCTCAACACTTGCAACTCATGGGGTTTATTGTATTTTTTCTGAATTTACTACACCGAACAGACCTGCTCGCTTGTGGAATGCATCTTTGAAACATGGGGTTTATTGTATTTTTTTCTTTTCTACACGGATGATTATTTGTTATAATCGATTAGGCTCTATTGACTTATCTATTTCTATGATTTATTGGTATAATGAATTCGAACAAGTACAGTTTTCTCAACGATTGAACAATTGAAATCAGAGAGCCCAAACTCGTCTGATTCATACACAAGGGTAAATTGGTCATTTATGTTATTCAGACTGTTGATTCAGATAAAAAAGTAAACAACAACAACAATTTATCCAGACAGATAAATTTAACCAGACAGACACATTTATCCATACAGGACTTAATGAAAATTTTGGTAAACAGCCCCTACGATTCATTGGCATTAGGTCGATTGCAGGAAGTTAGGGATGTTTTTGGCAGAGTTGTTTTTGATGTTGGGTAGGCAATGAAACATGGAAAAGGTTGGTGGATCATTATCATCTGAAAGTTGGTTAGTAATATGATGTTGGGTAGTCTTCATTCATTACTGGTAGGTGGGTATAATTGGCAAGTGTTTGTATGTATGTAGTTGGTTGATTTTTCTCTTGATCAAATTTGTCTGATCTGATTATTAACTGAATTGAGTAAGAAGATGATCTGTACATATACTCACTACTACATAATATTTATTTATTGTAGGAAAGTTATCATGAAGTTATTCCTATACAAACAAGAAATAAGTAAGAAAAAGAAAACCATAAACTAATGAACTGCACATATTTACACAAACATAAAATTAATGATTTTGATTTTATTTTTTCACATAAAAATTAATGATTTTGATTTTATATTTAGTTGATGAAATAAAAATCTACTAGGTAAATACAGTATAAATAAATGCATTGGTATTTGTGAAAGACATGTTATTGGATTTCAAGGAATAATGGCCTTCATTTTTATAGTCGTTGTGCTTTTCTATAATCTACAAATTTATTTATTATTAGGAGAATTTACTTACAAAAAACTATCATTATGATAACATGTAATCTTTGAACATGAATTTTCCAGGAAAAAAGAAAAAGAATGTTGCATTCTCTAGCGGAGGTATTCAAGCCTATTTTAATTCTAACCGTATTCGAATGTTGTTTATTTGATCAAAGTCTACATCAATTACCAACTGAACTATATGTCTAAAGGTGTTTTAGTATCCATTTACAATAACTTTCACATATTGTTCATCCGGTGCATTGCACGGGTACACTGCTAGTTATATATATATATATATATATATATATATATATATATATATATATATATATATATATATATATATATATATATATATATAGTGTTAGGTTCATTTGAGAAGTCTAAATATTTTGAGAAATAGAGAAGTGATCGTGACTCTTCGATTAAATGCGCTGATTTTGAACACGGAAGGGTATTTTGGTAATTAGTCATCCCGTTTACAAAAAACACGGGCTGAGTTCATATATGAATCTGTGTGATTCACATATGAACCATACGTTCATATATGAACCTTTGTAATTCACATATGAACTCTTTATAACTAATTCATATATGAATCTTGTGATTCATATATGAACCTTTGTGTTTCATATATGAAACTAATTAATTGTAGGTTCATATATGAATCAGTTGAACCAATTAACTGATTCATATATGAATCTTTGTATTCATATATGAACCTTTGTAATTTACATATAAACTTTTTTTAACTAATTCATATATGAACCTTTGTGTTCATATATGAACCTTAATGATTTATATATGAATTTTTTTAACTAATTCTCATATGAACAAATTAACTGATTCATATATGAATCACAAAGATTCATATATGAATCACAAAGGTTCATATATGAATTAGTTAAAAATATTTTATATGTGAATTACAAAGGTTCATATATGAACACAAAGGTTCATATATGAATCACACAAATTCATATATGAACCTGTCACGCGTATTTTTTACGAAACTACCCTAAATACCCCTGAGCGTCGTTTATTAATTAATGTGGACGCGCGCATTAATCAGGTGTAACGCGAATTTCTTGACCGTGGATTATTTAATCCAACGGATATGATCACTTCTCTATTTCTCAAAATATTTAGACTTCTCAATTGAACCCTTACCTATATATATATATATATATATATAGGGAAAGGTTCAATAGAGAAGTGCAAATATTTAGAGAAGTAGAGAAGTAAAAAAACACGGGTCCGTTCATATATAAACAGTCATATATGAACGTTCATAAATGAACGTTCATATAACAGTCATATCTGAACGTTCATATGAACGTTCATATGAACGTTCATATATGAACGTTCATATATGACTGTTTATATATGAACGTTCATATATGAACGGACCCGTGTTTTTTTACTTCTCTACTTCTCTAAATATTTGCACTTCTCTATTGAACCTAAGGCTATATATATATATATATATATATATATATATATATATATATATATATATATAAATGAATGTACAAAAGAGAACATTTGGCTTATTTTAAGTTATTTATTCTTTTCCAGTCAAACGTAAAAATCAACGTTTTGAAAGTTGTTTGTTAACTAATAAAGGAAAATTTGATCTATTAATTTCAATTTAATAATTATTATTACGAAACAAAAAGGTACTGATTTTTTTTAAGTATATAATATTTATATACAGCAAATGCAATAAATAAACTCATACCCTCTTCTCACTTTTGGTGAGGGTTGAACCCCTGGCCTCCTACAAGGAAAGAGAGGCTCGGATACTGCTAGGCCAAAGGCCCTTTGGTACTAGTTTATAAACATTATATTTTATTAATAACGTAAAGTAAAGAACTTGTGTGTTTGTGATTCGGAAAATTGCATCAAAATGGAATCAACTTTCACATGATTCCTATTTTGAGGAACCAACTTTTAAAATCGTCATTTAGAGTCTGAGTTAAACTTTTAGTTTATTTAAGGGTTTTGTTAAGTTGTTGACCTACTAATGATAACTACAAATATTTTACCAACTAAGATTCCATGTCTTTATTATGATTATATATTTAAATTGGAAATGATGAAATGACGCATAATTTTTTATTTGAAAACTAAAGTTACACATGATATTTTAAAAGGGGAAATTAATTAAAATACCCTAAGTCAAACTAAGTGTTACCAAAATGCCCTAAATCTCTCATACTTTGCAAAAATACCCATTTTTTTCGCGATGGGAGCCCGCGATCGCGGGCCAAGGACCATTTTTGACACTTTTTTAAACTTGCAGGGACTATTTTTGAAAAATGGAATCCCGCGATCGCGGGCTCATCCCGCGATGGGATATTTTTGTGACTTTTCAATTGCAAGGGACTATTTTTGAAAAATTCCAGGGACCATTTTTGAAAATATGAACCGCGATCGCGAAGAAATGGCACTGTTCACCCCCCGCTTTCGTTCAACTTTATAAATTTAAAATGAAATGTTACACTTTCAACCCCTATACTTATTTACTAAATTTACTTTATACCTTTTACTTTCATTATTTTAATTTTATATTTAACACATATAATCGTTTATTAACTAAAATAGTTAAAAAAAATACGTTTTAATTTTAACAAATTACACCATTATAATCGTTTCTTCGATACGTTTGAAATGAGCTCAATCTTGAATTTTTTGGATTTATATATTTTAATATATATCATATACAGTTATACACTACATAAAAAATATTTTTTATATTTAAAATTCATACCCTTATAGTTAATTATTTAATTTATGGTACATCTCTTATTTTTTTTTCAATTTTGTTTTACACTCCTATCGCATTAACATAATAATAATATATTAACTAATTCATTAAATCGTTTTAAATTATTATTATTTGAATGTGTTTATAGATATCGTGAATGGCAATAGGAGAAGGTTTCACGAGAAGAATATTAAATGGGGTTTTGACAAGTTGGTATCACTGGACTCATTTAAGAATTGTGAAAATGGGTATTTGGCGAATGATGATTCATGTGTGTTTGGAGCTGAAGTATTTGTAGTTACAGAGTATGCACAAAATGATCGATGTATTTCCAACGTAACTTAGATTAAAATTATCCCCTTCAGTTCAGTCCCGTCCAGTTCCGTCCCGTCCCATCTAGTATGCGTACCAAACGCTACCTAAGAGTATCGTAAATTAAATAATTAACTATAAAGGTATAAATTGTAAATATTAAAAATATTTTGATGTAGTGTATATGATATATATTAAAATATATAAATCAAAAAAATTCAAGATTGGACTCATTTCGAACGTATCGAAGAGACGATTATAATGGTGTAACTTGTTAAAATTAAAACGTATTTTTTAACGTATTTTTGTTGATAAACGATTATATGTGTTAAATGTAAAATTAAATTATGAAAGTAAAAGGTATAAAGTAAAGTTAGTAAATAAGTATAGGGGTTGAAAGTGTAAATTTCAATTCGAAATTGTGATTTTGATTTGGAATGTTACACTTTCAACCCCTATACTTATTTACTTACTTTACTTTATACCTTTTACTTTCATTATTTTAATTTTATATTTAACACATATAATCGTTTATTAACTAAAATACGTTAAAAAAATATGTTTTAATTTTAACAAATTACACCATTATAATCGTCTCTTCGATACGTTAGAAATGAGTCAAATCTTGAATTTTTTTGGATTTATATATTTTAATATATATCATATACACTACATAAAAAATATTTTATATTTAAAATTCATACCCTTATAGTTAATTATTTAATTTATGGTACTCTTAGGTAGCGTTTGGTACGCATACTAGATGGGACGGGACGGAACTGGACGAGACTGAACTGGATGGGACGAGACGGGACTAAATTGAAGGAGATAATTTTAATCTATGTTACGTTGGAAATACATCGATTCTTTTGTGCATACTCTGTAACTGCAAATACTTCAGCTCCAAACACACATGAATCATCATTCGTCAAATACTCATTTTCACAATTCTTAAATGAGTCCAGTGATACCAACTTGTCAAAACCCCATTTCATATTCTTCTCGTGAAACCTTCTCCTATTGCCATTCACGATATCTATAAACACATTCAAATAATAATAATTTAAAACGATTTAATGAATTAGTTAATATATTATTATGTTAATGCGATAGGAGTGTAAAACAAAATTGAAAAAATAAAATAAAAGATGTACCATAAATTAAATAATTAAATATAAGGGTATGAATTTTAAATATAAAAAATATTTTTTTATGTAGTGTATAACTGTATATGATATATATTAAAATATATAAATCCAAAAAAATTCAAGATTGGGCTCATTTCGAACGTATCGAAGAGACGATTATAATAGTGTAATTTGTTAAAATTAAAACGTATTTTTTAACGTATTTTAGTTAATAAACGATTATATGTGTTAAATGTAAAATTAAAATAATGAAAGTAAAAGGTATAAAGTAAATTTAGTAAATAAGTATAGGGGTTAAAAGTGTAACATTTCATTTTAAATTTATAAAGTTGAACGAAAGCGGGTGAACAGTGCCATTTCTTCGCGATCGCGGTTCATATTTTCAAAAATGGTCCCTGAAATTTTTCAAAAATGGTCCCTTGTAATTGAAAAGTCACAAAAATATCCCATCGCGGGATGAGCCCGCGATCGCGGGATTCCATTTTTCAAAAATGGTCCCTGCAAGTTTAAAAAAGTGTCAAAAATGGTCCCTGGCCCGCGATCGCGGGATCCCATCGCGGAAAAAATGGGTATTTTTGCAAAGTGGGAAAGATTTAGGGCATTTTGGTAACACTTGGTCAAACTTAGGGTATTTTAATTAATTTCCCTTTTAAAAGAGTGAATTGCATTTTTGGTCCCTGTGGTTATAGTATTTCTTTGAAAGAGGGACCTAAACTTCAGTATTTCAAAAAGTGGTCCATCAGTTTCCAATTTTGCTCCAAATCCAGTCCCTGGTCACTAACCCGTTAAACGGCCGTTACTATTGAATATATTAATGATTTTCAAAGTTACATTTCATACCCCTGTAATTATTTACTTTGTTTACTTTATACCTTTTACTTTTCTAAAATTAATTTTACACATTCATCGTATTAACACATATAATCGTATATTAACTAAAATACGTTAAAAAAATACGTTTTAATTTTAACAAGTTACACCATTGTACTCGTCTCTTCGATACCTTCGAAATGAGCCAAATATTGAATTTTTTTTGATTTATTTAAGGAGTTCGTTAAAATATAAATACGTTTTAAAAAATATAAGTGTTCGATATATATATACATAATTACGTTAAAATATGTTAAGGAGTTCGATATATATATATATATATATATATATATATATATATCGACTAAAACGTACTTTTTAAAACGATTTTTTTAAAACGTATATATATATATAGGCTGGGTATCAAATACAAACCAGTTAGTTTGTACAAACTCGTACAAACCATACCTAGCTTCATGATTTTGTAAATTTGGCTTCATGAATATATATATATATATATTTTGGCTTCATGAATATATCATTTGGCATTTTTAACTAATTTTTTTACAAAAATACCCTAAAATACCCTTATTTTTGTAAAAAAATTAGTTAAAAATGCCAAATGATATATTCATGAAGCCAATATATATATATATATATATATATATATATATATATATATATATATATATATATATATATATATATATATATATATATATATATATATATATATATATATATATATATATATTCATGAAGCCAAATTTACAAAATCATGAAGCTAGGTATGGTTTGTACGAGTTTGTACAAACTAACTGGTTTGTATCCGATACCACCCCTATATATATATACGTTTTAAAAAATCGTTTTAAAAAATACGTTTTAACATATGACATTAACATACATAATTACGTTAAAATACGTTAAGGAGTTCGATATATATATATATATATATATATATATATATATATATATATATATACGTTTTAAAAAAATCGTTTTAAAAAATACATTTTAACATATCACATTAACATACATAATTACGTTAAAATATGTTAAGGAGTTCGATATATATATATATATACGTTTTAAAAAATACGTCTTAACATATCACATTAACATACATAATTACGTTAAAATATGTTAAGGAGTTCGATATATATATATATATATATATATATATATATATACGTTTTAAAAAATAGTTTTGACGTAACAAGTCACGTTTTAAAAAATCGTTTTGACGTAACAAGTCACGTTTTAAAAAATCGTTGTAACAAGTCAATTATGCAATGCAGCGAGACGTATAATCCAAATAATTTGATGATTTAATCATTTAAATCAAAAAATATTCTATATTGGGCTCATTTCGAAGGTATCAGCGAGACGATTATAATGGTGTAACTTGTTGAAATTAAAAAGTATTTTTAACGTATTTTAGTTAATATACGATTATATGTGTTAATATAATAAAAGTGTAACAAGTTAATTTGACGATTTAATCAATTATGTATGTTAATGTGATATGTAACAAGTCAATTATGCAATGCAGCGAGACGTATAATCCAAATAATTTGACGATTTAATCATTTAAATAAAAAAAAATTCAATATTGGGCTCATTTCGAAGGTATCGAAGAGACGAGTACAATGGTGTAACTTGTTAAAATTAAAACGTATTTTTAACGTATTTTAGTTAATATACGATTATATGTGTTAATATGATGAATGTGTAAAATTAAAATTAGAAAAGTAAAAGATATAAAGTAAACTAAGTAAATAATTACAGGGGTATGAAATGTAACTTTGAAAATCATTATTATATTCAATAGTAACGGCCGTTTAACGGGGTTAGTGACCAGGGATTGGATTTGAAGCAAAATTGGATACTGAGGGACCACTTATTGAGATACTGAAGTTGTTGGTTCCTATTTTGCTTAAACAATTATCTTAACTTTCAGTTAGTTCAGATTGTATGGTGCGGAAGCGTATTTAAGAACTGAAAGCTAATGTAAGGTAGAAGAACACACAATATCAAATAAACAGTATGTAAGAACAGATGAATATCTCCAAGATTACTGTATTTGATATATATTAAGAACACCAAGAACTTAAAAGGATTAACAAGAAATCTGCAGTTAATGGTGTGTGTGAGAAGTGCAAAGCTTAATGATATATGTGTATTTTTGTGGTATTAAGCTTAATAGAAGAGCTCACATGAGCCTTCTATTTATACTACTTCTAAAGGGGACAATAAGGACTGAAGGTACAAAGACACTGTTGAGGCATAGTAGCTGGAAGGTACAAAACACTATTCTGGAACTGTTGCAGATACAACGTTCATTAAATGCTCCGTATTCAGCTTTAGGCGGAAACCTATCAGAGTTTGACACGTGGAGTTGTCAGGTCACGCCTTTGTACGATTGATCTTTAGAACCTTCGAATGGTAGATATTGTAAGAAGCATGTTCGTCCTTGTTAAGATCTTTTGCGTAGATCTTCTTTTTACCACAGAAGCTCTGTCAAGTATGACAGAAGCTCTGTGGTCTTGTCCGCTTAGAAGTGTCTTCTGTTGCTTCTTTACTTCGGTCTTTTTGGTTAACCCGACAGAGCCTCTGTCGAAGACTTCTGTCTTCTCGGTTACTCGGCTACTCGGCAGAGCCTCTGTCGAACACTTCTATACTTGGCCTATTTTTCACTACTTTCATAAACTGAAAGATTGGAGCTAACAATCTCCCCCTAAGTAGTGAAAAATGAAAAATTGAAAAGTACATGGATTTTTAGGCTAAGTACATACTAAGAACACTTTTCTTTTCACATTTGATTATGCCAGAGGCATTTACATATGATTGTATTGAAAAGAAAATATTACAGAGGATCTGTTTGACTGACTCAGACGTTGGCATCCTTGATGTCATTGAAACTTCTGCGGTCGAGTCCTTCTTGTATGAGTTCGTGATAGAAGCTGATGCATAGAGTTCAGAAGTTGATTGTTTCATCGATGACCTCTATCAGTCTGTAGGCAAGACTTTGATTCATGAGCTTTGTTCCTCTGTGCTCCACTAGTATCGCTCTAAACTCTGTCAAAGTACTTGTTGCGTACTTCTGACAGTCCATCTCTACGAACAACTTTGATTTACCAGAAGGATCTTGAAATACTAACCCGACCCTTGGATTTGTGATGATTGAGTTTGATGTAGCAAAGGGAGGGCAGTAGTCTTTTGGTGGTTGAACGTTTAAGCTTTTCACTCCAAGATCTCGAGCCAATTGGAAATCTACCATGCTGTATAGCAGAAGCTTTTTGCGTATGGCGTTTCTAATCACCCTGTAGGCTCTGCGAACTTCGTCGGTTGTGAAGTTCTCTTTCGTCCATTCCAGAAGATCAGGTAGATCATAAGGATTGAGATTCCTAAGATCTGCATCTGCAAATTGGTTCTCTGATCTGTTCTCTCTTTTGACCTTGTAGATGTTGTAAGAGAGTTTAGTTGTAAGAGAGTTTAGGCCAGGTTCTGGTTCTTGAGAACTTACAATATAGTACTTTGACGATCTTGGATGTTGAGAAGACTTCGTGTTTAGGCTTGGGTTTTGTTCTGGTGAAGAGGTTTTCGAGATCAGCACGGAAGTCAGGCTCTTGAATGGTTGGTTCTAATTGATCCATTATGCCCATTCTGCTGTATAAGTACCTGTATACCACTTCTTCCTTTTGTGGTGGTGGTGGTTGAGGTAAGGTTCTGCGCAGAGCATCTAATTGGTTCTTGACTTCTGCCACTCGATCTTCTGAAGGTTTTGTCTTTGGATCCAGAACAGGAATATTTGACAGAGGTGTAGTGCCGAAAGCCCCCAGTCTTCTTCTGCAGGCTTTGGTGTCTTATACGCATCGAAAGAGCTCTTCATCAGTTTTTCCGTCGAAGGTTGATGCTTGGGATTTTTCTTCTGCGGTTCTTCTGTTATAATCCCTTTTCCCTTGTCTTTTGCCTTTGGCTGTTCTGCTTGTTGAGATGGGGCTGCCTCTGTAGGATTTGACGCTTGAGTCTCAGAGGGCTTTGTTGTTGATGTTTCTGTTGGTTTGGGGATTGCCTCTGTTGGTTCTGACACTTGAGTTTCAGAGGGCATGATTGGTGATTTAGGTTCTGTTGGAGAGGTTTCAGGTGTTTTGCTCAGATATTTTCTTTTGTGAGCAATGATTTTGGTTCTTGGGTTGGTTTTGGGTGTTGGGGAAGGTAATTCGTCTTCGGATGATGTCAGAAGTTGGACCTCTTCTTGGATTTGGACATCTTCTACAAATACAGAAGAAAATTCCACAGAGGTGGGTGTTGCCTCTGTGGTCTTCTGTTGAACTGTTGTTTTGGGTACTTGGGTTTCTTCAGTAATGGATTCTACAGAGATGGTTGTTGTCTCTGTGGTTTTGTTTCTGTTTTGGGTTTTAGGTTTTTGGGGTTTAGCAGGGGTTTCTTCAGAGATCGTTTCCACAGAGGTGGTTGTTGCCTCTGTGGACTGTTGTTGGTTTTCTCCTTGGTTTTACGTTGGGGGAATTTGGTTCAGGGGTTCTGCGGATACTGGTGGTTCTGGTAGACCTCTGCTTGCAGCTACTTCCCTTTGTTTCTCCCCTTGATTCTCCCCCTCAGGATGATCTGATGAATCGTCAGAATCATCATCAGAGTCATCCTGACCCTTATCTGTTTTACCTTCTGCCCTGCAAGATTTATCTGGTTTCTTTGGTGGAATAGCCCCTGCAGCAATCATCTTTGTGCATAAGTCATCATAGATGCCGAGCAGTGTTTCAACCTCTGCTTCTGTGTTGAAGCACAATCTGCCGACGCTTGCTTGAAACTCTCTGACATAGTTTGTGTTGGCAGCGGTGAAAGATCTGATGAATTCGGTCATCTGATCAAGTATTCCTTGGCCGAGTTCTGTAACTTGAGCTCTTGTCATGTAGTCAGAAGGCTTCATGGCCTGAGTATTTCTGGTTGTTTGCTCTTGAACTTCGTCTAAGGACTTCTTCAGGTCTTCAGGTGTAAGACCCTTAGATTTTGAGGATTGCTCTTTTAGTTGTTGAAGAAAGTGCTTGACAGACTCTTTGAAGGCAGTGGTGGCGGCTTTTCCGAATTCAGCAGCTACAGAGGTTGCAGTATTTGTTGCAGAGGACTTCATCTGAGCTACGGTATGTTGTACCTCTGTGGACAGGTTGTCCGTTTTGGTATTTAGATTTGTGATAGCCAAAGATGTTGATTCTGCAAAAGTTTTGAGAGAGCTTTGCAACTCTTTCATTGTTTGGTTCACAAAGGTGACAAGGGTTAGGAACTAATCCCTTGATACATGTGAATTCGTTGTAACCTCTGGGGGAACACATTCGTCCCCAGAGTGAGTCTCTGTTCCTGAGACACCTTCTTTCGCCCTTGTTTTGATGTTAGGGGCGGAAGGATTTCCTTCTGATCCTTGAGCAGAAGCATCTAGTGCTTCAGACTCTACAGAAGTTCTGAGAATGACATTGTCTAGATCCACTCCAGAGGTGGGTACTAGATTATCCTTCTGTTGACTCGGAGACTTGTCTAGAGTCTCTCTGTCTTTGTGCACTCTAATCTCCTCTGAAGAGATGTTTGGACCTAGTTGTGTGCGTGTGGCAGAGGAAACAAATTCCTCTGCAAGGATTTCTGTTGTGATCCGGGGCAATAGATCACTTACTACGGATGAATCCTTTAGAGAGGATTCCCCTGGAATGGTTTCCCCGGTTATTAATGGTACAGAGGATGAAAGAATTTCCTCTGTCCGGATGGTTTGGGTTGGGGTCGAGTCGTGCTGCTTTTTTTCAATATTGCCCTCTGCCACTAGACTGGCGACAATAGAAGTGTGGGTTGCACTGGGAGTTGGTTTTGGTTGTGTGCCTCTATTAATCCAGGCATCTTTTCTTGCTTCTGCTTCTGTGAAGCATCCAACCCCTTGTTCTCCATCTATGGTCTCAACCTCTGTTGCTACCATATGGGTTGAGACTTCTACCCTAGTCTCTCCTTCTTCTGTTACCTCTTCTTCTCTTGGACCTAGGGAGTCGTACATAGGATGGGTACCAAAACGTTGTTGTACTTGGGGGTGCATAACATGTGTACCGTCAGAGGCAGAGATTACTTGCTCTGGGCTTCTTCTGTGAATATCAAGGCCAGGTTGAAGGAAGGGGTTCTGCAGTACCTCTGGTGTCTCAGCCGGATTGTCCCTTGGAGTTTGATCATCATCATTAAGATCAGAATCAACTCCAGAGATTGTGAAATCTGGATCTTCTGTGGCTTATGTGGTTTCATGTGACAGAGCTTCTGCAGTCCATCCAGCAGTGTCAAGAGTGTTGGCAAATTCAGGACGTTGGAGGAAGTCTGAGAAATTCCCATGATGTGCATAGTTGAGAGGAGTTGGGGAATGCACAGGTGATTTTTGGATTTGTTCTTCTGTGACTTCTTCTGTCACCTCTTCTTCCACTGTATCCTCTGCAATTGTTTGCATAGGAGACAGAGGTTTCCCAGTTCTCTTCTTGCTCTTTCTCCTCTTGGGTTTAGGTGCCCCTTCCTCTGAGGCTTTGAATTTTCTCTTCTTTTTGTGCTTTGGAGGAGAGGGAGGTGCAGATGATCCAACCTCTGTTGCATGAGGTGGAAATTGTTGAGCTTCGACAGCAGAAGCTGAAGTACCCTTTGTGGTTTTCCTCTTTGTTTTCTTTTTAGGAGTTGAGGCAGAGTAGATGGATTTCCTCTGAGCAAGGAACTTGGTTTGAACTTCTTCATGCTTCTGGAAAGCCTTAGCCCATTCTTCATATGTCATTCTTTCAACTACCCTAGTTTCTAAAGGCACACCTAGACGCGGGGGTGTCACAGGGCTCGGTTCTGGAGTCCTATGATCGCGTATGTAAGCTAACCTTAGGGTTTCATCTGTAGCATATCCCAGAAGTCTTGATGGCAGAGGTCTGCGGAAAGGATATCCATCGACGTGCTCAGTTGGAACATTTTTTGTCATGGCATATATTTTGGCAGTTGGACCTTCTAAAGACCATTTTTCTAGAAGGAGTAGGGGCTCCAGAAGTACTCCAAGAATTCGTTGATACTGCAGAGGAGGTAGAGATGATTTTGAGCGTTCTTTGGCTTTCTGGGTGGAGATTTTTCTGTCAATGGTATTTATCATTCTTGCATCATCAAGGTCGAGTAGTCCAGAGGCAGATCATAATATACCCCGTACATTATGGATAGAATCTGATGGGAGGTTTGATCTGGACTACCGATTTTTCCAGTGAGGCATATGTTTTGAATTGAGAAGAGGGTATTCCGCGAAGGGGGTAATCGACCTCTTTTGAAGGCGTTCCTTTTTCTTAGGGTTGTGTTGTACCCTAACATTTCAACAAATCTACAAAGCTCTTCGTCTGTAGGTGCTTCAACGTAATTCTTTATACCTAGCAGACCTCTGGTTGGAAGACTGAACTCAAGTGAGAACATCGTTCTATTGAACTTGAGTTCCATGTGTTGGGTTTTATCAGGTTTAGAAATGTAGCCCTTGATCTGTCGGTCCGCTGGGTCATATCTACTGCTTTGCCAAAATTGGTTTAGATATCTTGCTGGTATTTTGCTGACGGTTTTTGTCAACAGGGGGAAGAGGTAATGTTTCTCCAAAATGTGAAGGAGAATGGCATGAGATTCCCCAAAAGTGGTTCTTGAAGGAACACGATAATAGTTGTTGGGTTTGAGAGGAAGAACACTTTTAAAGTGTTCATTTGTGATGAAGTTTTTCTCGTGGGTGGTTGGAGAGAAATTTGCTTCATCGCCGGAGTTATCCTTTTCAAGGTCTGCGGCTATATTTGGATTTTGGGAATTCTCAGATTGAGCAGGTGAGTTTTCTTGAACAGGGGAGTCTTCAGGAATGTTGGAGGATGATGCCATTGTTGTTTATCTCGAAGAAAGAGAATGAAAAATAGGTAGGTTGCAGGTTTTGCAAGGTTCGCCGGAGAAGAGGATGAGAGTTCGTAAAGGTTTATGAGGAGTGGTAACTTGGGTTTTATAGTGAGAGGTAATCGGTAGAATCTGAAGAGGTAAATATGTGGAAGTGGATAATTTTTGGGGTCCGTACTTGAGTGTGAATGGCGGGTTCAACTTTCCAGGAGAACGTGTGCCGTGTACGTCCAATGAAAATGTGACACGTCAGTAGTGTCAGAGCACGACTTGACGTCGTGCGCGACCCATTAATGCTTGGCGCGTGTGTTTCTTTTCCTCGACATAATTTTCACGCGCAGTAAAATAGCCGTTACTGTTGCAGAATTTCCCCAAGTTTGAAAATGACAGAAGCTCTGTAGAGATAGAGCTCTGTTGTTTGAAACTCTCTTTGTATCCTCTGTTGCTTGCACCTTTTACCAAAAATGTTTGAAAAGCATTGGAGAGGATCGATAGATTTATAGTAGAAATTTCTTTCACAGAGGTTATGAAGCTCTGTCAGAGCCAGCAGAGGCTCTATGAGATGAAATTTCTCATGTCTAAAAATCTATTAAACTTTTTGATCATCCAAGTTTTTAATTGTTTTTGACAATGTTTTTAGGACCTATTTGGAAGTTGGTGTCCTAGAAAATTGTTTGTTAAAAGGTTTTGTGCGAGAGATTCTTTTAAAAGCCTGTGTTGGTCAACAGAGTTTCTTTGGTGGAATGAGCTCTGTGACCAACAACCTTTTAGAATCTCAAAGTGTGCATTTGTGCGAAAGAGATCTTTTGAGATGACATTCAAACTGATCGAAAGAGTTTAAATTTACGATCATAGAGATTTTCTCTGGCAGAGCCTCTGTTGAGCTCAGCAGGGGCTCTATGATCTCAAATTTCTCATAACTCAAAATTTATGCATCTTTTTGATCATTTGAAGTTTGAAATGTTTTTAACATTGTTTTTAGGACAAGTTTGGAAATTTGTGTCCTAGAAAACTGTTTTCAAAAACTGTTTGTATGAGATACTTATATTTTGACTCTTCTGACCTCGGCTTAGTACCTTACTTCTGTGGATAATGTCGATCGCAATTCTTCTTTGGCTCCCCCTTGAACTGTCAACTTCTGTAGATCAGTTCAAAGTCTCCTTCTGCTCCCCCTTGACCTATGCTTGGATCAAATAAGATAAGTTGTGCATATAACATAGATCAAGATTTTTAGAGGTTCTGTAAGGACTGTCAGAGGTTCTGAGCAATCCTATAGAACATCTGTTGAGTATTGAACACTTGGTGATTGAGAATTTACATATAGAAATAAAATAAAGTAAATAAAACAACAGAAACATGTATATATATTTACAGAAGATTTAAGTTATACTTACAGAGGTTTTAACTCATGTTTATCATTCCCAACTTACCCACCAAGAAAAGAAACCTTTTCTCATCTAGTGCCTTGGTGAATAAGTCTGCAAGCTGGTACTCTGTAGACACGAAGTGCATTTTGATTGTCCCATATTCAACATGGTGTTTCAGAAAGTGGTAACGGATATCGATATGCTTTGTTTTTGAGTGATGTACTGGATTGGCAGAGATGGCTATGGCGCTCTTTGAGTCACAGAAGATGGGAATCTTGAATATGATGTGGCCATAGTCCTTAAGCTGAGTTTTCATCCACAGAACCTGGGAGCAACAACTAGCAGCGGCAACGTATTCGGCTTCTACTGTAGATGTGGATACGCAGTTCTGCTTCTTAGAGGTCCAGATGACTAGTTTACCACCTAGGAATTGACAACTCCCAGAGGTACTCTTTATGTCGAGCTTGCATCCTCCATAATCTGAATATGTATAAGCTTTAAGACCAAAACCAGAGTTCTTCGGATACCAGAGGCCAAGATTTTTGGTCCCTTTGAGGTATCTGAAGATCCTCTTTACAGCATTATAATGGGATTCCTTTGGGTTAGCTTGATATCTTGCACAGAGGCATGTGGCATGCATTATGTCAGGTCTACTTGCAGTTAAGTATAACAGAGACCCAATCATTCCTCTGTAGAGCGTGCACTCTATAGGTATGCCATTTGGATCTGAGTCTAACTTATTTCCTGTGGCCATTGGAGTTCTCATTACAGAGGCATCAGAGAGACTGTATTTTGAAAGTATGTCAGAGACATATTTAGCTTGATTTATGAAAATTCCCTCTGATGATTGTTTTACTTGGAGTCCGAGGAAGAAAGTTAATTCTCCCATCTTACTCATTTCAAACTCACCCTGCATGAGTTTTTCAAACTTTTTGCACTCTTCTGTATTTGTAGACCCAAAAATTATGTCGTCCACATATATTTGTACACGCATAATTTCATCACTTTTTCGTTTATAAAACAAAGTTGTATCTGTTCTACCTCTGTCGTAACCATTATCGAGAAGAAAGGTAGAAAGTCTTTCGTACCATGCTCTTGGAGCCTGTTTCAGTCCATACAAAGCTTTGTCGAGGTGGTACACGTATTTTGGGTACTTAGAGCTTTCAAACCCTGGTGGTTGTTGGACGTATACTTCTTCTTGAATTTCTCCATTTAGAAAAGCAGATTTTACGTCCATTTGGAATACTTTAAAACCTCTGTGGGCTGCGAAGGCTAAGAAGATTCTTATGGCTTCGAGCCTTGCGACAGGGGCAAAAGTTTCATCGTAATCTATGCCTTCTTCTTGGCGATATCCCTTGGCCACCAATCTTGCTTTGTTTCTTATGACCACTCCATCTTCATCCTTCTTATTTCTGAAGACCCATTTAGTTCCTATGTCTTGTTTTTCTCGTGGCAGAGGAACTAAAGTCCAGACTTTGTTTCATTCAAACTGTAGAAGCTCTTCTTGCATAGCATCTACCCAGTTTGGGTCGTCAAGGGCTTCAGAGATCCTTTTTGGCTCGATCACACTAATAAAGTTTGTAAAGAAACAAAAGTTAGCAGTGGCAGATCTTGTTTTTACCTTTTCAGAAGGTTCACCGATTATAAGACTTGGAGGATGGCTCTTTGTCCACTTTGTTGTTCTTGGGAGATGGTCATCGATTTCAGCAAGTTGATCTTCAGAGGTTGCTATTTGTTGTTCTGGTGTAGCCTCTGTTGTAGATTTTGCTTTCGTGCTTGATCCTACAGATTGTGGAATGATTGGAATGAGTGGCGGTGTTTGTTCCTCTGAGGAAGTATAGACTGAGTCTTCTTGTTCCTCTGTTATTGGTTCCTCTGTGGTTTCTGGAGTTTGTTCTTCAGTAGCTTCTGTGGTTGTTTTCCTTGTTGTATCATCTTTTGTTGGCTCTCCCTCGACATTTGCATCTGTATGATTATCAGAGGAAGATGAATTATTTAGGGGACCAGTTAGAGAGATACCTATTGCGTTCTAGCTGGCAGAAGATGATTCTCCAGAGGCTCTGATGGCTCCAGCAGAGGGATCAATGTCGTTATGGAACATCTCTTGAAATAGAAGATTTAAGTCTTCTTCTCTTGTTTTTGAGATGCCAGAGGATTCCCCTTTTAGACCGAGTTCTGAACTGATTTGTTCAGAAGTCTTCTGGAAGGTGTCGTCAAAAGAAACATTTATGCTTTCTACGATCGTTCGAGACCGAAGAAGATAAACTCTGTAGGCCTTAGAAGTTGCAGAGTATCCTATGAACTTGCCTTCATCTGCCTTTACTTCAAACTTTCCTCTTGCTTCTCTATCATTTAAGACGAAGCACTTGCATCCAAATACATGGAAGAAGTTGATGTTTGGTCGTCTTTTGTTGATCAAATGATATGGTGTTTTGATGTGTCTCCTTACAATGGTTGACCTATTTTGGGTATAGCAAGCGGTTGATACTGCTTCTGCCCAAAATGTCATTGGTAATCCACATGCGGTCAGCATAGTTCTGGCGGCCTCCATAAGTGTGCGATTCTTTCGTTCGACCACGCCATTCTGTTGTGGGGTGCGTGCAGCAGAGAAGTTCTGTGAAATTCGTTCTTCTGTAAGATAGGCTTCAATGATAGAGTTTTTGAATTCTGTTCCATTGTCGCTTCTCAGTTTTTGAATCCTGCACTCATACAGAACTTGGATTCTCTTCATTAAATTTATCAGAATGTTTGGAACATCTGATTTCTTTCTGACAAATTCAACCCATGTAAATCTTGAGAATTTATCGATCAAAACAAGCAGATATTTCTTGCCACCTAGACTCTGTTTAGATATTGGACCGCAGAGGTCAACATGTAGCATGTACAGAGGTCTAGGGCAAGATACATCAGTTTTGCCTTTATGGGAAGCTCTTTTGAGTTTTCCCATTTCACAGGCAGAGCATAAATGATCTTTATTAAATTTAACGTTTGGTAGACCTTTGACTAGATCAAGTTTAACAAGTTTATCAAGAGTATGAACGTTTAAATGGCAGAACCTGTTGTGCCATAACCAGACTTCTTCGCTTTTGCATGCAACAAGGCAGATTTTGTCTTTCTTGTTCTTTGCATTGAAGTTCATGAGATATAGATCTCCTCTTCTTTCGGCTCGCAGAAGTTCAAATTCTGTGTCCTCGCTCTGTAGAGAGCAAAAGGTTCTTTTGAACATTACGTCGAATCCCGTATCGCAGAGTTGACTAACACTGAGAAGAGTGTGTTTAAGGCCATCAACATATGCAACTTTGCATACGGTTATATTTTCCTTCTTTATGACTCTGTAGCCTTTGATGTACCCCTTTTTATTGTCTCCAAAGGTCACAGATCCACCATCATTCTTTTCTTTGTATGTGGATAGAAGACCTCTGTCGCCAGTCATGTGCCTTGAGCATCCGGAGTCTAGATACCAGATTGGCACATACTACTTCTGCAAGACAATTAGAGAGTTTTAGGTACCCATATCCACATGGGTCCAGTTTTGTCATGGGTCTTTGTTTTAGCTTCTGTTGAAGAAGCATTTTGTTTCTTCTTACCCTTGGATTTATCTTTTGCTTTGGGTACAGAGAGAAGACAGTGTGGACTTTTGAAATGTTGGTTTATTTTAAACATAAGATCAAAGCAATGACAGTATTGAATGTGCGAAGAGATTTGCTTGAACTTTTCATTAAATACATTAAATGGGGGCACAGAGGCATTTCAATTTATCCTAACATTAGACTTTCTATTACAAGAAGGTTTATGTAGGCTAGATCGTTGTTTGCAAAATCTTTTGTTGAGTGCGGCCTTCTGTGGTGAACTTCTGTAGATTTCACTGTCACAGAAGAAAAAGATTTGTTAATTTTAGTCCATTTACCCTTCTGTTGCCATGTTAGTTTTTCTTTAATAGGTTTTAAGGGTTTTAAAATATGTGAACGCGTTGGAATTTGAGTGGACATTAACTTCTGTTGTTTGAAATTTTCAAGCTCAAGAGAGGTTTTGTCTTGTATGCACATATTCAAAAAGTCTGGACATATAGGAATTCCAGTGATTTTCTCCTTGGGAGGAATAGTTCTGTTAAGAACTTCAGAGGTTTGTATAATAACCTCTGTGTCACTAGGTCCTATCTCTCACTTAGAGTCAGTCTCTGATTCGTCAGAGGATGAATCGTCCTCATATACAGAGGTTGAGTCACTTGGTTCTCTTTCGACAGAGGCTGGACTTTCAGAACATGTGTCATACTCACTTTCTTCCTTTTCTAAGGAACTATCTTCTAAGTTAACAGAAGTATTTTTTAAGTTTTCTTCAGAGAGATCTTGATCGCTGGAAGATGTACATAGGTTTTCTTCAGAGATATCAAGTTTTTCTTCTGTAATTTTTGGCTTGAACTCAGGTGCCTCTGCTGATAATTTCTTTTCAGAATTCATCATGCAGCCAAATGCAACTTGAGTTTGAGTCTCGGGATTACCAAACTTGAAGATTCCTATCTGATCTTGAGTTTTCAGATACCTCTTAGGTTTGGATTCTCTTTTGACAGAGATTGAAGGTGACAAATCTGTGTTTTCAAACCACACATTTGTCATCTTCAGAGGTTTCCTCTTGTGAGGTTCCCCAGAGACTTTTTGCCTTTTACTTACAGAGAGAAGATTTGGAAATCCAGGTTTTCTTGCATCTCCAATGTGAAATAGAGAGGACAGAGACTTGTCTCTTTTGGTTCCGGTATAAGGATCTATATCACAGAAGCCAATTCCCCGTCTCCCTATTTGTGTGTTTATTTTTTCGTACACCTTCTGAGCATCTTGAATTTTTTTAATTTGAAGATCTCTTCTGAGTAAATCTTGACAGAGGACTTCTCTTTCCTTTTGAAAATAATTTTTAAGAGCTAGGATGTTCATTCTGTCGCACTCAACGTCCATTAGTTCTTTAGACTTTGTTTTCAAAGAAGAATTAAGTTCAGAAATCTTTTCCTTTAAAGGATTTAACTTTTTGTTCCAGTCCATTTCAATTTCTTCTTTTTCTTTAAAGATTTTAGCTTTTTCTTGAGTGAGAAGTCTAGCTTCTCTCTCATAGAAGGTGAGATTTTTCTGAATATTTTCACATGTCTTTTTCATTTCAGTGTATTCAATGTTAAGTTTAATCAAATCATCTTCTGCAGTATTAGAGTTAGAGGTAGAAGTAGATACCTCACTGTCGGAGTCGGAGCTGACTTCTGCCATGCCACAGAATAGAGCATTCGTTGTTTCGCCTTCGTCAGAGGATGTGTCTGACTCCCAGATTTCTTTGTTCACCATTAGTGACTTCTGAGTATAGTATTCAGCTTTCTTTTTGTAGAAAGCTGCATCCCTCTGAGGTCGATTTGACTTGCTCCTGCATTCGTTGGCAAAGTGACCTGGCTTTCCACAGTTGTAGCATCCTTGGTTCTGTGTGGAATTTCTAGCTCTGTCGTCTGACCTCTGTCGGTCAACATTTCTTTCGGTTTGGCACTCATTTGCGTAGTGGCCTGGCTTACCACACTTGTAACACTCTTGAATCTGTGAAGTGTTTCCAGCTTTGTCTTCCGACCTCTGTCGGTCATTTCCTCTGTCATTTCTATCACTTGACCTCTGTCGGTCACCACTTATGTTGTTTGACCCTTCTCTTTCTCGATTATCTCTTTCATGTCGTCCATTACCAGATTTCTTCTGGTATCCTCTGCTGAATTCCCTAGTCAAGATAGCTAAAGATTTAGCTATCGAAGCCAGGGTCGTTTCTTCTTCTGCTGCTACTTCCTCTTCTTCTTCACTTTCCACCATCATGTTTTTTTTCTTCTTCTTCTCCTTTCTTTCCTGTATTGCTTTTTCTTTCTTTGGTTTTTCTCTAGCCTCTGTAGTCTTACCAACCAATGCAAGAGGTGCAATGATCTGGGCTTTTGCTTGTGCTACCTGAGGCTCTTGTGCTGCCAATGTTCCATAGAGGTCTGATAGGGTCCAGGAATCTAAGTCTTGATTTGTTTGCAGAGACATAGATAACTGAAGCCATTCTTCATTCAGAGACTTCAGGAACATAACGTTGTTTTCTTCAAAGGTTCTGTGGAAGCCGAACTTCTTGCACTTGTTTATTAAAGAGTTGAACCTTTCATACGTAGTTTGCAGAGATTCGGTTGGCAGAGCTTTAAAGGCATAGTATTCATTTATGTATTGAGCTCTGCGGTTCTTCTGGGTTTTGACTCCTCCTTCTAGTTGTTTTTCCAGTTCTTCCCATAGATCATATGCAGATTCACATGCATCCGTGGACTGGAAAAGGTCATTTGGAATGGCCATAATCAGAATTCTCTTAGTTTTCTGAGCAACTTCGTATTTAGCCCAATCAGAATCAGACCAATTATCCTGGGTCTTTGGTTTCGTGTGTTCTGGGATTTCTGGTGTGTCGTCTGTGCTAGGAACACGAGGTACAGCTATCATGGGAACGAAAGGAGGGTTACGGATATAATAAACCAATTATTTGTCAGTACCCTCAAAGAAGTGAATCATTCATATTTTCCATTGAGGGTATTCTTCTCTAAGAAGAGTGGGAGGTTTGGTTAAGGAACCAACAGAGAGGAAGTTGTTTGTACTCGTCATTTTTAGAGAGATAAATTATCCAGAAAGGGGTTTGAACAGCAAACTTTTCAGAGTATGAAGTGGATGCTTCGTATGAGGTTTTTTTTAAGCTTAAAAGCTTTAAGCTGAGCACTAAAATGGTGTTTTTAACCAGAATAACAGATTCTATAAGTTTACCAAAGTTCGAATGAATCGAAGATGGCAGAAAAACAGAAACTGTTTGAATAATATGAAGAATAGGTTAAAAATCCAAGTTTCTACCAAAGATCATAGTTTTAGAGTGGATCCCTTGATATTAAAAATCAAGGTTTGCTCTGATACCAATTGTTGGTTCCTATTTTGCTTAAACAATGATCTTAACTTTCAGTTAGTTCAGATTGTATGGTGCGGAAACGTATTTAAGAACTGAAAGATAATGTAAGGTAGAAGAACACACAATATCAAATAAACAGTATGTAAGAACAGATGAATATCTCCAAGATTACTGTATTTGATATATATTAAGAACACCAAGAACTTCAAAGGATTAACAAGAAATCTGCAGTTAATGGTGTGTGTGAGAAGTGCAAAGCTTACTGATATATGTGTATTTTTGTGGTATTAAGCTTAATAGAAGAGCTCACATGAGCCTTCTATTTATACTACTTCTAAAGGGGATAATAAGGACTGAAGGTACAAAGACACTGTTGAGGCATAGTAGCTGGAAGGTACAAAACACTATTCTGGAACTGTTGCAGATACAACGTTCATTAAATGCTCCGTATTCTGCTTTAGGCGGAAACCTATCAGAGTTTGACACGTGGAGTTGTCAGGTCACGCCTTTGTACGATTGATCTTTAGAACCTTCGAATGGTAGATATTGTAAGAAGCATGTTCGTCCTTGTTAAGATCTTTTGCGTAGATCTTCTTTTTACCACAGAAGCTCTGTCAAGTATGACAGAAGCTCTATGGTCTTGTCCGCTTAGAAGTGTCTTCTGTTGCTTCTTTACTTCGGTCTTTTTGGTTAACCCGACAGATTTTTTACTACTTGGCCTATTTTTCACTACTTTCATAAACTGAAAGATTGGAGCTAACAGAAGTTTAGGTCCCTCTTTCAAAGAAATATTATAACCACAGGGACCAAAAATGCAATTCACTTTATTTTAAAATGAAAAATAATTAAAAGATAACCTAAACTAACTAAATTTAACTCAATAAAAAGATTTAATGCAATAAAATTCCTTTTTTCCCACATCTCGTTTTTTCAGTTTACATCCAACTAATCCATATCAATTTTAAGAGTAAATTACACCACAAGTCCATGTGGTTTGGTCAAAATCTGAATTTGGTCCCTCTTTTGAAATAATTACACCGGACGTCCCTATGGTTGTCATTTTGTTTCACGTCAGATCCATGTGGTTGGCATTTTGTTTCAATTTTGGTCCTTATGGTTTAGATAAAAAAGAGTAATTTGAAACAAAAGGACAACCATAGGGACGTCCGGTATAATTATTTCAAAAGAGGGACCAAATCCATATTTTGACCAAACCATAGGACCTGTGTTGTAATCTGGACCAAGCCATGCTGCCATGATGTTGTTTCAGGGGCAAGGAACAACAATGAGAAACAATTGTGAGGAACAACATCAAGCAACAGTGGCGAGGAGCAACATTGAGCAATAGTGATTGTTGGTTTCTAATTTGACTTGTTAATCTTTTTTTAATAATGATGATGATATGGTAAAATAATATCCACCTATTTTCCTTTTTAATTCTTATTTGCCACATCATATTAAATTACCGGTACCTGCAGACCCTTAAATAAACAAAAAGTTTGATCCAGACCCCTAAGCGACGATTTTGAAAGTTGGTTCCCCAAAATAGGAATCAGGTGAATAGTTGGTTCCATTCTGATGCAAATTTTCCTTTGTGATTAAATGATTTATAAGGCGAAGCAACACGATTCTAAAACTTTAAGAACTCATTTTTGAAACTTACATTCAGCCCAACTTGAACTCAAACTCTAAGATTCTCCTGCAAGTCTTGCCTAACATCAATAATTGAATCATTACATAAGAATCTCACATCGAATGCATAAATAACATTACTTGAATGAAAGCAAAAGAAATCTAGAGCGTTCACCTCTTGAGAAATCTAAGAAGTATGTCGAGATAAAATATTCTTAGATCTTGTATCGTCAAATGGTTAAGTTTCAACAAGTGTGCTTAAAAAGAGTAGTAACGATCCTCAAGTTTCAATTCTAATGTAGGTCTTCACTACTAGAAATTGGGCATCATCGACCAATAATTTGCTATGGACCAACCTATCACTTGCGACGGATCAACGACCGATCCTCAAGTGTTGGAAGTGCAGGTGTGGTTATGCCCGTAAATATTCTTGTAACATTCATAATTAGATGGCTTATATATGGCTCATAAAACATCCATATTTCTATGAAGATGGGAATTCGGTACCGGAAGCAAAAGGTGTTGGTAGAAGAGTCTTATATCCACAATTTCTTGTCAACGATATTGAGAACCAACTTCATGATTCCCCTTCGTCCCCTCCCTCCCTCCCCTCCTCCCCCTCCCCCTCCTCCATCAACGCACCATTACCACCCGCCTTAAAATTAACAATCTCAAACCCAATCCCAAGTATACGACAACTGTTTTTTATAATAGTTACCTAAACTATAAAGAACATTAAATCAAAAGAATATACACTCTCAAATATGAAGATACAAAAAATAAATCTAGAATGTACACTTTCAAATATGGAGATACATTATCTTTTAGGATCATGATGTTGATTACCCACATCTACTGGCTTATTTCCAAGCTAAACCAAATATATCTCTGATATCCTCACTCGTTCTAGTATTGTGATCCCAGAACAAACAATCAACACAATGAATATTTTGAAGATGTCACCCCTCTCATTAGCTCAATAATCTCTAAGTACAATATGATGAATCTAGAGAGAAATGCAATAGTACTTGGAATGACATAATAGGAAAATACAAGATAAATCCTATTTATACTAAGTAAATAACCAAGTTGCTAATTAGACCCTCAACTTGATACAATTAGGTAAACTTGGCACTAACATTCTCCCCCTTTGTATCAAAGTTGAGGCATCAAAAATTTAGGCTTGTTCCGGAGCGATGAATCTCTTCCTTATCCCAAAAATGATTTCAAAGCACATCAGTGCGTTCCTGTACTCTATTATGTAATTGATGGCTTCTAGGGCTTGGTTGATTAGTTTCTTCTCCTTGGGCTTCAGCTTGACTTCCTCCTTTTCATCAAGCCTGAGTTTACTCTCTAACTGAATCTGAATCATCTTGAACGTTCCGTCGCAGTATTTGTTTACTTCAGTGATCCTCAGGAATCTCTTCATCTTCTGCTGATTATAGAACACGACTCCAACTTCAGGTTTATCTAGTACAGAGTAAACAGGGATACCTTGAATGTCGGAAAGTTGTTTGTTGGGTCTTCGGAGGTTAACTCTGGTTTGATTGGCCTCAAGTGCCATCTGAAAGTCAGGTAGGTGGGATAACTTCACCATATTTCTCATGAAACGCTTGACTGACAGGTAAGCTGCAGACCACTCTATCTTCTTGTCGGGGGTACGAGCAAGAATGTCGTATAAGCTCAACAGGTCATCTAGCTTCAGACTTTTGAAGTCAGCTTCGGTGAAAAACCATTCCTTGTCATCGGATATCTTGACGGTGAACTGTGGATACCATATGTTTAGCAGCTTCTTCGACTCAAATTTTAGAACCTTCATAATCATCTTGTCAACTTGACTGGGTTCATCTCCAAGTCTTTGTTCTTCATAACGTGAAGGAATTCTGTCTGATGAAGAGCCGACCAAATAAATCCTTCCTCGCACTTTCTTGAAAAGGTGTCATTATCCTTACCCTCTGCCCTCTTCCAACGAAGTTTGGTTCATCGTCAATCAGATTCTGATAGTACCTCATTTCAGCATCTGAGACGGGATCTCTAATCTTACCATTAGTAACCACAGAAACATTTTGCACTGAAGTACCTGCACCGGGATCATTCGATTGTTACACTTGAACATTTTCATCATCGGAATCAGATTCTTCTATTAGTACATGTTGATCCAAACCCTCAGTGATTTGATATTGACTATCTGAGAAATACTTAGTGAAAATTGTAAGTAGACAATATGTATTAGAGTTTCACTATCGCTGATAAGTACTAAGACTGTTACAGTACCATTGATAGGAACTCTCGTTATTTGATTTACACATTCAGCGATACTGTTCATTAGTGGGGCCCGAGTCTGTTCAACCTCATTGATGATCGCTGATAAAAATATGTTGTTTACTTATGATCCCTGAAGACAAGTTTCACGTCAACTATGTTCTACGCTGAAGTCGAAGATCAAGCTAAAGAACCAGTGACAAGTCTACTAATGAACTGATGCGGATATCAGCGAAGCCAAGACCTGTCCACTCAACGTGAAGTGACAAGTAGAAGACTTCAGAGAACGCTAAACTTTATCACTCGCTGATAAAGATTTATTCAGCGAACGCTGATCATGAAGTTTCCTCTACAAGTTACTTTTGTCTTACCCCTTGAACGTCTCCGTACGACCTGTCAGAATGGACATCCCTTTTGTCCAGAATCGTACAACCAACTCTGATTCTACACTGTTCATCATGCGGCTACTTGGTTGTCTACCAAGGTCAAACCAGGCAACCAATCAGCTGCTGCCACGTGTAAAGTTGTACTGTTGTGCATTAAATGCATGCAGTATATAAAGGAAACCCTACTTCAGAAATGAAGTGCTCGGCCATCTCCTTCTCTTACTATTCTGTGTGTTAGAATATTTCTTTTTAATATTCTTATTTTCTCTTTATGTTAGTTCTAGTGCAAGAAATCTTAGTGATTCTCTTAACTTGTTTAGATTAGGTTTATTCCTTAATCTTGTTCCGCAACAAGTTGTAAATTGTTTGATACATATCAATAAACAATTTAGAAAAGTAAAAATCGTGTGTTTGTATTCAACCCCCCCCCCCCTTCTACAAACTTGTATAATCCTTTCGGGACCAACAAGTGGTATCAGAGCAGATTGTTTAATCTAATAAACACGATATTGCTTATACTCTAATCTTTTCTCTTCCTTGCTACTTTCTAAAATGGCTAACTCCACAAACACAAACTATATTGACAATGGTTCTCTTGCTAAACCCCCTAGATTTTCCAGAGATAACTTTAATCTATGGAAAAATAGGATGATGCTCTTCTTGGAAGGTGTAGACCCTACTATGCCTTACTACATCGAAAATGGTCCATATATTCCTGTTAGGATTGATCCTGAAGTTCCAGGCAATGCTACTAGAGCTTCCATTCCTGAAAGAATCATTCCCAGGGAACCTCATACATGGACTGATGAAGACAAGAAGAAGGTGGCTATCGACACTAAAGCCAGATCCATTCTTTCTATGGCTCTTCCTGAGAAGGTCTACCATTCCATCATGAACCTGAAAACCTCCAAAACCATGTGGGACACAATCTGTGTTCAATATGAAGGTACGTCTGAAGTCCAGGACTCAAGAAAGATCAACCTGGTAAGACAATACGAAAGCTTCATTTGTAGTAAGAATGAATCTCTCTCTAAAGTACATCAGCGGTTTAACTGTTTAATTATTGACCTAAAAACCATTGGTAAGGAATATTCTAACTTTGAGATCCTGACAAAGTTTCTAGAATGTCTACCTGAAAGCTGTGACAGTTATTCAATGTGTCTCAAGCTCTCAAAGGATCTAAAATATATGACCCTCTCTACCTTATTTGGCACTATGCTCAATCATGAGCAGTCGTGTCATCTTAAGAAGAATCTTGTAAAATATTCCAAGAGCACACCTGTTGCTTTACTCTCAGAGTCACCTTCCACTCAACGATCAACTTTCACTATCACTGAGTTGGAATCCAACTCTGAAGACTCATCTGAAGCTGATCCTTCAGAAATGGATGAGTCTCTGGCCCTCCTGACTAATTCTTTCAGGAGATTCACCAGAAAGAGTAACTTCAGAAGAAACAAACCTCTTGCACTCACTGATAGGCCAAAAACGGCAACCCCTATTGATAAGGCTACTGCTACTTGCTATAATTGTGAAAATATCGGTCACTTTGCTAGTGAATGTAGATCTAAGAAAGTTTTCAAACACTCATCTTCTTCCTACAAGAAATCCTCTAACCCCAGGGCTAGAGATGACAAGTACAAGAAACTAAAAGAAAAGTATTCAAAGCTGAAAAGCTTTAAGAAGAAAGGCAAAGGCATGATCGCTGAAGATCATGATTGGGCTCTTTCTGATGAAGAATCATCTGACTCTGAAGATGATGATGAGGCCAATCTCTGCCTCATGGCAAAAATAGAAGAAGAGGAAAAACAAACTGAAATTCCCTCTACTTCATCTTCTACCTCTAAGGTATCAACTACTTTCTTTACTAATATTTCAGATATTAATGAAGCTGATAGTCTTCGGAAAATCGAACTCCTGACTGTAAACTTATATGATGCCATGAATGGCAAGACCATAGTTGAAGATCAAAACCTTGATCTAGTTGAACAACTTAGAAACTGTCACCTTCAAA
Source organism: Saussurea involucrata (assembly GCA_033807775.1). NCBI lineage: Eukaryota > Viridiplantae > Streptophyta > Magnoliopsida > Asterales > Asteraceae > Saussurea > Saussurea involucrata. The sequence continues at coordinate 5,535,518 of CM066316.1, forward strand.
TAGAAAAGCTTTCTAAAATTGAAGATGATTTAAAAGATCGGGCCCATATAAATTAGATAGTCAAAATCGAACGTGAAGAAGCTATCTGTTGGTCCTTAAGGGGTTATACAAGTTTGTAGAAGGGGGGGGGGGGTTGAATACAAACACACAGATTTTACTTTTCTAAATTGTTTATTGATATTTATCAAACAATTTACAACTTGTTGCGGAACAAGATTAAGGATTAAACCTAATCTAAACAAGTTAAGAGAAACACTAAGTTTCTTGCACTAGAAATAAGTTAGAAAGGAGATAAGAATATTAAAGATAATATTCTAACACAAAGTAGTAGAGAGAAAAATATGGCCGAGCACTTCATTTCTAAAGTAGGGTTCTTCTTATATACTGCATGCATTTAATGCATATCAGTACAACTTTACACGTGGCAGCAGTTGATTGGTTGCATGGTTTGACCTTTGTTGACAACCTAGTAGCCGCATGATGAACAGTGTAGAATCAGAGTTGGTTTTACGATAATGGACATAAGGGATGTCCTATTCTGACATTTTCGTACGGAGGCGTGCAAGATGGTAAGACAAAAGTAACTTGTAGAGGAAACTTTATGATCAGCGTTCGCTGAATAGATCTTTATCAGCGAGGGATAAAGTTCAGCGTTCGTTGAAGTCTTCTACTTGAAACTTCACGTTGAGTGGACAAATATTGGCTTCGCTGATATCCGCATCAGTTCATTAGTAGACTTGTCGCTGGTTCTTTGGCTTGATCTTCGACTTCAGCGTAGAACATTTGTTGACGTGAAACTTGTCTTCAGGGATCATAAGTAAACAACTAACATCATCAGCGATCATCAACAAGACTGCACAGGCTCAGAGCTTTATTGATGAACAGTATCGCTGAATGTATAAATTAAAGAGCATGAGTTTCCTATCAGGGGTACTGTAGAGACATAATACTTATCAGCGATAGTGAAACTCTAATACATATTGTCTACTTACAATTTTCACTAAGTGTTTCTTAAAGAGTCATTATCAAATCACTGAGGGTTTGGATCAACAATCTCCCCCTATTTGATTATGACATAGCAATAAAAGAAAATTGCTAAGTTTGAAAACATAAGGATAAAAAGAACTCATAAAATATTTTTCCCTTTTACTGTTTTCTGGGATCTTTTGAGTACTGATGGAGTAAAGTACATTCGCTGAAATTTTTCCTTAAACTTCGTATAAGTTACAGAGGGAAGTGGAAAAATTACAAGTACAACAAATTAAATTACAAGTACAAAAGATATAAGCTGACAAAGATAGAAGATATACAAGAAATCCTATCAGCTATATAGGTTCATCCTTAATGAGAAGTCCATCGAGGGTCTTTGTGGTAGGGTTCATCCAGTCAGGGACATTTTCACCAAGATCCCGTCTATTCTTTGCTTCTTTGAATATCAGGGCTTCATGAAGTATCCGAGAAGATCATCTCTGAATCCACACCAATAGATGAGATCCCTGAGCTGTTCGATAGGAGTGATGGGAAGCTTAGAGATGCGTTGAAAGCGTTCTCGTCCATCATAGTCATTGAAGAAAATACCATATGGATCGCTCAAGACATTTCCAGGGATGAAGCGTTCACCAGGGGGCAGGGAGGTGTCGAGAGCTGAGAGGTCAGGTTCAGGACCAAGAACTTCAGCGCATGAAAAACCAATACCGGTTTCATTTCAGATAGGAGGGCCTGAGTCTGAAGGAGTTATCTTCTTCTTTCCGGCAGGCCTTCTTCCCTTTTTAATTGGAGCAGGAGGAGGAGGAATATCCACAACAGATGTAACCAAGTCGATCTGTTGATTTAGAATTTTCTCGACATGGTCTTTGAATTGTGAGCGTGATTGCTGAATGGCTATCCTCATCTCCAACCACTCAGAGAAACCGTATTTTTTGATTGAAGAGGCGTAGATGGTTTCCTTTGTACCATTCTCTCTGAATAAGTCGACGTAAAAAACTGGAACTTTTATTGGCGTTCTTCCCCTGATGTACACTTTGTTGATTCTGGCTACCCGATATTGATAGTGCAGTCTTTCTTTGCACCATTCCAAGGTAGAGTCAGATACTTTGGTCTTTTCTTCGATAATCTTCTTGGCGTCCTTCCACAATTGACATTGGACATCAATGGGAGTTTTCTTCAGATCAGGATCTTTCACCGAACGTTAAGCGAGCTCGATAGCATAAGCTTTATCTCTTTCTTCAGCTCTTCTTCGTTCAGCGAGTTGTCTTTCAGCTTTATGGTGTTCAGCGATCTCCGTTCTTGTGATTTTGTATCAAGGAAGGATGATTCGCTGATCTTCAAGCTGTTTGATCATGGCTTCTCTCTTTTTCAGTTCATCTTCACTTAGCGTTTGAGGAGCTAAGGAAGGTCTTTTGTTGTGAGAGAGCAGTTGTTCTTCAGGTTCATCAGTCTTAGTGAAATCCACGACTGGGATTATTTCTTCAGCGATAGGAGCTGGATTTATTGTTGTAGTTGTAGCAGGAGGAACTTCAGCTGGATCCTCAAGCAGGGGAGAGGACTAGCTGAAACACAACGATCGTTTAAGTAAGATCATTTGTGAGAAAAGATAGAGAAAAGAATGGGGTTTAAGTGTATAGAGGTTTTATGGAGAGGAGAACTGAGGTTGAGAAGGGATAGAGGAGGGATGCAGTATAAGGGAATAGAGTGTATGTTACCTGACAAACTGGCTTGCTGAAGAGAATAGCCAAGTTGTCTTCAGATGAGACACCTTTATTCTTTCCTTTGTCAGCTTCAGTCGCTGCAGGTTATTTCGTTGTACCCTCCCCTGATGATTCTTTTATTATAACTCCTTTTTGAGCAGGAGCCTTTTCTGGTTGGAAGAAGAAGCCGCCGTCATCATCATCGTCATCATCATCATTATTATCAGGTGATGTTGATGGTTCATCGTCAGCGATATCGACGTCTTCATCATCTTCAGCTTCTTCTTCAGATTCTTCCTCATCAGCATAGGGTTCTGTGACATCAGCGTCAGCTTCATCGAGTTGCTTCCCCTCAAATTCAGAGGGAGGTTTCTCGGTTCCCTCAGGGTTTTCAACTCCCTGAGGTTGTTCAGTAGCAACAGAAATAATACCCTCCCCCTCAGAGTTCTGGGGAAGGTCTTCAAGATTTTTCTTCTCCCCCTCAACATTATAGGGTAGATCTTCTTGATTCTTCTCCCCCTCTTCCACACGATGGATGTGGGAGGTAACTGGAATTTCAGCAGCACCAGCATCAGTATGCATTGGGTCACTGTCTTCCAGGCCAGTGATCTCAACGCAGTTTTCAATCGCAGCTAATCTGTCTTCCAGGCCAGATATAGCAAGACTGATCTTTTGGAGATCCTCTCGATCCGCCTAAGTAAAATGCGAAGGGGCGCATGTGGCAGCATTCAAGTGTTCAAGGATTTGCTGCAGTAAACCAGTGACAGTGCTGACATCTGTCTTTAGAGTTGACACCTCTCCCTGAAGATTGCCAACCAATGTCTTCAACGATGTGGCTTCGTTGGACAGGGCTGAGAAGTTGATGGAGAGAGTGTTGCTGGCGGTGGATTTTTCAGCAAGAGTAGTAGCAAGATGACCAAGGCTACCACCCACCTTTTCCAGATCAGCACTGGAAGCTTTGCCTTTGACCTCTGTGGTCAGCTTTTTGAGATCCTCTCCAGCGTTTGTAACCACTGAAGAGTTTGTAGATAGTGTGGTGGTGAGAGATTCCACTTATGTTGTCAAGTCTTTCAGGGAGTTGTTGATGTCTCCCAAATTAGGACCTGCAACAATTAATAACTTATGAACAAAGGAAAGCTCAGAAGTTTAGGATTTTGAGAGAGGAGTGTTTAGGATGTTGTGTATACCTGCGGGATGGTTGACGAAGTCCTCGAAGGTTCGATAACCTGAAAAGGTTTCCATGTCACCTTACAGAGAGTCTTTTCGCTGAGAAGTGCCCGCAGGTCCTGTGTTTTGATCAATCATCCGCTGTAGTTCTTCAGCGGATGAGTCACTCAGATGAACGACTTTTGTTGTGGAGAAGGGAGGAATAGATGGACTGACTAAAGAAGTAGTGGGAGGAGTGAGAGTTGAGAAGAGGGTTGGGGTGCCAGATTCAGCGTTGGATCCGCTGGGAATGACTTCCGCAGTGCTTAGAGGTACTGAGGGAGGAAGGTTCTGTTCCAAGGTAATAACCTCAGCGTTTAGAGACGCTGAAGTTGGTATGGAAGGGGTGGCTTCATCAGCTGTGGCAGAGCGTACCACTGAACTATCCAACGACTCTTGAGAAGAGTGAGCCACAGAGTCTTCAGCCTGGAAAGGCTTGGGGGGTTGCTCCTTGGTTTTCTTGATCCTTTGAGCATCAAGAGGGGATTTAGAGGGTTTCCTTTTCTTGGGAGGAGTGGAGGTTGCAACGTGGGTATCAGCGGTTGGGATTACCGCTAAGGTAGCCGCAGAAGTAGAAGAAGTGGGAGGTCTAAGAAGAGATAAGAGTTTAGAAAGACGTACCGCGTTTGGCAGGGGCTTGAAGTCCAGAACCTTAACGCCAAACTAAGAGAGTTTCAGGACACCCACTTCTAGGTATGCGTCTCCAAGTCCGTTTAGAAAGAGAGCACTGACAAACCGGGGATATGGAACAGTTGTTGGTCTGTCAGCAACATCCACCCTGAGCACCATATCGTTGTAGATGATTTTTGCCCAATCAATGTGAAGGCCCTTCAGCAGTGCATACCCCATAGCCTGCTGAGGTTGTGATGCTTGGTCAGTTGACCCAGTTTTCGCGGTCAGGCAGTTGATCAAATGAGCGAAGATGAAGTTCATCTCGCTGGGCATCTTCGATTTCTTGATGGCGGTCAGCTTCTTCTCAGGGAGTTCATCTCTCCCTGTTTCCCATACATACTTCATTGCATCAAAGAATGCAATCAATGCTTCTCTATCAGCTAGGTTTTTGGGGTTTGGCAGAGGGACAAAGCGTTTTTCTTTGGAACTACCAAGAAGGTTCAGGGCACGCCTGATAGTACCAGGGGTGATCTTGGAAGTGCCATGTTTGGTGTCACAAAGAATGACATCGAGCATTTTCTTTGGGTCTTTGGTTGAGGGTACTTGAGCTCTTCTGGCAGTATACCAGAACTGAGCTAGAAGACATCAAACAACTTGAATCTATACACCTCAACAAAACGGGATTGTAGAACGCAAGCATAGGCATCTTTTGAATGTTGCTAAGGCTTTGATGTTTCAAAGTGGCATCCCTCTTAACATGTGGAATGAGTGTATTTTAACTGCAACTTACTTAATTAATAGAACTCCTTCTTCTGTGTTAAGTGGAAAATGCCCGTATGAAATTGTGTTTGGTTTTCCTCCTGTTTTATCACATTTAAGGAATTTTGGATGTTTGTGTTTTTCTGTTAGACCTAATAACCTTGATAAATTTGCTTCACGTACCGAGAAGTGTGTGCTTCTTGGATATGCTAATTCTCAAAAGGGTTATCGTCTTTATAGTTTAGATACTAAACAGATTATCATTTCAAGAGATGTGAAATTCTATGAAACAATCTTTCCTTTCAAAATGAAAACCAACAATCAACATCACAACTCTAGTGACATCAACTCTTTAAATTTCTTTGATAGTATTTTTCAAACTAATGATTTCTCTGTTGAAATACCCGATGATGATTCAACGGATAACTCACAAAATGAAAATCGTCGTCCCTCTCGTAGTTTTAATCAAACTGAAAACAACAATAACCGTGGTCATTCTGGTAGCCTAAGTCAAGCTACTAGTTCAGGTAAGGCTTGTAGCACTAGTGGAATTAATTCCCAAGATATGTCTGTTGGATCTAAAGGTTCTGGTAGTCACACTAGGGGAATTAATTCCCAAGATATGCCTGCCGGATCGGTAGGTTCTGGTAGTCAAACTATGGTTGCCAATGACCAGCGTGATGCTGAAACTGAAGTTCATTTGGGTTTCCCTCCTGAGGGTGATTTTGTTGAACCATCTACTAGAAAATCTAATCGTGTATCTAATCTGCCTAGGAAATTTTCTGATTATGTGGTAGAAGGTAAGGTCAAGTATGGAATAGAAAGGGTAGTGAATTACTCTTTTCTTAGTCCAAATAATTTTTGTTTTGTAACTACTCTAAACAAATCTGTAGAACCAAATAATTTTTTTGATGCTTGTAAGGATCAAAATTGGATTTCTGCAAAGAATAAAGAAATGGAAGCTTTGTATCGAAATAACACCTGGACTTACTACACTTCCAACTGGTCGAAAACCAATTGGTTGTAGGTGGATATATAAAATTAAATACAAATCCACGGGTGAGATTGAGAGGTACAAAGCTAGGTTAGTTGCTAAAGGTTATGCACAACGTGAAGGTTTACACTATGATGAGACTTTTTCTCCTGTAGTTAAAATGGTCACGGTAAGGTGTGTAATTGCTTTAGCTATTCAAAATAACTGGCCCTTATGTCAGTTAGATGTAAACAATGCTTTCTTATACGGTGATTTAGCCGAAGATGTTTACATGAGTCTTCCCCCAGGATATTTTTTGGCTAATGACAAAAGGGTTTGCAGATTGGTTAAGTCTTTATATGGTTTAAAACAGGCCCCTCATCAATGGTACGCAAAATTATCCACTTGTTTAATTGATCATGGTTTTGTACAAAGTACAAGTGACTATTCCTTGTTTACTAAGGTTAATGATTCTATTTACTTGGTTTTACTTGTTTATGTGGATGACATAGTTCTCACTGGAAATTCTATTGATGAGATTAATAAAGTAAAAAATCATTTACAATCAAGTTTCAAAATCAAGGACCTTGGTGAGTTAAAGTTTTTCTTGGGTATTGAAATTCTAAGGACTGATAAAGGTGTCTGTATATCACAGCGTAAGTATTGTCTTGAACTTCTTAGTGATTTTGGGTATTTAGGGAGTAAACCTATAAGTACTCCCATGGATATGAATCTTGTTGTCACTGACTCAGCAGGATCTGATTTAAAAGATCCTCCTTTAGTTAATTTCACTGAGTATCAGAAACTAATAGGTAGATTAATTTAGTTATTAGCAACACGTCCTGATATTGCTTATGTTGTACACATTTTAAGTCAATTTATGCATTCACCAAGACAGTCTTATCTCAAATTAGCTCTTCGTGTTTTAAGATATTTAAAAGGTTCTCCAGGAAAAGGTGTTAACTTTACCTCTTCTGCTGTTTTTAAACTGAGTGCTTATGTGGACGCTGATTCGGGTAAGTGTCTTTCAACTAGGTGCTCAGTTATTGGTTATTGCTTATATTTGGGAAATTGTATGGTTTTTTGGAGGAGTAAGAAACAGTCTACTGTTTCACGCTCCTCTGCAGAATCGGAATATAGGGCAATGGCTTCTCCCCTATGTGAGATTATTTGGGTTGATCTTAACATTATAGCAGATTTAAAATTGGAAAATTGTTAGTGCCTAATATTCATAGTTGTACCATGTATAGGGACCATTATTGTAATTGCTAAAGTTACATAGTATATATTGTTAGCTTAGCCTAGATTTCATTTAGGTCATCCAATTGCTACACACACAAGTACACACACACTACTATTCTCTCTACATTTCTATATTGTACTTGTGTGATTGTTCTTCATTTGATATATATTGGTGGCCATCTGATTGTTTAATATGGATTGATTACTTGTTCTGGGATCACAATTGGAATCAGAGCATAGTATATCACTTAGATCAGATTAGCATTTTGAAGGTTTTTGCAAATTTTGAGTGTTCTTCATTTTTTTCATTCATTTCTTATTGATTCTAGCCATCTGAGTTTTTCAAATGGATTAGAACTGGTCTAGGTGTGTTTGATTATCATCCCTGTGTGTTTTGATTCCGCAATTGCACCAGGATTAGTCTCAATTTGTGCAAAACTTGTATTTTCGGACTTTTGAAGAAAACCTATTGTTTTGGATTGAAAATCACTGTTCTAATGGTTTTTGGACAAAACTTGAAGAATTAAAGTTGTCCAGAATATTGTTGCGAACCTGCGTACCAATTTTCAGAGTAATTGGATCATTTTTTAAGAATCGACTTAAGATCATTTGATACTCATAAATATCGCAACCTTCGGTGTTCTTAAGTATTCATAACTTTCGCAACTCTCAGTGTTCTTGTGTATTCATAACTATCGCAATCCACAAGAAGTGAACAGTATTGTATCGCAACCCTCTGTTGCGACAAGCCGTTATAATCGCAATTTTTCGAAGTGAACAGTAGCATATCGCAACTATCTGTTGCGACAAGACTCAACTATCGCAACCATCCTTATTGTGAACAGTACTTATCGCAATCCTCTGTTGCGATAAGATTCTTTTTTAAGTTGTATCGCAACTTATTTGCGGCGACAAGGTTTTGGCATCTTTCGCAACTTGTTGGTTGAGACAAGTTTTTGGTTGCGACAAGTCTTTGGTTGTGACAAGACGTGTGTTGCGACAAGAAGTGGGTTGAGACAGACACTGGGTTGAGACAAGATAGTGTGAAACTAATTTTTACTAATCAAATCTAAGGAGTACTTAACGATCGTAAACAAGTAATCTAAAGATGACATCAAGAGACATCTTGACTATTGGGTCGAAGGACAAACCACCTGTTCTTTTTCCCAAGGAGTTTAAGATATGGAAAGACAGATTTATAGATTATGTTGAGCGACAAGAGAACGGGGAATATATCACTAATTCACTTGAGAATGGTCCTATGGAGAAACAAATGAGAAGAGGAATTGCTACTGATGGTGAGCCAATTCCAGAATGGGTTGAGGTTATACCATTACACTATGATCCTGAACAAAAGAAAAAGCAATATGGAGACAAAATGGCAAAGTCCCTAGTTATTCAAGCCTTGACCAATGATATTTATCGAAATGTAGATAGCAAAAACTATTCTGGGAAGGCCATGATTGATGAGTTGACAAAGCTCTATCAAGGATCTGAAGTGGAGAACCAGATGAGGATCTCCAACGCCATCAATTTGTATGAAAACTTTAAACAAAAAGAAGGGGAGGCTCTTGATTCTACTTATGATCGTTTCACTACTATTTTGAATGAGCTGAACAGGTACATTATAGACAAGTCAATAATCGAGCACAATGTGAAATTCCTGAGTGTTCTTCAACCCGAATGGAAGAAGTATGCTCACCGAATGAAACAGAATGCTAGGTTAGCTGATTTGCCTCTACAAGAGATGTATGAAACCTTGAAGCAGGATGAGGAACATGCTGATGAAAAGAGAGCTAAGAAATAGAAGAAAGAGAAGAAGGAAGAGAAAAGAGAGGTTAAGGAAGAAGAGTTAGATCCACTTGCTTTAATGTCTAACAGGAAATACTCAAAGAATGTGGGTAATCAGTCTGATGAGGAAAAGAATGAAGCAGATGGGATAGATGATGTTGAAAGTATGAAGCAAGCTATGATACTCCTTACCAGATCTTTTCCAAGACAGTTTGGGAAAAGCCCCAGTTCTAACAGTCAAAGGTATGCGTCTGGCACCAAGAACTTCGAGCACAAAGCACATGTTGAATCGAACAAGAAGTTTGATGACAAGAGGGTTGAGTATAAGAGGCCAGATGAGAAGAAGGTATTAGAGAAGAACGATGAAGCACCAAAGTGCTGCAATTGTGGGAAGACTGGTCACTTCTCCAAAGAATGTTGGAAGCCGAAAGTAAGGGGTTCCAGTTATTACAAGAACAAGTAGATGCTTGATGAACAGAAGGAATCGGGGATAGCACTGTTGGTCGAGGAAGAATACCGGCTTAATCAGACTGATGATGAAGTAGATGATGAGACAGCTATTCAGACCAAGATGTGCTTCATGACCAAAAACACCGATGATGAAGGGTCAGAGTCTACTTCAAACGAGGTACATTCCGATCTCTATAATCAATTTTTTACTCAACAAGCATATTTGACAAAGAAGTTAAAAGAACTAACAAATGACCAGAAAAGAGCAGATGAAATAATTTCCACTCAAAAGGAAAGACTAATAGAACAAGACAGTCAAATTAAAGAATTAGAAAAGAAAAAGACTGAGTTCGATACTGGTCTTGCGTATTTTCAAAGTCGAATATCTGAACTATAAGAAAAATTAATGAGTTCGGAAACCAAGAATAGTGAGTTTGAAAGTCTTTTACATGCTTATAAAGATAGGAATAATGAGCTGTGTGAAAATGTCAAAGGTATGGAAGATAAACTGTACAAAGCAGGCCAAACTGAACAAACAATTCACATGAATAAGCCAAGCAAGTTCAGGTATTTCAATTCAAAGTGGGGTATCGGGTATGACAATCCACAGTACCTGAGGATGCCTTAATAAAAACTCCCACTCTTTATAAATTTGAATGGTTTATGCTTGCATCACATCCTAGCTATCAAATCAAATGGCTTAAAATGGATGGTGTAGACTATGAGGCTGAGGAAGAAATAAAAAGAAAAACCACTGTTAAAATGCAACTTCCTTTTTGGTATGGTCCTGATAATGCAAAAGCATTAGATAACGAAAGAACCTTGCCAAATGATTACTTTGAGAGTTATATTGTTAAAGAACCAGAGGAAACGGAAAATACACAAAAGGATGATACTGAAAAACCAATTTTGGAAGGTAAAAGGTATTTTCCACCAATGGTTCTTGAACAGAAACTCATGGACCTCGAAAGCAAGATCAAATGTACTATTCAAGAAGTCAGAAATGACGAGAAGCTTGCTTTCGAGATCGAAAAGGAAGTTATGATCACAGTGTTTTCGGAAACTTTAGAAGAAATGAAAACAAAACTTGTGGAAATATCTGAAGAAAAAGTTTCAAAAGAAAAGCATTCTTCAGATTCAGATGTTTCCTCATGCAAAGCTTTCATGGGAAATACTGCGTTCAGGAGTTTGACAGTTGATGACCAAGATGATTCTGAATCTTGGGATTTGGAAAGTCAATTTGTTAAAGATCCTCCTGAAATGCATTTTTATACAGAAGAAGAAAAGGTTTTTGAAAAAGAACAAAATGAATTTCTATATCCGAAGTCTTATGGCATTTTTAACACTTCATTGGACAGTCAATCTGATTGTGAAAGAAACAGCCGCTCAATTTGACTTTAGTGCCCAACTTCCAGATCATACCGACTTTCTAATAAAAGAAGAGAAACCTGAAAATATTATCTTGAAAGGGGAATCTTCAAAATCAGCTGAGAAAATTTCTGTTAATGATTATTATTCAAAATCTAAATCCAAACAATCATTACAGAAGAAGAAAAGAAAAACAAAAAGAAAGAAGCATGTTAATTCTTTAAAAGCTCAGAATTCAAAAGCTAACAACTCCTATTTGTCTGATGTTTCAGACCGTAATTTGAGAAACAACACGCGCCTTGAGTGGAGAATAAAGGAGTCCACACAGGATGTGGCCCATATCAAATCATCCCACGCTGTTTTAAAGGTTTTAAATTCCAAGAAAGACAGTTTTGTTTCAAATGTTATTAATTATGATGTTGGCACTAGACGAAAACTTGTAGTTCCTTACAAGGTTTATTCAATTCGACAACTGATTAATTTGGCACGTGATCAAATTTGTTGTGCTTCTTGTGGTGTGAATGATTTTATCTGCAAATATGACTATAACCGTTGGTTTTATTCAAATGATTATTTTAACACCGCTTATAGAAAACATAATGTCAAGTCTAAACCTACTAATCAGAAAGGACCCATTTGGCAATGGGTACCTAAAACCATCTAATTTCCCTTTTGCAGCCCAGTCATGTCTGGTACTTAGATTCAGGCTGCTCAAAGCACATGACTGGAAGAAAGGAGCTGCTCGTTAATTTTGTGGAAAAGGATTGTGGTAGGGTTAAGTTTGGAAACGATCAATATTCTCCAATTTTAGGTTACGGAGATATTGTCAAAGATAATGTGAGAACTACAAAAGTCAATTACATCGAGGGCTTAGGACACAACTTGTTTAGTATAGGTCAATTTTGTGATAAAGACCTAGAAGTCCATTTCAAGAAGACCCGTTGTGCAGTTCTAACCGACGGAAGAGATGAGCTTCTTGTTGGCTCTAGGAAGTCCAATATGTACACTATTGATCTATCAACACTCAAGCCTAAGAATGACGTATGTCTTATGTCGAAAGCGTCTTTGGAGAAAAGTTGGTTATGGCATAGACGACTATCTCATCTCAACTTCCGTTATATTCAAAAGTTGACGTTTGGGTGATTTAGTCATAGGTCTACCAGTTCTGAAGTTTGAGAAAGACAATTTCTGTACCACTTGTGAGAAGGGGAAGATGAAGGGTGCCCCTCATCCACCGAAACCCGAGCCCAGCACAAGCAAAGCTTTGGAAATCCTTCATATGGATCTTTGTGGTCCGATGAAGACTCAGAGTATAAGTGCCAAACGTTACGTGTTAGTTGTCGTCGATGATTACTCGAGATACACATGGGTCAAGTTTCTATGCTCAAAAGATGAAACACCTAACTTGATCATCTCATTAATCAAACAACTTCAAGTGAATCGTCAACAAACAGTTCAGACCGTCAGATCAGATAACGGGACAGAGTTCAAAAATAAGACTCTTGATGACTTCTGTAAGTCATTAGGAATAACTCATCAATATTCTGCGGCCAGAACACCTCAGCAGAACGGTGTCGCTGAAAGACGAAACCGTACACTCGTTGAAGCGGCCAGAACGATGTTGTCTTATGCTGATCTACCTCTGTTTCTGTGGTCTGAAGCTGTTGCGACGGCATGCTATACACAAAACCGGTCAATCATACATCGACGGTTTGGCAAGACTCCATATGAATTGATTAACAATAGAAAACCTGTAATACACTACTTTCGTGTGTTTGGATGCAGGTGTATTGTGCTGAACGATAAGGACAACTTGAACAAATTCAGTCCTAAGGGTATTGAGGGCGTTTTTATCGGATACTCACTCACTTCAAAAGCATACAGAGTCTACCTCAAGTCATCCAGAACTGTGATGGAAAGCATCAATGTCAAATTCGACGAAACTGAAGAAATGGCTTCTGTGCAAAACAGTACAGAACCCGCGATCTCCGAAATACTAGCATCTGGATAAATCCGTCCAATGATGACTAGATATTCAAACAAGGATCAAGCTTCCACTTCTAATTCTAATCCTAACGAACTTGATTTATTGTTTGAACATTTTTATGATGACTATATTGGTAGTGATAAACCCTCTTCATCTGTCAATAACAGGATACAAGTTGAAACACCACCAGTGCAAGCTACTATGCCAGGCCCCTCGCCGGTGCTGACTTCATCAAATACTGGTGCAACTACTCCTACAACTTCTCCAAGGAACACAACTATGGTATCTACACAAGCATGACAACATGCATCTACGAGTGGTGCTTCTTCATCTGGAACAACGTCGAACGTCAGTGATCAGGGTAATAACAACAATCCTGACAAATCTATCGAATCAGTTCCCGAGGCTGTGCCAATTGTCAATTCTGACAAGCAACCTGCCTCACAACCGGAACCGACGATGACGATCGAGTTGAACTTTGATAAGGATCCTACCCTTGTAGACCCCAATGAAGATGCTATATCTCTCCATCCACACTCCACAAAGTGGATACGCAGTCACCCAATTGATCAGGTGATTGGTGATGTTTCTGAACCAGGGAAAACAAGATCTGCATCTGCAAACGAAGTTTTATTTGCATTCTTCCTAAGTCAAGTTGAGCCCTCAACAGTTTAACAAGCCTTAGAAGACCTTGACTGGTTGTTTGCGATGCAAGAAGAGCTGAATCAGTTTGAAGCTTTGAAGGTGTGGAGACTAGTTCCGCGACCCAAAGGTAAGACAGTTATCGGTACCAAGTGGGTCCTAAAGAACAAGAAAGACGAAGACGGAATAATTGTTTGAAACAAAGCTCGATTGGTAGCGAAAGGGTATAGGCAACAGGAGGGGATAGATTATGACGAGACGTACGCGCCGGTTGCTCGTCTTGAGGCAATTCGGATGTTCCTTTCTTATGCCGCCTTCAAGAACTTCACCGTCTATCAAATGGACGTGAAGACCGCTTTCTTGAACGGTGTCCTTAAGGAGGAAGTGTTTGTGTCTCAACCGGAAGGCTTTGTGGATAAAGATTATCCAAATCATGTATACATTCTTGACAAAGCCCTCTGCGGTCTCAAGCAAGCCCCCCATGCCTGGTATGAAGTCTTATCAACCTTTCTACTAAAAGCTGGCTTTGTGAAAGGTAAAATCGACACAACTATGTTTACTCTACGCGAGGAAGGTGATATTCTTTTAGTTCAGATTTATGTTGATGATATTATTTTTGGCTCGACTAACCCTGGACTTTGTACTTGGTTTTCTGGCATTATGATGACTCAGTTTCAAATGAGTATGATGGGGGAGATTAATTTCTTTCTCTAATTACAAGTAAAACAATTTTCTACGGGTATCTTCATCAACCAGTCGAAATATGTGTTTGACATCTTGAAGAAATTCAAGATGGAAAACTGTACGTCGATCGGTACGCCTATGGCTCCTGGATCTAAGATAGGTCCAGATCCTGACGGTATTGATGTCGATGTCAAGAATTATAGAGGAATGATCAGGTCTCTAATGTACCTAACCGCTAGTCGTCCATATATAATGTTTTCAACTTGTCTCTATGCTAGATTTCAAGCCAAACCCAAAGAGTCACACCTCAGCGTCGTCAAAAGAATCTTTCGGTAATTGAAAGGCACCCCGTACCTCGGACTGTGGTATCCCAAGGGAACCGGCTTCGAACTCACTGCATATTCAGATGTTGATCACGGAGGAAGCATGCTGGATAGAAAGAGCACCTCGGGGCACGTCTAGTTTTTGGGAGACAAGCTCGTGAGTTGGTCATCGATGAAGCAAAATTGTGTTTCAACATCAACCGCGGAGGCAGAATATGTTGCCGCGGCGAGCTGTTGTTCACAAGTCCTTTGGATGAAGACCCAACTCATGGACTATGGGTTTAAATATGAGAAGATCCCCATTTACTGCACAGTAAGAGTGCTATTGCCATATCTGCTAACCCTGTCCAGCACACCAAAACCAAACACATTGACATAAGGTATCATTTCATAAAAGATCATGTTGAGAAAGGAACTGTTGAACTGTATTTTGTTACAACTGAGTATCAGCTTGTCGGTCTCTTTACCAAAGCCTTGGATGAAAAACGTTTCAATTTTCTAGTATCCAAGCTCGGCATGCTGAATATGAAAGTTTAACTTCCATATATTGATCATATAATAGATGGAAATATTTGTATCTCAATCTAGACTTCGTATCTAGATTAATACACTCAAATTTTCATCATATTCTATTCCCAATATCTGTTATTTAAATTTTTATATCTTAGTTGTATTACAAATATTTCTTCAACTTGTTCTTTCTTTCTTTTCTTTTAATTGTCTTATCTATGATTTGTTATGATACCTGTATCTGCACAAAGGTATGTTCATGGTTTCAGGGGGAGTGTTAGAACAGATCTTATGCACAAATTTAGGGGGAGTGTGCATAACTGCCAGATCATGTATGTACAGATACATTGTGACTGTTGCTTCCGAGAAGCCAAGGTAAGTGTTCTGACTTGTTTTAAACACTAACTTTTAAATGATGAAAACAATTTTAAAATCTATGCATCATTTAAGGGGGAGTGACAACTGTGTTTAAAACCTTGAGTGCTGAATCAATTGGAAGTTGGACATCTTCCAATGTGATAAAATCTTGTAAAATTTTATCTGAAAAATGTCCAAGTGTTACTGTATCGCAACTCTTTACTTGCGATAAACTGATGAGCAGTAGTTTATCGCAACCCACAGCTGCGATTAAAATATAAGCGTTGTTTTATTGCAACACATTGATTGGGATAAGAAGTTTCCTCGCAACCATGCCTTGCGATAAAACACATATGAACAGTACTTATCGCAACCCTCTGTTGCGATAAGGTCGAACATGGTGTCGCAATCAGTTCATTGCGATATCATCAGGGCTTATCGCAACCTTATACTTGCGATAAGCTGACACTGTGGCGGTCAACCTTTGGACCAATCAAATCGTGCCACGTGTCTTTATCTCAACTTCCTATAAATAGTGAGTGTTTGAATTTATCTCATTTCAAAACCCCTCAAAACTCTCTCAACTTTCTTTCTACGAACTACAATCGGCGTTTGATTCATACAAGTGTGTTTTCGCGATTCAAATCAACCTCATTCCATTCAGATTACTTGGAGGTACATTCGTGTTAACTTTCATTCAATTTCATCCATCGATTCATAACTTTTAGTTGATTTTAGGGTTTTTTCAGTCGAAACCCTTAAGGGATTTTGAATTTTTTGCTTGTGAATCCATGCTTAGGTATTTGTTAGTTAATATATTTGTTAGGGTATACTTCTGTGTTGATTGCGAGACTCTTAGTATAGGTTTGAACCCATTTAGTGCGAAAAATCAGTTTCTGAGCTTAAACCTTAGAAAAATATCTTAAAGTTCAAACTTATCGCAGCCTTAGATGTTCTTCAAATTCAAAACTATCGCAACCTTCGTTTATTCAAAACTATCGCAACCTATTAGTTGCGATAACATCTTATCGCAACATGCGTGTTGCGATAACCTTTTCTCGCAACTAGTTCATTGCGATAACCCATTCCTCGCACGTCCTTCATTGTGATAAGGTCACATGTTGCGATAACTTCTTTATGTTGGCTGCGATAAAATCCATACTTAGAAAAAAATTTGGAATTTTTTGAAGAAAAACCAATTTTTGGCATTACTCTAAACTTTGACACTGTTCAGATGGCTCATAATGACGGCCATTCATCTGACGAGAACACCGTCATACCGTCGCACCGGTCATCACATCCGTCTGTGAACGCCCGAGATCTAGATGCGGAGCTTCTACCGAGAAGTCTCCATCTTGCCCTTCACGACAACAACCATAACCTTGATCTCGACGTGGCGTTTGACCACCAGATTATCATCGAGATCATCCGCCACCATCCTCTCCAAACAGTGCGCACGAAGGTAGTAATTGTGCCCCTCATTTACATACAACAGTTTTGTCACACACTATGATATCATCCTACACACCGACGGGGTCCACATTTTTCTGCCCGAGTCGATCACTTCGATGCTCGAATTACACTAAAACGACTCCGTCTAGCCTTAGACCTTCCCTTTAACCCAAATTTTGAAGACATGGTTCCCGAAGCCGAACTGTACACAGATATCCAAAGCTTAGGATACCAAGATCCACATAACCCTGTCCTAGCCGGCTCATCCAAATTTCAAAGAAAACATCTACCACCCGTCTGGTACACCCTATGCTTCATATTCAACCGATGCATGATGTCAAAGCATACCGGCCTTGACAAATGCAACCTTCCAACCCTACATATGTTCCATGCATTTGCCTTCAACCGCAACATAGACTATGCTATACTACTCTGGAATGAGCTACAAGAACTGGTCGAAGACAAAGCACCCCCGAAAAAGAACCGAAACTTCGTGCCATATCAACGGTTCTTCCAGATTCTTATCCACCAAATCATGGAGGGAAACCAGGAAATCCCTAGATGCCCAGATGCGGTACAAGGACCGACACAGTGGATGCACTATATGAAGATGCCAGATCATGATGACTTCGCTCACATCGTCGTGATTCCAGAGCCTGTACTTGCCTATGCCGACCAGCAGTTTGAGGTAGTTAGGCAGTATAGAATAGCTAATGCGCTAGTGGTCCACCCAGAACCGGCTCGACCTCCCCATGGTGCAATCCCATTACGCGGTGAGGGTATTCATGTTGAGCAGGTTCAGGAACTTGGGGTTCCTGAACGTGAAGAGGTGAGGAGAATATTAAGAGAGAGAGTTGGGGGGTGGCGAGGACTGTTGGTCAGGCATCCACAACCAGTGTTGTACGAATTCCTATCCTCGATGACATACCGATGGAATCAGAGGATGATTCAAATTTTGACCCCGATGCTTCATCATCCGACGATGAAGTGTCTGACCAACCACGAGCTGATGATGATTCCGACTCTGATCCCGATCATGACCCTGATGTGGATCTAATCCCAAGACACATCGGTCGGAGTCGACATATTGAGGGTTCCGATGCTGATTCCACATGGAACATCGGACCCTCCGGTGATTTTGGTGACATAAGATGGAATGAGGGAGTTATAGTAGAAAATATGAATGTGAGCAGTGATGTGGCGAGAAAAGAAATGGGAGAGAAAGAGATAGAGTCAGATAAAGTATTAACTACTGACTCTCCCCAAACCGATCGAAGCCGGGTAGCCACATCTTCTACCAACGAGCGTACGTCGCCGTTGCGTATTGAACAAGCCATGGTGGACCCAGCCATGCAAAGCACAACCCCTCTAAGCCACTCGTCGACGTCTCAATTTGCCGGTGTTTCATTTTCCATAGGGGATAAAGCACAACTGCTATCGGTGACACACTCGGTGTCTGCTGATATTGAACAAGGTAGGCTCCTGCCCCGGCCACCGCCCTTTATTCCGTGCAAGTTGAGTCTAGAGCCTTTTGGACATACATCTTCTCCTAGGCCACGCGCGTCGGCATCCCATCAAGTTGTGAGCTTTCGTGCTCCAACTGGAACACCCCGAGTGCGTCCGCCATTTGTTGGTTCCCCACGAGGACTGGGTGGAAGTCCTGTCGTTGTCAACACTATGCCAGCCATAAACACAGGCAGTACGGTTGCTACAACCGCTACTTCAACCGGTAACTTAAGTGGTCCGGTAGTTAGTTCCATTTTCCCAAATTTTCCACATGAACAGGTTGTACGCATGCTAGGCCCATATCCACACTATATCACACTTCCACTACTGGCGTCTGCTTTAGGCACCATCGATAATGCCTACAAGCAACACCGTCGGGCCATGCAAAGTACAGTTGACAAATTAGCAAGCGAAGTGAGCAGGGCCATCAAGAGCAAAGCCATTGCTGAATCGTCGTCAACACCTCAGGATCAACCATCCAGCGCACAATCTGACCCACAAACACCACCACCAGTTCCGTTACACCAAATCCCAGAAGACCAGCTCAAATCAGAGCTGTTAGCCCTACTCCTAGCCAAAAGCGACTCTAGTACAACTGAAGAAGTTGACCTAGTTGGATTACTCCGACAACATACCCAACCTCAACCCAACCACGTTCTAGCAACGACTTCCAGCATCTAACCGACTCTATGAAAGACATGACAGAAGCCGTGATCGCAGGATTCACCTCCATCACTGAAAGGCTTAGGGCTGTTGAAGAGAAGTGTGGGATTCAAGCTCAATCCTCACAGAAACAAAGAGATGATGATCAGGATGATCCTGATCAACATGAGGGGGAGAAGAGAACAAGGGTTGATGAGTCCAGCGGTGCGGCTACTGAAAATGTTGGGGGATCAAATCAGCCAGCTAGTGAAAGGGAAACGGGAACCGGTAGAACGGACACTGATATGGTCCAAGTGGATGACATCGAAGTTCTAGCTGATGTCATAACTGGAGTTGAAAAGCCTCTGGTTGTTGACAATAGAACAACTGAAGAAAGGATGGTGGATTCTATGATCGTGGATTACATCTACATTGATTCTGAGGAAAAACCTGAGAAAATGACTGTCCAAATCAAAGAGGAATTAGAAGACATCTTCGACATCACCAGAGCTATTATGGCTGCTTCGGATTCTGATAGTAATGTCCCTCGTCCACAAGCACCGAATGATCAGGGTGCAGGTACTTCCGCTCCTCAGGCTCCAGTTGTTCAAGAGAATGCTCTGGGAATTCAAGTACAAGCCGATGGCAGAATCAGGGATCCGGTACTTGAAGCTGAACTGGCAATCTATCAAGAGGTAATCGATGTTGAGCCAAGGTATGTGGCTACAGGTGAAAGGGTAAGTATCTTAATTCCTTATCAAGAGAGCCTCAGTAGAGATTTGTTTGTGAAAGATGTCCAGAGGATTGATTTAGCAAAGGTATACGACGTTGAGAATTGGCCATCACTTGAGAAGATCGAGTTTTTGCATGTTATGGGCAACAAAGACAAAGAAATGAGTGCAGTCAGATCTGACAATGTGATAGTGAAAGTGCTGAAGATTGAATCTCAACGGCTACTCAAAGTCTGGTATCCGGAATTCACTGTTCTTAGATCTGATGGTTCTGAATGTGTTTTCTCTTAGGCTGACTTCAAAAGTTTAAAGCTCGATGACCTCCTAAGCCTATACAATGCCCTAGCCTGCCTCCCCGACAAGAAACAAGAATGGTCTGTCGCGTATCAAAGTGTCAAGAGATTCATGAAGAACATTCTGAAGTTCTCTTATCTGACAGGCTTTCAGATGGATCTGGAAGCACGCCAAGCCCGAGTAAACCTAAGAGCACCGAACCGGCGTCTGTCAGGTATTCAAGGTATCCCAGCCTACACCGTACTGAAGAAACTGGATCTTGGAGTTGTTTACTTCGATTCAGACTCAAAAAAGAGATTTATGAGAGTTCTTGAAGTCAACAAGTTCAGCGATGGTACATTCAAGATAATTTTGGTACACCTGGAGAGCAAGCTTCGTATGCATGAAAGTGGGGAGGTGAAGCTGAAAGATAAAGAAAGGGATCTGATCAAACAGGTGATTGAAGCCATTACCTACCGGAAAGAATACCGACATGCACTGCGGAGGTTCGAGATCATTTTCGGGATTCGAAAGAAGTACGTGACCCCGATGGACGCTTAATGAAACACCCTAAAAATCAGGGCTAATTTAAACCTCAAATTATAGCAAGTTATGATAAAATAACATCCAAACTTTTATAAAAGAAGTGAATCAACCATGAGGAGTTATAATTACAAACACTGAATCCTTCAAATAACCTATTAATCTAATCATGTCACAATAATTAAATTAACTAACTTATCTAAGCAATCCATCAAAATCTCCTTTCTTTAATTGACTTCTCCGTTATCCCAAAACGCTCGTCCCACATCCCTTTACTTTCCCGAGCTAGTACCTGGTAAGAAAATTTAATTTGGAACGATTAGGCTTACGCCTAGTGAGAACATCCAATTTCAAATTAAAAACGTTAACAGTTTGAAAATGTCCAATACATATAAACAAACCTGTTCTCCACCGCTCTTACCATACACGTGCTCACCTCCATGACAGGATCATACCCGATCCCACAAGTATGACTAACATTCATTATGTCATATTATCCCAATCAAGAGCCTACTACAAATCCTTATAGATTCTAGTCTATTGCACTTATCCAAGAAATTACAAGTTGCTTTATGCCTATTTCTTGGCCTGGAAGTAGAGATTACAAGTTACTTTAAGTCTATCTCTGGTCTTCCCCTAGAAATCAGGAATTACAAGTTATGTTATGCCTATTCCTCGATTTCTATACTATGAAATAGAAATTACAATTTCCTTTATGCCTATTTCTCATTCCATAACACCTTTACGAAATGGGAATTACAATTTACTTTATGCCTATTCCTCATTCCAGGGCAACGGGAATTACAAATTGCTTTATGCCCATTCCTCGTTATAACACATAACAATGTCTATGGATCCATTACACTTAATATAGATTCCTCATAGCAAACAGTATGAGCAAATCGCATTTACACCACATAGATTCCTCATAGCAATCGGTATGAGCAAATCACATTTATAAATCTCTCATTTTTACCATACTTGTACTTGACTCATAATTACCAAATCATACTCAATCCCATGAGTATGATTATCATTTAGAAAATCATATCATCATGTCCAACAGTCAACCACGAATCATTACAGATTCTATTTATCGGTCAAGCCTAAAGACTTACCTTCAATTACCATACTTTATTCTTGGAATAGAAACAGAAATAGCAATTATATATTGCCTATTTTTAATCCACCGAAAACATAGGAAATAACACATACACTTCATCTAATTCATATTTCCACATTTCAAATACAACTAGCAACTCTACTTTGCCTATTTAATTATTCATCCTGAATAATATCAAACTAAAACAATCTTTAAACCTAACACACTACCATTCCACTGTAAGTATGTTCAAGCTACTAGGATTGTATTTCAATTCCTAAATCGTACCCTTTCAGAAGTCAGCAAAACTTAAAGTTACTGAGTACTCAAAAGTGACCGGATAACAAAAGTGTCCGGACACCTCATACTGTCCGGATATCACAACTTTCCGAATACTACAACTTTTCGGGTAATACATAACTTTCCGGATAATACACATCTTACCGGGTACTTATCAAATCCGGATGACATCCGGAAACATACTCAATCCGAATACCATCCGGTATCTAATTTAGCCGGAAACCTTATAAAATCAATACTTACCGGGTATCTTTGTCTTGTTCGGAAACCTTCATTCAGGGGTTTCCGGATAAGATCATTTTACCCGAAAACTTTCATCTGCAGTTTAAAACCTCGATCCAATTTCAAGTCTGTTCCATTCAGCTTATTCTAAGCACATCCATAATGTCCTAAAACAGTTTATACACACATCTTAACATTTAATTTGCCAGACAACATAGATTTAAGCAAAAAGTGAATGAACTCACCTTAATGAATATAATCCACTTTTTCTGAAAAAAATCAAAGATTCAAGACTCCAAACAGCTATCAACGATTCTTTGATTTCCCAAGACTGAAATCTTAATCAGCTGAAACTAGTTTTCTTTTCTCCTTCTTCTCCTTCTTTTCTTATTTTCTTCTTCTCGGCTCCCTCTCTTTCTCTCTTGTTCACCGTGAAACACCACACACACACACACACTTTTAATGATATTCCCAAATGAAAAGTGAAGACACATGTCTTCTTATCCAATTAACATACATGAGGCGGTGGAAGATTTATCTTTCATCACCTCTACCAACCAAACCCCAAACTTCTATCAAATGGCAAGTTTAACCCCTTCACTTATAAATTAAAATTAAAGTTTACCCCATAACTTATAACTCTACAAAACAACTAACGTAACTTAATCGGGGATAAACTCTAAAATTAATCTATCAAATAATCAACCCTACCTTATCAAATAATTATACTCAAATTATTTAATAAACCCAAACATAATCTTTTATAAAAATCGAGATGTTACACTTAAACTCTTTGCCTCTACATTGGTACAAAGGGGGAGAATGTTAGTGCCTAATATTCATAGTGGTACCATGTAGAGGCCATTTGGGTTTGTGGCATACTGGTAAAGCTATACATTGAATATTTGTATAAATGCCACGAATGCCACGAATTTCTCACTATCAATGAATCAACTATTATACTTAATTAACCATTTGGGTTTGTGGCATACTGGTAAAGCTTTTGAGATATATATATATATATATATATATGGGGGCATGTTCAAACGAGAAGACAATGAATATGCGAGAAGACGAGAAGGAATATGAGCCACATATTTCATTAATTAAAAAAAATATCATAAAAAATGCTTTTTAGAAATTAGGATAATTTTTGATAAAATAAAATCATATATTTCATCAAATCACATGTGATATCCACAATCAATATCTTTTTCACAAAGTTATCTTTAATTTTTGGATTCACGTTTTAATCACATTTGATTAACGTTATTTAACACATAATCTATTATGTATCACATATGATCCAATATATGATTATTTGTAATATCACATATGACAATATACGTCTGAATATAAATGACACATAATCACATATGATATTATACATCTGAATATAAATGACGCATAACCACATATGATAATATTTACATCACAAAAAATCTATTAATATAAATATACATAATTACATATGATTAACTAAAATATCTACAATTATCATATGTGATATGTACAAAAATTCACATATAGTGGATCATATGTGATACGTAATAAATCATTCATTAAATGAAGCTAATCACATGTAATTCAAAACATGAATCCAAAAAATAGAGAAAAAAATTATGAAAAACATAATAAATTAGTTAAGGATATCACATATGACATTTTTTTAAATGTATCTAGAAATATTTTTACATAAAACTTAATAAAAAACTTATGAATTAATTTAAATTAAAAAAATCTAAAACATATAATGAGAATTTTAAGGGTTTTTATCATTTTATCCAATTTAAAATGGTAATTATCCTAATCTCTAAAAATATTTTTTATTTATGATATTTTTGAATAAATGGACTATCTGTGTCTCATATTCCTTCTAGTCTTCTCACAAATCAGTTTGCTTCTCGCACGATCCTCCCCCCTCTCTCTCTCTCTATCTCTCTCTCTCTCTCTCTCTCTCTATATATATATATATATAAGATGTGTTTTGACTTATAATAATTGGGTATAATAAAAAACGATTTAAATAAAATAACCATAATAATTATATTATGTAAATAATTATAATAGTAGTATAAAAAAAGCATATACATTTTAACGATAATAGGTGTATGGGTCTATAGAAAACTGTCACTAGCGAAACCCGTTCAACCCAACCTGCAAACAATCCAGTTAAACCCAACCCATGAAAACTTTAAACCACCAACCTGTCAAATCGTCAAACCGCCAATTAATTAAGAGTGTTGAAATTAGTTAGGCCTAAACCTGCCAAGCCATAACTTTTTATTTTTTTAAAACGAAAAAGATTTATTGCACCAAAAAAACTAGCGAGGAGCTAGAAGTACAAAGAAACGTCAAGACACATCAAGAGCATTACAATTCCAGCTATCTATATTAAAAGACTTACCCTTTTTGCCCCTATTCGTAACCCCCGGAAATGAGTTTGACATTACCTCCGAGACGATGATGCTAACCGGTTGTCCTTTATTGCTAAAGGTGATCGACTTGCGGAGGTTCCAGATTGACTAGCAGTACGCCACGATAACCACATTCATAGTTGTTCTATTATAGTTGTTCTTTCGTCCTGAGTCTAGGAAGTATGTTAGCGAGCTCGTTTGTTCGGTTAACTTATACGAACGAATACAAACAAGACTTCGTTTGTGTTCGTTCGGTTCGTTTACAACCTTAATGGTCGTCCTTGATTGATGATTTGGGCGGTTTGGAACATCCATTATTCAAATTGTTGAAGTATTTGATAGTTGATTTGAAGTACTTGATTTCTAAGATGATAGTCCCATTTAAACAAGCAACAACTCAAGTAATTATGATAGAATAATAACAATATGAGATAGAATGGGAAATATGTGTATTATTCATATTGAAGAGAACTACCTAGAGATAGAATGGTTCTCTCTCTAGAACACACACTCACACCATCAAGCTACATTGTAAATGATAATTCTTACCCTAATTACTAATACACGTCCCTTATATACTCTCTTGTTACACACTTAAGCCCAAGCCTATTTATCCTTCACCCAAGCCCATAGCAGATATATAAACTCTTTACAAAACTATCATATAATTAGGACATTTTGTGTCCTAACATAAGACTCAATGATTTAATTATATATTTGGATGACTGTAATAACTAATAACTCCGTTTTGTATATTTTTAGTATTATTTATCGTATTTCATTTCTCAATATTATATACACTACCAACCCGTTTAACCTGCCTAACCCCCCACAATGACAAGGATTGGGTTATACTAAACGTGTCGTGTCGGATTCGTGTCGGGTTCGAAGTTAAACGGGTTGAGAGTGCACGACCCGCCTAACCCGACATGACCCGCCTAACCCGTTTAACCCGTTTAACATTTATAAAACTAAAATTAAAAATCGTAAATTCACAAAAAAAATTACATATCCAAAATTCAAATGAGAGCATTAGAAATATAAATTTTATAGTTCAAACTTTAAGTTCTAACCAAATCCAAAACATTAAAAATCCAAAGCATTAAAAATAAAACTTATAATATTTATATATGTTTATATATATAAACGGGTTATTCGGGTCATTTTCGAGTTGAAATTTTTGACCCTGACCTTACCCGTTTAATTTTCGTGTCGTGTCGTGTCAACCCGTTTACTTAAACGGGTTGAAATGTATTACCCAAACCCGTTTATTTTGTGTCGAGTTTGTATCGGGTTAGCGTGTCGTGTCAGTTTTTGCCAGGTCTAGGTTATACTTGTGAATGAGTTATGTTGGATTGAGATTTTTTCAAACCACCATAATTAACTTGAATTGTAAAAATGTCTCAAACCGCCTAACATAAACCGTATACACCCTAGATATGAGTCTTAATAATAGCTTAACTAACATTAGGGGTTGTTTGTTTTTGAAAAAATATCTCTTAAAACCTCTTAAGTCTGAAAATTAAGAGGTTTTCAGATTTAAGACTGTTTGTTTTGTTTTATTTTTAGAAAAAAATATGAAAACCTCTTAATGTCCTCTGAAATTTTAGAGGTGCAACATCCACTTAATTCCTCTTATTTTTTTAAGGATTCAGTTTCTTCTACCTCCAACTCAATTGAATGCATGGTTGATGGGTATCGATGTGTGTGTTATCAAATAGTGGTCTCTTTCAAATTGGAATTTTAAAACATAATATTTTTATTCAATTAAGATGTTCATCATTTTATAAAAACAAACAGTCTTAATATTTCAGATTTCAGACTTCAGCACCACCTCTTACTTTTTAGATGTAAAATCAGATTTCAGACTTCAGACCTCTTAAAAAACAAACAGCACCTAAGTATAATGATTAAAAAATTGCAAATGACAATAATTAATATGAAATGTTGTAATAATAAGATTATAATAATAGGATAATTATTATAATATAAGGATTAGAATAGTAAGTTTTTTTAGAAGGTGTCTATGCATAGACTAATCATTTGACAAATTATGACTGTCATACGTCAGTTCTGATTAAAATAGTAAGTTGGGGTTAGAATTAACTCTTAAAAATGTATACAATTGCAAATCCGCAAATTCAATGAATGGCTTCATCTAAATAATGTAGCCTACTGGTAAAGGCTTGGAGGGAAAGTGGTGGAAGCCCTTTCTACCCCGGGTTCGAATCCAGGGGTGAGCACGCTAGGTTATCAAGGTTCGAGGGCTGTATCGTGGCCGGATCGTGGGCCGAATCGTGGCCGGGTCGAAGGGGGATTAGTCTGGACTAAGTCCAGGATACCCCCAAAATGCAATTGCCTTTAAAAAAATGTTCTTTTTTTGGTTTAAAATATAATTTAAATAAATTTTTATTTAGTTAATTAATAAAAGACCGAATTTTATATCTTCGGATAAAATATGAAAATCATATTTATCACGGTCAATATAACAATTACAAAAATGGTAAAAGAAAAGAAAGCTAATAAATAAGGAAATTAATTAAAATGCTAAAAGTCAAACATCTTCTTACCAAAATGCCACAAATCTCTCCCATGTTACAAAAATGGCACAAAAAACCGCGGTGGGCCTCGCGATCGCGGGCCCCAGGCCCACGTGTCACCAAACTTTGCCCAAATAGCCCGCGTTGGTCCCTCAAGAATGCCCGCGGTCCAGCTTTGCCCCCTCAAGAATTCCCGTGTTTACAGTTTTGGTCCCTGCCCGCGTTGGGATCCCGCGATCGCGGGCTAACCCGCTACTTTTCGAATTTACAGTTTGGTCCCTGAAGTTTGTTGCAAATTTTAAAAAACATTAATGGTCCCTATAGTTTTTAGGTTATCATTTTATGTGGTTTTTAATGTATTGTTTCCTTTTCATTTTAATGTTTTTAATATAGAAATTCACTTAAGTTATTTAACAAGGAAATTAATTAACAACATCATATAAAAATTATTGCAAATCATCTTCCCAACCGAAACGGATACAGTGCATGTAAACAAAGAAATCTATTACTGGAAGGCGTCCTGGAGTCCTGTGATCAAGTTAACCTTTTCCTTGATCACGTCCTCCATTCCTATGTAGTCCGATTCGAGTTCTTCTAGTTCCTCTTCAGCTTCCTTAATCTCTCGTTGCAGCTGCCGAACGTGAGCCCTAGTCATGGCCAGTTCTCGTTTCTTCTCCGCTAGATACTCCATTTTCCCCTGCTGAATCCCCCTGTTATGGTTCCACATACCCTTTACCTTTTCGATATCGGCGTTCGCCCCATTAATGGCTTTTTGCACTGCGGGAGTAATTTGTTGACTTTATCGAAGACCCGTCAGCATAAAATCATACATTGGTGGGGTTCTCATGCCATTATCGAAGTAGTAATTGTCGGATGCCATCTCCCAGTCTGCTTCCTCCTCAGGCGTGAATGGAAAATCGGCTGCAGTTCGCCCACAGTTTCTCCACTCCCCGTCTGTTTCCGGTACCTTCCAGGTACTCCGGCGAGCTCCATCGTTCAGTGGTTGGTAGGCTCCCGAACGTGAAGTTCCAACCACATTCGCCGACCTGTTCCCCCTTGATCTTGAACCTCCAGCCATGGTGTTAAGAAAAGAGAAAGTGTGTTTGTAAACGGTGAGGAGAATGTCTAAAAGATAGATAGGAAGTTGTGAATTACTACTTCATCATGCCATCTACTTATAGACGTGAAAATGTATGTTCTTCATCAGATATGGTCAAAGATTTCGTCTGAAAAAGTTGCCTGCATGATTCGTCTGAATAGTTCACTGCAAGATTCGTTTGAAAATAGCCTGTAAGATTCGACTGAAAAATGAACTGCAATATTCATCAGGAAAAGAGCCTGTAAGATTCGACTGAAAAAGTAACTGCAATATTCGTCTGCTCTTGAATAAAGGTCTTTCATTAGGCAGAAAATTAGTCTTTAAGTAGTCAATCACAATACTTTAACAAAATAAGTTAATAGTAAAAATAACAATTATTTAATGTTACATAAACAACCTAACTAATTAGACAATGCGCATAAATTGACTCCGCCATATGTCGGCGGAAATTCATGGCCTCATCATCGGTTTCGTTAGGGTGTACCCATATCTCCTCGTTATTTATCAACTTTTGGGCATTACGGCATACCCATACACCGCAATCCGCATATAACCCGGTCTGCTGGGGTACTTGGTCGGCGATCTTTGTGCGAAAGATACTTGTCAATTCGCGACGTTTAGTATCCCCTATCAATGAAAAGAACGTATATAGTTTTGTTTTAAACGTTTTCATCTGCTCTGCCAATTGTTGTTTGCAGAGACCGTCCTTGTCACTGTCATATAGGGTCATGATCATAGTGTCTAGTTCAAACACTCCAAGTAGCCAATGTCTGGGATGCAAGCATATGGGGATGTACACCTGAAATATTACAATATATGTCATATATGTTATTAAATAAAATAACAGTAAAACGATTTACATACCCTATCGAGGAGAGCCCAAGAGGTCCCTTCCGAGCCATTGCATATTTTGAACATGGAGGCGGGACCTTGATGTTCAAACAGTATGTACTAAAAGAACATATTGTGCATGATGGTCCACCTCGTGTCTATGCCACGATGTTTTTGCAACAGGCTAACCCAAGAATCGATGTGCTATACATTAAAAATAGATGGTTAGACATGTAATATAAATATATTTGATTATATATGACTATAATTTAACTTCATACTAACCATATCCTCTAAGTCAGAGTTCACAGGGTCATCCGCGAGCAATATTTTGAAAAACTCGGTGTTGATTACCAAGCCCACGTAATGGGTGAATGTCAAGTTGGGGAGGCGACCAGTCTTGCACATCCTCAATATTTCTGGTCCCGTGTGAGGCTCCGGTGAAGGCTCTTTTCCCTTTTTGTTCTTTCGTCCCTTCTTTCCCCACACTTTCTTTGCTTGCTTTTTAGCGGCCGGTGGTGTCGTAGATCCTTGTTGCCCAAACGGCAAACGAAGAAATTGTGAAATGAAGTGCGGCCGCTTTTAAGGGAGCGGGGTCACCTTCGGTGGTGGATCTACAACCTCCATCGGGTCATCTTCCGGATCCGGCTTCGAGAAGTGCTCATCGATAATTGGCGGTGTGACGTACGACGACGGACCCGGCATTTCCGGCCGGTAATATTCTTCGGCCGTAGCGCCAAAGATGTCCGATGCGTAGGCCCCCGACATCCCGGTGCCAAACGTCGCCTGTGCCCCCTGTCCGAACGGAGCGGGGATCGGTGTCGTACTCGACAGCTAAAACAAATTTAGAACGTAATATTAATATACAAACTAAATAAATGTGGCCAACAAATTAAGTTAAACACTAACATGTACAGCGCTAAACTGTCTGTAGACTCCCTCCAGAAACTCTACACGTGACTCTAGCGGCCCGTGGACGTAGTCCCACAGGCACTCATGACAGCCACGATGTGGCCCGTAGGAAGGGGCCGCCTGATATGGATCGTAAGGGGGCGGCTGGTAGGAGGAGGAAGGGGGCCGCGGATAGGAGGAGGTAGGGGGCCGCAGATAGGAGGAGGAAGGGGCGGCGAATAGGAGGAGGAAGGGGGTTGCTGATATCCACCGGAAGGGGGCCTGTCGTCGTCTTCCTCATCTTCGTTAGATGTGGAAGGAGAGGGACGTCGAGCCCTTGCCGCCTCTACGTCAATAAAGGCCACGCTGTCTCTGTACCAATCCGTGTCTATCTCGTCGGCAGTAGGCTCAAGGAGAGCGAAAGGCAAGAGTGGCCGCTAAATATATGATAAAACATAAAAAAAATTAATAAGCGGGACTAACGTATGCAAATTGTAAACATAGTAAAAGAACTTACATTTCTAGATTCATTGAAGAACTAAACCCAAAGCGACCTACTTAGGGTAACACGCTTGTCCCAACGGGTTCCCCTAAGTACTTGGTCGTCACGCTTGACGAAATATCGGATTGATGCGGGAAACATCTCCAAGATCCATATCTGGAATTAGACAAGAAGAGCAAGTACGTAAAAAGAAAAGCCAAACAGTTTGTATGTATTATTAACAATTGTTATACTACGTATCTAACCTTGAAGGCGTATGTAAAACCACAAAGGTTCATCTTTCCATGTCGATCGGAGTCGCGTCTGGTTATGGCTCGGTACAAGATTGAGTAGCAATGTGTCCAGATATGGCTACCCCACGGGTAGCTGTTAAACAGCTCAAGGTCCTCGACGGCCCTAAGGACCGTCGAGGAAGCATATTGGCTATACTCACGGCCCATGAAGCCCATATCCACGATCACCACCAAGCATACACGGACAGCACCGTCGTCGATTAGGGCACTAAGGCCCTCTTTCATCATGTCCCGGGCTGCCTTCATCTTCAAACGAGATGCTGAAATGCCCCAAACCCTAGGAACGAAGGAGCAGTCTGCTAAGGGAGGAAGGGGGGAGCCTCTTCAAAACGTAGTCCTGTAATTAGACAGAACTCACGACGCCCAAAAAGCAATCGATCGCCGAAGAAATCAAAATGCATCTCCTCCGGCTCAGCGTTGGCGTCCTCGACCTCCAACTGTAGAAACATGTGTACTAGCGTAGGGTCGCCAGCAGAATAAGACACATCCATCCATGGCCCGAACGGTGTCCCTCTAAAGATAGCCTCAAGGGTATCCGCGCGATCACCTAATCCCCTAAAGCGCGCTCCTAACTCCTCGATGTAGGCAACTTTGCACTTTAGCGTCAAGTCGATGTTAAAGAAATCACTCTACATAGTCATTCATAGATGTTATAGTTAGTGTTATATATAGATGCTTTAGCTTGTTTGGTTTATTGTGTTGATAATTATTCGTTTGTTTTAGTTTTTGAAAAGAAACCACTCAATTTATTGGACTTCCAGGTAGCAGGGGAATCACAAGGATTGCTTAAATCCCGACATACCTTAGGGCTATTTACACCCGTTTGACAAAATCCAAATAGATATGTTGCGGTTTATTTTATTTCAACATATAATAGTGTTATAAATAGATAAAGTGCGGTTTATTTTATTTCAACGTATAATAGTGTTATATATAGATGTTGCGGTTTATTTTATTTCAACATATAATAATGTTATAAATAGATAAAGTGCGGTTTATTTTATTTCAACGTATAATAGTGTTATATATAGATGTTGCGGTTTATTTTATTTCAACGTATAATAGTGTTATATATAGATGTCGCGGTTTATTTTATTTCAACGTATAATAGTGTAATATATAGATGTTGCGGTTTATTTTATTCTCATTCTTAAAAGTTATATATAAAAGTTTAGGGACCTAAGTTGTCATTCTTAAAAGTTTAGGGACCTAAATTGTCATTCTTAAAAGTTAAAGGACCTAAGTTGTCATTCTTAAAACCGTAGGGACCTAAATTGTCATTCTTAAAAAAGCACATTTTTAATAATTTTTTTTATAAAAAAACACATTTTTAATAATTTTTTTTATAAAAAAACACATTTTTAACAATTTTTTATAAAAACACATTCTTAACAATTTTTTATAAAAAATACACTCTTAACAATTTTTTTATAAAAACACACTCTTAACAATTTTTTTATAAAAAAACATTCTTAACAATTTTTTTATAAAAAAACACTTTTAAGAATTATTTTTATAAAAACACACTCTTAACAATTTTTTTATAAAAAAACACTCTTAACAATTTTTTTATAAAAAAACACTTTTAAAAATTATTTTTATAAAAACACACTTTTAAGAATTATTTTTATAAAAACACTCTTAACAATTTTTTTATAAAAACACTCTTAACAATTTTTTTATAAAAAAAACACTCTTAACAATTTTTTTATAAAAACACACTCTTAACAATTTTTTTATAAAAAACATACTCTTAACAATTTTTTATAAAAATACTCATATAACAAGATACACATTATAACATACAAATATCACATTCAAACATAAAACCATACATGTAACAACCCAAATTATAGTGGGTTTTAGAGTTAGTGGTCAAAGTGGAATAAATGAAAGTTAACTTGAGGGACTAGAGTGTAAAATTTTGAAGTGTATATGAAGACTCCAATCCCTAGGGCAGCCTCCATTTGCTGAAGTCAATAATTGTGGGAGTGCTCTTGGTGTTGGCGGCTAAGGAAGAAAGAAAGAGAGAAAGGAAGAAGGTTTGAGAAGAAATCAAGAGAGAAAGGAAGAATCAAGCTAAAATCTGCAAAGGCATTACATCCTAATCCGTTCATCTGATTAGGATAATGCTCCTCCTTCTTATTGTTATGAATCCTTAGGACTGATGTTGATGATTTCTTGAGTTTCACCATTTTCCTTGAAAATGAAGTTTTATGGGTTTTGTCTTAATGAATCGATTTTAAGAGATTAAAGTGGGATTAATTGGGTGTTTGGGGTTGGTGGATGAACCCTTATGGTTATCTAATCAACTAATGGCTAAAATCGGGTTAGAAATCACTTTTAAGAAGTTTATTTTCGGACAGCAGCCGTACCCGGACACCTTCAGTTCTTGATGATATGGTGGTTTCCGGATACGGATGCTAGTTTCCGGGTAAAGCTCTATGGTAGTTTCCGGGTGGGTGTTCTTCCGGGTAGATCGAGTTACCGGGTGTGGTATCCGGACAAGTATGGCATCCGGACAAGTATGGTATCCGGACAAGTATGGCATCCGGACAAGTATGGCATCCAGACAAGTATGGTATCCGGAAAAGTGTGGTATCCGGACAGGTTGGTATCCGGACAAGTGTGTGTTGGACAGTAGGTCTGAGTTGTTTATCTGATGCGAATCTATTGCCTTAGGTGTTCGTTTGGGTTAGCTTGGAAGTATTTAAGAAGCGCGTTGTACGTCAAGCAAGGTGAGTTCCCTAAACCCTTTTTACGACATAAAGTGTTAAATGATTTTGACTGATTATGGTTTCATTACGAGCATGAAATGTTTATAACCGTTACGCATGTTTTCCATGAAATACCTGTTTTACCTGAGAAAATGTATTGTACTTGATGAGCTGAGAATGACGATTTACTAAGGTTTTAAAGGTGCAAGTTTTATGAAATGAATGACGTGCTATGTGGAGTCGGTCTACACTGTAGGATCAGAGATAGATCCTCGGGGTCTGATGATCCCTTGGATGTTTATGACAGACTGGTAGGTTGGAATCCGTTTCCTCCTATTTCGAGTAGAAAGGGGGGTCTGCGTAAGCTCCGGGAAGGGGAGTTTGCGTAGGCTCCGGTTGAGGGCGAGAGGGTAACCCATTGGGCCCCGATCGCAGAATGTTTATGTGATCCTATATATACAGTGTAGTACCATGCCTGATGTTATGTTAAGGTTTACGATGATATTTTCATAAATGTTTTATACTGGTTACATGTTGTTTTCGGAGGGAATTCACTAGACCTTTTGGTCTAACCCTCGCTTTCAAAACTAAACCATTTTCAGGTAAGCATGTTAAAGGTTCTTCAAGTAAGAACCGTGTGATGGCAGGAAGGATTTGGAACTTAGAGCGACTCCAAGTCTTTTGGCTGATGTTTAGATAGAGATCTCGGCTGTGGATTAGAGACTTCCGCTGTCAATTTTGCTTAGCTTAGTGAGAAGAATGTTTATGAACAAGATAATAATGTAATCTGAATGCTATATTCTAGATAAATTCTTGTTATGAAAATTGGGACGTTACAAATGGTATTAGAGCCTTAGTTTAAGGGATTCAGGTGACCATTCGGGCCTAAACTTAAACTGTAAGATGAGGAACACAGCCGAGACATAAGATTGCCTCTAGGAACGATCACTATAAATGCGCTTAGGAATAAGGTGCCAAGGACAAACGTGTAAGGTAAGTTTGGAATTACACCTGGCCAGTGGGATTACGAACTTACAGGTACATGTGCGTGCTTACAATACCTTACTTATAGCAATTTGTTGTGTCACGTCTAGCAAGGATTAACTATCGGTTTCTTTCAGTTTAGCGCTGTGGCTGGGAGAACGCTGAGGAATAGGTCAGCAAGATCCCTGAGGGATAGACCAAGCTCCATTGCTTGGGGAAGTTTCGTGTAAGAGTCACTATGATGTGATGTATGTATACATCGTAGAGAAGAAACGTTGTAAAGAATGTTATGAGTCGTCTAGAGGTAGCTCTTCATGGATTCAGAGAGGATGAATGTTTGAGTTTGAGTAAGACTCCATTTTCGGGTGAGTCCTAGTTATGGAAATCATGGGATAGATCAGTTGGGATGGTAAGATAGAACAGTGTCAAAACCTTGAAAGTATCAATGGAGCCTTGACTTTTAGCCGAGCTTTTCATTGGCAGAATAAATGGAATAAGATACTTATAGTGAATTAAAAGCATGTAGAAGTAGAAGGCGAGATAGTCGATCAAAGCGAAAGTAGTGTGAAATGGTTGAGTAAGTGAGATGTGGAACGCATGTACATCAAGTTAGTGCTTGATCGAGGGGGCGACCCTTGGTCGTAAGTGGAGTATCAAGGATAAGCTGCGTGAGTAAGCGGTTGACCTTGTTGAGTGAGTAGCCTTCTATTGCAAATAGAGTCTCATGCATAGGGTTCTTTTATGTAACATGAAATTTCCACGATTTAAAAATAAAAACATAACTGCCAACTTTGAACAAAATGAGTCAGCTTGTACGAGTACACGTTTAAAGAAAAAGCGATTTCAGTTACGTCGCACATTGAAATTTTGGGCTTAACGATTTGCAAGGTATTCCACACTTTTAATGATAAGTTAAATTGTTACAAAAAGGTTAAGAAAAACATTTGCCAGCAAAACGTTTACAACCAAATGCTTATTGACCTTTCGATATCATACAATTGAGTGTGAGAACCGACTGGTTTACTTTGTGTCGGTAACTCTTTCAGAATTGCCTCATACGAAAAGATTTTTCATGCAATATATTACTATCGTAATAACATTGCTCGGATTGAGCAAGATTGAGGTTCACGGGAAGATGCATGCCAACGATTCTCGAATCGTTGTGCAGGGTTTTGAAGTTATAAGAGTGATGGGGTCACGGGTACCTGAGTAGTTTCTAAATGTTGTTTATTTAAAATGATAAAACGGGTTGAAGGAATTATTTACTGTATTGTCATGCATGAAGGCTATGAACCCACTAGGTCGTAGAGTATTACGTCTTAAGCTAAGGAAGAACTCCGAGAGCGGAGAGGCGTTGGTCAAGTCATGGGAGAACGTATGTAGCTTTGGTATATGTGTTTAAGAGGAGAGATGGAACTTGGAAGAGTCGGGAATGGATTTTTGTAAAGCCCGTATCCCGGTATGTAATTTCTTTGTATTAAATCTTTTTTTTAAGATTTATTTATCGTGGTTTCCGTTATCGGGGTTAGACGATTTAGACCTAATAATTAATTATGTCGAAACTTTAGTTAGTTTGCGAGGAAAAGATAGTTGGGGGACCAATGTTGTAAAGGGCCAAAAGATGATGTTAGGCCCATGCAAACCCAAAACCAAAACTCTTGTGGTTTTGTTGTGTGTCTCATTCGTGAATTGCAAGGAAGAAAAAGGAGAAGGGAAAAAAAGAACCCTACGGCTCCCTTCCCCTTCCCCTTTGTTGTCGTCGGCCGGAGAAAGAAAGAAAGCCGAGAGAGAGAAAGGATTCGCCGGAGAGAGAGAGAGAGAGTTCGCCGGGAAGAGGAGAGAGACGTCGTCATCTTGCTGCCGGAAAAGAGGAGGAAGAAGGGTTGTCGAGGTAAGTTCGTTCCTTTTTCGTTGTGTCGACGTTTGCTAATTTTGCCGTGAACCGCCACCACCACCACCGCAGCCAAGGCTGCCGGCGGTGGGGCCGCCGCTGCACGCCGCTGTGGTGGCGGCAGAGGGGTGTTGCAGATGCGTGAAGGTGCGGGTGTGTGTGCGGGAGTGTGGTTGCGGGTGAGTCGGGATGGGCGGCGTTGGGAGGTCTCGCCGGAAGGGTTACCGTAACCATCGTCGCCGCCGCCAACCACCACCGCTGCCGGAGGCGGAAGTGGGTGGTGCTCGGTTGTTGTCCAGCCTAGTATGACCTTCTCCAGTAAGCTTATAGGCTGTTCGGGTCTGTTTGGGTTAAGCTATGACTTAATGGATTAATAATCAATATTTGTCATTTCATGTGAAATTCACAGTTTCTGCCACTGTTTTATGAAAGCCATAACACTTTCTAGGAACATCGTATTGGGGTGAAATCAGTGCCAAAATCTCCCGTTCTGAGTCTAGTAAGTTTCATATGTTTTACAGAAAAACCAGTTCGGACCATAGCTAGTGTCAAATTGTGGTTTTGTACTGAAAGGTCCTGTTTTTCACTGTTCAGCAAGTCGGTTTTGTAAAATCCATAGTAAATTGTAGAAAAATCGTTAGAGAGCGTGCGATATGTCCCTGGAACCCTAAGACATGGAACTTTGTGATTATGGAATAATATTTCTGGATTTATCAGTTTATAAGGGGTTAAAAAGGTCCCGAACAGACCTGTGTTTTTAGAGTAAAAGCTGGAATTTGTATTTTATAATTTAGTAGTCGTGGCTTTGGGTTGGGGCGTCACTTTGACATTTGTTAACACTTATTTAGGTGGAAAAAGGTGAGCTGGTGTTGGCCGGTTCGTGTTGCTGTTGAGGACATAAGCTTTGCTTTTGAGGTGAGTTCTCTCACTAAATAGGATGGGAATTATATTTGTGTTACTATAGCTCGAGTGTGATAGTTATGATTGTTAGTTGATATTATTGTGTTATGGGGTATATATAATTGTGTATATATATTGAACTGTGATTGATGTACTTCTTGATGGTTGTTCCAAGAAGTATATATGTTGTATAATAAGTTGCGATTATATCTTCTTGATGGTCGTTCCAAGGAGTATAAGGCTTATTGTTAATGGTGATATATTTTCTTGATGGTTGTTCCAAGAAGTATATGTGTTGTATAATAAGTTGCGATTATATTTTCTTGATGGTCGTTCCAAGGAGTATAAGGCTTATTGTTAATGGTGATATATTTTCTTGATGGTTGTTCCAAGAAGTATATGTGTTTGTATAATGAGTTGCGATTATATCTTCTTGATGGTCGTTCCAAGAAGTATAAGGCTTATTATTATTCGTGATATATTTTCTTGATGGATGTTCCAAGAAAAATATGGGCTGGTATATATAAATTTGGGTGCAAGACGTGATTGCATGGTATGAGTTGGTTGCGATAACTAGCTGTTTAAGGGTGATGCTGATATGATTGCGATCCTATTTATGGTTTGAATTCACTAAGCTTCGTGCTTACCCCTTCCCAATATCTTATGATTTCAGGTGCGAGTAGCAGTCGGGCATGACGGTACACACGGGCGCAAGGCGAAGACTGTTTAAGTTAAATTTTTATTAAATGGGGATTTAATTATATAACTTTTCCGCTGCTTAACTTTGTCTGACGGTTTAAATCAACGACATTTATTTTTATTGTAATGGGATTTGTTAACTTGTGGTTTGATTATAGTGAAATGCATTATTTTTCAAAATTTAAATTCCTTGTAATTTTTGGGACGTTACAACTTGGTATCAGAGCACAGCTTGAGTGAATCAGACACATCTCGGTGTGTTTGGTCTCAAGTTGCGGCTATGAAATTTTAAATCCTTTTACTAAAATCTTTTCGAATGAAAGAAAAAGGAAAACCCGTTTGGGAAACGGTGATTGAGGGCGCAGTGTGTACAGTCAGCCGACGCTAAGTGGGAAGGTACAGTACTTAGTGTATTTATCGCTTTCTAGATCATAAGGTATGCATGCTAGATTGCCTATGTGGTTTACACTGTACTGTATGATGATTGCTTGCTAGTAGGAATCAATACTAGTTATAGTAGGTTGTTAAGTGAAGGGCATATAGGTTGTATGCAGTAAGGATCATATAGCCTTAGAATATTTGATTTAGTTCTATTGCGCAGCTCTTGTTTGAGTCCAACCGTTCTAGGATAGAATGTTGTATTCGAATGTCTATTTGATTCACGTTGCATGCGACTGGGTATTCGCGAGGCAACTCGTTATGGCTAATAGGGATTCCGTGGTAGCAAGGGTAGTGGGATGAGATGAAATTCCTAGTGAGCTGGGAAGAGTGTTTACATATGAGTATGTATGCTAGATTGCTTTCTAGAACATAGGAGTATGTGTGCTGGATTGTTTGGTGCTTATTACACTGTACTGCATGTTTGTTGTTTGCTAATAGGAGTTCATGCTAGCCTTGATAAGTTGTTAAGTGAATGCACTATAGGTTGTATGCGGTAGGAACCAAATAGCCTTAGAATGTCGGATTTAGTTCTATTGCGCAGCTCTTGTTTGAGTCCAACCGTTGTAGGATAGAATCTTACATTCGAATGTCTATCTGGTTTTACACTGTGTGCGACTGTGCATTCGCGAGGCGACTCGTCATGACTAGTGGGGATTTTGTCATAGCAAGGGTAGTGGAGTTGGGTGGAATTCCTAGGGAGCTAGGAAAAGTGTGTACATATGCCGGTGCGGGCATATGTGTGTAGTTATCGGCGAGAAACTACTTGGACCCATCGGATGGAACTCGGAATGAGTGATGATAGGTGTGGAAGGTAGTAGTAGAGCTCATATTATCGGAAACACAGGATCAATGCTCGAGTCGGGGAAAGTCACGAGGAATCCAAGGAGTTGAGCGTGAGCGTTGTTAGTGTGAATTATTATGTGCTAATAACTCGTTGTAATATCTACCCAGAATAGCCATCACAAGGAGGAGCGACTATAGTGAACCTACTAGTACAGGTGTGTACTTGATTTGCTTTGATGGGATGATCGTTGGGGTAGTGTCGAAGGTTATAAATTAGTAGTCGTTGGAATAAAAGGACAATTCTAGTATTAATCACTTGGAGTGACGATGAGGATGATGTTTGTTTCGGGCCAAGATGGATGATTGTGCTAGAATCATAGGCTTATAGAGCCGACTTTGATTTGAGGAAAAATCGTAGGGATTATTTGACGTAATTTCCCAACTTGGCTAAGAGGTTTAAATGTCCGGATGACGTTAGTGGATCGGAGAGATTTGGAGAGTAGGAGTCGAGGCGTAGAATGCCGACTGAGTCATGCACAAAGTTTGATTTTGAAATAGATTGCATTAACAAATTCTTGTGTTTCAAATCATTTTATGGATGGTGTTTTGGAATTTTGGGAAATGTTCAGCACACACGAGATTTTGATGTATGGTTTTGAAAGTGTATGAAATCGTTTTATCACGGGAGTGCAAACTTTGTTAGAATTGGTCTCATTTCGTTATTTTTCCAACGGTTCTTTCGGGTAAGATGATATCCGTGTTTTGTGGTGTTTAAAATGTTGGGCAAGTGACTTTAACATTGGAACTCCTCCACATATGTTAGAGGTGAGACGGAAAGTTACATTCCACGATGTCTGTATAAGGCTATTTGAGTGAGTTGGTTAAAATAAGTTTTGTTTTACGGCATGTTGAGTCGTGTGGGTTTAATTTCACGAGGTGCATATCTTATTTGTTTATGTGACCATTTAGGGAAATCATGGAAATCAATTTAAAGAACCCCACCTTTTGAGATTTTAGTCGATATTTTCAAATGATGGAAACGGATTAGTTTTTAACTTTAAGTTGAAACTTACACGAGACAGTCGTGTTTTAACAAAAATATATTTGTAAACCGTTTCATCGTTTTGTATGACTAGCCGACGCGCGCAAGATTTGTTGGTGAACCCTGTGCCACGACATTTTATGTTGAAAAAGAGAAATTTTGGGGTCAAATGTCGTGGAACTGATTTTGAAATTATGTGCACACTTTTGTCGCACCCGGTGTAAGGTCGAGCGGTTACTTTAAATACATGTCATGAGTCAATTCATACTAGAACCATGACGGTTCATTTTCAAAGAAATTATTTATTTCGCTTTACATTTTGTGAGTAAGCTAAGCTGCAATGAAATGATTTTCAACATGATTTTCATATGTGGGACGAGCGTGTCCATTTTTGCGTAACTACCGACCTGGTAATAGTAGTTTTATTGCTTACGGTCTTTTTGAAATGAAAAATCTTGACGTTGAAAATATTTTGTAAATGATTTTGTAAACCATTTGGGAAGTGCGCTTATAAGTGTTATGTGTCATTTTGAGAATTTTAAGGGTGTGAGTCCATTGGGAAAACTCTTTTGTTTAACCCGTGTCGAGTTTGGGACTAATGTTGAGTTTAGAGTATTGCTTGCTTAAACTTTAGTTAAACGCGTTTTTGACCGACTTATGGGTCTAGCAAGCGTGGAGCATTTTGCTCGGTTTTGACTTTGAGATAGTCGTGGGTCAATTGCACGGTTTTTTTTAATGGCTCGATGTGGAGTTTTGTTGATGGGTTGTTTTGTTGCACAGTTTTGCACTTATTGCACGTTGAGTATTTACATGTTGGGTGAGTGAGTCATTCCGGGATAGGCATGTTGTTGGTAGACTGTTTTGCATTGGATCCTTGGTCACGTCAGTCAGTCGTTGGTAATGGTCGGTTGGGTATCTCGAGGTGGGACTCCGGTATTCATGTGTTATGACCTTGACTTTCCAGTAGGCACTGGGAGAATATAGTATTGGGCACTTACCTGGGAGGTAGTCCCGATATGCCGGGCCTTGAGACGTACCTGGGAGGTAGACGTTAAGGTGTATCTTGATACGGTGTAACTAGGCTTCGTAGAGCGAGTGTGGAGGATAAGTAGACGGTGGAGGATTGGGTATTCCACACGTGTTGATACGGTAGGCCGAATAGTGTCGGTTAAGGGAAGGATGCCCTTTGTAATTAAGAGAATAAATGCGCAGTAACCTGTTTGAAGTAAGTAGTATATTTAGGTGTCAACTTTTGGGCTTGAGGCCAAACACCTTTAGTGTAACCGAAGAATTGTAGCCGGTTTTAAGGTAGTTATAGTGATGGTAGTAGTAACCCCGAGATGCTTAGTTGTGCTGAATGGTTATGGTGAAATGACCTTCGAGGGTGATTATAAATTTACTGGTTTGACGATTCGTGTGAAATAAATTTTGGGAGCCT
Organism: Saussurea involucrata; assembly: GCA_033807775.1. Lineage (NCBI taxonomy): Eukaryota > Viridiplantae > Streptophyta > Magnoliopsida > Asterales > Asteraceae > Saussurea > Saussurea involucrata. The sequence goes on from CM066316.1 coordinate 5,577,348, forward strand.
TTTAGAACTCGTGGAAGTTAATCGACAGTTAATGGTAAGTATGATCGAATTCGAGTATCCTGTAGGGTATATTGGTGAGCACCTTTAGAATAGTTAGAGCTCGAAATTTGAATCGGGATGTATGGATTATCTATGGTTAGGAGACAACCGAAGTCGGTTGACTAGGAATGAATCCAGTTGTTGGAGTGTTCTTCCGATCATAATTTCAGTGTCCTTGAAGGAGTTTTGTTAGTAAGAAAAGTATTCGAGAAATTCTAGACGGGGTGAAAAATTTAGATTCTAGTTGAGGAAAGTCCAGTGGCAACACAGAAAGGGCTCCGAGTGGACTTGGGAACCCGAGGTTGAGATGTGGTACAACTATCCAGAGCTGTTTGCGGACGTAGACTTCGAGGACGAAGTCTAATCCAAGTGGGGGAGAGTTGTAAAGCCCGTATCCCGGTATGTAATTTCTTTGTATTAAATCTTTTTTTTAAGATTTATTTATCGTGGTTTCCGTTATCGGGGTTAGACGATTTAGACCTAATAATTAATTATGTCGAAACTTTAGTTAGTTTGCGAGGAAAAGATAGTTGGGGGACCAATGTTGTAAAGGGCCAAAAGATGATGTTAGGCCCATGCAAACCCAAAACCAAAACTCTTGTGGTTTTGTTGTGTGTCTCATTCGTGAATTGCAAGGAAGAAAAAGGAGAAGGGAAAAAAGAAACCCTACGGCTCCCTTCCCCTTCCCCTTTGTTGTCGTCGGCCGGAGAAAGAAAGAAAGCCGAGAGAGAGAGGATTCGCCGGAGAGAGAGAGAGAGTTCGTCGGGAAGAGGAAAGAGACGCCGTCGTCTTGCTGCCGGAAAAGAGGAGGAAGAAGGGTTGTCGAGGTAAGTTCGTTCCTTTTTCGTTGTGTCGACGTTTGCTAATTTTGCCGTGAACCGCCACCACCACCGCCGCAGCCACGGCTGCCGGCGGTGGGGCCGCCGCTGCACGCCGCTGTGGTGGCGGCAGAGGGGTGTTGCAGATGCGTGAAGGTGCGGGTGTGTGTGCGGGAGTGTGGTTGCGGGTGAGTCGGGATGGGCGGCGTTGGGAGGTCTCGCCGGAAGGGTTACCGTAACCATCGTCGCCGCCGCCAACCACCACCGCTGCCGGAGGCAGAAGTGGGTGGTGCTCGGTTGTTGTCCAGCCTAGTATGACCTTCTCCAGTAAGCTTGTAGGCTGTTCGGGTCTGTTTGAGTTAAGCTATGACTTAATGGATTAATAATCAATATTTGTCATTTCATGTGAAATTCACAGTTTCTGCCACTGTTTTGTGAAAGCCATAACGTTTTCTAGGAACATCGTATTGGGGAGAAATCAGTGCCAAAATCTCCCGTTCTGAGTCTAGTAAGTTTCATATGTTTTACGGAAAAACCAGTTCGGACCATAGCTAGTGTCAAATTGTGGCTTTGTACTGAAAGGTCCTGTTATTGACTGTTCAGCAAGTCGGTTTTGTAAAATCCATAGTAAATTGTAGAAAAATCGTTAGAGAGCGTGCGATATGTCCCTGGAACCCTAAGACATGGTACTTTGTGATTATGGAATAATATTTCTGGATTTATTAGTTTATAAGGGGTTAAACAGGTCCCGAACAGACCTGTGTTTTTAGAGTAAAAGCTGGAATTTGTATTTTATAATTTAGTAGTCGTGGCTTTGGGTTGGGGCGTCACTTTGACATCTGTTAACACTTATTTAGGTGGAAAAAGGTGAGCTGGTGTTGGCTGGTTCGTGTTGCTGTTGAGGACATAAGCTTTGCTTTTGAGGTGAGTTGTCTCACTAAATAGGATGGGAATTATATTTGTGTTACTATAGCTCGAGCGTGATAGTTATGATTGTTAGTTGATATTATTGTGTTATGGGGTATATATAATTGTGTATATATATTGAACTGTGATTGATGTACTTCTTGATGGTTGTTCCAAGAAGTATATGTGTTGTATAATAAGTTGCGATTATATCTTCTTGATGGTCGTTCCAAGGAGTATAAGGCTTATTGTTAATGGTGATATATTTTCTTGATGGTTGTTCCAAGAAGTATATGTGTTGTATAATAAGTTGCGATTATATCTTCTTGATGGTCGTTCCAAGGAGTATAAGGCTTATTGTTAATGGTGATATATTTTCTTGATGGTTGTTCCAAGAAGTATATGTGTTTGTATAATGAGTTGCGATTATATTTTCTTGATGGTCGTTCCAAGAAGTATAAGACTTATTATTATTCGTGATATATTTTCTTGATGGATGTTCCAAGAAAAATATGGGCTTGTATATTTGGTGTATTTGGTATATATAAATTTGGGTGCAAGACGTGATTGCATGGTATGAGTTGGTTGCGATAACTAGCTGTTTAAGGGTGATGCTGATATGATTGCGATCCTATTTATGGTTTGAATTCACTAAGCTTCGTGCTTACCCCTTCCCAATATGTTATGATTTCAGGTGCGAGTAGCAGTCGGGCATGATGGTACACACGGGCGCAAGGCGAAGACTGTTTAAGTTAAATTTTTATTAAATGGGGATTTAATTATATAACTTTTCCGCTGCTTAACTTTGTCTGACGGTTTAAATCAACGACGTTTATTTTTATTGTAATGGGATTTGTTAACTTGTGGTTTGATTATAGTGAAATGCATTATTTTTCAAAATTTAAATTCCTTGTAATTTTTGGGACGTTACAATTTTAGTGTCAGGTGTATGAGGGTCTGTACCTTTGCTCGATGACTGAGAACACAGTTGCCGAGGGGCGATGGTGCCCGGAGGAAGGACTAGGAGTCATCAAGGTATTGGCTTTTAGCAACACTTTATGAGTAGTGCTGTGAGGCAAGAATGAAAGGTCCACGATGTGGGTCATGAGATTCGAAGAGAGCTTGTAATATTGATGTTACATGAGTAAGTTTCGAAATGGGGGCGACGGATTATAAAGTTAACTATGATGTGTAGAGAGGAATAGGTCCCGTAAGGAACTCATGTTAAAGGATAGGTTAAGGAAGTAGTTAAGAGTTGTCTTTTGTTGTTGAAGTCGGCAACGGTGTATGTTGGCCGAGGCCGAAGACTCAAACCAGATGAGTGTAAGTTGATAGATTATCTTGTAGAGGTGTTAAATTAGTAAGAGACTGTTGTTGTTGAATAGGCGTTCTATTTACGAGGTGAGGAGGGTCCGTAGAAGGACAAGGTGTGTAACACAGGCGGAGTGAGTGTAGACTATGCCAGTTTGTAAGAAAATGTGCCGTGTCTAAGAAAGGACTCTGGTCATAAAAGAGCTAGTTAGGATGTTCGTGTTTGAGCTAAGTGTGAACTCGTGAATCATAGTTCAACAAGTTGGGAGAGAACTAAGTAGCGAGACAGACTCGATTGTAGTATACGGGAGAATATGAAGGAAAGTGTGAATTGTGTAAGAATGACCATGAGAGACTTGGTCGGTGGTGTGATAATAGGAGTGGTGAATGTACGAATGAATAGTAGCGTCAATTGCCAACATATCTGTGTCAGCCGGTGATGTAGTAAGGCGATGTTAGAAAGATGAAGGATTAGAAGGAAGTCCTTTTGGGATTTCGGATAGAGTGTACGTTTTGCAATCCCAGTTGTTGAAGTACGTAGGTTGTAAGTAGGTGTGTATTTTGACTGTTATCGGAATGGAATGTCGGGGCAGAATTGGGGGATTGCCCAGCTGTGAGACCAAGCTTTGTGGTTACGTATGTTGTTAAGTATATTCTTGAAGGCAGAGTAAGTTTAAAGAAGATGATGAATAAATTAGTCAAGCTATAGTATAGTAGATGAGACATCGCTAAAGAATGAAAATTGTTCCTTATGCTTGAGGGAATGATCCTAGGAATAGTTGGAAATTTTGGTTATGTTTAAGGAATGACGTGATGATGATTGTGGTCGGAGTAGTAGTATGATCGTTAGTTGATTTGAATTGTCATGATAGAGGTATAAGCCTTTGGTTGGTTGATTTAAATTTTATAGATGTGAAATCCTTAAAGAATGTGGATTGTTGCTTTTGTGTGATAGAATTGTCTGAGAAGGTAAAAGTTGGAGATTAAAGAATGTGTAGCGACGTCGAACACTGGTCTTGTTTCAAGACGGCTTGGTTGAATGCCTTAAGATAAGATTTTGGTGCAACTGTTTGGTTATGTAAGAATGAGAAAGCGATATCAACATGTGGAAAGGTCGGGAGAGAGGGGCAAGTAATGTTTGGTGAGCAGTGCTCCACGCTAACGTGGGGAAGGTGTAGATAGTATGTCGGAGCAAGTGAGTAAGTTGGAAGTAGTAAACTTGACAGTATTGCCGAAAGGTACAGTATTGTGTAGATTGTCTTTGATTAGTGTGCGAACCGTTGGAAAGAATATTGAGGAAGGAAATTGTGTAAGTTTTTGTGCAGGGAAGAAGTGGATGAGACAACTAAATGAGTTAAGTTAGTGACTTTGTGAGAAAGGTGTAAACGATTTGGTCGTGCAGTGTTTAAGCTAGTGAGAATAGTATGGTGTCACCATGGTTATTCCTCCCAGTTGGGTGAGGGTAACCGGAGTTATGTTTTATGATCGAACGAAGGTGGTAATCAGCGAGGATTTGATGTGTTTCAGGATAAGTTTAATTCGAGTAGGGGAACACCTCAAAGTTAGGTTTGAAGGTTCCTACCCTGGGTTACGTACAAGGATGGAGTGATAAAGTGGTGAGGATGTAAGAAATGGTTGACGAACTGTGGTCGAGGTGGTCCGAGAAAGGGAAACGTTATTCGCATAGTCGATTGTTGATTAGGAGAAGTAATCTAGGATTGCTTGTATTTCGATGAAGGAACTCTGGGTTGTGAGTTGTTGGGACGTTCAGGTTTGGATTTGTGTCAAGCGGTCAAGTGTGTGTCCGTCTCTTAGTAAATGAATCTCGTGTTGTGGCAGAGGATTTAGCCAAGTTCCTCCTTAAAGGAAGTGTTGATGCATGAGAAGCCTTAGTAAATCTTCTGTAGTCAAGATCGACCGAGTAGGAACAGTAGCCTACGAGTTAGAGTACCGTAAGAACTGAAGGAAATGCACCCAAGGTTCCATGTTACAAGTTTGATGAGATGGTTGACTGAGTCAGTTATAGCTTTACTTTGGGAAGTGTCGATTTTGATGTGGGCAAGATACCCGCATCTTTTCCAATGAGAAATTCCGGGGACGGAATTATTTTAAGGGGGAGTGTTGTAACAACCCAAATTCTAGTGGGTTTTAGAGTTAGTGGTCAAAGTGGAATAAATGAAAGTTAACTTGAGGGACTAGAGTGTAAATATTTGAAGTGTATATGAAGACTCCAATCCCTAGGGCAGCCTCCATTTGCTGAAATCAGTAATTGTGGGAGTGCTCTTGGTGTTGGCGGCTAAGGAAGAAAGAAAGAGAGAAAGGAAGAAGGTTTGAGAAGAAATCAAGAGTGAAAGGAAGAATCAAGCTAAAATCTGCAAAGGTATTACATCCTAATTCGTTCATCTGATTAGGATAATGCTCCTCCTTCTTATTGTTATGAATCCTTAGGACTGATGTTGATGATTTCTTGAGTTTCACCATTTTCCTTGAAAATGAAGTTTTATGGGTTTTGTCTTAATGAATCGATTTTAAGAGATTAAAGTGGGATTAATTGGGTGTTTGGGGTTGGTGGATGAACCCTTATGGTTATCTGATCAACTAATGGCTAAAATCGGGTTAGAAATCACTTTTAAGATGTTTATTTTCGGACATCAGCCGTACCCGGACACCTTCAGTTCTTGATGATATGGTGGTTTCCGGATACGGATGCTAGTTTCCGGGTAAAGCTCTATGGTAGTTTCCGGGTGGGTGTTCTTCCGGGTAGATCGAGTTACCGGGTGTGGTATCCGGACAAGTATGGCATCCGGACAAGTATGGTATCCGGACAAGTATGGCATCCGGACAAGTATGGCATCCGGACAAGTATGGTATTCGGACAAGTATGGCATCCGGACAAGTATGGCATCCGGACAAGTATGGTATCCGGACAAGTATGGCATCCGGACAAGTATGGTATCCGGACACGTGTGGTATCCGGACAGGTTGGTATCCGGACAAGTGTGTGTTGGACAGTAGGTCTGAGTTGTTTATCTGATGCGAATCTATTGCCTTAGGTGTTCGTTTGGGTTAGCTTGGAAGTATTTAAGAAGCGCGTTGTACGTCAAGCAAGGTGAGTTCCCTAAACCCTTTTTACGACTTAAAGTGTTAAATGATTTTGACTGATTATGGTTTCATTACGAGCATGAAATGTTTATAACCGTTACGCATGTTTTCCATGAAATACATGTTTTACCTGAGAAAATGTATTGTACTTGATGAGCTGAGAATGACGATTTACTAAGGTTTTAAAGGTGCAAGTTTTATGAAATGAATGACGTGCTATGTGGAGTCGGTCTACACTATAGGATCAGAGATAGATCCTCGGGGTCTGATGATCCCTTGGATGTTTATGACAGACTGGTAGGTTGGAATCCGTTTCCTCCTATTTCGAGTAGAAAGGGGGGTCTGCGTAAGCTCCGGGAAGGGGAGTTTGCGTAGGCTCCGGTTGAGGGCGAGAGGGTAACCCATTGGGCCCCGATCGCAGAATGTTTATGTGATCCTATATACAGTGTAGTACCATGCCTGATGTTATGTTAAGGTTTACGATGATATTTTCATAAATGTTTTATACTGGTTACATGTTGTTTTCGGAGGGAATTCACTAGACCTTTTGGTCTAACCCTCGCTTTCAAAACTAAACCATTTTCTGGTAAGCATGTTAAAGGTTCTTCAAGTAAGAACCGTGCGATGGCAGGAAGGATTTGGAACTTAGAGCGACTCCAAGTCTTTTGGCTGATGTTTAGATAGAGATCTCGGCTGTGGATTAGAGACTTCCGCTGTCAATTTTGCTTAGCTTAGTGAAAAGAATGTTTATGAACAAGATAATAATGTAATCTGAATGCTATATTCTAGATAAATTCTTGTTATGAAAATTGGGACGTTACAATACATATCATATATCTTAAAAATGTTAAACATAGAACATATTCAAACATAACAAAAGTTATAAACACTCTAACAACATACAAATCATATATCTTAACTTAAAATAACATACAAAAAATAACAAAAAAACATAAGGAAAACATACCACAGAGGTAATACGAGACATCTTCACAAAACTCGAGTACGTGGTCCACACGACAAAATTGAGAGTGGGAGAAAATTGAGAGAGAGTTGATTAAAAAATTGGAGAGTATTAAAAAATGGGAGAGTGGCCGGTTTTTGGTCCCCCCCACCCCTTATATAGTGCGGCCGTAGAAGATAAACTAGGGTTTTTGTGATCCCACAATGACAAGTAATAAGAGTAAATACACAAGATATATGAATCAAAGAAGTACACCTCTATATATGATTGAAGAACTTGCAGCTTACAACTTCATAGAAGGTTGAGAGGTTTACAAAGTGGAAGGAGGCTGCGAAGATAGAGGCGTGTGTATTTTGTATGTTGTATGTTGTGACCTAAAAATACAGATAGTATACTATATATACTATTCAAAGTTTGACAACATGTCACATTTGGTCCCTCAACTATAATACTACATGGTACAAGATAATGTAACATTAACAATCTCCCCCTTTGTACCAATGTAGAGCCATAAGCTTTAGACATTCATTGGAACCACTTGTGTCTTCCGAAGCCCGAAAATCAACTTGAATCTTCTTAGCGCGTTCCGGTAGTCTACTCGATATTTGACGGCATCCATTACTTCCTTTATCAACGCCTTTTGTTTCTTCGACAGCTTCTCTTCTCCTTTAGCATCCAATCGTAATCTGCTCACTAGATGAATCTGAATCATCTTGAAAGTTCCGTCGCTGAATTTATTTGCATCAGTGACTCTCATGAATTTCTTCTCTGAGGCTGAGTCAATGAACACAACTCCAAGATCTGGTTTGCTCAGCACGGTGTAAGCTTGAACACTCTGAATATCTGCCAGATCTAGATTCGGAGGTCTGATGTTGACTCGTTCTTGACGCGCTTCCAAGGCCATTTGAAAATCCTTAAGATATGAAAACTTCAGGATGTTCTTCATGTACCTCTTCAGACTTTGATAATCATCTGACCATTCTCCCTTCTTTTTAGGATCTCGAGACAGGATTTCATACAAGTTGCAAACGTCATTGAGCTGTAGTTTCTGAAAATCTGCCTCATTAAAGACTAGTTCTGAATCATCTGATCTCTGAACGGTAAATACTGGGTACCAAACCTTTGAAAGCTTTCGCGATTCTATCTTCAGTACTCTTCTGATCGGTTTGTCAGACTTTATTGCATTGGCGTTCAGAGATTCATATCTCATGAAATAGAGATATTCAGTTCTGTGCTTTTCTGGCCAGTCCTCAATCCCGTAGACTTTTTCCCAAGAGATTGGCTGCATGACCCTTACAAACATATTGCTTCGTAAGATTTCCTGAAAGGGAGTCATAATTCTGACTCGTAGGCCAGTCGCCACAAATCCTAGTTCATTCTGGATAATGTCTTGGAGAAGTCTGATTTCTGCTTGAAGCGTTGGATCTCTGAGATGTTCAGCAGGTTGTAGGTTGATAACGATCGGAGCTTGCGGTTGAATTACTTGAGCTTGAGCTGGAGTTATTGAAGTATCTGTTTGTTGAATAGAAGATCCTGGAGCTTCAGTCTCTGAATCTAGAGCAACCATCATAGTATCAGAAGAATCAAACACATTTGCAATTTCTTGTTTGATCTGCACCGTTGTTCGTTCGGGCTCTTCATCTGAATCTATGATTATAACGTTTGTCGTCCAATCATCTTCTGTTCTATTGTCACTAGTTGAAGGCTTTTCAACCCCAGCTATGACATCAGCTAGAATATCGAGATTCTCTGAGTCAGTGGCTCCTTTACTTGTATCCTCGGACGCTTTACCGGATGATGTCTCAGTTTCTTTCTCTACTGCAGTGCTCTCAGAAGCAGTAACTGTACTTGTTCCAACACCTGTACCTGTACCTGTACCTGTACTCTCCCCCTCATGGTGATCTGGATCATCCTGATCATCATGTCTTCTTTTCTGAGCGGTTTCAGCTTGAACACCACAAGCCAGTTCGACTACTTCGACCCTTTTGACAATCGAATGAAAGCCAGCCAAAAAGGAATCTGCCATGTTGGAGATTGAGGTATTTAGCTGCTCAAATTGGGGAACAAGCAGTGGATTGGTGGTTGATGAAGCTTGAGGCGGTGGTGGAGGTGGAGGTGCGGTTTGTTGACGAAGCAAGCTAATAAGATCGACATCCTCGCCTGGTCTTGGATCGTGTTTGGCAAGAAGTCGTGCAAGCAGCTCTGACTTGAGTAGATCTTCAGGAGCAAGATTTAACGGGATCGATGTTGGATCTTGTTGAACGGGTTCGGCTCTAGTCGGTTGAGGTTCAGATGTAGAAGATTCAGCCGGTCCTTTACCTTTCACCGCTCTGATTACATCATCACGTAATTTCTGAAACTCTGCTTTCATTTTGTCAGTATGAGCCTGATATGTGTTGTCGATAGATCTGACGAAATGCTTTAGTAGAGTAAGTGGCACGAATCTATTCGGAGGAGGGCCAACCAAACTAAACGCTCGTTCGAGTTCAACACTAACACCCAGACCACTTAGGTTACTGGTTGAAGTATCGGTTGAAGCAACCGTACTGCCTGTGTTCAAAGCTGGCATAGTGTTAGCAATGACAGGACTTCCACCCGATCCTCGTGACGCACCAACAAAGGGTGGCACTCTGGGTGTTCCGGTTGGGGCACGAAAGCTCCCAACAAGGTGTTGTTCAAATAGCGGTGACCTAGGAAAAGAAGTTGTTCCAAAAGGCGCTAGACTCGATGTGCTCTGAAATGAAGTCGGTGGCCGGGGCAGGGGCCTACCTGTTTCAATACCAGCGAACACCGAATGTGTTGCCGATAGACTTTGTGCATATTCCCCTGTGTTGATTGAAACACCGACCTGTTGAGAGACCGATGAGTGGCTTGGTGGGGGTGTGCACTGCATGGTTGGGCGGACCATGGCTGTTTCAATGCTCAACGGCGACGAACGCACGTTGGCAGAAGATGTGGTTGCCCGGCTTGGATCGGTTTGGGAAGAGTCGGTAGTTATAACTTTTTCCGACTCTTTCACATTTTCGCTCATTTCTTTTCTCCCTCTTGCCTCACCACTAAGTACGTTTTCTTCATCTACGTCTACTTCTTCGTGTATAAGTGAAGTATCAACAGCAGCAACTGTAGAAGTAACCATAGGTTCTGGTTGTCTAGATGAACCTGCACCAGGTGTTTCAACTCGAGGCCTTTTTCTTGTTTTCCTTGGTAACAAGTTTGCATCTGGATCTGAGTCATATTCATAATCACCAAAATCAACTAGAGGACTGAATGGTTATGTTCTTTGGCTTGAAGAAGATGTCGCTTGACCGCCAGAGCGTGAAGATGTAGCACGACCAGTACTTCGAGTCCTACCCCCCACTCTCTTTCTTGTTGTTCTTCTCACCACTCGTTGTTCAGGAACCCCTTGTTCCTGAACCCCCTCGACAATAGGACCCTCACCACCTACTGGGTTTGCATCTTGGGCAGGTCCAGCCGGATCTGGCTGGTCCATTAATGCGTTTTGCTCCCTATACTGAATCACTACCCAACTAGCCTGGTCGGCATAATTCAGTACCTCTGGTTGAATAACGGCGGTATGTACGAATGGTTCATGTGCTGGCGGTACAAGGCGGTGCATCCAGCTTGCTGGTCCTCGCTCAGCTTCCTCTCTTCTTGGGATTTCCGGTCGGTCTTGCATAGCCTGATGAATCAGGATTTGGAAGAACCGTTGAAATGGCACAAAGTTGCGTCTCATTTTGGGTTTGAGCTGATCTGCAACAATTTCCACCATTTCATTCCAGATAAGGACAGCATAGTCTATATTGCGGTTGAAGGCGAATGCATGAAACATCTTTAGGATCGCTAGATTCGTCTTATCTAGGCCAGTATGCTTAGATGTCATGCAGCGATTGAGGATTGAGCATAGGGTGTACCACACCGGCGGTAGATGTTGTCTTCTGAATTGTGATGAACTGGTGAGTACGGGGACTCTTGGATCTTGATATCCAAGGCTGCGGATATCAGTGAATAATTCTTCAGAAACAGCTGGATCTTCGAAGTTGTCGCGTCTTGGAAGTTCGAGAGCACGACGTAAGCCTTGTAGTGTGATCCTTACTTCGAAATGGTCTATATTAGCATTGAATCGCTGTGGTCGAGCCGTAGGATTGAATCGGAGTGTGCCAAAATTGTTGTAAATAAATGGCAGGCACTCTCTCGACCCTTGTCAGTGCAGTGCGAATTGGATGACCACGGATGATCTCTAGAATTATCCGGTGAGAGAAGTTGCTTTCAAGATCCAGGTGATGATTGTTTTCACAGATTGCTAGAAAGCTGGCCCTCGGCATGATTTCTTCATCCGGGTCAACGGCATTGACGGACGGATGTGAAGAGCGTTGCGAGGCGATGATGGTGTTGTCATCGGATGCATATTCAGCAGGTTGTTCAGCCATCTGTAAGGTATTTTAACATGTTAGAACAGATTTAAGCAATTCAAACAGAAAGGTATTTTTCTTGAAAAAAATCCCAAAAAAATGCAAAGTGTAAGAAACCTCGCAATGCACGATTGCGAGGCTCGCAGTCAACAGATGTAGAAGATTGCGAGGCTCGCAAAACCTGGAAGGTTGCGAGGATCGCAGTCTTAAAGAGTATGTGTTGCGAGGCGTTTGAATGTCAGATGATTGCGAGGCTTATGAACATTAGCAGTAAAACCCATGTGATTTTCCAGATTTACGAAATAAGCATGTATAGATGTTAAAATTGATACTAGCATGCTCGGTTTTAGTTTGTGAGTAAACCCTAATCATTTAAAACATCTAACAAGCACCAATCAATCAAGTTTTAGCATGTGACAGAGACCTAACCTAAAACCCCTTAAACCCTAGATGCAAAATCGATTAAAATAGGAGTTTTATCGGATGAAATGTAATAAGAATCGAGAATACATACCTCTTAATCGAATGTAGTCGATTACACGGAATAGAATCAACAAATAATACTCCTTTGGTCGAATCGCAATGTTCAGTATCGTGAGAAAAACGAGGGTTCTTTTATGGAGAGGTTTTGAAATAAAGACTAAGTCAAAGATCGCAAGTATATATAAACATTTGAAATCCGTGACACGTGTCACTACCTGATTTGCCCAAAATTAAAAAAAAAACGGATCGCAATGAAAAATCCCAAACCTCGCAATATAAGATTGCGAGGGAATCTTTGGATCGCAGTTAACAATTGCGAGGGAATCTTCGCATCGCAACAGTTTATTGCGATGGAATCTTTCCATCGCAGTCTTCTATTGCGAGGAATTTTGATTAATTTTGACATTTTGACATTTTTGATCTTTTTCCAAATTTTAGCCCACTGGAAGATGTCCAACTTCCAATTGTTTATTTAAACTAGGTAATTTCCAAGACTATTTTTCACTCCCCCTTAAATGATGCATAAGGGTTTGTAAAAAATACAAGTTAGAAGCACTTACCTTGTTATCTTCAAGCAGTAAGTATTTGGAAATACCTTTTACTTACTCTGTCATGTATGCACACTCCCCCTCTTTTTGTACATTCTCCATTTCCTGTACTCCCCCTGAGACTATGAACAAGTCTTTTGCACACATAGATATCATCACAATTGAATCGTTACGATAAAATAAACTTTGAAACACAATAAATACATGAAATTGAAATATCTTATGTTGATAATAGAGTGTGATGAAAATATGAGTGTATCAATTTAAATAGATTTATCTAGATTGAAAGATACATATTTCCATCCATTAAATGATCAACTTAGATATTACACTTTCATGTTCAACATGCCAAGCTTGGATATTAAGAAATTAAAGCGTTTTTCATCCAAGGCTTTTGTAAACAAATCGGAAAGTTGATGCTCTGTTGGAACAAAATATAATTCAACCGTACCTTTTTCCACATAGTCTTTTATGAAGTGATACCTGACATCTATGTGTTTGGTCTTTGTGTGCTGAACCGGATTTGCTGTAATGGCAATTGCACTTTTGCTGTCACAGTTGATAGGGATCTTCTCGTATCTGAAGCCGTAGTCCTGCAGTTGAGTCCTCATCCACAGAACTTGTGAACAACAACTGGCCGCAGCAACATACTCTGCCTCCGCAGTTGATGTAGAAACACAGTTCTGTTTCCTCGATGACCAACTGACCAACTTTTCCCCTAAAAACTGAACATGACCAGAAGTGCTCTTCCGGTCTAGCAAGCTACCTCCATGATCTGCATCTGAGTATGCAGTGAGCTCGAATCCTGATCCCTTTGGGTACCAAAGTCCAAGGTACGGTGTCCCTTTCAAATATCGAAAGATCCTTGTAACAGCACTTCGATGTGATTGTTTTGGTTGTGCCTGAAATCTTGCACATAAACATGTAGAGAACATTATATCTGGACGACTCGTAGTGAGGTACATTAATGAACCTATCATCCCTCGGTTGTTCTTGACATCGACATCTACACCGTTTGGATCAGGACCAACTTTTGATTGGTGAGCCATAGGTGTACCAATCGAAGTACAGTTTTCCATTTTGTATTTCTTCAAAATGTCAAACACGTATTTTGATTGGTTGATGAAGATACCTGTCGAGAACTGCTTGACTTGTAATCCGAGAAAGAAATTAATCTCTCCCATCATACTCATCTGGAATCTGGTCATCATTAAACCCGAAAACCACGTGCATAATCCAGGATTAGTTGAACCAAAAATAATGTCATCGACGTAAATTTGTACCAAAAGAATATCACCTTCTTGTTCCAGAGTAAAGAGAGTTGTGTCAATTTTACCTTTTCGAAAGCCAGCACCAAGTAAGTAGGTAGATAGGATTTCATACCAGGCGCGAGGGGCTTGCTTCAGACCATAGAGAGCTTTGTCAAGTATGTAGACATGATCTGGATAATATGTGTCCACAAAACCCTCTTGTTGAGAAACGTATACTTCTTCTTTCAAAACGCCGTTCAAGAATGCTGTCTTCACGTCCATTTGATAAACAGTGAAGTTTCTGTAGGCGGCGTATGAAAGAAATATACGTATTGCTTCTAAGCGAGCAACCGGTGCGTATGTCTCATCATAGTCTATTCCCTCCTGTTGCCTGTACCCTTTCGCTACAAGGCGTGCTTTGTTCCTTATCACAATCCCTTCACTGTCTTTCTTGTTCTTCAGGATCCATTTTGTACCAATGACCGTTTTACCCTTTGGTCTAGGAACAAGTCTCCATACTTTTAGAGCTTCAAATGAGTTCAGCTCATCTTGCATGGCAATTATCCAATCTGGATCTTCTAAGGCATGTTGAACAGATGTAGGTTCAACTTGACTAAGAAAGAGCGCAAATAGGACCTCGTTTGCCGTTGCCGATCTTGTTTTGACTGGTTCGTTGACTTGACCAATAACCTGAGTAATGGGGTGACTCTGCGTCCATTTCGTTGAGTGTGGGAGAGATGCAGCACCTACATTTGGATCCACCAAGGTAGGGTCTTTATCGAAGTTCAACTGTATTGTCAAGATAGGTTCCGGTGTTTTGACAGGTTCATTGACAGATGTGTCAACAGGAACTGCCTCCGGTTCTGCTTCAGAAGATGACTCTGGTATGTTTGCAGACCCATCATCATTGACATTTGAAGTTGTACCCGACGAAGAAGCACCATGTGTGGATTCACGTTGTCGTCTACTTCTCATGATGATTTCTTGTGTAGAAACCAAATGCCTATCACTCGAAGATGTTGTCTGAGTCGTAGCATCTGTTGAGGGTGCCGATGAAGGACCCGACAACGAAGCCTGAGCTGGTGTTGCAACCTGACTCCTGATATTTAAAGATGACGAAGAGTTATCATTATTAAAGTATTCATCATAAAAGTATTCAAACAATAAATCAAGATCACTGGGCTTTGAGTTAGAAGTGGAAGCTTGATTCTTGTTTGATGTCCTAGTCACCATCGGACGTATTTGTCCGGATGCTAGGATCCCTGATATTGCGGGTTCTGTACTGTTATGGATAGAAGCCATTTCTTCAGATTCGTCGAATTTGACATTGACACTTTCTTTCACATTCTTTGAAGACTTGAGATAGATCCTGTAAGCCTTTGATGTGAGCGAGTATCCGATAAAGAAGCCCTCCAGCCCTTTAGGACTGAATTTGTTCAATTTGTCCTTATCGTTCAGCACAACGCACCTGCAACCAAACACACGAAAGTAGTGTATTACCGGTTTTCTATTATTCATTAATTCATATGGTGTTTTGCCAAACCGTCGATGTATAATGGAACGGTTTTGTGTGTAGCATGTCGTTGCAACAGCTTCAGCCCACAGATACAGAGGTAGATCAGAATAGGACAGCATCGTTCTGGCCGCTTCAACGAGTGTTCGGTTTCGTCTTTCAACTACACCATTTTGCTGAGGTGTTCTGGCCGCAGAATGTTGATGTGAAATTCCTAATGACTGAAAGAAGTCATCAAGAGTTCTGTTTTTGAATTCTGTCCCGTTGTCTGATCTGATATTCTGAACTGATAGTTGTAGATTCACTTGAATCTGTTTGATTAACGAGATGATCAAGTCTGGAGTTTCGTCTTTTGAACGAAGAAACTTGACCCATGTATATATTGAGAAATCATCAACAACAACTAACACATATCGTTTGGCATTGATACTCTGAGTCTTCATCGGACCACAGAGATCCATATGAAGAATTTCTAGTGCTTTGCTTGTGCTGGGTTCCGGCTTTGGTGGGTGAGGAGCATGCTTTATCTTCCCTGTTTCACATGCAGTACAGAAGTTGTCTTTCTCAAACTTCAGTTCTGGTAGACCAGTAACTAAATCACCTGTCTGCAGCTTTTGAATGTATCGAAAGTTGAGGTGAGATAGTCTTCGATGCCATAACCAGCTTTTGTCAAACGACGCCTTTGACATCAGACACACATTCATCTTGGGGTTTAGCTTGGATAGGTCAATGGTGTAAAGATTTGAATTGCGCGACCCAACTAGAAGTTCATTTCCGTCATCGGTTAGAACTGCACACCGAGTCTTCTTGAAATGTACTTCTAGGTCTTTGTCACAGAATTGACCTATACTAAACAGGTTGTGTCCCAATCCTTCAACATAGTTAACCTTGGTTATTTTGACCTTGTCTGTTACTATGTCTCCATAACCTAAGATAGGAGAGTACTGATCATTTCCAAATTTGACTCTCCCTCCATCTCTTTCTACAAAGTTGCTCAAGAGTTCCTTTCTTCCAGTCATGTGTTTTGAGCAACCAGAATCCAAGTACCACACATGACGGAGCTGCAAAAAGGAATTTAAACAGTTTTAGGTACCCATTGCCAATTGGGTCCTTTTGGGTTAGGAGTCTTTGTAGTTCTAGGTAGCCATTTCAAATTGGCAATGCTCTTTCTATTACCATTGTTAGAGTAATTAGGTGTATACAACCAACAGTTATAGTCAGATTTGCCAATGAAATCATCCACACCACATGAAGCACAACATATTTTATCATGAGACAAGTTAATCAGTTGTTGCATTGTATAAATCTTCCAAGGTGTTACAAGTTTTCTATTGTCAACAGCATGATTAATTACATTCAAAAACAACTTGTCCTTCTTGTAATTTAAAACATTTAAAAGAACTTTGGATGATTTGATCTTTGTCACTTCTTGTGTGGATGCTTTTATCTTCCACTCAAGTTTCTTGTTGGTTCTTAAATTACGATCTGAAACACCAGACAAAGAAGAGTTGTGAGATTTTGAATATAGAGTTTGAGTAGATTTAGCATGCTTCTTCTGTTTTGGTTTTAAAAAAATCCAGACAGAAAATATTTGGTTTGTAAAATAAAAAAAAATATTAAGGCTAAACCTAAACCTAATAAGGACCAAAAAATTGATAAAATTCATAATGATGGTCTTTTTTATCTTCCGATTCATTCAAATTCCGAAATCAATTACAAATACAAAAGGGTCTTTTTTTTAGGCACGCACACATTGCTTTCGGTTAAACTAAAAAAAAGACTATTTAGAAAACTAGTCAATGGTGGCCCTCTATGGATTCACCTATATAAGCCGCGGTTTCTTTTTCTGAAATGATTGTTTTGATTTAGATTTAGAATAGTAATCATTGACAGAAATTTTCTCTGAAGACTTGGAAGATTCCCCTTCCAAAATGATCTTTTTAGGTTCCTCTTCTTTTATCAAAAAAACAGTGTGATCTGGAAGTTTTGCACTGAAGTCAAATAGAACAGGCAATTCATTTTCAACTTTGCCTTTGCCTTTACCAACATCCATACTATCAATATCAGAATCACTTTCTGATGAAGCATAAAAGAAACCATAAGACTTAGGATAATGAAATTCATTAAATTCTGATGAAGCATGTTTAACAGATTTTTCCTTTAAATTCCAAAAATCATAACCATGAGATGTTGGTTTACTAAGAAAATCATCTATTTATTTTTCTTGGTCATCTATTTTACAACCCTTCAAAACAGTTGTTCCCATGAAAGCTTTGCATGAAGAAAGATCTGAATCAGAAGAATGTGTTACGATTGAAACCTTTTCATCAGATATTTCCTCAAGTTTTCTATTCATATCAATTAAGTTTTCTAAAAGAACTGTGATCACAACTTCCTTTTCAATCTCAAAAACAAGTCTGTCGACATCGCGAATGTCTTCAATCTTGCTTTCGGATATTCTTTGTGAGAAAACGGTATTTTTAGATACAAGAGATTCTTTTTCGAACTTAAGTTTCTCTCTTTCTTTCCCTATTAGTTGTCTTTCAAGAAAAAGCGTTTTCTGAAAAGTAAATAGTTGATCTGAAAGATCCAAACATCTAAGTTCTAGAGATTTCTTTTCTTCAAAGCTTTCAGGTTCATCATTTATGCTATATGACAAAACAGTAAAGATAACTTCTTTTTCAATATAAAAAAGAAGTTGATCTTCGTTTCTGATTTCTTCAACATTAAAAATTATATTCCTTTCGAGCTCCATGAGTTTTTGTTCAAGAACCATTGGTGGAAAATACCTTTTTCCTTCCAAAACAGATTTTTCAGGATTATCCTTTTGAGTATTTTCTTTTTCCTCTGGTTCTTTAACAATATAACTCTCAAAATAATCATTTGGTAAGGTTTTTTCATTATCTAATGCCTTGGCATTCTCTGGACCATACCAAAAAGGAAGTTGCATTCTAACAGTGATTTTTCTTTTTGTTTCTTCCTCAGCCTTTTGTTCTTCCTCATGAAGTTGTTTGATTTGATAGCAAGGATGTGTAACAGGCATAAACCATTCAAATTCATACTGAGTGGGAGTTTTAGTTATGGCATTCCTTAGGTACTGAGGATTGTCATATCCAATACCCCACTTTGCGTTATAGTATCTGAATTTGTTTGGCTTATTCATTTGAATTGTTTGTTCTGTTTGACCTGCTTTGTACAGTTTATTTTCCAGATCTTTGATATTTTCACTCAGCTCTTCATTTCTTTCTTTATAAGCATGTAAAAGACTTTCAAACTCGCTATTCTTTATTTCTGAACTCATTAATTTTTCCGATAGTTCAGATACTCTATCTTGAAAGTACGCATGACCAATATCGAATTCAGTCTTTTTCTTTTTCAATTAAGTAATTTGACTGTCTTGTTCTATTAGTCTTTCCTTTTGAGTTGAAATTATTTCATTAGCAATGTTCTCATCAGCTTTTAATTCTTCTAACCTTTGTGTTAAGCATGCTTGTTTAGAAATAAATTGATTATAGAAATCGAAATATACCTGTTCTGAAGTAGACTCTGCTCCTTCATCATCGGCTTCTTTGGTCATGAAGCACATCTTTGTTTGAGCAGTAGTCTCATTATTAGCTTCATCATCAGAATGATCTAGCCAGTAATCCTCTTCTACCTTTAGTGCAATACCCGATTGCTTCTTTTCAGCAAGCAACAACTTGTTTTTGTAGTAATTGGTATCTTTCACTATCTGCTTCCAGCACTCCTTCGCGAAATGACCAGGTTTCCCACAGTTGTAACAAGTCTGTGGTTCTTCCTTTTTCTCAAAAATCTTTTTCTCCTCTGGCCTCTTGTAATCATTTGGCCGTCTATACTCAGTAGGCCTTATGTACTCTTCCGGCCTCCTATATTCTGCTCTTTTGCTTGATTCAACATGCGCCCTATGCTCAAAGTTCTTTGAGCCCGACGCATACCTCTGATTATTAGAACAAGGACTTTTCCCAAATTTTCTCTGAAAAGAACTGGTAAGCAGAGCCAGAGAATCCTTCATTCTCTCTATTTCTTCTATCCCACTTGCTTCCTCCATTTCTCCTTCAGACTGGTTCTCCTCATCCTGGGAGTATCCTCTGCTTGAAATCAACGCAAGTGGATCTTGCTCTTCATCCTTCATCCCTCTTTTATCTTCATTCTTCACTTTCCTATTCTTCTTCACTTTCTTCGCTTCAGCATCATCTTCATCCTGCTTCAACGTTTCAAACATCTGTTGTAGAGGTAATTCTGATAGCTTAGCATTCTGCTTCATTCGGTGAGCGTACTTCTTCCATTCTGGTTGAAGAACGGTCAGGAATTTTACGTTGTGCTCAATAACCTTCCTCTCTATTTTGAATCTGCTTAGCTCATTCAATACTGTGGTGAAGCGTACATAAGCAGAGTCAAGAGTCTCTCCTTCTTTCTGTTTGAAGCATTCGTATGAGTTGATGATGGTTGAGATTTTCATTTGATTCTCTACTTCAGATCCTTGAAATAACTTTATCAGTTCATCAAACATGGCTTTACCAGATTGATTTTTTCTGTCTACCCTCCGATAGACATTATCGGTCAAGGCCTGAATAATTAGAGATTTCGCCATTTTATCTCCTTGGTACAATTTCTTCTGTTCAACAGAGTAGTGAATCGGTAGAACAGTAACAATATCTGGAATTGGATCACCATCAATAGCAATCCCTCTTCTTGTTATAGGCTTCATTGGTCCATTATCTAGAGAATTGATAATGAATTCTCCGTTCTCTTGTCTATCTACCCAGTCTAGGAATCTGTCTTTCCAAATTTTGAATTCTGATGTAAAGAGAACCGGAGGTTTGTCTTTGGAACCAATGGATAGCACATCTCTTGTAGTCATTTAATTACTTGTCTGATCGTTTTATCTCTTGTTCAGTAGCTTTCTTTTTCAACAAACTCTTTCTGTCTCTGCCTTTGTATGGGTTGCGAGGCTACTGTTTGCGATGCAACAAAAAGTCTCAACAATCTGTTGCGAGGCAAACAAAGTATCGCAATGAAATTGGATCGCAGTGAACAATTGCGATCGAAACTAAGTCTCGCAGTCAACAATTGCGAGGCAAACACCAAACCAACAAATCGCAATAACAGATTGCGAGGCAAGAAACAGATCGCAATTGAAAATTGCGAGGATCGCAGTCCATAGATCCTGAAAGTTGCGAAGCTCGCAGTCCAGAATTCTAGAAGGTTGCGAGGCTCGCAGTCTTAATTTCTAGAAGATTGCGAGGGGTTTGAATCTTGCGAGAGATATG
This sequence comes from Saussurea involucrata, assembly GCA_033807775.1. Lineage (NCBI taxonomy): Eukaryota > Viridiplantae > Streptophyta > Magnoliopsida > Asterales > Asteraceae > Saussurea > Saussurea involucrata. The sequence goes on from CM066316.1 coordinate 5,597,979, forward strand.
AATATTAGTTGGTTGCGATGGTTATGATGATTTTTAAGCAGATGTTCAAATGAACTCAAAAATGCTTGAAATTTTGAACGAGTGTTCCTGGGTAATTTCTGGGCACTTTTATAACCTTGAGTTTTGTCTAAAAACCAACCTAACCTTGATTTGATGAGCAAAACAGTGAGTTTTACTCAAAACAGAGACTTCGTGAAAAACAGAGAAGATGCACGTATTGATCTAATTTCCTGGTGATATGCGGAATTAAATACACAGGAAATTTCTATTTTCACTTCTTGATCGATTCCAACCACTAGAAGAACTCCAGAGACCAAAATCAACCAAAAAATTTGAACTTGAAGAATACAGATACGTACAACTTTTAAGAACAAATCTGAACAAAATGATATTAAGCTCTGATACCAATTGTGATCCCACAATGACAAGTAATAAGAGTAAATACACAAGATATATGAATCAAAGAAGTACACCTCTATATATGATTGAAGAACTTGCAGCTTACAACTTCACAGAAGGTTGAGAGGTTTACAAAGTGGAAGGAGGCTGCGAAGATAGAGGCGTGTGTATTTTGTATGTTGTATGTTGTGACCTAAAAATACAGATAGTATACTATATATACTATTCAAAGTTTGACAACATGTCACATTTGGTCCCTCAACTATAATACTACATGGTACAAGATAATGTAACATTAACAGTTTTGGTCTTCAAAAAATGTTTAGGGTAAACCCTGTGCCGACGTGTGGCGGGTTAGCCCGCGATCGCGGGATCCCAACGCGGGCAGAGACTAAAACTGTCAACACGGGCATTCTTGAGGGGGAAAAGATGGACCGCGGGCATTCTTGAGGGACCAACGCGGGCTATTTGGGCGAAGTTTGGTGCCACGTGGGCCTGGGGGCCGCGATCGCGGGGCCCACCGCGGTTTTTTGTGGCATTTTTGTAACATGGTAGAGATTTGTGGCATTTTGGTAAGAAGATGTTTGACTTTTGGCATTTTAATTAATTTCCCTAATAAATAAGCTTTAGAAGATACTATAATTAAATAATCTAAGGGGATATTTGGCGGTTGATGAATGGTTTGATGCAGAATGATTAAGTGATCAAATTAAAAGATTTTTATAATATGGTGCAAAGCAGAATATGGTTGTTTGGTAATTGTTTATAATGAAATTAGGGTGCTGAATGGTTAAGAGAAGCCCATAATGCTAAACCATTAAGAAACACATTTTTTTGCCAAACAAGATTTACCTCTTAGCGATTCAGAAGTTGCCTCTTAATAGAACTATTAAGAGATAAATAAACCCTAACTCCAATTTAAAACGTTACGATTACCGTGTTTGTTTGAACTACCACCCACAAATTTCCAAGATGTACGATAAAAATATCATTACCATCAATGTTGACTAACGACTTACGAGTCCACTAAGCACCCTCTTAAGCCCAGGTCTAAACATATTCAAATATGGTTTTCTTTAATTAATTTGGTGGTATGCATTTTGACTAATTTTATAGAGTTTTAAACTTAATGCTCAAACAAATCTACAACGATCCTAAAGGTAGGGTTAGGTTCACGTGAGACCAACCTATTTTCGTGAGACCAAGTTTTTACACTTGAAACTTCACAGTAAAATATTGTGACCGTAAAAAATGATACGAGCCTTCACAGTAAAAACTCTGTGAATGTTACCTTCACAATAGTTTGTTGTGAAGTTTCAAGTGTAAAAACCCGGTCTTATCGATCTCACGAAAACATGTTGATGTCACATGATCTCAAGTCCCTAAAGGTAAATAGTAATGGTTGCCCTTTTACAAAATAAAAATAAAAAATAGTAATGATTGTTGTAGCACATGTATTTCCATCATGAAAATCACGAATAATATCATATTCGTTTTTTATTGGTAAAAAATATAATGCAATGAATACCAATAATCCATAGAAGAAAAACTTATTCCTCTATATTATTTTTTGTTAGGTAATTAGCAACCAAGAGTATAGTATATAGATATAAGTTTGACCATCTATTATGGTTGGAAAGTTTTGTAAAAGGTAATTTTCTTCGTTTATAAGAAAAAATGTGTTATTTTGATACAAAAAGAGAACTCACGCGTGGAGGTAGTAATTGAGAGAGTCAATGAGAGATCAATGATAAAAAAAATGATCATCAATTTTGTAAGGGATGTTTGGTTGGTTTTCCATTAAGTTATGTATGGATAAAGCTGTCTAAAGCTGTCTGTGTGGATTAATCTGATTGTATAGTGTGAGAAGATTTTTGGTTGGGGGATTTTTTTCATAGATGGAACGAGCTCGTTTTTTAATTGGGAGAGACGTGTTTAGAAAAAACTTGATTTTCTACATAAAGCTCCCTAGAAACTTATTGAATTAGTTACTTTCTATATCATTAAGCCACTACCAAACAGTCATGTATAGCTTACCAAATAAGCTGTGAGTCCCATTAAGCTCATTAAGCTGCTAACAAACAGCCCACGAGTACACAAATGAGGATCGATAGGAATTTGGAAGCAAAGATGTTTCAGTTAAGATCCAATAACAATATTTTCTATGAATTGTTGCTTGAGCACTTAGAATACTAAAATAAGATGTTTGAAATATCAGATTTCATAACACACTAGATTATAAAAAAATTGGATTACTTTTTAGACTTTATAACTTTTGGATTTTTTTATTTTACTTGAAGGGATCTTAATAAAATCCAAAAAAATGGTGACATGAGTTTTTGACTTTCGTTCTTGACTTCTTTGGGTTAATCATGATCTCTTTATGAAAACATAAAATTCTAAATTCAGAACCGGAGATTTTAAAAACAATAGGAACAAATAGAACAAACACCGGTTCTTATATGCAAGAACAAAATTGAGCCAAGTGCACAACAAAATACGTTAATTTCAAATGTTATCACTACTAAACAAAGGATTTTTACCGACGGTCTTTTCCAATGCATTTCCGGCGGAATCTAGAAAGTCAACAAAAGTGAACACCAGCGTAAATCCGTTGGAAATTCGCCACAAATCCGTCACTGAAGTTTAAAAAAATTATATATTCTCGAGAATATTTGTGATGGATTTGTGACGGAATTTGTATCTGCCACTAATCCGTCACAAATCTGTAACAAATATTTGTTAAATTACAATTAAGGGACTGTTTGGCAGTTGCTGAATGGTTTGGTACAAGATGATTAAGTGGTCGGAATGATTAAGAGGTTTTTTATGATATAGTGCAACATGAAGTATGGTTGTTTGGTAATCGTTCATAATGAAATCGGCACGCTAAATGGTTAAGGGAGACCCAATATTCAAAATCGTTCAGAGGGTTTTTAGAACCATTAAGAGACATATTTTTTTTATGCCAAACAAAATTTACTTCTTAACAATTCAGAGGTTGCCTCTTAATGGAACTATTAGAGGTAAACAAACAGTCCCTAAAGTTACTTAGTTAATGTAATTAACAATTTAATAATCAAATAACAAGTAATCAATTAAACAATATAGCAATTAAAATCAAATTAGAAAAATCTTATTAATTTCCACCGGTACAAAAATGGTCAGTGACGGTTAAAAACCGTTACCATAGGTATACGGTAAGTCGGTAACGGTTATCTTGGACATAAAAATTGTCACCTATCTTACCGTCACTTTTGATATACTTTTGTTACGTTTAAAAAACATTAGTAAATCACATCAAAAATTGTCATCATAGGTTAAAACCGTCACCTTAAATGTATTAAAAAAGTTGTTTTTTTTTCCTAAAATCGTCACCGTAGCATCACATACGATGATTTTTTTTATTAAAAACCCGTCACGGTAGCATGACCTGTTGTGATGTTTATTTTAGAAAACTGTCACCGTAGCAAAACATGCGATGACGTTTATTTGTCAAACCTGTCACTATAACATGACATATGATGACTTTTATTTTTCAAAATTGTCGCCATAGGCCGAGATACAGTGACATTTATTATTTAAAAACATCAACAGAGCATGAGATACGGTGACATTTGTTATTTAAAACTGTGATCATAGCACGAGATGTGGTAACAGGGCCGTGCATTGGGGTGTACGAAGTGGTCCTACCGCACAGGGCCTCCGATTGTCGGGGGCTTCCAAATATTTTTTATTTTTTTTACTTATAATAAAATTAGTATATAAATTATCTGATGCATTGTTTTACGAAAACGCATTTCTGGCCGAATGGCAAAAATAGCTTCCGTGTTTATTTGCTTGGCCATGGGCATCCAGTAATCGAATCCCCCTTCAACAATTATTTTTGTTTTCCTCAAATAGTTTAGTTTTTATTTTAAAAAGTTTTAGTATAGATCATTTTTGGAATTAATTAAATATATAAACTTTTTAGGAAATCTTTTTATTTTAAACTTTTCTTAAGATTACTTAAATATATAACTTTTTATTGTTCTTTTTTATATGATAATTAAATTAATTATATTATTGATTTTAATATATTTTTTATATAATTTATCGTTAAAATTCAAATCTAATTTTTTTATTTACATTTTTTCTATTTTATATAATATTTTTATAGTGTTTTGTGATAATAAACTTATAAAATATTTACATCATAAAATAATGAAAAATTTATTAAAATAAAACAGTTATTAAAGTTTAATGTCATTTTGTTAGAGACTTAAATTTAGATTGTCAATGTTAGAAAAAAAAAGATATGAAATGGTTGATAGATATGCTTTGAATAAGTTTAGTTGTTTAGTTTTTAACGCTATATCTTATACTTTTCTTTCAATATTTAACAGAATTTAGATTTTTTTTAGTATTTGTTGATTTTTTTCGTATGTTTTTGGCACACTTTTAATATTTAATATATTGATTTTTAATGGCGATACGTTCTTGTTGATATGAGTTTTATAATTACCGATAATGGTTGATGAATTCTATAGAAATATGATTGTTATTCATATATCTTCTACACTTTCATATCTCTTACCTCCTCATGAACCCCTTATTGGAGGAGTTATGAACTTAAAACACTAACATTAACTAAAAGTTAAAAAATCTGTTAGTGCTTAATATGAATTGTACCAAGTAGAGGGACTTATTATGTAATAGGGTCATAGTTATCCCTAGGTATATATAGTTTGCTAATTTCCTCTTTGGGAAATTAGGTCATCTTACACACACTAGCCACACACACAAGAATTGTATTCCAATCCTATTGTGAGCTAATTGATCTTTGAATGAATATAGAGATGGCTTCCTTTGATGTTATGTTTAATTGATTACCTCTTCTGGGATCACAATTGGTATTAGTGCTTGTATATCACTTTGATTTGATTAGGATTGTTAGGGTTTTTGCAAAATTTGAGTGTTCTTCATATTTCTTTATCTTTTGGTTGATTTTAGCTATTTCTTTATCTTTTGGTTGATGTTAGTAGACTAGTCCTGAGTGTTTTTATTCCGCAAAATCACTAGGATTGTAGCTCAGATTGTGTATTTTCCCATTTTTCGGACTTTTGTTTTATGCACTCTGTTTTGCATCGAAAACCCAGTTTATGTTGGTTTTTGGACAAAACATGAAGCATTAAAGTTTCCCAGAATAGTGTCACGAACCTGCGTACCAAACTTCAGCCAAATCCGAGTTGTTTTGAAGATTCGACTCAAGAACACCTTGAATCTTCATAACTATCGCAACCATCGAAGTTTCATAACTATCGCAAGTGTGAATAGTACCATATCGCAAGGTTCACTTGCGATAAGATTCTTATCGCAATCATCAGAGCTTCAACAGTAAACTATCGCAACCTTCTGTTGCGATAAGGCACCTTTTTACCTATGCGACAAGACTTTCTAATTGCGACAAGATTTTCCTTTTGCGACAAGTTTCTTATTGCGACAAGATTTTCTTTTTGCGACAAGTATCTTATTGCGACAAGATTTTCCTATTGCGACAAGTTGTGTATTGCGACATTAGTTTATTGCGACAAGGGTTGGGTTGCGACAAGGCTTCGGTTGCGACAAGGTTTGGGCTGCAACAATCATTGGGCTGCGACAAGACAGTGTGTTGAGACAAAAGATTGTGTAATCAGTATTTCCTAATCAGATTAAAAAGATATTAAACGATCAACGACCAGTAATCTAAAAATGACTGCCACATATATTTTGACCATAGGTTCAAAAGACAAACCGCCAGTTCTATTCCCTAAAGACTTAAAAATATGGAAAGACATATTTCTTGACTATGTGGAACGACAAGAAAATGGGGCTCTAATCCATGATTCCTTGTTAAACAGGGTACAAGGAGAAGTTCGTGAAACAGACCCAGATGGCAACAGAAGAGTTCTTCAACCAAAGGACTACGTCGGTGAACACTTGTTGAAACACAAAGCCGATAAAGCAGCTAGGTCACTGGTCATGCAAGCCTTAACCAATAACATTTATCGAAAGGTTGACAGTTTGAGTGAAACAGGGAAAGGAATGTTTGATGAGCTGATCAAGTTGTATCAAGGTTCAGAAGTGGAAAATCAAATGAAAGTCTCAAACGTCATCAACACATATGAGAATTTCAAGCAGAAGGATGGTGAGAGTCTAGACGATGCATATGATCGTTTCACAACCATCCTAAATGATTTGTGCAGTTACAAGATATCCAAATCCATCATCGAGACTAATGTGAAGTTCTTGAGCGCGCTTCAGCCCGAATGGAAGAAGTGTGCTCATAGAATGAAACATAATTCTAGGATGGATTTTCTTCCGTTAAAACAGATGTTTGAAACATTAAAGCAAGATGAGGATGATGCTGATCTGAAAAAGAAGAAGTTGATGAAAAGAGAGAAGAAGGATAAGAAGAAAAAGAAGACAGTGGGGTCTGAGAAGAAAGAAGAGGATGATGAGTTTGAGAGTGAACCGTTAGCGTTGGTGTCAAGAAAGTATGCTGAAAAGGGTAGGAGTGTTCAGAGAGAAGAATATGGGATAGACCAGGATGATCTGGATGAGGCGGAAAGTTTAAGGCAGGCAATGATACTTCTATCCAAGCACTCTCAACAAAGATATGTAAAAACTCCTGGATCAAACAACCAACGTTACTCATATGGTTCTAAAAACTTTGAGCACAAGAATCGGATTGAATCAAAGAAACAGTTTGATGATCACAAGGAAGATGGTAAAAGGTTGGAAGTGAAGAAGTTTGGTGAAAGAAAGGATGAAGAGCAAAAGTGCTACAATTGTGAGAAGTCTGGCCATTTATCCAAAGAGTGCTGGAAACCGAAGGTAAGGGATTCCGACTACTACAAGAAGAAAGCGCTGTTAGCAGAGCAGAAGGAGTCTGGAATTGCACTTCTGGTGGAGGAAGAGTATTGGCTGGATCAAACTGATGATGAAAGAGAAGAGGAGACAGCTGCGATGGAAAAGATGTGCTTGATGAGCTGAGAAGGTGAGGATTCAGAGGCTGATGTGGCGCCTGAGACAAATGAGGTAAATCTCTGCACTATTAATCACTCTGATAATCAGTTTAAAGTCTTCCAATTAAAATTAGATGAACAAAGTGAAAAACTCAAAAATGCACATAAAATAATACAATCTCAAAGAAAAGCAATCATTGACCATAACAAGTTAAATGATGAGTTGAAGAAGGAACGAGTTGAGATCGAACAATCTCAAACTTCTTTCCGGAAAAGAATGGATGAAATGGAAGGAAAGGTAAGAATTTCTGAAAATAGGAAGCACGAGCTTGAACAAATGTTGCGGTCTTATAAAGATATTAACAACGAATTGTCTGAAAAGGCAAGTGATCTGGAAGCGAAGCTATACAAACATGGTCAATCTGACCAAACCATTTTTCTAAACACGCCAAAGAATTTCAGATATTACAACTCGAAATGGGGTGTGGGATATGACAATCCTCATTATTTGGAAAATGCTTTGAAAAAGGCACCTTGTCTATACAAGTTTCAATGGCTTAAGCTTCTCACCATAGAACCCAAATACAGAATCAAATGGCTTAATGAGGAAGAACAAGGTGTTGAGGAAGAAAATAAAAGAAAAACAATTTTAACAATGCAACTTCCTTTTTATTATGATTCAGCAAATAGGAAGGCACTGTCTGGGAAACAAACCTTGCGTAATGACTATTTTCAAAGCTATGTTGTTGAGCCACCAAAGGGAACTGTTTCAAAACCTGTTTTTGAAGGAAAAACATATTACCTTCCTTTGGTACTCGAACATAAGCTTGTCGATCTTGAGTTGAGTATTAAAAGCAAAATTGAAGAAGTCAGAAATGACGATCAACTCGCTTTTGATATTGAAAAGGAAGTTATGATAACTATTTTGATAAATAGCAAGAGATATAAGTTTGAAAAGGTTGTTTCTGTTTCTTCTTCAAAAAGCTAAGAAGAAAAGAAAACTCTTGAACTTAGATGCTTGAATCTCTCAAAACAAGTCTCTGATTTTCAGAAAATGTTATTTCTTGAAAAAGAAAATATTGAGAAAGAAAGAGAGAGGTTTAAGTTCGAAAGACAATCTTTTGAAACTGAAAATGTTATGTTTTCAAAGAAAATATCTGATTTAGAAAACATTTTGATCAAAGAGATAAAAGATCTTGAGACTAATAGAGAGTACTTTCAAAATGAAATCTCAAGACTTATGGGAAAATTGTCAACTTTCTCCACTGAAGCTATGACAGAGTGGGCAAGTAAACCCTACTCTGATTCAGATGCTTCCTCATGCAAAGCCTTCATAGGCAATACTCTTTACATAAGCATGATTGTGGATGACTTTGATGATTTTGGTCCTATTGATCTAGAGAAATAACCTGCTAATGAAAACTCTTGTGATATCTTCCAAAACTCTTCTTCCGATGACATTAAGGTTGATTGTGTTATTGACATTCCTTGTGAAGTGAAGGGTAAGAAAGCACAACAAAAAGCTGTTCAATTTGATTTTGGTGCTAAACCTCCGGATCATTCCGACTTTTTGATCAAGGAAGAGGAACCTAAGAAGAATTTCTTCGAAGGGGAATCTTCTAAGACCGTTGAGAAAAAGAAAAAGAAAAAGAAAAAGAAAAAGAAAAAGAAAAAGAAGAAAAATAAGCGCAAATCTAAATCTTCACAAGCTCAAAATTCCTACGCTTACGATTCTTATTTTGATTCCGTTTCAGATCGTTATTTAAGAAACAACTCGCGGTTAGAGTGGAGAATAAAGGAGTCCACACTGGATGTGGCCCGGAGAAAATCATCTACTGTCGCTTTTAATTCCAAGAAAGACACTTTTGTTTCTACTGTTAGTAATCGTGTTGCTTCAAACAAACAAAAACTTGTTATTCCGTACAAGATTTTTTCAATGCAACAACTGATTAATTTAGCACATGATCAAATTTGTTGTTCTTCATGTGGTGTAGATGATTTTATCTGCAAGTCTGATTATTCTTCATGGTTTGGTTATAATTTCTATGGTTCTAATCATTTTTACACAAATATATATTATAACCACAACACTTCAAAGAAACCTGTTAATTCTCCTAACCCGAAAGGACCCAATTGGCAATGGGTACCTAAAACTGTTTAATTTCCATTTTGCAGCTCCGTCATGTGTGGTATTTGGATTCTGGTTGCTCAAAACACATGACAGGTAGAAAGGAGCTGTTGAGCAACTTTGTGGAAAAAGATGGAGGGAAAGTTAAGTTTGGGAATGATCAGTACTCTCCAATCTTGGGTTATGGAGATATAGTAACAGACAACGTCAGGATAACCAAAGTTAATTATGTTGAAGGCTTAGGGCATAACTTGTTTAACATAGGTCAGTTTTGTGACAAAGACCTAGAAGTCCATTTCAAGAAGACCCGGTGTGCAGTTCTAACCGACGAAGGGAATGGACTTCTAGTTGGTTCTAGAAAGTCAAATCTTTACACTATTGACCGATCAAAGCTTAAGCCGAAGAATGACGTGTGTCTGATGTCTAAGGCAACATTGGAAAAGAGTTGGTTATGGCATAGACGACTATCTCATCACAACTTTCGATACATACAAAAGCTAACGTTGGGTGATTTAGTTATAGGTCTACCAGTTTTGCAGTTTGAAAAAGACAACTTCTGTACTGCTTGTGAGAAGGGGAAGATAAAGCGAGCTCCTCACCCACCGAAACCCGAACCTAGCATACACAAACCTTTGGAAATCCTTCATATGGATCTCTGTGGTCCGATGAAGACTCAGAGCGTTAGTGCCAAACGATACGTGTTAGTCATTGTCGATGATTATTCGAGATATACTTGGGTCAAGTTTCTTCGATCAAAAGACGAAACACCTGACTTGATCATCTCGTTAATCAAACAACTTCAAGTGAATTGTCAACAAACAGTTCAGACTGTTAGGTCAGATAACGGGACAGAGTTTAATAACAAAACTCTCGATGATTTCTTTACATCATTAGGAATATCTCATCAGTATTCTGTGGCTAGAACACCTCAGCAGAACGGAGTCGTTGAAAGATGAAACCGCACACTTGTTGAAGCCGCTAGAACGATGTTGTCCTATGCTGATCTACCTCTGTTCTTGTGGGCTGAAGCTGTTTCTACGGCATGCTATACACAAAACCTTCTATTATCCATCGTCAGTTTGGTAAAACTCCATATGAACTGATTAATAATAGAAAACCTGTGATACACTACTGTAACATCTCGATTTTTGGAATAAAATATTAAGATGGATTTTATTGATAATCTATAATTTATTATGAGATAAGTTAATATTAGAGTTTGTTGGTCCCATTTAGGACAAGCAAACAATAGAAGAACAGTTCATATATAAATAGAGATAAGATGAACAATAAGAATAATGATAAAAATAACTCATCTCATATTCATTGATGAATTATATGGAGAGGAAAATGAAGAACACCACACTTTACATTTTAGATGACTCTCATGAGATTAGTCAGTGTGTTTTTTTTTTGTGTATCTTCAAAAATGACCTCAATGATAAATGAAACCCTAAACTCCTTTTTAAAGGGTCCATTTACAATAAAAGGCTCAAGCCCATAAAGCTAACTAAGAAGCTAACTAAAAAGCCCATACACTTTTTCTTTATAAAACATTTAATTAAATTAGGAGCTAATTTAATCTAACAATCTCCCCCTAATGTTTTATAAAGAAAGCATCATCTTGTAGTCTCCCCCTTGCTTTCTTTAGAAACTTTGGCATTCCATTCTTCGAGTCTTCAAAGCATCACGAGCTCCCCCTCAAATGTAGGCTCATCTTCTTGAAAAACCGAGACAATTAACCCCATTTTGTCTAGTTTTCATGATTCAACTTCACTGTTGAGTAAGCATTCAGTACCGAGCATTAAACATGAATAACAGAGGAGTGAGTGACAATCAATATGTCACAATAGCTATATGAAACCGTGAAGAAACGTCGAGAGAACACCGTTCTTGAAAGCAGAAAGAGCATGAATTAAATGCAATGCTTTCGGTCCAGCACCTTACAGCAGACTTTGAGGCTGTTTTCGGCATATCATCTCACATATTTTGAGAAAACTCAGAACATCAAAATCGTGCGTCTGTGAATTATTTTTCCAATGCAACAAGACTCGTGTTAATTGGAGCACCGAGTAAAACGTTGTGCGCATGTTTCTGAAGCAGCGCAAAGCTGTCAAACAAACTGAAAAATTTCGGGCTCCGAGATTTTGGCTTGATTTGATTTCTGGACCAACGAACTATAATAAACATGCTTGAGTCTGCTTCTGGTCCCTTCTGGTCATTCCTCTTATTTCAGAAAAAAAAATTGATCCATAGAGCCTCTGACGAATCAACAGAGCTCTTGTGTCAAAAAAATCAACAGAGCTTTGGACAACTTCTGTCGATGATCAGAGCTCTGGTAGATGTCTCTGTTAAAAGTCAACAGAGATAGCTCTGTTAAAAGTCAACAGAGATAGCTCTGTCAATTGCCTCTGATTTTTTGAGTATCTGTAAAAATCAACAGAGCTCTGGTAGATGAATTCAGAGAAACGACTCTGGCCAGCAGATGTACTGACTTTAACCGGGATTCTGACTACGACGAACACTGATTCAGACCAATATCAAAACACGAAAGTTGTTCATCATTGTCTTAGGAATCCAACGCATCTGGACTCATCAAATTTGGAGCTTCGACGAGGGAGTTCTGTTGAAAATACGACAGGTGCGCAAAGCTGACAGCAAGTACCTCTGCTCTGTTGTACCTCTGCTCTGTTGGGGTACCTCTGCTCTGTTGGTGTACCTCTGCTCTGTTGGTGTACCTCTGCTCTGTTGGTTATCTCTGGTGGAACAGAAGTTTCTGATAGAGCTCTGATGAGGTCTAACAGAGCTCTGGTGAGCTTTTGCTGATTTCTTCTAAGTCCTCTGCCAGAAGTTTTACACCAACTTCGACACTACTTTACACCATGATATCTCTAGAGTTTGCAAAAACTCAAAACATTAAGAGTGTGCATTAGTTTGTTATATTTTCAGATCATCTTGAATCACCTCTTTTCGAGATCGTACGACAAAGATATGGTTGATTTACCACAGTCGCGCAAATCTGTCCATCAGCTTTCCATCAGCACACTGTTGTCTACTTCAACGATGCATATGGCCCTTATAAATTTCGAATCTATGAATTCTCAAAACACGAAAGCTGTTAATCAATGTGTTTTGAATCCAGGGCCTTTTGAATCGCATCAATTGGTGTCTTGATCAATGAGATATGATCAATTTACTACAGCATCGCAAATCTGTCAGCATGCTGTCATTAAATCTGATTTGATGTAGAAAATAAGACGATCTTCATAATTTTTAGAACAATGAGTGCAAATGCCCAGATCTCTAATTGATCAGGTCAGAAAACTGATTAGAAGCACTCAAAATTCAAAAAAACAAATCAGATCAGACTTTGAAAATTTGCACAACACCAAATCTTTCTCAAACAACTTTTCAAGATCCAAATGAGTTTGTTTTTCATTTAATCGATTATGAGCAGCGGAATATAAACAAAATCTGGATCAAAGAGAGTCCAATCTTGGATTTAAATAAAGGTCAGATCAAAGATCAACAGCCTTACTACCAAGATGCCAAAAAAATGCTATGGACTCAAGCACACACAAGGATGAGATCATAGATCAACCATCTACTTAGTGCTTATCAAATAAGACCAATGAATGAGAAAGAATCAAAACACACACATGTATTAAATCTGATCAGATTTGATCCAAACAGAAACAAATCTTCACTTAGGCATTTCATCAAACATGTGGTGTGCAGAATCAGATTTTGTGAAGAGAAACACCAATTTTCTGTCAAAACTTATCCAAATCTTATTGAAATCAAATATTGGATTTCCAATAAGCACAAAACAGAATATAAGTATCAGATATGATATTTGTGTTTAGGCTCATGTGATTGAATCAATCTAAGCACCAAAACAACAAATAAATCATCTAATCTTCTATTGTTGCCATAAATGACCGATTGAAGAAGAGTTTCTTCAATCTAGCTCTGATACCAATTGTTGGTCCCATTTAGGACAAGCAAACAATAGAAGAACAGTTCATATATAAATAGAGATAAGATGAACAATAAGAATAATGATAAAAATAACTCATCTCATATTCATTGATGAATTATATGGAGAGGAAAATGAAGAACTGTTGATCCAAACCCTCAGTGATTTGATAATGACCCTATCTTAAATACTTAGTGAAAATTGTAAGTAAACAATATGTATCAGAGTTTCACTATCGCTGATAAGTACTAAGATCTTACAGTACTGCTGATAGGAACTCTCGCACTTTTAGATTAAACATTCAGCGAACACTGTTCACCATATCGCTGAGTCTGTTCAGTCCTTATGGTGATCGCTGATAAGTTAGTTGTTTACTTATGATCCCTGAAGACAAGATTCACGTCAACAAAGGTTCTACGCTGAAGTCGAAGATCAAGCTCAAGAACCAGCGACAAGTCTCCAAATGAACTGATGCGGATCAGCGAAGACTCAGATTTGTCCACTCAACGTGAAGTATCAAGTACAAGACTTCAGCTATCGCTGAACTTTATCATCTGCTGAATAGTAAATGATAATCGCTGAATCAACGAAAGCTGATCATGAAGTCCTCCGTACAAAGTACTTTTGTCTTAACCTCCCTTGCACGCCACCGTACGAAATGTCAGAAAAGAACCTCCGAAAATCTGAAATCGTACAACCACTCTGACACTACACTGTTCATTCATGCGGCTACTAAGGTTGTCATCAAAGGTCAATGACATGCAACCAATCCGCTAATGACACGTGTAAAGTATATACTGGATTGCATTAAATGCATGCAGTATATAAAGAGATGAACTCACTTCATTTGAAGCAACTTGCTAACTCTGGACAAGTTCAAATCTCTCAAGATAGGATTTTATTAGTAATCTCCTTATCTTTCTTAGTGCAAGAAAACCTTAGTGTTCCAACTTGTTTAGATTTAGGTTTATCCTTAATCTTGTTTCCGCAACAAGCTGTAAATTGTTAATGATTTATCAATAAACAATTTAGAAAAGTAAAATAGTGTGTTTGTATTCAACCCCCCCCCCCTTCTACAAACTTGTTTAAGCCTTTCGGGACCAACAAGTGGTATCAGAGCAGATTTGTTTAATCTCATAAACAAGATCTAATCTAAGATATTTTCTCTTCCTTGCTATTATCTGAAAATGGCCAACTCAAACACAAACACTCACTATATCGACAATGGTTCTCTTGCAAAACCCCCTAGATTTTCCAGAGACAACTTCAACTTGTGGAAAAATAGGATGACACTCTTCTTAGAAGGTGTAGACCCTACTATACCTTACTATCTTGAAAACGGTCCACACATCCCTGTAACGATTGATCCTGCCGTTCCAGCCACTGCAACTAGAGCTGCTATTCCAGAAAGGCTGATTCCAAAGGAAATCCATCATTGGACCGATGGAGACAAGAAGAAAGTGGCTATAGATACAAAAGCCAGATCCATACTATCCATGGCCCTTCCTGACGAAGTCTACCATTCCGTCATGAACCTGAAATCCTCGAAGGCCATGTGGGACACAATATGTGTTCAGTATGAAGGAACGTCTGAAGTCCAGGATTCAAGAAAGATCAACCTGGTAAGACAATACGAAAGTTTCATCTCTGGTAAGAATGAAACTCTCTCTGAAGTACATCAACGTTTTAACTGCTTAATTATAGATCTTAAAACGGTTGGTAAGGAATATTCTAACTTTGAAGTTCTGACAAAGTTTTTAGAATGTTTACCTGAAAGCTGGGACAATTATTCCATGTGTCTCAAGCTGTCAAAAGATCTAAGATCAATGACACTCGCTACCTTATATGGCACATTGCTGAATCATGAGCAATCTAGCCATCTTAAGAAGAATCTTGTAAAAGATTCCAAAAGCACCCCTGTTGCTTTAATCTCAGAGGAACCTTCTACTCAGCGACCCGTGGTCACTATCACTGAGTTAGAAAGTAACTCTGAAAGATCATCAGATTCTGATTCTTCAGATGATGAATCCTTGGCTCTCCTAACTAAAAAGTTCAGGAGATTCGCCAAGAAGAAAATGTTTAGAAAGAACAAAACTCTTTCTATAGCTGACAAGCCTAAGTCATCAGCTTTTGTTGATAAGGCTACTGCTACTTGTTTTAACTGCGAAAAGACAGGTCATTTCGCTAACGAGTGCAGGTCAAAGAAAATCATGAGACCTTCAGCCTTTACAAAGAAATCCTTTGTTCCAAGGAATAAAGACGACAAATACTTAAAGCTGAAGGAGAAGTATGCAAAGCTGAAAAGCTTTAAGAAGAAGGGAAAAGGCCTAATGGCTGACTATGATTGGGCTGCTTCTGATGAAGAAGCCTCATCATCTGATTCTGAAGATGATGAAGCAAATCAATGTCTCATGGCCAAGATTGAAGAAGAGGAAGAAAGTTCAGACATACCCTCCACTTCAACATCTGCCATTCAGGTATCACCTTCCTTCTTTACCAATATTGTAAATATTGATGAAGCTGATAGTCTCCGTAAAATCGAACTACTGACTAGAAGCTTATACGAAGCCATGAACGGCAAAGCTGTGGTTGAAAACCAAAATCTTGATCTCGCTGAAAAGCTTAAAAATTGCCACCTTCAAATAGAAAAGCTTTCTAAATTTGAAGAAGATTTTAAAGATCAAGTCCATTTAAATCAGCTAGTCAAAATTGAACGAGCGGAAGCTATCGCTGCATTAAAAGCTGAACAAGCTACTGTAGAAGGATGGTGTAATTCTTCAACAAAGATCACTGAGATAATTAAGGCTCAGATTCCTCTGAGTGATAAACGTGGTCTGGGTTATAAATATGATACTCCAATACCAACCACTGAACGTTCAATGCTTAAATTTGGAACGTTCGTATCCTCAGTAGCTGACACTTCTTCATCTCAGTACACCTCGTCGATTACACCAATCCCTGAGGAAACTCCTACCTCCTCAAAAGGTAAGGAGAAAATGGTTTATTCAAAACCTACCTCTGTCTCTAAAGATAAAGGTAAAGGAATTGTAATTTATCAAAATCCTCAGAAGGGTACTTTAGTACCTAAGCTGAATGCTTCCAAAGCCTTAGTGATTCATTCATCTGGTTCTAGAAATCAGACCTCTGGATCAGTTCAGCGACCTACTCCTAAACTCAGAGTAGATGTCCTTGGTAAGAAATCTGAAGAACTGAATGTTCGTCCTATTTCAAAAACCAATAGTGTACTTGGTGCTGGCACTTCTAATTCCAAATTAAAAGCTCAGCACACAAGTGGTCCTAGAACTAATTTTAGTTATAGGAAATGTTATCACTGTGGACTTACCGATCATATTGCAAGTAAGTGTCCCACAGCCACCAAAGCTGATAAGATAGCTAAGGTGAAGATAGCACCAAAGAAGACCAAACCAGTTGCAAGTCAGGTCAAGGTGACTCATACCGCTGAGGTCAAGAAATTGACCAAAGTGAAGAAAGACAAAGCTGAATCTTCAAATGCTGCGAAGACTGCTGAACCCATTCCAACCACTTCCACTGACAAACGCGTATACATGGTGAAGTGGGTACCCAAGCAAAACTAATCTTCCTTTGTATTGCAGGTTAAGAAGGGTATCTGGTATCTCGATAGCGGATGCTCTAGACACATGACTGGAAAGAAAAGCCTGCTCGCTGAATACAAGGAAGAGAAGGGTCCCTCTGTAACTTTCGGTGGAAATGGAAAAGGACACACCCGAGGGTATGGAGTACTTTCAAATGGTACAACATCCTTCAGAAGAGTCGCATATGTTGAAGGGCTGAAGCATAATCTTCTGAGCATCAGTCAGCTTTGCGACATGGATAACAAAGTGATTTTCACCAAGGAATCCTGCTTTGTCTCTGACAAAAAGGAGAAGATAGCTCTCAGCGGTTATCGTTTGGAAAATGTTTACGTTATAAACATGGACTCAACAACCACTGAGAACTCCTGTTTCTTCTCAAAGGCATCTTCTGATGTCAACTGGCTATGGCACAAGAGACTCTCACATCTCAACTTCAAGACACTGAATACTCTTTCATCCAAAGAGTTAGTCACTGGTCTACCTCAACATTCATACGCCAAAGAATCCTTATGTTCAGCGTGTGAAAAAGGGAAGCAGACCAAGGCAAGCTTTAAGTCCAAGCAAGTTTCCTCAGTGTCATCTCCTCTTCAACTACTCCATATGGATTTGTTTGGCCCCGTTAACAAACAATCCATCGCTGGAAAGAAATATACGCTGGTCATAGTTGATGAATTCTCTCGTTATACATGGGTAATGTTTCTCCGTTCTAAGAGTGACACCCCTGAAGAACTCATCACCTTTGTTCGGAAGATGGAAACTCTGAACAATATGACTGTTCGCTCAATAAGGAGTGATCATGGAACTGAATTCAAAAACAGTTCTCTTGATTCCTTCCTTGAGAGCAAGGGTATTTCTCATAACTTTTCGTCAGTGAGAACACCACAACAAAACGGAGTCGCTGAAAGAAGAAATAGAACAATTATTGAAGTTGCACGTTCAATGCTCAGCGATTCTCACCTGCCTACTCAGTTTTGGGCAGAAGCTGTCAACACGGCTTGTTTTACGCAAAACAGGTCGCTGATAGTCAAAAGATTCAAAAAGACAGCCTATGAACTCTTTCATGGGAGAAAGCCTTCAATCAGCTTTCTTCACATCTTTGGTTGTCAGTGTTTCATACTGAACAACAGAGATGCCCTTGGAAAGTTTGATCCTAAGGCTGATGATGGAATCTTTCTTGGATACTCCTCAGTTTCCAAAGCCTTCAGAGTCTTCAACCGAAGAAGACAAACTGTAGAAGAAACTATTCACGTCACGTTTGACGAATCCCGTTCAGCGAACTCTAAACCGAATGCTGATACAGAAGAACTGAATCAATGGATGTTTTCTCATCTTGGTGATTCAGAAGATGTTCCCACTACTCATACTCATACAACTGAAAATGATGGTCCTACTATCATTCCCAATATGCAGAATAGTGAAGCTGAAACATCTTGGGTCTCAGCTGTTCCTATAAATACTATACCCGCAGTTGATCCAAATGTCTCAGAAATTCCATCTATTTCTCAGCAATCAGTGAATGAAGTGACAAATGCAAGCATTCCTCTCTTAGCTGATTATCCAGAAGTAGCTGAAGCCTCATCTTCAGTTTCTCCAGTTCAGACTGCGTCAGCGACGCATGCTCCGGCTCAGCGATGGACTGTAAATCACCCAATCGATCAAATTCTTGGTGATCCCAACGCTGGTATTCAGACTCGTAGAAGTGCAGGTAATATTTGTTTATTTGTTAACTTTATTTCTCTAACTGAACCAAAGAAAATAGATGATGCCCTCAGAGATCCAAACTGGGTCAGCGCTATGCAAGAAGAGCTGACTGAATTCGAAAGAAACAAAGTTTGGAAACTTGTTCGGAGACCAACTGACAAAACAGTGATAGGCACTAAGTGGGTCTATCGAAACAAGTTGGACGAACATGGTACTGTAACTCGCAACAAAGCTCGTCTTGTTGCTCAGGGATACAGACAAGAGGAAGGTATAGATTATGACGAAACCTTTGCTCCTGTAGCAAGACTTGAATCTATTCGTCTTTTCTTAGCATATGCTGTACACAAAAACTTCACTGTACATCAAATGGATGTTAAGTCAGCGTTTCTAAATGGAAAGCTGAATGAAGAAGTTTATGTGGAACAACCTCCAGGATTCTCAGATCCTAAGCGTCCAGGTTATGTTTATAAGCTGGATAAGGCACTTTATGGCTTGAAGCAAGCTCCTCGTGCATGGTATGACACTCTTTCTACGTATCTCCACCTTGAAAATTTTGAGAGAGGTAAGATTGACAAAACTTTGTTTTTTAGAAAAATAAAAGGTCATATCATTTTAGTTCAAATATATGTTGATGACATTATATTTGGTTCTACTAACCCTGAGCTTTGTACTCGTTTCGCTGATAGAATGAAAGATGAGTATAAAATGAGTATGATGGGTGAACTAACATATTTCCTTGGTCTTCAGATTAAGCAAACTGAAAAAGGAACTTTTATAAATCAGGGAAAGTATGTTAAAGATATGCTGAAAAAATTCGACTTAACTGAAAGTTCAGCTATGAAAACCCCTATGGCTCCACCGCTGATACTTGATAAGGACACAAAGGGTGTTCCTGTCAATGTCACGCTGTACCGTGGGATGATCGGCTCACTACTGTATCTTACAGCTAGCCGACCCGATATTATGTTTGCAACATGTCTGTGCGCACGATATCAAGCTGAACCTAAGATATCTCATATGAAAGCTGTAAAGCGAATCTTTCGATATCTTAAGGGTACAGCGAATCTAGGTCTTTGGTATCCCAAAGATTCAGGATTCGATCTAACCGCCTATTCAGACAGTGATTTGGCAGGTTGCAAAATGGATAGGAAAAGCACCACAGGAGGATGTCAGCTCCTGGGTGGAAAGCTGGTAAGTTGGACAAGTAAGAAGCAAAACTCGGTGTCCACTTCCACAGCTGAAGCTGAGTATGTAGCCGCTGGAAGCTGCTGTTCTCAAGTCTTGTGGATGAGAAATCAACTACTAGACTATGATCTTCAGCTCTCCAAAATTCCAATCTATTGCGACAGCACAAGTGCCATCGCTATAGCAAACAATCCAGTGCTACACTCAAAGACAAAACACATAGAAATCAGATATCATTTTATCAGAGATCATGTGATGAATGGTGATATAGAACTTCATTTTATCCCAACTGATTATCAGTTAGCTGATTTGTTTACCAAACCTCTTGATGAGACAAGATTCAACTTTCTCATCAGCGAGCTTGGAATGCTGAACTTTGAAGGATAAATCTTCAGCGGTTCACATTTAATCAGCGATACGTTTATACATTCTTGTATAGGCTCTGGATAAAATAAACTAGTACAATCCATTTCATCATCTTCTCTCTGAATAAATTGGGTTAAACTGATATCAAGGTATGTTTTCTCTGACAAAACGCATGAAAATGCAAGATTTCAAATTCTTTCATCGCTGAATAATATTTTGAAATTTCTTAAAACCCTCACTGATATTTCTATTCAGTGCTTCATATTTTCCAAAGAGTCCCTGAGTTTTTCTTTCAAAACCTCAGAGACAACGAAAGAATGTGAAAGGACAGTTGTGACGTCATTGCAACGGATAACACCAGGCACGTTTCTTTTTCTGACACACGTTTGCACGTTTCGTTGTCTATCCAATCAAATGCAAACACGTGTCCGTGTCATGATGAAAAACTTTCCCGCTCAAGTTTTTCTCTCTCTACTCTCTTCCTATATAAACTCTCTCAAAGTTTATATTTGTCTTTTATGCGAATCAATCTTTCTCCGCAAGAAAAGAACACTGTTGCATTTTGTGCTCTCGATCTTCAAGAACTGTTCATCATCTTCTTCATCAAACTCAAGGTCAATATGTTCTTATCTTTTATCAAATGCAAATAACTTGTTTTCGATCTTATCATTGTTTTACACAAGATCAAACAAAAGAACTCAAAAATAAAATCATTTTCTTTCATGGTTTTATAAACACAACCATTTCATGGTTGTTCTTCAAGTTTTAAATCTAAAATCTTAAACTTGTTCTTCTTTCGTATCCATTTTTTTTAAAAAAAAAAAAAACTGGTATACAAGGCTTATAGGTGTTATATTCGTTTTCTTTAAAAACAAGAAAAACCCTAATCTTCATTAAGACTTTTTTGTCTGAATGAAATGGACAAAATTCGAAAAATCTTAATGGAAATTCTCTTTCCACATTAAGATATTTCTTATTTGTTAACATCTTTGGTTGAACTGATAATACAGTGAAATGGCAACTTCAAAGCTGAATGTTACCGCTGAGTCCATCTCCAGTGATTCTGAGGAACTGGAAATCACCAAAGCTCCTCAGGTTAAGTTTGAGCTGGATCAACTAGACTGGACAAAGGCAAACAACCTTTCAGCGCTTCTCGAGTTTCCTCCTCGGAAGCAGGTATCCCATCTAGACGACGCTATGATTTTTTTGAAGAATAGCCCCATATACACAGCACTGACAATTACACCTCCTGCCAGTCAGCGTCTATTATCCCAATTCTGGTACTCTGCCAGACACACCAACCTACCCTCAGCCAAAGATCCATCTAAAACCATCGACTGCATACTCAGCGATACTGAGTATGGCACCATCAAGATAACCCCCGCAATAATCCGTAACGCTCTGAAATTCCCTAACGCTACCTCAGAAAATCCTTTCATTCCATTTCCTGACCACAAGAAGCACGCTGACAGGGAAGAAATCATTGCTTTCCTTGATGCGATGGGTTACATCTGGGAGACTGGAAGAGACAAGCTACCTGAGAAGAAGCTGACGCTGATAAAGAAATCCAAGATGCCCAGCGAGATGAACTTCATCTTCGCTCACCTGATCAGCTGCATGACAGCGAAATCCGGATCTTCTGATCAAGCCGCTCAACCTCAGCAGGCCATGGGTTACGCACTGCTGAAAGGTCTCAACATTGACTGGGCCTCCATCATCTATGAAGACCTCATTCAACGTGTTGATTCTGCCGCTGACCGACCAGCATGGGTTCCTTACCCGCGATTCATCAGCGCCATCTTTCAATATGGCCTGAAGGACAGCTATCCTGAAGAGGGTGATCTGAAACTCTCTCAGATTGGCCCTAAAGTTCTCGACTTCAAGCCTGTCGCCAACGAGGTACGTCTCTCTACTCTTCTCACTCTTCTTAATTCTCCGCTTTCTGTGGCTCCTTCAGCGACAATACCCATCGCTGATACCCCGGCCACAAAATCCATTCCTTCTAAGAAAAGGAAACAATCTCTTACCCCTCTTGATTCCAAAAGGATCAAGAAAACCAAGGAGCAACCCCAGCAGTTGCATGCTGAAGACTCCTCAGCTCATTCTGAAGAGCTGAAGGAAAGTTCCGTGGTACGCTCTGCCACACCAATTCAAGCCATCCCTTCTAAACCTACTTCAGCGTCCCTAAACGCTGAGGTTAGAACTTTGGAATCTACCCAACCTTCGTCAGTCTCTCAAAAGACTGATGAAGTACTTCTCAGCGAATCCAACGCTGAACTTGAACCCCAACCCCAATTCTTATCCTTCGCTCCTCCCTCTACTTCTTTGGACACTCCTCCAGTCAAAACTGGAGATGCCATCATTCAAGAAGCCGTTGAAGCTTCTCAGCGAATGACGAAGAAAGGACCTGCAGAGATCTCCATTCCTCACGGAACGTTTGAGGGAGATATGGAACACTATGGAGGGACTCGAAACTTTGATGAGTTCGTCAACGCTCCTGCAGGTACAGATCCCACCTTAAACACTGTAACTAAACCTGAAACTTCTGAGCTTTCCTTTGTTCACAAGTACTTATATGTTACAGGTCCTTTTTTGGGAGACATCAACCAGTCTCTGAAGTCTATGGAGATGAAACTTACGGATCTCACCACCGGTCTATCAAATAACTCTACAGCTGTAACAAACGCTGGAGAGAATCTGACGAAGCTGACTACTGTGGTGGAAAAGAAGGCCTCCTCTGATGACATCAAAGATCTTGATAAAACTCTCGCCGACTTTGCCAAAGTGCTCTCCGACATCTACACTGACTACACCAACCTCAAATCATCAGTTTCCACCATTTCCAGCGAAGTTACAACGCTGAAGAAATCGGTTGGTACACTCGAAGGTGATATGTCAGTGGTCAAGACCGACTTGGGCTCAGTGAAGACCGACCTTGGTTCCGTCAAGACAATGATCGAGACGCTGGTGAACAAGGCAAATAATCCAGCTCCTGCTCCGGCCCCTGCACCTGTTTTGGACTCATTCACCGCAGAGGATCGCCAAGAGCTGAAGAAAATCACGCCTGCTATTTCTGGCCTAGAAGACAGAATAGCTAAGCTTGAAGGTTGTGTGAAAATCTCTGGCCCAGAAGACAGAGACAACACCAATGCTGAATCTACCCATTCCTCCCCCGCCCATCATGAGAAAGAGGGGGAGAAGAGCGCTGAACAGGAGAAGAGCGCTGAAGACCTTTCCCATGATGAATCTATCAGGGGAGAGGGTAATGAAGATCGGATTACTGGACCTCAGGGAGATGAAAACCCTGAGGGAACCGAGAACCTCGCCTCTATATCTGAGGGGGAGCAACTCGATGAAGATGCTGAGGAATCTGAAGCAGAAGAAGACGAAGACTTCGACATCCCTGAAGCTGAACCATCCTCCTCTCCAAGGAACGATGATGATGATGATGAAGATGACGATGATTTCTTTGTTGTCAAACCTGCTCCTCGAACCAAAGCTCTTAAAGGTATTTCAATAAAAGAACCTTCAGGGGAGAAGACAAAGACAAAGCACTCAGCCTCTGGCGCTGAGAAAAGCAAAGACAAAGGCATCGCTGAAGATGATAATCTGGCGATCCTACTTGCAAAGCCGATTTGTCAGGTACACTAAACTTATTTTTCCTTCCCTGATCATCTATGAAAAATCAGTTATCCATTCCACAAACACCATACACATCCACATTTTTTTTCTATCTTTTCTACCCAAGTTCTTCTACCCAGTTCTTATTTGTAAGATCGCTGCGTTTCAGCTAGTCCTCTCCCCTGT
The DNA here is from genome assembly GCA_033807775.1 of Saussurea involucrata. Lineage (NCBI taxonomy): Eukaryota > Viridiplantae > Streptophyta > Magnoliopsida > Asterales > Asteraceae > Saussurea > Saussurea involucrata. The sequence continues at coordinate 5,622,144 of CM066316.1, forward strand.
TTGAGGATATCGCTGAAAGATCTGTTGCGACTTCACCAATAATTCCATCTAACGCTGAAGACATAATCCCAGTCTTAGATTTAATCTCTGAGACTGATGAACCTGAAGAACAACCTCTCTCGCACAGAAACAGACTTTCCTCAGTTGCTCAAAGGCTGAGTGAAGAAGATCAAAAGAGGAGAGAAGAAATGATAAAGCGATTCGAGGATCAGCGAATCATCCTAAGGCGCGATCAACTACCTTCAGTTCCTCCTAAGTTCAGAATTTCAAAAGCTGAATACCAAGATCATCTCAGAGCTGAACGCCTCATCGCTGAAAGGAAGGAAGCTGAAGATAAAGACAGAGAATACGCCATCAAGCTCACTCAAGAATCTGTCAAAGACCCCAAGCTGAAGCGTATTCCCATTCAAATCCAACGAAAGCTTTGGGAACAAGCCCAGAAGATCGTGGAAAAGAAAGCTGAAGTTTCTCAGACCACCCTGATCTGGTGTAAAGAGAAAATCCACTTCAGATATCGTCCAGCGAAGATCAACAAGGTATTCATCTCTGGAAGAACCTCCGTCGGAGTACCTATTGTTGACATCAAACTGTTCAGAGAAGATGACTCATCTGAAACCTTTCGTGCTGACACTGTAAAAAGGTATGGTCTCTCTGAATGGCTGGAGATGAGGTTAGCTATCCAACCGTCAAAATCTAAGTACAAGGATCATTTCGAAAAGCTGATAAACAGACAGATCGATTTGATATCTTCTTGTGTGGATATTCCTCCTGTTCCTGATCTAAAGCCGAAAAGAAAAAAGGACTCTCCAAGGAAGAAACGTCAAGATTCAAACTCAGGTCCTGTCATACGAAATGAAACTGGAATTGGTTTCTCTCGCGCTGAAGTACTTGGTCCTGATCCTGATCTATCTGCCCTTGATGTCTCTTTGCCACCATGTGAACTTTTCGTCCCTGGTAAAGTCATCAGTAATCCTTATGGAATATTCTTTCTTGACTACGACGGACGTAAATGCTTTCAACGGATCGCTGAGCTTCCAATCACTCCAATCGAACAGCTCAAAGATCTCATCTACTGGTGCGACTTCAGAAAAGACATTCAGGCACGACACCTAAAAACCTTGATTTTTGAAGCTGCTCTGAAGCTAAAGAATAAAGGAGAAAAGGTTCCTGACTGGATGATTCCAACTGAAAAGACAACCCTTGATGAACTTCTCATTAAGGAAGAACCCTTTGAAGGGTGACAACAATCACCATTTTCTCTATTGTATCAGTCATCCTTCAGTACTTGTAATTTATTTCGCTTGTACTTGTAATCTTTCTTATTCATATTGTAACCTGATTCAAAGATTTAAAGAAAGATTTCAGCGAATGTACTTTACTCCATCAGTACTGAAAAGATCCCAGAAAACAGTAAAAGGTTTTTAGGAATATCTCATCAGTATTCTGTGGCTAGAACACCTCAGCAGAACGGAGTCGTTGAAAGATGAAACCGCACACTTGTTGAAGCCGCTAGAACGATGTTGTCCTATGCTGATCTACCTCTGTTCTTGTGGGCTGAAGCTGTTTCTACGGCATGCTATACACAAAACCTTCTATTATCCATCGTCAGTTTGGTAAAACTCCATATGAACTGATTAATAATAGAAAACCTGTGATACACTACTGTAACATCTCGATTTTTGGAATAAAATATTAAGATGGATTTTATTGATAATCTATAATTTATTATGAGATAAGTTAATATTAGAGTTTGTTGGTCCCATTTAGGACAAGCAAACAATAGAAGAACAGTTCATATATAAATAGAGATAAGATGAACAATAAGAATAATGATAAAAATAACTCATCTCATATTCATTGATGAATTATATGGAGAGGAAAATGAAGAACACCACACTTTACATTTTAGATGACTCTCATGAGATTAGTCAGTGTGTTTTTTTTTTGTGTATCTTCAAAAATGACCTCAATGATAAATGAAACCCTAAACTCCTTTTTAAAGGGTCCATTTACAATAAAAGGCTCAAGCCCATAAAGCTAACTAAGAAGCTAACTAAAAAGCCCATACACTTTTTCTTTATAAAACATTTAATTAAATTAGGAGCTAATTTAATCTAACAATCTCCCCCTAATGTTTTATAAAGAAAGCATCATCTTGTAGTCTCCCCCTTGCTTTCTTTAGAAACTTTGGCATTCCATTCTTCGAGTCTTCAAAGCATCACGAGCTCCCCCTCAAATGTAGGCTCATCTTCTTGAAAAACCGAGACAATTAACCCCATTTTGTCTAGTTTTCATGATTCAACTTCACTGTTGAGTAAGCATTCAGTACCGAGCATTAAACATGAATAACAGAGGAGTGAGTGACAATCAATATGTCACAATAGCTATATGAAACCGTGAAGAAACGTCGAGAGAACACCGTTCTTGAAAGCAGAAAGAGCATGAATTAAATGCAATGCTTTCGGTCCAGCACCTTACAGCAGACTTTGAGGCTGTTTTCGGCATATCATCTCACATATTTTGAGAAAACTCAGAACATCAAAATCGTGCGTCTGTGAATTATTTTTCCAATGCAACAAGACTCGTGTTAATTGGAGCACCGAGTAAAACGTTGTGCGCATGTTTCTGAAGCAGCGCAAAGCTGTCAAACAAACTGAAAAATTTCGGGCTCCGAGATTTTGGCTTGATTTGATTTCTGGACCAACGAACTATAATAAACATGCTTGAGTCTGCTTCTGGTCCCTTCTGGTCATTCCTCTTATTTCAGAAAAAAAAATTGATCCATAGAGCCTCTGACGAATCAACAGAGCTCTTGTGTCAAAAAAATCAACAGAGCTTTGGACAACTTCTGTCGATGATCAGAGCTCTGGTAGATGTCTCTGTTAAAAGTCAACAGAGATAGCTCTGTTAAAAGTCAACAGAGATAGCTCTGTCAATTGCCTCTGATTTTTTGAGTATCTGTAAAAATCAACAGAGCTCTGGTAGATGAATTCAGAGAAACGACTCTGGCCAGCAGATGTACTGACTTTAACCGGGATTCTGACTACGACGAACACTGATTCAGACCAATATCAAAACACGAAAGTTGTTCATCATTGTCTTAGGAATCCAACGCATCTGGACTCATCAAATTTGGAGCTTCGACGAGGGAGTTCTGTTGAAAATACGACAGGTGCGCAAAGCTGACAGCAAGTACCTCTGCTCTGTTGGGGTACCTCTGCTCTGTTGGTGTACCTCTGCTCTGTTGGTGTACCTCTGCTCTGTTGGTTATCTCTGGTGGAACAGAAGTTTCTGATAGAGCTCTGATGAGGTCTAACAGAGCTCTGGTGAGCTTTTGCTGATTTCTTCTAAGTCCTCTGCCAGAAGTTTTACACCAACTTCGACACTACTTTACACCATGATATCTCTAGAGTTTGCAAAAACTCAAAACATTAAGAGTGTGCATTAGTTTGTTATATTTTCAGATCATCTTGAATCACCTCTTTTCGAGATCGTACGACAAAGATATGGTTGATTTACCACAGTCGCGCAAATCTGTCCATCAGCTTTCCATCAGCACACTGTTGTCTACTTCAACGATGCATATGGCCCTTATAAATTTCGAATCTATGAATTCTCAAAACACGAAAGCTGTTAATCAATGTGTTTTGAATCCAGGGCCTTTTGAATCGCATCAATTGGTGTCTTGATCAATGAGATATGATCAATTTACTACAGCATCGCAAATCTGTCAGCATGCTGTCATTAAATCTGATTTGATGTAGAAAATAAGACGATCTTCATAATTTTTAGAACAATGAGTGCAAATGCCCAGATCTCTAATTGATCAGGTCAGAAAACTGATTAGAAGCACTCAAAATTCAAAAAAACAAATCAGATCAGACTTTGAAAATTTGCACAACACCAAATCTTTCTCAAACAACTTTTCAAGATCCAAATGAGTTTGTTTTTCATTTAATCGATTATGAGCAGCGGAATATAAACAAAATCTGGATCAAAGAGAGTCCAATCTTGGATTTAAATAAAGGTCAGATCAAAGATCAACAGCCTTACTACCAAGATGCCAAAAAAATGCTATGGACTCAAGCACACACAAGGATGAGATCATAGATCAACCATCTACTTAGTGCTTATCAAATAAGACCAATGAATGAGAAAGAATCAAAACACACACATGTATTAAATCTGATCAGATTTGATCCAAACAGAAACAAATCTTCACTTAGGCATTTCATCAAACATGTGGTGTGCAGAATCAGATTTTGTGAAGAGAAACACCAATTTTCTGTCAAAACTTATCCAAATCTTATTGAAATCAAATATTGGATTTCCAATAAGCACAAAACAGAATATAAGTATCAGATATGATATTTGTGTTTAGGCTCATGTGATTGAATCAATCTAAGCACCAAAACAACAAATAAATCATCTAATCTTCTATTGTTGCCATAAATGACCGATTGAAGAAGAGTTTCTTCAATCTAGCTCTGATACCAATTGTTGGTCCCATTTAGGACAAGCAAACAATAGAAGAACAGTTCATATATAAATAGAGATAAGATGAACAATAAGAATAATGATAAAAATAACTCATCTCATATTCATTGATGAATTATATGGAGAGGAAAATGAAGAACTGTTGATCCAAACCCTCAGTGATTTGATAATGACCCTATCTTAAATACTTAGTGAAAATTGTAAGTAAACAATATGTATCAGAGTTTCACTATCGCTGATAAGTACTAAGATCTTACAGTACTGCTGATAGGAACTCTCGCACTTTTAGATTAAACATTCAGCGAACACTGTTCACCATATCGCTGAGTCTGTTCAGTCCTTATGGTGATCGCTGATAAGTTAGTTGTTTACTTATGATCCCTGAAGACAAGATTCACGTCAACAAAGGTTCTACGCTGAAGTCGAAGATCAAGCTCAAGAACCAGCGACAAGTCTCCAAATGAACTGATGCGGATCAGCGAAGACTCAGATTTGTCCACTCAACGTGAAGTATCAAGTACAAGACTTCAGCTATCGCTGAACTTTATCATCTGCTGAATAGTAAATGATAATCGCTGAATCAACGAAAGCTGATCATGAAGTCCTCCGTACAAAGTACTTTTGTCTTAACCTCCCTTGCACGCCACCGTACGAAATGTCAGAAAAGAACCTCCGAAAATCTGAAATCGTACAACCACTCTGACACTACACTGTTCATTCATGCGGCTACTAAGGTTGTCATCAAAGGTCAATGACATGCAACCAATCCGCTAATGACACGTGTAAAGTATATACTGGATTGCATTAAATGCATGCAGTATATAAAGAGATGAACTCACTTCATTTGAAGCAACTTGCTAACTCTGGACAAGTTCAAATCTCTCAAGATAGGATTTTATTAGTAATCTCCTTATCTTTCTTAGTGCAAGAAAACCTTAGTGTTCCAACTTGTTTAGATTTAGGTTTATCCTTAATCTTGTTTCCGCAACAAGCTGTAAATTGTTAATGATTTATCAATAAACAATTTAGAAAAGTAAAATAGTGTGTTTGTATTCAACCCCCCCCTTCTACAAACTTGTTTAAGCCTTTCGGGACCAACAAGAACACCACACTTTACATTTTAGATGACTCTCATGAGATTAGTCAGTGTGTTTTTTTTGTGTGTATCTTCAAAAATGACCTCAATGATAAATGAAACCCTAAACTCCTTTTTAAAGGGTCCATTTACAATAAAAGGCTCAAGCCCATAAAGCTAACTAAGAAGCTAACTAAAAAGCCCATACACTTTTTCTTTATAAAACATTTAATTAAATTAGGAGCTAATTTAATCTAACAATCTCCCCCTAATGTTTTATAAAGAAAGCATCATCTTGTAGTCTCCCCCTTGCTTTCTTTAGAAACTTTGGCATTCCATTCTTCGAGTCTTCAAAGCATCACGAGCTCCCCCTCAAATGTAGGCTCATCTTCTTGAAAAACCGAGACAATTAACCCCATTTTGTCTAGTTTTCATGATTCAACTTCACTGTTGAGTAAGCATTCAGTACCGAGCATTAAACATGAATAACAGAGGAGTGAGTGACAATCAATATGTCACAATAGCTATATGAAACCGTGAAGAAACGTCGAGAGAACATCGTTCTTGAAAGCGGAAAGAGCATGAATTAAATGCAATGCTTTCGGTCCAGCACCTTACAGCAGACTTTGAGGCTGTTTTCGGCATATCATCTCACATATTTTGAGAAAACTCAGAACATCAAAATCGTGCGTCTGTGAATTATTTTTCCAATGCAACAAGACTCGTGTTAATTGGAGCATCGAGTAAAACGTTGTGCGCATGTTTCTGAAGCAGCGCAAAGCTGTCAAACAAACTGAAAAATTTCGGGCTCCGAGATTTTGGCTTGATTTGATTTCTGGACCAACGAACTATAATAAACATGCTTGAGTCTGCTTCTGGTCCCTTCTGGTCATTCCTCTTATTTCAGAAAAAAAAAATTGATCCATAGAGCCTCTGACGAATCAACAGAGCTCTGGTGTCAAAAAAATCAACAGAGCTTTGGACAACTTCTGTCGATGATCAGAGCTCTGGTAGATGTCTCTGTTAAAAGTCAACAGAGATAGCTCTGTTAAAAGTCAACAGAGATAGCTCTGTCAATTGCCTCTGATTTTTTGAGTATCTGTAAAAATCAACAGAGCTCTGGTAGATGAATTCAGAGAAACGACTCTGGCCAGCAGATGTACTGACTTTAACCGGGATTCTGACTTCGACGAACACTGATTCAGACCAAGATCAAAACACGAAAGTTGTTCATCATTGTCTTAGGAATCCAACGCATCTGGACTCATCAAATTTGGAGCTTCGACGAGGGAGTTCTGTTGAAAATACGACAGGTGCGCAAAGCTGACAGCAAGTACCTCTGCTCTGTTGTACCTCTGCTCTGTTGGGGTACCTCTGCTCTGTTGGTGTACCTCTGCTCTGTTGGTGTACCTCTGCTCTGTTGGTTATCTCTGGTGGAACAGAAGTTTCTGATAGAGCTCTGATGAGGTCTAACAGAGCTCTGGTGAGCTTTTGCTGATTTCTTCTAAGTCCTCTGCCAGAAGTTTTACACCAACTTCGACACTACTTTACACCATGATATCTCTAGAGTTTGCAAAAACTCAAAACATTAAGAGTGTGCATTAGTTTGTTATATTTTCAGATCATCTTGAATCACCTCTTTTCGAGATCGTACGACAAAGATATGGTTGATTTACCACAGTCGCGCAAATCTGTCCATCAGCTTTCCATCAGCACACTGTTGTCTACTTCAACGATGCATATGGCCCTTATAAATTTCGAATCTATGAATTCTCAAAACATGAAAGCTGTTAATCAATGTGTTTTGAATCCAGGGCCTTTTGAATCGCATCAATTGGTGTCTTGATCAATGAGATATGATCAATTTACTACAGCATCGCAAATCTGTCAGCATGCTGTCATTAAATCTGATTTGATGTAGAAAATAAGACGATCTTCATAATTTTTAGAACAATGAGTGCAAATGCCCAGATCTCTAATTGATCAGGTCAGAAAACTGATTAGAAGCACTCAAAATTCAAAAAAACAAATCAGATCAGACTTTGAAAATTTGCACAACACCAAATCTTTCTCAAACAACTTTTCAAGATCCAAATGAGTTTGTTTTTCATTTAATCGATTATGAGCAGCGGAATATAAACAAAATCTGGATCAAAGAGAGTCCAATCTTGGATTTAAATAAAGGTCAGATCAAAGATCAACAGCCTTACTACCAAGATGCCAAAAAAATGCTATGGACTCAAGCACACACAAGGATGAGATCATAGATCAACCATCTACTTAGTGCTTATCAAATAAGACCAATGAATGAGAAAGAATCAAAACACACACATGTATTAAATCTGATCAGATTTGATCCAAACAGAAACAAATCTTCACTTAGGCATTTCATCAAACATGTGGTGTGCAGAATCAGATTTTGTGAAAGAAACACCAATTTTCTGTCAAAACTTATCCAAATCTTATTGAAATCAAATATTGTATTTCCAATAAGCACAAAACAGAATATAAGTATCAGATATGATATTTGTGTTTAGGCTCATGTGATTGAATCAATCTAAGCACCAAAACAACAAATAAATCATCTAATCTTCTATTGTTGCCATAAATGACCGATTGAAGAAGAGTTTCTTCAATCTAGCTCTGATACCAATTGTTGGTCCCATTTAGGACAAGCAAACAATAGAAGAACAGTTCATATATAAATAGAGATAAGATGAACAATAAGAATAATGATAAAAATAACTCATCTCATATTCATTGATGAATTATATGGAGAGGAAATGAAGAACACCACACTTTACATTTTAGATGACTATCATGAGATTAGTCAGTGTGTTTTTTTTGTGTGTATCTTCAAAAATGACCTCAATGATAAATGAAACCCTAAACTCCTTTTTAAAGGGTCCATTTACAATAAAAGGCTCAAGCCCATAAAGCTAACTAAGAAGCTAACTAAAAAGCCCATACACTTTTTCTTTATAAAACATTTAATTAAATTAGGAGCTAATTTAATCTAACAGAGTTTATCCCCGATTAAGTTTGTTATTTGTTTTTTGAAGTTATAAGTTAAGGGGTAAACTTTAATTTTAATTTATAAGCTTGAGGGTATAAGTTGTCAATTGAAGAAAGTTGGAGGTTTGTTTGGTTAGGGTGATTAAACCTAATCACCACCCACCGCCTTATTACATAGAAATAAGCAAAAGAAGATATTATCTTCATTTTACTTGGATATTGTATGTGTGTGTGTGGGTTTCTTCACGGCAAGGAGGGAGAGAGAGAAGTTGAGAAAAACAAAGAAGAAGAAGAAGCAAATCATACTTTCAGCTGGAAATTTAGAATACAAATCTGTGGAACACAAAGGTATTCATCTTAATTGAATTTCTCATATTATGGTTATAAGTTTTCTAAATGGTTTAGAAATGGGTTTTGTCAATTTTTGGAAAGAATGAGAAATCTGGGTTGATGGTTATGTTATATTAGTAGTCTAAATTATATCTGCAAATTTACAGAAACAAACATGGCTTAAAACTATAATTTCTAGGTTAAGTATGAATTCAGTGGGTTGAGATAGTTTTGAATGTCGCCATAGTTGGTTGCGAGAGTTATGAAGATTTGCGATAATCATAAGTGTCGCAACCTTGGGTTACGACAAGCTCATAGTATCGCAACAGTTAGTTGCGACATGAGGTGTATCGCAACAGTTGGTTGCGAGAAGGCTAGATATCGCAACAGTGGGTTGCGATAGAATACTGTGTCACAACAGTGGGTTGCGACAAGTACTGTGTATTGCGACAAAAAGGTTATCGCAGCTAGTTAGTTGCGATAAGAGGCGAGAATTTTAGGATTTTTAGTTTTAAGGGTCCTAAACAGTAGATTAATACCAGTACGATGTATATTTGGGTATTTCAGATTTCTGTGAAGTTGGTGACGGAAATTCCTTACAACTTTGAGAAACTAAGAGTAGCGCGACTACTATCAGGTGAGTTCATTCTTACCTTACCTTTTTATAATATTTTCAAATTACGGTAAGGTACATTTTTTATAATGAACTGTTTTGATGCATTTTGAATGAAGAATTTTATAAAGTAAAAATCTAATATTCTAAATTGTTGGTTTTGCTTAAGTTCATAAATGATATGAATGATTTATAAAGGAGATTCGTTCATACCGTTGCTATGAGGAATCTATGTGGTATAAATATAATTCGTTCATACCATTGCTATGAGGAATCTATATTGAGTAAATACTTGTACGAGTACAATTAGGTGATATGGATCCATAGGCCTAGTGTTTGGGACATCGTGGAATAGGCATAGATTTATTCAAAATTACCGATTTCTAAGGAAGAAAAAGGGATTGACAAGAGTGATTGTAATCTCTCCTTCCTTTCCAATAAATGGCCATGTGTTATTACGATTTATTGGATAAGAGCATTAATCCAGAATCCGTTGAGATTCGTAGTGTGGGCTCTGGAACACGAGAAATCACTGACTTAGTGTCAGGTCATAGTTATGGAACCGGGTTTAACCAATTACTAAAGGATGGTTACGTGTGTGATAAGAAAAAGAGTAAACCAGGTTTGCCATGCCTTGTTTACATTGATTTTTTATAAATATTATTTTGAAACCGAATGTTCTCACTAGGCATTAGCCTAATTGTTTCAAATGATGTTTTCTTACCAGGTACTAGCTCGGGAAAATAAAGGGATGTGGGACGAGAGCTTTTGGATTAGCAGGAGAAGTTAACTAATGCTGAGGTTTTGATAGATTGCTTAGATAATCTAGTTAATCTAATTATAATGACATGATTAGATTAATAGGTTATTTGAAGAATTCTATGTTTGTAAATATGAACCTCATAGTTAGTTCTCCACTTATATATAAAATCTTGTCATAAATTGAGGTTTAAATTAGTCCTGATTTTTAGGGTGTTACAAAATGGTATCAGAGCCTTAGTTTAAGTGAACTAAGTATTATGATGAGATACTTAGACTTAAGCTGAGATGAATTAAGATATGATTCGTGAGATATGGGTAGATGTACTAAGACGGGATAGTCTTAGAGTCGACGGAAATACGTGAAATTAGTACTGTGACAATGGTAACGAGGATTCTCATGTATAATATGTTCACAATTCCAATTAGCTACTGTTATTATGAATATATTGTTACGCAAGCATACTTGTTTCTAAATTGTTACAGTGACTAATGATCGGTAAAGTACGTTTCGTATGTCTAGATTCGTGTAACCATTTCTTATGGTTATTCCTTTGTGTTATATCAGAACGATGGTGAATACGCCGCCATTGTCCCCTATCTCTTCGATGGATAGGTCCGCAATTGATTGGTCAACTGAAAGACAACCTGGAAGGATTAGGACCCAAGAGAGTCCGCCGAGGCTACCTACTAGGGGAGGTACGGACAGTCAAGTACACAGAACGGGTACCAGTACTGCTGATCAAGAAACACCAGAATCGACAATGGAGTTTCGTATGATGGAGAACATGACAAGAATGATGAATACATCGATGGAAAAACAAGCCGAAATGCTTATGAAAGCATTGAACGATCGAAGTACGGAACTACGTCGAACGGGAACTGATACTGGGGTAATAAATCCAGTTAGTAACCCTGGGATAGAGGCAGAAAGGAGAGTTGAAAGAATCTGCTCATATAAAACGTTCCTAAGCTGTAAACCGCCAGAGTTTATCGGAGCGGATAATCCAGTAGCCTGTATGAATTGGCTAAGAGAAATGGAACAAGTGTTTAGAGCTTGTGAATGTGATGAGAAGTCAAAGGTCAGATTTGCATCTCAAATGTTAAAAGGTAATGCAATGACTTGGTGGAATGTGGTGACGACTACAATTTCGGCTCCAGTCTTGACTGCCATGACTTGGGAGTCATTCAAGAAAAAGATTCTGGAAGAATACTGTAATGAGAACCAGATGGATAGGATCGAAGAAGAGTTCCGGACTCTTAAGAAAGGTAATATGTCGGTTAGGAAGTATACTGAAGTTTTTATGGAAAAGCTGAACTTGGTGGGGCATGTGGCTCCGACTGAGAAGGAAAAGATAAAATCATATTTGAAAGGCTTGCCAGCGGATATGATGTCTCGTGTACGAAATGCTAAGGCTTTAACGCTGAGGGAGACAATAGATGAAGCTAAAGTGATGGAAGAAGTTTATGCCAAAGATAAAGAAGAAAAGACTCAAGTTGGAGAAAAACGAAAATGGGAGGGCCGTTCAGAGTCTTCTCAGAAATCAATGGCAGCTGGTAAAAGTGTTCGTTATGAATCACGTCGCGAGCCGAATTAGTGTCCAAAGTGTAGGAGTAAGCACTATGGACCGTGTCGGGTGACAACATTGGAATGTTTCAAATGTGGTAAAAGTGGGCATATGGCGAACAACTGTCCGATACAAGGATCAACGTGTTATGAATGTAAACAACCGGGTCACTTCCGTCGGGATTGCCCAAAGCTGAAAAAAGAGTGGAGATCAAAACAAGAAACCAAACGTTCCAAAGCCAACGGGTCGAGCATTTCAGATGACAGAAGATGAGGCTAAATAATCAAAAGATGTCGTCTCGGGTACATTCCTTGTTAATTCTATTCCTGCACGCATATTATTTGATTGTGGTGCAAATTTGTCGTTTGTGTCCAAGTCGTTCTACCACAAGTTAGCTATGCCTGTCACTACTTTGGAAGATGCCTTAGTTGTTGAGGTAGATAACGGGGGTCAAGCCTTGGTTCGCGATAGACTTGAAGGTTGTTTTATTTTGGTAGAGGAAACAAAATTTCCGATCGACTTATTGTTAATGGAAATTGGAGGATTCAATGTAATAGTGGGAATGGACTGGCTGACAGTCAATCAAACAGAGATACTTTGTGCAAAGAAATTAATCTGGATTCCGATGGCTGATAAGGATGATGTACTCATCTTTGGGGAAAAGCAAAAAGGGGAAGTTCCGTTAATTTCTGTTGCAAAAGCGCGTAAATGTCTAATGAAAGGATGTTCATCCTATATAGCGTATGTTTTAGATGTAAAATCAGAAAAGAAACAAGTGGAAGATATTAAGGTGGTATATGAATTCCCGGACGTATTCCCCGATGATCTTCCAGGCCTACCGACTGACCGGCAGGTAGAGTTTCGTATTGATCTTATCCCTGGATCAGCACCAATTGCGCGTGCACAGTATCGTCTAGCGTCGGCCGAAATGAATGAGATGATGACTCAACTTCAGGAGCTGTTGGATAAAGGTTTTGTTAGACCGAGTTCTTCACCTTGGGGAGCTCCGATTTTGTTTGTTAAGAAGAAGGATGGAACCATGAGGATGTGTATTGATTACCGAGAATAAGGTAACCATTAAGAACAAGTATCCGCTTCCGAGGATTGATGATCTATTTGATCAACTCCAAGGAGCAGGATGTTTTTCAAAGATTGATTTAAGGTCAGGGTATCATCAAGTTCGAGTAAGAGATGAAGATATCCCTAAGACATCGTTTAGAACAAGATATGGGCATTATGAATTTCTTGTAATGCCATTTGGGTTGACGAATGCTCCTGCTGTGTTCATGGATCTGATGAACAGAGTATGTCGACCATTTTTAGATAAGTTTGTCATTGTATTCATTGATGACATACTTGTTTATTCAAAAACTGAGGCACATCATGAACATCATCTTCGTGAAGTCTTAGAAGTGTTGAGAAGAGAGAAATTGTACGCGAAGTTCTCGAAATGTGAATTTTGGTTAAAAGAGGTACAATTTCTAGGTCATGTGATCACTTCGGAGGGAGTCAAAGTAGACCCAGCAAAGATAGAAGCTATGACAAATTGGGAGACACCAAGGAATGCATCTGAAATAAAAAGTTTCTTAGGCCTAGCCGGTTACTACCGAAGGTTTATTAAAGACTTCTCAAAGATTGCTTCAGCTTTGACTTTATTGACTCGAAAGAACGTGAAGTTTGTTTGGACGGAGAAACAAGAATCGGCTTTCAGAACTTTACCTCAAAAATTATGTCAAGCTCCTATTCTTGCCTTACTAGAAGGAACAGAAGATTTTGTTGTATATAGCGACGCTTCAAAAATGGGTCTAGGATGTGTATTGATGCAACGAGGCAAAGTGATTGCTATGCATCAAGGAAACTTAAAGAGCACGAGAAGAATTACCCCACTCATGATTTGGAATTAGCCGCGGTTGTTTTTGCATTGAAGCTGTGGCGGCATTTTTGAATGGCACGAAGTGTACTCTTTATACTGATCACGAAAGTTTGCAACATGTCTTTGATCAAAAAGAGTTAAATATGAGACAACGACGCTGGTTAGAGTTACTTAAAGATTACGATTGTGAATTGCATTACCATCCCGGTAAAGCAAATGTCGTAGCTGATGCTCTAAGTAGAAAAGAATATAATGGGTATTTGAAATCGACCAATGCTAGAATTGATGTAACGTCAACTTTGATTGAAAAGATAAAAGAGGCACAAGCGGAGGCCTTACTGGAAAAGAACCTGAAAGATGAAGTTATGAGCAAACAACACCTTCAACTGACTGAAGATGGTCGTGGAATTAAATTATTCCAAGGTTGTGTATGGGTGCCAAAAGTTGGAAGAAATCGAGAGTTGATTCTCGAAGATGCTCATAAATCTAAGTATTCTATACATCCTGGGAGTACTAAGATGTATAGAGATTTGAAATTGCATTATTGGTGGCCAGCTATGAAAGTAGATGTAGCACGAATAGTGGAGAAGTGTAGAACATGTTCATTGGTAAAAGCGGAACATCAAAAGCCTTACGGAAGTTTCCAATCTTTGGAGATTCCGGAATGGAAATGGGAAAAGATTACCATGGACTTTGTGACGAAGTTACCAAAGACGCAAAAGGGTAACGACACATATGGGTAATCGTGGATCGATTGACTAAGAGTGCTCATTTTCTGGCTATGAAAGAAGCATCACCAATAGATAAATTGGCGAAGTTGTATATTGATGAAGTAGTGTCAAGGCATGTGTTGATCCAAACCCTCAGTGATTTGATAACGACCCTCTCCATTCTACTTAAGGAAAATTGTAAGTAAACAATATGTATCAGAGTTTCACTATCGCTGATAAGTACTAAGACCTTACAGTACCGCTGATAGGAACTCTCGCTCTTTAGATTAAACATTCAGCGAACAATGTTCACCATAATGCTCTGAGCCTGTTCAGTCCTTATGGTGATCGCTGATAAGTTAGTTGTTTACTTATGATCCCTGAAGACAAGTTTCACGTTAACATAGGTTCTACGCTGAAGTCGAAGATCAAACTCAAGAACCAGCGACAAGTCTCCTAATGAACTGATGCGGATCAACGAAGACTCAGATTTGTCCACTCAACGTGAAGTATCAAGTACAAGACTTCAGCTATCGCTGAACTTTATCATTCGCTGATATAGAATGATAGAGCGCTGAATCACCGAAAAGCTGATCATGAAGTCCTCCGTACAAAGTACTTTTGTCTTAACCACCCTTGCACGTCTCCGTACGATATGTCAAAAAAGAACCTCCTTATTGTCTGAAATCGTACAACTACTCTGATACTACACTGTTCACCATGCGGCTACTAAGGTTGTCTACTCAAGTCAGACCCTACAACCAATTAGCTACCACCACGTGTAAAGTATAAACTGCCATGCATTAAATGCATGCAGTATATAAGAAGAAGACCTCACTTCATTTTGAAGTAACTTGCCAACTCTAGTCAAGTTCATCTTCTTATCTTGAGATAGGTTATTATTAGTAATTTCCTTCTCTTTCTTAGTGCAAGAAACTTAGTGTTCCAACTTGTTTAGATTTAGGTTTATCCTTAATCTTGTTCCGCAACAAGCTGGAAATTGTTAATGATTTATCAATAAAAAATTTAGAAAAGTAAAATCTGTGTGTTTGTATTCAACCCCCCCCCCCTTCTACAAAGTTGTATAGCCCTTCGGGACCAACAAGTGGTATCAGAGTATATTTGTTTAATCTCATAAACAAGATCTAATCTATACTAAGATTTCTCTTCCTTTCTATTTCTGAAAATGGCTACCAACACAAACACAAACTATATTGACAATGGTTCTCTTGCAAAACCCCCTAGATTCTCCAGAGATAATTTTAATCTATGGAAAAATAGGATGATTCTCTTCTTAGAAGGTGTAGACCCTACTATGCCTTATTATCTTGAAAACGGCCCATATATTCCTGTAAGAATTGATGCTGCAGTTCCAGCCGTTGAGAATAGACCTGCTATTCTAGAAAGGATGGTACCCAAGGAAGTTCATATGTGGACTGATGAAGATAAGAAGAAAGTGTCTATCGACACCAAAGCCAGATCCATACTCTCCATGGCTCTTCCTGACGAAGTCTACCATTCCGTCATGAACCTGAAAACCTCAAAAGCTATATGGGACACAATCTGTGTTCAGTATGAAGGTACTTCTGAAGTCCATGACTCTCGAAAGATCAACCTGGTAAGACAGTATGAAAGCTTCATTTGTGGTAAGATTGAAACTCTCTCTGAAGTACACTAACGTTTTAACTGTTTAATAATAGATCTGAAAACTGTTGGTAAGGAATATTCTAACTTTAAAGTGCTGACAAAGTTTTTAGAATGTTTACCTGAAAGTTGGGACAGTTATTCTATGTGTCTCAAGTTGTCAAAGGATCTAAGATCAATGACCCTTTCTACCTTATATGGAACGATGCTGAATCATGAGCAATCGAGTCATCTTAAGAAGAATCTTGTAAAAGATTTTCCAAAAGCACCCCTGTTGCTTTAATCTCAGAGGAACCTTCCACTCAACGACCCTCGCTCACTATCACTGAGTTGGAGAGTAACTCTGAAAGGTCATCAGATTCTGACTCTTCAGATGATGATGAATCTTTGGCTCTCCTCACTAAAAAGTTCAAGAGATTCGCCAAAAAGAAAATGTTCAGAAAGAATAAACCTCTTTCCATTACTGACAAGCCAATATCATCAGCTCCTGTTGATAAGGCTACTACTACTTGTTTTAACTGTGAAAAGATAGGACATTTCGCTAACGAGTGCAGGTCAAAGAAAGTTTTGAGAAACTCAGCGTTTCCCAAGAAATCCTCTAACCTCAGGTCTAGAGATGACAAATACGCCAAGCTGAAAGAAATGTATGCAAAGCTGAAAAACTTTAAGAAGAAAGGAAAAGGCCTGATGGCTGACTATGATTGGGCTGACTCTGATGAGGAAGAATCATCTGACTCTGAAGATGATGAAGCCAATCTCTGTCTTATGGCCAAACTAGAAGATGAGGAAGAAAATTCTGACATTCCCTCTACATCAACCTCTGCTACTCAGGTATCACCTTCTTTCTTTACCAATATTGCAAATATTGATGAAACTGATAGTCTTCGAAAGATCGATCTCTTGACTAGAAGTTTATATGAAGCCATGAATGGCAAAACTGTAGTTGAAAATCAAAACCTTGATCTCACTGAACAGCTTAAAAACTGTCACCTTCAAATAGAAAATCTTTCTAAAATTGAAGAAGACTTTAAAGATCAAGTGCACTTAAATCAGCTAGTCAAAATCGAGCGCGAAGAAGCTATCGCTGCATTAAAAGCTGAAAAAGCTACTGTTGATGGATGGTATAATTCCTCAACAAAGATCACTGAGATAATTAAGTCTCAGATTCCCTTGAGTGATAAACGTGGTCTTGGTTACAAAGCTGATACTCTAGAACCAACCCCTGATCGTTCTATGCTCTTATTTGGAACTTTCGTATCCTCAGTCGCTGATACTTCATCCTCTCAGTGTTCCTCTTCTCAACCGCCTTTCCCTGAGGAAATTTCTACCTCTTCAAAAGGTAAAGAGAAAATGGTTTATCCAAAACCTACCTCTGTCTTTAAAGATAAAGGTAAAGGAATTGCTTTTAACCAAAATCCTCAGAAGGGTATCTGTATACCTAAGCTGAATGCTTCTAAAGCTTCAGTGACCTATCCCTCTGGATCAAGGAATCAGATCTCTGGATCTACTCAGCGTGGATCTATTCAACGATCTACTCCTAGAATCAGAGTGGATGTCTTTGGTAAGACATCCGAAGAACTAAATGTTCCCCCCATTTCAAAAACCAAAAGCTTATTTGGTGCTGGTCCTTCTAATTCAAAATCTAAAGCTCAACATTCAAATGGTCCTAGAACTATTTTTAGTTATAGGAAATGTTATCACTGTGGACTCACTGATCATATTGCTAGTAAGTGCCCCACATCCACCAAAGCTGAAAAGATAGCTAAGGTGAAGATCACTGCCCCCAAGGCAAAGAAGACCACTGAGGTTAAGAAATTAACCAAAGTGAAGACTGACAAAGCTGAATCTTCAAATGCTGTGAAGACTGCTGAACCTTCCATTCCAACTACTTCCACTGACAAATGTGTACACGTGGTTAAATGGGTACCCAAGAAAAACTAATCTTCCTTTGTAATGCAGGTTCAGAAGGGTATCTGGTATTTCGATAGCGGATGCTCTAGACACATGACTGGAAAGAAAAGCCTGCTCGCTGAATACAAGGAAGAGAAGGGTCCCTCTATGACTTTCGGTGGAAATGGAAAAGGACATACCCGAGGGTTTGGTGTACTCTCAAATGGTACAACAACCTTCAGAAGAGTCGCATATGTTGAAGGGCTGAAGCATAATCTTCTAAGCATCAGTCAGCTTTGCGACAAGGATAACAAAGTAATCTTTACTAAGGAATCCTGCTTTGTCGCTGACAAAAAGGAGAAGATAGCTCTCAGCGGTTATCGTTTGGAAAATGTTTATGTAATAAACATGGACTCAACAACCACTGAGAACTCCTGTTTCTTCTAAAAAGCCTCATCTGATGTCAACTGGCTATGGCATAAGAGGCTCTCTCATCTAAACTTCAAGACACTGAACACTCTTTCTTCAAAAGAGTTAGTCACTGGTCTACCTCAACACTCATACGCCAAAGAGTCTTTATGTTCAGCGTGTGAGAAAGGCAAGCAGACCAAAGCAAGCTTTAAGTCAAAGCAAGTCTCCTCAGTGTCATCTCCTCTACAACTTCTCCATATGGATTTGTTTGGCCCTGTTAACAAACAATCCATCGCTGGAAAGAAATATACACTGGTCATAGTTGATGAATTCTCTCGATATACATGGGTTATGTTTCTCCATTCTAAGAGTGACACCCCGGAAGAACTCATCACCTTTGTTCGGAAGATGGAAACCCTGAACAACTTGACCGTTCGCTCAATAAGGAGTGATCATGGGACTGAATTCAAAAAACAGTTCTCTTGATTCCTTCTTTGAGAGTAAGGGTATTTCTCACAACTTTTCTTCAGTGATAACACCGCAACAAAACGGAGTCGCTGAAAGAAGAAATAGAACAATTATTGAAGCTGCACGTTCAATGCTCAGCGATTCTTACCTGCCTACTCAGTTTTGGGCAGAAGCTGGCAACACTGCTTGTTTTACGCAAAACATGTAGCTGATAGTCAAAAGATTCAATAAGACAGCCTTCAATTAGCTTTCTTCACATCTTTGGATGTCAGTGTTTCATACGGAACAACATAGATGCCCTTGGAAAGTTTGATCCTAAGGCTGATGAGGGAATCTTTCTTGGATATTCTTCAATTTCCAAATCCTTCAGAGTCTTCAATCGAAGAAGACAAACTGTTGAAGAAACTGTTCACGTCACGTTTGACGAATCCCGTTCAGCGAACTCTAAACCGTCCGCTGATACTGAAGAACTGAATCAATGGATGTTTTCTCATCTTGGTGATTCAGAAGATGTTACCACTCCTCATACTCATACAGTTGAAGATGATAGTCCTACTATCATTCCAAATATGCAAAATAGTGAAGCTGAAACATCATGGGTCTCAGCTGTTCCTTTAAACGCTATACCTGCTTCTGAACCAAATGTCTCAGACATTCCATCTACTTCTCAGCAATCAGTGAATGAATTGACATCTGCACCTACTCCTCTCTTCGCTGATATTCCAGAAGTTGCTGAAGCTTCATCTTCAGCTCCTCCAGTTCAATTTGAGTCAGCGACTTACGCTCCGGCTCAGCGATGGACTGTAAATCATCCAATTGATCAAATTCTTGGTGATCCAAATGCTGGTGTTCAGACTCGACGAAGTGCAGGTAATATTTGTTTATTTGTTAACTTTATTTCTCTGACTGAACCAAAGAAAGTAGATGATGCCCTCAAAGATCCAAATTGGGTCAGCACTATGCAAGAAGAGCTGACTGAATTCGAAAGAAACAAAGTTTGGAAACTTGTTCGAAGACCGACTGACAAGACAGTGATAGGCACTAAATTGGTCTATAGTAACAAGTTGGACGAACATGGAACTGTTACCCGCAACAAGGCTCGACTTGTTGCTCAGGGATACAGACAAGAGGAAGGCATAGATTACGACGAAACATTTGCTCCTGTAGCAAGACTAGAATCTATTCGTCTATTCTTAGCATACGCTGTACACAAAGAATTCAAAGTATATCAGATGGATGTTAAGTCAGCGTTTCTAAATGGAAAGCTGAATGAAGAAGTCTATGTGGAACAACCTCCAGGATTCTCAGATCCTAAGCGTCCATGTTATGTTTATAAACTGGATAAGGCACTTTATGGCTTAAAGCAAGCTCCTCGTGCATGGTATGACACTCTATCTACTTATCTCCATATTGAAAAATTTAAGCGTGGTAAAATCGATAAGACTCGATTCTTCAGGAAAGAAAAAGGTCATATTATTCTTGTTCAGATATATGTTGATGACATTATATTTGGTTCTACTAACCCTGACCTTTGTACTCGTTTCGCTGATAGAATGAAAGAAGAGTATAAGATGAGCATGATGGGTGAGCTAACATTTTTCCTTGGTCTTCAGATAAAACAAAAGAAGAGTATAAAAGGAACTTTCATTAATCAGGGAAAGTATGTTAAAGATATGCTGAAAAAATTCGATTTAACTCAGAGTTCAGCTATGAAAACCCCTATGGCACCACCGCTGACACTAGACAATGATTTAAATGAAATACCTGTTAATGTCACGTTGTACCGTGGGATGATTGGCTATCTTTTGTATCTTACAGCTAGCCGACCCGATATTATGTACGCAACCTGTTTGTGTGCATGATATCAAGTTGAACCTAAGGAATCTCATATGATCACTGTAAAGCGAATTTTTCGATACCTTAAGGGTACTGCGAACCTAGGTCTTTGGTATCCCAAAGACTCAGGGTTTGACCTAATCGCCTATTCAGATAGTGATTTTGCAGGTTGCAAATTGGATAGGAAAAGCACCACAGGAGGCTGTCAGCTCTTGGGTGGAAAGCTGGTGAGTTGGACAAGTAAAAAGCAAAACTCAGTGTCCACCTCCACAGCTGAAGCTGAGTATGTAGCCGCTAGAAGCTGTTGTTCTTAGGTCTTGTGGATGAGAAATCAACTACTAGACTATGACCTTCAGCTCTCGAAAATTCCAATCTATTGCGACAGCACAAGTGCCATCGCTATAGCCAACAATCCAGTGCTACACTCAAAGACAAAACACATCGAAATCAGGTATCATTTTATCAGAGATCATGTGATGAATGGTGACATAGAACTTCATTTTATCACAACTGACTATCAGTTAGCTAATCTGTTCACCAAACCCTTTGATGAGACAAGATTCAACTTTCTCATCAGCGAGCTTGGAATGCTGAACTTTGAAGAGTAAAATCTTCAGCGGTTCACATTTGATCAGCGATAGGATAAAATCAACTTGTATAACCCATTCTATCATTCTCTCTCTGAATATAATTGATTCTCTTGATATCAAGGTATGTTTTTCTTTCGCTGACAATCGCATGTAAATGCAAGATTTCAAGACAAATTGCATCGCCGAATATCTCTTCCTAAATCAGCGATACTTTGAAATTTCTAAAACCAACACTGATATTTCTATTCAGTGCCTCATGTTTTCAAAAGTGTCCCTGAGCTTTCAAAACCTCAGAGACATCCTAAAATATGAAAGGACATCCGTGACGTCATCGCAACGGATAAGCCCCGGCACGTTCTTTTTCTGACACACGTTTGCACGTTTCGTTTACCATCCAATCAAATGCAAACACGTGTCCGTGTCATGATGAAAATCTTTTTCCGCTCAAGATTTTCGCTCTCTCTAATCTCACTATATAAACACACTTTCGGTTTATATTTTTCTTTTACGCGAACAACTTCTTACTCAAGTTTTCTCAAGAATACTGTTGCATCTTGAACATTCGAGTTTTCTCTCCTAAAGAACTGTTCATCTTCTACAAAGAACACAAGGTTAATATTCTTATATTATCTACTGTTTTAACTTGTTTTGGATCTTATCATTGTTTTTAAAAGATCAAACAAAAGAAACCATTCTTAAAATGAAATCATTTCTTTTATGGTTTTATGAACACAACCTTTCATGGTTGTTCTTCAAGTTTAATCGCAAATTTCTTAAACTTGTTCTTCATACGTTTTTCCCAGAATCCTAATCCTCAAAGGAAACTGGAAAACAAGACTTTTTATTGGGTTTGCATTTCTTTTTCAAAAACAAGAAAACCCTAATCTTCATTAAGACATTTGTGTCTGAATGAAATGGACAAAATTCGAACCATCTTATTGGAAAATCTTTCCACATTAAGATTATTCTTATTTGTTAAATCTTTGGTTGAACTGATAATACAGAAATGGCATCTACTATTCCTACCGCTGAGAACACTGCTGCTGCTGCTGAGGAACTATAAATCATCAAGGCTCCTCAGGTCAAGTTCACACTTGAGGAACTGGATTGGACAAAAACAAAACAACCTCTATGCGCTTTTCGAGTTTCCTCCTCGAAAGCAAGTCACACATCTGAATGATGCTGTGATATTCCTCAAAACCTGTTGCCTATCTACAGCCCTGACCATAACACCTCCTGCACATCAGCTACTACTTTCTCAGTTCTGGTATTCTGCCAGACACACTCAGCTACCATTGACCAAAGACCCTACGAAGCAAATCGATTGCATCCTCTGTGATACTGATTTTGGCACCATAAAAATTACCCCTGCCATTATCTGAAAAGCCCTGAGCCTTCCTGTTGGGAACTGAAAATGAGCTAAGTATGGATAGTGCTGCTAGTCCATGATTTCTACTGCTAAGTCTACATTAATACTGCCAGAAGAAAGTTAATACTGCAAGGTTACTACTGCTAGACGAAGTTACTACTGCTAGGCAAGATTACTACTGCGTATACACGGTTAGTACTGCTAGACCAAATTACTACTGCAAGTCAAGGTTAGTACTGCTGGAGTGATGTTAATACTGCTGGAGATGAAATCGGTTAATACTGCTGAAGATTGTTAGTACTGCTCATGAAGAATGAAGGTTAATACTGCTGACTTGATAAGTTTGGTATGCGATACTTTTGGAGACAAAGAAGGAATTGATCAAGATATGTTTAACGAAGATTCAGAAGATCAATTTGCTTCTGGTAGTTATCTTGTAATTATTTCTGTATAAATAGTATTGATAGATAGCTATTAGAATATACATGATAGACGAGTTAATATACGTGTGAAAAGCAATTCAATATTGTTTTGAGAGAGATTTAACCTCAAGGTGTAAGAACCCTATTTCTAGAGAAGTAGAAGTCGTCTTGTTGAGCCTGTTCAACAAGATTGAGGTTTGGTGTAAAGCTTGTGAGTAATACAGTTTGATATACACAGTGTGTTGAATTCTATTGATTGTTCTTTAATTGATTTAGAGTTCTATTCCGCAAGATTCTCTAAATTGTGTTTCTAAGAAGTTTAATTCTTGTTAAGAATCGATCCTGACAAGTGGTATCAGAGCAAGGTTTTCTTAGAATTCTACAGTCAATATGGAAAATTCTATTGAATCAAACAGTACTTTTGATTGGAGTGATCAAGCAGAGGAAGCCTGTCAGAATCAAGCTCTTATGGCAGAAGTATCTGATATTCCCACTGAGGTACAATCTAAACTCTGTTCTCAAGCTTGCATTGATACTGTTAAAAGATATAGGGATCACAATCAAGGTATGTGTGATAACCTTAAGAGGCTAGAGAAAGATGTGAAAGATTATGTTAGGATTGTAGAAAGGTTTGAGGAACAGATTAGAGCTTTTCAAGCTAATGAACTTCAACACTCCTATGATACTAACTATTGGAAGTGGGAGAAGAATGAGTATGAGATTAAGCTGAAAGTGTCTGGGGAGGAGAATGAGAAATTAAAAGAAGAGCTTAAGAAGGTTAAACTTGATGTTGAAAAGTTTACCTGTGCTTCTAAAACCATGGATACCATCATTAAGGCTCAAATCCATGACAAGATGAAAGTAGGGATAGGGTACAATGCCACACCTCCACCCTACAATAACAACTACATACCTCCTAAGTCTGATTTGTTAGAGACCAAGGATAGGAAGGATCCTGAATTAAAGATTAATATAGATCCTTGTGAAGAAGAAGTAGTAGTTAAGGATAAAACAGAGAAGGAAGAATCTAAGAAGAATAAGAGTGTTAGTAGTAAGGTTCCCTTAGACAATGAAATTGTGACCAATGAGAAAGATGGAAATCCTTGGGGAAAGAACAATGAGATAAAAAGGACTGAAACAGAAGATGGAGTTAAGAACAATGGGATGGAAAGGACAGAAACAGAAAAGGGAGTCCATTACACACAGACCACAGTTGTGGCTCCCAATACCTGTAAACATTGTTCTTGTAAGAAATCTCAAGAGCATAAGCCCCAAAAACATGATAACAAAAGGGGTAATCAAAGAAATTGGAATAACCAGTGGGCTATGAGACA
The DNA here is from genome assembly GCA_033807775.1 of Saussurea involucrata. Lineage (NCBI taxonomy): Eukaryota > Viridiplantae > Streptophyta > Magnoliopsida > Asterales > Asteraceae > Saussurea > Saussurea involucrata. Next base: position 5,646,548 of record CM066316.1, read on the forward strand.
AGGAGTTGATCTGAACAGAATTAACAGGCCAAAACCTTGTTTCATCTGTGGTAAGCTAAATCATTTAGCCAAACACTGTTATTTCAATCCTGTTAACCAAAGGTTTAATGCTCAAAGATCTTTTCAAAAACCTGGTGGTTACAGAAAGAATGGTGGCTATAAAAAGTCTGTGAGGAAAGTTGTGGCAAAGAAACAAGTTAAAACCAAAAGCCACATGAAAAATGCAGAAACAGAAAGTGTTAGAGTATGGATGCCTAAAGGTACTAATGATAATACTGCCAACTCAGTTAGTACTGCTAACAATGTTAGTACTGCAGGAAGCAATAATGTTGCTAGCAGTGTTAGTACTGCTAACACAGTTAGTACCTCTTCAACAATTAATACTGCTTCTAGTGTTAGTACTGCTAAGTTAGTTAATACTGCTGGGAAGGCTAGTACTTCTGGAAACAGTGTTAGTGCTGCTAACACTGTTAATGCCTCCTTAAAAGATAATACTGCTAACAATGTTAGTGCTGCTAACAAAGTTAGTACTTCTGCATCAGTTAGTACTGCTTCTAGACCTATCATCAAAACAAAGTACTCAAGCACTGATGTTCCTCACTTTGACAAGCTCATCAAAACAGAATGTAAGTATTTTGATGATCAAGGGAGACCCAAGACCACTATGGCTTGGGTCCCTAATAAAACTAATTGATCTATCAGATGTGCAGGGCAACCAACAGCTCAAGGGGAAGAGCATCTGGCATGTTGATAGTGGTTGCTCCAGGCACATGACAGGTAACATGGCCTGCCTCAAGAACTTCAAAAGAATTGATGGAGGACACGTTACACTTGGAAATAATCCTGCAGGAGGTAAGAGAAATGGTAAAAGTGATGTGTAAGAAGGTAAGATGACATTTGAGGATTTGACAAGTAGTGCAGAGTTACTACTGCTAGTGCATAGTTTCTACTGCTAGTGCACAGTTAATACTGACAATGAGTAGTTAATACTGCTCAGTAGTTAATACTGCTTTGCAGTTAATACTGCTCAGTAGTTAATACTGCTCAGTAGTTAATACTGCTTTGCAGTTAATACTGCTCAGTAGTTAATACTGTTCAGTAGTTAATACTGCTTTGTAGTTAATACTGCTCAGTAGTTAATACTGCTAGTACACAGTTAATACTGCTTTGTAGTTAATACTGCTCAGTAGTTAATACTGCTAATGCACAGTTAATACTGCTTTTGAAAATCTAGGGCAACTACTGCTATAAATACCCCTGTTTGCCCGCCAAAGTTCATAACGACTCTTCGCATTAACTTCTTCTCTCTCGCTCTAACCCCTTCTCCCAGAATCTTTGTGTTTTTCTTTCAAGAATCCTCAGGAATCATGGAGTTTGTTGATGAGCACAATGAAATAGCCATGCTTCAGAAGCCGAAACAAGCTGCGGGATTCCACGATATCGTCGATTTTCTTAAATCCTCGCACATCTCCTATGCCCTAACGGTGAGCCCAACCATCTATATCGAACATCAGACGCAATTTTGGGAGCATGCCACTGTTAGTGTCGAAGAAGGGCAGAAAACCATTCGAACAAGGGTTTGTGATAAACCCTTGAAAGTCACAGAGGAGGTTATTCGCATCTCTCTTCACTTGGATGATGCCTCAGGTATAACCTCTCTATCTTCTGATGACCTATATTCGACTTTACAAAGAATGGGGTATGAAGGTCCCATTGGTGTTTTTAAATTCTACAAGTCAAAATTTTTCAACCAATGGAGATTTCTTGTTCATACCCTGATGCACTGTATTTCCAAGAAAACTACTGGATGGAGTGAGTTCAGCAGTCCCATTGCATATGCCTTGGTCTGCTTATCCACTGCCAGAAAGTACAATTTTTCAGCTATGATCTTTAATGATCTTGTATCAAACTTGGAATCCAAAAGGAGCTTTTACATGTATCCAAGGTTTGTGCAAGAAGTTATTAACAAGGAATTGATGGACTTACCTCAGTTTACTGAGGTATATGTACCCAAACCCCCTAAAGGGAAGGTTTTCTCAAATATGAGAAGAATTCCTAGGGACTCGGAAGGAGTTGACACACCATTGTTCTTTACAATGATGGTTGTGTCCCACCCCTCTGAAGGTATGGCATCAGGATCAAGGCCCTCATTAGATCCTCCCACTGATGGCCAACCCCTACCTTCACTCACTATAAATATCCCTCAGCACATACTTCAAAAGCCCACTCCTGTTTTATCCAACAAGTTTCAAAGAAGAAAGGTGCACAAGGCTCCTTCCCTTGATGTACCTACTCAGAGCCCTAAGCCTTTAAGCCCTCAGTTGGAGCATTCTCCAATTGAGAATATCAACAGGGAAACCACAGGGGTGTCTCCCAACCCCAAGAAGGTGCTCTCTAAGGAGAAGGATGAGCATATGGGTGCTAAGGCTGCCACTACTTCTGCTAGCACAGAGAAGGACAGTGGTAACATAAATAAGACATTCCCCATGGCAACTCTAAATGAGAAATCATTAGGAGGACCCAGGTGCCAAGAAACCAAGGGGGCAGTTAGTGCTTCTGCTAGGCAGAAGGCTTCTGCTAAAACTTCCAAGGATCCCTTAAAGAAGGTAAAAACTTCTAAAAAGGGTGAGGATAGACATAACAAAGAGGAATTGATGGCTACTTCCAGTGATCCTTTAAAGAAGGTAAACACTTCTAAACAAGGTGAGGATAGATATAACTATGATGAATTGATGGAAACCATGGGAAATGTCAACTTGGATGTTAAGGCACAGAAGAAGGAGATTGAGCAACTGAAGACTGTGGTCACCTACCAACAGTCTCAAATTGAGAAGCTCAAGAAGATGGTCACCAAGTTGTTGCACAGAAAGAAAAAGGCAAGATTTGTGCTGAGAAGAAGAATTCCAACTGATGATGCTCCCAAAAAGGGGGAGTCAGAGTCAGAATCAGAAGCAGAACTGAATATGAAGGGTCTACAAGTTGAGGGGGAGACAGTTCAGATGGAGACTGAGATGGAAATTGATAATGCACAGTTTAAGGGGGAGTCCAGTGCACAGAATAAGGGGGAGACAGAAAAGGTGGAAGAGCTTGTTAAAGAAGCAGAAACTGTAAAGGCAGCAGTAACTGAAGTTCCAAAAGAAGCAGTAACTGAAGTTGAAGCAGAAACTGTTAATGCTGCAAATGTTCATGAAGCAGCAGAAATCATACAAGAAGTAGTAACAGAAATCTTGAAAGCAGCAGTAACAGAGAAAGAGCCTGAAACTGAAGTAGCAGCAGAAACTGTTAATGCTGCTGACTCTAAGCAAGCAGCAGAAACAGTTAATGCTGCTCAATCTACAAAGAAAGCAGTAACAGAAACAGAAGCTGAAACAGTAACAGAGAAGCTTACAGTAGAAGAAGTGGAGGTTGCAGAGGCTTTAATCAAAGCCAAACATGATACACCTCCAACTGCCAAGAAACAGGAAGAAACTAAGGATGCAAAGATGGTTTTCAGCAGAAAGAGAACAAAGTCTGTGGCTACTAAAAAGAAGTGTGTAAAGAAGCAAAGGGTAGAACCTGTTGAGAAACCAGTGGTAGAAGAGAAAGAAAAGGAAGAAGTTGCCAAGGATGAAGGACAAGGAGATAGTAAGACAGGTCAATCCAGTAATGCACAATCACTTTGCAATGAACAATGTGACTTGTACATCACTATGGTTGATACTGAACCAATCAAAGTGACTCCATTAGATTCACAACCTCCTGAAATCAGTCACTGGGATACTTTGATAGATGAGAGAAAGGAGTATATCAGATTCAAGAGAGCTGATGGGCAGTTTGAAGTCTACAGAACATGGGGACAATTGATAAGAAGATGCTCAAGATCTGACTTGGAAGAGATGTTCAAAGTAGGCATGCAGATCTATGGTAACATGTTGACAGAAAGAGGTATGTCTATCACAAAGATGGTGTTAGAATACCTATGCCTAATGTTCAGACCAGAAGTAGTTCAACACATAACAGCAAGACCTTTTCAAGCAGTAACCCACTGGATGCTCTATGAAAATTGTGGAGTATATGTTATATCAATTGACAACACATATCAGGAGTATTATCTGGTGGATGAAATCTACAAACACTGCATGAAAAGACTGAAAGGGATGTTACATGTAAAATTGGTCTGCAACAAAGACTCTGCTATGGGAAGATTCTTGGTAAGAAGGATTGTAAATCAGAGTCTAGGTTTAAGTCCTGATCTATGCTTATATGATGACTAAGTTTTGGTAGCATCATTTGAAGAACTTGACTTCTTTTCCTAAAAGTCAAGTTAGGGGGAGATTGTTGGGAACTGAAAATGAGCTAAGTATGGATAGTGCTGCTAGTCCATGATTTCTACTGCTAAGTCTACATTAATACTGTCAGAAGAAAGTTAATACTGCAAGGTTACTACTGCTAGACGAAGTTACTACTGCTAGGCAAGATTACTACTGCGTATACACGGTTAGTACTGCTAGACCAAATTACTACTGCAAGTCAAGGTTAGTACTGCTGGAGTGATGTTAATACTGCTGGAGATGAAATCGGTTAATACTGCTGAAGATTGTTAGTACTGCTCATGAAGAATGAAGGTTAATACTGCTGACTTGATAAGTTTGGTATGCGATACTTTTGGAGACAAAGAAGGAATTGATCAAGATATGTTTAACGAAGATTCAGAAGATCAATTTGCTTCTGGTAGTTATCTTGTAATTATTTCTGTATAAATAGTATTGATAGATAGCTATTAGAATATACATGATAGACGAGTTAATATACGTGTGAAAAGCAATTCAATATTGTTTTGAGAGAGATTTAACCTCAAGGTGTAAGAACCCTATTTCTAGAGAAGTAGAAGTCGTCTTGTTGAGCCTGTTCAACAAGATTGAGGTTTGGTGTAAAGCTTGTGAGTAATACAGTTTGATATACACAGTGTGTTGAATTCTATTGATTGTTCTTTAATTGATTTAGAGTTCTATTCCGCAAGATTCTCTAAATTGTGTTTCTAAGAAGTTTAATTCTTGTTAAGAATCGATCCTGACACTTCCCATCGCCACTAAAGAAAAATCCTTTGTTTCTCTCCCTGACCACAAGAAACATGCTGATAGGGAAGCCATCACTGCATTCTTTGATGCAATGGGCTATGTATGGGAAACTGGAAGGGACAAGAAGCCTGAGAAGAAGCTGACCCTCATCAAGAAGTTAAAAATGCCCAGCGAGATGAACTTCATCTTCACACACTTGATAAACTGCATGACTGCAAAGACCGGCTCATCTGATCAAGCCGCTCAACCTCAGCAAGCAATGGGATATGCACTGCTGAAGGGTCTTCATGTTGACTGGGCATCAATAATCTACGATGATCTAGTACTCAGAGTAGACTCTGTTGCTGACCGACCATCATGGGTTCCATATCCAAGATTCATCAGCGTCGTCTTCCAAACAGGCCTGAAGGACAACTACCCGAAAGTAGGAGACCTGAAACTCTCTCAGGTTGGACCTAAGGTACTCGACTTCAAGCCAGTGGCAAACGAGGTACGTCTCTCTACTCTCTTAACTATTCTCAATCCTCCTTCTTCTACTTCTGCAGTTCATTCAGTGGACAAACCCACTGCTGATACCCCAACTGCAACCTCCATTCCTTCTAGAAAAAGGAAACACTCCTCTACCCAACTTGGTTCCAAAAGAACTAAGCAAACCAAGGAGCAACCCCAACAATCTCATGCTGAAGACTCCTCAGCTCACCTTGAAGAGCTGAAGGAAAGTTCAGTGGTACGCTCTGCCACAGCTGAACAAGCCACCCTTTCCATCCCAGCTTCAGCGTCTCTAAACGCTGAGGTTATAAACTTGGAATCTACCCAACCTCCTTCAGTCTCTCTACAAACTGAAGAAGTGATTCTCAGCGGATCCAACGCTGAACCTCGCACCCAACCAACTTTCTCAACCTTCGCTTCTCTCTCTACTCCATTGGACTCTAATCCAGTTTTCACCGCGATCACTGGAGCAACCGTCATTCTTCCAGAAGCTAAAGCTGATACTTTTCAAGGAATGATGGATGCAGGACCTGCAGGAATTTCCATGCGTACACGCACTCTAGCTGACGACATGGAACATTATTCAGGTCACAGAAGTTTTGATGACTTCTTCGACCCTCCTGCAGGTATACACCAAACCATATACACTGTAACTAAACCCCAAACTTCTGAGCTTTCCTCTGTTCATAAGTTCTTATCTGTTACAGGTCCTAATTTGGGAGACATCAACGCATCTCTGAAGAACCTGGATACAAAGCTGACATGTCTCACCACTACTCTCTCAGACAACTCTTCAGCTGTAACAAACGCTGGAGAGAATCTCAACAAGCTGACAACAGTGGTTGAACATAATGCCTACAAAGCTGATTTGGAGAAGGTTGATAGAACTCTTGGTCATTTTGCCAAAGTTCTTGCTTACATCTACAGAGACTACACCTCTCTCAAAACAACAGTTCAATCCATGTCCAGCGAGTTCATAACGCTGAAGACATCGGTTGGAAATCTTCAGGGAATTATGTCTGCTGTAAAGACTGACGTGAGTTCTGTAAAGACTGACGTATGTTCAGTGAAGATGATGGTACAGCAGATCCTGAATCACATGACCGCTCCTGCCCCTGCACCTTCGCATTTTACTCCGGCGGATCATGCTGAACTCTTCAAGATCACTCCTGCTATTACTGGACTAGAAGACAGAGTAGCAACGATTGAAACTTATATGGGGATCCCAGGCCAAGAAGACAGGAAACCAACTGCTGAGTCATCGCATTCCTCCCCCACTCATCATGAGGAAGGGGGGGAGAAGAACTCTGAAGACCTTCCACAAGATGAATCTATCGAGGGGGAGAAGACTGAAAACCTCTCCCTTACTGAAGAGGGGGAGAAGACAAATGAAGAAACTGCTGGACCTCAGGGAGATGAAAACCCTGAGGGAACCGAGAAGCTTACCTCTGTATCTGAGGGGGAGCAACTCGAAGAAGATGCTGAAGAATCTGAATCTGAAGCTGAAGATGAAGAAGTCGTCGACATCTCTGATGATGAACCATCCTCTTCTTCAAAGAATGATGATGATGATAATGATGATGATGATGACTCCTTTATCGTCAAGCCTTCTCAGAAGACTACAGCTCTTAAAGGGATCTTAATAAACGAACCTTCAGGGGAGCGGACCAAGACAAAGCCTTCAGCGTCTGAAGCTGACAAGGGCAAAGGAAAAGATGTCGCTGAAGACAATGAAAATCTGACGATCTTGCTTAACAAGCTGGTTTGTCAGGTACACTACATCTTACTTCCTTACACCGCATCCCTCCTCTATCTATACACATTATCAGCTCTACTCTCCACAAAAAGCCTATACACTTAAACCAATTTCTTTTCTCTGTTCTACCCAAGTTCTTATTCGTAAGATCGCTGTGTTTCAGCTAGTCCTCTCCCCTGTTTGAGGATATCGCTGAAGTTTCTACAGTTGCGACTTCACCAACAATAATCCCAGCTCCCAACGCTGAAGAAATAATCCCGGTCTTGGATTTGATCTCTGAGACTGATGAACCTAAAGAACAGATGCTCTCTCACAAAAACAGACCTTCCTCGGCTCCTCAAAAGATAAGTGAAGAGGATCAGAAAAAGAGAGATGCAATGATAAAGAAGTTCGAAGATCAGCGAATCATCCTAAAGCGTGATCAACTTCCTTCTATTCCTCCAAAGTTCAGACTTTCACAAAAGGAATACAAGGATCACCTCAGAGCTAAAAGGTTAATCGCTGAAAGAAGGGAAGCTGGAGAAAAAGACAGAGAACTTGCCATCCAGCTTACTCAACAATCAGTGAAAGATCCCAAGCTGAAAAGAACTCCAATCGAAGTTCAACGTCAGCTATGTGAAGACGCCAAGAAGATCGTTGAAGAAAAGAGAACTGTGTCTCAATCTACTTTAATCTGGTGCAAAGAAAAGGTACACTTCAGATATCGACCTGCCAGAATCAACAAGGTACTTATCACTGGAAGATCAACCCTCAAAGTTTCAATCGCTGAAATCGAGATATTCAGAGAGAACGGACAGTACGAAAAATTCTATGCTGAAGCCATCACGAAGTACGGTCTCTCTGAATGGTTGGAGATCAGATTAGCCATCCAGAAGTCTCAATCTAAGTACAAGGATCATGTCGAAAAGCTGATAAATAAACAGATCGACTTAGTCTCTTCTTGTGTGGATATTCCTCCTCCCCCTCCTCTCGCAAATCAGAAAAGAAGGACCACTGCAAAAAAAAAGTCTAAACCTTCAGACTCAGGTCCTCTTATACGGAACAAAACAGGTATTGGTTTTTCTCGTGCTGAAGTTCTTGGTCCAGAACCTGACCTTTCCGCACTTGACACATCTCTTCCTCCTGGTGAGACTTTCATCCCTGAAAAAGTCATAAGCAAACCCTATGGGATATTCTTTATTGACTATGGTGGACGACAACGTTTTCAACGTATCTCTGAACTTCCCATCACTCCAATCGAACAGCTGAAAGATCTCATCTACTGGTGTAAATTCAAACGCGACATTCAGGCACGGCATCTTAAACCCTTGATTTTTGAAGAAGCTCTGAACAAAAGAAATCAAGGAGTAAATGTCCCTGACTGGATGATTCCCACATCAAAGACCCTTGATGAACTTCTCATTAAGGAAGAACCTCTATAAGCTGATAGGATCGCCTTATTCTTCTATTTTATCAGTTATTCTTTTGTACTTGTAATTTATTTCGCTTGTACTTATAATCTTTCCACTTCCCTTTGTAATCTGATACAAAGTTTAAAGAAAGATTTCAGCGAAAGTACTTTACTCCATCAGTACAGAAAAGATCTCAGAAAACAGTAAAAGGGACAAATATTTTATGAGTTCTTTTTATCCTTATGTTTTCATTAAATAGCAATTTTCTCTGTTGCTATATCATAATCAAATAGGGGGAGATTGCTGATCCAAACCCTCAGTGATTTGATAATGACCCTCTCCATTCTACTTAGTGAAAATTGTAAGTAAAAAATATGTATCAGAGTTTCACTATCGCTGATAAGTACTAATACCTTACAGTACCGCTGATAGGAACTCTCGCTCTTTAGATTAAACATTCAGCGAACACTGTTCACCATAATGCTCTGAGCCTGTTCAGTCCTTATGGTGATCGCTGATAAGTTAGTTGTTTACTTATGATCCCTGAAGACAAGTTTCACGTTAACATAGGTTCTACGCTGAAGTCGAAGATCAAGCTCAAGACCCAGCGACAAGTCTCCTAATGAACTGATGCGGATCAGCGAAGACTCAGATTTGTCCACTCAGCGTGAAGTATCAAGTACAAGACTTCAGCTATCGCTGAACTTTATCATTCGCTGATATAGAATGATAGAGCGCTGAATCAACGAAAAGCTGATCATGAAGTCATCCGTACAAAGTACTTTTATCTTAACCACCCTTGCACGTCTCCGTACGATATGTCATAAAAGAACCTCCTTATTGTCTGAAATCGTACAACTACTCTGATACTACACTGTTCACCATGCGGCTACTAAGGTTGTCTACTCAAGTCAGATCCTATAACCAATTAGCTGCTGCCACGTGTAAAGTATAAACTGCCATGCATTAAATGCATGCAGTATATAAGAAGAAGACCTCACTTCATTTTGAAGTAACTTGCTAACTCTGGTCAAGTTCTACTTCGTATCTTGAGATAGGTTATTATTAGTAATTTCCTTCTCTTTCTTAGTGCAAGAAACTTAGTGTTCCAAATTGTTTAGATTTAGGTTTATCCTTAATCTTGTTCCGCAACAAGCTGTAAATTGTTAATGATTTATCAATAAACAATTTAGAAAAGTAAAATCTGTGTGTTTGTATTCAATCCCCCCCCCCTTCTACAAACTTGTATAGCCCTTCGGGACCAACAGCATGGTATACCGGTGTCTATAGTGTCTGATCGTGATAGTCAGTTTACCTCAAGATTTTGGCAATCACTACAAGAAGAATTGGCTACGAAAGTTAATTTGAGCACTGCTTATCATCCACAAACTCACGGGCAAAGCGAAAGAACTATTCAAACTTTGGAAGATATGCTCAGGTCATGTGTATTAGATTTTGGAGGTAACTGGGATACGCATCAACCATTAGTAGAATTTGTGTATAACAATAGTTATCATTCTAGTATTGGAAGAGCACCTTTCGAAGCTTTGTATGGTCAGAAATGTAGAACGCCGGTGTGTTGGTTAGAAGCCGGAGAAAAGCAGTTTGCTGGTCCGGAGTTGGTACAACAAACAGCTGACAAAGTGAAAGAAATACGTAAGCATATGAAAGCAGCTCAGGATCGACAAAAGAGTTATGCTTATCCGAAAAGAAGGCCAAAAGAATTCCAAGTTGGGGAGCGTGTGATGCTTAAAGTGTCCCCATGGAAAGGTGTGATAAGGTTTGGTAAACGTGGGAAGTTAAGTCCTCGTTTTCTAGGACCTTTCACTATCACTAAGAGAATTGGATTGCAAGCATATCAGTTGGATCTTCCACCTGAATTGGAAGGAATCCATAATACATTTCATGTTTGCTACCTTCGGAAATGTTTAGCCGAAGAGGACTGTTGATCCAAACCCTCAGTGATTTGATAATGACCCTCTCTAATATACTTAGTGAAAATTGTAAGTAAACAATATGTATCAGAGTTTCACTATCGCTGATAAGTACTAAGATCTTCCAGTACCGCTGATAGGAACTCTCGCTCTTTAGATTAAACATTCAGCGAAACTGTTCACCATAATACTCTGAGTCTGTTCAGTACTTATGGTGATCGCTGATAAGTTAGTTGTTTACTTATGATCTCTGAAGACAAGTTTCATGTCAACATAAGTTCTACGCTGAAGTCGAAGATCAAGCTCAAGAACCAGCGACAAGTCTCCTAATGAACTGATGCGGATCAGCGAAGACTCAGATTTGTCCAATCAACGTGAAGTATCAAGTACAAGACTTCAGCTATCGCTGAACTCTATCATTCGCTGATGAAGAATGATAGATCGCTGAATCAACGAAAAGCTGATCATGAAGTCCTCCGTACAAAGTACTTTTGTCTTAACCACCTTTGCACGACTCCGTACGATATGTCAGAAAAGAACCTCCTTATTGTCTGAAACCGTACAAACTCTCTGATACTACACTGTTCAAACATGCGGCTACTTAGGTTGTCAACAAAGGTCAATGACATGCAACAAATCAGCTGCTGCCACGTGTAAAGTGTAAACTGCAATGCATTAAATGCATGCAGTATATAAGAAGAAGAACTCACTTCATTTTGAAGTAACTTGCTAACTCTGGACAAGTTCATCCTTCTTATCTTGAGATAGGTTATTATTAGTAATTTCCTTCTCCTTCTTAGTGCAAGAAACTTAGTGTTCCAACTTGTTTAGATTTAGGATTTATCCTTAATCTTGTTTCCGCAACAAGCTGTAAATTGTTAATGATTTATCAATAAACAATTTAGAAAAGTAAAATTTGTGTGTTTGTATTCAACCCCCCCCCCCTTCTACAAACTTGTATAGCCCTTCGGGACCAACAAGTGGTATCAGAGCAGATTTGTTTAATCTCATAATCAAGATCTAATCTATACTAAGATTTATCTTCCTTGCTATTTCTAAAAAATGGCTACTAACACAAACACAAATTATATCGACAATGATTCTCTTGCAAAACCCCCTAGATTCTCCAGAGTTAATTTTAATCTATGGAAAAATAGGATGACTCTCTTCTTAGAAGGTGTAGACCCTACTATGCCTTATTATCTTGAAAACGTCCCATTTATTCCTGTAAGAATTGATGCCGCAGTACCTGCCGCTGAGAATAGACCTGCTATTCCAGAAAGGCTGGTACCCAAAGAAGTTCATACGTGGACTGACAAAGATAAGAAGAAAGTGGCTATCGACACAAAAGCCAGATCCATACTATCCATGACTCTTCCTGACGAAGTCTACCATTCCGTCATGAACCTGAAATCCTCAAAAGCCATGTGGGACACAATATGTGTTCAGTATGAAGGTACTGCTGAAGTCCAGGACTCTCGAAAGATCAACCTGGTAAGACAGTATGAATGTTTCATTTGTAGTAAGAATGAGACTCTCTCTGAAGTTCACCAACGTTTTAATTGCTTAATAATAGATCTGAAAACTGTTGGTAAGGAATATTCTAACTTTGAAGTGCTGACAAAGTTTCTAGAATGTTTACCTGAAAGCTGGGACAGTTATTCTATGTGTCTCAAGCTGTCAAATGATCTAAGATCAATGACCCTTGGTACCTTATATGGCACGATGCTGAATCATGAGCAATCAAGCCATGTTAAGAAGAATCTTATAAAAGATTCCAAAAGCACCCCTGTTGCTTTAATCTCAGAGGAACCTTCTACTCAGCGACCCTCGGTCATTATCACTGAGTTAGAGAGTAACTCTGAAAGGTCATCAGATTATGACTCTTCAGATGATGATGAATCTTTGGCTCTCCTAACAAAAACGTTCAGGAGATTCGCCAAAAAGAAAATGTTCAGAAAGAACAAACCTCTTTCAATAATTTATAAGCCAAGATCATCAGCTACTGTTGATAAGGCTACTTCTACTTGTTTTAACTGCGAAAAGATTGGACATTTCGCTAACGAGTGCAGGTCTAAGAAAGTATCGATAAACTCAGCGTTTCCCAAGAAATCCTTTATTCCCAGGAATAAAGATGACAAATATTCTAAGCTGAAAGAAAAATATGCAAATATGAAAAGTTTCAAGAAGAAAGGCAAAGGCCTGATGGTTTATGATTGGGCTGCTTCTGAAGAAGAAGAATCATCATCTGATTCTGAGGATGCTGAAGCAAATCTCTGTCTTATGGCAAAGATTGAAGATGAGGAAGAAAGTTCAGACATTCCCTCTACTTCAACATCTGCAATTCAGGTATCACCTTCCTTCTTTACCAATATTGCAAATATTGATGAAGCTGATAGTCTCCGCAAAATCGATCTCTTGACTAGAAGTTTATATGAAGCCATGAATGGAAAAACAATAGTTGAAAACCAAAACCTTGATCTCGCTGAACAGCTTAAAAACTGTCACCTTCAAATAGAAAAGCTTTCTAAAATTGAAGAAGATTTTAAAGATCAAGTGCATTTAAATCAGCTAGTCAAAATCGAACGAGCAGAAGCTATCGCTGCTTTGAAAGCTGAAAAAACTACTGTTGAAGGATGGTGTAACTCTTCAACAAAGATCACTGAGATAATTAAGTCTCAGATACCCCTGAGTGATAAACGTGGTCTTGGTTACAATTATGCAACTAAAGAACCAACCACTGATCGTTCCATGCTCTTATTTGGAACTTTCGTATCCTCAGTCGCTGATACTTCATCCTCTCAGTGTTCCTCGTCTAGACCGACTATCCCTGAGGAAATCTCTACCTCAAAAGGTAAAGAGAAAATGGTTTATCCAAAACCTACCTCTGTCTTTAAAGATAAAGGTAAAGGAATTGCGTTGAACCAAAATCCTAAAAAGGGTACTTTAGTACCAAAGCTGAATGCTTCTAAAGCTTTAGTGATTTATTCCTCTGGATCAAGGAATCAGATCTCTAGATCTACTCAGCGTGGGTCTATTCAGCGATCCACTCCTAGACTCAGAGTGGATGTCCTTGGTAAGAAATCTGAAAAACTAAATGTTCCTCCCATTTCTAAACCCAAAAGCTTATTTGGTGCTGGTCCTTCTAGTTCAAAATCAAAAGCTCAGCACTCAAATGGTCCTAGAACTACTTTTAGTTATAGGAAATGTTATCACTGTGGACACACTGATCATATTGCTAGTAAGTGCCCCACAGCCACCAAAGCTGATAAGATAGCTAAGGTGAAGATTGCCCCCAAGGCAAAGAAGACCACTGAGGTTAAGAAATTAACTAAAGTGAAGACTGACAAAGCTGAATCTTCAAATGCTGCGAAGAATGCTGAACCTTCCATTCCAACTGCTTCCACTGACAAACGTGTACACATGGTTAAGTGGATACCCAAGAAAAACTAATCTTCCTTTGTGATGCAGGTTCAGAAGGGTATCTGGTATCTCGATAGCGGATGCTCTAGACACATGACTGGAAAGAAAAGCCTGCTCGCTGAATACAAGGAAGAGAAGGGTCCCTCTGTGACTTTCGGTGGAAATGGAAAAGGACATACCCGAGGGTTTGGTGTACTCTCAAATGGTACAACAACCTTCAGAAGAGTCGCATATGTTGAAGGGCTGGAGCATAATCTTCTAAGCATCAGTCAGCTTTGCGACAAGGATAACAAAGTAATCTTTACTAAGGAATCATGCTTTGTCACTGACAAAAAGGAGAAGATAGCTCTCAGCGGTTATCGTTTGGAAAATGTTTATGTAATAAACATGGAATCAACAACCACTGAGAACTCCTGTTTCTTCTCAAAAGCCTCATCTGATGTCAACTGGCTATGGCATAAGAGGCTCTCTCATCTGAATTTTAAGACACTGAACACTCTTTCTTCAAAAGAGTTGGTTACTGGTCTACCTCAACACTCATACGCCAAAGAGTCTATATGTTCAACGTGTGAAAAAGGGAAGCAGACCAAAGCAAGCTTTAAATCAAAGCAAGTTTCCTCAGTGTCATCTCCTCTACAACTACTCCATGTGGATTTGTTTGGCCCTGTTAACAAACAATCCATCGCTGGAAAGAAATATACACTGGTCATAGTTGATGAATTTTCTCGTTATACATGGGTTGTGTTTCTCCGTTCCAAGAGTGACACCCCTGAAGAACTCATCACCTTTATTCGGAAGATGGAAACCCTGAACAATTTGACCGTTCGCTCAATAAGGAGTGATCATGGGACTGAATTCAAAAACAGTTCTCTTGATTCCTTCTTTGAGAGTAAGGGTATTTCTCACAACTTTTCTTCAGTGAGAACACCGCAACAAAATGGAGTCGCTGAAAGAAGAAATAGAACAATTATTGAAGCTGCACGTTCTATGCTCAGCGATTCTCACCTGCCTTCAACCAGCTTTCTTCGCATAAAACAACCTATGAACAATTATTGGGCAGAAGCTGTCAACACCGCTTGTTTTACGCAAAACAGATCGCTGATAGTCAAAAGATTCAATAAAACAACCTATGAACTTTTTCATGGGAGAAAGCCTTCAATCAGCTTTCTTCGCATCTTTGGATGTCAGTGTTTCATACTGAACAACAGAGATGCCCTTGGAAAGTTTGATCCTAAGGCTGATGATGGAATCTTTTTTGGATACTCCTCAGTTTCCAAAGCCTTCAGAGTCTTCAATCGAAGAAGACAAACTGTTGAAGAAACAATTCACGTCACGTTTGACGAATCCCACTCAGCGAACTCTAAACCGTCCGCTGATACTGAAGAACTGAATCAATAGATGTTTTCTCATCTTGGTGATTCAGAAGATATTCCCACTCCTCGTGCTCACACAGTTGAAGATGATGGTCCTACTATCATTCCAAATATGCAGAATAGTGAAGCTGAAACATCATGGGTCTCAACTGTTCCTTTAAACACTATACCTGCTTCTGAATCCAATGTCTCAGACATTCCATCTACTTCTCAGCAATCAGTGAATATAATGACAACTGCATCCATTCTTCTCTTAGCTGATACTCCAGACGTCGCTGAAGCTTCATCTTCAGCTCCTCCAGTTCAAGTTGAGTCAGCGTCTCACGCCCCGGCTCAGCGATGGTCTATAAATCACCCAATTGATCAAATTCTTGGTGATCCAAATGCTGGTATTCAGACTCGACGAAGTGCAGGTAATATTTGTTTATTTGTTAACTTTATTTCACTAACTGAACCACAGAAAGTATATGATGCCCTCAAAGATCCAAACTGGGTCAGCGCCATGCAAGAAGAGCTGACTGAATTCGAAAGAAACAAAGTTTGGAAACTTGTTCGAAGACCAACTGATAAAACAGTTATAGGCACTAAATGGGTCTATCGAAACAAGTTGGACGAACATGGAACTGTAACCCGCAACAAGGCTCGTCTTGTTGCTCAGGGATACAGACAAGAGGAAGGCATAGATTATGACGAAACATTTTCTCCAGTAGCAAGATTAGAATCTATTCGTCTATTCTTAGCATACGCTGTACACAAAGACTTCAAAGTATATCGGATGGATGTTAAGTCAACGTTTCTAAATGGAAAGCTGAATGAAGAAGTCTATGTGGAACAACCTCCAGGATTCTCAGATCCTAAGCGTCCAGGTTATGTTTATAAACTGGATAAGGCAATTTATGGCTTAAAGCAAGCTCCACGTGCATGGTATGACACTCTTTCCACTTATCTCCATATTGAAAATTTTGAGCGAGGTAAAATCGACAAAACTCTATTTTTCAGGAAAGTAAAAGGTCATATCATTCTTGTTCAAATATATGTTGATGATATTATATTTGGCTCTACTAACCGTGATATTTGTACTCGTTTCGCTGATAGAATGAAAGATGAGTATAAGATGAACATGATGGGTGAACTAACATATTTCCTTGGTCTTCAGATAAAACAAAATGAAAAAGATATGCTGAGGAAATTCGACTTAACTGAAAGTTCAGCTATGAAAACCCCTATGGCACCACCGCTGACACTTGATAAGGATACTAAGGGTATTCCTGTTAATGTCACTTTGTACCGTGGGATGATCGGCTCACTTTTGTATCTTACAGCTAGCCGACCCGATATTATGTTTGCAACATGCTTGTGTGCACGATATCAAGCTGAACCTAAGATATCTCATATGAAAGCTGTAAAGCGAATTTTTCGATATCTTAAGGGTACATCGAATCTAGGTCTTTGGTATCCCAAAGACTCAGGATTCGATCTAATCGCCTATTCAGATAGTGATTTTGCAGGTTGCAGAATGGATAGGAAAAGCACCACAGGAGGATGTCAGCTCCTGGGTGGAAAGCTGGTAAGTTGGACAAGTAAAAAGCAAAACTCTGTGTCCACCTCTACAGCTGAAGCTGAGTATGTAGCCGCTGGAAGCTGCTGTTCTCAGGTCTTGTGGATGAGAAATCAACTACTGGACTATGACCTTCAGCTCTCAAATATTCCAATCTATTGCGACAGCACAAGTGCCATCGCTATAGCCAATAATCCAGTGCTACACTCAAAGACAAAACACATCGAAATCAGGTATCATTTTATCAGAGATCATGTGATGAATGGTGACATAGAACTTCACTTTATCCCAATTGATTATCAGTTAGCTGATCTGTTCACCAAACCTCTTGATGAGACAAGATTCAACTTTCTCATCAGCGAGCTTGGAATGCTGAACTTTGAAGAGTAAAATCTTCAGCGGTTCACATTTTGATCAGCGATACGATTATACAAACTTGTATAGCCCTCGGGATAAAATCAACTTGTATAACCTATTCTATCATCTTCTCTCTGAATAAACTTGATTCGCTGATATCAAGGTATGTTTTTCTCTCTCTGACAATCGCATGTAAATGCAAGATTTCAAAATAAATTACATCGCTGAATATCGCTTCCTTATCAGCGATACTTTGAAATTTCTAAAAACCTTCACTGATATTTCTAAAAGTATCCCTGAGTTTTTCAAAACCTCAGAGACAACCATGAATATGAAAGGACAGTTGTGACGTCATTACAACGGATAAGCCCTGACACGTTCTTCTTTCTGACACACGTTTGCACGTTTCGTTTACTCGCCAATCAAATGCAAACACGTGTCCGTGTCATGATGAAAATCTTTTCCCGCTCAAGATTTTCTCTTTCTAAAATCTCTCTATATAAACAAATTCTTCGTTTATATTTTCCTTTTACGCGAACTTCTCCTCCAAGCAAAGAAAGAATTCACTGTTGCATTTTGCTCTCGATTTTTCAAGAACAACTGTTCATCTTCTTCAAACATCAAAGGTTAATATGTTCTTATTATTTACCAAATGCAAATAACTTGTTTCTGATCTTAAGATCAAACAAAAGAACTTCTCAAAAATGAAATCATTCTCTTTCATGGTTTTATGAACACAACCATTTCATTGTTGTTCTTCAAGTTTAAATGCAAAAATCTTAAACTTGTTCTTCATTCGTTTTTCCAGAATCCCAATCTTCAAAGGAAACTGGAAAACAAGATTTTTATTGGGTCTGAAATTTCGTTTTTCAAAAACAAGAAAAACCCTAATCTTCTTTATGACATTTTGTCTAAATGAAATGGACAAAATTCGAACCATCTTATTGGAAAATCTTTCCACATTAAGATTATTCTTATTTGTTAATATTTGGTTGAACTGATAATTGTAACGTCCCAAAAATTACAAGCAAATTTAAATTTTTAAATAAACAATTCATTTATAACCACTCATTAATTGATACCAACGTTTCGTTTGCAAACACATAATTAATATCTTTATAAATTAAAACCAGCGGAATAAATGTTTAATTATTAAAACCATAAATCAACCAGCTCTCCTCGTTTGCCAGTGTGTACTCGTCACGCCTTGGAGCCGTTCGGACCTGAAACCACAGTTTATGGGAAAGGGTAAGCACGAAGCTTAGTGAATTCAAACACCATAAATAATACAGTTATTTCACACCACCCCTAAAACAGATAGTGACACATAAACGATCATACAGGTCTACGAACAAATCATAAACATGTATATCCACACCCACCCACCTAAAAAGGGCACAAGTCGGTCCCACCGACCACATGATAACATCTTCGGCCCCGCCGAATCCCCGGTCCCACCGAGTCTCTACGCCACCCGCGTACAAAACCTCCGGCCCCGCCGGACCCTCGGTCCCACCGAGTTAACATGGCAACATAGTATCAACTAGACACCCCACTATCTAGTTCCACAACACAATCACATAAGGCTACCACACACGTACTACAGCAATGATAAAACAACCGTTATTAGATATAGTGAGAGAACTCACCTCGAATGCGCGCCTAGCTTAACAATACAATTCAAGCTTCACAATAACGGTCACTTCCCAGCACCTAAACGCATGTTAAAACGTGTCAATACGAGACCCGGACCCTATGACACGACACACGCTTAAACCGTCACTAAAACTATTTTCCGTTCTCGCCAAACAGGTCTGTTCGGGACTTGTTTCGACCCCTTTAAACCCAGAAAATTCCCAATATTATTTCATGATTAGAAAGTACTCTGAGATAGGGTTTCAAAGACATATTATACGCCTCCTAACGATTTTTCTACATTTAATTACGGATTTTATAAGATCAGCCCGCAGAACAGCGAAAAACAGCACTTATCAGTATAAAACGACGATTTGGCCTAAGTTACATTCCGAACTGGATTTTGCATAAAACACAGAAAAGTTTATAGACTCAAAAAGGGAACTTTTGGCACCGAAATCACCCCAATCCGAGTTACGAGGAGAAAGTTACAGCTTACGCAAAACAGTGACAGAACTGCAGTTTCTTTTACATAAAATGACGATTCACAGAACTTACGACCACTTTTTCGCCCAGCTAGAGGCCGAACCAGTTTTCCGCTAAAACACGGAAAACGTGCCCGACCCCGAGCTTGAACCGTGGGCGCCAGTTTCGGCTCAAGCGGAGTTACGACGGAAAAGTTATAGCCGTCGTAAAAACAGTGGCTGCACCATTTTCCACATGAACTGATGATTATAAAAACGACGGTTTTAACGAAACGGCTTAAACGATTAAGTCAAGGCTTAACGGATTCTACGGTGATTATTAATAAGACATGGCCACGCACTACCCTCTGCCCTCCGGCAGTGGTGGTCGTCGACGGCGGCCGGCGGCGGTTCATCGACGAGGAAATAAAACAACCCGCAAACCACCGCGAGACCACTACCCTCTCGATCACCCTACCGCGTGCACCAACGACTCACACCACCACCGCCACCCGACACCCAGCCACCACAGTGGCGGCGCGGCAGCGGCAGCGGCGGCCGGCGGTGGTCCTCCGGTGACGAAAACGAAAAGAAAAGAAACGTCGAGTGAAACCTTACCTCGATGACGACACAACGATGAAACCCGACACCTTCACTCTTCTTCTCCGGCGGACACGACAACGACGGCGGCGACCTCCACACTTTCCGGCGAACTCCCTCTCTCTCTCTTCTCGCCGCTCTATCTCTCTCGGTTTCTCTCCTCCTCTCTCACTTCTCGTTTTCTCTCTCTCTCTCTCTCTCTCTCTCTCTCTCTCTCTCTCTACGGCCGAACACAACACAAGAAAAGGAGAAAGATGGATCGATTGTAGGGTTTCTTTTGTGTTTTCTTTCTTGGTACCCACGACAGCAATTCCTCAACAAATAAGGAATACGGTGATGGGTTGCATGGGCCGTACTCCTCACAAGTTTGGCCCTTGTACATACTTAGCCCCTCAACTACATCTTTCTAGCAATTAACCAAAGTTGTTGACATATTTGACTATAAGGTCCAATTCGTCTAGCCCCGCTAACGGAATCCACGATAAATAAAACTTAAAAGAAAAAAAATTAATAAAACAAAATTACATACCGGGACACGGGCTTTACAGCTCTCCCCCACTTGAATTAGACTTCGTCCTCGAAGTCTATGCCCGTGAATAGCTCTGGATAGCTCTCCCTCATCTCAGCCTCAGGTTCCCAAATCCACTCAGAACCCTTTCTGAGTTGCCACTGGACTTTCACTAACTGGAACCTAAATTTCTCACACCGTCTTAAAAATTTCTCGAATACATTTCTTGCCAACATAATTCCTACAAGAACACTGAAATTATGATCAGAAGAACACTCCGACAACTGGATTCATTCCTAGTTAAACGACTTCGGTTGTCTCCCAACCTTAGATGATTCATACCTCCCGATTAAATTTTTCAAACTCTAACCATTCTAAAGTTGCTCACAGTATACCCTACAGGATACTCGACTACGATCATTCCTACCCTTAACTGTCGATTAACTTCCACGAATTCTAGTAGACTCCAAAGATTCTTAATAAATTATGTTAACAAAACATCGACCCCCTGCCGAACATCGGTCCAACCGATTACAATAACAAACATCGGCCACTCGCCGAACATCGGTCCAACCGATTACAATAACAAACATCGGCCACCCGCCGAACATCGGTCCAACCGATTACAATAACAAACATCGGCCACCTGTCGAACATCGGTCCCACCGATTACAATAACAAACATCGGCCACCCGCCGAACATCGGTCCAACCGATTACAATAACAAACATCGGCCACCTGCCGAACATCGGTCCCACCGATTACAATAACAAACATCGGCCACCCGCCGAACATCGGTCCCACCGATTACAATAACAAACATCAGCGTGGTATTATCCTAGACACTAACACAAATAGATATCCCCCACAACCAAATCATCTAACACACACGTAGGTCATTCCACCATAACCATTCATCACAAGTGATCATTTCAGGGTTACTACTACCATCACCATGATTATCTTAAAATCGGCTACAATTCTCCGATTATACTAAAGGTGTTTGGCCTCAAGCCCAAAAGTCGACACCTAAATATACCACCTACCTCAAAATGGTTGATGCGCATTTATTCCCTTAATAACAAAGGGCATCAATCCCTTAACCGGTACTATTCGGCCTACAGTATTAACGCGCGTGGAATACCTACCTTCAACCGTCGACGTATCCTTCACACTTGATCTACGAAGCCAAGTCGCACCGTATCGAGGATACACCTTGACGTCTACCTCCCAGGTAACGCCTCAAGACCCAGCACACCGGAACTACCTCCCAGGTAAGTGCCCACAACTATATCCTCCTAGTACCTACTGGAAAGTCTAGGTTAAAACACATGAATACCGGGGTCCCACCCCGAGATACCCAACCGACCATTACCAACGACTGACTAACGTGTCTAAGGATCCAAAGCAAACAGCCTACCAACAACATGCCTATTCCGGAATGACTCACTCACCCAAACATGTAAACACTCAACGTGCAAAGAATGCCAAACGGTGCGACAAAAACAACTCATCAACTAGACTCCACATCGAGCCATTAAAACCGGGCAATTGGCCCATGACTAACTCCAAGTCAAAACCGAGCAAAATGCTCCACGCTTGCTAGACCCATAGGTCGGAAAATGCGTTTAAACAAAGTTTAAGCAAGCAGTACTCTGAAATCAACCTTAGTCCCAGACTCAACACGGGTTAAACAAAAGAGTTTTCCAAAAGGACTCACACCCTAAAAATTCTCGAAATGACACATGACACTTAAACGCACATTTCCCCAAATGGTTTACAAAATCATTTACAAAATATTTTCAACATCAGGATTTTCATCTCAAAAAGATCGTACGTAATAAAACTACTATTACCTGATCGATAGTTACGCAAAAATGGACACGCTCGTCCCACATAGGAAAATCATGTTGAAAATCGTTCCATTGCAGTTCAGTTTACTCACACAAAAGCAAAGCGTAATAAATAATTTCTTTAAAATGAACCGCCTCGATTCCAGTATGGATTGACTCATGACGTGCACTTAAAGTAACCGCTTGACCTTAAATAGGGTGCGACAAAGGTGTGCACATAATTCAAAATAAGTTTCACGACATTTGATTCAAAGATTCTTCTTTTTAATCATAAAATGACGTGGCACAGGGTTCGCCACAAATTTTTCGCGCGTCAGCTAATCACACAAAACGATGACACGGTTTACAAATATATTTTTGTTAAAACACAACTGTCTCGTGTAAGTTTCAAACTTGAAGACAGAAACCAATCCGCTTCTATTAATTGGAAATATCGACTAAAACTTCATAAAATCTCAAACTGGGGGCAGGCATGCAAGCTTGTAACACTTCCTCAAGTTTCGTACTTGGGACATATAACGTCAAAACATTATAGTTTAAAAATGTATTTATCGAAAATGCTCAAAATACTCGTTTCCTCCAAAGCAAAAGTTTTTAATTTCCCAAAAAAAAATGATCGGTAATTCTAAATTAACCGAATATCAAAAATCTATGCATTTATATTTCCAAAATATAACACATTTTAATCGTATGCATGATGTTCACAACATTAAAACACTCCTTGGATCAAATGGTCTTTCATTTCTACAAAAAGGAACTAAAACATTTTCATGCACGACTCGTTTATCAAAATGTCGAGAACAAAGGTTACCCCAGTATGCATACCCCTAAGTCGATAAATCGCATTTTCATTGAAATGTCAATAAACCTTTAGCTGACTGAAAAGTGCACTAAGCAACTCCTTATGAAATGTTCCAAAATTCCTCCATGCACCACTTATGTCACGCCTGAATCAATCCACACACTGAACTATTTGCAATAAAATACTTAGTAACACAAACTCTCAAAAGAAAAGTTAAGCGACACTAGAATTCCAAACTCATTTTAAACAAATCACCAACAAGGTTTGTAACTCTCGTTATAAAAAGGTTTCATGCAGTTTCAAAACCATAATTCGACATCTTGTGTGTGTGCTAAACATTTCCCAAAATTCCAAAACACAATCCATACAAGGATTGGAAACACAAAAATTAGTTAATGCAATCCTATTTTCAAAATAGACTTTGTGCATGACTCAGTCGGCATTCGATGTCTCGACTCATATCCCTCCAAAACTCCCCGATCCACAATCGTCATCCGGACATTTAAATCTCTTAAGGCAAGTTGGGAAATCACATCAAATCATCTTACGGGTTTTCCTCAAATCAAAGTCGGCTCAAAAGCCTATGATTCTAGCACAATTGCCAATTTTTGACCCGAAATGGTCTACTTAAAACAAACCACATCCTTATCGTCACTCCAAGTGATTGATACTAGACACGTCCTTCTATCCCAACGACTACTAGTTTAGAACCTTCATCATTACCCCAACGATCATCACCTCAAGCTAATCAAGTACACACTTGTACTAGCAGGTTTACTATAGTTGTCCCTCCTTGTGATGGCTATTCTGGGTAGACAATACAACGCGTTATTAGCACATAATAACTCATACTAACAACACTCACGCTCAACTCCTTGGATTCCTCGTGACTTCCCCGACTCGAGCATTGATCATGTGCTTCCGGTAGTAGGAGCTCTACTACTACCTTCCACGCCTATCATCGCTCGTTCCGAGTCCCATCCCGAGGGGTCCAAGTAGCTTCTCGCCGCAACTACACACATATGCCCGCACCGGCATATATACTCGCTCTTCCTAGCTCCCTAGGAATTCCATCCAAACCACTACCCTTGCTACTGCCGAATCCCTACTTATCATAACGAGTTGCCTCGCGAATACCCGATCATATGCAGTGCGAAACAAATAGACAGTCGAATACAAGACTCTATCCTAGAACGGTTGGACTCAAACAAGAGCTGCGCAATAGAACTAAATCGAATATTCTAAGGCTATAAATCTCTTACTGCATACAACCTAGAGGGCATCCACTTAGTAACCTATCATAATTAGCATAAATTCCTAATAGGCAAGTAGTTCAACATACAGCATAGTGTCCACAACAGGCAATCTAGCATGCATACTCTATGATCTAGAAAGCAATAAAACACTAAGTACTGTACCTTTCCCCTTTGGCTCCGGCTGACTGTACACACTGCGCCTCCGATCACCGTTCCTCGAACGGGTTTTTACCATTTGCTTTTATTCCCAAAAAGGTTTAATAAGGAATTTGAAAATTTTCCAGCCGCAACTTGAGACCAAACACACCGAGGTGCGTTTGATTCACTCAAGCTGTGCTCTGATACCAAGTTGTAACGTCCCAAAAATTACAAGCAAATTTAAATTTTTAAATAAACAATTCATTTATAACCACTCATTAATTGATACCAACGTTTCGTTTGCAAACACATAATTAATATCTTTATAAATTAAAACCAGCGGAATAAATGTTTAATTATTAAAACCATAAATCAACCAGCTCTCCTCGCTTGCCAGTGTGTACTCGTCACGCCTTGGAGCCGTTCGGACCTGAAACCACAGTTTATGGGAAAGGGTAAGCACGAAGCTTAGTGAATTCAAACACCATAAATAATACAGTTATTTCACACCACCCCTAAAACAGATAGTGACACATAAACGATCATACAGGTCTACGAACAAATCATAAACATGTATATCCACACCCACCCACCTAAAAAGGGCACAAGTCGGTCCCACCGACCACATGATAACATCTTCGGCCACGCCGAATCCCCGGTCCCACCGAGTCTCTACGCCACCCGCGTACAAAACCTCCGGTCCCGCCAGACCCTCGGTCCCACCGAGTCTCTACGCCACCCGCGTACAAAACCTCCGGCCCCGCCGGACCCTCGGTCCCACCGAGTTAACATGGCAACATAGTATCAACTAGACACCCCACTATCTAGTTCCACAACACAATCACATAAGGCTACCACACACGTACTACATCAATGATAAAACAAACGTTATTAGATATAGTGAGAGAACTCACCTCGAATGCGCGCCTAGCTTAACAATACAATTCAAGCTTCACAATAACGGTCACTTCCCAGCACCTAAACGCATGTTAAAACGTGTCAATACGAGACCCGGACCCTATGACACGACACACGCTTAAACCGTCACTAAAACTATTTTCCGTTCTCGCCAAACAGGTCTGTTCGGGACTTGTTTCGACCCCTTTAAACCCAGAAAATTCCCAATATTATTTCATGATTAGAAAGTACTCTGAGATAGGGTTTCAAAGACATATTATACGCCTCCTAACGATTTTTCTACATTTAATTACGGATTTTATAAGATCAGCCCGCAGAACAGCGAAAAACAGCACTTATCAGTATAAAACGACGATTTGGCCTAAGTTACATTCCGAACTGGATTTTGCATAAAACACAGAAAAGTTTATAGACTCAAAAAGGGAACTTTTGGCACCGAAATCACCCCAATCCGAGTTACGAGGAGAAAGTTACAGCTTACGCAAAACAGTGACAGAACTGCAGTTTCTTTTACATAAAATGACGATTCACAGAACTTACGACCACTTTTTCGCCCAGCTAGAGGCCGAACCAGTTTTCCGCTAAAACACGGAAAACGTGCCCGACCCCGAGCTTGAACCGTGGGCGCCAGTTTCGGCACAAACAGAGTTACGACGGAAAAGTTATAGCCGTCGTAAAAACAGTGGCTGCACCATTTTCCACATGAATTGATGATTATAAAAACGACGGTTTTAACGAAACGGCTTAAACGATTAAGTCAAGGCTTAACGGATTCTACGGTGATTATTAATAAGACATGGCCACGCACTACCCTCTGCCCTCCGGCAGTGGTGGTCGTCGACGGCGGCCGGCGGCGGTTCATCGACGAGGAAATAAAACAACCCGCAAACCACCGCGAGACCACTACCCTCTCGATCACCCTACCGCGTGCACCAACGACTCACACCACCATCGCCACCCGACACCCAGCCACCACAGTGGCGGCGCGGCAGCGGCAGCGGCGGCCGGCGGTGGTCCTCCGGTGACGAAAACGAAAAGAAAAGAAACGTCGAGTGAAACCTTACCTCGATGACGACACAACGACGAAACCCGACACCTCCACTCTTCTTCTCCGGAGGACACGACAACGACGGCGGCGACCTCCACACTTTCCGGCGAACTCCCTCTTTCTCTCTTCTCGCCGCTCTATCTTACTCGGTTTCTCTCCTCCTCTCTCACTTCTCGTTTTCTCTCTCTCTCTCTCTACGGCCGAACACAACACAAGAAATGGAGAAAGATGGATCGATTGTAGGGTTTCTTTTGTGTTTTCTTTCTTGGTACCCACGACAGCAATTCCTCAACAAATAAGGAATACGGTGATGGGTTGCATGGGCCGTACTCCTCACAAGTTTGGCCCTTGTACATACTTAGCCCCTCAACTACATCTTTCTAGCAATTAACCAAAGTTGTTGACATATTTGACTATAAGGTCCAATTCGTCTAGCCCCGCTAACGGAATCCACGATAAATAAAACTTAAAAGAAAAAAAATTAATAAAACAAAATTACATACCGGGACACGGGCTTTACAATAATACAGAAAATGGCATCTTCTGACATTCCCAAGAACACCATAGCTGAAAACACTGCTGCTGATGATACTGCTGAGGAAGTGGACATCCTCAAGGCTCCTCAGGTCAAGTTCTCTCTTGACAAGTTGGATTGGACTAAGGTAAACAACCTCTATGCGCTTCTCGAGTTTCCTCCTCGAAAGCAAGTCACACATCTAGATGATGCTGTGAAATTCCTCAAGAATTGCTGCATCTCCACAGCCCTGACCATAACCCCTCCCGCGCATCAGCTTTTGCTATCACAATTCTGGTACTCTGCTAGACACTCTCAGTTACCATCAGCCAAAGACCCCTCCAAAACAATTGACAGCATCCTTTGTGATATCGAATATGGCACCATGAAGATCACCCCTGCCATCATTCGCAAAGCCCTCAGCCTTCCCATAGCAACCAAAGAAAAACCCTTCGTTCCCCTCCCTGACCCCAAGAAAAACTCAGACAGGGAAGCCATCATTGCATTCTTTGATGCAATGGGCTATGTATGGGAAACTGGAAGGGATATGAAGCCCGAGAAGAAGCTGACCATTATAATAAAATCGAAAATGACCAGCGAGATGAATTTCATCTTCGCCCATGTGATCGGCTGCATGACTGCCAACAGCGGCTCCTCTGACCAAGCCGCTAAACCTCAGCAAGCAATGGGATATGAATATCTGAAAGGTCTACATATAGACTGGGCATCGATCATCTATGATGACCTGGTACTAAGAGTGGACTCCGTCGCTGACAGACCTCCATGGGTTCCGTATCCTCGATTCATCAGCACCATATTCCAAAAAGGCCTGAAGGACAGCTATCCTCAAGAGGGTGACCTGAAACTTTCTTAGGTTGGTCCTAAGATACTCGACTTCAAACAAGTGGCGAATGAGGTATGTCTTTCTACACTCTTAACTCTTCTAAACCCTACTTCTTCTACTTCTGCAGCTCCTTCAGCGGACAAACCCACCGCTGATACCCCAGCTGCAACCTCCATTCCTTCTCTGAAAAGGAACCCTCTGACACCCAACTTGGTTCCAAAAGAACTAAGAAACCCAAGGAGCAACCCAAGCAATCTCCTGTTAAAGTCTCCTCAGCTCCTCCTGTTGAGCTGAAGGAAAGTTCAGTGGTACGCTCTGCCACACCTGAACAAACCACCCACTCTATCCCGACTTCAGCGTCTCCAAATGCTGAGGTTACAAACTTGGAAACTACCCAACCTCCCTCAGTCTCTTAAAAGACTGATGAAGTGATTCTCAGTGATTCCAACGCTGAACTCAGTAACCAACCTCCATTCTTACCCTTCGCTTCTCCCTCCACTCATTTGGACACAAATCCAGTTATCACTGATGCACCTGTCATTCCTCCAGAAGCTAAAGGAACGACGGAAGTAGGACCTGCAGAGATGATCATACGTTCAGGTTCTCTCGCTGACGATATGGAACTTTACTCAGGAACCCGCGATTTTGATGAATTCATCAATCCTCCTGCAGGTATACAACAACCCCTAAACACTGTTACTAAACCCCAAACTTCTGAGCTTTCCTCTGTTCATAAGTTTTTATATGTTACAGGTCCTAATTTGGGAGACATCAACGCGTCTCTGAAGACAGTAGAGACAAAGCTGACAGGTCTCACATCTACTCTTTCCGGCAACTCTTCAGCTGTCACAACCGCTGGAGAGAATCTTTTAAAGCTTACAACGGAAGTCGGAAAGAATGCCTCCAAAGCTGATGTGGAGAAGGTTGATAAATCACTCGGTGACTTGGCCAAAGTTCTCGCTGACATCTACACAGACTACCTCGACATCAAGAAATCAGTTGACACCATGTCCAGCGAAGTCACAACGCTGAAGACATCGGTTGGCACACTCGAAGGTGATATGTCTGCTGTAAAGGCTGATGTCCGTTCAGTAAAAACTGATATGAGTTCTGTGAAGACTGATGTCAACACGATGAAGAATGACATCTCTTCAATTCAGAACTTGTTGATGCAGATCCTGACCAATACAACCGCCCCTGCACCTGCCCCTGCTCCTGCCCCTGCTCCTGCACCTGAGCATTTTACTCCGGTAGATCGTGATGAACTCGTCAAAATCAATCCTGGTATTTCTGCTCTGCAAACCAGATTATCAATGATTGAGACTTATGTCGGGGTCCCTGGCCAAGAAGTCAGGGAGAAAACCACAGCTGCTGAATCATCTCATTCCTCCCCCAGTCATCATGAAAAGGAGGGGGAGAAGAGCGCTGAAGACCCTTCCAAGAGTGCTGAAGACCTTTCCCATGATGAATCTATCAGGGGAGGGAAGACCGAAGACCTCACCTTCACTGAAGAGGGTGAGAAGACAATTGAAGCTGAAGCAGCCGCTGGACCTCAGGGAGATGAAGACCCTGAGGGAACCGAGAAGCTCGCCTCTGTATCTGAGGGGGAGCAACTCGAAGAAGAAGCTGAAGAAACTGAGTCTGAAGCTGAAGATGAAGAAGCCATCGACTTGTCTGATGCTGAACCATCCTCTTCTCCAAAGAATGATGATTACGAAGATGACGATGATGATGATTCTTTTATCGTCAAGACTGCTCAGAGAACTAAAGCTCTTAAAGGGATTCTGATAAATGAACCTTCAGGGGAGCGGACAAAGACAAAGCCATCAGCATCTGAAGCTGACAAAGGCAAAGGAAAAGGTGTCTCTGAAGATGAAAATCTGACGATCTTGCTTAAAAAGCCGGTTTGTCAGGTACACTAACTCCTTACTCTACATCCCTCCTCTATACACTTTATCAGTTCTCAACCTCCGCAAACCTACATACACTATCCCATCCTTTCTCTCTCTGTTCTACCCAAATTCTTACTTGTAAGATCGCTGCGTTTCAGCTAGTCCTCTCCACTGTTTGAGGATATCGCTGAAGTTCCTACAGCTGCGACTTCAACAATAATCCCAGCTCTCAACGCTGAAGACATAATCCCAGTATTAGATTTGATCTCTGAGACTGATGAACCTGAAGAACAGACTCTCTCTCACAAAAACAGACCTTCCTTGGCTCCTCAAAAGCTAAGTGAAGAGAATCAAGAAAAGAGAGATGCAATGATCAAGAGACTCGAAGATCAGCGAATCATTCTAAAGCGTGATCAACTTCCTACCGTTCCTCCAAAGTTCAGAATTTCCCAAAGGGAACACAAGGAACACCTCAGAGCTGAACGCCTAATCGCTGAAAGAAAGGAAGCTGAAGAAAAAGACCGAGAATACGCCATCAAGCTTTCTCAACGATCAATAAAAGACCCCAAACTGAAAAGAGTTCCCATTGATGTCCAACGTCAGCTATGGGATGATGCTCAAGAGATCGTTAGAGAAAAGACTAAGGTTTCTGATACGACTTTGGAATGGGCTAAACAAATGCTGACCTATCGATCTAGACCATCCAAAATCATCAAAGTAAACATCAGAGGAAGACTGTACGCCGACGTTCCTGTTGTCGAAGTGGATGTCTACAGAGAAGACAAAACCAAGCAAACTTTCTATGCTGCTACCTTAGAAAAGTTTGGTCTCTCTGAATGGTTAGAAATGAAATTAGCCATTCAGGGATCGCGCTCAAAGTTTAAAAGCCATGTCGAGAATATCTTAAACAAACAGATCGACCTGCTTTCTTCTGCTGTGGATATTCCTCCCCTTCCTCCTCAACAAAGAAAAGTCTCTGCTAAGAAAAAGAAAGTCTCTGATTCAGGTCCTTCTATACGGAATGAAACAGGTATTGGTTTCTCTCGTGCTGAAGTTCTTGGCCCTTATGCTGATCTCTCAGCGCTTGACACCTCCCTACCACCTGGAGAAACTTTCATTCCTGGCACAGTTGTAAGTGATCCATATGGTATATTCTTTCTAGACTACGATGGAAACCATCACTTTCAACATATCTCTGAGCTTCACATCGCTCCCATTGAACAACTCAGAGATCTCTTATACTGGTGTGAAGTCAGACGCGACATCAAAGCTAGACACCTGAAGCCCTTGATTTTTGAAGAAGCTCTGAAGAAAAAGAATCAAGGAGCAGATGTCCCTGATTGGATGATTGCCACATCAATGACCCTTGATGAACAACTCATTAAGGAAGAACCTTTTGACGGATAGGATCGCCTTGTAATTCTTTCTATCCTTATATGTCTACATCTTTTGTACTTGTAATTTTATTCGATGTACTTGTAATTTTTCCACTTCCCTCTGTAATCTTTACAAAGTTTAAAGAAAAATTTCAGCGAACGTACTTTATTCCATCAGTACAGAAAAGATCCCAGAAAACAGTAAAAAGGGACAAATATTTTATGAGTTCTTTTTTTCCTTATGTTTTCATTATATAGCAATTTTCTCTGTTGCTATGTCATAATCAAATAAGGGGAGATTGTTGATCCAAACCCTCAGTGATTTGATAATGACCCTTTCTAATATACTTAGTGAAAATTGTAAATAAACAATATGTATCAGAGTTTCACTATCGCTGATAAGTACTAAGATCTTCCAGTACCGCTGATAGGAACTCTCGCTCTTTAGATTAAACATTCAGCAAAACTGTTCACCATAATACTCTGAGTTTGTTCAGTACTTATGGTGATCGCTGATAAGTTAGTTGTTTACTTATGATCTCTGAAGACAAGTTTCACGTCAACATAGGTTCTACGCTGAAGTCGAAGATCAAGCTCAAGAACCAGCGACAAGTCTCCTAATGAACTGATGCGGATCAGCGAAGACTCGGATTTGTCCAATCAACGTGAAGTATCAAGTACAAGACTTCAGCTATCGCTGAACTCTATCATTCGCTGATGAAGAATGATAGATCGCTGAATCAATGAAAAGCTGATCATGTAGTCCTCCGTACAAAGTACTTTTGTCTTAACCACCCTTGCACGACTCCGTACGATATGTCAGAAAAGAACCTCCTTATTGTCTGAAATCGTACAAACTCTCTAATACTACACTGTTCAAACATGCGGCTACTTAGGTTGTCAACAAAGGTCAATGACATGCAACAAATCAGCTGCTGCCACGTGTAAAGTGTAAACTGCAATGCATTAAATGCATGCAGTATATAAGAAGAAAAACTCACTTCATTTTGAAGTAACTTGCTAACTCTGGACAAGTTGATCCTTCTTATCTTGAGATAGGTTATTATTAGTAATTTCCTTCTCCTTCTTAGTGCAAGAAACTTAGTGTTCCAACTTGTTTAGATTTAGGATTTATCCTTAATCTTGTTTCTGCAACAAGCTGTAAATTGTTAATGATTTATCAATAAACAATTTAGAAAAGTAAAATCTGTGTGTTTGTATTCAACCCCCCCCCCCCCTTCTACAAACTTGTATAGCCCTTCGGGACCAACAAGGACGATGTGATTCTACTTACTGATGTAAGAGTGGATGAAAAGAGTCGTTGTGTGGAAGAACCAGAGGAAATTTTGGAAAGGTCAGTTAGAAAGTTACGTAATGGTAAGGAAGTAGTTATGTTTAAGGTACAATGGAAACATCATCGAGGTGCTAATGTGACTTTAGAGTCGGAGGAGGAAATGAAGACTAGATACCCTCATTTGTTTACCTAGCTTGATTTCGAGGAGGAAATCATTTTCAAGTTGGGGAGTATTGTAACATCTCGATTTTTGGAATAAAATATTAAGATGGATTTTATTGATAATCTATAATTTATTATGAGATAAGTTAATATTAGAGTTTATCCCCGATTAAGTTTGTTAATTGTTTTATGAAGTTATAAGTTAAGGGGTAAACTTTAATTTTAATTTATAAGCTTGAGGGTATAAGTTGTCAATTGAAGAAAGTTGGAGGTTTGTTTGGTTAGGGTGATTAAACCTAATCACCACCTACCGCCTTATTACATAGAAATAAGCAAAAGAAGATATTATCTTCATTTTACTTGGATATTGTATGTGTGTGTGGGTTTCTTCACGGCAAGGAGGGAGAGAGAGAAGTTGAGAAGAACAAAGAAGAAGAAGAAGCAAATCATACTTTTAGCTGGAAATTTAGAATACAAATTTGTGGAACACAAAGGTATTCATCTTAATTGAATTTCTCATATTATGGTTATAAGTTTTCTAAATGGTTTAGAAATGGGTTTTGTCAATTTTTGGAAAGAATGAGAAATCTGGGTTGATGGTTATGTTATATTAGTAGTCTAAATTATATCTGCAAATTTTCAGAAACAAACAAGGCTTAAAACTATAATTTCTGGGTTAGGTATGAATTCAGTGGGTTGAGGTAGTTTTGAATGTCGCCATAGTTGGTTGCGAGAGTTATGAAGAATTGCGATAATCATAAGTGTCGCAACCTTGGGTTGCGACAAGCTCATAGTATCGCAACAGTTAGTTGCGACATGAGGTGTATCGCAACAGTTGGTTGCGAGAAGGCTAGATATCACAACAGTGGGTTGCGATAGAATACTGTGTCGCAACAGTGGGTTGCGACAAGTACTGTGTATTGCGACAAAAAGGTTATCGCAGCTAGTTAGTTGCGATAAGAGGCGAGAATTTTAGGATTTTTAGTTTTAAGGGTCCTAAACAGTAGATTAATACCAGTACGATGTATATTTGGGTATTTCATATTTCTGTGAAGTTGGTGACGGAAATTCCTTACAACTTTGAGAAACTAAGAGTAGCACGACTACTATCAGGTGAGTTCATTCTTACCTTACCTTTTTATAATATTTTCAAATTACGGTAAGGTGCATTTTTTATAATGAACTGTTTGGATGCATTTTGAATGAAGAATTTTATAAAGTAAAAATCTAATATTCTAAATTGTTGGTTTTGCTTAAGTTCATAAATGATATGAAGAATTTATAAAGGAGATTCATTCATACCGTTGCTATGAGGAATCTATGTGGTATAAATATAATTCGTTTATACCGTTGCTATGAGGAATCTATATTGAGTAAATACATGTACGAGTACAATTAGGTGATATGGATCCATAGGCCTAGTGTTTGGGAAATCGTGGAATAGGCGTAGATTTACTCGCTCACGTCAAAAGCATACAGAATCTATCTCAAGTCCTCCAGAACTATGAAAGAAAGCATAAACGTCATATTCGACGAAACTGAAGACTTGGCTTCTGTGCAAAATAGTACAATACCCGCAATATCAGGAATTCTAGCATCTGGGCAAATTCGTCCAATGATGACTAGATCTTCAAACAAGGATCAAGCTTCCTCTTCTAATTCTAAACCTAATGATCTTGATCTATTGTTTGAATATTTTTATGATGATTATTTTGGTAATGATAAACCTTCTTCATCTATCAATAACAGGAGCAATGTTGCCACACCACCAGCTAATGCTACATTGTCAGGGCCTTCACCGGTACTGACTACTCCTACAACTGGTGCAACAACTCCTGCTTCGTCTTCAAGTAACACGCATATGGCATCTCCACAAGCAACACAACGTGTATCCACTAATGGTGCTTCTTCGTCAGGTACAACTTCTAATGCCAATGGTGAGGACTCTGCAACTCAACCTGAGTCATCTTCTGAAGCAAATCCGGAGGCAGTTCCTGTTGACTCTTCTGTCAATGAACCCGCCCCACAACCGGAACCTACCTTGACAATAGAGTTGAATTTTGATAAAGATCCTACCTCAGTGGATCCCAACGAAGGTGTTGTATCTCTCCTCCCACATTCAACAAGATGGACTAGGAGTCACCCCATTGAACAAGTCATTGGTGACGTCTCCGAACCTGTAAAGACAAGATCTGCAACGGCTAATGAAGTCCTTTACGCGCTCTTTCTAAGTCAGGTTGAGCCTACAACTGTTCGACAAGCCTTAGAAGATCCGGATTGGATCATTGCCATGCAAGATGAGCTGAATTCTTTTGAAGCATTGAACGTGTGGAGATTAGTTCCTAGACCCAAGGGTAAAACAGTAATTGGTACAAAGTGGGTCCTGAAGAATAAGAAAGATAAAGATGGGATTGTTGTGAGAAACAAAGCACGCCTTGTAGTGAAAGGGTATAGGCAACAAGATGGAATGGACTACGATGAGACGTATGCACTGGTAGCTCGCTTAGAGGCAATCCGGATGTTTCTTTCATTTGCCGCTTTCAGAAACTTCACTATCTATCAAATGGACGTGAAGACTGCTTTCTTGAACGGTATCTTGAAGGAAGAAGTATATGTTTCTCAACCAGAGGGTTTTGTGGAGAAAGATAAACCAGATCACGTCTACATTCTTGACAAAGCTCTCTACGGTCTCAAGCAAGCCCCTCGCGCCTGGTACGAAGTTTTATCTACCTACCTACTTGGTGCTTGCTTTCGAAAAGGTAAAATTGACACAACTCTCTTCACTCTGCATAAAAATGGTGAGATCCTTCTGGTACAAATTTACGTTGATGATATTATATTTGGTTCAACTTACCCTGGATTGTGTACTTGGTTTTCGGTCATTATGATGACTAGATTCCAGATGAGTATGATGGGAGAGATTAATTTCTTTCTTGGATTACAAGTCAAGAAATTCTCAACCGGTATCTTCATCAACCAATCAAAGTATGTGTTTGACATTTTGAAGAAATTCAAGATGGAAAACTGTACCTCAATTGGCGTGGATCTAAAATTGGTCCGGATCCACTTGGTGTAGATGTAGATGTTAAGAATTACAAAGGGATGATAGGCTCTTTAATGTACCTTACGGCAAGTCGTCCAGATATAATGTTTTCGACATGTCTATGTGCAAGATTTCAGGCACAACCAAAGGAATCACGTTATGGTGCTGTTAAAAGGATATTTCGATATCTGAAGAGGACACCGTATCTTGGTCTGTGGTACCCAAAGGGAACGGGATTCGAACTCACTGCATATTCTTATGCGGATCATGGAGGTAGTATGCTAGACCGGAAGAGCACATCTGGTCATGTGCAGTTTTTGGGTGATAAACTAGTAAGTTGGTCCTCGAGGAAACAGAACTGGGTTTCAACATCAACTGCGGAGGCAGAATATGTGGCCGCTGCCAGTTGTTGTTCACATGTTCTGTGGATGAATACTCAACTGACGGACTACGGCTTCAAGTATGAGAAGATCCCCATTTACTGTGATAGCAAGAGTGCAATTGCCATATTAGCTAATCCGGTCCAACATACAAATACCAAACACATCGACATCAGGTATCATTTTATTAAAGATCATGTCGAAAAAGGTACGATTGAATTATACTTTGTCACAACTGAGTATCAACTTGCCGATCTCTTTACGAAAGCCTTGGATGAAAAACGATTTAATTTCTTAGTATCCAAGCTCGGCATGTTGAACATGAAAGTTTAATATTATATATTGATCATATAATGGATGGAAATATGTGTATGTCAATCTAGTTATTTTTATCTAGATTTATACATTCAAATTTTCATCACATTCTATTCTCAATATAAGATAAAAAAAAATTCATGTCTTTGTTGTTTTCATTGTTTATTTTGTTTGTCACTTTATATTCTTGTTATGATATCTATGTCTGCATAAGGTGTGTTCATAGTATCAGGGGGAGTACAATATAAGATGTATGCACAAGATTAGGGGGAGTGTGCATATCCGACAAAGCTTTTAAGTGTTGATTTCATGTGCTCCTTACTTGACGATCACAAGGTATGTTCTCTAACTTGTTTTAGACACAAACTCTTAAATGATGAAAATCAATCTTTCAAAAACCTACGTGCATCATTTAAGGGGGAGTGAAAATATTTCGAAAACCTTGAGTGCTTAATCAATTGGAAGTTGGACATCTTCCAATGTGATAAAATCTTTCAAATTTTTATCTGAAAATTGCCCAAGTTTCACTGTTATCGCAACCTTCACTTGCGATATCTCAGTGAATAGTGTGTTATTGCAACCTCCACTTGCGATAACTCAATGAACAGTGTTTTGTCGCAATCTTATGTTGCGATGAAACCAAGAGGATTGCTTATCGCAACCATGCATTGCGATAAGGTCA
This sequence comes from Saussurea involucrata, assembly GCA_033807775.1. Lineage (NCBI taxonomy): Eukaryota > Viridiplantae > Streptophyta > Magnoliopsida > Asterales > Asteraceae > Saussurea > Saussurea involucrata. The sequence goes on from CM066316.1 coordinate 5,683,610, forward strand.
TGTAAACAATGTCATGTCGCAACCTTCTGTTGCGATATGATTCGGAGGTTATCGCAATTCGTTCATTATGACAACCTGACACGTGGCAGGTCAAACCTTTGGACCAATCGTGTGTTGCCACGTGTCACTGAAATTCAAATTTCGAATAAATAAGAGGGTTTTCCAACTTGTCTCAACTCAGAAACCCTCAAACTCTCTCTCCAAACTGCTACTTTTCATCTCGATTTCCAAGCATTTTTGGCGATTTCTGTTCCATACATTCGACTCAGATCTACTTCGAGGTATTGTATCCTAAATCTCATTCAATTTCAACCATTCAATCGCATGCTACAGTTTGATTTAGGGTTTTAAGTTCGATCTTTTTGTATATCTGCGTAAATCGATGAGTTTGTGTGTTTGTGTTGTTAGAAAACATAGGGTTTCACTGTCGTAGGCATTGCGAGTCCAGTGATATAGATTTTAACATAAAAATGTGCGAAAAAGTCAAATCTGGGCCTGAACACTTAGGGTTATTTTGGTGTTCATCCATATCGCAACCAACTGTTCTTCAAACCTTCAAAACTATCGCAGTGGTCTTATGTTCATCCTTATCGCAACTGTGAGTTGCGACAAGATCTTATTGCAATCAATGTGTTGCGATAACCTCTTGTCACATACTTCACACTGCGATAACTCTTTGCCTGCGATAACTTTTTGGTGTGGGTTGCGATTAGCCCAAGACTTGGGGATTTTTGGAAAAAAATTCAAGGAAAAATTCAACTTTGGCACTATTCTAAACCGTTAAGTGGTTCAGATGGATGATCATGATGGGAACTCTTCTGATGAAAACACCATCATCCGTTCACATCGTTCATCCCACCCGTCAGTCAATGCTCGTGACCGTGATGAAGAGATTTTCCCTTGGGCGAACTTTCTGAGTTTTTTTTATAACAACCATCATCTCGATCTAGAGGTTCCCTTCGACTATCAAATAATCATAGAGATCATCCACGGCCATCTTCTACGAACTGCACTTACCCGAGTTGAACTTGTACCTGCCATCTATCTTCAACAATTTTGGGGTACTATTCAGTTCAATACGACGCATCGTACACCACACTTCACAACCAGAGTTGATCATTTTGACGACCGCATTAGTCTACGAGGACTCAGACGTGCACTAAACCTTCCATATTCCGAGAACTTTGAGGATCCGGTTCCTGAAGAACAACTATTCGCCGATATCAGAAGTCTTAGATATCAACACCCAAACAACCATGTTCTTACCGGTTCATCACAGTTCAGACGCAACTATCTTCCGAGAGTATGATACACCCTATGCTCTATCTTTAATCGCTGCATGACTTCTAAACACACAGGCGTTGACAAGACGAATATGCCTATCCTACGAATGTTCCATGCCTTTACATTTAACCGGAACATTGACTATGCTATTCTGCTATGGAATAAACTAACCGAGCTAGTCGCGGACAAGGCACACCCAAAGAAGGACCGTAACTTCGTGCCCTATCAATGATTCTTCCAGATTCTGATTCATCAGATTATGGAAGACAATCAGGAGATCCCCCGATATGCAGATGCTCCACGAGGCCCAAGCCAGTACATGCACTACCTACGAATGCCTAAGCACATAAATTTTGCTCACATCGTCGTTATCCGAGAAGACTTACTCGCATATGCTGACCAACAGTCCTGGGAAGTTCAGCAATATAAGTTAGAAAACGCATTGATGGTCCACCCAGAACCGGAGGGACCTCCCCACGATGCAAACCTACTAGGTGGTGAGGGTCAGAATGTCGAGGGGGTTCAAGAACATGGGGTTCTTGAACATCGAGAGGTGAGGAGACCTAAAAGAAAGAGAGTCGGTAGAAGATTACGGACTGTTGGTCATGCATCTTCTTCAAGACCAGTTCAACCACCACCTCGACCTCCTCCAGTTAATATCTTTGACGATGATGTCTCATGGAACTCAGCCGATGCTGCTGCCTCATCTTCTGATGATGAGGAAGCACCAGTATTTCCACCTTTTGATGATGATCCTAACGATGATGACTCCGATCATGACCCGCAGGCCCATCTAATTCCAAGGCATATGGGTCGGAGACCACGAGTCGTGAGTTCCGATGTTGATTCCGCACGGAACATCGGACTCTCTGACACTGCTACTGATGCCGCGGGGCCTTCTAATGTAAACGAAGGAGTAGAAGTAGATGTGGAAAATATAGTTAATGGTGAGAAACGAGGGAGAAAAGAATTTAGTGAAGCTGTGATAGAGTCGGATAAAGTTTTAACTACCGACTCTCCCCAAACCGATCCGAGCCGGGTAGACACATCTTCTACCAACGAGCGTACGTCGCCGTTGCGTATTGAACAAGCCGTGGTCCGCCCAGCCATGCATAGCACAGCCCCACCAAGCCACTCATCGGTCTCTCAACAGACCGGTGTTTCATTTGCCACAGGGGATTTAGCACAAAGTCTATCGGCAACACGTTCGATGTTTGCTGGTATTGAATCAAGTAGGCTCATGCCCCGGCCACCGACCTTCCTTCAACGCACATCGAGTCTAGGACCATTCGGAAGAACATCTTTTCCTAGGACACATATGATGGTACAACACCAAGTTGCAGGCTTACGTTCCCCAACCGGAACACCCTGAGTAAGGCCGCCATTTATTGGTACCCCACGAGGACCGGGTGTAAGTCCTGTCATGGTCAACACTATGCCAGCCATGAACATAGGCCGTACGGTTGCTACAACCGCTACTATAACCGGTAACCTAAGTGGTCCGGATCTTGCCCACATGTTCCCAAATATTCCACAGGATCAGATAGTACGCATGCTTGGACCGCCTCCACATTATATCACTTTTACCGTGCTTGCGTCCGCCTTAGGTTCAATCAACACTGCCCTAAATCAACACAGAAATGCTTTGCAACGCACAATTGAACGAATACCACAAGAAGTGAGCAGAGCCATCAAAGGCAAACACGTTGCTGAATCATTGTCAACTCCTTCGAATCAACCATCCCACGATGAATCCGATCCAAATACACCACCACCAGTACCGTTACACCAAATACCTGAAGACCAACTCAAATCAGAGTTGTTAGCCCATCTTCTTGCCAAGAGTGACTCGAGTACAGCTGAAGAGGTTGACTTAATTGCATTACTTCGTCAACATACCCAACCTCAAGCCCAATCCTCAACCCAACCACCTTCTAGCAATGACTTCAAGCGTCTAACTGATTCAATGACAGATATGACGAATGCTATGATGAACGGATTCACCTCCATCACTAACATGCTTAAAGTTGTCAAAGAGAAGTGTGGGATCCAAGCTGAAGCTCCACAGAAACGTAGGCATGATGATCCGGATGATCCTGATCTTCATGAGGGGAAGAAGAGAGCATGGGTCAGGAAAACAACGGACACGGGTACCAGTACAGGAAATGAAGGGGGTTCAGTCAGTGAACAGGTAACCACTACTGAAGGTAGTACGGCGACTGATGTGGTACAAACAGATGATACTGAAATGGATGTTCTAGCTGATGTTATAACCGGGGTTGAAAAGCCTTCGGCTATTGACAATAGAACGGCGGACGAGCGGATGGCCGACGATATGCTTATTGAGATAATCTACATTGATTCAGAGAAAGAGCCAGAGCAGTTAAGCCACAAGATAAAAGAAGAAATGGTTGATGCTTTGGATGATGAACTTGACACTACTAGGGATCAGGCTATGGAAATTGAATCTGAAGATGATGCTCCTTCATTGTTAGAAACTGCAGGTCCGAATATAGGTACTTCAGCTCCACAAGCTCCGGTATTTCATGATGGAAAGATCAGGGATCCAGTACTTGAGGCAGAACTCCAAATCTATCAAGATGTTATTGATGCTGAACCAATGTACGTGGCTACGGGAGAAAGAGTGGCACTCCTGACTCCGTATCTATAGACTCTAAGGAAAGAATTATATGTACGAGATGTTCAGCGAATCAACTTGGAGAAAGTTTATGGGATTGAAGACTGGCCATCACTAAAGAAGATCGAGTTTCTGTATGTCAGATCGGACAACATGATTATGAAGTTGCTGAAGGTTGAATCTCAAAAACTATTTGATGTCTTTTATCCTGAGTTCACCGTCTTGAGATCTGATGGTTCCGAATGTGTGTTCTCTGAGGCTGACTTCAAAAGTCTGAAACTTTATGATCTTTTGAGTCTTTACAACCTCCTAGCCACCCGCCCAGAAAAGAAGATTGCATATGACGCTGCTTATCAAAGTGTGAAGAAGTTTATGAGAAATATTATGAAGTTCTCATACCTTACCGATTTTCAGATGGGCTTGGAATCTCATCAAGCTCATGTGAACATAAGAAGACCAAACAGACGACTGCCTGATATTCAAGGTATCCCCGCTTACACCGTACTGAACAAGCCTGAGCTCGGGGTTGTCTATCTTGATACTGACTCAAAGAAGAGATTCATGAGAGTTATTGAGATCAACAAGTTCTGTGAGGGTACTTTGAAGATGATTTTGGTTCATCTGGAAAGCAAACTTCGTCTAGATGCGAGTGGAGAGGTAAAGCTCAAAGACAAAGAAAAGGACCTGATCAACCAAGTGATTGAAGCCATCTCCTACCGGAAGGACTACCGACTTGCACTACGAATATTCGAGATCATCTTTGGCATTCAAAAGAAGTACGTGACCCCGGTGGACGCCTAAATCTTTTGCCTCTACATTGGTACAAATGGGGAGATTGTTAGTGCTTAATATGAATTGTACCAAGTAGAGGGACTTATTATGTAATAGGGTCATAGTTATCCCTAGGTATATATAGTTTGCTAATTTCCTCTTTGGGAAATTAGGTCATCTTACACACACTAGCCACACACACAAGAATTGTATTCCAATCCTATTGTGAGCTAATTGATCTTTGAATGAATATAGAGATGGCTTCCTTTGATGTTATGTTTGATTGATTACTTGTTCTGGGATCACAAAATCAATTATTGATTTTGAATCCACATTGACATAATAACATTAAAAATTAAAATTTAGAGTCAAAGGAGAAAAAAAAGATGGTCATTTTGATCAAATTCAAAAATAAGTTATCGATGGATTTATTATAAGACAAAGTAAAAAAATAATATAATACATAATATGAAAAAAATTAAGAGTGCATTTAGTTTTTAGCACAGGGCCTCCAAAATATCAGGAACGGCCTTGTGTGGTGATGTATATTATTTAAAAGTGTCACCGTACGTAGTACGACATACAGTTATGTTTATTTTCCAACTTGTCACCATAACATGACATAAAGTGACGTTTATTTCTCAAAACATTCAACATAGCATGATATACAATGACATTTATTTTTTTAAATCGTCATTGTATCATGATATACAGTGACATTTATTTTTCAAAATCGTGATTGTAGTAGAAGTTATAGTGACGTTTGTTTTTAAATATTGTCACCATAACAGAACATAAGGTGGTCTTTATATTTAAAAACCATCACTGTTGAACGACATACAATGATGCTTATTTTACATAATCATCATAGTAGCAATATATACAGTTACGTTTATTATTCAAACTCGTCATCATAACATAATGTACACTGGCATTTGTTTTTCAAAACCATCACTGCAGAATGACCTACGGTCATGTTTATTTTTAAAATCGTTATCGTAACATGACCTATGGTCACGTTTTATTTCAAAGTCGGCAATGTAGTATGAGAATTGGTGACATTTATTTTATTAAATCGTCAGCGTACCTGACTTATGGACACGTTTAATTTTCAAAACCGTTTCCGTTGCATTATACACGACCACGTTTATTTTTTAAAACCGTCACTAGCTATAGTATGAGATTTTGGTGACTTTTATTTCTTAAAATCGTCGATGATTAAACACATGTTACATTGACAACACATAGACGTTTAATCATATATGATTAAACACACCCCAAGCCGTGTAATCATGTATGATATCACACTTCTCGCGTTCTCGCATGATCCTTCTGTAACACCCCGAATTTTCATTAATTTATAATTTAATGTGAATGGGATCGTTTTGTAATTTAGTCTAAGTTGTGGACTATTTGCAATTATAACTCTAGGGTTGAAATTGTAACTTATCCAAAGTCTAATGTTAAGATTGAAAATTCAATTTGAGGGGTTATTTGGACAATGTTGAAAAATAAAATTGGAGGACTAGTTGGTCATTCCTTGTAAGTGTGATTACCTTAAGTGTAGGTAAGCCTCATCATTTGAAAAACATCTCAGAGGTGTTCTTGTTGAGTCGGTCATAATCAGAGGAGAGAAAGAAGGAAGAAGAAAACTATGGTAAGATTCATCCATAATTTCTAATCAAGTTTTGATAGATGTTGGGTTTAAGCAAAGTTATCTGTGAATAGGTATTTAGAAGTCTTTAGCAGACAGTTTGGATTGTGCAGAAGAAAGGAATTCATCTTCTTCAGGTGAGTCATCGATTCATTTTAAACTTACCGTTGAAATTAAATCATATGATTGTGTATAAAATAGCTGAATGACTTGGTATAACGGTATTAAGATTAAGTCGAGTAATAAATTGATTTTGATGAGCTTATGATTGTAATTTTGACGTGAATCGAAGGTACTGAATCGTAGTACCGGTATTAGAAAATTTCCGGAACTGGTTTGAATTCCGGAAATGGACTAGTTCCGGTATTGGTTTGAATTCTAGAAATAAATCAATTCCGGAAGATGGGCTCGATTTCGAATCCGGAAGTTGGGCCAAAAAATGTAGTCTATAATCAATTCCGGAAAGTGGGCCGAAGATTATGATCTGGAACTCATTTCCGGAAGTGGGTCAAAATGGTTGGGTTCCGGTATCAAACTTCCGGAATGGGCTTGGAATTGGGTACCGGAATTGGGTACCGGAATAGAAAATTACCGGAAGTGGGTTTTGCATTTGAGTACCGGATCTAATAAAATACCGGAATGGGCTTAAGGTTTGGATCCGGAATTATCACTTCCGGAATTGGGCTTGACTTGGTAATACCGGAACAATGATATTACCGGAACTGGGCTTGGTCTTTAGGTACCGGAATTGTTGAGGTTCCGGAATTGGGCCTTAGCTATTGGACCGGTATATTTTGGTATTAGAATGGGCTTTAAGCCCGGTATTAAATGGAACCAAATTTAGGTTTAGAATTTAATTAGGATTTTGATTTTATTAAATTAATTCCGTAAAATGGAGTTCGGAATATTTTGATTTTGATATTTGGAAGAGAAACCGCCGGGTTCAAAGTTACGTTAAGTTGTTAATATTCTTAAAGCTAAGAATATGTTACGAGATATATATTAATTAGATTTCGGTTTTGGGTTTTATAGTCCGGAAATAAAGAATTACGGAATGGGCTTTGAGTCCGTATTAAAGGGGCCCGAATTAGTTTTGGAATCCAGTTATGGTTTTGGATTTTAAATTAGAATTTCGTATTCTGATAATCCCACTTTTTGAGTACGGAATACTTCCTAATTATAGTACTTGAAAAGGGAAATAATTGAGAATGAAGAAGCGATGAATTGTTTAATATTCTTAGAGTTAAGAATATATATATATATATATATATATATATATATATATATATATATATAGGGAAAGGTTCAATAGAGAAGTGCAAATATTTAGAGAAATAAAGAAGTAAAAAAACACGGGACCGTTCATATATGAACGTTCATATATAAACAGTCATATATGAACGTTCATATATGAACGTTCATATGAACGTTCATATATAAACGTTCATATATAAACAGTCATATATGAACGTTCATAAATGAACGTTCATATAACATTCATATCTGAACGTTCATATATGACTGTTTATATATGAACGTTCATATATGAACGGTCCCGTGTTTTTTTACTTCTCTATTTCTCTAAATATTTGCACTTCTCTATTGAACCTAAGGCTATATATATATATATATATATATATATATATATATATATATATATATATATATATATATATATATATATATATATATATTGCGAGAGATAGTGTGATATGTTATTATACATATACACTAGTACGTATATGGATCCACAGACAATATTAGTATGTGATCACGTGAAATAGACCGGGCTCTTAATGGTAATTTCCGTTGATTAAATGAACGTGGAATAGGCGGAGCACTAATCGTAATTCCCGTTGGCCAATAATGTCGATTGTTAATCCTATTTCGAGAGGTGATTATTAACGTGGAAAATACTTAAAGTGATTTATATTTCCCATTGATTTGATAAACGTGGAATAGGCCGGGCTCTAAAGGTAATTCCCATTTTGTGTTATGATGTGATAAACGTGGAATTGACTAGGCTCCTAAAGGTATTCCCGTTGATTGAAATGTGGATTAGACCGGACACTTAATGGTAAATCCAATTTCATATTGTGATGTAGAATCGTGGAATAGACGAGGCACTCATCGTAATTCCTGGTTTCTGTTGGAAGGTAAGGATCCGGCCGGGCACTTAATGGTAATTCCTCCTTCCATTTCAAGAAATAGACATGGTGTCAATTGTAATTTCTTGATAAGAGCAGTGATCTAGAATCTGTAATGATTTGTAGAAGGCTCTTGATTTTGATGATATGACTTTCTGAACGTTAGTCATAGGCATGTGATCGGGTATGTTCCCGTCATAGAGATGAGCACGTGTACGGTAAGAATGGTGGTGAACAGGTTTGTTTATATGCTTTGGATATCTGAGTTTCCAGGCTGTTAATGTTTTAATTTGAATTTGGATGTTCTCACTAGGCGTAAGCCTAATTGTTAAAATTAAATCTTCTTACCAGGTACAGGCTCAGGGAAGTAATGGGATGTGGGACGAGAGCTTTTGAAGCATTCAACTTTTGAGATAAGCGGAGGATTTAGCTAACACAATGAAGCTTTTTGATGGATTGCTTAGATGGGTTAATCTGATATTATAGTTGACATGATTAGATTAATAGGTTATTTGGAGAATTCTATGTTTGTAAATATGAACCCTCGTAGTTAGTTCTCTTCTTATATAAAAGTTTGGATGTTATTTTGTCATAACTTGTTACAATTTGAGGTTCAAATTGGCCCTGATTTTTAGGGTGTTACAATTTGGTATCAGAGCTGAAGTTTAAGCGAACTAGGTATGATAATGAGATACCTAGACTTAAGCTGAGATGAATTAAGTTATGATTGTGAGATATGGGTGGAGGTACTAAGACGGGATAGTCTTAGAGTCGACGGAAATACGTGAAATTAGAACTGTAACGATGGTAACGAGGATTCTCATGTATAGTATGTTCACAATTTCAATTAGCTAATGTTATTATGAATATATTGTTACACAAGTATACTTGTTTCTAAATTGTTACAGTGACTAATGAGCGGTAAAGTACGTTTCGTGTGTCTGGATATGTGTAACCATTTCTTATGGTTATTTCATTGTGCAATCAGAACGATGGTGAATACACCAACAAGATCCCCTAATTCTTCGGAGAATAGGGCAGTAATTGACTGGGGTTTGGAAAGACAACCTGAAGCGGGCGGAACACATGAAAGTCCGCCAAGGCCACCTCTAATAGGAGGAATGGATAGTCAAGCACAAAGAACGAGTACCGATACTTCTAATCCGGTGATAGCTGAGTCTACAATGGAATCTCGCATGATGGAAAATATGATGCGAATGATGAATACAGCAATGGCACAACAATCAAAAATGTTCATGAAAGCGCTAAATGATCGAAGTGCTGAGCTACAACGAACGAAGACAAGTACTGGTGTAGTAAATCCAAGTCGTAATCCTGTGGTGAATGTAAACAGGAGGGTGGAAAGAGTTTGTTCTTATAAGACGTTTCTAAGCTGTAAACCGCCAGAGTTCACCGGAGCAGACAATCCAGTAGCATGTATGAATTGGCTCAGAGAAATGGAACAATCTTTCTGAGCTTGTGAATGTGATGAAGAATCGAAAGTCAGGTTCGGTTCTCAAATGTTGCGAGGTAACGCCTTAATATGGTGGAATATCATAACATCTTCTGTGACGACTCCAGTCTTAGCTGCTATGACATGGGAGTCATTCAAGAAAAATATTTTAGAGGAATATTGTAATGAGAACGAAATGGATAGGATTAAAGAAGAGTTTCGGACTCTTAAGAAGGGTACTTCGACTGTTCGGAAGTACACCGAATCATTTATGGAAAAGTTGAACTTAGTGGGGCATGTGGCTCCAACGGAATAGGAGAAGATTAAAGCTTACCTGAAAGGCTTACCGGCCGATATGATGTCTAGAGTCAGAAGTTCTAAGGCCTTGACTCTGAGGGGGACGATTGAGGAAGCAAAGATCATGGAGGAGGTGTATGCAAAGGATAAAGCTGAGAAAGCTCAAGTAGGAGAGAAAAGAAAGGGGGGGGTCGATCGGAATCTTCGCATGGGTTGAAGTCCTCTATTGGGAAAACTTCTTTTGAGCACCGCCAGGAGTTGAATTGGTGCCAGAAATGTAAAAGTAAGCACTATGGTCCGTGTCAGATGACTTGGTTAAAATGTTTTAAGTGTGGTGAGAGTGGTCACACCATAGGGAAGTGTCCCATACAAGGACATACATGTTTTGAGTGCAAACAGCTCGGTCATTATCGAAAGGGTTGTCCAAAGCTCAGGAAAAGCGGAAATCAAGAAAATAAAACGAATACCCTAAGACCACCAGGCTAAACATTTTACATGATGGCGGACGAAACTGAAGAATTGGCGGCTGTACTTTTGATATGTTCCTTGTTAGTTTTATACATAAGTATATTATGCAAGTAATCCTAACTTGTCTTTTGTATTTCAATCTGTGGTAAAAGTTAGTTATACCAGTTTATACTTTTGGAAAATGTGTTATGGTAAAAGTGGTTAAATAAGATCAAGCCATAGTTGGGTAAAGATTTGATGATGGTAACAGTTGCTCCAAGGAGATCTGCAGAGTTTTAAGTTGGGGAGCGGGTAATGTTGAAGGAAATAAGATTAAGAAAACATGGAAAGTTGAGTCCTTGTTCTTCTTGGACCTTTAATTGTGATTATGTATGTAAACTTGAATTTGAAGGGACATACAATATGTTTTACGTTGGTTATCCTTAAAAAGGAATATTAGTTATCCGCAATTGTTTATATAGTTTCGATTTCGAGGACGAAATCATTTTCAAGTTGGGGAGATTTGTAATACCCCGAATTTTCATTAATATATAATTTAATGTGAATGGGATTGTTTTGTAATTTAGTCTAAGTTGTGGACTATTTGCAATTATAACTCTAGGGTTGAAATTGTAACTTGTCCAAAGTCTAATGTTAAGATTGAAAATTAAACTTGAGGGGTTATTTGGACAATGTTGAAAATTAAAATTGGGGGACTAGTTGGTCATTCCTTGTAAGTGAGATTACCTTAAGTGTAGGTAAGCCTCATCATTTGAAAAACATCTCAGAGGTGTTCTTGTTGAGTCGGTCATAATCAGAGGAGAGAAAGAAGGAAGAAGAAAACTCTGGTAAGATTCATCCATAATTTCTAATCAAGTTTTGATAGATGTTGGGTTTAAGCAAAGTTATCTGTGAATAGGTATTTAGAAGCCTTTAGCAGACAGTTTGGATTGTGCAGAAGAAAGGAATTCATCTTCTTCAGGTGAGTTCATCGATTCATTTTAAACTTACCGGTTGAGATTAAATCATATGATTGTGTATAAAATAGCTGAATGACTTGGTATAATGGTATTAAGATTAAGTCAAGTAACAAATTGATTTTGATGAGCTTATGTTTGTAATTTTGACGTGAATCGAAGGTACTGAATAGTAGTCCCGGTATTAGAAATTTTTCGGAACTGGTTTGAATTCCGGAAATGGACTAGTTTCGGTATTGGTTTGAATTCCGGAAATAAATCAATTCCGGAAGATGGGCTCGATTTCGAATCCGGAATCAATTCCGGAAGTTGGGCCGAAAAATGTAGTCCGGAATCAATTCCGGAAAGTGGGCCGAAGATTATGATTCGGAACTCATTTCCGAAAGTGGGTCAAAATGGTTGGGTTCCGGTATCAAACTTCCGGAATGGGCTTGGAATTGGGTACCGGAATAGGAAATTACCGGAAGTGGGTTTTGCATTTGAGTACCGGATATAATAAAATACCGGAATGGGCTTAAGGTTTGGATCCGGAATTATCACTACCGGAATTGGGCTTGACTTGGTAATACCGGAACAATGAAATTACCGGAATTGGGCTTGGTCTTTAGGTACCGGAATTGTTAAGGTTCCGAAATTGGGCCTTAGCTATTGGACCGGTATATTTGGGTATTAGAATGGGCTTTAAGCCCGGTATTAAATGGAACCAAATTTAGGTTTAGAATTTAATTAGGATTTTGATTTTATTAAAATAATTCCTTAAAATGGAGTTCGGAATATTTTGATTTTGATATTTGGAAGAGAAACCGTCGGGATTAAAGTTACGTTAAGTTGTTAATATTCTTAAGGCTAAGAATATGTTACGAGATATATATTAATTAGATTTCGGTTTTGGGTTTTATAGTCCGGAAATAAAGAATTACAGAATGGGCTTTTGAGTCCGTATTAAATGGACCCAAATTAGTTTTGGAATCCAGTTATGGTTTTGGATTTTAAATTAGAATTTCGTATTCAGATAATCCCACTTTTTGAGTACGGAATACTTCCTAATTATAGTACTTGAAAACGGAAATAATTGAGAATGAAGAAGCGATGAATTGTTTAATATTCTTAGAATTAAGAATATATATATACTGCGAGAGATAGTGTGATATGTTATTATACATATACACTAGTACGTATATGGATCCATAGACAATATTAGTACATGATCACGTGAAATAGACCGGGATCTTAATGGTAATTTCCGTTGATTAAATGAATGTGGAATAGGCGGGGCACTAATCGTAATTCCCGTTGGCCTATAATGTGGATTGTTAATCTCATTTCGAGAGGTGATTATTAACGTGGAAAATACTTAAAGTGATTTATATTTCCCATTGATTTGATAAACGTGGAATAGGCGGGGCTCTAAAGGTAATTCCCATTTTGTGTTATGAAGTGATAAACGTGGAATTGACCGGTCTCCTAAAGGTATTCCCGTTGATTGAAATGTGGATTAGACCGGACACTTAATGGTAAATCCAATTTCATATTGTGATGTAGAATCGTGGAATAGACGAGGCACTAATCGTAATTCCAGGTTTCTGTTGGAAGGTAAGGATCCGGCCGGGCACTTAATGGTAATTCCTCCTTCCACTTCAAGAAATAGACATGGTGCCAATTGTAATTTATTGATAAGAGCAGTGATCTAGAATCTGCAATGATTCGTAGAAGGCTCTTGATTTTGATGATATGACTTTCTGAACGTTAGTCATAAGCATGTGATCGGGTATGTTCCCGTCATAGAGATGAGCACGTGTTCGGTAAGAATGGTGGTTGAACAAGTTTGTTTATATGCTTTGGATATCTGAGTTTCAAGGCTGTTAATGTTTTAATTTGAATTTGGATGTACTCACTAGGTGTAAGCCTAATTGTTCAAATTAAATCTTCTTACCAGGTACAGGCTCAGGGAAGTAATGGGATGTGGGACGAGAGCTTTTGAAGCATTCAACTTTTGAGATAAGCGGAGGATTTAGCTAACACAATGAAACTTTTTGATAGATTGCTTAGATAACCCAGTTAATCTGATATTATAGTTGACATGATTAGATTAATAGGTTATTTGGAGAATTCTGTGTTTGTAAATATGAACCCTCATAGTTAGTTCTCTTCTTATATAAAAGTTTGGATGTTATTTTGTCATAACTTGTTACAATTTGAGGTTCAAATTGGCCCTGATTTTTAGAGTGTTACACCTTCCATATCTATATATAGATATGTATATATATATATATTACTAACTATTAAAGCATGGAGTACAACTTTTTTAAGCATTAAATTTGAAAATCTATGAATTACAAGTTAGGAAGCACCATGTACAACTGATAAATGTTGACAACTTTTTTAGGCGACTTCTACTCCCGCTTTCTGCTTCTTGTACTTTTTATTGTATTCAAGTCAAATTTCAAATTCAAAAGTAGCGTTACTTCTTCCTCTTAACTTTCCTCCTTCCCCCCTAAAACCCCCATTTTCCTTCTGTCATCTTCAAACACAGTATCGCATGGTATTCAAATTTCAAACGATGATATGAACCATGTTTGCCGCTCCATTTGTATGAGTTCCTCCATCCAACCATCCACCGCTCCAAAACCCTAGATTTTGCGTGTCCTATATCTCTCTCCAAAAAGGTTTCATATTTTCGAAAGTTTTACCTATGCGTCTTCCACCAACTGAAGCTCTGGTATGGTGCGCTCTCTCTAAATCTTTACTCTCTTCATCTCTAGATTTTTGGTCTTGCTGCCACCTCCATCTTTTATTTTGTATTGATTTGTTCAAATTATTTCATCTTAGTTGCTATACGACCTCCATTTTTTATACTAGGGTTTTTGGGTTAGCTTTCTGTTGTTATTTTCTTAAATATAAAATATTATTGCTGTTATAGATGTGATGCTTTAATCTATGAGATATGTAGGGAAGGTTTTCGCAAGCAAACCAAGGAGTGTGTCTTTGGTCAATTTTTTTATATAGGTATCTTCAAAGTCATTGGTAAACATCAACTTCTTGGAGGGTTTACGGCTCTCCTTTTTTGAAGGTTAGTTTAATAATTTTCTTTTTAATAAACTAATAATTGTAGATCTTATGGGTGTTGTTTATGTTACATATGTAGATTGTAAATTGGAAAACATCTTTAAACCCTTGATTTTAAGCCTTTTTGTTTACACCCTTGATTTTTAGTGGGTTTGTTTCTTGGTCTACTTCGTATTTTATGAAGATTTTGCTTGTGGGTTTGTTGAAATAAGTGATATTGATTGTAAGATTCCATTGTTCAATGAAATCAATTAATCAATCCCTAATTCTATTTCCTAATTTGAAATTGTTGAGCAGCTTGTTTCTTTAACTTGATTTTAGTTTGCTAATCATTAGTAAAAATGTAATTCAAACCTTGATTTTCTTGGTTTTATCTTCTTCACTTCTTCACTATTTTTCCATCTCTTTGTGGTCACAAACGGATTTTCTTGATGCAGGTATGAGCTTCAAGACTAACATTCCGCTTTTGGCTGGGGTAAGTAAGCTAACCTATGTTCTACTCACTACATCCGAAACTGGAACTAAAGCATATTTCATGACATTGAGATGAATGGTGCAGGTTTTCACTTGGGCTGAAGGAACTATTGTTGATGCACAACACATAATGGTAACATAATTAGCAGGAAACTACGTAAGGAGAATTGGTAAATTGGGGTTAAGTGTTACCAATCACGAAGATGTCTTGATAAATTGACATCAATGGATCTTATTGACAATATGGTTTCTTGGTGATCTTAGCTTGTAAGAAGTGTTATATGTTCCCAAGTGGACATGTAGCTTGCATAGATGTGTTATTTGGCCAAAAATGTAGTTGCATTTCTACATTTGATGCTTTCAGGATTAATTTGTGTAATTGTTTTTGTTGATCTTTGTATGGTTATATGTTCACCTCTTCATACCACTACATTAAATTGGTCGATGAGTATAAGCAGATGTTATCCCAAGCCACCGAGGCATTGTCAACCTTCCTAGAGTATATAATGTATGTATGTTTATTTATCTTTCTATATGTGTTTTGATATAATATGTATGTTGTAATCATTACTGTGTATTTAATCTTTTTATATCCTTCGTAGATTTTGGGTGCAAATAGTTCACTTAATTCATCATTGATACCTATCTAAATTGTTGGCTGCTAGGTAACAGCTTGGCCAACGGGCTGTTCCCATGGGGAATGGGTTTGATATTGGTTTGACTACATAAGTCTAACAAGTTTGAGGTTTTGCCATCATTGGCACTTTTCAAACAATTGTGGCTATAACTAACCCTTGAAATCATCTTTAAGTTGACATCCATGAAATTCCGCTTTACATGCATTTTGCTGTAATGTTGCCTTTCCAGGGGATTCCTCGACTCCCCAAAATATGCTTGTACATGCCATTGGTGTAAAATCCAAACATGGAAGTCAAGTGATTGTTGCTGCAAGTCCTCCATAGATGATGCAGCCGTCGCTACAGAGCTACTAACAAAAGAAGATCATGTGGGTTCCTTGCTTCTAGGTGCAAGCATATGGAAAACTGGAGGTTCGACTTCTGAATCTCATTTATTCTTGGTTCTTTTTTGTTCATATTCTACTATCATTCTTTCTTTTGTGTTTTTGTTCATAATTCCCAATTCTTACAGATTATTAACTTGAATTTCATGAAGTTTAATTGTAGCAGGTGCTGAAATGGAGAACATAATAATAGAACCAATTATCAAATTAGATTCTTTGTTGTCTTCATCAATCCCGCTTCTGATTCAACATCAAATCCAGTAACAGTTTTCTTGATTCTGATTAAGTTAACTAACATTACATTTTCTTTTTCTTAACCAAAAAATGCAATCCACGGCCACCGCCTAAATTTGCTGCTACCTTTTAGTTGAGTTAATTTCATTTGATTCATTGACATTCATTTGATTTTATTCCCTCCCTTCGCGTGTCTCACTCTCACTGTGTTGTTGCCTGTGATTCTAGAAGTTTAGGAAAGAGGAAGAGTTCAATCATATTAAGAAAAAAGTTAAACAGAAAGTTCTTTCTACCAAAATCAGGTAATAGTACAATGATATGAAGAAGATGAGAAAATGTTTGAATAGCAAAATGCCTTAAACTAAGAAAGGGTTTTAAGAGATGTACATAGTTAATTCGTTGCCCTTTGATGCAATCTATAATTTGCAGCCATAATCGAAATTATGTCTTCTGATTTAAGATATTTTTATCTTTAAATAGGATTGTATTACTTTTCATGGGCATATGTGCTAAAAATGAAGCATAGTGATCAATATTTGCATGCCAAGTAGTTGTTTTAGCCATTACTTGGTATTATGGTTGATTTATTATCATTATTGGGCATGTTTGTGAAGTTATTTTATGTTATTTTCACCTGATTGGTGTATAGGTAAGTGACTGGGAACTCAAAGATTATATTGTTGGCATTTTTCAATTGATGGGAAAATAGTCGACGAAGAGTCAACCATCCTTATTTACTGGGTAAGACTCAATTATTTCCTTGTCTTTTATCGGGTAAGATTCTCGGTAAGGTAAGTGACCCGATAAGCGTTTACTGGTAAACATTTTGTAAATGACCCCTTACTTTTTTGTGGTTAAGTAGAAAAAAAGGTAAATGCAATAAGTCCGCCATTCTGGTTTGGTATTTGTTGTGTACCTAGACCGTGTGAAAAAAATAGGTGTCAAGAAGTCAATATAAGTACAAAAACTATTGGGAAAACTGATGAAAAATGTTGTGTTTTAGGTGAAAGTAGAGGTTCGAGGTGTCAAATGTGACAACAATAGGAGGATGAAAGGTTGAGACCGAAAGAAAACATGATTGGTTGATCTTGCTGGTAAGGTTACATCATGTAATTGCAAGGGGAAAGTCATCTACACAGACTTCACTCGTCTATTTAAAGGGAATGCAACACGATATTTGTTATTGGTGTAGAGGTTGTATAATTAAATCATGTCTTCTATCTGAGATCTTTAAAATATTCCTGCAGGCAATTGGAATTTATTATAAATTAAAGTGGATGATATTTCCACTATTTGAACTACTACTAGAGAGTTTTTTAATTGTGATGAAAACATTCTCCTATCATTGTGGTCCATTGGGGAGTAGTAAAAATTATTTTCACCAATTAAATAAATAGAGGGACTTCATCTAAATTATAGAGTGTTGATATTTTGGAGCATCAAATATTGTTATGTATCAAGTATTGTATACCAATTAGTTGTGCTTGGTTTGAGCCTTGTCTCATAGTACAGTTAGTAGGCTTGAGCTTGATTTATGGTGTGTGAAGGTCATAAAAATTGGTATTTTGATTTCTTTCAAAAATAATATCACTTTGGTATATAATCTTATTTCTAACAAGCAAGAAATAGAAATTCTGTCTATTGGGCTTGAAATTTTGAAAAACTTAAAAGTCTAATAATTTATACATGTATTTGTTTTCATTTAGTGGTCATCGTGAAATCATTATTGACAAATGAACTCCATCAACTGAAAGTCCAAATAATCAATACAGTTAAAGGATGGCACTTGTCATGAAAATTGTGGTTATCATAAAAGATTATTTTATAATTAATTATTTGAACTATATTACAAAGTATTAGGGTTAAATCACCATTGATTAATGTACATCTCATAAAATTTAAATGTACGTGTTATAATGTTTTGCTACACCTTCTAATCGTGTTGGGCAATACAAATGTATTAGTAAAGCCTAGGAAAAATTGATCGTACCGGAATCTATACATCAAACGTTGTCTATAAAGAAGATATACTTTTAAAATAAGATACAATCAACTAATTATTAATATAAATTTAGTACTATAATTTTCCATTATATGATTACGTGTTTTTTGGATAACATGTTTACAGATGGAAGTTTTGTGTATCTTAGCATATTCTAATGGTACAAAATTACGAATGTGCATTGTTTCACACAACTGTACCTTTATTTTGATCGATCATGAATTTCAAAAAATTTAAGTAGTAATGAATACATGGGTTTGGAAACAACGATTCATATATTGATGTAGATAGTAACAAGAAGATAGATAATCAAAGTGGTGTATTATTCAAGATGAAAGCAACCTAGAGAGAGAATGGATCTCTCTCTAGAACACACACAAACACCTTGGAGGCTACATTGCAATAGACACACACTTAACCCTAATTACACACACTAAACATTATATACCCCCTTGTTACACTATTAAGCCCAAGCCCATTACACTATATCCAAGCCCATTACACTATTAATTACCCCTTTACAAAACTATCTTATAATTAGGACATTTTGTGTCCTAACAAAAACTTGACACTCCTGCAAAAAAAACCTTTTTTCTAGAAAAAATTCGAGAGGGACGGAGAAATAACCTACATTTTTTTATTAGTTGATTTGCAATAAAACCACATAAACCTATAAAAGTAAATTCGGGAGGGACATAACATGGATTGCAACAAAAACATGATTGACGGTTGAGTTATTGACTTCATAATTATGATTCATCCACGCTGCATCGTGCAATTACACAATCGTGTCAGAGTCTACACGTCAAACGTCATCTATCAAGAAGTTTTACGTGAGGGAAATTAATTAAAATAACCATTTTTCATGACCTCCAACTTTATATGGGGGATATATGGATGAACATTATTTACAAATGATTGTATTTATTTGTTAAGTCGAGAATTTCAATCTTTGTAATGAGTTCTGAGTATATGGGTTTAGAAGCTCAATACTTATTCAATTATTTTTCCAATATATCCCGGTAATACACCATATTAACCTTCAACTGTATATATTAGTTAACTTGCAAATTAATCACACAAACTCATGAAATAAAATCGAAAGTGATAGAGAAACATGATTCACGGCTAAACTAATGTTTCAGAATTGTGATTCACACGCTCTGCATCGCGCGGGTACACCACTAGTATATATATATATATATATATATATATATATATATATATATATATATATATATATATATATATATATATATATATATATATATATATATATATATATATATTTGAGTTGGTTGCAATTGATGCTTTTAAAGGGTTGATTTAAGGTTTATAAAAAGTGTATTTTGATGTAATTAAGGGAGTTTAACGCTTATCCTTAATTGGTTAAATCAGGAGTTCGGTTTGGGATTGATTAACCGTTAAGACTCGTGATGAAATATTTGGACTTGATGTGAGTTTTCTTTTAACCATTTTCGAACTGGAATGCATTTATTATAAAATGGTTAATTGTATGATATGAACGATATCGATGTGTGAGATTTTTTTATAAATGGTTATGTTACGATATTGCACTATCGCGATGTGCTAGAACGCCAGCTACAGTATCGCGCTATGCTAGAACGCCAACAACACTATCGCGTTGTGCTAGAACGCCCGCTTCATTTGTATCGCGATGTGTTAGAAGGCCAACAATATTGTGAGTTGTTGTGCTTGAAGGTCAACAGAGTGTATTGTGAGATGTTGTGCTTGAAGGCCAACGAAGTGTATTGTGAGATGTTGTGCTTGAAGGCCAACAAAGTGTATTGTTGAGTTGTGCATAAGTGTCGACCATTGGGTATTAATCAAAGGTTTTATAAATTGTTTTAATACATGGTTTTATATAAATTGATCTTATAACGGTCTTGAAATGATACGGATTATCTCAATAGACTGTTTGGTCTAACCCTCATTTTGTTTTCAAAAATATGCATTTCAGGATTGCGGAGAGTAGGAGGTAAAGGAAAAGTTAATAATGTAAAATCGCCTTATTTGATTTATCTTGTTGGAGATAATCGAGAAGAAAATTGAAGTCTGATTTTGATATGTGACTATATGGATCTTTCGTATGAAGATTTTATTAGCAAAAAGTTTGTTTGTTATTTCATAGAGTTGTATAGATTTGTAGAATGGGACCCAGTGTGTAACCCCATTGTGATTTGTTTTATATAATATTCCAAATTATTTGTTACGTGGATTTGCGGGTTGTTACAAAGTGAATTCCAGTTTACGCCCTATATGACGCTGAAGTCGAATCGGTGGGACACCTGTTCTTTTGGGTGCCAACTAGCCAAGGAGATATGGAAGAAAATCGGTCAGGGGTGGGGATTAGATATTCCGCTCTTAAATGAAACTTCGGAGCTGGATGATTGGATGGATTCGTTGAGATTGCAGAAAATGGGCTTAGTTTGTCTCGAGGGAGTTATTTATACGGCGCTTTGGAGGTTTTGGTCTTACCAGAATGGGACTTTGTTTAGAAGTTCTAAGCCGAAAAAAGCGGTGTTGTGGAATAATATTGTTACCCACTCATTCTTTTGGATTATGAATAGGGGCAGTAAGCTTAGGTGGCGTTTGTTTTTTAAGAGGTGCTGAAGTCTGAAATCTGATTTCACTTCTGATTTTTAAGTGGTGGTGCTGAAGTCTGAAATCTGAATAATAAGACTGTTTGTTTTTGTAAACTGGTAAATGTCTGAATCTGATTTCACTTCTAATTCCATCCATTTATTTATCGAGCTCCTTTGCAACTTATTTCATATATTTCACATGTTCTCTGATCCACTCTAGATTCAGAATCACATCCGATACAACAAAAACGCCCGTAAGATACATCTCTTTTTGTGACTTTTCTTACCCGCAAGTCTTCCTTGCAACCTCCATGGCTACACCCATTCGAAAGCCTTTTTCCAGCCAACATTCGTGTAATTATATTGAACGTTATACTCTCGAACCACTTGCACATTGGGACCACAGATCTAATTGGGTCCCATTCTTTAAGGTCGACAGCAACAAAGCGAACTCGTTAACAAACCAGTTCACTGGAGCTTGGCCATGAAGAAGATGGAGGTGGCCTAAATGGCAGTGCCCCGGGTACATGAGTCAAAATAAAAAAAAACACTATACTAAAATCTTCTTCATACCTTTTGAACCCCACCTTCGAAATCAACTTTCAAACACTCCTCAAGATCCCAATAAAAAAATGTGGTTGGATTGGACAAGATTATCAAAAATCATGTTTATAAATCCTTGAGAATTGACAGAAATCAAAAACCACAGAAATAAGAAACCACAGGGACGAACCGACGAAGGATACGAACCAACAGACAAATCAAAATCACAGAGACTACTGAAATAAAAAACCACAGGGATCTGGAATCAAAAATATTCTGTGTGGTAGGTAAGCATAAAACAACAATCTAGATCCTCTTTGACAAATTAGGTCAAGCACTCGATTTAGGTCGAACTCGTTTTGCAGATTGACTCGATTTGCAGATGATTTGATTTATGTCACTCCATTTGGACTCGATTTAGGTCGACTCGATTTACTTGTAAAGATCCAAGCACAAACAAGTTGAATCGAAGTCTGGAAATCGATTTTGGAGATGACGACCTGGATCGATTTTGGAGAATCGATTTTGGGGATCGATATGAAGTTTATCTGACTGAAGTTCAATCGGGGTCTGAAGATCGATTTGGGTTGAAGATCGATCGACTTTGGAGTCGTGCGATCTGGGTTGGAAATCGATTTTGGAGTGATGCGATTTTGGAGTCTGATGAAGAAGGCATGCCTTGAAAACTAAATAAATGGAAAAAAAGTCAGGAGGTTATCACTTTTTGTTACAGACAAATTTAAGTGATAAGTGACTCTGAATTTATAAAAAAAAACAAACGCTCTTATTTGTAAAAGGTCTGACCAAAAAAGTGATAAGTAATGATTAAGTGCTGAAAATAGAAAAACAAACAGCCCCTTAATGTTAATTGGTGTGCTGGTTGCAAAATCCCATGCTTTCATGTTGTTCTCTGTAATGTGGTTTTCCGGCATCTTGCTAGTTAAAAAAATCACCATCCATACAAAAAAATAGAATTTAATGATAAGTATGAGTACCGCTAGTTGTATAGACAGTTTCATCTTTTTGACCTCCT
The DNA here is from genome assembly GCA_033807775.1 of Saussurea involucrata. NCBI lineage: Eukaryota > Viridiplantae > Streptophyta > Magnoliopsida > Asterales > Asteraceae > Saussurea > Saussurea involucrata. The sequence continues at coordinate 5,706,257 of CM066316.1, forward strand.
TTACCTGATACTTCATATCATTTATAATTAATACTACTTTATGTCTACAATAAAAAAAAGTCATTTAATTAAAAAATGTGTAATTATTAAATTTTAGTTAATTAAAAGACAATTTATTGAAAATGTAAATTGTCTAAATTAAAATTAGAGAAATGTCTTTTAACATAACTGACAATGGAGAAAGAAAATGTGTTTGAAATATTAGATTATTAAAAAAATGGATTACTTTTTAGACTTTATAACTTTTGGATTTTTTTATTTTAGTTGGAGGGATCTTAATAAAATCCAAAAAAATGGTGACTTGACTTTTTGACTTTTGTTCTTGACTTCTTTGGGTTAATCATGATCTCTTTATGAAAACATAAAATTCTAAATTCAGAACCGGAGATTTTGACAAACAATAGGAACAAATAGAACAAACACCGATTCACAAATCCGTCACAAATATTCTTGAGAATATATATGTTTTTCTAAAACTTCAGTGACAGATTTGTGACAAATCCATCACAAATATTCTTGAGAGTATATAATTTTTTTAAAACTTCAGTGACACATTGTGACGGATTTCCGACGGATTTACGCTGGTGTTGACTTTTGTTGACTTTCTTGATTCTGCCGGAAATCTGTAATAACCGGGTTTCTTTGCTATTTGGAAGGAAGAGCTTGGGATTGGGAGCTTTGGAGTGTGAATCACCATCTTCTTCGAGGTAATTTCCTTCTCCTTAATCCCTTAAAACTCTTGAGTAATGCTTAGAAGCTTATTGTGGATTTTTGATTGCTAAGGTTTTGTTTTGGAGTTTGTTTTTGAGCGACATCTCCCCAAGAGAGTGAATGTGTGGTCTTCCTCCACCCTCAAATTTGGATCGTTGATGCCTTTTGTTACACCTTCTTTGACACGACATTTTGGGTTGTTGACCTCACTTTCCACTGTGTTTTTCTTTGAGATTGGGGTTTTTGGCTCTAAGACCTTAGGCGATGGTTCTTCTAGGGTGGTGGGCAATGATGTAGCATTAATTGGACTTGGATATGTGTCAGGATCGAATCTTAACAAGATTAACAATACTTAGAATTCAGAATTAAAGAATCTGCGGAATAGAACTTTAATTCCCACAATCAAAGAACAATATATCAGAAAACACACAATTGTTTGTATTCACTGTTTCGACTCACAAAATTAACAACCAAACCTCAATCTTGATGAACAGGCTCAATCAAGACGACTTCTACTTCTCTATAAATAGGGTTCTTAAACCTTGAGGTTAATTCTCTCTAAAACACAATCGAATTCTAATTGTATTTTTTTATATCGTATTATTTTTTTTCCGTCTTCTTAATAGCTATCTATCAACAAATATATATACTGAATAATTACAAGATAACTATCAAAATAAGATTGATCTTCAGAATATTCTTTTAAGCATATCTTCATTCGTTCCACTTTTATCTCCTTCAATCTCGCATTCCATGTTCTGATCCCAAGCAGTATTAACTTCATTCTTCTCAAACAGTACTAATAATCTTCCAGCAGTAGTAATCTTCGATATGCCCAAGCAGTACTAACAGTTTTCGTAAGACACCAGCAGTACTAACTTTTGTTCAGCAGTATTAACCATGTACCAGCAGTAGTAACTTGTCTAGCAGTACTAATCATGTTCTTGCAGCATTAATGAATCAGCAGTACTAACCTTGAACTAGCAGTAGTATCTTTGTTCTGGCAGCACTAACATTGATCTGGCAGTAGTAATGTTGTTCTGGAAGTACTAACCATACTTAGCATATCTTCAGTTCCCAACAATCTCCCCCTAACTTGACTTTTCAGGATGAGAAGTTAAGTTCTTCAGATGATGCTTCCAAAACCTAATCATCAACGCATAAATTTGGATCCAATCCCAGACTTTGATTGAGAATCCTTTTTACAAGGTATCTTGCCATCTTAGAGTCTTTGTCACTCACCAACTTAGCATGCAGCATTCCATTCAACGTTTTCATGCTGTGCTTGTATACAACATCCACCAAATAATATTCATGAAATGTATTGTCAAGAGAGATGACATACACTCCACAATTCTCAATGAGCATCCAGTTGGTAATGACTTGAAAATTCCTTGCCATCAAATACTGAACTGCTTCTGGTTTGAACATTAAGCACAAGTATTCAAGAACCATCTTGGTGATAGACATACCTTGCTCTGTCAGCATGTTTCCATATAGCCTCATTCCCACCTTGAACATCTCTTCCAAGTCAGATCTAGAGCATGTTCTGATAAGTTTTCCCCAAGTAGGACAAACTTCAAACTTTCCATCTGCCCTTTTGATTCTGATGAACTCCTTTCTCTGATCTTTCAAAGTATCCCAGAAGATGATTTCAGGAGCCATAGAAGATATTGGTTCAGCTTGGATTGGATTAGTATTAACCACAATAAAATACAAATCACATTGAGCATTTGGCAGTGATTGTACATTGCTTGGTTGGCCTGAGGGAGTTGCCACTTCTTCTTCGGCAACTTTTGGATCAGTTTTCTCTTTCACTGCTTCCTCCTGGGCTTCTTCTACAGTTGGATCCACCCTTGGCTTCTTTACATCTTTCTTCTTTGAAGCTGTGGACTTTGTTCTTGGCCTTTTGGTTGACACCATCTTTGTTCTTTTAAAAGTTTTAACAGCTTCAGGAATGGTTTCAGCTGTTTCTTCTTTGTGGCTCTCAGCAGCACTAACAGTTTCTGCTGCCTTTTGTTTTTCAGCAGCAGTAACCATTTCTACTGCTATAGCTGTTACTGCTTCTTTTATGACCTTTAATACTGTTGCTTCGACACTGTCCTTCACAATCCAATATATCTCTTCATCAATCTCTGTTTTAGTTACTGTAGGAACAGATTCTGCTTTCTTCTCACTTTCAGATGCTGCTGCTTCAGTCTTAGACACTGCAGCATTACCTGTTTCTACTGCTGATTCAGTTTCTATTTCTTTCTCAATCTCAGCAGCATTAACTGTTTCTACTGCTGATTCAGTTTCTACTTCTTTCTCAATCTCAGCAGCATTAACTGTTTATACTGCTGATTCAGTTTCTACTTCTTTCTCAGTGTCAGCAGCATTAACTGTTTCTACTGCTGGTTCTGTTTCTGCTTCCTTTGAAATATCAGCAGCAGTAACCGTTTCTGCTGCTTTTTCTGTTTCTGCTTCCTTTGTAATATCTGCAGCCTCCTCAGTCTCCCCCTCAACCTTATACTCATACTCCCCCTCAATGTTTGCATCCTCCATGTTTAGATCAGAGTCTAACTCCCCCTTTTTGGAAGCATCAGAGGTTGTTCCTCTCCTTCTCAAAACATACTGAGCTTTCTTCCTTCTTTGTAGCAGTTTGGTGATCAGCTTTTTATTCTTTTCTATTTTGGTGTTTTGATGAAGAACCACCTTCTTGAGCTCATCAATTTCCTTCTGCTGATCCATGACCTCAATGTTGATATTTGCAATAGTTTCCATCAATTCCTCGTACGTATATCTATCCTCACCCTGTTTAGGAGTTTTTACCTCCCTTAAAGGATCATTGGAAGTTTTAGCAGGTGTCTCTTGCCTAGCAAAAGAACTACCTACCCCCTTGGTTTCTTGGCACCTGGGACCTCTGGATGATTTCTCACCCTGAGTTGCCGTGAGGAAGGTCTTAGTTATTTTACCACTGGCCTTCTCTTTGCTAGCAGAAGTAGTGGCAGCCTTGAGACTCACATGCCCAACCTTCTCCTTAGTGAGCACCTTCTTGGGGTTGGGAGACACCCCTGTGGTTTCCCTTTCGATATTCTCCATTGGAGAATGCTCCAACAGAGGGCTTAAAGGCTTCGGGCTCTTAGGAGATACAGCAAGGGAAGGAACCTTGTGTACCTTTCTTCTTTCAAACTTTTTGGTTATTTTGGGAGTGGGTCGTTCAAGAATGGACTGAGGGATGTCTTTTGTGATGGAAGGTTGGGTTTGGTCATCAGTGGGTGTGTCTAATGAGGGCCTTGACCCTGATGCCATACCTTCAATTGTGTGGGACACAACCATCATTGTAGAGAACAATGGTGTGTCAACTCCTTCCGAGTCCCTAGGAAGTCTCCTCATATTTGAGAAAACCTTCCCTTTAGGGGGTTTTGGTACATATACCTCATCAAATTGAGGTATATCCGTCAATTCCTTAGTTATTACTTCTTGAACAAACCTTGGATACATATAAAACCGCTTTTTGGATTCCAGGTTTGATACAAGATCATTAAAAATCATTTGTGAAAAATTAAACTTCCTGGCAGTGGCCAAGCAGACCAGGTCATAAGCAATGGTACTGCTAAACTCACTCCATCCAGTAGTTTTCTTTGACATGTAATGCATTAAGGTATGAACAAAGAATCGCCATTGTGTATGAAATTTAGACTTGTAAAACTTAAAAACTCCAATGGGACCGTAATACCCCATTCTTGTTAAAGTTGAGTATAGTTCTTCATTGGAAATAGAAGTTATACCTGAGGCATCATCCAATCGAAGAGTGATGCGAAGGAGTTCTTCTGAAACTTTCAAGGGTTTGTCACATACCCTTGTTTGGATGACTTTCTGCCCATCTTCGGATTCCACGGTGGCATTGGCCCAAAATTGCGTCTGATGCTCGATGTAGATAGTTGGATTCACCGTTAGGGCATAAGAAATATGAGTGGACTTGAGAAAATCCACAATGTCGTGAAATCCTGCGGCCTGCTTTGACTTCTGGAGCATCGCAATCTCATTATGCTCGTCGACAAACTCCATAATCGTTGTTCTTTCTGAGGATTTGGATAGAAAACACAAAGATTCTAGGGAGAAAAGGGTTAGAGCGAGAGAGAAAAGTTGAATGCAAAGAGACGTTATGATCTTTGGTGGGCTAAAAGAGTATTTATAGCAGTAGTAGCCCTAATTTTCTATAAAGGCAGTATTAACGACTTAGCAGTATTAACGACTGAGCAGTATTAACTGCATGGCAGTATTAACTACACAAGCAGTATTAACAACAAAGCAGTATTAACTACTTAAGCAGTATTAACAACGGAGCAGTATTAACTACTTAAGCAGTATTAACGACTGAGCAGTATTAACTACACAAGCAGTATTAACTGTGCACTAGCAGTAGTAACTCTGCACTGGCAGTAGTAACTCTGCACTAGCAGTAGTAACTCTGCACTAGCAGTAGTAACTCTGCACTGGCATGTACTTGTCAAGTCCTCAAATGTCATCTTACCTTCTGACATCACCTTTACCACTTATCTTACTTCCTGCAGGATTATTTCCAAAAGCAACATGTCCTCCATCAATTCTTTTGAAATTCTTGAGGCAGGCCATGTTACCTGTCATGTGCCTGGAGCAACCACTATCAACATGCCAGATGCTCTTCCCCTTGAGCTGTTGGTTGCCCTGCACATCTGATAAATCAGTTAGTTTTTATTGGGAACCCAAGCCGAAGTGGTCTTGGGTCTCCCTTGCTCATCAAAGTACTTGCATTGGGTTTTGATGAGATTTTCAAATTTAGGTACTGCAGAATTGGAGTATTTTGTCAATATGATAGGTCTAGCAGCACAAACACTAGAAGCAGTATTAACCTTAGAAGAAGTACTAACAGAGTTAGCAGTACTAACAGAGTTAGCAGCACTAACAGAGTTAGCAGCACTAACAGAGGTAGCAGCACTAACAGAGTTAGCAGCACTAACAGAATTAGCAACACTAACTGAGTTAGCAGCACTAACAGAGTTAGCAGCACTAACAGAGTTAGCAACACTAACTGAGTTATCAGCACTAACTGAGGTAGCAGCACTAACAGAGTTAGCAACACTAACAGAGTTAACAGTATTAACACTGGAAGCAGTATTAGCAGCACTAACATAGTTAACACTGCTAGCAGCAGTACTATCTTTAGAAGAAGCACTAACAGAGTTAGCAGTACTAACACTGTTAGCAGTATTAACTTTTGAAGAAGTACTAACAGTGTTAGCAGCACTAACACTGCTAGCAGCACTAATTTTTGAAGCAGTACTAACAGTGTTAGCAGCACTAACACTGCTAGCAGCATTATCTGAGGCCGCAGTACTTTTAGGAACCCACATTGTGACACATTCTTTTTCAGGCTTTTTCTTCATGTGGCTTGTGGCTTTAGTTTGTTTCTTAGCCACATGGTTCCTAACAGGTTTCCTATAACCAGAGGATTTTTGAAAACTTCTTTGAAAATTCATTCTTTGGTTAACAGGATTAAAATAACAGTGTTTGGCAAGATGATTCAATTTGCCACAGATAAAACAAGGCTTTGGTCTGTTAATCCTTTGCAGATCAACTCCTTGCTTTTGTGCCCACTGATTATTCCAGTTTCTTTGATTTCCCCTCTTATTATCATGTTTTTGGGGCTTAGTCTTTTGAGAAAACTTGCAAGAACAATGTTCACAGGTATTGGATTTCACAACAGTGGTCTGTGTATAATGAACTCCCTTTCCTTTTTCAGATCTTTTCATCTCATTGTTCTTGTCCCAAGGACTTCCACCATCCTCATTAGTCTTGATGTGATTTTCTAATGGGATCTCATCACTGACAGTCTTGTTCTTTTTCTTAGACTCTTCTTTTTCAGTCTTATCTTCAACAACAACTTCATCTAATGGGTCTACTTTAGTAGCTCCTTCAGATAAGTCCTTACTATCCATGGTTTCTAACAGGTCTAATTTAGGAGGGATGTAAGTGTTGTTGTAGGGTGGGGGTGTGGCATTGTACCCTAGTCCTGTTTTCATCTTACTGTGGACTTGAGCATTTATTATGGTGTCCATAGCTTTAGAAGCTTTTGAAAACTTTTCAACATCAAGTTTAACTTTCTCAAGCTCTCCTTTTAGTTTCTCACACTCTTCCCTAGACTCTTTTAGTTGGAACTCCAGACCACCTTTTTCCCACTTCCAGTAATTTGTATCATATGAGTGTTGAAGTTCATTGGCTTGAAAAGCCTTAATTTGTTCTTCAAACCTCTCAACAATCAACACATAGTCTCTTCTATCCTTTTCTAGTCTCTTAAGGTCATCACACATTCCCTGATTGTGATCTCTATACCTTTTAATAGTGTCTATACAAGCTTGAGAACAGAGTTTAGATTGTACCTCAGTGGGAAGATCTGAAACTTCAGCCATAAGTGCTTGATTTTGGATGGCCTCTTCTGCTTGATCACTCCAATCAAATCCCATTCCTTGTTGAGAGACAAGAGCTTGAATAGAGTTTCTGTTTTGATTGGAACTTCCAGCCTGAGTTTGTTGATGGCTGTTGTGAGATGATCCACCTCTGCATTCCCTGGCAAAGTGTCCCATCTTGTGACACTTGTAGCATTCAACTTTAGACTTATCAAATCCAGCACCATCTTCTCTTCTTTGGGAAAAGTTGTTTCTCCCGGTCCTTTTTATGAACTTCTTCACCCTCATAGACAGCATAGCCATCTGCCACTTGATATCCATCTCTTCAAGATCATCAGCATTAATCTGTTCTAAGTCATCATTAATTAAGGATGAGTTAACATGACTAGAAAAGAAAGCTTCAAGTACAGAGTCAGTGGCCTTTTCTTGATTGACTCCTCCAGCAGTACTAACTGATTCAGGGTTAGCAGTAGAATCAGGTGATGCTGAAAGGAGTGCAGCATTATGTACATATCCAGAGGGCTTCTTTTTGGCTTCAACCTCTGTTTCAAAGATTCTAAGATCATTGTAGAGATCATCAAGCTCTTTATCTTCCAATTGGTCATTCTGTCTGAATGACACAGTATACATGGTCCACTCTTCACCTAATGATCTTAAGAACTTTCTGTTAACATCATCAGCCTCCATCTTGACTCCTACTGTGGCTAATTCTCCAATCAGCTTATTAAATCTATCAAAAGTTTGAGTCATAGACTCATTCTTAGTAGAAGTAAAGTTTTCATACTGCTGCTTGAGAATTGCCTTCTGATTCCTCTTGGTGCTTTTAGTGCCAGTGAACCTCTTTTCCAATGCATTCCACAGAATCTGAGCATCAGTGCAGTGATGAAATTGATGTTGATATTCATTGGGGATAGCCAAAAGCAGAGTGCTTAAGGCCTTCATCTCTATTTGTCTGACTTTTCTCTCTGCATCAGTCTTTGGAGGATGTCTTTTGCCATCTGGTCCAGTTCTTCCTTCAGCACATGGACCATTCTCTATTATATCCCAGATGGAATAATTAGTAAGCAGAATGTACTGCTTGATTCTAATTTTCCACATGTCAAATTCATTGGGTCTGAGCATGGGAACCTTAGAAACAAGAGTACTGTTTGATTCAAAAGAATTTTCCATAATGATTGTAGAATTCTAAGAAACACAAGCTCTGATACCACTTGTCAGGATCGAATCTTAACAAGATTAACAATACTTAGAATTCAGAATTAAAGAATCTGCGGAATAGAACTTTAATTCCCACAATCAAAGAACAATATATCAGAAAACACACAATTGTTTGTATTCACTGTTTCGACTCACAAAATTAACAACCAAACCTCAATCTTGATGAACAGGCTCAATCAAGACGACTTCTACTTCTCTAGAAATAGGGTTCTTAAACCTTGAGGTTAATTCTCTCTAAAACACAATCAAATTCTAATTGTATTTTTTATATCGTATTATTTTTTTTTCGTCTTCTTAATAGCTATCTATCAACAAATATATATACTGAATAATTACAAGATAACTATCAAAATAAGATTGATCTTCAGAATATTCTTTTAAGCATATCTTCATTCGTTCCACTTTTATCTCCTTCAATCTCGCATTCCATGTTCTGATCCCAAGCAGTATTAACTTCATTATTCTCAAACAGTACTAATAATCTTCCAGCAGTAGTAATCTTCGATATGCCCAAGCAGTACTAACAGTTTTCGTAAGACACCAGCAATACTAACTTTTGTTCAGCAGTATTAACCATGTACCAGCAGTAGTAACTTGTCTAGCAGTACTAATCATGTTCTTGCAGCATTAATGACTCAGCAGTACTAACCTTGAACTAGCAGTAGTATCTTTGTTCTGGCAGCACTAACATTGATCTGGCAGTAGTAATGTTGTTCTGGCAGTACTAACCATACTTAGCATATCTTCAGTTCCCAACAATATGGAATTCTTTTCTATTTCAGCTTGGGTTTTAAGTCGAAACTCTTTGTTTATGGTTTTATCTAAGTCTTTCCCACTTCTAAGTGTCACAACTTTCACATGTTCTTTTCCTGAAGACCTTGGGATTTCTGTGTTACTTGGCAAGGATCCACTAGGTCTGTTACTTTGGTTAAGAGCAAGTTGACTGACTTGTGTTTCAAGATTTCGTATTGAAGTGTTAGTTTGAGCAATAAAACTTTTCAACATTGCTTCCAAGGAAGGGTCTGCTTGTGAAGGGGACTTGTTTTGAAAAGGTGGTTTGTTGTTTTGAAAATTCTGGTTTTGATGATGTTGGTAATTTTGAGAACTGCCAATATGGTGCTGAGTTTGAAAATTGGAATTTCCTTGTTGCTTATGCTCAAATGGATTTAAACTTGGGTTGTTCCGTGAAAAATTTGGATGTTGTTTCCAACTGGCATTGTAGTTATTAGAGTACGGACCATTTATGTTATTAACATAGTTAACTGATTCAGAGTTATGAGGACAATGTTCATAAGAGTGGTCTCCACTGCAACAAACACATTGTACTGAGAGGACAGATGGAGTGGGTGTAGTGGCAGTCGGCTGTGCTCCTTGACCTGTAGTTATGTTTTTAAGCATATTGGTCATGGAAGAAAGTTGAGCTGTCAATGCAGTATAAGCATCTAAATCATGCATTCCAACAGTCTTTTTTGTAGTTGGTGCCCTTGGATCAACCCAATGCCCATTGTTTGTGGAAATCTTTTCAAGAATTTCATACCCGGTGTTATACATATTGGAAGTAAAGGCCCCTCCTGATGTCGCATCGAACATTTGTTTTGCATTTGAATCAAATCCATTGTAAAACGTCTCGAGTTGAATACAGTAGGGAATGCCATGGTGAGGGAATTTCCTTAATATTTCCTTAAACCTTTCCCAAGCATCGGGAATTGCCTCATCGTCCATTTGTTTGAACATGCAAATTTCATTTTTGGACTTAGCATTCCGGGTAGGTGGAAAATATTTTCTTAAAATATTTTCAGCCATGTCAGCCCATGATGGTACAGAACTTGGTGCCAATGAATTAAACCAAACTTTTGCCTGATCTTTTAAAGAAAATGGAAACAAGGTGAGTCTTAAGGCATCAGAAGATACCCCAGGAATCAGAAAAACATCGGTGATTTCTTTAAAAGATTTTAAATGTGAGTGTGGATCTTTCGATGGTAATCCGGAAAATTGACCATTGGCTTGCAACATGTGAAACATAATGGGTTTTGTGTGTTGTGTCCATGTGAGGCTTTACAATTCCTGAATTTAGTTTCTCAAAGTTAGGAATTGCATAGTCCATGATTCGCCCATTTTTTGAGTTTGCAAGATCAATGATGTTTAATGGTTCATTTTGGTCATTGTTACCATGAGATTCTTCATCATCATTTTCATTATCAATTATTTGTTCTGGAAAAACATGAACTGGTGGATTTCCAAAAACTGGAGGATTACCAAAAATTGGTGGGTTTCCAAAATTTGGTGGTGCTCTAGGGTTTTCTAAAATTGGTGGTCTCATTGGGTTCCCTAGAGGCGGTGGTATTACTTCTAAGACGGGTGGTCTTGGTCTATGCTCAAATCTGGGTGGTGCATCCATATCGGGAGGATTCATGGAATTTGAAGTTCTTTGTAACCTCCTTCTATGATGAAAGGTTCTTTCTATGTCAGGATCTAACTCAAAAAGTTCCCCTCGTTGGATTCGTGGCATACACCAAACTTAATGTGATTCGGACGGTGTTAGAAAAACCAAATCTTTTAAAATACTTTTATAAACTTTAGCGTGCCAATCCCCGGCAACGGCGCCAAAAACTTGACAGTGCTTTGAATACACCAATAGACGTGTGCTATATAAACCACAAAGCAAATATACATCGAGATCTAATGTCGTCATTTCAAGTAATAAAATGGTAAGAACCATGTATCGTCCCACATAGATTGGAGTAAAGGTGCTATAAAAGTCTAATAAAAGAGATGATTTCCAAGGATCAATTCGAAGATATTGTTTTGATTGGATTTATCACAGATTGAATACACAAATAATAAAAGAAATCAAGGGTGTAAGATATTGGGATGAAGTCTAAACACAAATTCCAGCAGGAGAATGCTGTGGCAATGCTACAGCATTTGTCTCTCAACAAATAAGTTCACCATCTACTTTTTAGGATGCCCTTCCGGATCTTCAATATTGTACTACTGATCTAGATTTCAATCAACCCATTCATGGTGTTGTATCAGTAGCAAAATGATGCCTTCCAAGTATATGGATAAACAAATTACTTTGTTAAAAATCACTCTTCCAAGTTGATCCCATATCAGTTAAGTTGCCGTGTTCTGAGTGGTCCATTCCTGATACACATCTCTACACTTTTACCACCATTAGAGATGACCAACTTATCGGGCAAAATCAACCCAGAAAAGATAGAGATGACAATTTCCTTTGTCAGTAGCTCTTCCTTTGTCATTCGGATTGACGTGCATTTCAATGGCTCATTCCTGATGCCATGGCACTTTAACACTTTCAAAGTGATCAAAACGTCATGGAGTAAACTTGATCTTTTATAAAACTTAACATGAAATGGTGAACATCGTTATTGAGAAACGATGTCCACCTTTCTTTGTGTTTAAAACCTCGCCCTTTAATCTCACACCCAAGCTATAGAAATTAGCTACTCATGCTTGAAAGTAAATGACAATAAATGTAAATGACATAAATTAAAGACATAATTTAAATGACATAAAAGTAAATGACAAGAATGTAAGATGCAATAATTAAAGACAAGAAAGTAGTGCAACAATGTTGTCAGTAATACTGCAGCAACTCATAAGTAAGAACAATAAGATGAACAAGATGAAGAACATAAAAAGTAACTTGCATAAATTAAATTAAGCTAGAAAGGTTTTCACATCATTTGTGAATTGATGGAGAGTTACCAAAAACACAACTACACATCCCTATTTAAACAAGAGAGGGATGGCACAATAGAAAAAATCTAAACAAATCTTAAAGTGTACCATACAAGTACACTACATGTACTAAAATATTGTCTAGCTAAAAGAAACTACATGGTACTATTCTCATTACAAACCAAAGATATCAGATTTAAATGTAACTAAGCTAGTTGGATCTAGATTTGCTTGACTTTCTTGACTTGCTTCCCAAAAGATAAGTTCCATGTCATCAAACCGTCTCCAATCTTCATGATATCAATGCTGGAGCAATGAGATAACAATTACATGCACTAAGAACAAGTTAGCCTTTCTATTTTGTAAAAACAAGTAAAATCGTATACTTAGCTCCATGATTAAGAAAGATGAAAATAAGAGAATAAAATGACTCAAAGGTTGGGATAAAGCAAAATATTATATCTAAAAATAGATTAAAAAGGCACTTTATGTATTGAATAATCAATGCATATCAGTATGTCATACGACAATGATGTTTTAAAAAATAAACGTCACTGTATGTCATGTTATGGTAACGATTTTGTATATTAAATGTCACCGTATGTCATGTTATGGTAATAGTTTTGTATATTAAACGTCATCGTATGTCATGTTATGGTAACGGTTTTTGAGAAAGACAACCTTTTTTATACACCTAAGGTGACGGTTTTAGCCGATGGTAACGGTTTTTGATGTGATTTGGTAACGTTTTTTAAACATAACTAAAAGTGTATAAAAAATGACGGCAAGATAGGTGGCGATTTTTATATCCACGAAAGTCGTTACCGTATACCCACGGTAACGATTTTTAACCGTCACTAAAGACCTTTTTTTTACTAGGGCCTAAAGCACTCGAATATATAGTCACGGTCAAACAGGGGGACCTCCTTCAATCGATTCCATGGACCACGAAACACATCCTTAAATATGGTGTCCATCTCTTGGGAAACGTGGGGATCTAGAAACCTTCATAATTAAAAACTTATACAACACAAAAGCCATTTATATCATTTGATTACGTAATCTAAGTTAGGCCTTATACCACATCTACTAACCCGCCGCCGGAACCTGTCAGTAGTCACGGTCATCGACTTGGGATTTGTGGTGTCGGAAACGCATTGCCAAAAAGAAACACTACACCTTGGCAAAGAACAAACAATTTTGCACAAAAAATATGTACAATGTTTGCTTTGTGTTTAAATTTTCCAATTTGTTGAAGAGCACTCACTATTGCAAACTATAGTTTCACTTTCAAGAGAATGATTACTATTAATTTGCAAACTATAGTGTCACTCACTAACATTTACATATGCAGGGTCTAGCAAGAAAATTAGGAGATAAAATATATGTAGATAATATGATATGTAAGATGAAGTTGATAATAGAACATCAACAATCAAAGTAAATTAGGGCTACAAGTTAAAATCAGATAGTTTAAACCATTGATATTTTAGAAAAAAAAATTACAAAGGTAAGTAGATGCGACGGGTTGATACGGGTCGATAGGACAATGTGGGTGGCGACGGTGGGTGCCAACGGTAGTAGCGACGGGAGGTAAGGTCGTCGATATGTTTGGGGAGCGGTGATGTTTCGACAAAAAGGTTGATCTGTTTCTATTTTTTCCAAGTGTATATACCTAATAGAGATCTGATTTGTTAATAATTATATTTAAACAACGACGGATTTGCGACGGAAATTTTGTTGCAAATTACCGACGGAAAATTTCGATCGCTGATTTGCGATGGATTTCCAATGGAATCTGGTTGGGTCATTTAACAACATCTTCTTAAATCAAAACGTGGGGTTGGCTACCATGCTATATGATAATAAGTTGCGCATTCTTCTTCAGCAATTGCTTTTGGCATAGTGGTTTATAAACATTTGGATCCTAACAAGAAGAACATACTATGCATCTGATATTATTAAAGAGCGTACTATGGTTTTATGAACAAATATTACAATCAAATTAGGTTTATAAAACGTCAAAAATATTTGAGTATCATGATAGATTGTTTTATATGACTTATATTCACTAAACTAAAAAAATAAAACGCCATAAAATGGTTATAATAAGTTTATAGAACGTTTTTGGACGTCTTAACAAGTTTGTATATCTTTTTAAAATAAAGCGTCGTAGTAGTGTTTTATATAACATTATTTGATCTATGTTGGTATGTGTCGGTTGTTGATCTATGCATGTATATTTTTAAAATAAATCGGTGTGTGCGTGTGTGTGTGTGTGTGTTTTGGTATGTTGGTATGTGTCGGTTGTTGATCTATGCATGTATATGTGTATATATTGATATCATGTGAATATGTGATCAATGTGTATATATAGTTAATGTGTGATATTTGGAAATCACGTATGATGTATATATGTGTTATGTATATACATGCATGTGTATATATGAATGATATATATATATATATATATATATATATATATATATATATATATATGAATGTATAAATAGCATATAATATGTGTGTTGTTTGGTAACCCTGTATGTAAACTTAGGTAGTAAGTCATAATGAGTGTTAGTAGGTCTTGATAAGCCATATAAAATATATTATTGTGTTATAATGGATCTCAATGGGTCTTATTGACCTATAGTGGGTCTTAGTGGTCTTATCAACCACATGCAATAGACACCACGTACATATATGCAATACACACTTCGCATACAAACATGTAATAAGTCATACACGGTATTGTTGGGTTTTAATGAATTCTGACGGGCTTTAATCGGTTATGTTGGACTTTAAAGCATCTATTGGGCTTTAATTTGTTCTAATGGGCTTTAATTTGTTCTAATGGGCTTTAATAAGTTCCATTGTCTTTTAAAGGCGTTCATTGGGCCTTAATGGATCTATCGGGTTTTAAAGGGTTCTATTGGGCTTTAAAGGGTTTAATTGGACTTTAATTGATCTATCGAGCTTTAAAGGGGTCTATTAGGCTTTAAAAGGCCCAATAGTTCATTAAGAACCACTGTAACCCAAAAAACATTTATTGGGCTTTAATCTGTATTAATGGGCTTTAATCGGTTTTATTGTCTTTTAAAGGGATTCATTAGGACTTAATGGATCTATCGGGTTTAAAGGGTTCTATTGGGCTTTAAAGGGTTTAATTGTACCTTAATTGATCTATCGAGCTTTAAAGGGGTCTATTGGGCTTTAAAAGGCCCAATAGTTCATTAAGAACCACTTTAACCCATAAACATCTATCGGACTTTAATCTATTCTACTCGGCTTTAATCGGTTTTATTAACTTTTAAAGGGATTCATTGGGCCTTAATGGATCTATCGGGTTTAAAGGGTTATATTGGGCTTGAAAGGGTTTAATTGGACTCTAATTGATCTATCGGGCATTAAATGCATAGATACATCGATCTATTTTTTGGATGAAACTTTAATTAATTTTATATTATTTTAAAATAATATTATATCTTTAATTTATATATTAAAAAGAAAATTTTTAATTTCAAAAAACTATTAAATATTATTTAGAATTTCAAAAAATATCACATTTATTAAAAACAATAGTAATTAAGAATTACTAATAATATTTAATTAAAAAAATACTTAATAATAAGATTTAATTGAAAAACAAAAAAACGGATTCCGTCGCAAATCCATCGCAAATTAACGACGGAAATTCCGTCGGAAATCCGTCGCTGAGTATGTTAAAAAAACCCAGTCAAAAATAAAAATTACACTTCTCGTTTACTACCTAGGTCAAAATTAGAGAGAGTTACCGCCACACCCTCTTCTGCCCGTTCGTCCCCTTTCCCCTTCTTCCTGTTGCCAGCCGGTCGCCACCTCCATCGCCAACGACGGTCGCCACCTCCATCTCCACCGCCCCTTCCCCCCTTCTCCGTCGCTGAGCATCTTCGTCGCCATCTGTCATTCGCACCCTCAATAAGGTACAAGTTATAGTATGTTTTTAAGTGTGCAAGAGCTGTGGTTTTTGTTGTCATTTGCGTCGTGGTCATTGGATTAGATATGAACTTGTATATAGCTTGCAATCTAGTGTTGAAAACTATTTGAATCTAGCTATCTTTTAATTGATCGATTTGATTTACGATTTAGGGAAATACAGTTAATATAGCTTGCAATCCAGTGTTGAAAACTATTTCAAGGGATCTCACAGTATTTCCAAATTCCCACACAATTGTAGGAAATGTTAAGTCCTTCTATTTCCCTCTATAATATATTCTATCTCACGTAATGGTGAAAGTTGGGAAGTGGATCCGATATGTATTACTATTGTTTTATTTAAATTGTTTAGAAGTCTAAGAGCTTATATGTTAATTTTTATTACTTAAGGTTTAAATGTGAAGTTAGAGATGCATATGTAGATGAGCCATCTTAGTCATTTTATTATTTTTGAAGAAGTTTCAAAAGGTATATTTTTATAAATCCACAAGTTAGAAACTATTTTAGTCTTGAGCTCCTTTTTAGTCTTAAGATTTGGATGGTAAAAACTGATTTCATCTTTTGGTTTTTATGGAATTCATGAGTAAATCTTGGTTAACGAAAGTCAAATATCTTTTGGTGGAGCTTTGAAATCGCTACATGTTAATTCATGATATATATATATGGTTATAATTCCAAAATAAAAACTTATACGGTTTGACCTTCAAGTAGTCAAACCATTACACTTACGGTTTCGAAGTGATTCAAAACTCCTCTAAACTTACGGTTAGACCTTTAAGTAGTCAAACCATTACACTTAGAGTTTCAAAGTGATTTAAAACTCCTCTAAACATACGGTTTGACCTTCAAGTAATCAAACCATTACACTTACGGTTTCAAAGTGATTCAAAACTCCTCTAAACATACGGTTTGACCTTGAAGTAGTCAAACCATTACACTTACGGTTTCAAAGTGATTCAAAACTCCTCTAAACCTACGTACGGTTAGACCGTCAAGTAGTCAAAACCATTACATTTAGAGTTTCAAAGTCATTCAAAACTCCTCTAAACCTACGTACGGTTTGACCCTTCAAGTAGTCAAACCATTACACTTAGAGTTTCAAAGTCATTCAAAACTCCTCTAAACCTACGGTTTGACTTTCAAACAATAAAGTCATTAATTATGTTGACTAACTACTTCGTTCTTTGTTATAGTTATTGAATATGTCGACAGATAGAGGATGGATGTATAGAAAGAATGACCAATGGGGGTCTCCTAGCAGGGACTATGTTAGATCATTGGATGGTTTTTTGGACTTTGCTTATGCCAATGAAGGTTTTGTCGAAAGGAAAACTACACGTGATGGGATAGTTCTCCGTATCAGATGCCCTTGCTCCAAGTGTCGAAATACCCACCATAGAGAAAGGGATGACGTGAGATTGCATTTGATGAAATATGGTTTCATGCCTGATTATACCGTGTGGCGGGCACATGGTGAAACCTATTACTCTGTATCTCATCAAGACGTGGGTCAATCTTCTAATCCGATAGTGGATCATAATGAAGGGTATGTCGAAATGGTGAACGATCATATGGTACATGATGGCATGACATGGGAAGAAGAAACCCCTAATCCTTTTGCTCAAGGATTTTATGACATGTTAAAAAATGCCGACGAGCCTTTATGGGATGGGTGTCCAAATTACTCAAAATTAGGAGCTGCGACTAGATTGTTGAATTGGAAGGCAGAATGTAATGTACCCGAGATGACATATAATAGTAATGTTGGTATAATTAAAGAGATGTTACCCGAGGGTGATAAACTACCCGGTAACTTCTATGAGACGAATAAGTGTTTGAAAAAGATTGCTCTACCAAAATTAAAGATCGATGCTTGCAAAAACCGTTGCATGTTATTTTAAAAGGGTGATTATGAGTTGACCCATTGTCGAGTGTGCAATGAAAATGTTTTCAAGACAAGTGGTCGAAGCAAGGTCCCTAACTTTGCATATGTCAAAAAAGATTGTTCCTAGACTCCAAAGATTGTATATGTCAAAAAAGATTGCGAAAGAGATCACCTGGCATTCCGATCATGAGACAAAACCGGGTGTGATGGTACATCCAAGTGATGGTGCGGCTTGGAAGCATTTCGACACAAGGGATCCTGACTTTGCTTCTGAGAAACGGAATGTTCGGTTTGGGTTATGCACCGACGGTTTCAACCCGAATAATTCAACCTCGAATCTGTATTCAACATGGCCCATCTTTCTTACCATCTACAATTTACCTCCTTGGATGTGTTTGAAAGATTCATATGTTAAACTTGCATTGGTCATTCCGGGTAAAAAGAGCCCCAGCCAGAATTTAGATGTGTTTCTCAGGCCGCTAATAGATGAGCTAAAGATGTTGTATACGGAGGGCGCTCTTACGTATGATGCGTATCGTAAGAATAATTTCGAGATGAGGGCTATACTACTATGGACCGTCAGCGACTTCCCTGCTTATGCAATGTTGTCTGGTTGGAGCACACACGGTAAGTTAGCCTGCCCGTACTGCATGGACACGGTGGATTCCTTTCAGTTAAAGAATGGAGGGAAATCATGTTGGTTTGACTGTCATCGGAGATGGTTACCTACAACACACCATTTCCGACGTGATCGAAAAGGATTTCTTGCTGGAAATAGAGTGTCGGTCGGACCACCACCCGTCCCAACTGGTGAAGAGACATGAGAGCAGGTTCGTCACCTAACAACTGTTTACGAGGGATGCCCCTTTCGAGCAAGTAATAGAAAAATTGTTGGGTTCGGAGTAAATCATAATTGGGTCAAAAGAAGCATCTTCTGGGAGTTGCCGTATTGGAAGAAGATGTTAATCCGGCACAACCTGGATGTCATACACATTGAGAAGAACGTTTTTGAGAATCTATTTAACACCGTGATGGATACGACTAAAACAAAAGACAATATAAAGGCGAGGAGAGATGTATAGATTTATTGCAATCGAACGCATTTGTACGTTGGCACTTTAGGCAACAAAGTAGTGAAACCAAAGTCATCGTATAGTTTAAGCAAACAACAAGTACACAAAGTGTGTTTATGGTTGAAGAAGTTGATGTTTCCGGACGGGTATGCTTCGAACATAGGGAGTTGTGTGAACCTTGAAGATTCCAGTTTTTATAGCTTTAAGAGTCATGATTGCCATGTGTTTATGCAAAGATTGCTTCCTATTGCCTTACGGGGGATGATACCAACTTCGATATGGGATGCAATAACGGAGTTGTGCACATTCTTTCGTGTAATATGTTCAAGGGTCTTACACATTGAAGACTTGGTTCCATTGTAAAACAAGTGTTGTTCAAATAATTTGCAAGCTAGAGAAGGTCTTTCCCCCCGGATTCTTTGATTCGATGGAACATATGGTTATACATTTGACGCATGAAGCTATAAACGGTGGTCCAGTCCAATATAGGAGGATGTATCTTTACGAGAGGTAAATTCTAATTTTATTGAAAGCTAGTACAATATATTCATATAAAACACTCTTTTTGTCTCTAACACGTATTTCATCGCTTATTAAGGAAGCTTGGGTCGTTGAAGAGAACGGTTAGAAACAAATCAAGGGTTGAGGGCTCTATTGTTGAGGCGTACCTTGTGAATGAACTGTCCACCTACTGCTTCCTCTATTTTGATCCACAGATAGAAACAATACATAATCGTGAGTCAAGGAACTTTGC
Source organism: Saussurea involucrata (assembly GCA_033807775.1). Classification (NCBI taxonomy): domain Eukaryota; kingdom Viridiplantae; phylum Streptophyta; class Magnoliopsida; order Asterales; family Asteraceae; genus Saussurea; species Saussurea involucrata. The sequence goes on from CM066316.1 coordinate 5,726,006, forward strand.
CCCAGATATTCCTTGTTGTTTCATAGTCAATGTACTTTTATTTTGGAAAGAATGTTTAAAATAATGAAAGTATTATTTTAGCGGAATGATGGAAGAGTAAAAGTTATATTAGACCAAAGTTTAAGCTATTTTTGGGAATTTCAAATCTTGGGGGTTGAATTGGTCTTTTGGGATAAGTTGGTATTGAATAAAAAGGGAAGGTCGGCTAAAATTGAGGTAATCTCAATTCACAGAAAAGGTGAAGTTGGTTTCCACCCAAACAAGAAAGAAGGAGGAAGAAATTGAAATCGATTTTGCTAGGTGGGTTATGGTTACTCCATTTATCCAATCTGAATCACTTGAATCCAAATTGGTGTTTGATTTTGGGTATTGATTTAGTATTGGTAAATAGGATTGGAGTTGAACCTGAAGAATCAAGTTTAATACAAGGTCAAGAACTGCTCAGGTGAGTTCATCTCTTCTTTTAAATAATTGCAGTTGAATCAAATGAAATAATCGATTATGAACTGTATATATGTTTTTGTAATTAAGTAATGGTATGAAGATGATTGGCAATTGGATTAAGATAGGTTTCAAACTGAAAATCGATGTGCAGTTCGATTAGTCCGGAAGATGAGAATTCCGGAAGTTATTGGATTCCGGATGGTACCGGATTTGGTACCGGATTCCGGGTTGATACCGGATTGGTATCGAATTCCAGGAATGTTCCGGATTGTACCGGATTCTGAAATGAGTTCCGAATTTGGTACCGGATTGGTACCGGATTCCGGATAGTGTCCGGATAGAATACCGGATCCGTTTACCGGATGGTTCCGGACTTTGAGTCCGGAATACTCTTCCGGATGAGTTTTCAGGATAGTTCCAGATTTGAGTTCCGGATAAAGGATTTTTCCGGATATAGTTTCCGGATGTGTTATCTGGTTAAGCTTTTCTAAAAAAATTCTAGTGGAACCCCCGTGCAAAGTCGCCGAAGAGGGACAATTGAGAATAAGGGTATGATAGATTATTTGGGATTCTTATCTTTGAGAATATGATATGAAATGTTTTGTGCGTTCGAGTAAATATGCATGTATGCTAGTAAGTGTAATGGATTCATAGACACACGATTTTTATCTTTCTAAATTGTTTATTGATATGTATCAAACAATTTACAGCTTTTTGCGAAACAAGATTAAGGAATAAACCTAATCTAAAAAAACTATGAGAACACACAGAGTTCTTGCACTAGAAATAAGAAAGAAAGAATATTAAGAAAACTAAGAATGGTTTTCTTTCACATAGTAGTTCAGCGAGAGAGGAATTGCCGAGCACTTCAAAATGAAGTAGGGTTAACTTTATATACTGCATGCATTTAATGCAAGTCAGTATACCTTTACACGTGGCAGCTTCTAAATTGATGCATGAATTTGACTTTTGTAGAGACATCTTTTTGGCCGCATGATGAACAGTGTAGTGTCAGAGTTAGTTGTACGATTTCAGACAAAGGATGTCTTTTCTGACAAATCGTAGAAAAAGCGTGCAAGGGGATAAGACATAGTTCCTTGTAGAGGAGGCTTCATGATCAGCGTTCGCTGAATGACTCTTTATCAGCGAATGATAAAGTTCAGCGTTCGCTGAAGTCTTCTACTTGAAACTTCATGTGAGATGGACAAGTCTTGGCTTCGCTGATATCCACATCAGGTCACTAGTAGACTTAGTCGCTGGTTCTTTGGCTTGATCTTCGACTTCAGCGTAGAACATAGTTGACGTGAATCTTGTCTTCAGGGATCATAAGTAAACAACATAAATTATCAGCGATCATCGGTGAGACTGAACATACTCAGGGCTCACTGATGTACATGTATCGCTGAAGTGTACATTAAAGAACATGAGTTTCCTATCAGCGGTACTAACCAGACTTAGTATATATTTTCTTTGATAGTGAAACTCTGATACATATTGTCTACTTACAATTTTCACTAAGTGTTTCTCAGGGTCATTATCAAATCACTGAGGGTTTGGATCAACATAAATTGTAATCCCCGTTGACCTGCAATGAGGAATAGTCATAAAGTAAATTGTAATTCCCATTTCGTATGGTGATGAGAAATGAGGAATAGGCATAAAGTAAATTGCAATTCTCATTTCGTATTGTGATGTGAAACGTGGAATAGGCATAAAGTAAATTGTAATACCCGTTGACGTGAAATGAGGAATAGGCATAAAGTAAATTGTAATTCCCGTTTCGTATTGTGATGAGAAATCTAGGAATGGGCGAGAGTTAATCGTAATTCCTGATATTTTTTGGAAGGTAGAATATAGACATAAAGTAAATTGTAATCTCTACTTCCACTCCAAGAAATAGGCATAAAGTAAATTGTAATTTCTTGGACATGAGCAATGATCTAGAATCTGTGATGATTCGTAGTAGGCTCTCGAACGTGATGATATGACTTACTGAGTGTTAGTCATATTCATGGAATCGGGTATGTTCCCATCATCGCAAGATGTTTATATGTACGGTAAGAATAATGGCAAACCAGGTTTGTTTATACGCTTTGTTTAAATTGGTTTCCAAAGCTTATAAACGTTTTAATTTGAAAATGGATGTTCTCACTAGGCGTAAGCCTAATCGTTTCAAATTAAATTTTCTTACCAGGTACGAGCTCGGGGAAGTGATAGCAGGATGAGGGACGAGTGATATCTGATACTCAATTTTTGGTGATGAATGGAGAAGTTAGCATACGAGGATGTTTTGGTGAATGGTCTAAACAACTAGTATAATGTGATCTTAATGTTAGGATTAGATTAGCAGGTTGTTTTGATAAGTTCAATTTGTGTATGTGAACCCTCATTACTAATTCTCCATTTATGTATAAAAGTTGGATGAAATTATGGTTAACTTTGTGGAATTTTAAGGTTTAAATTTGTCTTGGATTTTGGACGTTTCATTCGGGGACCGATGATCGACTAAGCATATTCAAGGTTCCATCTCGTCCACTATTCGAGAAGGGTGGGAAACAAATTATCTTGACTGATCATGACATGCATAAGATCCAAACATATGTATTGTTCAACTGTGTAGAAGTTCAACCTTTCCAGTTGATATTTGATCAATGGGCTCGACAAAGGGAACAAACTTTATTATTATTGCAACCTAAGTTGTAATTTGAGGTGACAGAATTCCGTCGTTGTGGAATCGACCCTACTTGCCACTATTGCAACCTAAGTTGTAATTTGAGGTAATAAGACTAAATTATTATTTGCGGGACTCGACACCCGTCAATTTTAAGTTTTTAGAGTTGAAACAAACTTTTTAAGAACCATCAATCCTATAATCAAAAGTCCATGTTGGTTATAGTTTGAGATCTTATTCTTGTTGTAGAGATAAGAGAGTACTTAAGATTCATACACTCAATATTAGGTAACAAGGAGCCGATAATGTATAAAAAAAGAAGATAGTTTTGAAATCGTAAATATAAATATAAGTTGAGCTGTCTCATATAGTTGGTAATTGTTTTCAAAAGGTAGGAGTTTTTTTAGTTAATAATAGAAAATCTATTATATTCTAACACAAAACTAAATTCATGCAGATGAAATAATCAAAAAAATATGTGGAAAATGAGTAATAGAGTATATATCAAGTTTTTTATGTAAAAATAGTTTTTAGATATTAGTAGTAGAAAAAACAACTTAAAAAAAATACTATAAAATGAAAGAACAGTTAACCTTTCTACAAATTTTATTGTCAGATGTAATTAATTAAGACATGTTTGAACCCTTAATATAATGCTAATTTTTTTTTGAGTTTTATTATATACCAATTCTTTTTCTTTTTTATTTATAATTTATTTATCATTTTTATTTACAATTTTTTTATATACAACTACATAGTATATTTAAAAAAATTAGGCCTCTATTTCTTTGGGTCCTGGGTGTGCGCCCGGCCCGCCCTCCCAGGGACAACCTTGCTCAAAAGTGTCCAATATAATAGACAATATAACAATTTATTAAAAAGTTATCTAAGAAATTTGTTAAAATTCTAAACTAAAAACCGTTCAATAAACTTATTACCACATTTTTAGATACAAAGTTCTATTGTTTTGTGTTATAATTCAAGTCCTATATCTATCTATTAGAACATTTATATATTGTCGTCAAAATGTAAACCATATTTTATTTTAAAGAAAATAAAGCTTTTATATATATTTAATTAATAAAAAATATTAATCTCTCTTGTTTGAGATATTTTATATTAACAACCCGAATTAATCTTTTAAAAATAGCTTTTATTATCGACCCGACCCGGCCCGACCCGACAGGCCAACCCGACCCGAAACCGGCCAAGAACCGGTTCTGGCCCGGCCCGGTCAAGAACCGGTTTCAAGCCCGAGAGCCGGGACCGGTTCGTGTATTTAGGGATTTTCTCGGCCCGACCCGGCCCGACCCGGGACCGGTTCGTGGCCCGGTTTGTGGCCCGACCCGGCCCGACCCGAAATTTTTTCAAAAAAAGTAGCCGTTTTCTAGCCGTTGGAATAGTGTTGTGACCGTTTTTTTGGCTAAAATATCACCCTCCAACCCCATATAAATACTAGGGGTGTTATGGAGTGATCACCACCTTACAATTGCTTACAAAACGCAAAAAACGCTTATAATTCTCATTTCTCGGCTCTCGTTATATTCGTTTCTCGCAAAAAACGCATACAATTCTCATTTCTCGGCTCTCGCAATATTCGTTTCTCGCAAAAAACGCATACAATTCTCTAGTCTCTACTATCCAATCCAATTTTTTACTTTTTAAAGTTTAGTAATTAATTATTATACAAAGAAATTAAATTTTTTTTAAAAACAAGAAAATACCCCGGCCCGATCAAGAACCGGTTCTTGGCCCGGCCCGGCCCGGTTTTATAAAAACCGGTTTTTTCTAACCCTATACGGGTCAGGGGTTTTTGGGTTTGACCCGGCCCGACCCGACCCGGTTTTTGGTTGACCCGGTTTTATCCTTTACTGTTTGAACCCGGTTCTTGTTCCGACCCGACCCGACCCGGCCCGAACCCGGTTTTTTGGCCACCTCTAGTTTAACATGTTACCGATGATTATAGAATTCAGTGATAAGTATGAGTGCCCCTGGTTGTTGACCAAATTATTAATTAGCCCAAATCGGACATTTTCATATCATTAATAATTAATATCACTTTAGTCATCTAATTAAAAAAAATGTGAATATATTAATATCTAATTATTTAAAAGACAATTTATTGTCTTAAATAAAATAAATAATTTATGACTTAAAAAAAATTACATAAAAATGTAAATTGTACACTAAATTGAAATTGAACAAAAGTAGAATGTCCAACCTTTAGGACCCAATATTTCTCCTAAAATCATGTTTAAAAATAAAACTAATCTGATGGTATACAGATTGAAACAACCTTTTTATTTTTTGGAAAAGTGGTAAAGTTTGTCTACATATTAATTATTAAAAAATTGAATTACTTTGTGGACTTTATAACTTGGATATTTTTATTTTACTTGAAGGAACAGAAAAGAATATTGATCTAATAAAATCCAAAAAAAAAACGGTGACTTGACTTTTTGACTTTCGTTCTTGACTTCTTTTGGTTAATCATAATATCTTTATGAAAACATAAAACTCTAAATTTAGAACCGGAGATTTTGACAAATATTAGATTATTAGGACTAATATTAATTTGTATTTTGGACTGTACATATTATATATATATATATATTGTTATATATTATATATAAATATAATTTTATTAAATGGGTTGGCGGGTTGGGTTTTCCGAACCCAATTTCAACCCTTATAATTAGCGGTTTGGCGGCTCGGCGGTTTGGCGGTCCAGCGAGTTGGGTTTAATTGGGTTGTTAGCGGGTTGGGTTGGTCGGGTTTCGCGGGTTGACAGTTTTTGGTACACCCCTAGTGGTCGGAATGATTATTGATTAAGACGTTTTTTATGATGTAGTGCAACATGAAGTATGGTTGTTTGGTAGTCGTTCATAATGAAATCGGCACGCTAAATGGTTAAGAGAGACCCAATATACAAAATCGTTCAGAGGATTTTAGAACCATTAAGAGACATACTTTTTTTGCCAAACAAAATTTACCTCTTAATGATTCAGAGGTTGCCTCTTAATGGAACTATTAAGAGGTAAACAAACAGTCCCCATGTTACTTAGTTAATGTAATTAGCAATTTAATAATCAAATAACAAGTAATTAATTAAACAAAATAGCAATTAAAAAATCAAATTAGAAAAATCTTATTAATTTCCACAAGTACAAAATGGTCAAAAGTGACGGTTAAAAACCGTTACCATAGATACGGTAACGGTTATCTTGGACATAAAAATCGTCACCTATCTTACCGTCGCTTTTGATATACTTTTGGTTACGTTTAAAAAATATTAGTAAATCACATCAAAAAATGTTATCATAGGTTAAAACCGTCATCTTAAATGTATTAAAAAGGTTTTTTTTTCCTAAAACCGTCACCGTAGCATCACATACGATGACTTTTTTTATTAAAAACCCGTCACGGTAGCATGACATATTGTGATGTTTATTTTAGAAAACTGTCACCGTAGCAAAACATACGGTGACGTTTATTTGTCAAACCTGTCACTATAACATGACGTATGGTGACTTTTATTTTTCAAAATCGTCGCCATAGGCCGAGATACAGTGACATTTATTATTTAAAAACATCATCATAGCATGAGATATGGTAACATTTATTATTTAAAATTGTGATCATAACACGAGATGTTTTTTTTGAACGACAGAAGTATATTAAAGAGAAACTAGCAAGAAGCTAGAAAGAACAATTACAAGTAAAAGATAGACAGAAGAGGGTTTTGTAACCAACCCACCCAATTAATATTACATTTTCTACTCCTATTTGTAACCCAAAAGAACGACTCGTTTACAATGTTATCCCACAACGTCACTTTCTTAGGCTTAGAAAGCCTAAAGAGGGTCCCATTTTGGAAAGACCAAATAGCCCATAACGCCATCAGAACAACCGCCTCAAAACAGGTCGACTCCGTTTTATTCAAACGCAAAGATAATAACCAGCCAATCCACTCTGAGTTTGACCTAAACTCCGGAATATCCAAACTCCACCATCGACCAATTTGCTTCCAAACATCCCGAGCCATTTGACAAGAGAAAAACAAATGACCCACCGACTCAATCTCCAAATCGCAAACCGGACATAAGAGGGAATGCACATCAATTCCTCTTTTATCAAGGTTCTCTCGAGTTGGAATCTTGTTCAAACTCAACCGCCAGACAAAAACATTAATTTTGATAGGAACAAGTAGATTCCATCTAGTAGGAGGAGATTCTACCACCAAAATTTTAGAGTCAATGTAACTACGAGCTGAAGCCACCGAAAACTCACCCGACCAGTCAAGAGACCAAAACCATCTATCCCTTTGATCAGAAAGACAAACAGTATCTAGAATCTCTCGTAAAGCTGACATCTACGACTCCTCTACACCTCCTCTCGGCTCTCTACGCAACACTGATCCCCAATCCCCCAAGTTCAAACGATCTTGTACCAATGCCAATTTGTCCCGCTCCAGCGCAAATACCCTCGGAAATTGCGCTTTAAGAGAGGAATCTCCCAACCAAACCTCATCCCAAAACAAAGTAGAATTTCCATTACCTACTTTTTCTTGCAAAAAGAAGAGAGGTTAATGTCATTATTTTCCATTTGTTGAATCGCTTTCAGAATACAAATCCAAGGAGAATTGGACATCTTAATGGGTATTTGTGTTCCAACTAGCCCACTCGCATCGTAAATCGATTTGACCACTTTGACCCAAAGAGCATTTTGATCCGTCTGGAACCTCCAAATCCATTTAAAAAGGAGAGCTTTATTGAAAGCAAACAAGCTTCCAATACCAAGTCCCCCATCCTTTTTACTAGCCAAACACTTTTTCCATTTCACCCAACTCATTTTCTTTTCATCAATTTCACCTCTAACAAAGAAACGATTCCGCAACGACTCCAAGACTTGATCAATCGAACTCGGAAGTTTGAAAAGGGACAAATAGTAAGTAGGAAGGCTACCTAAAACTGATTTAAGCAGCGTAACCCGCCCCCCAGCCAAGAGAGTTCGAACTCTTCAATTAGAAAGCTTAGAAATAAATTTGTCGACCACCCCTTTCCAACCATCGCGTTTTGCCATACTACAACCAACAGGCAAACCTAGGTAATTGAAAGGCATATTCGCAACACCACATCCCACCACTCTAGCCATATTCTCGAGTTCCACATTATCAACCCCAACACCAAACAATTTACTTTTTTGGATATTTATTTTAAGCCCAGAGATCAAATAGAAACATCGGAGAATACGCACTATATTTCTAGCATTAGAAAGAGACCATTCCCCCAGAAAAGCTGCGTCATCTGCATAAAAAAGATGAGATAAAAGTATTTTACCTTTGCCAATTGTTGCTCCATAAAAAGTCTCTTTTCTTCCGCTTTTCGAGTAAAAAAGATGAGATAAAGGTATAACACGAGATGTGGTGACGTATATTATTTTAAAGTGTCACCGTAGGTAGTACGACATACAGTTATGTTTATTTTCCAAAATTGTCACCATAACATGACATAAAGTGACGTTTATTTCTCAAAACATTCAACATAGCATGATATAAATGAAATTATTTTTTTTAAAATCGTCACTGTATCATGATATACAGTGAAATTTATTTTTCAAAATCGTGATTGTAGTAGAAGTTACAATGACATTTGTTTTTAAAATTAAATTGTCACCATAACGGGACATAAGGTGGTCTTTATATTTAAAAACCATCACTGTTGAACGACATACAATGACGTTTATTTTACATAATCATCATAGTAGCAATATATATAGTTACGTTTATTATTCAAACTCGTCATCATAACATAATGTACAGTGATATTTGTTTTTCAAAACTGTCACTGCAGAACGACCTACGGTCACGTTTATTTTTAAAATCGTTATTGTAACATGACCTAGGGTGATGTTTATTTTTCAAAGTCGTCAATGTAGTATGAGAGTTGGTGACACTTAATTTATTAAATCGTCAGCGTAGCTGACTTATGGCCACATTTAATTTTCAAAACCGTCTCCGTTGCATTATACAACTACGTTTATTTTTTTAAAACTGTCACTATAGTATGAGATTTTGGTGACTTTTATTTTTTAAAACCGTCAATGCAACATGGCACGTTTAATTCTCAAAACCATCAGTGTAGTATAAGATTTGGCAACATTTATTTTTTAAACCATCATCACAACATGGCATATTGTTACATTTAATTTTCTAAAGCGTCACTGTTGTACCTTTTTGTTTTGTAGAGATGTAAGGTGCCATTTTAGGATTTTCATTTCCTAGTACCATGGCTAAAATGAACTCCTGCTTCCATCATCTCTTCTAAGTTAATGTTATGATATCTTGTTGCATTGTACACGATCATGTTTATTTTTCAAAACTATCATCGTAGATATATGACGTTTATTGTTCAAAACTGTCACTATAGCATGACATACGGTGACGTTAAATTATCAAAACCGTTGAGTAAAATGAAAATAAATATTAACCTCTAAAATTTGAATCAAATGATCAATATTAGATATAAAGACATTAAAGTAATAATATACATTACATGAAAAATGTACGAGAACATCCATAACAAGAGTACTAAATAGAAAATGTTTTTTTCCTTATATAAAATATACTCCTTGTTTGCTTCGATCTATTCATCATCTCGTTGGTAGTTGTAACATGCGATCGAAAAAACATATGAGAAAATAAGTTCAAACTTATAAACTTTAAGAACGGTCTAGGGAACAACAATGATTTCTACGTAACAAAAATCCTATTATATTGGTTTGAAAAGCCATCCCCCAAAATTTGAGATTGATATGTTATAGAATGAGCCACAGTGTGCATGGCTTAATATACTCTGTACCTAATTTAGGGCCTTTTACCAAACAATTACTTGGGTAAGCAGCTTCAGCCCGCAAGAGAAACTACCATCACTTATCTTATCATGTAGCATTCTTGGCCATCATCATAACGAATTGTTTGTAAGCTTCTGAAACCCGGTAAGCGCTTAATTACTGGATAAGAGTCTTTTTCCTCACTAAGGGGCCATTTACCAAACGCTTAGCCGGTAAGTGCTTACCGGTTCACTTTATCTTACCGGATAAACATGATAAGGATTTAGAATCTTACACGGTAAGAGCGATGACAAGGACAAAGAGTACTCTTACTCTGTCAGTGAGAGTAACTACTCCTACCCGGTAAGCGCTTATCGGATAATTTGTAGCATAGAATGTCATTTTAGTTGACTAAAATCTTACCCAATAAGTTCAGTTAAAATGTTGACTCTTACCGTTAAGCGCTTACATAGTAAGTGTTGGGTAAACGGCCCCTAAGACTTTCGGTCCTTTTTTTTTGAAAGCAGGCGGCACTCCTGGCAATATTTTGATAAAAAAGATACACCTAAACGGCGAGGGACTCCCTCCCAATAAGGAACTCCACCCACAATAAAGGACATGTCCTTGTTATGTCTCTTACCCGGTAAGATTATTGGTCGTTGTTATACTCAATCGATAAGGTAAGCAATGTCGGTAAACATTTACCCGTGCTAAGCATTTAGTAAACGGTCCTTAGTGTCTCTAGTTCATGATAGCAAAAATATAGCCGAATTATAGCCGAATTGTATATGTATATATATATATATATATATATATATATATATATATATATATAGAGGCGGGTTCAAACGAGGAGCGCATCAATTTAAGAGAACGTGAGGAGCACTCCCATGCTTCTGATCACATGTGATCAACAACTGCTAAAAAATCGGAACAAATCGAAAATTCGCGCAAGATGTGGCGCGAGGCGTGGCGCGAGGTGGCAAGTCGCGGATCATTAATGATTCACAACTGTTAATCATATGTGATTCATAACTGTCAATTGCTCTTCCAGATCAGTTGTGAATCACATGTGATCCACAACTGCCAATCACATGTGATTCATAACTTTCAATTGCTCCTCACGTTCTCACGTTTTGGTGCGCTCCTCGTTTGAACCTTCCTCTCTCTATATATATATATATATAACATAATTGCATAATATAACACAGAAATATAGCAAAACAATAGAAATATAGCAGCATTGCAAAACGAACATAGGTTAAAAAAGATGTAAACTAACCTAAAATCAGAAAGACAATCATGCATGTAAGAAAGCATAAATTCTGCAAAAACTTGGAAACCTTTAACTCCGAATATAACAAATTTTGTATGATAAATGGCATAATCTAAGTTAAGGTCTGTCCGGGTAATGGTACCAAATTGTGCAATCGGAATTCATTTAAAAATGGAACTTCGTTGCATAAAAGGAACCGGATAGCATTAAACTATTTTTAAATTACGAAACCCAGTTTCAAACTAAAAAACCTGTAACATTTTATTTTAAATTTATGTGTATTTATTTGCCACACCCATCCCAAATTTCAATAATAGTGTACAAAAACATCCCAAAACAATTTAAAAGGACACCACATTTTGCTAGAAAAAGCCCAAGGAATTTATATGCATATTTCATTGATTGTGCCTTGAAAAATCATATTATATGATAACAGATAAGCTTAAAGCAATATGACCAAAAACCCTAGAAAGAAACATCAATAACTGAAAACCACTATAAGCAGCCTACCAACTTTCTGATCCATCATCAGACAAAGGTTATGAGAAATATATATATATATATATATATAATCATCTATGAACTATTTATATTGATCATTTTTTTAGAGGAAAACTCCAGGCAAATTTAAAAAGGCAAAAAGGAATACAAGCATTCAAGGCAAAAGCCCAACCCAGGCCAAACGGCAAAGCAAAAAAACTTGGTAACAACACTGTACCAAGAAACAATCAACCAAAACAAACAAAGATTATACGAACAATACAAGCTCCAGAAATAAATAACAGCCCATCGCCTCCAAAAGCCAAGCCAAAAGCACCACTCATGATTCATTATCATTCAAGGGGATCTTCCGAATCCTAGTCTTCCAAGCAACCCGCAACAAAACAAGCTCCACAATATCCTTTGCAAGCTGCTCCTCCGAGCGTCTTTGATTCCGAAATAATCTACGATTTCGTTCCTGCCAGATGTAGTAAACAGTAGCGGATAGAGATAATTTCTGAGCCGTGGACCGTAACTTCAACGAACCATCCGCCAGGCCATTAAGAATACCATCCCAATCTTCTCGGAAACCATACATATTGGCTTCACACTTGACCCGCCTCCAAACCTTCACCGAGAAAGCACATCCAAAGAAGAGGTGATTGTGAGAATCCGGGCAGTCCCCATAGAAAACGCATTGTAAATCGGGAGGATCATGTTTCCAAAGACCAATCCAATCCTGTGTTGGCAGACTCTGTAAACAAGCACTCCACATGCAGAATGCATGTTTCGGAATATAACCTTTAAACCACACAAATTTGTACCAAGGGGCCGTAGGATACAACTCCTCCATGGACCGCCAAGCATTACTTACCGTAAATTCCTGCAGCATATCATTTGGCCCCTTCCATAAAATCCGATCACCAATCGTATCCTGAATTATTGGAATTGTATGTGACCCTAGTTCAGGCCATCTTTCAGTCCACGGTAAAGGCCAGTCCCCGTTGATGGTATCCAAAACGTCTCGAACTGTCGAATTCAGCGAAAAGCCACCAGCACTAAAATTGCGATAAGAAATGTGCTCGGCAAAAGCCCCACATTCAACCCAGGTGTCCTCCCATGCGTTAGATGATCTGCCATCACCTATAGAAGAGAAAAAAAGCGCCTAACATGTTTGCGCAAATCTAGCATTTTACGGAAAACCCACTACCAAGCTGGTCTTACCCGGACGGACCTAAAAGAAGAGGTGCATAAATAATGGAACATAACCCACCTGACCCAAAGAGAATTACGACGGCATAAAATATCCCACACATGTTTCGTGACAAGAGCACGGTTCCACACACCCAGACGACGAAGACCAAGTCCTCCACATTCCATAGGTTTACAAATATCCTGCCATGCCACTCGACATTTACCGCGTGAGGAATCACCTTGAGACCATAGGAAGTCCCGACAAATAGATTCGAGTTCATGAATAATACCAGACGAGAAAACGAAGACCGACATCCAGTAAAGCTGCAAAGACTGGAGCACAGAGATAATTAATTGACGGCGCCCACCATACGAAAGAAATTTAGACTTCCAGTTATGAATTCGGAGCTTAACTTTACTGATCAAGGGCCCGAAGTCGCTGACTTTCAACCGAACTGGGGATAGAGGGACCCCAAGATACCGGATGGGAAACACCCCCGATCTGAAAGGTAAGCAGTTCAGAATCAATTGTTTTGTGTCCTCAGGAACATTACCAAAGAAAACCTCACTTTTAGCAATACTAGGAGCGAGTCCCGATCTAACACGAAATATCTCTAAAGCTTTCTTTAGGATCTCCACCGAAGCGAGGTCACCACGTGTAAACACGAACAAGTCGTCAGCAAAGCACAAGTGGGTAATGCCCATCTCATGACACCCCCTATGGTAACCAAAAGAATCAGCTTCCTCAATACAATGCTTTAAGATCATGGAAAATCCTTCCATAATAAGGGTAAAAAGGTAGGGGGAAATAGGATCACCTTGCCTTATGCCCCGAGCACCTTTGAAAAAACCCTCTGAACTGCCATTAACAATAACTGAGAACGACGATGTGTGAAGCGTCTCCTTAATCCAGTTACTAAACACCGGATGAAACCCAAACCCTTGCAACATATGCAAGATGTAGTCCCAACTCATCGTATCGTACGCCTTTTGAATGTCGATCTTAAAAGCACAACACGGATATCCAGAATTCAATTGGTAGCCCGACACGAGTTCATGCGCCATCAGAATATTATCAGATATGAGCCTACCAGGAATAAACGCAGATTGTGCAGAGCTAACCAGCTGGTCCAAATAACCTTTCATACGGTCCGAGATTAATTTGCTAATACACTTATAAATAACCGAGCAACAAGATATAGGCCGAAAGTCAGTTACCTTGGAAGCGTTCGGAACCTTCGGGATTAAGCAAAGAAGGGTGTGGTTCACTTCTTTTGCGATATGGCCAGAGTAGAAGAAATTGTGAACCGCCAATAACAGATCATTTCCAACCACCTGCCATGCCGCCTTGAAAAAATTCGCAGAAAACCCATCAGACCCAGGAGCTTTATCGTTTCCAATACTAAACATTGTGGATCGAATTTCCTCATCCGTGATAGGTCTGATCATATGGAGCGCTTCAGAGAGAACCAACTTATGTTCGAAAAAGTGGGAAGGCATAATGGGATCAACATTCAAGTCAGATTCGCCAATAATCCCTTGAAAGTGAGAAACAAAGAGCTTACCAATATCATCATCGTACACAAACACCCCGTCTAAACCACAAACCGATCGTATAAAATTTACACTACGTCGCTCCTTAACCACCTTATGAAAAAACTTAGTGTTCCCGTCTCCTTCATTGAGCCATCGTACCTTTGCCCATTGACGAAGCACGGTTTCTTCATCCATACATGCATGCTGGTAGGCCATCATAAGGTGCGCAAGATCCTCAATCAGATCAGCATTAGAAGGGTCACTATCAACAGCAAGTTGGATTGCATCTAACTCAAACTTTAGGGTCTCCACTTTTTTTGAAAAATCACCATATGAAGATTTCATCCGACGTAACGCTGGTTTTAGAAGTTTATGTCGACAAAGAAGCTTGTGCATGAAAGATCCGTGTACCTCCAAACCCCACACATTAGCCACCGCCGTCATGAAATCAGGGTGCGAAGCAACAACGTTATCAAATTTGAAGCCTTTACGCTTTTTGCGGGGCCCACCCCTGAACGAGATGATACCTGGGGCATGATCAGAAAGACCTCGTGGCAGGAAAGACACAGGGGCATCTCCAAATCTATCACAAAAATCCGTATTGCCAAGGATTCTATCAAGCTTACGGCAAATACCATTACCTCCTCGCGGATTTTGATTCCAAGTAAATTGGATGCCCGTATAAGGAATGTAGAACACCTCAACATCCTCAATGCATAGGAAAAAATCTTCCATATCCGAGTTACGGCGCGAAGACCCACCAAACCCATCATGGGGAAAAAGCATAGAATTAAAATCCCCCATAAGAATCCATGGGTTACTTCCAAGAAGGACCTTAGATTTTCGTAATCCCGACCATAAAAGACGTCTTACCACCCCATAATCCCGACCATAAAAGAATCTTTTTGAAGTTGTATCGCAACCTATTTGCTGCGACAAGGTTTTGGCTTACTTTCGCAACTTGTTGGTTGAGACAAGTTTTTGGTTGCGACAAGAATTGTCTTGCGACAAGACGTATGTTGCAACAAGAAGTGGGTTGAGACAGACAGTGGGTTGAGACAAGACAGTGTGAAACCAATTTTTACTAATCAAATCTAAGGATACTTAACGATCGTAAACAAGTAATCTAAAGATGACAGCGAGAGACATCTTGACTATTGGGTCGAAGGACAAACCACATGTTCTTTTTCCCAAGGAGTTTAAGATATGGAAAGACAGATTCATAGATTATGTTGAGCGACAAGAGAACGGGGAATATATTACTAATTCACTTGAGAATGGCCCTATGGAGAAACGAATGAGAAGAGGAATTGCTACTGATGGTGAGCCAATTCCAGAGTGGGTTGAAGTTATACCATTACACTATGATCCTGAACAAAAGAAAAAGCATTATGGAGACAAAATGGCAAAGTCCCTAGTTATTCAAGCCTTGACCAATGATATTTATCGAAAGGTAGATAGCAAAAACTATTCCGGGAAGGCTATGTTTGATGAGTTGATAAAGCTGTATCAAGGATCTGAAGTGGAGAACCATATGAGAATCTCCAACGCCATCAATTTGTATGAAAAGTTTAAACAAAAAGAAGGGGAGGCTCTTGATTCTGCTTATGACCGTTTCACTGCTATTTTAAATGAGCTGAATAGGTACAGTATAGACAAGTCAATAATCGAGCACAATGTGAAATTCCTGAGTGTTCTTTAACCCGAATGGAAGAAGTATGCTCACCGAATGAAACATAATGCTAGGTTAGCTGATTTGCCTCTACAAGAGATGTACTCCTGCAACTTCTCCAAAGAACACAACTATGGTATCTACACAAGCACAACAACATGCATCTACGAGTGGTGCTTCTTCATCTGGAACAACTTCGAATGTCAGTGATCAGGGTAATAACAACGTTCCTGAAAATTCAACCGAATCAGTTCCCGAGGCTGTGCCGATTGTCAATTATGACAAGCAACCCGCCTCACAACCGGAACCAACGCTGACGATCGAGTTGAACTTCGATAAGGATCCTACCCTTGTAGACCCCAATGAAGATGCTATATCTCTCCATCCACACTCCACAAAGTGGACACGCAGTCACCCAATTTATCTGGTGATTGGTGATGTTTCTGAACCAGTGAAGACAAGATCTGCATCCGCAAACGAAGTTTGATATGCACTCTTCTTAAGTCAAGTTGAGCCCTCAACAGTTCAACAAGCCTTAGAAGACCCTGACTGGTTAATTCCGATGCAAGAAGAGCTGAATCAGTTTGAAGCTCTGAAGGCATGGAGGTTAGTTCCGCGACCCAAAGGTAAGACAGTTATCGGTACCAAGTGGGTCCTAAAGAACAAGAAAGACGAAGACGGAATAATTGTGCTAAACAAAGCTAGATTGGTAGCGAAAGGGTATAGGCAACAGGAGGGGATAGATTATGACGAGACGTACGCGCCGGTTGCTCGTCTTGAGGAAATTCAGATGTTCCTTTCTTATGCCGCCTTCAAGAACTTCATCGTCTATCAAATGGACGTGAAGACCGCTTTCTTGAACGATGTCCTTAAGACGGAAGTGTATGTGTCTCAACCGGAAGGCTTTGGGGATAAAGACTATCCAAATCACGTATACATTCTTGACAAAGCTCTCTACGGTCTCAAGCAAGCCCCCCCGTGCCTGGTATGAAGTCTTATCAACCTTTCTACTAAAAGTTGGCTTTGTGAAAGGTAAAATCGACACAACTCTGTTTACTCTACGCGAGGAAGGTGATATTCTTTTAGTTTAGATTTATGTTGACGATATTATTTTTGGTTCGACTAACCCTGGACTTTGTACTTGGTTTTCTGGCATTATGATGACTCAGTTCCAAATGAGTATGATGGGAGAGATTAATTTCTTTCTTGGATTACAAGTAAAACAATTCTCTATGGGTATCTTCATCAACCAGTCGATCGGTACGCCTATGGCTCCTGGATCTAAGATAGGTCCAGATCCATATGGTATTGATGTCGATGTAAAGAATTATAGAGGAATGATTGGGTCTCTAATGTATCTAACCGCTAGTCGTCCAGATATAATGTTTTCAACTTGTCTCTGTCCTAGATTTCAGGCCAAACCCAAAGAGTCACACCTCGACGCCGTCAAAAGAATCTTTTGCTACTTGAAAGGCACTCTGTACCTAGGACTATGGTATCCCAAGGGAACCAGCTTCGAACTCACTGCATATTCAGATGCTGATCACGGAGGAAGCATGCTGGATAGAAAGAGCACCTCGGGGCACGTCCAGTTTTTGGGTGACAAGCTCGTGAGTTGGTCGTCGAAGAAGCAGAATTGTGTTTCAACATCAACCGCGGAAGCAGAATATGTTGCCGCGGCGAGCTGTTGTTCACAAGTCCTTTGGATGAAGACCCAACTCATGGACTATGGGTTTAAATATGAGAAGATCCCCATTTACTGCGACAGTAAGAGTGTTATTGCTATATCTGCTAACCCTGTCCAGCACACCAAAACCAAACACATTGACATAAGGTATCATTTCATAAAAGATCATGTCGAGAAAGGAACTGTTGAATTATATTTTGTTACATCTGAGTATCAGCTTGCCGATATCTTTACCAAAGCCTTGGATGAAAAACGTTTCAATTTTCTAGTATCCAAGCTCGGCATGCTGAATATGAAAGTTTAACTTCCATATATTGATCATATAATAGATGGAAATATTTGTATCTCAATCTAGACATCGTCTCTAGATTGATACTCTCAAATTTTCATCATATTCTATTCTTAATATATGTTCTTTAAATTTTCATATCTTAGTTGTATTACAAATATTTCTTCAACTTGTTCTTTCTTTCTCTTCTTTTAATTGTCTTATCTATGATTTGTTATGATACCTATATCTGCACAAAGGTATGTTCATGGTTTCAGGGGGAGTTATACAACAGATCATATGCACAAATTTAGGGGGAGTGTGCATAACTGCCAGATCATGTAAGTATAGATACATTGTGACTGTTGCTTCCGAGAAGCCAAGGTAAGTGTTCTGACTTGTTTTAAACACTAACTCTTAAATGATGAAAACAATTTTTAAAATCTAGGGGTGAATACTATGTTTAAAACCTTGAGTGCTGAATCAATTGGAAGTTGGACATCTTCCAATGTGATAAAACCATTTAAATTTTTATCTGAAAAATGTCCAAGTGTTACTGATATCGCAACCTACTACTTGCGATAAACTGATGAGCAGTAGTTTATCGCAACCCTCAGCTGCGATTAAAATTAAGTGTTGCTTTATCGCAACACATTGATTGCGACAAGAAGTTTCCTCGCAACCATGCATTGCGATAAAACACATATGAACAGTACTTATCGCAACCCTCTGTTGCGATAAGGTTAAACATGTTATCACAATCAGTTCCTTGCGATAACCTCTGAGCTTATCGCAACCTTATACTTGCGATAAGCTGACACTGTGGCGGTCAACCTTTGGACCAATCACATCGTGCAACGTGTCTTTTATCTCAAGTCACTATAAATAAGAGAGTTTGAATTTTTATCTCAACTTTAAAAAACCCTCATTTTCTCTCAACTCTCGTTCGAAGAACTACAATTTGAGTTTGAATTTTCATCGAGTATTTGGATTTCAGATCGATAGCATCACATTCGTATTACAACGAGGTACATCTTCTTAGATTTTCATTCCACTTCATCCCCAAACGTATACTTTAAGATCGATTTAAATATGTTTTAGGGTTTTAGTTGGAAACTTTTCATTTTCTGTGCTTAAATCGATGAGTATGTGTATCTGTTAGATGTTAGAAATAATAGAGTTTGTTTTTGTGCTGTTTGCGAGCATCATAGAATAGGCTAAAACCTAGTTAGAGCGAAAAATCAGAATCTGGGCCTTAAACACTTAGAAAATATTCAAAATTCAAACTTATCGCAACCTTAGGGATTCTTGAGTTCATATCTATCGCAACCTTACATGTTCTTCATACTCATATCTATCGCAGGCCACTGAAACGCATAACTATCACAACTCACTTGTTGCGATAACCTTTCATCGCAACTTGCTCGTTGCGATAAACTCTCAACGCAAGCCCTTCATTGCGATATCACTTGTCATGCGATAAACCATAGGTGTTAGTTGCGATAGATCCCATACTTAGGTGTTTTTACTTAGGTTATTTTACGAAAAAAAACCATCACTCATTCTAAGCCTATATTGATTTGACACTGTTCAGATGGCTCATAATGACGACCATTCATCTGACGAGAACACCGTCATACCGTCGCATCGGTCGTCACATCCGTCGGTGAACGCCCGTGATCTAGATGCGGAGCTTCTACCAAGAAGTCTCTATCTTGCCCTTCACGACAACAACCTTAACCTTGATCTCGGCGTGGCGTTCGACCACCAGATTATCATCAAGATCATCCGCGGCCATCCTCTCCGAACAGTGCTCATGAAGGTAGTCACTGTGCCCCTTATATATCTGCAATAGTTTTGGCACACACTATGATATCATCCTACACACCGACGGAGTCCACATTTTTCTGCAAAAGTCGATCATTTCGATGTTCGACTTACACTTAAGCGGCTCCGTCTTGCCTTAGACCTCCCATTTAACCGAAATTTTGAGGACATGGTTCCCGAAGCCCAACTCTATGCGGATATCCAAAGCTTAGGATACAAAGACCCACAGAACCCTGACCTAGCCGGCTCATCCAGATTCCAAAGAAAACATCTACCACCAGTCTGGTACACCCTATGCTCAATCTTTAACAGATGCATGACGTCAAAGCATACCAGCCTTGACAAATGCAACCTTGCAACTCTTCGGATGTTCCACGCCTTCGCCTTTAACCGTAACGTAGACTATGCTATACTACTCTGGAATGAGCTACAAGAACTGGTCGAAGACAAAGCACGCCCGAAAAAGAACCGAAACTTCGTGCCATATCAAAGGTTCTTCCACATTCTCATCCACCAAATCATGGAGGGTAACCAGGAAATCCCTAGACGCCCAAATGCGGTACAAGGACTGACACAGTGGATGCACTATCTGAAGATGCCAGACCATGATGACTTCGTCCACATCGCCGTGATTCCAGAGCATGTACTTGCCTATGCCGACCAACAGTATGAGGTAGTTAGGCAGTATAGAATAGCTAATGCACTAGTGGTCCAGCCAGAACTGGCCGGACCTCCCCACGGTGCAATCCCATTAGGAGGTGAGGGTATTCATGTTGAGCAGGTTTAGGAACTTGGGGTTCCTGAACGGAGAGAGGTGATGAGAATATTAAGAGAGAGAGAGAGTGGGTGGCGTGGAGAGGACTGCTGGTCAGGCATCGACAACCAGTGTTGTACGAATTCCTATCCTTGATGACATACCGATGGAATCAGAAGATGATTCAGATTTTGACCCCGATGCTTCATCATCCGACGATGAAGTATCTGACCAACCCCGAGCTAATGATGATTCCGACTCCGATCCTAATCATGACCCTGATGCGGATCTTATTCCAAGACACATCGGTCGGAGTCGACACATTGAGAATTACGATGCTGATTCCATTTGGAACGTCGAACTCTCCGGTGATTTTGGTGACATAAGGCGGGATGAGGGAGTTATAGTAGAAAATATTAATGTGAGCAGTGATGTGGCGAGAAAAGAAATGGGAGAGAAAGAGATAGAGTCAGATAAAGTATTAACTACTGACTCTCCCCAAACCGATCGAAGTCGGGTAGCCACATCTTCTACCAACGAGCGTACGTTGCCGTTGCGTATTGAACAAGCTATGGTGGACCCAGCCATGCAAAGCACAACCCCTCTAAGCCACTCGTCGGCATCTCAATTTGCCGGCGTTTCATTTTCCACAGGGGATAAAGCACAAACGCTATCGGCGACACACTCGGTGTCTGCTGATATTGAACAAGGTAGGCTCCTGCCCCGGCTATCGCCCTTTATTCCGCGCACATTGAGTCTAGAGCCTTTTGGATATACATCTTCTCCTAGGCCACGCGGCATCCCATCAAGTTGTGAGCTTTCGTGCTCCAACCGGAACACCCCGAGTGCAACCGCCATTTGTTGGTGCCCCACGAGGACTGGGTGGATGTCCTGTCATGGTCAACACTATGCCAGCCATGAACACAGGCAGTACGGTTTCTACAACCGCTACTTCAACCGGTAACCTAAGTGGTCCGATAGTTAGTTCCATTTTCCTAAATTTTCCACATGAACAGGTTGTACGATGCTAGGCCCATATCCGCACTATATCACACTTCCATTACTAGCGTCTGCTTTAGGCACCATCGATAATGCCTACAAGTAACACCGTCAGGCCATGCAAAGTACAATTGACAGATTAGCAAGCGAAGTGAGCAGAGCCATCAAGGGCAAAACTGTTGCTGAATAGTCGTCAACCCCTCAGGATCAACCATCCAGCGCACAATCCGACCCACAAACACCACCACCAGTTCCGTTACACCAAATCCCAGAAGACCAGCTCAAATCAGAGCTGTTAGCCCGACTCTTAGCCAAAGGCAATTCTAGTACGGCTGAAGAAGTTGACCTTGTTGTATTACTCCGACAACATGCCCAACCTCAAACCCAAACCCCAACCCAACCACCTTCTAGCAACGACTTCCAGCGTCTAACGACTCTATGAGAGACATGACGGAGGCCGTGATGGCAGGATTCACCTCCATCACTGACAGGCTTAGGGCTGTCGAAGAGAAGTGTGGGATTCAAGCTCAAGCCTCACAGAAACGAAGACATGATGATCAGGATGATCCTGATCAACATGAGGGGGAGAAGAGAGAAAGGGTTGGTGCGTCAAGTGGTGCGGCTACGGAAAATGGTGGGGGATCAGTTTAGCCAGCTAGTGAAAGGGAAACGGGGACCGGTGGAACGGACACTGATATGGTCCAAGTGGATGACACCGATGTTCTAGCTAATGTCATAACTGGGGTTGAAAAGCCTCTGGTTGTTGACAATAGAACAGCTGATGAAAGGATGGCGAATGATATGATTGTTGATTACATTTACATTGATTCTGAGGAAGAACCTGAGAAAACGACTGTCCAGATCAAAGAGAAATTAGAAGACTTATTTGACATCACCGGGATCATTATGGCTGCTTCCGATTCCGACAACGAAACTCCAGATGATACTACTCTACAACAAACGCCGATTGATCAGAGTGCAAGTACTTCCGCTCCTCCGAATCCAGTGGTACAAGAAAATGCTCCAGTAATTCAAGTGCAAGCCGATGGCAGAATCAGGGATCCGATACTCGAAGCTGAACTGGAAATTTATCAGGAAGTGATTGATGCCGAGCCAAGGTATGTGGCTACAGGTGAACGAGTTAGGATTCTGATTCCCTATCAGGAGAGCATAAGGAAAGATCTGTTTGTTAGGGATGTCCAGAGGATCGATATAGCAAAGGTATACGGGGTTGAGGACTGGCCATCATTGCGCAGGATTGAATTTCTACATGTTATGGGCAATGAATGTCTGAACACAATTGTGGTAAGGTCAGACAAAGCCATCATGAAGGTGCTGAACATAGATTCCTGCAAGCTGTTCAAAGTCCGGTACCCGCAATTCTCTGTACAAAGATCCGATGGCTCCGAACACGTCTTTTCAGAAGCAGACATCAAGAGTCTAAAGCTTGACGACTTCTGCAGTCTGTATGATATCCTGGCACGAGCTCCTCAAAAGAATATTGAATGGTCTTCTGCATATGATAGTGTCAAGAGGTTCATGCAGAATATCTTGAAATTCTCTTATCTTACGGATTTCCAAATGGCCTTGGAGTCTCACCAAGCCCGAGTAAACCTAAGAGCACCGAACCGGCGTCTGTCTGAAATTCAAGGTATTCCTGCTTATACCGTTCTGAAGAAACCTGATATTTGAGTGGTTTACGTTAATCAAGCCTCAAAGAAGAGATTTTTCAGAATTTGTGAAGCCAACAAGTTCAGTGACGGAACGTTCAAGTACATTCAGATCCACCTTGAGAGTAGACTGCGTCTGGATGCAAGCGGGGAGGTGAAGCTGAAAGATAAAGAGAAAGAGCTGATCAAGCAAGCCCTGGATGCCATTACATACCGGAAGGAGTACCAAAATGCACTAAGGAGGTTCGAGATCATCTTCGGGATTCGGAAGAAGTACGTGACCCCGGTGGACGCTTAAACTCTTTGCCTCTACATTGGTACAAAGGGGGAGAATGTTAGTGCCTAATATTACAAGTTGTACCATGTAGAGGGACCATTATTGTAATTACTAAGTTACAAACTATATAATGTATGCTTAGCCTAGATTTCTAATTAGGTCATTCATTCTAATTTTCTCTCAAGTACACACACTCTTCACATTCTCTCTACATCTCTATATTGTACTTGAAGGATTGATCATCATTGATATATATGGATGGCCATCTGATTGATTATACTGTTTGATTACTTGTTCTGGGATCACACATTAGCCAACCAACCAGTCAATGTGAGCATGAATGATAATATGTTCCTTCTTTTGAACATATTGATCACAATTAATGTTATGTCAATTCTTCACTACAGGTTCTTCAAGATCATTTTGAATATAAAAGTGAGTGTTCCCTGATTCTAGTGGTTCCCCATGGCTTCCACCTTTAAGGTTTGTATATACACACCACTATTCTTTAGAGCCCCTGAAAATTTCTACTAAATAACTTGACACTCATCTACTTGTCAGATTTTGGGAGACAAAAAGGCATCCTCAAGAGAATCCCATGCATTTATTTATGCACAAGTAGCAGGTATACTTCTTTTAAAGAGTAAATTTGGTGTACCCAGTACCCCATAGTTTAGATTCATAGAGATATTTGTCATGGGTGAATTGGAAGCTATAAAGTTGATGTTTATGAATATTAGGGTGCGTTTTGTTCGCAGATCTGTCAAAAGAATTGGAATCTGAGAGTAATTGGAATGAAATGTTATCAGGTTTGACCAACTGTTTGGTTGGCAGGAAATGGAATGTAATCTTGAAATCTGTCTGTTTGGTTTGCAATGGAATCGGAATGGGATTATGAAAAATGACAATACTCTTTCTTTAATTTTAATTTTTTTTTCTTATAAACAATTTTAAAATTAATATTTGATGAGAATAAAATATGTAATTTACCATTTAAGAAATCGTATATAAATATAAAACATGTAAATCATTCACAAACCAAATCATTCACACAAAGTTACTACATCAGATACCCATATATAAATATTGTTATCAAACCGTTTTTACAATGCTAGAAGTTGCCGAACCATAACATCAAAGCAACAAGTACCAAAAATATTGTTCATACACATGTATAGACCGATAATTAGGCTAACGTAAACCAAAAGTATTGTTTTTAAACCAAAACCGGTCATTGGTCCAACATAAAGTGGACCCAAAAATATTGTTTTCACGACCAACCGATCAAGTGTCCAACATGAACCGGACCTAGTTTTCACACCTTCCCTCCTTCAAGCTCCAGAAAGTGATCACATATTCAAAATCCTTTGTTATCTTTCGTAATGCACTAAACATTTCAGTTTCAGAAAATGACCCAAACTTTTCAAGCTCATCAGCGATCATGGAAGTTCTTTTGAGCATTTCAACTTCAACTTCTATCAACGATTGCGATGCTTTCATAAGTTTGTCACCGAGCACAAATGTAGCATTGTTGATTACCTCATGCAAAGACTCGTTGCTGATTACCTCATGAGGAAGTGTCTTGTTTTTCCATTTAGCGGCCTCTTTGTGAACCTATTTTATATCATAACAAATAAAATTCAATTATAAAACAACAAATTATATATACACTTTTTAAACATAATAAATGAACTTGTACCGCTAGATAAGCCTCCCATATCGGTGGTTCAGCAATCATGCAATTGTTTTCACTATCAAAACCAAATTTGCTAGTATTAGTACCATAAACCATGTCGTAAACAATCTGCCAATCTTTTTTCATCGTCTTTATCCTTGACTCAACATGAGGTTTAGCCAATATACCAGAATTGGGAAGTGATTCTTTTAAAGCTTGTTCCAAGTGTTGTAAATATCCAGATTTGAAGCCATTGTCAGCTTTATACACTCCATTATATACCATATTTACCAAACTC
Organism: Saussurea involucrata; assembly: GCA_033807775.1. Classification (NCBI taxonomy): domain Eukaryota; kingdom Viridiplantae; phylum Streptophyta; class Magnoliopsida; order Asterales; family Asteraceae; genus Saussurea; species Saussurea involucrata. Next base: position 5,751,565 of record CM066316.1, read on the forward strand.
TCAGCAAGTTTAGCATCTTCGAGTGCAGATCACACACGATAGTTTCTTCCTTGACTCGTCAAACCTGTCCTAACATAAGCATAATCATAAACATTAATTCAAACATAAATAGAAAGTTGATAGACACACATCAATTCATTTCTATACAAATATAACACAAAACCATAACATTAACTCAAATAGAAATAGAAAGTTGATAGACACACATCAACTCATTACAAATGTAACATAATTCAAAGAGAAATAACGTTCATAGACAAGCATCAATTGGTAGCATTCCATGATGCAAACATATCTTGGGCTAAACTATCCCTAAATGCAGTCCACACGTTTGATGTCCCAACAGATGTGATAACATCCTCATCTGGTTCCATTGTCTTCAATTCCTTCATCTTCAGTTCCAACATCTGATTCATATTCATTCTCAAGTGGATTGTTGGTCCCAAAGGGGTTATACAAGTTTGTAGAAGGGGGGGGGGGGGTTGAATACAAACACACTATTTTTACCTTTCTAAATTGTTTATTGATATGTATCAAACAATTTACAACTTGTTGCGGAACAAGATTAAGGAAAACCTAATCTAAACAAGCTATGAGAATCACTAAGATTTGTTGCACTAGAAATAAGATAGAGAGAAATTAAGAATACTAAGGATAATATTCTAACACACAGTTTAGCAAAGACAAGGAATGGCCGAGCACTTCAAAAATGAAGTAGGGTTTCCTTTATATATTGCATGCATTTAATGCATGTCAGTACAACCTTACATGTAGCAGCTTCTGGTTGGTTGCATGTTTTGACCTTGGTAGACAACCTAGTAGCCGCATGATGAACAGTGTAGAATCAGAGTTCGTTGTACGATTCTGGACAAAAGGGATGTCCTTTCTGACATTATCGTACGGAGGCGTGCAAGGGAGTAAGACAAAAGTTACTTGTAGAGGAGGCTTCATGATCAGCGTTCGTTGAATGATTATTTATCAGCGAATGATAGAGTTCAACGTTCGCTGAAGTCTTCTACTTGAAACTTCACGTTGAGTGGACAGGTCTTGGCTTCGCTGATATCCGCATCAGTTCATTAGTAGACTTGTCGCTGGTTCTTCAGCTTGATCTTCGACATCAGCGTAGAACATGGTTGACGTGAAACTTGTCTTCAGGGATCATAAGTAAACAACTTAAACTATCAGTGATCATCAGTGAGGCTGAACATGCCCAGGGCTCACTGATGAACAGTGTTCGCTGAATATGTAAATTAAAGAACGAGAGTTCCTATCAGTGGTACTAAACAGACTTAGTATTTATCAGCGATAGTGAAACTCTAATACATATTGTCTACTTACAATTTTCACTAAGTGTTTCTCAGAGTCATTATCAAATCACTGAGGGTTTGGATCAACATGGATCAATTGGCATTTCTTGCCTAATAAAATTGTGGATAAGACAACATGTCATAATGATCCTATTTTTAAGGTCAATCGGATAATACGAGTTATCTCTCAAAATACCAAACCTCTTTTTCAAAATACCGAAACATCTTTCTATAACATTTCGTGTAGAAGAATGCTTCATGTTGAACAACTCTTTTGCCGTTGTTGGTTGGTGTCCCTCACGCCAATCATTTAAATGATACCATTGACCTCTATAAGGGGCAAGAAAACCCTCCCTATTTGTGTACCCACAATCTACCAAGTAATAACATGGCCTTGGCACCTTCAAACCATGCGGCCTAAGAAGTGCATCACGAAGAACTCGACCATCTGCGGCTGAACCCTCCCATATAGGTAACACATATATAAATTGCATATCTTGTGAACACACACCTAATACATTTGTAGCCATATCACCTTTTCTTGTTCTGTATCTAGGTATGTCTTCAAGTGGTACTAGACACTTGAGATATGTTCCATCTAGAGCCCCTAAACAATTCTAAAACAAAGAAACAAATGGTCATTAAATATAATTATGTTATTTATGTGTTAATAATAAAAATAATAATTACATATACCTTGAACCATTTCCATCTTCCATCGGTAGAGTCCTCAAGAACAGGTTTAGGTTTCTTAAACAAATGTGGATGTAACCTTATCACCGAGCTGCAAACTCTCCTAACAATTCTACTAATGGTTTCTCCCGACCGATGAAAATGATATACGATGACCCGGTTCTTAACATTATGAGCAAAAATGTGAAGAAAAATGACAACTTGTTCATCAATACCCATATTTGTAGTTGCTTGTAATCCTCCAAAAGTTTCAAGCATATCACATAACTTCTTAAAACACCTCCTATTCATCCTAAGATGTGATATACAAATAGTATCACTCTCATAAGCATACCTATGGAATGTAAGGGGCCATTTACCAAATATTTATTTGAGTAAGCGCTTGCCAGTAAAATTCAAAGTTATCCCTTACTTACCGGATAAGATTTTAGTCCACAAAAACGGTATCGTATGCAACAATTTTTTCGGTAAACACAAACCGTGGTAAGAGTCTTCGCCATCACCTACCGAGTAATACTCTCGATCCTTGCTTAGCTCTTACGGAGTAAGATTTTTGGTTCTTGTCATATTTATCCGATAAGGTAGTGTGACTTGATAAGCGCTTACCCATGTAAGCATAGGTAAACGGCCCCTAAGTAACTTCTTGATATATACCAATTATCTTTAGCAAGGAAATAGGAAATTCAACATCAAATAACTAGAAAATATGACAAACTTGCAATGATACACAGTAAGATTTTTATTTGAACCTCCAATTGAATGAAACAGGTTTCCATAATATATGATTTTTAATCCAAATCATATGTTAGAAATGTAAGTGAATGGAAGAACTTGCATTTTTTTCATTACATCAATGGCTTTATATAGTGATACAAAGGAAGTGTATAAACACCTACCAAAGATACTAGTTACCTAAACTATAAAGAAAATTAAATCAAAAGAATATGCACTCTCAAATATGAAGATATCAAAAATAAATCTAGAATATACACTTTCAAATATAGAGATAAGTTATCTTTTAGTATCACGGTGTTGATTCTCAATATCCTTGACACTCCCCCACAAGACAAACGATCGAGAGAGAACTCTGATTTTGTGACACGTAATGAACAGCTCTGAACTTGCTCGCGGTCAAAGTGAAAATCTAGTGCCAAATGCTTCATCTACGAGTGGAAGCTGGATTGGCAGAGTAAATAGTGCCTCCTAAATGGTCACAATATATCGTTGGAAGCGTTGTGGATGAGTAACCAAGCTCAAATAACAAAGACTTTAACCATAGAATTTCAGCAGCAGTATGCAACAACTCTAAATCTGGCCTCAGTGGAAGAACGGGCTAGAGCTTGTTGTTGTTTGGAGCTCTAAGATATTGGATTTTTGTCGAGGTACACAATGTCACCGGAGGTGGAGAAAAACTGATATTTGTCACCTCCCAATCCGCATCGGCGAAGGCATGAAGTTGTAAAGGGGAGTCGTGAGAAAGCAAAAGACCATGATGAGTGATAACATTAAGATAGCTAAGCAACCTCTTTAGAGGATTCCGGTGATTAGAAGTAGGACAATGCATGAATTGAGATAACTTGTTGACCGTGAGATAACTTGTTGACCGAAAAGGAAACAACATGTCGAGTGAGAGACTAATATTGAAAGACACCCATAAGTGCTCGATATTTGGTGGGTAGGGGGGAGGTCGTTTGTGAGTGTAAGGGGCGGGGAAGGGTTCATAAGGGTACTGACAGGGTTAGAACCCAACATATTGGAACGAGTGACGATATCGGAGATATATTTGGGTTGGTTTGGTTTGGTTTGGTTTGGAAATATGCTAGTGGATGTGGGTAATCAACATCGTGATCCTAAAAGATAACGCATCTCCATATTTGAAAGTGTATATTCTAGATTATTTTGTGTATCTTCACATTTGAGAGTGTATATTCTTTTGATTTAATTTTCTTTATAGTTTAGGTAACTATCATCTTAGCTAGGTGTATACACTCACTTTGTATCATTATATAAAGACATTGATGTATAAGACAATGCAAGTTTTCCATTCACTTACATATGGTATTAGAGCTCGAGTGATGTTACAGGGTTCACTTGGTTGGGAAGATAAAACAACAGTTGCAGTATACTTGGGATTGGGTTTTCGGGTGTTATTTTTAAGGCAGGTGGTAATGGTGCGTTGATTGGGGGGGGGGGGGGGAGTTGGTTCTCAATATCCTTGAGAAGAAATTGTGGATATAAGGGGGCGTTTGGTTCGCAGAATGTTTTTGGATGGAATGGAATCTGTCAAATGAATTTGACTTTGGAGGAATTGGAATGGAATGTTGTCAGGTTTGACCAGCTGTTTGGTTGAATGGAATTGGAATGGAATCTGTTAAAGGAATTGGAATCTGAATGTTTGGTTCACAGAATGTAGCTTTAGAATTGGAATGAAATTTGGGTAAATGACCAAAATACCCTTTTGTTAATTTTAATTTTTTTAAAACAAAAAATGCTTTAACAAAAGCATAAATCAGTAGCAGATTGTAAACAGATGTAACAGATTATAAATTTACAGTTGTAACAGATGTAATAGAAATTAATCGACAATAGCAACCAGATGTAACAGATGAATTTACCCAAATTTCACTTACCCAAATTTCACAAATTGTAAATTCCTTTACAGATGTAACAGATTGTAAACAGATGTAACAGATGTAACAGATTGTAAATTCATAGACAAAAGCAGAAATCAATAGCAGTCAATAGCAACCATAAATCAATTGAAACCACATGTACCAAATCGAAAGCAAAAATCAGTAGCAACCAGAGAGATAAATCGAAAGCAACCAGATGTACCAAATCGAAACCACAAGCACAAATCGAAAGCAAAAATCGGTTGCAACCAGAGACAAATCGAAACCAACCAGAAATCAAAAGCAAGATGAAGAGATGGCGGCTGACAAATCGAAAGCAACCAGAAATCGAAAGCAAGCAGAAGAGATAACCAGATGTAACAGAAAATCGAAAGCAAGCAGAAGAGATTACCAGACCAGTCAACGAGGAAGAAGCTGTGCGATGGAGAGAAAACGAGAGAGAGGAGGGATACAAGATTGTGAAGATGGCGACTGATAATGATAAATTAGGGAAAGGGTAATTTTGGAAATAAGAAAATATTCAATTCCATTCCTTTAGAATACCATGTTTATGTGATGGAATGAAAATGGGCTATTTCATGGAATTCATTGGAATTTTAAAGATTCCATTTGTACAAAAGCTTGAACCAAACACTGGAATGGAATCTGGTCAAAGGAATCTGACATTCCAATTCCACCAGATTCCATCAGTTTCTGTGAACCAAACGGCACCTAAGACTCTTCTACCAACACCTTTTGTTTCCGGTACCGGATTCCCATCTTCATAGAAATATGGATGTTTTATGAGCCATATATAAGCCATCCAATTATGAACGTTACAAGAATATTTACGGGCATAACCACACCTGCACTTCCAACACTTGAGGATCGGTCGTTGATCCGTCGCAAGTGATAGGTTGGTCCATAGCAAATTATTGGTCGATGATGCCCAGTTTCTAGTAGTGAAGACTTGCATTAGAATTGAAACTTGAGGATCATTACTACTCTTTTTAAGCATACTTGTTGAAACTTAACCATTTGACGATACAAGATCTAAGAATATTTTATCTCGACATACTTCTTAGATTTCTCAAGAGGTGAACGCTCTAGATTTCTTTTGCTTTCATTCAAGTAATGTTATTTATGCATTCGATGTGAGATTCTGATGTAATGATTCAATTATTGATGTTAGGCAAGACTTACAGGAGAATCTTAGAGTTTGAGTTCAAGTTGGGCTGAATGTAAGTTTCAAAAATGAGTTCTTAAAGTTTTAGAATCGGGTTGCTTCGCCTTATAAATCATTTAATCACAAAGGGAAAATTGCATCAAAATGGAACCAACTTTTCACCTGATTCCTATTTTGGGGAACCAACTTTCAAAATCGTCGTTTAGGGGTCTGAATCAAACTTTTTGTTTATTTAAGGGTCTGCAGGTAACCGGTAATTTAATATGATGTGGCAAATAAGAATTAAAAAAGAAAATAGGTGGATATTATTTTACCATATTATCATCATTATTAAAAAAAATTAAAAGATTAACAAGTCAAATTAGAAACCAACAATCACTATTGCTCAATGTTTCTCTCGTCACTGTTGCTTGTAGGGATGGCAAAAAAAACCGAAACCGACGGCGAAAACCGAAAACCGAACGTTTCGGGGACCTCTTAACGGGGACGGGGCAAGGATCGGGGATGTTATTGAGGATTTTAACGGGGGAGGGGGCGGGGACGGGGACCATCCTCACCGCCCCGGCCTGGCCCGATATATATACACACACAATTTTTGTTGGTCTACAAGATAAATATATATGTACTTAAAGTCCAAGCCATATTCAAATCATATTGGATATTTGGGGGAATCTGTGCTGACAAAGGAAATCGAATAGAGAGGAAATGTGCCTCTCGTTTGAAAGAAGAAAAAGAAAACAAAATCTTCAAAGAAAGATGATGATCGGGTTTCAGTTCTTGGGAGATTCAAGCGATAGCAACTATTTAGAAAAGAAAATTGTGTTTTTTTAATGTTTGAGAAACATGTGTTTTTTTTGTTTTGGTTCGGATTCGGTTCGGGTTCAGGGGAAACCAATGGGTAACGGCTCATTTTTTTCTTAACGGGTTCCCTAACGGTATCGGGGAAACTGCGGGGACCCGATGGGGATCCCCAATAAGATCCCCGACGGGGATCAGTACGGTTATGGGGACGGGGATGCTTATCGGTTTCAGGGACAGGGACCTTAAAAACCGTCCCTAAACCGGCCCATTGCCATTCCTAGTTGCTTGATGTTGTTCCTCACAATTGTTTCTCATTGTTGTTCCTTGCCCCTGAAATCAACATCATGGCAGCATGGCTCTCACCTTCTTCCACCTTCTGCTTTGTTGAGTTTTCTTGGAAATTGAGATATTTGCAGTAATGGAGATATTTGCAGTGGGTGATTCTATTTTCAAGCCTTTCATATGAAAGATTGGGGGAAGGACTTAAAAGAAGTGGGTTTTTTTTTATTTCTTGTTATCTAATTTGGTAGTTGAATATGATTTTTAATAGTATCATTATTCTTTTGGTATTTTTGGTTTCATGAATGTATATAAGGTGTTTGATAAAATGTCTCAAAAAAATTTGAGTTTTTTGTAATAATATAATTGCATATTACGAGTTATTTCTTTGTAACGATGTCTTTGATAGTAGATATATATGTAAAGAATTTATTTATGTACAGTTTCCTAATTCCAAAATCTCTAGGGATTGGAATTGATTCACTTTGTACTATTTATATACGTGAATAAGATGCATCTCAAAACAGGGACTCTTTTACCCAATTACATGGTATCAGAGCTTTCAAATTTCTCTCTTCTCTCAACATCTCGCTTATGCTCTCGATCGACAGCCTAAAACGCCGATGTCTGCCCTAACCGAATTAAAAGCCTCTATCTATTCATCTCACACTCTACTCAGTTGGAATGTGCCCTAATCACGTTATGTTCAACTCACGCTCTGTTCAACATACGTTCTGTTCTATTCAATCGGTATCTGCCTAAAATCAATCTGAAGTGTGCCTCTGATCAATTGACGGTCTGTCACCCTCCTAGCACTACCATGACCAAAGACGGACAGACTCCTACACCGTCCTCCACCGCCCTACATCCTGGTCAGACAGTAAACAACATTAAAAGTCATGTACCACTCACGCTTGACCTCAAAAATGATCAATACAACATATGGGCTGAGTTGTTTCAAGTTGTGGCTCGTGCACATTTGGTTATGGAGCATCTCGATGGTTCTCCACCGGACCCTGATGTCCCTGATGATAAGTGGAAGCAAATAAACGCCATTGTCCTTTCCTGGATTTACGGTACCATCTCTAAAGATCTTCTTCTCACCATCATCAAACCTGGGTCTACCGCACGTGATGCATGGCTTCGTGTCAAGAATTTGTTCCACGATAACAAATCTGCCAGAGCTGCTGATCTCAAAAACCAGTTCAACCGTTGTGAACTAGCTAGTTTTCCTGATGTTAACTCTTATTGTCAACATCTGAAGTCTCTTGATGATCAGTTATCCGACGTTAACCAAACGGTAAGTGATCAAATATTGGTTCTTTAGTTGATTAATTGCTTAACCCCCGCTTATGACACTGTTGGGAGTATTATTAGCAACCAGGAACCGCTCCCATCAATTCTTACTTCCCGTAGTATGCTGCTACGCGATGAGACCCATCGCAATCGCCACATCAAGTCTGCGGCTTTGGTCAGCCCCCCTACAGCTTCTGCCATGGTTTCTCCTTCCCCAGCTACTGCTCCGACTTCTTTCAACAACAGAAATCCTGCCAACAACAACCGCAATCGAACCCAAAATACTCGGAACAATCGTATCCGTGGCAATACTACCCAACAGCCTCGTCAACAACATCAGCCTCACATTCCTACCTCCCAGTGGTACCCCTTTATTCGCCTTACTGGACTCCGACATGGACTGTCCCCCCATATCCCTATCCCACCGCAAACATCCAACCCTACGACTCACAAGGTTTGCTTGGTCCTCGCCCTCGGGGGTCTCCACCAACAGCTCAGGCACATATGGCTCCTTCTGTTGATTACAATTATCAGGCCACCAAGTTTCCCAATGCTTTCAATGCCATGACATTTCAACCACCAGACGATTCTTGGTACATGGATACTGGAGCCTCATGGCCGCCAACCCTGGTAAGCTTCGCTCGTTTTTTAATTCTAGCTCTATTTCTCATGTGTTGGTTGGTAACGGTTCTTGCATTCCTGTAAAAGGTTCCGGTATAGCACAACTATCCCCTTCCCATCCTAAGCTTAGCTTATCCAATGTTCTTATCACCTCTAACATCATTAAAAACCTTGTATCTGTTAGAAGATTCACCACTGATAGCCAAGTTTCTGTTGAATTTTGACCCCTTTGGCTTTTCTGTGAAGGATCTTCGGACAAGGGGCACAATCATGAGATGTAACAACTCAGGGGAACTCTATCTAGTCACTTCTCTTTCGTCCTCAATATTAGCTTCTCCGGTGTCTTTTACAGCTATCTCACCTCAGCTTTGGCATCATCGACTTAGACATCCTGGCGATCATGTTCTTAGCTTTCTTAGGACTAATAAATCTATTATTTATAATAAGAAGACTAGCTCCCATCTTTGCTCTACTTGTGAGATAGCTAAACACAAACGATTGCCATTTACTTTATCTAATTCTGTCACTTATGCTCCTTTTGACATTATTCATAGTGATCTATGGACTTCTACTGTTTTAAGTCGCCAAGGCTATCGTTATTATCTCGTATTGCTTGATGACTTTATGCATTTTGTTTGGGTTTATCCTCTTAAACACAAATCTGATGTCTATCAAAAGTTTACTAAATTTCACACTTATGTCAAAACCCAATTTCCAAAAGCAATTAAGTCATTTCAATGTGATATTGGTCGTGAATTTGATAACACTTAATTTCGTGGTTTTTGCACTAATAATGGCATGGAGTTTCGGTTCTCTTGCCCACATACTTCCTCTCAAAATGGCAAGGCCGAACGTATGATAAGGACACTTAATGACATTACCTGTTCCCTTCTTACTCATGCCTTCATGCCTCCTACATATTGGGTTGATGCTCTTTGAATGGCAAACTATCTCCACAATATTATTCCCACCAAGACACTTCATTTTCGTACTACTACACATACCTTATTTCTTCGCCCTCCCACTTACACACATATCAAGGTGTTTGGTTGTCTATGTTTTCCAAACTTGTCTGCCACCACCACACATAAGCTCTCCCCCTCTCCCCCTGTTCTACGCCTTGTGTCTTCCTCGGTTTTCTACCTAATCATCGCGGTTATGCGTGCATAGATATCTCCTCAAAGAAAATTATCATTTCTCGTCATGTTACATTCGACGAGACTATCTTTCCCTTCTCCGATCTTGGTTCATACTCTAATGCCTCATATGAGTTTCTCACTTCCTCTTCCATGTCTCCCCTAATGCTGGAGCATTACATGAATGTTGTCCGCAACCCCGAGGCTCGCTAACAACATAACACTTCATCTCCCTTACCTCAACCACACCCACCCTATGCCACAACTGACCCATCCACACCTACCTCGTGTCCTATCCCTGCTGCCCCTTCCCTTTCTCCCTCCCCTGACTCTCCACCAAATCCTCCTATTACCCAAGTTTATACTCGCCGACCCCGCAGTACAGCACACACCCCACCTGCTCCCCCACCACCACACCACCCTATGACTACCCGTGCCAAAGTTGGAATCCACAAACCCAAACAACCATTGAATTTAAACACACAAACCACTGCCACTTCTCCCTTACCTCGGTCCCATATTAGTGCTATACAGGACCCTAACTGGAAGGCAGCAATGCATGATGAGTATGATGCTTTAATTAAAAACGGAACATGGGAGTTGGTTGATCGCCGTCTGACGCTAATGTCATACGTTGAATGTGGTTATTTAAACACAAGTTCAATTCGGATGGTTCTTTGCAACGCCACAAAGCTCGTTTAGTGGTCAATGGTCGGCGACAACAGGTAGGGATAGACTGTGATGAAACTTTCAGCCCCGTGGTCAAACCTGTTACGATTCGGACTGTACTCAGTTTGGCTCTCTGGTTTTCTTGGCCTATCCACCAATTGGACGTCAAGAATGCTTCTCTCCATGGAGAGTTGCACGAAACTGTATATATGCATCAACCATCGGGATTTGTTGATTCGTCCGCTCCTAAGCGAGTATCTCTTCTTCGCAAGTCTCTCTATGGTCTAAAACAGGCTCCTCGGGCCTGGTACCAGTATTTTGCTACTTACTTAGTTAAAGTGGGGTTCACTGGCAGCAAGAGCGACAACTGACTTTTCATTTACAAGCATGGGGGTAATACCGCTTTCTTGTTACTTTACGTGGATGACATCATTCTTACTGCCTCTTCTACTACATTTCTTCAACATATCATCGGTCTCTTAAGTTCAGAGTTTGCTATGACCGACTTGGGGCCTCTCTCATATTTTTTTTGGTATCTCTGTCACCCGCTCTAAAGGTGCCATGTTTCTATCTCAACGTAAATATGCTGAAGAAATTCTACAACGTGCAAACATGAGCAACTTATTGCTCGAGCTTAATTGTCCCATTCGTCGTGCGACTCGGGTTTACTGTGATAATGTTAGTGCAGTGTATCTTTCCTCAAACCCGGTTCAACACCAACGCACCAAACATGTTGAGATGGATATTCATTTTGTTCGAGAAAAAGTCGCCCTTGGTCAAGTACGTGTCGTTCTCGTACCCTCCACATCGCAGTATGCCGATATCTTCACCAAAGGCCTCCCATCGTCCCTCTTTTTGGAATTTCGTTACAGTCTCAACGTTAGCCATACTCTCGTTTCGACTGAGGGGGTGTGATAGTAGATATATATGTAAAGATTTTATTTATGTACAGTTTCCTAATTCCAAAATCTCTAGGGATTGGAATTGATTCACTTTGTACTATTTATATACGTGAATAAGATGCACCCCAAAACAGTGACTCTTTTACCCAATTACAGTCTTGTTATCTACTTTGTTCTAATCTTTACGATTTAAATGTTGTAAACTTTTATTTTGGTTTGATGTAAAATTTTAGTTGACAAAAATCTTTAAAATTGATATGGATTAGTTGGATGTAAACTAAAAAACGATATGTGGAAAAAAAGGAATTTTATTGCATTAACTGTTTTTATTGAGTTAAATTTAATTAATTTTCATTTTAAAATATCATGTGTAACTTTAGTTTTCAAATAAAAAATTATGCGGTCATTTCAAAATTAAATATATAATCATAATAATGACATGGAATCTTAGTTGGTAAAATATTTGTAGTTATCATTAGCAGGTCAACAAATTAACCAAACCTTTAAATAAACTAAAAGTTTAACTCAGACCCCTAAATGACGATTTTGAGTCGATTCCTCAAAATAGGAATAAGGTGAAAGTTAGTTCCATTTTGAGGCAATTTTCCCAATCACAAACAGACAAGTTCTTTATTTTACGTTATTAATAAAATATAATGTTTATAAACTAGTACCAAAGGGCTTTTGGCCTAGCGGTATCCGAGCCTTTCTTTCATCGTAGGAGGTTAGGGGTTCAATCCCCACCAAAGGTGAAGAGGATGTGTTAGTTTATTTGTTGTAATTGTCGTATATAAATATTATATACTTAAAAAAACAATATTTTTTGTTCAGTAATAATAATTATTTAATTGAAGTTAATAGATCAAATTTTCCTTTATTAGTTAACAAACAACATTCAAAACGTTGATTTTTACATTTGACTGAAAAAGAATAAATAACTTAAAATAAGCCAAATTTTCTCTTTTGTACATTCATTTGTATATATATATATATATATATAAATATAGGGTTGGGTTCACGTGAGATCGGCCTAGCGGTATCCAAGCCCCTCTTTCCTCGTAGGAGGCTAGGGGTTCAATCTCCACCAAAGGTGAAGAGGATATGTGAGTTTATTTGTTGTAATTATCGTATATAAATATTATATACTTAAAAAAACAATATTTTTTGTTCCGTAATAATAATTATTTATTTGAATTTAATAGATCAAATTTTCCTTTATTAGTTAACAAACAACTTTCAAAACGTTGATTTTTACGTTTGACTGAAAAAGAATAAATAACTTAAAATAAGCCAAATTTTCTCTTTTGTACATTCATTTATTTATATATATATATATATATATATACTATATATATATATATATATATATATAGAAGACTTAGAAGAAGAAGAAACTATATGGTTCAAAATAAAAGAAACTAATAAAACATTAGAACAAATTATTGATAGAAAATTCACATAATTAAACATACAGGAAGAAACAGATGATATGATCATAGAGTGTATGACAGAATTAGGAATGACATACGAAGAAAGCTACAAAAAACTACAGGAGTATTATAATTTACCCCTAGTTGAAGACATACTAAAAGGTAAAACAATGATATCAGACTTTTACAAACAAGACCAAAATTATATGGATGAACACATGTATGGTACATATCCATATAGGCCACAACGACCAAAAACAGAATGGGGAGAACCAGGAATCAATACACAAGAAACATCAGGAAGAGAACATTGATCAAAACCTTCCACAAGTTATCAACAAGAATCCAATTATATAGGGAAAGGTAACAGGTTACCTATAGGAAACATATTTAGTAGTAATATGTTACTACTAGAACGACAAAAACCATAAATTTGGGTAGATGAAGTTTTAATGTGGGAACAGACAGTGGTAAGAATGTGGGAAACAAATAAAAAAGATAGCATGGATATGTTCTCTTATTTAGAAACCACATTAGGCCCAATTTCTCTAGGTATCTGGCAAAGTAAAAAAGCCCAAAGCCCAGATGAAATAAATAGGCTAAAAGCCCTAGGAGACGATCCATATAATTTCACATCACAAATAAGGACTCTTATTCTAGGAGTTGATCCAGCAAAAAACAATAGTCTTATACAAGATACTGCAATCAGAAATTTGGAACAGTTAAGTATAGCAGACATGAAATATATAAATGAGTTCACAATAGATTTCTCAAGGTTATTATCTCAAACAGGACAAGCCATGGAGGATAATCTATGCGATAAATATTTTATAAAATTACCAGGAGATCTAGGAAAAAATATACACGAAACATGGAAACAAATATATGGTGAACAGAAGAATTTAGGCATAGGACCTAGAATAACATATACATTTGGAATATTAGAGGAAAGATGTAAAGAAGTTGCTTTACAAGAACAGTTAAAAAAGAATGCATACGCGTTTTGTAAAACAGCTATCTATACACCACAAGCTTATGGTCATTATGACTATAAAAAGAAAAAATTAAGAAAAAGTACAACATATCAAAAAGGATACAAACCCGGTTATAAAAATAAATATGTCAAAAAAACACAAACACGAAAATGTAAATGTTTCATCTGCGGAGATGAAAAACATTTAGCTAATAAATGCCCAAACAAAGGTAAAAATATAGAAATAAGTAATCTAATAGAACAAATAGGGGATTACGAAATAGAATCCTTGACAGATAATTCAGAAAATGAATCAGTATACAGCATATATAGCGATAGGGATGAAGAAAATCTAACAAAAATAACATTTAGAATTTTTTAAAAATAACCAAAATAAAACCTTCGTTGAAAACGAATCTATAAAATTACTCACAAATTTTCTGACACACGAATTAGAAAAAGGAATAGAAATTACAAAAAGTATAAATCACCCTATGATTTTACATCTAGAAAAGATAGGACTCATAGGAGAAGATATAAAAAATTCAAAGGTTAAACATATATGCAAATTTAAAATCAAAAATCCGGATATAACAATTCGAACTACTAATATAGCATATAGCCCTTTAGACAAAGAAGAATTTAAAAAACAGATACCAAAAATGTTAGACCAAAAATTAATTAGAAAGTCTGAAAGTCCTCATAGATCAGCAGCATTTATGGTAAGGAACCACGGCGAAATAAAAAGAGGAAAAGCCCGAATAGTATATAACTATAAGAAACTTAATAATAATACAGAAGATGATGGGTATAATATTCCTAATAAAGACAGTTTACTAAACCTTATAAAAAAATATTTTCAAAATTTGACTTAAATTCAGGATACAATCAGTTACAGCTTGAAGAAAACTTCAAACCATGGACAGCCTTCACATGTTCAGAAGGACAATATGAATGGAATGTTCTTAGTTTTGGACTCAAGAACGCACCATCTATATTCCAAAGATTCATGGACAGTATATTTCTTAAATTTGGTTGTTTTGTTCTTTAATATATCCTAAATTCTCCGTTAGTTTATCAAAACGTTTTATTATTGCGGTCGAAGTATTTGAATCAATGATTTTGAGAAAAACCTATCCCTTAGTATCAATCCAGATTTCTTACTCCTTATCATAATATATTCATATATCCCATTAAAACTTTAAATAAACAATAAACAATGATTAAATGTACAAATTATATTGGGGTTTATCTTGACCCTTAAATTCATCATATCCATTATATTTATATCTTTGCATAATATGATCCTTGGATTTTCACCTTAGCGGGTTCTCGTAAATTGTGGACTTCAACTGCCACTGTAACGTCCCACTTTCCATAAAAGGTCAAAGTCATAAGATTAACATTCAAATTACATAATTGAGCTAGTCCTTACATCAATGCTAAGACATACTTAACAAAAACTTTAACGTTAACATTAATCATAAACAGCAGAAGTCTCTCTAAGCCACAGCCGAGCACTATCTAGACATATCAATCCAAACTGGGAGCCTCACGAGCACCATTACTTCCAAGCCGTCTCTAGTTCTACTTAGAGGAACTCGCTACATGCTTACCTGAAAATGGTTTAGTTTTGAAAAGCGAGGGTTAGACCAAAAGGTCTAGTGAATTCCCTCCGAAAACAACATGTAAAACAGTTGGAAAACATTTATCAATAAACTATAATGCATCATCATACAAGGTACTGCACTGTGTATGGATCACATAAACATTTCGCGATCGGGGTTCCATCAGGTTCCCTTCCCACCCTCCTTGGAGCCCACTCGGACTCCCCTCTACCGGATAGGAGGGAAACAGATTCCAACCTACCGGCTTGTCATACATATCCAAGGGATCCTCAGATCCCGAGAACATCTCTCTGACCCCACAGTGCAGACCGACACCACATAGCATACAAGTATGTTCATGAAAACATGTAAGTTAAAGTATCCGTACGTCATGTCTTTCATTTCTTCATGCTAAACATTTCATTTAATAGAACAGATACGTTCGTGAAAATCATGCAATCAGTTCATAACATTTCATGCTTGGTAAAACCATAATCAGTTAAAACATATATCACTTTGCGTCGTAAAAGGGTTTAGGGAACTCACCTGATAGCAATTTCCTTTCTAACCTTGTGTCTCGTTCCGTCCGTACACCTAATTCATAATTTATAAATTAATTAGATGTAACTCGATTGCTGATCCTAAGTTCTCCTCTTAATTCGATCTTAAAATAAATAGTTAAGACTGTTATATTCATACTAGGCCTTCAACAACTAGTTTAGACTTTAAATGAATTAAGTCCTGAACTAACTCTAGGCCCAACAGGACATAATTAACTTCTCGGCCCATCACACAATTCGGCCCAACCTCGACCTCGACCCAGACTCCTTATTCCCGGTATGACTTCCCGCGAGTCCCGGTACTTCCGGCAACTCCCGGTACTTCGGGCAACTCCCGGTACTTCGGGAAACTCCCGGTACTTCGGGCAACTCCCGGTACTTCGGGAAACTTCCGGTACTTCGGGCAACTCCCGGTACTTCGGGAAACTCCCGGTACTTCCCAATTGCGGGACTCAGACTACCGCGATTGACACCTAACCTTATGGGTTTTTCAGTCGATCTTTTCTTATTGCGAGGTTTAAATGCGATTTTTCCCGACTTTAATAATCCATAAACAGGGTTAAGGCTAAACCAGTACTCGTCAAATTCTAGGATAATTCTCAAACCCTCTTAACATACATTCACTGCTTAAAACATGGGATTGGAACCTAACTTAGATTTAATAGAGAACTCAGAAATTAGAGAGATATCATAATAGGAGAATTACACTTACCACGAAGAGTCCCTTCTGGATTTGCTTGCCCAATTCTTGATTTCTTCTTCTTCCCTCGATTTCTTACCCAACCGCCAACCCAAATGAAAATAGAATGTTCAGACTTAAAACTTAGGGTTTTGGTCCAAATAAGTATCTTTCATACTTTGCAAATGAGTCCCTCACCAATACTTTCATTTCTTTCGCTCTAGCCACTAAACTTCTAAACTTACTAGAATTTGGGTTATTACAACATTCCCCCCTTAAAAGAATTCCGTCCCCGGAATTCCTTATTGGGAAAAGATGTGGGTATCCTGCCCACATCAATACTGATACTTCCCTAAGGTAAAGCCACTCCTGACATAGTCAACCACCTCATAAAATTTTTCGAAACATGAAACATTGGATGCATTCCCTTCAGTTCTTACGGTACTCTAACTCGTAGGCCACAGTTCCTATTCGATCGGTCTTAACAATAGAAGATTAAATAAGGCTTCTCATGCATCTTTTACCCCCTTTAAGGAGGAACCTGGCGAATTTCCCCGCTACAACACGAGATTCATTTATTAAGAAACATTCACTCACTTAACAACTTGGCACAAGGCCAGCCCTGTACATCCCGACAACTCACAACCCGAAGTTCCTTCATCAAACATCTATGCAAATAACATTTCCCTTCTCTCGGACTACCTAGACCACAGTTCGTCAAACTTCTCTCACATTCTCACTACTTCGCAACTCCATCCTCATATGAAACTAAGAGTAGGAACCTCCAAACCCATCGTTGAAGTGTCCGCTTACTCAAATTAAACTTATCCTGAAACACATCAATTCCTCGCTGATTGCCACGTTCATTCAGTCACAAGAAGCATAACTCCGGTTATCCTCACTCCACTGGGAGGAGTAACCATGGTCACGCCATACTTATCTCATTAGTTTAAACACTGCACGACCAAATCGTTTAAACATTTCTGACAAAGTGACTAACTCAACCCATTCGACTGTCTTATCCACTACCTTCCTGCACAAAATCATACACAATTTCCTTCCTCAATATCCTTTTTAACGGTTTGCACACTTATCAATAACCATCTGCACAACCCTTCACCTTTCGGCGTTACTGTCAAGTTTACTACTTCCAATTTACTCACTTGTTCCGACATACTATCTACACCTTCCCCACGTTAGCGTGGAGCACTGCTCACCAAAATATTACTTTCCCTCTCTCCCGACCTTTCCACATGTTGATACCGCCTTCTCATTACTTACATAACCAAACAGTTGCATCGAGATCTTATCTTAAGGCATTCAACCAAGCCGTCTTGAAACAAGACCAGTGTTCGACGTCACTACACATTCTTTAATCTCCAACTTTTACCCTCTCAGACATTTCTTTCACACATAAGCAACAGTTCACATTCTTTAAGGATTTCACATCCATTCCACCACATTTTGACTAACACAACCCTCGTCCTCTTTAAACATCCAATGACCCCAAAGTGTTTCTTAGTAACGTCCCCTATTCACTCTAATAATCCACCCCCTTGATTCCTTACTACAAACGGATCTATTAACTCAGGAACACCCCGAATCTCGGTTTCCACAATTCTTTCGATTAACCACCATGATCATAAAAATCAGACAGATGTATAAATACCGTCATCCCGACTTTCTTACTTAGATTTACCTTAAATAGTTCTTTAACAATCAGTGTGCTAATCCCAATAACACTCCCCCCAGAATTGTAACACATCCTGTAATAACAAATGAACGTCATTACTTAACAAATCTATAATATTTCAATCAACCAACAAAGGACTTATACCTCTATCATGACATTCCAAATCAACTAATGATCATGCTACCACTCCGACCCACAATCATCATCATGTCATTCCTTAAACATAACCAAAATTTCCAACTATTTCCTTCTAGGATCATTCCCTCACGCATAAGGAACGATTTTCAGCTTGACTAATCATAACGATATCTCATCTACTATACTACAACTTGACTAATATATTCATCATCTTCTTAAACTTACTCTGCCTTCAAGAATATACTTAACAACATACATGACCACAAAGCTTGGTCTCACAACTGGGCAATCACCCAATTCTGTCCCGACATTCCATTCCGATAACAGTCAAAATAAACACCAACTTACAAACCACATACTTCAACAACTGAGATTGCAAAACGTACACTTTACCCGAAATCCCATAAGGATTTCCTTCTAATCCTTCATCTTTCTAACATCGCCTTACTACATCACCGACTGACACAGATATCTTGGCAATTGAAGCTACTATTCGTTCGTACATCGACCACTCCTATCATCACACTACCGACCAAGTCTCGCATGGTCATTCGTACACAATTCACCCTTTCCTTCATATTCTCCCGTATACTACAATCGAGTCTGTCTCGCTACTTAGTTCTCTCCTAACTTGTTGAGCTACGACTCACGAGTTCATACTTAGCTCAAACACAAACATCCTAGTTGGCTCTTTATGATACGAGTCCTTTCTTAGACACGACACATTTTCTTACTGATTGGTATAGTCTACTCTCACTCCGCTTGTGCTACACACCTTGTCCTTCTACGGACCCTCCGCACCTCGTAAAATAGAACGCCTACTCAACAACAACAGTCTCTGACTAATTTAACACCTTCACAAGATATTCTATCAACTTACTCTCATCCGGTTTGAGTCTTCGGCCTCGGCCAACATACACCGTTGCTGACTTCAACAACAAAAGACAGCTCTTAACTACTTCCTTAACCTATCCTTTAACATGAGTTCCTTACATAGCCTAATCCTAATCACCTTCATGATCTGCATCCCTCCTTTCGACACCTACTCATGTAACGGCAACATTACAAGCTCACCTCGCAACTCATATTCCTACGCCATAGAAATTTCATTCTTCCTCACCACACTACTCATAACGAGTTGCTAAATCCATCACCTTGAAGGCTTCAAGTCCTTCCTCCGGTCACAACCGTCCCTTGACAAATGTACTTTCGGTTACCGAACTAGGGTGCAAGCCCTCATACAACCGATACTATAATCCATTACTGACTCTACCACGGTTCACCTTTCCTCTTGAACACAAATACTAAAACTACATACGTTCTCCCTTGACTTGACCAACGCCTCTCCGCTCTCGGAGTTCTTCCTTAGCGTAAGACGTAATACTCTACGACCTAGTGGGTTCATAGCCTTCATGCATGACAATACAGTAAATAAATCTTTTCGCACATTTCATCATTTAAATAAACAACGTTTGGGAAACATTTGGGTACGCACGACTCCATCACTTTTATAACTTCAGCGCCCTGCACAACGATTCGAGAATCGTTTGCATGCATCTTTCCGTGAACCTTAATCTTACTCATTTCTGAACAATGTTAATACGAAAATAATACGTTGAATGAAAATCCTTTCATACGACACAATTCCGGAAGAGATTACCGACACCAAGTAAACCCAGTCGGTTCTCACACCCTTTTGTATGATATCAACAGGTTAAACTCATTTTGATTGTAAAAGTTATGCTGACAAATGTTTTCTCGATCTTTTTGTAACAATTTAACTTATCATGAAAGTGTGAAATACTTTGCAACTCGTCAGACTCAAAATTCCAATGTGCAATGTGAATGAAATCACTTTTTATTTAAACATACACGGGCACGTTCTGACTCCTTTTCAATCGAAATTTATATTTAAACATTTAACTTAAATCGTGAAAATTTTCATGTTACAGAGAAGAACGCCATGCATGAGACTCTACTTGCAATAGAAGGCTACCCACTCAACGAGGTCAATCGCTTTATTCACACAGCTTGTCTTTGATACTCCACTTACGACCAAGTGTCGCCCGCTCGGTCAAGCACTAACTTGATGTACCTGCGTTCCACATCTCACTTACTCAACCATTTCACACTATTTCGCTTTGATCGACTATCTCACTTTCCACTTCTACATGCTTTCAATTCCCTATATGTATCTTATTCTATTTGTCCTGCAAATGAAAAGCTCGACTAAAAAGTCAGGGCTTCATTGATACTTTCAAGGTTTTGCCACTGTTCTATCTTACCGTCCCAACTGATCTATCCCATGATTTCCATAATTAGGACTCTCCCGAAACTGGAGTCTTATTCAAACTCAAACACCCATCCTCTCCGAATCCACGAAGAGCTACCTCTAGACGACTCATAACATTCTTCACAACGTTTCTTCTCTACGATGTCCACATACACCACATCATAATGATTCTTACACGACACTTCCCCAAGCAAAGGAGCTCGGTCTATCCCTCAGGGATCTTGCTGACCTATTCCTCCATGTTCTCCCATCCATAGCGCTAAACTGAAAGAACCCGATAGTTAATCTTTGCTAGATGTGACACAACGAATTTGCTATAAGTAAGGTATTGTAAGCACGCACATGTACCTGTAAGTTCGTAATTACACTGGCCAGGTGTAATCCCAAACGTACCTTACACGATTGTCCATGACACCTTATTCCTAAGCGCATTTATAGTGATCGTTCCTATAGGCAATCCTATGTCTCGGCTGTGTTCCTCATCTTACAGTTTAAGTTTAGGCCCGAATGGTCACCTAAATCCCTTAAACTAAGGCTCTGATACCATTTGTAACGTCCCACTTTCCATAAAAGGTCAAAGTCATAAGATTAACATTCAAATTACATAATTGACCTAGTCCTTACATCAATGCTAAGACATACTTAACAAAAACTTTAACGTTAACATTAATCATAAACAGCGGAAGTCTCTCTAAGCCACAGCCGAGCACTATCTAGACATATCAATCCAAACTGGGAGCCTCACGAGCACCATTACTTCCAAGCCGTCTCTAGTTCTACTTAGAGGAACTCGCTACACGCTTACCTGAAAATGGTTTAGTTTTGAAAAGCGAGGGTTAGACCAAAAGGTCTAGTGAATTCCCTCCGAAAACAACATGTAAAACAGTTGGAAAACATTTATCAATAAACTATAATGCATCATCATACAAGGTACTGCACTGTGTATGGATCACATAAACATTTCGCGATCGGGGTTCCATCAGGTTCCCTTCCCGCCCTCCTTGGAGCCCACTCGGACTCCCCTCTACCGGATAGGAGGGAAATATATTCCAACCTACCGGCCTGTCATACATATCCAAGGGATCCTCAGATCCCGAGAACATCTCTCTGACCCCACAGTGCAGACCGACACCACATAGCATACAAGTATGTTCATGAAAACATGTAAGTTAAAGTATCCGTACGTCATGTCTTTCATTTCTTCATGCTAAACATTTCATTTAATAGAACAGATATGTTCGTGAAAATCATGCAATCAGTTCATAACATTTCATGCTCGGTAAAACCATAATCAGTTAAAACATATATCACTTTGCGTCGTAAAAAGGGTTTAGGGAACTCACCTGATAGCAATTTCCTTTCTAACCTTGTGGCTCGTTCCGTCCGTATACCTAATTCATAATTTATAAATTAATTAGATGTAACTCGATTGCTGATCCTAAGTTCTCCTCTTAATTCGATCTTAAAATAAATAGTTAAGACTATTATATTCATACTAGGCCTTCAACAACTAGTTTAGACTTTAAATGAATTAAGTCCTGAACTAACTCTAGGCCCAACAGGACATAATTAACTTCTCGGCCCATCACACAATTCGGCCCAACCTCGACCTCGACCCAGACTCCTTATTCCCGGTATGACTTCTGGCGAGTCCCGGTACTTCGGGCAACTCCCGGTACTTCGGGCAACTCCCGGTACTTCGGGAAACTCCCGGTACTTCGGGCAACTCCCGGTACTTCGGGAAACTCCCGGTACTTTGGGAAACTCCCGGTACTTCCCAATTGCGGGAATCAGACTACCGCGATTGACACCTACCCTTATGGGTTTTTCAGTCGATCTTTTCTTATTGCGAGTTTTAAATGCGATTTTTCCCGACTTTAATAATCCATAAACAGGGTTAAGGCTAAACCAGTACTCGTCAAATTCTAGGATAATTCTCAAACCCTCTTAACATACATTCACTGCTTAAAACATGGGATTGGAACCTAACTTAGATTTAATGGAGAACTCAGAAATTAGAGAGATATCATAATAGGAGAATTACACTTACCACGAAGAGTCCCTTCTGGATTTGCTTGCCCAATTCTTGATTTCTTCTTCTTCCCTCGATTTCTTACCCAACCGCCAACCCAAATGAAAATAGAATGTTCAGTCTTAAAACTTAGGGTTTTGGTCCAAATAAGTATCTTTCATACTTTGCAAATGAGTCCCTCACCAATACTTTCATTTCTTTCGCTCTAGCCACTAAACTTCTAAACTTACTAGAATTTGGGTTATTACAGCCACCATCGAGCCTGACTAAGTCTTTTAAACCAAAGAATCGTACCATGCTCTGATACCAATAAGAGGGGTATGGCGGATTTTTTGGGTTTCTGTTAAACCACTACGACAGTAATTTAAGAAAACATAAGAAAACATATAAAACGTATACTTACAGTGATGGCAGAAGCACCAGAGTAGTAATCAGCGGTGATGAGCGGAAGCACCAGAATAGTATAGACAACGGTGGTCCTTTTTTTTGTAGTATGGGATATACTATGAAGATCTTAAAGGAGCATAAGAAATACTGGGATTATACTAAGGAGATAGGAGGAGAGAGTTTAGAGAGCCATATGAGAAAATGCCTTCTAATATTTCTCTGGTTTTTCTCGGTGTGTTTTACAACTGAAAGGGTGATTTATACTTTTTGTAATTTCTATTCCTTTTTCTAATTCGTGTGTCAGAAAATTTGTGAGTAATTTTATAGATTCGTTTTCAACGAAGGTTTTATTTTGGTTATTTTTTAAAAATTCTAAATGTCCTTGTCCACCACGCTTTCGAGCAAACTCTGATGTGTTTGTATATCTCATTGTAGGAAAGCTGTAAATATGTTTACTTAATGTGACAAAGTTTCTTGTAAGGGTAATAGCACCATTTAATCCGAATAAAAAGTTTAATCCTAAAACAAAGTCTGAGGATTTTATATATTCTGGATTAATATTTATCTGTGGTATTTCATATTTAATAGTGTAATTTCCTGCAAAGTCTAAAAACTGTATTCTAGTTGGTTCTACATAATGTGTAATGGTGATAAGTCTACTTTCAATTGTTCTGGTGACTAATTTGTAAGATAACGCTTTATGATATTGTTTAGGGATTAAATTATAGGATACTACACTTTTTGTTGCTCCTGCCTCCTGTATCCACTAATGCTGTTAAATCCACAAATTTGTTATTATCTAGCCATAATCAACATTGTATATGGATCATATTTGTGAATCCTTTTGTCTGAATGTAAGTGTGTTCATGTTCTTCCGACATTTTAATTATTTCTATTTCGTCTTCTTTCTGTTTTTTCTTTTCGACCATGTCTTCTACATGTTTTAATCTTCTTTCCATATTATCAATCTTTAATTTATGTAATTCTATCATTACCTCTAGTTTTACTATTTTTTTCATAATATATGTCTGTGTCTAATGTTTTATTTTTTAATGTTTTATTTGTTTCTTTCGTTGTTGTTATTTCCTGATTAAATAACCTTTTAAGACATAAATAACATATTTCTTTGAAACAAATATTACATTGTGACCTTTTATCTATGCTAGGGTAATATCCACAATTATAACATTTTATATAGTTATTACCTCTTTTGTTTATCCAATCATGTTCATATTCTATTATTTCTGTATTAACATGTGTATATATATATATATAGGGTTGGGTTCACGTGAGATCTGCATGTTTTCGTGAGACCGGTGAGACCATGTTTTTACACTTGAAACTTTACAGTAAAACATTGTGAAGGTAAAAAAAGATACGAACCTTCAGCAAAAAACATTGTGAAGGTTATATTCACAGTATTTTGTTGTGAAGTTTCAAGTGTAAAAACTTGGTCTCACCGGTCTCACGAATACATGTTGGTCTCACATGATCCCATGTCTATATATATATATAGAGAGAGAGAGAGAGAGACAAAAGTTCAAATGAAAACTCAAATTCAATTGTGAACGTGAGGACGAATCTTGGCTTTTCCATCTCTATTGATCAAATGACTCATATTAAATATAGTTTTTAATTTAAATTATTAATTAAGGTGATTAGGGGTAAAAATGGAAGATAATTTAAAATCACGCCTACCATATTTGACTTTTTATTTTCTTTTTTAATTAAAAACTTTTACCCCCCTTAAAGTTTAAAATAAATTATCTTAAAAATTACTAATATTTTAATCAAACAAATTACATCAAAAAACGAGAATTTCGTGCTCTTCGATATGACATCCATCTCGATATAGTTTTTTTTTGTTTTAACCGTTTTTACTTGAAATGTCATATATGTGTTATTATCATTATGAATATTTATGTATTCAAGTGTTTATAACATCTCGACACCGTAAGCCCGTAACTTGACATCACCTTCTACAACACTTTCTTCAACGTCCTAAGGCATCGTGTTCTTCATTACCGTAACCCAACACCCATCGAGATGAATCGGGAACTTATCGAGTTTCGATTGTGAACCGAGGAACGAAAGAGAGTGCGTCACGTCTCCACACCTTCACGGGTCACTCATGTATTGTTCTTCATGAATAACGTATCATTCAGTATGAATAATACATCATTCAGGGTGAATAATACACGATTCATGAATCGTGTATTATTCACCCTGAATGATGTATTATTCACACTGAATATTGTATTATTCATCTTGAATATTGTATTACTCATCATGAATAGTGAATGAACGTTCACCTTTGTTATTCATACTGAATGTAGACACCTGGAGATGTGCATACATATTCATAAAGAATAAAACCAAGTCGCGGTTGTGAATCGGAAAACAAAAGAGAGTGCGTCATGTGTTCACACCTTCACGGGTCATTCATATATTATTCATCATGAATAATGTATTATTCATCATGAATAATGTATTATTCATCATGAATAATGTATTATTCATCATGAATAATGTATTATTCAGGATGAATAATACAACATTCAAGGTGAATAATACATGAATCAGGAATTCGTGTATTATTCACCCTGAATGTTGTATTATTCATTTTGAATACTGTGTTATTCGTCATGAATAGTGAACGAACGTTCCCCTTTGTTATTCATACTGAATATGGACAGCAGGAAACGTGCATACATATTCATAATGAATATAACACATACATAGCATTTCACGTAAAAACGGTTAAAATGAAGAAAAAACTATATCGAGATGGATGTCATATCGAAGAGCACGAAATTCTCGTTTTTTGATGTAATTTGTTTGATTAAAATATTAGTAATTTTTAAGATAATTTATTTAAAACTTTAAGGGGTTAAAAGTTTTTTAATTAAAAAAGAAAATAAAAAGTCAAAGATAGTAGGCGTTGATTCAAATTTCCATATTTGTCCCTAATCACTTCTTAATTGGTTTCATTAAGTTTTAACCATTGATTAGTTTTCCAAATCTTGATTAATGGTTGTGACTTGTCCTCATGTTCACAATTGAAAATTAGTTTTCATTTGAACTCACCCCTATATATATATATATATATATATATATATATATATATATAATAGGGTTGAGTTCTGATGGGAAGGAAAATTATAGTGAGAATAATAAGAAGGGATAACCCGTGCATGCACATTAAGATTCACTTGATTAATCACGTATCAAATATGCTTCATGTGTAGATCCCCTTTTACGTTTTTTCCTTAATTTTTTTCTTCTAACACGATCCTTTGTATATACATATATATATATAGGGGTTAAACTTCATATATTGTGATAACCGTGAAAACTTTTATCTTAAGGTATTGTTTCACATGATTTCTTTTTTCATCTGAGACTAGAATTTAATATATTGATGAACATATATTTATTTCACAATGTGTTTGCTTCATATCTATGTGGTTCACAATGTGAAACTTTTTTACGAGTAACTTTTGTTTCACAAACAAGTTTAAAATATTCATATTGTGAAAGAAATACATATGCATCAAACACATTGTGAAACAAATATACGTTCATCAATATTCTAAATATTAGTCTTAAATGAAAAAAAATCATATAAAATAACTCATGATATACTTGTTTTCAAGGTTGTCTAAATTTCACATGTTATCATAATGAATGTCCCTATTTTGTGAAAAAATGCGAGAAGAGTTGTGGGTCCGCAACTTATTTAACCCATATTTTCAAATAAATTAAAATAAATCATTGAGGATAGTGATAAAATTATCTCTTATCATAAATTTAGGTTATTTTAATTAATCGTAATTATCCCATTATTTTCGATAAGAGATTCAGACCGTAATAACATACAAATCCTTTGTTACTCGAACACACATGAACAACTTGCCTTAATCGAACACATAGAAAGAAGTGTGATACATACATTGTGATAATTGTGTGAAACACACATTGTGATAATTCTATGATAAATAATCAAAACCATCGAGCTCTAAATAATGACAAACAATCATCGACATCAACCCATAATCACAGTGTGATAATCATGTGATTTGTGTTCAGTATGTGATAAAGTTGTTTGATTAACCCCATATTTGTGCAATCTTTGTTTCGATTTTACCTTAATACGGGTCTAATATCAATGGTGTGATTTTTTTTAAAGGCAATTGCATTTCGGGGGTATCCTGAACTATGTCCAGACTAATCCCCCTTCGACCCGGCCACGATTCGGCCCACGATCCGGCCACGATTCGGCCCACGACCCTTGATATCCGCCGCATGCTCATCTCTAGATTCGAACCCGGGTAGTAAGGGCTTCCACCACTTACCCCCAGGTGTGATAACCATCGTCGATGATGATTATCCTTTCCTCGATGTCTCGATGATCTGACTGATCGTGATTGTGTTATTTGAATTTTAGCATTTCAATTCCAATTTTACCCTCACGTCTTAAATATTTTTTTAAACTTTTTAATACTATATTAAATTTGAAAAATCCCTTAACTTCCCTAAAATTGTGATTTAAAATACAATGCTTGGTTTAAAGACTGTTTTAAGAAGTTGTACATTATCATTTCCTTGTTGTAATTCATAGTTTTTTGAATTTTTGCATTAAATAGTTGTACCTCATGCATTAAAACTTATGATTAAGAGATTATTCAATTTGTGCTTTAATATGTTGTATCTTATGCTAAAAAACTTGTTTTTAAGAGTTTTTGTTTAAGTACTTATCATGTAGTATAACAAAGGAAAATGGATAAATTGAAACTGGTTGCCATTTTTTTTTACTGAAAATTGGATAAGTTAAAAAAGAAAAAAAAAATTAGATGAAATTATATTTTGAAGGAAATTATTTTAATGGGTAACATCAAATTCATAAATTTTGGGGTAACCAATAAATCTTATAACAAATGATATATTGTTAGGTATATTCATTTTTATTTTATTTGTGTGGAATTTAATGTAAATGAATAATGCAACACTAAATTTAATGTGTTATTATTCATTACATCAAGTTTAAATTTTCTTTTATCTATACTATATTATAAAGCATGAAGGCACCTAACTCTTAAAAACAACTATCTAAGCACAATGTACTACAAATTAAAGCATAATTACTTAATTTTTTTTATTTTTGGTATTCCCTTAATTCACGCCTTCAGTTCCAAGAATGTTATCTTCCCCCGGCACGCCTCGGTAATCTTCGAAGACACGCTTGCATCTTCCTTCTCCAAGACACGATGAGTATTCAACCTCCCAATAACCTCAGAGACGATTCAAACTCCAGTATGATCGATTTCTTGATGGTCATCGATTTCAACTCTCTCTCTCTCAGAGGTCGATTTCTAATTTAGGGTTTTTTTTTGTTTGGTTGATTTAGGAATTGAAGGATTGTCGAGATGGAGATGGAAATGGAATCAACTCAAAGAAGGTTTGTGCAAACTCCAGTATGATCGATTCTTGATGGTCATCGATTTCAACTCTCTCTCTCTCTCTCTCTCTCTCTCATTGAGGTCGATTTATAATTTAGGTTATTTTTGTTTGGTTGATTTAGGATTTGAAGGATTGTCGAGATGGAGATGGAGATGGAATCAACTCAAAGAAGGTTTGTGATTCACCATTCTTCTTAATACACAAGCATACTTTCTGAAGGCTTAAGTTAATCTTTTTATTTTCAGCTTCTTGAACATTTGTATTTGACCTAAATCACTAGAATCTCTCTCTTAATCAAAACGCATCCATAGCTCCGAGGTGTTAAAACCCTAAATCGTAAGCTGCTATGCTCCATTCTTGATTTGACCACTGAGGTACCAAACGAAATAAATAGGCCATATGAGGTTTTGATTATTGTTGTTGTTTTTTAATTTTAATTTTATTTTAACTTTAATGATGACTTTGCAGTTGAACATCACATTCTGCTTCTAATTTAGATCCAGGTTTGATCCTTTGTTGTAACCCCATATGCTCAGACGTTCCACAAAAAATGTGGGAAGAACTCCATGGGCGGTATTTCAAACATGTCAATTTGGTCCCTGTCTTTGCCATGGGAGGTTGGTCATTTAACCTTGAATCACTAATTTTAATTATGAAATGTTCTATTTTTCTGTTTATTCGTAGGCTTTAGCATTTCAAACAGGACTTCAGGTAGTGGGACGCAAAGCAGGACTTCAAACTCAGAACATTGGTTAGTATTTACAGTTGCTTGTGACAATTTTTGTATCACTTAAACCTTTTCGATTGCCGAAAAGGGCCAAGTTCACTTGATGATTAGTAGTCCATGGAGATTCTTACCCGATAAGTGAGAGTGACGACTCATACTCGGTCGGTAAGCGCATACCAGGTAACTTGACAGACTATAATCTTACCCCGTAAAATAAGTTAGAGTCTTAAACTTTACCGGGTAAGCGTTTGGGTAAACGGCCCCTAAGTCAACTTTTACCAAGAAGCTTATATAAACGGAAACCAACATTAAGAGCAAACCCAGTGAGTACTTTGTCTTAAATTTTCTTTAATTTCTCTACGGTGCTTGTGTTGAGATTGTGGAGTATATCACATTTTGTTTTTGATTGTTTGAACAAATGAACGACATAAAATCAACCTCTTTCATTTTTAATCAACATCACTTTGAGAAAGTTTTCATACGATTTGGGGGTTGGAATCTAATAAACAATTCTCACTTTTCGATTTTTTTCTTCGATAACATCGGTTACCATTATCAATACTTACATCATATTTGTTTTCAATCAAAGTTCTATAATATTATACCTTTCTTCGATAAGATCAATTTTTCTTACTTTTATTCTAATTATTAACTGCACCCATGTAGCAACCCGATGCCGAAGCTTTTTTCCTTTTCAATATTAGACTGAAGTTCATTTTATCAACTTGATTCAATGGAGTATTCTGGTGGTTAACGTGTCACGCAAAGCGATCTTTAAATTTTGTTCTGAGCAAAAAATGTGCGTCTGACCATTTTAAGAAAGGTGATAAAAGATAGATGAATTCATATGTGGAGTTAAATATACTTTGTAATAATTGCCAACTATGTTTTGTCAAGCATGGATATTGTTTGGTTTCTTTGCAAAGAGTTTCTATTATAACATCTTTTCTTAGTAATTGTTGTGTTTGTTTGAGTATTGGTGGTTATTTCATGCAGTAAGCTCCCATGAACGTGTATTCAATACCCAATGAAAAGGGTGATATAATATGTGAGATATGCCATCCCATCAAGTACCCAATCCTGCTTTGTGGTTATTACTTGTATTCTTTTATCTCTTCTAATGGTTTCTTCATCTCGATTTGTCACTTCTCGATTTTGTAACTTTGTTGAATGAATTTTGGGTTTTTCTTTGTATATTGCAAGTATTAGTTATGTTTGTTTGTTTTCGTGTATTTGTTTTGGATTAGGTTAAAATAACTTTCGTCTGTGGGTTTTGCAGGTCCATTTTGCTCTGTTTTACTTCATTGAATCACAGAGAAATTGGTACATCTTTTTATTCCAAGTAGAAGCACATTTTTCGTTCATTTTGTTGTCTATTTTGCATAACTTAAATTCTCATTCATCTCTTTTTCAAGTAGGATGATTGTGGGTTCTAACTCTGTGGTTGAACGGGTTGGGGAACCCGGCCCTGGAACCCGCTCCCCCCGTACCGGAACCCGCTCGAACCCGGGTGCCATGTGGCGTGAACCCGAGCCCGAGCCCGCAGCTATACGGATGGCCTAGGACATGTTAATTTTCGTTCATACACTTTGAATCAATAAACCTAATTAGTAATTAGCTAAACAAGTAACAACCTAAGAATCTGAATCTAATTCACATAAAAAATAGCAGCCTTGTTTGTGAGTTTATAGAAAGAGAAAAAAGAAATCGAATTTAAAAAGTTAACGATTTAACATCATTCCAGTCAAAATAAAAATCAAATTTAAGAAAGGAATTCATGTTCACTATGGTTGATGTTAATAGACCTCAATGGCTAAACCTAATCAATCGTTGATGTTAACAATTAACATATTACAGACCAAGCCTGGGCCAAATCAATTGAAGCCCCATCCAACCGACCCCCAAACAGCAGTAAACCAACCAGCAGCTCGTGTCCAAGAACTGAAGGTAACAATGGCACCCCATTCTACCCTTCTCATCCGTTTTCGTTTTTTGTTCTTATGCTTGTGATGTATGCTTGTTGAGGAGTATTGATTATTCTTGTAACTTGCTCCTCTTGTGTCTGTGAGTTAGAACGGCCTTTCAATTCGCGTGTCAATGAGGCTCTGTCTTTCACAATCTGCATAAAAGCAAATAAGTGACTAGAAATGTCTAACATTCTTGAGACGAAATTGAAACAATAATGTTGCCAGGATAAAAAAATATATTCAGTAATGAGATATGGTTGTTTGGTAATTGTTTAGAATGAAATTAGGGTGATGAATGGTTAAGGGAGGCCCAAACAAGATTCACCTCTTAACGATTCAGAGTTGCCTCTTAATGGAACTATTAATAGGTAAACAAACAGCCCTTTAGAAAGATGAAACCATATTTTTTACAACTTAAAAAATATTATTTCAAATGCCTACATGAAACCCATTTGATAAAAATCCACATATGTTCCAAATTAGGTGGATGTTATTACGACGAGGCATTATTGAAGGTATTTCAAAAAAAATTGCATCTCTTTGTGTATTTTGCATTGTTGTATTCCAATTACATTAGTTACTAAAGGAAAGGGTGGGGGTTGGCGATTAGATGGCATCATTGGTAGGGTGCTGGAAATGGGGCTAGAATAAACTATTAGATGGCATCATTGGATGGATGCTGGAAAAAGGCTAAAGATTATTATGATATATCTGAAATAGAATAATTAAATATAAATATAAAATTACATGATGACTTATTAACAAATCTATATCTATACTATATTATCTATACTATATTATAAAGCATGAAGGCACCTAACTCTTAAAAACAACTATCTAAGCACAATGTACTACAAATTAAAGCATAATTACTTAATTTTTTTTATTTTTGGTATTCCCTTAATTCACGCCTTCAGTTCCAAGAATGTTATCTTCCCCCGGCACGCCTCGGTAATCTTCGAAGACACGCTTGCATCTTCCTTCTCCAAGACACGATGAGTATTCAACCTCCCAATAACCTCAGAGACGATTCAAACTCCAGTATGATCGATTTCTTGATGGTCATCGATTTCAACTCTCTCTCTCTCAGAGGTCGATTTCTAATTTAGGGTTTTTTTTGTTTGGTTGATTTAGGAATTGAAGGATTGTCGAGATGGAGATGGAAATGGAATCAACTCAAAGAAGGTTTGTGCAAACTCCAGTATGATCGATTCTTGATGGTCATCGATTTCAACTCTCTCTCTCTCTCTCTCTCTCTCATTGAGGTCGATTTATAATTTAGGTTATTTTTGTTTGGTTGATTTAGGATTTGAAGGATTGTCGAGATGGAGATGGAGATGGAATCAACTCAAAGAAGGTTTGTGATTCACCATTCTTCTTAATACACAAGCATACTTTCTGAAGGCTTAAGTTAATCTTTTTATTTTCAGCTTCTTGAACATTTGTATTTGACCTAAATCACTAGAATCTCTCTCTTAATCAAAACGCATCCATAGCTCCGAGGTGTTAAAACCCTAAATCGCAAGCTGCTATGCTCCATTCTTGATTTGACCACTGAGGTACCAAACGAAATAAATAGGCCATATGAGGTTTTGATTATTGTTGTTGTTTTTTAATTTTAATTTTATTTTAACTTTAATGATGACTTTGCAGTTGAACATCACATTCTGCTTCTAATTTAGATCCAGGTTTGATCCTTTGTTGTAACCCCATATGCTCAGACGTTCCACAAAAAATGTGGGAAGAACTCCATGGGCGGTATTTCAAACATGTCAATTTGGTCCCTGTCTTTGCCATGGGAGGTTGGTCATTTAACCTTGAATCACTAATTTTAATTATGAAATGTTCTATTTTTCTGTTTATTCGTAGGCTTTAGCATTTCAAACAGGACTTCAGGTAGTGGGACGCAAAGCAGGATTTCAAACTCAGAACATTGGTTAGTATTTACAGTTGCTTGTGACAATTTTTGTATCACTTAAACCTTTTCGATTGCCGAAAAGGGCCAAGTTCACTTGATGATTAGTAGTCCATGGAGATTCTTACCCGGTAAGTGAGAGTGACGACTCATACTCGGTCGGTAAGCGCATACCAGGTAACTTGACAGACTATAATCTTACCCCGTAAAATAAGTTAGAGTCTTAAACTTTACCGGGTAAGCGTTTGGGTAAACGGCCCCTAAGTCAACTTTTACCAAGAAGCTTATATAAACGGAAACCAACATTAAGAGCAAATCCAGTGAGTACTTTGTCTTAAATTTTCTTTAATTTCTCTACGGTGCTTGTGTTGAGATTGTGGAGTATATCACATTTTGTTTTTGATTGTTTGAACAAATGAACGACATAAAATCAACCTCTTTCATTTTTAATCAACTTCACTTTGAGAAAGTTTTCATACGATTTGGGGGTTGGAATCTAATAAACAATTCTCACTTTTCGATTTTTTTCTTCGATAACATCGGTTACCATTATCAATACTTACATCATATTTGTTTTCAATCAAAGTTCTATAATATTATACCTTTCTTCGATAAGATCAATTTTTCTTACTTTTATTCTAATTATTAACTGCACCCATGTAGCAACCCGATGCCGAAGCTTTTTTCCTTTTCAATATTAGACTGAAGTTCACTTTATCAACTTGATTCAATGGAGTATTCTGGTGGTTAACGTGTCACGCAAAGCGATCTTTAAATTTTGTTCTGAGCAAAAAATGTGCGTCTGACCATTTTAAGAAAGGTGATAAAAGATAGATGAATTCATATGTGGAGTTAAATATACTTTGTAATAATTGCCAACTATGTTTTGTCGAGCATGGATATTGTTTGGTTTCTTTGCAAAGAGTTTCTATTATAACATCTTTTCTTAGTAATTGTTGTGTTTGTTTGAGTATTGGTGGTTATTTCATGCAGTAAGCTCCCATGAACGTGTATTCAATACCCAATGAAAAGGGTGATATAATATGTGAGATATGCCATCCCATCAAGTACCCAATCCTGCTTTGTGGTTATTACTTGTATTCTTTTATCTCTTCTAATGGTTTCTTCATCTCGATTTGTCACTTCTCGATTTTGTAACTTTGTTGAATGAATTTTGGGTTTTTCTTTGTATATTGCAAGTATTAGTTATTTTTGTTTGTTTTCGTGTATTTGTTTTGGATTAGGTTAAAATAACTTTCGTCTGTGGGTTTTGC
Organism: Saussurea involucrata; assembly: GCA_033807775.1. Lineage (NCBI taxonomy): Eukaryota > Viridiplantae > Streptophyta > Magnoliopsida > Asterales > Asteraceae > Saussurea > Saussurea involucrata. The sequence goes on from CM066316.1 coordinate 5,786,202, forward strand.
AGGTCCATTTTGCTATGTTTTACTTCATTGAATCACAGAGAAATTGGTACATCTTTTTATTCCAAGTAGAAGCACATTTTTCGTTCATTTTGTTGTCTATTTTGCCCACGTTCAAATTGTTTTGTCTAAAAATAGAGTCCACTTAATAGAACCCCTGATTTTTTGAAAAAAAAATCTTTCTTAATTATGGAATTGATAGATACCTCTTTTAATATGGAAACTGAATTAATTGATATCTATTCTTATTTCCTAATATTTTTTCCATAATCTAATTGATATCTTCTCCTAAAATTCTAATTGATATCTTCTCCTATAAATTGATCCACATATTCAAGATTAGAAATCAAAAAGAGTAAAACACTAAACTGTGTAATTAGCATTCTGGAAATCTGCTTCTCCTCTCCATCCAGACTCCATCTATTGCTTCATTCAGAATCGGTAAGGTTTCAGACCTCAAACTTCTCTGCTTCTTTGTTGGTTTTTTTGCTGCAGCATAAATAAATAATCGATTTTTAACCTTTTATACATAAAAAATCTGTTTTTAAGCTTTTATACATAAAAATCGATTTTTTACCTTTTATACATAAAATTCTGTTTTTAACCTTTTATACATAAAAATCGATTTTTAACCTTTTATACATACAATTATGTTTTTAACCTTTTATACATAAAAATTCTGTTTCGAAACGTTTATCTTTACAGTTTATACAATCGAGGAATCTACTTCATGTATAAACTATAAAGTTAATGATTGTATTTTTCTGTTTTTTTTCTTTGTTGTTTTCAACTGTCAATCCATACTGCATGATCTTATTATATATACTGCATGTTCTTATTAAACATATATTGCATGTTCTTATTAAACATAAACTGCATGTTCTTTATCACGTTTATCTATACAGTTTATATAATCTAGGAATCTACTTAATATAGTGTTTCCTTATTGTTTCATAGGAAAATGGTGCACACAATCCACACTAGGTCAGTTCACCGTGGGCGTGGGCATGGACGTGGATCTGGGGGACGAATGACACCGTATGGACTAGGTCTGAATGGGGGATCGAAGGATAGTCATCGTACTAGCATGATCCACAATGCGAAGTGCAGTTCAGGTAACCAGACCAAGGGTAGCGGTCTGATCCACACCGATGACACGTCATCGTATGACCCATCTGAAGAGTACACGCCAAGTTCTCCACTGACCAATGAACTGGAAGAGAAGATATACACTTTGCAGGGAGAGATCGGTGAATTGAGGGATAGGTTATCCATGTCTGATGCTACTGTTGTCGAACTCACGGAAAAGTTGGAGATTTTGAAAAGGGCCTATCTTAGGCTAACTCGTGTGGTATTAGAGAGGAACAAACTGAAAGGAGAGAGGGACCTATTGAAGTTGAAATTAGCTCAGGAGCAAAGGATTGCCGCTCGGTCTTGGCGTACTCGGATAAGGGATAGGACTCGCTTCTGCAGGATGGTGACTTCCGAGTATACTGGAGTGGTGAGAGGGTGCTTTGAGGCTTGGGTCCACAATTTCAAAATGGGTCCAATGATGAATCCAATGTGGAGTTTCAAACCATCTTTAACCTTCGCACAGTATATTCGAGACCTTTAGCTCTCCGAGTAGCCTTAGGAGAGTGATGATATAAGTACGAGACATAGATATTTGCTTTTAATTTGATATGTTTTGGTAATTTTGGTTTGTCACTCATGGGTTTGGTTTGGTTTGGTTAGGGGAATTATAAACAGATTTTTTAGTCTACACAATTAAATTCACAGGTGTTACTTATCATTTAATTGTTTGACTTTCCTTTATTATATGATCATATATTCAAGAAACCATTTTTTTAAATCAAACTTGTTGTAGTTTGCAGCTTCAGAAAGTCTATTTTGGTGTATGTGAAACAAGAATGTAGGAAATTTTTGAGCATTTTTTTATTTGATTAAACTTTCTTTTTCTTTAATCATTATAATATATGATGGTCATATATATTCAAGAAACCATCTTTCTTTAATCTTGATTAAAGTTACTCAAGAACACAGTTTATAAATCGACATATAGATTTTCTTGTGGTTCTTGATGCTAATCTTTAGCATTTAGTGTAAGTAATTAATTAATAAATTAGAAAATTTGTTTAATTTTTGCAGTAATTTTGAAATAATTATTTTTTCCTAAAAGAAAGGGGTTAATAAACGGTATTAGTTATATTCATAGTTATTTAGAAGTAGAAATCAATTTTAAAATAATTAATAAATTTGTTTAATTTTTGCAGTAATTTTGAAATAATTAAATTTTTTCAAAAAAGGGGGTTAATAAATGGTACATATATATTACTACAAAATCAATACGGATCCTTAATCGTTTAGATTCAAATTTATTGAAATAATATTTTTAATTCATATTAAAGTCCTCATTATCATGCCAAAAAATTCAATCGTTCCGGAGTCTACACATCAAACGTGGTGTATCAGGAAGTCTTACACGACTAACAAGGTACGAGTTATTATTAAACATAAACATTTTTTACAACTATTTGTATAGATTATAATCATAAAACTTTTTTACAGGCATGTCTTCATATGGATGCTTCAAGTGATACCTTAGCGTATTTTGTAGGTATCGATTTATATTATAAAGATGATTACATTTTTATTTTGTGTACACATGAATTTTGGTTTTTGGTTAATTATGAATTGCAGTAATCTAATTACAACAAAAAAAAATTGGTCGACCAACCATTATAAACTTTAAAGTTTATAAAGATCATAAATGTCATACTCTCAATTTACAAAAAAAATTGGCATCCCGCCGCATTGCGCGGGTACCCAACTAGTTAGAGTTAATATGATATTAGCTAAGCATGTTCCAGGTGCGTTTTAATATGGATTGGGGCCAAATTCAATAGCAACGTGTTATATGCTACTGATTTAAAGCCGCAGCCGTACTAAAAAAGCAAACACACATACTTGCGAAAGCAACCCCCATACTTCTCTTATAAGTGCAATGTATGGGAGCAAGTCTTTATTTTGGGTTAAAAGTACTAGCTAGATAGATAAATATGCATTACATACTTGTATATTATGTTTATTATGTTAGAACTTAGATACACGAATTGAAATTCGTAACACACAATATTGAATCAAATGGAAATACTGAATTATTTATATGTATATATATATATATCCGAAATTTACATATCAATGAAAATACATAATCAAAAGTTCAAGATAAAATACTAACTCGACTTTCTTGATCACGAAGTTGAAGAAGATCGTTATTTGGATTGAGGCCTGCCAAGCAGTGTCCTTAGACAGAAATTCATCCCTCGTACCGTATCGATTGGACGTCTATCTAGAGGATACAACAACCCGTTCAAGAATCGAACTCTCGAACCCGACGAATCAAACTATGCTTCCATGATGAAGAACAATGAAGAACTTTGAGAGAATTTAAGAGAATATGTGTTTTTGTCTATCATAATCTGTTACATATGCTTCCTATTTATACTAGATCAACCGGTGCCAATGAACCATTGTAACTGTTCGGTTATGGCGGTTGGAGGGTGAAAAGTCACACATTTTCATATGAAAAGTCACACCTTTTCATCTTTTCCCTATTTACATATCTAGTACTTGAGGTATGATTGAGATTATCCCAACAATACCCCACATTTTCTATTCAAACTCTAACAATACCCCACATTTGAATAGAAAATAAGATATTCTCAAAGTATTTATTGTTCTTATTTAGGAAATAAACATGAAATGCATCAGAAAAAGGTGTCTAGGTGACTTGAATCGTTCTTAGTGAGTATTCATCGGACCTACTTTGTGCGTAGTGACGAAGAGTCTTGAACTAACCACGTTTTGTAGTAAGTCAAGGCAATGAATATCACACATATCATGTTTATGCATAGTTGACTCTTACCGTTGTGTTCATTTCGGTCGTGAACAATCCTTTCTTCATGAGAATTTTAGAAGATGTTGCCATATCCGTCTTCAAAGATGCGACCCCACATCAATCTCATATAGGTAATACTGATCAAGAACATTCCGTAGTGTTCCACCAATAAGCTATCAGTATTATTAAGAATAAGAATTCAACCCTTAAATCATCAACGGAAAATACACTAAATAAACATCATAGGAATAGGCGTACCTGTGTATTCAGTCTTGAGTTTTCCTCAACTAGGTGTCCTATTGAACCTAGACCATGGGATCTCCAATGTTGCTAGGTTAGGTTTCCGCCGAGTAGAACTCATTGGATTGGCTTTAAGCCCATTCCCCTCGATGTATAAGAGACATGTTCTCTATTAAGGCCTTTTGTCAAAGGATCTGCGATATTTTCCTTTGACTTTACATAATCGATGGAAATTATTCCATTTTTAAGCAAGTCTCGTATTGTTTTGTGGCGACGCCTGATAAGTCTCGATTTGCTGTTATAAATTTGATTCTTTGCTCTTGTAAGAGCGGCCATACTATCACAATGTATGCAAACGGCGGTAACAGGCTTAGGCCACAAGGGAATACCCTCTAGGAAGCTTTTAAGCCATTCTGCCTCTTCGGCAGCTTTATCTAGGGCTACGAATTCGGCTTCCATGGTGGACCGTGTATTTACGGTTTGCTTTGAAGATTTCCAAGATATGGCTGCACCACCAAGTGTAAACACATAGCCACTTGTGGACTTACTTTCAGAATGATTGGAAATCCAGTTTGCATCACAATATCCTTCTAGTACGGGAGGATATTTGGTATAGTATAACCCATGGTTCATTGTGTATTTGAGATATCGAAGCACTCTTATAAGTGCATACCAATGATCCTTACCTGGGTTATGTGAGTATCGACTAAGTCTACTCACGGTATATGTTAGATCCGGTCTTGTACAATTCATAATGTACATCAAACTTCCAAGCACTTGAGTGTATTCCAATTGAGATACACTCTCTCCTTGATTCTTCTTAAATTGGCTTGAAGGATCAAAAGGAGTGACTACCGGTCTATCATCATAGTGACCAAATTTCCTAAGAACTTTCTCAACATAGTGAGATTGAGTCAGAATATAACCGTTAGGATCTCTTTGGATCTTAATCCCAAGAATTACATCGGCTACTCCAAGATCCTTCATGTCAAACGAGGAGTGCAACATCTTCTTGGTTTGATTTATTACATCCAAGTTGGTCCCCATGATTAGCATATCATCCACATATAGACATATTATGACACATGCGTTCTTGCATTGTTTCACATATACGCATTTGTCACACTCATTAATTTGGAAACCATTTGTTAGAAGAGTGTTATCAAACTTCTCATGCCATTGCTTTGGGGCTTGTTTAAGTCCATATAAAGACTTAACAAGTTTTCATACTTTGTTCTCTTGGCCTCTTACAACAAAACCTTCCGGTTGTTGCATATATATTTCTTCATCTAATTCACCATTTAAGAAAGCAGTTTTCACATCCATTTGATGTATTTGTAGGTTGTGAATTGCTGCTATAGCCATCAATGTCCTAATGGACGTGATTCGTGTTACCGGTGAATAGGTGTCAAAAAAATCTTGACCTTCCTTTTGGCGGTAACCTTTGGCAACTAATCGAGCTTTATATTTCTCTATAGTGCCATCAGGTCTTAGTTTCTGCTTAAAGATCCATTTGTGACCAATTACCTTGTGACCCGGTGGTAAATCTACCAATCTCCATGTGTTATTTTGAACAATGGAGTCTATCTCGCCTTGAATAGCCTCTTTCCAATAAGGTGCCTCCGATGAATCCATGGCGGCTTTATAGGATTGAGGTTCTTCATCGACAACAAATGTCATGAAGTCGGGTCCAAAGTCTTTAGCAATCTTTCCCTTTTTACTTCTTCTAGGCTCTAGGTTTTCTTCTTGAGCCTTTGATGTACCTTCTTCATTTGGTTTCTCAACACCATCGGTGTTCTCTACTTCACATACTCTCTTCCTTGGATTAGAGATTTCTTTCCCTTTATCCTTGTAAGGAAATATGCGTTCAAAGAATTCAGCCTCAATTGATTCCATAATTATGTTGTTGTGGATATCTTCATTGTTTGACTTATAGACCAGAAATCTATAAGCATCGCTATTACTTGCCGGACCAAGATATACACAATCAATGGTCTTCGGTCCAAGTTTTGTCCTTTTGGGTAAAGGTACTTGAACCTTTGCTAGGCAACCCCACACTTTCATCCTTTTGTAGGAAGGAAGTTTTCCTTTCCATAGTTCATAAGGTGATTTATCGCTCTTTTTATGAGGAATTCTATTAAGTATCATATTTGCAGTTAAGCATGCTTCACCCCACAAACTATGTGGTGCTCTCGAAGTAATCAACATTGAATTGATCATGTTTTTCAATGTTCTATTTTTCCTTTCGGCTACTCCATTTTGTTGTGGAGTATAGGGAGCCGTGGTTTGGTGAACTATGCCATGATGAGAACAAAATTCTGCAAAGTCCTTAGACTCATACTATCCTCCTCTATCGGATCTCAAAATTTTTATTCTTTTATCAAGTTGGTTTTCAACTTCAGCCTTGTATGTCTTAAACATATTCAAAGCTTCATCTTTGGTATGTATTAGGTATACATAACAATATTTACTGCAATCATCAATAAATGATACATAATAGTTCTTTCCTCCACGTGTGGTGTGGCTTTATAATCACATAAATCGCTGTGGATTAGTCCAAGTACTTGATTAGACTTTTCAACAGATTTGTGTGGAAGGCTTGAATATTTAGATTCAACACATACCTCACATTTTGTCTTGTTATTCATGGAATACTTGGGTAATAACCCAAGTTTTGTCATCATTTGTAAGGATCGAAAGTTTACATGTCCTAGACGGGAATGCCATAAGGAAGAAGAGTCAAGCATGTACATAGAAGCAGAGCTAGAGCCTGCGGTTTTATTGCTATTTACAACATTTACAATATTTACATCATCATTGTTCATCACACTGAGTTTAAAGAGCCCCTCATTTAGGTAGCCCTTACCAACATACATCCCACTCTTAGTAATCACAAATTTATCAGATTCAAACACCATCTTGAATCCTTTGTTACTAAGTGTGGGTCCAAAAATCAAGTTCTTTGTAATAGCCGGTACATGCAAGACATTGGTGAGCACAAGTTCCTTCCCCGATGTAAGCTTGAGATTCACCTTTCCCTTCCCTTCAACTTTCGCGGTCGTGGCATTACCCATATACATGGGTTCTTCATCATCAACTTTTTGGTATGTAGCAAACATGTTCTTGGAGTTACAAATATGTTTGGTGGCACCGGTATCAACCCACCAATCGGTCACGTTTGTAACCATAAAAGCCTCAATTACTCCAACGAATTGATTTGGAGCATTGACCACATTGGCTTGATGGGGGTTTCCACCGGCACCTCCTCCTCCGGGACCACCATGGTTTCTCCTATGGCGGCAATCCTTCGCTCGATGCCCCGGCTTGCCGCATACCCAGCAACTCATCACGAGCTTCTTGAAAGGCCTTCGTTGTACGGATAATGGGTTTGAAGCATTGAGATTTTGCTTGAAACAAATCGCCTTTCCCTTTCCTTTTTGGAACTTTGACTTTGATGAGTTTCCGGTAACCATGTTTGCATTTGGTTCCAACGAGATTGCAGGCGCCTTCTCGTTCATCCGGTTGTCCTCCTCCACCCGCAATTTGAGTATCAATTGCTCAAAACTCATATCATCGGACAAATGTTTAAGATAGAGTTTAAAATTTTTCCAGGATGGAGGTAACTTATCAATAATTGAACCAATAACAAAATTAGAGTTGATGCCCATACCTTCGACTTCCAATTCATGGACCAAAATTTGCATTTCTTCTACTTGTTTCACGACCGGTTTGGAATCCGTCATCTTATAGTTTAGGAATTTGCCCACGATAAATCGTTTGGAACAAGCGACTTCCGTCTTGTACTTTGATTCCAACGACTCCCAAATTTCTCTTGCCGTGGTGAAGGATGAATATATGCCATAAAGACCATCATCCAAACCATTAAGAATAAAATTCCGACAATTATATTCGTTGGCGTTCCAAATAACTAAGGATCGTTGGAACATAGCCAATTCAATTTGGGATGGGGCGTTTTCTCCTTCTCCAACCGGCGGTGTCGGTGCTTGATCGGTAAGCACGTTAGACACTTTCAAAGTTGTCAAGTAGAAAAGCATCTTTTGTTGCCATCTTCTAAAATCGGAACCCTTAAATTTTTCGGGTTTCTCAACACTCGATTTCAACAAGGAAGAGTTTTCCATCGTCAACGAAATTTCTGTCTAAGATTGTTAGAACTTAGATACACGAATTGAAATTCGTAACACACAATATTGAATCAAATGGAAATACTGAATTATTTATATGTATATATATATATCCGAAATTTACATATCAATGAAAATACATAATCAAAAGTTCAAGATAAAATACTAACTCGACTTTCTTGATCACGAAGTTGAAGAAGATCGTTATTTGGATTGAGGCCTGCCAAGCAGTGTCCTTAGACAGAAATTCGTCCCTCGTACCGTATCGATTGGACGTCTATCTAGAGGATACAACAACCCGTTCAAGAATCGAACTCTCGAACCCGACGAATCAAACTATGCTTCCATGATGAAGAACAATGAAGAACTTTGAGAGAATTTAAGAGAATATGTGTTTTTGTCTATCATAATCTGTTACATATGCTTCCTATTTATACTAGATCAACCGGTGCCAATGAACCATTGTAACTGTTCGGTTATGGCGGTTGGAGGATGAACAGTCACACATTTTCATATGAAAAGTCACACATTTTCATATGAAAAGTCACACCTTTTCATCTTTTCCCTATTTACATATCTAGTACTTGAGGTATGATTGAGATTATCCCAACATATTAGGTTGTAATTAAGAGTTTTTAAAAATGTATGCATAAAATTGTAGTTCCTTATGCTTCTTTGGTTGTAAATAAGACTTTTTGTCTAAACCAATATTAATGTAGTAATAAATATATGAGACACTTCATTTACAAACTATTTAATCCTAACAAACCATATATGCATATAAATCAATCTTAGCCGTTCATCTGGTCTAATAAATATATGGTTTTATTTTGTTTCCTAATCTAAAGTCATGATCTTAATGAACGAACCTTATTATCTTCTATGTATATCTGATCAAGCATAATTAATGAATAATGATAATTGTTCATAAAAATATCTCTAATGGTTTCTTAGAATTATATGTTTTATAAATGAAATAGACCCTATATATAATCCATATAATATATACATGCATACATATAAATAGCGACCGGTTTTTGAGAAGTACGAAAAGTTTAAGAACCGATAGAAATCTAGAACATGTATGTATATTTAATGATGCATATATGCTATTAAAAATCACTAAGTATATAGATAAATGTATACTTGCATTAATAGTAGATATGCAATGGTTAATATGTTTATTGAAGAAATATGTATTTTGATAACGTATATGTATCAATGAATATACATGTTATTTGGTTCTCAAGTTTTTTGTGGTTCTCACATAAGATCTGATTATATACATTATATATATATATATATATATATAGGAGATCAAACGAGAACAATACCTACTTAAAAAAACGCGAGAACCAACAAAATCGTATAAGATTTTACATTAACGTGCGAAAAAACCACATGGACATGAAGCCGCAACCAAAGTCCATTTTTCACGCGTTAATGTAACATCATATATGATTTTGATGGTTCTTTTAAATAAGTATTGTTCTCGTTTGAATCCGACTATCTCTCTCTCTCTCTCTATATATATATATATATATATATATACATGGATATTTATATAAAATTTAAGTTATAATTAATATACATATATACACACATATATATATATATACATGATACATATATATTAACTTTTAAATTATAAAAGAATACATAAACCAGGGTCCATGGTATATAAATACCCAAGACATTGCACTACCTCAAGCAATCACAATTCCCAAAAACCTGAGGCTTAACTACTCCTATTGACTCTTTCAAGAAATGGCTGCAGTTGAAGCTACTGGTGGTGGCCTCCAAGGGAACACCAAAACCACCGCCGAGCCGGTGCGTCCTTTGGCCAACTTCCCTCCTTCTGTATGGGGTGATCGCTTTCTATCATTCTCTCTTGACAATTCGGTAAGATCGACCTCCCATTAGCGCATACTTACTATAAATAATATTGGCTGCATGTATAAGACGTTGCTACGATAAACCGTTTATAGGATTTAAGTTTGCAATCTTGTGTCATATATATATCTATGAGTTGGATTCAAACGAGAACGCTAACTATTTAAGAAAAACACGAGAACGGCCATTTATGTACAAAATCATATATGATTCACACGACTTGCCACGTGACTTTTAGCCTGCATCCAGTTTTTTACGGTTAGTGTACAATCACATATGACTTTGTACATGGACGGTCGTTCTCGTGTTTTCTTAAATAGTTAACGTTCTCATTTTAAACTCCATCTCTCTCTCTACACACACACACATATATATATATATATATATATATATAAATATGTTGCAAAAGGATGTTAGTTGGTATATGACAAGTTTTTTAAAATATTTTTGAAATAAAATGTTCTATATATAACACATCTTTTGATAGGACAAAACATCTTTCATATAAAGTTATATATAAAGACAAATAGAATGCTTTATTTCAAAATTGTCTTTTAAAAGACAAATAAACATTTTTTCAATTTATTGGAGACACAACTGTTTGATCATATATATATATATATGTATATATATATATATAGAGAGAGAGAGAGAAAGATTCAAACGAGAACGTTAACTATTTAATAAAACACGAAAACGGCCGGTCATGTACAAAATCATATGTGATTTTACACTAACTGCAAAAAAGTGGACGCGGACGACTTTGACAGCGACTTAAAGTGGCGGGAAAAGTTGCGTAATCATATATTATTTTGTACGTGAATCATATATAATTTTGTACATATCGATTGTTTTCTTGTTTTTTTAAATACTTAGCGTTCTCGTATGAACTCATCTCTCTCTCTCTCTCTCTCTCTCTCTCTCTCTATATATATATATATATATATATATCCTATTAAGCAGTCTATTACTATTAGGATACACAGATAAAATACGATGACTTGTAAAACTCGAAGTTGTTGTAGCGATATTCCGAAAGGATTGTTTGGTATGTTTACTATTAAGACATTGCTTTGTTTCCATTATCAGGAATTGGAAAGATATGCAAAAGCCATGGAGGAGCCAAAGGAAGAATTGAGAAGCTTGATTCTTGATCCTGTAATGGATTCTAATACCAAGCTAAGTTTGATTTATTCTGTACACCGTCTTGGTTTGACATATCTATTCTTGCAAGAGATTGAAAGCCAGCTTGACAAGCTTGACAACGAGCTTAACTTGAAAGATAACGATGACGCTGATCTTTACACAATTTCAGTTAACTTTCAAGTTTTTCGACACCTTGGTTACAGATTGTCTTGTGGTAAGTCTTCTTTCCACTCATGCAAAATGGAAAATTCTATAGTGCACTTCAAATAAATGTATCATTCGGATTGACAAATCTTGACACAACATAAAAATCAAATTTCATACCATTTTCACCTTGTGCACACTTTTCTAGCAAAAAAAAGAACTTCACTTTTCCTAAAATAGGAGGCATCTCCATGTTCAATGTCGTCCCTTGGGGAGGGAGGGCCAGGCGTACGTCCAAGGCCCACGAGAAATAGGGACCTAAATCTTTTTTACTATATGGTAATAGTAAAGAAATTAGTAAATAAAATAGGCAAATTTTGTTAGTATCTAATAAGATCCAAAGAATGTGTATTATATTAAGGGCCCAAACATGTACTAATTAATTACATTAGAAAAGAAAATATGTAAAGGTTAATTGGTCATTCATTTTACGGTATTGATTGTTGGTTATCTAAGGTTTTTTTTATCTAGTACTAATTTCTAAATTGAGAAAACCTTGATATATTATCCATCATTCATCTTCAACCGACTCTTTTGATTATTCCATCTCATGAATTTTATATTTGTATTATAGTATAGTAGATTCCTTGTTATTAACTAAGTGAATTCCTATCTTTTGAAAAAATTACCAACCATATGAGACGGTTCGACTTATATATTTATCCTTGTTTTTCCTAACATTATTGACTCTTTATTACCTAATATTGAGTGTATAAATCTTAAGTACTCTCCTATCTCAAAAACAATAATAAAAAAACTCCAACTATAATCAACATGAGTTTTTGATTCTAAGATGAAAAAGTTTGTTTTAACCCAAAAAGGTTAAATAGAGATGAAAAACATTAACCTAATGTGAGATGGAAACCCAACTGATGTATATTGATTTACATAAAGTGGTACTCTGAATAGTCACATTGTAACCTTAAATAATGTCAATCTATATTAAATATACATCATAAGGATTTTTTTAATTGTGGAACAAATTAACGATGCTATGTAAAAATGATAAAATCTATAATATTAATTTAAAAGTAATTACTGACTGATTTTGTGTCTATGAATACTCGGAAAAACGATCTTATATAAATTATTAACATTTCTTAAATTTAATGTTATTTTTTTATCATAAAAGGGATATATTACAAAAACTTATACTTATCGAGGGCTTTGTTTTACATCTCATCCAGAACCTATATATTATCTGGAACGGGAGTGCTGAAAATATCAATGGATCGGTATAATCCGATGTTTTTTCAGAAAATACTCATGGATCACCCAGAGATCTAATCCCAGGGTAATCTGTCACTGAGTTGCATTACCTACCAAAATTTTACCCACCAATTTTTGTGATGGTTTTTGCGACGAATCACTCTTTAGTGACAGATATTCCAGGAAAATGTTCGTAGATAAAACTGTAAAAGTCTTCCGTTTAGCAGTGTTTGTTAAAGTTATTTAACACAAACACGAATATTTAAATATGGGTGATTGCGCAGATGTGTTCAACAAGTTTAAGGACAGTAGCTCGGGTACATTCAAGGAATACATTACCACCGATGTGAAAGGTATGTTAGGCTTATATGAATCTGCACAACTGAGATGAAAAGGAGAATTAATTTTAGATGAAGCTTCGGTATTCGCCGAAACTCAACTCAAGAGTGTTGTAAACACTCTCGAAGGCACTCTTGCACAGCAAGTGAAACAATCGTTAAGGAGGCCATTTCATCAAGAGATGCCAATGGTAGAAGCAAGGCTATATTTCTCCAACTATGAAGAAGAATGTTCCACACATGAGTCACTACTAAAGCTTGCAAAGCTGCATTTTAACTATTTGCAGCTACAACAAAAGGAAGAACTTCGTATTGTCTCAAAGTAAGTTAACCACACTATAACAATTTAAGTTTATAGGACACCTAAAATAAATAAGCGTCCTAATAGAATGTTTTTTAGGACCAAAACTTACAGGACCAAACAAAAAACTGTCCTATCTAAAAGTGTTACAAAAGTTTTATAGGATTTTTTTGGGCGTCGTAACAATTTTTTTAAACATTTTTAAATAAAGTGTTCTATTCACTACAAAACAAATGACTTTTACCCGCAAAATTTACCCAGGGAAGTTTCCGTCGGTGATTACCCACAGATCACCTAGAAAACACCAATGATTCTGTAGAATCCGATGTTTTTCCAGAAAATACACATAGATTACCCAAAGAATCCCAGGGCAATCTGTCATTGATTTGCATTACCCACAAAAAACTTATCCACCAACTTTGTAACGGTTTTGTGACGAATCACTCTATAGCGACATATTTCTCATGGAAAGTTCGTAGGCAAAGGTCTTTTTTGTAGTAGTGATCAACTATTTTATAGGACGTCATTTAAAAAAATGTCATATAAACACAAGTATCGTCTAAAAAGATGGGTTTATAGGTCACTTCTCAAAAGCGTCATATAAAATTAAGCTAATATGACACTTTATTTTGAAAACGTCTTAAGAACCTTCTACGACGCTCAAAAGCGACTTATAAATTTATTGGAACACTTTTAGATAAAACATTTTTTTGTTTGGTCCTATAAACTAAGGTCCAATAAAACACTCTAGTAGTACGCTTATTTATTTTAGGCTTCATATATACTCAGTTTTGTCATAGTGCCACAAAAAAAAACATAAAAGAGAAACTTGAGAAAGATAGAATTTATAAAAAAAATCTAACTTTTAATTTTGCTTCAGGTGGTGGAAGGATATGAGGTTTCAAGAAACTACTCCATATATAAGGGATAGAGTACCAGAGATTTACTTATGGATATTGGGATTATACTTTGAGCCTCGTTACTCTTTGGCACGAATCATCGCCACCAAAATTACACTGTTTCTTGTGGTGCTAGATGACACGTATGACGCATATGCTACCATTGAAGAGATTCGACTCCTAACAGATGCAATAAATAGGTACATAGAATCTTTCATCATGTGTCACGTCAGCAAAATTGAGTTTAGGGCATCTACAATGGCTAAGTCATTGCAAAGACTTGAGGAATTTTTTTATTAATAAAAAAAAGTGGGACCCACAAATCAAAGATGATGCTCTCTCACAAAGCTTCTTCAAATGACTTGGTCTGCACCAAGTCATTAGCATCAACCCTTCACTTTTATTAATAAACAAATGATGGGGTCCACCAACCAAAGACTTGATCAAGTCTTTAACCTCCACCATTGGAGATGCTCTTATATGACTCCTAAAATAAATAAACGTTATAATAGAGTATTTTATAGGACCTAAATTTATACGACCAAACAAAAAGAAGTCTTATCTAAAAATGTTATAATAAGTTTATTGGACACTTTTGGGCGTCACAAGAAGTATTTGAAAAACTGTCCTATAAACACAAGTCCTATTAACCATTTTACAAAACATTATTTGAAAAAGTGTCCTATACACACAAACGTCCTCTAAAAATATGCGTTTATAGGACACTTTACAAAAATGTCATATAAAGTAAATTAATACGACACCATATTTTGAAAATTTGTCCCAAAAAACTTGTTACGACGCTCAAAAGTGTCCTATAAACACAAGTGTCATCTAAAATGACGTGTTTATAGGACACTTTTCAAAAATGTCCTATAAAATTAGCTAATACGACACTATATTTTGAAAATGTCACAAAAAACTTGTTATGACATTCAAAAGCGTCCTATAAACTAATTACAACACTTTTAGATAAGACTTTTTTTTTGTTTGGTCCTAGAAACTTAGGTCATATAAAACACTCTATTAGGACATTTATTTATTTTAACGGTCCTATAAAATCAATTTTGTTGTAGGGTCATTTAAACCATCGCTTCAAAATTTTGATTAATGCTTAATGATCTTTTGATATTAATATACTATCTAAATTCAGATGGGACATTAGTGCTGTGGAGCAAATTCCAGAATATATTAGACCATTCTTCAAAATTCTCATTAATGAGTATGCTGAACTTGAGAAACAACTAGCTAAAGAAGGAAGAGCAAATAGCGTTATTGCTTCAAAAGAAGCGGTATGATTTCATTTTAACTTTTCTTCAAATCGATTTTCAGCTTAATCGTGTAGCTGTTACTACTAAACGAAAGACTTTTACCTACAAACTTTTCCCTGAGAATCTGTCGCTAACGGGTGATTCGCCACAAAACCAACGCAAAAGTTGGTGAGTGATTCAAATCAGTGACAGATTACCCAGGGA
Source organism: Saussurea involucrata (assembly GCA_033807775.1). Taxonomy (NCBI): domain Eukaryota; kingdom Viridiplantae; phylum Streptophyta; class Magnoliopsida; order Asterales; family Asteraceae; genus Saussurea; species Saussurea involucrata. Next base: position 5,801,947 of record CM066316.1, read on the forward strand.
TTCTCTGGGTGATCCATGGGTATTTTCTCGAAGAACATCTTATTCTACCGGACCATTGGTATTTTTTGAATGATCTATGGGTTATCACCGACGGAAATTTCCCTTGGTGAATTTTGTGGATAAAAGTTATTTGTTTTGTAATGTGTTAATGTTTTATTTTTGCATTTTCTGCTATGAAATCCAGTTTCAAGACATAGCTAGAGGCTATCTTGAAGAGGCTGAGTGGACAAACAGTGGATATGTGGCCTCGTTTCAAGAATATATGAAAAATGGATTAATCACTTCTGGCTACAATCTTATTTCGAAATCTGCTTTAGTTGGTATGGGGGAGATGGTTAGTAAAGATGCTTTGGCTTGGTATGAAAGTCATCCAAAGACTTTGCAAGCTTCAGAGTTAATTTCAAGGCTCCAAGATGATGTTATGACATACCAGGTAAAATTCACCATTTTCGTACTTCATTATATATAACTAGGGTGCGTTTCAATTGCGAACCAAACAACTCTAACAAACTATACAAACCAATCTTAGTCGTTCATCAAATCTAATAAATATGTGATATTATTATGTTTCCTAATCTAAAGTCATGATCAAAATAAATGAACCTTATCATCTTCCATATATATCTCAATCATAATTAATGAATAATGATAATTATCCATAAATATATCTATTATTTGCTAATATAGTGGTTTGTATAGTTTGTTAGAATTGTTTGATTTGTAATTGAAACGCACTCTATCGAACTATATACACAAATATGTTATCTTTCAAGCAAAAATAAGGAGCAATTGAAAAATATGGGATAAAAGAACAATTATTGGTCTTTTGGTTTTTATAAATTGAATTACAATCGAAATTATTTATATGTGGCTTAAACATATTCTAACAAATTAATTCTGTATATTCTTTATACGTAGTTTGAGCGTGAAAGAGGGCAATCAGCCACTGGTGTTGATGCATATATCAAGACCTTTGGCGTGTCAGAAAATGAAGCTATTGACGAGCTCAAGAAAATGATTGAAAATGCATGGAAAGATATAAACGAGGGGTGTCTCAAGCCACGAGAAGTCTCAATGGATTTCCTTGCCCCAATTCTCAATCTTGCATGAATGATAGATGTGATATATAGGTATGACGATGGGTTCACTTTTCCGGGAAAGACCCTTAAAGAGTATATTAATCTCTTGTTTGTTGGTCCTCCAGTTCCCATGTAATGCATGATAAACAAGCGATTGTTGTTTCAAATTTTCAACACCTTTTAGGTTAATCAATAAGAAAGTTGTATTGGACATGGTTCAAGTGAAGATCTTTCTCATATAATCAATCGTGACATCATTTTTGTGCTAAAGATTAAATGGAAGAATGACTTTATATTATGATGTACCTTTAATTTATCCATGTAAATGGTGTATGAGTATTCCTTTGCATATGAATATGGACGTCCACAACCCAATGAATATAGTATTTAATGCCCAATGAATATAGTATTTAATGATGAGAAAGTTTAATTTAGAGGAGGACCAACAATTATGTATCTTATACAAGGCATTGTAATAAGTTATTATACTTGAGCAACCTAACAAATTTATCCTTATAAAAAAGAAGAAGTTTAAGAGTCCTAATTAATTATATTCTTAAATGTGATTCCAAAAGAAGTAATCAACACAATGATTGAATTGAAGATGTTATCCCTCTCATTAAGCTCAAATATCTCAAAGTATAAAATAAGAATGTAGAGAGTGTATGCAATAGTACTTGGAATGACATAATGGACAAATTACAAGATAAATCCTATTTATAGTAAGTAAATTATGAAAGTACGAATAGACCCTCCACTTGATACAATTTGATAAAAGTGGCACTAACATTCTCCCTCTTTGTATCAAAAGTTGAGGCAGCAAATTTAGACTTGTTCCGGAGCGATGTATTTCTTTCTGATCCCGAAGATGATTTCAAAGCTCCTCAGTGCATTCCGGTGCTCTTTTCTGCTCTTGATGGCTTCTAGGGCATGATTGATCAGCTTCCTTTCCTTGGGCTTCAACTTGACCTCTTCCTTTTCATCAAGCCTGAGTTTATTCTCCAACTGAATTTGAATCAGCTTGAATGTCCCATCGCAATATTTGTTTACTTCAGTATCCTCAGGAATATCTTCATCTTCTGTTCATTAAAATACACAACTCCTAGTTCAGGGTTTTCAAGTACTGTATAAACAGGGATACCTTGTATGTCGGATAGTCTTTTGTTGGGCTTTCGGAGGTTAACTCTGGTTTGATTGGCTTCAAGTTCCATCTGAAAGTCGGTCAGGTAGGAGAACTTTACCATATTCTTCATAAAGCGCTTGACTGACTGGTAAGCTTCAGACCACTCCTTCTTCTTGTCGGGGGTACGAGCAAGAATGTCATATAAGCTTAACAAGTCATCTAGCTTCAGGATTTTGAAGTCTGCTTCTGTGAAGAACCATTCCTTCTTATCAGATCTCTTGACTGTAAATTGTGAATACCAAATGTTTAGCAGCTTCTTTGACTCTATCTTCAAAGCCTTCATAGTCCTCTTGTCAGATCTGATTGAGTCAATCTCCAAGTCTTTGTTCTTCATGACGTGTAGGAATTATGTTTGATAAAGAGCCGACCACTTCTCTATCCCATACAACTTCAGTAAATCAATCCTCTAAACATTCTCCACAAATAAATCCTTCCTGGCACTTTCTTGGAACGGAGTCAAAATCCTTACCCTCTGCCCTCTTCCAATGAAGTTTGGTTCATCGTCAATCAGATTCTGATAGTACCTCATTTCAGCAACTGAGACGGGATCTCTAATCTTACCATCAGTAATCACACGAACATTTTGCATTGAAGTACCTGCACCGCACCGAGATCATTTGGTTGTTGCGCTTGAACATTTTCACCGTCAGAATCAGATTCTTCTATCAGTACAGCTCCGGAAGCATCAAAAACGCCATCCAGTTACTCCTTTATCTGGAAGTTAGTTCTATCCAGCTCCTCCTCCGAGTCAATGTATACATAATCCATGATCATATCATCCGCCATCCGTTCTTCCTCAAATCTATTGTCACCACCTTGAGGATTTTCAACCGTATGTGTGACATCAGCTAAAACGTCATCCTTTTGGACAGTATCATCACCCTGTCCCTCTCTTACCTTTGTTACCATCTGATCTGAACCCCCAGCAGTTTCATTTTCACCTTGAATAGACGATTCGACCCTTGCTCTCTTCTCCCCCTCATGTTGATCATGATCATCTTGATCATCATGTCTTCTCTTCCGGGTATTCTGGGCTTGGGAACCACATGTTTGTTCTAAGACTGTGATCCGGTCAGATAGGGATTTGAAGCCTGCTTGCATGGCTTAGCTCATGTCTTGGATAGATTTCTGTAGATTCTGAAAGTCTGAGCTTGTGGGTAAACGGGATTGTACCTCGATTTGTTTTCTAAGAAGGCCTACAAATTCAACTTCTTCAAAGTCGATCTGATCACCTTGATTGAGTAACTGGGCAAGGAGTTGGGATTTGAGTTCATGAATCGGTAGGGTACGTTCAAGTTGGGATTGAGGAGACTTGGATTTGGGTTGAGCTTCTAGTGGAGGAGTGGATTGTACGGTAGGAGTTTCCATTATACCTTTACGTTTTACGGCACGACTTACTTCAGTTGATAACTGGCTGACGATTCTCTGCATCTCTTGGGTTTGGTTCTTGTAGGATACATTGAGTGAATCCATGGCAGTATGCAGAAAATCTAACGTGATGTAATGTGGAGGCGGGCCAAGCATGGACAGAAGTTGTGTTGCAAGGTTGTGTCTAACGCTCGGACCACTTAGGTTACCGATTGACATGACGGTTGAAGCAACTGCATGGCATGTGCTAAAAGCTGACATGGTGTTAGCAATGACAGGACTTCCACCCCGTCCTCGCGAGGCACCAACGAATGGCGGCCTAACTCCAGGTGTTCCGGTTGGAGGACGGAAGCTTCCAACATATTGTGTCACTACCTGAGTAGTGACCGGAGCGCGTGTCCTAGGAAAGGAGGTTCTTACGAAGGGCTATAGACTCATTGTGCGCTGAAAAGAAGTCGATGGTCGGGGCGGGAGCTGATCTGTTTCAATACCAGCAGACACCGAGTGTGTCACCGATAACATTTGTGCTAAATCCCCTAAAGAAAATGAATCACCAGTTTGTTGAGAAACTGGTGAGTGGCTTGGAGGGGTTGTGCATTGTGTAGCTAGGTCCAATACGGCTTCTTCAATGCACAACAACGACGAACGCACGTCGGCAATAGATGTGGATACCTGGTTGGACGCGGTTTGGGGAGAGTCTTTAGTTAAAACTTTGGTAGACTCTGTCTCACGCTCTCCAATTTATTTTCTTTCCTTCTCTCGGCTCACATTATTTAAATTTTCTACTGTAGCTCCCTCATCCATCCTTATATCTCCATGATCACCTGAGTTTCCGATGTTCTAGGTGGAATCACCATCAGAACTCTCAATATGTGGTCTCGGACCAACATGCCTAGGAATTTTGTGAACATCCGGGTCATGGTCAGAATAAGAATCCGAATCAGTATCAATATCAGCATCACCTCCTCTATATGTAGCCTCATCATCAGAAGTCGAGGCGGAGATCACATTATCAGCATCATCTTGGGAATCCCAAGACACATCATCGTCAAAAATAGTAGTTCTGTTCACCCGAGATTTGGATGCCTGACCAGCAACACCCCAAGCACCAGTTCCCCTCACATTAATGTTTTCTCTCATCTCTTCACGTTAAAGAACCCCGTGTTCTTGAACCTGCTCAACGTGTAAACCCTCACCACCTAATAGGTTAGCACCTTGGGGAGGTCCCTCCGGTTCTGCCTGGACCATTAGTGCATGTTCTATCCTATACTCTATCACTATTGGTGACTGCTGGTCGGCATAGGCTAGAACGTCTTCAGGGATAATGGCCGTGTGGTTGATGTTGATCAGAGCGAGCATCTTAAGGAAATGCATCCATTGTCTTGGGCCTTGTACAACGTTGGGTCGTCGGGGAATCTCTTGGTTGGACTCTATGGATAAGGATTTGGAGAAAACGTTGATACGATACGTAGGTTCTGGCTTTGGCCGGTATTGATTTGTCACTCACGAGCTCGATCAGCTCATTCCAGATAATGATGGCATAGTCTATCTTCGTGTTGAAAGCAACGACATGGAAAAGTCGTAGAGTGCCAATGTTGCACTTGTCGAGGCCCGTATGCTTAGAGCATCTCCAACATGTTTGCTATAATTTTTCTAAAATAGAGAATCAAAAGTTAAATCTCTAAAAAGAGTTACATTCATCTCCAACAACTTTGCTATTTTAGAGATTTTAACACAAATTATATTATCTAATATTCTCTAATTTATATTTTCAATACACTTTAAAAGAAAAAAACTTAATATAAATTGATAAAAGAATTATGTTATTGGTGAATTAAATAAAATAATTATTTCTCTCTCCTATTTAGAGAATTCTCTATATTTAGAAATTTTTCCATGAATCTCTATTTTAGCAAACAAGATAGCAATGCTGTTGGAGAAGAATAGCAAACAAAAACCCATTTTTTTTCTATTTTAGCAATGCTGTTGGAGATGCTCTTAAGAGTCATACAGCGGCGGTTGATGATTGAGAACAAGGTATACCATATCCTCGGAAGAAACTTTCTCTTGAAGTTGATGAACGGGTGAGCATAATACCATCTGCAGGTTGATACCCCAAACTCCGGATATCGGCACACAAATCAGCTTCGGATATGGAATCTTCGAAATCATCTTGAAAAGGTAAATCCAAGGCATTGCGGAGTCGCTTGAGTGTGATCTTCACGTCGAAGTGATCAACTTTTGGCAGTGAAATGTTGACCCCTGTTGTCGACCGGATGGAATTGTAGTGAGTTCCTAAACTGTTACAGATATATCACAGGTACGGTTACAGTCTTCGTTAGAGCAGTTCGTAGAGGATGGCCTATCAGGACTTCAAGGATGATCCAGGGTCTAGTTATTGTGCGAAAGGTCAAGGAGATCCCTCCAGGGTAAAAGCTCTTCGTCCAAGTCCTGGGCGTTCACCCAGGGATGTGATGATCGGTGGGATGGGATTGGAGTGTTCTCGTCTGATGAGTGACCATCATTATGTCTCATGGCTGCCATCTGTACACGGTAACATCAGTGTATTGCCAAAAGTGACCGTTTTGAAAATTTTCCAAAAATTGCCTAAGTCCTGGTTTTATCGCACAAGGCATCAAGATGTTATCGCATGACACTAGTTATCGCATGGAACACGTGCGACAAAAAGTTGTCGCACAAGGCACGTGCGATAACTATGAATGTGTGTAGTGTGCGATAACTTTGAATGTTTGAAGACAAAGCCTATGCGATAAACTTGAACACGATAAACTTTCTATGTGTTCAAACCCAGATTTTTCAAAAACGCACAACCAAGTTATGAAAATTCTACTCTAGTGTCGTTTTACACACAGAAGCAAAACCCTATAATTTTTAACACCTAAAACTAACACATGAGTGGATTTCAGACGTGAATACGAAGGGACTCCTATTTTATCGACTCTAAAACCCTAAAAACGACTGTAAATGATCAAAACATGGATAAAAAACAATTAAAGGTATAGATTACCAACCTCGAAGATGATCTGAATGAAATGTTATCGATGAGAATGCTTAAATCTTCGAAAAGTTTGGGAATCAAAGCAGGGGCTAGAGATGGTTTCAGGTTCGAGAAAAGAATATAAGTTTGAAAAACCGCTCTATTTATAGGAACGTGAGGATGATGACACGTGGCAATAAAGGATTGGTCCAACGGTTTACCTGCCACCATGTCAGGTTATCATACGAACAAGGGTACGAGAACACTCAGTTTTATCGTACACAACATGGTGCGATAAAATGGTGAGATGGTTAATCGCACATGAATAGTGCGATAACCACTGTTCATAAGGTTTTATCGCACACCACATGTGCGATAAAAAGTGTTATCGAGACATTATCGCACACCACTACGTGCGATGAAATAAGTATATGTGTTATCGCATAAGGCACATACGATGAAAAGAGGTTATTGTGCACTACTACGTGCGATAACATCAACACTTAGACATTTTCAAAGATTTTTGAAGAAATTTCAAAAATTTATCACATTAAAAGATGTCCAACTTTTAATTGATTAAGCCCTCATGGTTTCCAAAAACAAGGTTTTCATTCCCCCTCAAATGATGCATAGATTTTGTAAAGGAGTTTTCCATCATTGAAGAGTTTGTTCAAAAACAAGTTAGAATACTTACCTTGTTGTCTTCAAGTATATATCCCATGTCATCTATACTCACAAACTTTATCAGTTATGCATACTCCCCCTAGACTTATGCATATAAAGTTTAATAACTCCCCCTGAGACCATCAACATACACCTTATGCAGAAATAGATATCTTATTAAATCACAAGTAAAACATTGAAAGAATAGAAATAACAAATTGAATAAACATTTGAAAAAACAACAGAATCATGGAATTTTAAATAACATATATTGAGAATATAATATGATGAAAATTTAAGTGTATCAATCTGGATAACATATCTAGATTGAGATACAAATATTTCCACCTATTATATGAGCAATATAGGAAAGTTAAACTTTCATGTTCCACATGCCAAGCTTGGATACTAAGAAGTGAAAACGTTTTTCATCCAAAGCTTTTGTGAATAAATCGGTAAGATGATATTCAGTTGTAACAAAGCATAGTTCAGCGTATATTTCTCAATGTGATCTTTAATAAAATGATACCTGATATCGATGTATTTTATCTTGGTATGTTGGACAGGATTAGCTGAAATGGCAATGGCGCTCTTGCTGTCACAATAGATTGGGATCTTCTCATATTTGAAGCCATAGTCCACAAGTTGGGTTTTCATCCACAGGACTTGTGAGCAACAACTGGCCGCGGCTACATATTCAGCCTCCGCCGTTGATGTTGACACGCAGTTCTGCTTTTTAGACGCCCAGCTCATGAGCTTGTCTCCCAAAAACTGTACATGACCGGAAGTGCTCATCCTGTCCAACATGCTTCCTCGATGATCAACATCTGAATACACAGTGAGTTCGTATCCTGTCCCCTAGGGATTCCACAGATCAAGATACGGTGTGCCTTTCAAATAATAAAAAATGCGTTTGACGGCTCCAAGGTGTGATTCCTTCGGTTTAGCCTGAAATCTCGCACAAAGACACGTTGCAAACATAATATCCGGACGACTAGCAGTTAAGTACATTAATGACCCGATCATACCTCTATACGTCTTAAGATCAACGTCCTTACTGTCAGGATCCAGACCGATCTTAGATCCTGGTGCCATTGGAGTACCAATCATCGTACAGTTTTCCATCTTGAATTTCTTCAAGATATCGAACACATACTTAGATTGATTTTCGAAGATTCTGGTTGAGAACTGCTTGACTTGTAGACCAAAAAAAGAAATTAATCTCTCCCATCATACTCATCTGGAATTTGATCACCATTAGTTTGGAGAACCAAGTACATAATGAAGGATTAGTCGAACCAAAAATTATATCGTCAACATAAATTTGAACGAGAAGAATATCACCTTCCTCATATTTAGTAAAGAGAGTCGTATCGATTTTACCTTTTTCAAAGCAGGCTTTTAGTAGAAAGGTGGATAGAACCTCATACCATTCTCGAGGGGCTTGCTTCAGTCCATAATGAGCTTTATCCAGAATGTAGACATGGTCTGGTTTGTCTTTGTCCACAAAGCATTCTGGTTGAGACACGTACACTTCTTCTTTCAGTACGCCGTTAAAGAATGCAGTTTTCACGTCTATTTGGTAGACGGTGAAGTTCTTGTAGGTTTCGAATGCTAAGAACATCCTAATTGCGTCTAAACGAGCAACCGGATCATACGTCTCATCGTAGTTTATACTCTCTTGTTGCCGGTAACCTTTTGCTACTAACCGTGCTTTGTTCCTCACGACTATTCCGTCTTCATCTTTCTTATTTTTAAGAACCCACTTGGTACCGATGATGGTTTTCCCTTTGGGTCGAGGAACTAGTCGCCACACTTTTAAAGCTTCAAATTGATTCAGCTCGTCCTGCATTGCAATTATCCAGTTCGTATCCTCCAAGGCTTGTTGAACTATGGTTGGCTCAATTTGACTTAGAAAGAGCGCGAACAGAACTTCATTAGAAGTTGCTGATCTGGTCTTCACAGGTTCAGACACTTCTCCAATTACCTGATGTAATGGATGACTCTGTGTCCACTTCTTCGAATGTGGATGTGGGGAGGTTGTGTCTTTATTGGGATCGACTAAGGAGTTGTCTTTGTCAAAGTTTAACTCAATTGTCAATATTGGTTCCGATTGAGACGCGGATGGTTTGTCAGATGTGACAACTGGCACTATCTCAGGAACTGCTTCAGTAGGCACCTCAAGTATGTTGGTAGTACTCTGGTCATTGACATTTGAAGTAACATTTGATGAACAAGCACCATTAGTTGGTTCTGAATGTGTTGCTTGTGTAGATGTCATGATTTGATTACTTGGAGAAGACACAGGAGTCGTTGCACCAACATTAGATGATGTCGGTTCCATTGAAGGACCTGACATTGTAGCTTGTACTGGATTTTGAGCAACTTGATTCCTGGCAGAAACATTTGAAGATGAGTTATAACTACCAAAGAACTCATCATAAAAATTCTCAAATAATTGATTAAGTTGATTAAGATCAGAATTAGAAGTTGAAGCTTGATCTTTGTTTGACTTTGTGGAGGATGGACTGATGTCCAGACGCTAGAACTCCAGTTATTTCGGGTTCTGTACTGCTATGCACAGAATCCATATCCTCAGTCTCATCAAATTTTACATTGATGCTTTCCATCACAGTTCTTGAAGACTTAAAATAAATTCTGTACGCCTTCGAGGTGGATGAGTATCCGATGAATACGCCCTCATTCGCCTTAGGACTGAATTTGTTCAAGTTGTCCTTGTCATTTAACACAATACACCTGCAACCAAAAACACAAAAGTAGTTAATGTTTGGTTTTCTATTGTTTATAATCTCATATGGTGTTTTGCAAAACCGTCGGTGTATAATTGAACGATTTTGTGTGTAGCACGCCATTGACACCGCTTCAGCCCACATAAACAATGGAAGATCAGCATACGAAAGCATAGTTCTTGCAGCTTCAACTAGAGTGCGATTTCGTCTTTCAACAACCCCGTTCTATTGTGGTGTTCTTGCCGCAGAATATTGATGTGCCACTCCCAATGATTTGAGAAAATCATCTAGAGTCTTGTTCGTGAACTCTGTTCCGTTATCTGACAGTATTGTCTGAACTGATTGTTGAAGATTGACTTGAAGCATCTTGATTAAAGAAATGATAAACTCGGGTGTTTCATCTTTGGAGCGTAGAAACTTTACCCATGTATACCTCGAGTAATCGTCAACGACCACTAACACGTACCGTTTGGCGCTTATACTTTGTGTCTTCATTGGCCCACAAAGATCCACATGTAGAATTTCTAATACTTTATGTGTGCTTGGTTCAGGTTTCGGTGGGTGAGGAACTCTCTTCATCTTACCCTTCTCACAAGCCGTACAAAAGTTGTCTCTTTCAAAGTTCAGAACCGGTAGACCTTTGACTAAACCACCTATCATCAACTTTTGAATATATCGGAAATTGAGGTGAGATAACTATATGTGCCATAACCAACTCTTTACCATAGACGCTTTAGATAACATACAAACGTCGTTCTTGGGTTTGATTGTTGAAAGATCAATTGTGTATAGATTTGACTTTCTTGTACCAACCAGAAGTTCTTCTCTTTCTTCAGTCTGAACCGAACATCGTTTCTTCTTGAAGTTGACTTCTAGGTCTTTGTCATAGAATTGACCTATACTAAACAGATTATGCCCCAAACCCTCAACATAATTAACTTTAGTTATCCTGACGTTGTCTTTCACAATATCTCTGTAACCCAGAATCGGTGAATATTGATCATTACCGAACTTGACTCGACCACCGTGTTTTTCTCCATAATTAGTTAGCAGCTCTTTTCTTCCAGTCATGTGTTTTGAGCAGTCTGAATCTAAGTACCACATATGACTGGTCTGCAAAAAGGAAATCAAGTGGTTTTAGGTACCCATTTGTAAATGGGTGCTTTTGGGTTAGGAGTTGGTACACGTTTGGAACTTGTACCATTGTTTCTAAAGCCTCTTTTATGATACCTTTTGAGTAATATCTTTTAAGACCATGAATATCATAACCAAACCAATGAAAGTAATCACTCTTACAGATAAAATCATCCACACCACAACATGAACAACAAATTTGGTCACGTGCTAAATTGATCAATTGTTGCATTGAATAAATCTTGTATGCAATAACAAGTTTTTGTTTAATGCAAACAGCTTGATTTATTACAGCAGAATCAAAATTGTTTTTCATAGAATTAAAAGCAACATTGGATGATTTTTTCTGGGCCACATCCTGTGTGGACTCCTTTATTCTCCACTCAAGTCTTGTATTATTTCTCAGATAACGATCTGAAACACCAGAAAGATAAGAGTCATAAGCTTTAGAATTTGGAGTTTGAACATATTTATTTCTTTTTGCTTTTCTTTTCTTTTTCTGTAATGATCTTTTGGATTTGGATTTAGAATAATAATCGTTATCAAGGGTATTCTCAACAGACTTTGAAGATTCACCTTTGAAGAAATTCTTCTTAGGTTCATCTTCCTTGATTAAGACGTCGGAGTGATCTAGAATTTTGGTATTAAAATCAAATTGAACAGATGATTCTTTTACTTCTTTACCCTTTTCCTCACAAGAAATCCTAATATCATTATCAGAATGACTATCCAATGAAGTGTGAAAAATACCATAAGACTTCGGATAAAGAAAATCCATTTGTTCTTTACGAAAAGCTTTATCTTCTTCTGTAGGAAAATATTTTTTAGGAGGAGCATTAAACGTTTGATTTTCCAAGTCCCAAGATTCATAATCTTCTTGGTAATCAATCGTTATGCTTCTGAAGATAGTATTTCCCATAAACGCCTTACACGAGGAAACATCTGAATCCGAAGAATGTTTTTCTTTTGAAAATTTCTCTTTAGATGGTTCCTTATGTTTTGATTTCATTTCTTTTAAGCCATTTGAAAATAATGTTAACATCACTTCCTTTTCAATCTCAAAATCTAGTTTGTCATCATTTCTGATATCGTCAATTTTGCTTTCGAGTTCTACAAGCTTCTGTTCATGTACCAAAGGAGGATAATAATTTTTTCCTTCAAAAGCTGGTTTTGTTTCACTCCCTTTTGGTTTCTCAATAGCATAGTTCTGGAAATAATCATTAGACAAAGTTTGTTTCCAATTCCAAACAAATGCCTTCCTATTTTCCATCCCGTAGACAAAAGGTAGCTGCATTTGAACAGTGGTTTTTTTCTTAATTTCTTCCACAGCCTCATAGTCATCACCTTCCATCTTAAGCCATTTGATATAATATCTAGGATCCTCTGATGGAAGACTAAGCCATTGAAATTTGTATAAAGTGGGAGTTTTGGTTAATGCAGTCTTCAAATAATGAGGATTATCATATCCCAAACCCCATTTTGAATTATAATATCTGAAATTCTTAGGCGTATTGAGATGAATTGTCTATTCAGTTTGTCCTAATTTTTACAACTTAGCTTCCAGATTACTAGTCTTCTCAGTCAGTTCAGTATTGATATCTTTGTAAGCATGCAGTAATTGTTCAAACTCTGTTTTCTTGGCTTCTGAAAGTCTTAATTTTTTGATAAATCATCCATTCTTCTTCGAAACAAGCTTAGTTTCATCGAATTCAGCTTTACTATTTTCAAACCTTCACTTAGCTCATTATGTTAATTGATTCTTTATTTTTGAAAATCTATTGTTTTATGAGCTTTGTTAACTTTGACAGTTAGATCTTCTAATTTGGTTTGCATGGCATCCAATTTTGTAAAGAAATGATTAAGTGTAAAGGAATCTACCTTATGTGTCTCAGAAGTTGACTCAACTTCTGTTTCCTCGCCATCTTTGCTCATCAGACACATCTTGGCCAGAGCAGCAGTTTCATCCTCTTCATCATCATCTGTTTCATCCAGCCAATACTCTTCTTCCACCATCAGTGCTTTCCTAGACTCTTTCTGTTTGGCCAGCAATATTTTGTTGTTATAGTAGTGTGAGTCTCGCACCTTCGGTTTCCAGCACTCTTTGGCGAAGTGTCCGGTTTTCCCACAGTTATAGCATTTCTGCTCTTCACCTTTCTTCTCACTAAACTTCCTTTCCTCAATCTTCTTAACTTCATCGTTTCTCTCATCAAATCTCTTTTTAGATTCTATGTGATTCTTATGCTCAAAATTCTTGGATCCCGAAGAATATCGTAGGTTGTTGGATCCAGTCTTCTTCACAAACCTCTTCTGAAAAGCTTTTATCAGAAGGATCATGGCTTATTTTAAGCTCTCAGCCTCGTCCAAATCATCACTGTCTACACCATCATCTTCTAACTCAGCACTATTACTTTTCAATTTACACTTCCCAGATTTGCTTGATATTATAGCAATTGGATCCTTTTCAACTGCTTCCTGTTTCTGTTCAGTGTTTTCCACTTTCTTATCTTTCTTCTCTTTCTTCTTCTTCTTTTCTCTTTTCTCCTCCGCATCATTCTCATCTTGTTTGAGAGTCTCAAACATTTCTTGCAGAGGTAGTACACTTAGTTTGGAATGTTGTTTCATTCGGTGAGCATATTTCTTCCATTCAGGTTGGAGCACACTCAGGAACTTCACATTGTTTTCTATTATGCTCTTTGTAATCTTATACATGTTCAGTTCATTCAAGATGGTTGTGAACCGGTCATAAGTTTTGTCAAGTGTTTCTCCTTCCTTTTGTTTGAAATTCTCATACTTATTAATCACATTCGACATCCTCATCTGATTTTCCACATCTGAACCCTGATACAACTTAACTAGCCCATCAAACATCCATTTTCCGGTTTCATTCAGACTGTCAACTTTTAGATAGATGTTGTTGGTTAATGCTTGCATCACCAGTGATCTAGATGCTTTGTCAGCATTATACCTTTTTAGCTCATCACCAGAATAGCTCTTACGACAAACAAGAGTTCTTACTCTCTTGTCTTTCAACATAGTCCAAAAATAAATCCTTCCGAATCTTAAAATCTTTAGGGAATAACACTGGAGGTTTATCGTTCGACCCTATAACTAACATGTCCCTAGTAGTCATTGTGTATACTTGTTGATGATCGTTAAGGAGCCCTCTGATCAGAAAACAAATTAATACCCAAACACTGTTTTTGTCGCACACTACTGATTATCGCACACCAAGTCCACGATAAGAAGTTATCTCAGAAAAATTGTATGTCACCCCACGATAAAAGTTTGTCGCACACAACTACACGCGATAAAAGGTTCTCTCAAAGTTGTCGCAGAAGAGATACGCGATAACCACTGTTCACCGAGTGTTATCGCACGCAATGTGTGCGATAAACACTGTTCACACACTTTTATCGTACGTAACTGGCGTGGTAAAAATCCCTTGAAGATTTTATCGCACACCAAGGATGCGATAAAAAGCCTGCGATTACTAAGGTCAAACCCACTTGCGATAAGGAAGAACTAATACTGTGCGATAATGATGAATACCAGATCAAATCTCAAGTTTTCCTCAAAACAAGTCCAAATAATCTGAAAATTCGTAGGAAAGTGCGCGAGAAAGTTCTGAACAAGATTAATGCTCGAAGTTTTGTCCAAAAACCAACAGAAGTATGAAATTCAATCCCAAAACAGTGTATAGAGCTCTTTTCACAAAAATTCCAATTCTACCAAATCTGGATTGAATTGATGTGAATTTGTGGAATCAATTCACTTAGAAACAATCACTGATCAATCCCAAATCAATTCTGATCCATTTGAAGAACTCAAATGACCAAAATCAATCAAATTTGGCAAAAAAAGTCGATATACTCAAAATAGGCTCAAAATCGTGAAAAACTAATCTGAATCAGAGTGAATTGCGTTGCTCTGATACCAATTGTGATCCCAGAACAAGTAATCAACACAATGATTGAATTGAAGATGTCATCCCTCTCATTAAGCTCAAATATCTCAAAGTACAAAATAAGAATGTAGAGAGTGTATGCAATAGTACTCGGAATGACATAATGGACAAATTACAAGATAAATCCTATTTATAGTAAGTAAATTATGAAAGTACGAAATAGACCCTCAACTTGATACAATTTGATAAAAGTGGCACTAACAATAACATTACTTAATAAGTAACTAAACCATTTTATTAGCAATATTCTAGGACGTTTTTTTTCTTTTATAAAAATTGTCTTATAAAATTGTCCTAAAGACCATGTGTGCTTACTTATGGGAATGTATATCTTGGTTCTAATTCCATCAACTACCCCTTTTTCTACTTTTTTTCACTTTAAGTAGTGTTGTAGTGTTTTTTCAAAATTTTACTCAATTTACTTGAATACATTTTTTTTCTTTAGTCCATGATTATTTGTTAAATTATACATTTCATCTCAATTTTTCTTTCGGTTTTTTTTCGCCATTCCATAAAACCCAATCTCATCACTAATTAGCGAGGGATTGGGTTTGGGCTCAATGTCTCGCTAATCCCTCAAAAATCCTTCGTAATCCGTCGTTGATCCTTTACTAATTAGCGATAGATTAGCGACGGATTGGGTTGTAGCTAATCTCTCGCTATTTAGAAAGGGTTTTTGAGGGATATCGAAGGATTGACTGCAAACAATCATTCGCTAATCCGTCACTAATTAGCAACAGATTAATGAGGGATTGGATTTGTGGTCAATCCGTTGCCAATCCCTCACTACTTAGTGAGACATTTTTTCCCTCGCTAATTTCCGTCATTGTTAACACCAGATCTATTAGGTAATCATCATGAATCCCATTGATCTTGAACAATCTAGAGTTTACATAAGATTTATGCACTTTCTCTCTCTAGACTGCTCTCAAAGTCTCAATTCTCTCTAGATCTAAGATTGAATATTACAATGAACTCTCTTGTTACAAACAAAGCATTAAACTAAACAACTTTGACTTTCTATGACTTTGCCTTTCTTTGACTTTACAATTAAATTGATTTTTCATGGACTTTTACAATAAATCTTGAATACAATATTTTACGCTAAGAGTCATTAATACCCAGTTTTCTTACTCATTAATCGAGTAATTCTCAATTCTTTCACTTAGTGTTAAAAGTATAAACAAATATGTACCAATCTTGACATGTGTTATTTTATTTATTTATGGTTTGTATGTTTGTACTATGTGCGAGGACTAATTGTGTCAATTGGAAGAACTTTTGGATGGCGCTGCAAGGCTTAAAGACACTAAGGGTAGCGGTACAAATAAACAACTTTTGAGGACTGAAGAACAATTTCCAATTGTTATAAATACAATGAGACGTTTAGGGTTTCTCATAATTCACTCTAGTTTTGTTAGAGTTCTCTCTGATTCTCTCTTTCTCGTTTCAGATTAGTTTTAGGGTTTTCTTACTTTCAATCTTCAAACCTCTTGAAGATCATGAGTGTGAGAGATATTTGTAGTGAGGATTTATGTGTAAGTATATGAGTGTGAGAGTCATGTAGTGAGTTTTGATTTGTAATCTATTTTCTTAATCTTCAGAATTAATAATAAGTATAGTTTATCATTTCGAACATGGTATCAGAGCGTTATGGTGAGATCTTCGTCAACACCGACGCCTGATTCTGGTATGATCTACGTTTTTCACTTCTGGGGATTGTTTTTACCTTTAAACACCGACTCACGAGGATTTTGGTGGTGTAACCGTTAATCCGATGACTTCAGTCATTTTTTTCTCACTTGTATGTTCAGATCTGTTGAGATGACATATATCACAGATTTTTAGTTTGTTGTCATATATCTTCGTTTTTTTGTCTCAGATTCACACATGCACATTTAGATCTAGCTGTACCTGTTATAGCTTGGTTCAGATTTATTACTATGTTCAAGATATGTTGTGTTTACGCATCTTAGATCTATTCATGTATCTGTGATCTGATCTGTATCATAGATCTGGTCATATTCTTTGTCTGTTCACATGTTTGTTTTTCTACGATCTGATCCGAGCTGTAGATCTGGTTACTTGTTTCTTTCTTCTTGTATGTTATCTTTTGTGATCCGATCTAAGTTGTAGATCCGGTTGCATTTTCTAGTGGTGCATCATTCAAGTATTCCTGTTTAAGAAACATATCATATTATTTTAGTATGTTTTAGATCTTAGTGCAGTATTAGATCTATTCTCATTCTGTTGAAATATTTCAGATCTGTTATCAGTATATCTAGATTTATCATTTAGATCTTGTGTAATAGTAGATCTATCATCATCTTGTTAGACTTATCATTCAGATCTGTCATCATCATACTTAGATTTGTTATTAGTCTGTACTTTACTTATATCTTTGTTCATCTCGTGTATGTGACTTGGTCTCTCTAGATCCAGTTGCATAAACTCAGATATGTTATTATCACACTTGAGATATATGATCATTTCGTGTTTTCAGTAGTCTGTTGTGAAAAGTGTGTGAGGATAGAACTGAAGTTCTGAATCACACTGCATCCTGCTCACTGCAGATCTTGCTTGAAGACATTATCTGTGTGAGATCTGTTTTTTCTTCTCGTTCGGTTGTTTTTTGTTTACATACTGTGTTCAGGTTTGTATCCTCTCTCTATTGTATGCATTAGACCTCAGTTGTTCACCGAGGCCTCTTACTTCCGCTGCATCTCTTGCATACACACTCACTATAAGTCTTCTTCCTTTTCTCTGTGTGTGCTCTTTCATTCCTTGTTCTGTTTTTTTGGGAACCTAAGTGTTTGTCTTGACCTACAACCTCGAGTGACAAGGAACCCTGTCATCTATCATTTAGGGTATTTCCCGTGTGTGTTTTATTTTCTGTTCCTATCATGACTGGAACAGATGATCCCAAAGGTCCAGAGGGGCAATCACTGATTGCAAAACTGGACTTTGGGGACCCTCTTTACCTTCATCCCAGTGACACCTCTGGTGTGTCCATTCTCAACATGAAATTAACTGGTACAAAGAATTATAAAGTATGGGCATGTGCTATGATCTTGGCTTTGGAAACTAAGAATAAACTTGGTTTTGTTAATAGAACTATTCTATGTTCCACTGATACTGAAATCTTAGGAAAACAATGGGATAGATGTAATCAGTTGTGTTGTCCTGGATCCTTGGTTCTGTATCTGAGGATTATTTGTTAGCCAAGTTTTTGTGAAGACTGCATCTGATGTTTGGATTGAACTAAAAGAGACCCATGATAAGATTGATGGGTCAGTAACCTTCAATCTTCATCAAAAGATAAACTCACTTACCCAAAATGGGTCCTCTGTTTCAGATTACTATCACAAATTAAATGCATTATGGAAGCAATTTGATGCATTAGTTAAACTTCCTGCATGTTCTTGTAATGCTTCACATGATTTTACTAAACATAATCAACTGATAAAACTAATGCAATTTTTAATGGTACTGGATGATGTGTACATGAAACTTAGGAGTAATATTTTAACGACTGATCTATTACCAACAGTTAAAACGGCTTTTTCTTTGGTCTCTAGAGAAGAGTCACACCGCGGTGCGACTCGTCCCTTTTCAGAATCCAAAACACAAAATACCGCCTTTTTTAGTAAACCACTTGACAATAAGAAAAAGCCAGGAAAATCCCCTTTAGTTTGTAAACACTGTGGTGTGACAAGACACACCATAGAGAGATGCTTCAAACTAATAGGGTTTCCAAAAGATTTTCAATTTACCAAGACCAAGACAAATCAATTTTCAAATCAGTTTTCAAAACCTCATTCTAGCAATGCATGTAGCACTGAAGGTCCTGTCAGTGGTTCTACTTCCAAGTCTCTTACGGAAGAGCAAATCATCAAATTACTTTCTCTTCTGGATCAGAAACAAAATGAAGGTGTCACTGCCAACATGGCAGGTAGGTTTTTTTTGCCAATATGGCTCATGTTTCAAAAATTTCTCAAACTGGATGGATTATAGATTCTGGTGCTAACCAACACATGACATCATCTGTTTATCATTTAGAAAATGTTGTTGACATATCCGATTTGAACTTAAAAGTGACTCAACCCAATGGGGAGGAGGCACAAATTAACAAAATTGGAAATTACAGATTAAATGATGGTGTGGTGTTGTTCGATGTGCTTGTTATACCAGATTTTAATGTCAATCTTCTATCTGTTCACAAACTTGCTAGGGATAGTAAAATCTTTGTTGGATTTGATGAATTTAAATGTTACTTGGTTCAGGGTTTACTTCCCATGAGAGTAGTGGGGACTGGTAGTGAAAATGGAGGCCTATATGTGTTTGACCAAAATAATAAGGGTGAGATGTTTGATTCTAATTTGCTAAAGAATAAACATAACACCTCAAATATGTCCATTTTCTGCTATGTTTCGCGCCAACTTTGGCACAGTAGGCTAGGACATCCTACTAAACATGCCCTATCTTGTTTAAAGAATAGACTGAACTTAGGAAATAATTCTCAACCTTACCCTTGTGACATTTGTCACATGGCCAAACAAACAAGGGAAAAGTTTAATCTTTGCAATCACACTTCCAAGGTCTTAGGTGAATTAGTTCATCTGGACCTATGGGGTCCCTATCATGTCCCTAGCAAAGATGGGTATAAATATTTTCTTACAATAGTTGATGACTTCACTAGATCAGTTTGGGTATACTTATTGAAAAATAAAGATGAGGTGTTTGACAATGCTGTTTCTTTTCACAGTTTGTTGATTAATCAATTTGGGAAACATGTTAAAGTTTTCCGAAGTGATAACGGGACTGAATTTGTAAATAATAAATTTGGTGAGTTTTTCAAATCAAAAGGCATTTTACATCAAACAACTTGAATCTATACACCTCAACAAAACGGGATTGCAGAACGCAAGCATAGGCATCTTTTGAATGTTGCTAAGGCTTTGATGTTTCAAAGTGGCATCCCTCTTAACATGTGGAATGAGTGTATTTTAACTGCAACTTACTTAATTAATAGAACTCCTTCTTCTGTGTTAAGTGGAAAATGCCCGTATGAAATTGTGTTTGGTTTTCCTCCTGTTTTATCACATCTAAGGAATTTTGGATGTTTGTGTTTTTCTGTTAGACCTAATAACCTTGATAAATTTGCTTCACGTACCGAGAAGTGTGTGCTTCTTGGATATGCTAATTCTCAAAAGGGTTATCGTCTTTATAGTTTAGATACTAAACAGATTATCATTTCAAGAGATGTGAAATTCTATGAAACAATCTTTCCTTTCAAAATGAAAACCAACAATCAACATCACAACTCTAGTGACATCAACTCTTTAAATTTCTTTGATAGTAATTTTCAAACTAATGATTTCTCTGTTGAAATATCCGATGATGATTCAAGGGATAACTGTTGGTCCCGAAGGGCTATACAAGTTTGTAGAAGGGGGGGGGGGGGGGGTTGAATACAAACACACGTTTTTACTTTTCTAAATTGTTTATTAATAAATCAAGACAATTTACAACTTGTTGCGGAACAAGATTAAGGATAAACCTAATCTAAACAAGTCTTGAGAAACACTAAGTTTCTTGCACTAGAAAGAGTTAAAGAAATTACGAATAATAACTTAACAATAAGAAATAAGAAGATGGTCCGAGCACACTTCAAAACTGAAGTAAGGTTCTTCTTATATACTGCATGCATTTAATGCATGGCAGTATGGCTTTACACGTGGCAGCAGCTGAGTGGTTGCATGTCATTGACCTTTGTAGACAACCTTAGTAGCCGCATGGTGCACAGTGTAGAATCAGATTTGTTGTACGATTACAGACAAAAGGGATGTCCGTTCTGACAGTTCGTACGGAGACGTGCAAGGGAGGTAAGACAATAGTAACATACAGGGAGACTTCATGATCAGCTTTCGTTGAGTCAGATCTTTATCAGCAAATGATAAAGTTCAGCGATTGCTGAAGTCTTCTACTTGATACTTCACGTTGAATGGACAGGTCTTGCTTCGCTGATATCCGCATCAGTTCATGAGTAGACTTGTCGCTGGTTCTTGAGCTTGATCTTCGACTTTAGCGTAGAACTTTGGTTGACGTGAAACTTGTCTTCAGGGATCATAAGTAAACAACTAACTTATCAGCGATCATCTCATACACTGAACAGGCTCCGAGCTATATGATGATGAACAGTGTTCGCTGAATCTAATCTAAAGAGTGAGAGTTCCTATCAACGGTACTGTAAAGTCTTAGTACTTATCAGCGATAGTGAAACTCTGATACATATTGTTTACTTACAATTTTCACTAAGTGTTTAAGAGAGGGTCATTATCAAATCACTGAGGGTTTGGATCAACAATCTCCACTTATTTGATTATGACATAACAACAGAGAAAATTGCTATTTAATGAAAACATAAGGATAAAAAGAACTCATAAAATATTTGTCCCTTTTACTGGTTTCTGGGATCTTTTCAGTACTGATGGAGTTAAGTACATTCGCTGAAATTTTTCTTTAAACTTCGTAAAGATTACATAGGGAAGTGGAAAAATTACAAGTACATCAAATAAAATTACAAGTACAAAAGATGTAGACAGATAGGGATAGAAAGAATTACAAGGCGATCCTATCCGTCAAAAGGTTCTTCCTTTATGAGAAGTTCATCGAGGGTCTTTGATGTGGGAATCATCCAGTCAGGGACATTTACTCCTTGATTCTTTTTGTTCAGAGGTTCTTCAAAAATCAAGGGCTTCAGGTGTCTAGCTTTAATGTCACGTCTGATTTCACACCAGTATATGAGATCTCTGAGTTGTTCGATGGGAGTGATTGGAAGCTCAGAGATGCGTTGAAAGTGATGATTTCCTTGGTAGTCTAGAAAGAATATACCATAAGGATCACTTACAACTTTGCCAGGAATGAAAGTTTCTCCAGGTGGCGGGGAGGTGTCAAGCGCTGAGAGATCAGCATCAGGGCCATGAACTTCAGCACGAGAGAAACCAATACCTGTTTCATTTCGTATTGGAGGACCTGAGTCTGAGACTTTCTTTTCCTTTGCAGAGACACTTCTTTGTTGAGGAGGAAGAAGAGTGGAAGGAGGAATATCCACAGCAGAAGAAACCAAGTCGATCTGAGTATTTAAAATTTTCTCGACATGGCTCTTGAACTTTGAGCGCGATCCCTGAATGGCTAATTTCACTTCCAACCATTCAGAGAAACCAAACTTCTCTAAAGTAGTAGCATAGAAGGTTTGCTTGGTTTTGCCTTATCTGAATACATCAATTTCAACAACAGGAACATCAACGAACAGTCTTCCTCTGATGTTTACTTTGATGATTTTGGATGGTCGAGATCGATAATTCAGCATTTCTTTACACCATTTCAAAGTCGTATCAGATGCTTTCGTCTTCTCTTCAACGATCCTTTGGGCATCATCCCATAGCTGACGTTGGACATCAATGGGAGTTCTTTTCAGCGCGGGGTCTTTCACTGATTGTTGGACAAGCTGGATGGCGAGTTCTATGTCTTTTTCTTCAGCTTCCCTTCTTTCAGCGATTAAACTTTCAGCTCTGAGGTGATCCTGGTATTCCTTTTGTTAAAGTCTGAACTTTGGAGGAATAGAAGGAAGTTGATCACGCTTCAGGATGATTCGATGATCTTCAAATCTCTTGATCATTGCATTTCTCTTTTCTTGATCCTCTTCACTCAACTTTTGAGGAGCCAAGGAAGGTCTGTTTTGGTGAGAGAGCAGTTGTTCTTCAGGTTCATCAGTCTCAGTGGTTAAATCCAAGACTGGGATTATTTCTTCAGCTCTTGTGGCTGGGATTATTCCTGGTGTAGTCGAAGGAGCTTCAGCGGGATCCTCAAACAGGGGAGAGGACTAGCTGAAACACAGTGATCGTTTAAGTAAGCAGAGCTGGGGAAGAAAGAGATAGAGAAAAGAATGTGGTTAAGTGTATAGAGGTTTTATGGATAGAAGGATTGAGATTGAGAAGGGATAGAGGAGGGATGCAGTGTAAGGGAATAGGAGGTCGTGTACCTGACAAACTGGCTTTTGAAGCAAGATCATCAGATTGTCTTCTGCAGCAAGGCCTTTGTTTTTGCCTTTGTCAGCTTCAGACGCTGCAGGCTTTGTCTTGGTCCGCTCCCCTGAAGGTTCGTTTATCGAAATCCCTTTGAGAGTTGTAGTCTTCTGAACAGGCTTGACGATAAAGGAGTCATCATCATCATCATCATCGTCATCATCATCATTCTTTGGAGAAGAAGATGGTTCATCATCAGAGATGTCGACAACTTCATCGTCTTCAGCTTCGTCTTCATCAGATTCAACTTCTTCAGCGTAGGGTGAGGTTACAACATCAACAGCTTCAATGTTCTGCTCTTCGAGTTGCTCCCCCTCAGATACAGAGGAAGGTTTCTCGGTTCCCTCAGGGTTTTCATCTCCCTGAGGTTTTGAAGAAGTAGCATCAGCTTCAGTCTCAATACCCTCCCACTCAACATGAGGAAGGTCTTCTTTATTTTTCTTCACCCCCTCATCATTATGGGGAAGGTCTTCTTTAGGCTTCTCCCCCTCTTCCACATCATGGTTGGGGGAGGTAACGGACTTTTCAGCAACAGCAGCAGCAATAGGATTACTGTCTTCTTGGCCAATAATTGTTATGCAGTTTTCAATCGCTGCTACTCTGTCTTCTAGGCCAGTAATAGCAGGACTGATCTTTTTGAGATCGTCTCGATCGTCCTGAGTGAAATGAGAAGTTGGGGTGTTCAGGCGATCGAGCACTTTCTGAACAATCTCTTTGACCGCAGAGACTTCAGTCTTGATCGTGGAAACTTCACTCTTAAGAGAACCAACCTCTGTCTACAATGATGTGACTTCATTGGACAGAGAGGTGAAGTTTGTTGAGAGAGTGGTTGTGGCGGTTGAGTTTTCAGCGAGGGTGGTAGCAAATTTAGCAATGCTACCATCCACCTTCTCCAGATCAGCTTTGGAGGCTTTCTTTTCGACCTCAGTGGTCAAAGTCTTCAAGTTCTCTCCAGCGTTTGTAACCACTGAAGAGTTGGCAGTTAGAGTTTTGTTGAAAGACTCCATCTTTGTTTCCAGGGCCGTCAGGGAGGTGTTGATATCCCCCAAATTAGGACCTGAAAAAGTTATAAACTTATGAACAGAGGAAAGCTCAGAAGTTTGGGGTTGAGAGAGAGAAGTGTGTGGGATTTTGTGTATACCTGCAGGCGGGTTGGCGATGTTGTCGAAACCTCGATGTCCTGAAAAAGTTTCATAGTCGTCTTCAATATTTCCTAGACGACTGGAAGTACCTGCAGGTCCTGTGGTGTGTCCTATCATCCTCTGAAAATGTTCAGCAGTAGTGTTGCTGAAGATGACGGTTGTTGAGGAGAATAGGGGAACAGATTGAGTGACCAAAGAAGAGGTGAGAGGAATGGAGGATGAGAATGATGGTTGGGTGCGGGGTTCAGCGTTGGATCCGCTGAGAATCACTTCAGTCTGTAGGGAGGCTGAAGGAGGTGGGTTCATTTCCAAGTTTATAACTTCAGCGTTTAGAGACGCTGAAGCTGGGATGGAAGGGGTGGTTTGTTCAGCTGTGGCAGAGCGTACCACTGAACTTTCCATCAGCTCTTCAAGATGAGCTGAGGAGTCTTCAGCGTGTAAATGCTGGGGGGTTGCTTCTTGGTTTTCTTGATTCTTTTGGAACCAAGTTGGGTAGTAGATTGTTTCCTTTTTCTAGAAGGAGTGGAGGTTGCAGCTGGGGTATCAGCGGTGGGGATTTCCACTGAATGAGCCGCAGAAGTAGAAGAAGGAGGATTGAGAATAGATAAGAGAGTAGAGAGACGTACCTCGTTTGGCAGGGGCTTGAAGTCAAGCACCTTAGGGCCAACCTGAGAGAGTTTCAGGTCTCCTACTTTTGGGTAGTTATCCTTAAGGCCGGTTTGGAAGATGGCGCTGAGGAATCTTGGGTATGGAACCCATGATGGCCTATCAGCAAAATCTACTCTGAGCGCAAGATCGTCGTAGATTATCGAGTCCCAGTAAACATGGAGACCCTTCAGAAGATTCACAGTGTCGTCTAGATGTTTGACTTGTTTCTTCGGAGGAAAATCGAACAGCGCATGGAGGTTGTTTGATTTTGTAAAAGAGCACCTCGGGGCACATCCAGTTTTTGGGAGACAAGCTCGTGAGTTGGTCATCGATGAAGCAGAATTGTGTTTCAACATCAACCGCGGAGGCAGAATATGTTGCCGCGGCGAGCTGTTGTTCACAAGTCCTTTGGATGAAGACCCAACTCATGGACTATGGGTTTAAATATGAGAAGATCCCCATTTACTGCACAGTAAGAGTGCTATTGCCATATCTGCTAACACTGTCCAGCACACCAAAACCAAACACATTGACATAAGGTATCATTTCATAAAAGATCATGTTGAGAAAGGAACTGTTGAACTGTATTTTGGTACAACTGAGTATCAGCTTGCCGATCTCTTTACCAAAGCCTTGGATGAAAAACGTTTCAATTTTCTAGTATCCAAGCTCGGCATGTTGAATATGAAAGTTTAACTTCCATATATTGATCATATAATAGATGGAAATATTTGTATCTCAATCTAGACTTCGTATCTAGATTGATACACTCAAATTTTCATCATATTCTATTCTCAATATCTGTTATTTAAATTTTTATATCTTAGTTGTATTACAAATATTTCTTCAACTTGTTCTTTCTTTCTTTTCTTTTTATTGTCTTATCTATGATTTGTTATGATACATGTATCTGCACAAAAGTATGTTCATGGTTTCAGGGGGAGTGTTAGAACAGATCTTATGCACAAATTTAGGGGGAGTGTGCATAACTGCCAGATCATGTACGTATAGATACATTATGAATGTTGCTTCCGAGAAGCCAAGGTAAGCGTTCTGACTTGTTTTAAACACTAACTTTTAAATGATGAAAACAATTTTAAAATCTATGCATCATTTAAGGGGGAGTGACAACTGTGTTTAAAACCTTGAGTGCTGAATCAATTGGAAGTTGGACATCTTCCAATGTGATAAAATCTTGTAAAATTTTATCTGAAAAATGTCCTAGTGTTACTGTATCGCAACTCTTTACTTGCGATAAACTAATGAACAGTAGTTTATCGCAAACCACAGCTGCGATTAAAAGATAAGTGTTGTTTTATTGCAACACATTGATTGGGATAAGAAGTTTCCTCGCAACCATGCCTTGCGATAAAACACATATGAACAGTACTTATCGCAACCCTCTGTTGCGATAAGGTCGAACATGGTGTCGCAATCAGTTCATTGCGATATCATCAGGGCTTATCGCAACCTTATACTTGCGATAAGCTGACACTGTGGCGGTCAACCTTTGGACCAATCAAATCGTGCCACGTGTCTTTATCTCAACCTCCTATAAATAGTGAGTGTTTGAATTTATCTCATTTCAAAACCCCTCTAAACTCTCTCAACTTTCTTTCTACGAACTACAATCGGCGTTTGATTCATACAAGTGTGTTTTCGAGATTCAAATCAACCTCATTCCATTCAGATTACTTGGAGGTACATTCGTGTTAACTTTCATTCAATTTCATCCGTCGATTCATAACTTTGAGTTGATTTTAGGGTTTTTTCAGTCGAAACCCTTAAGGGATTTTAATTTTTTTGCTTGTGAATCCATGCTTAGGTATTTGTTAGTTAATATCTTTGTTAGGGTATGCTTCTGTGTTGATTGCGAGACTCTTATTATAGGTTTGAACCCATTTAGTGCGAAAAATCAGTTTCTGAGCTTAAACCTTAGAAAAATATCTTAAAGTTCAAACTTATCGCAGCCTTATATGTTCTCAAATTCAAAACTATCTCAACCTTCGTTTATTCAAGACTATCGCAACCTATTAGTTGCGATAACATCTTATCGCAACCTGCGTGTTGCGATAACCTTTTGTCGCAACTAGTTCATTGCGATAACCCATTCCTCGCAAGTCCTTCATTGCAATAACTTCTTTATGTTGGCTGCGATAAAATCCATACTTAGAAAAAAATTTGGAATTTTTTGAAGAAAAACCAATTTTTGGCACTACTCTAAACTTTGACACTGTTCAGATGGCTCATAATGACGGCCATTCATCTGATGAGAACACCGTCATACCGTCGCACCGGTCATCACATCTGTCTGTGAATGCCCGAGATCTAGATGCTGAGCTTCTACCGAGAAGTCTCCATCTTGCCCTTCACGACAATAATCATAACCTTGATCTCGACGTGGCGTTCGACCACCAGATTATCATCGAGATCATCCGCCGCAATCCTCTCCGAACAGTGTTCACGAAGGTAGTCACTGTGCCCCTCATTTACATACAACAGTTTTGGCACACACTACGATATCATCCTACACACCGACAGGGTCCACATTTTTCTGCCCGAGTTGATCACTTCGATGCTCGAATTACACTAAAACGACTCCGTCTAGCCTTAGACCTTCCCTTTAACCCAAAATTTGAAGACATGGTTCCCGAAGCCCAACTGTACACAAACATCCAAAGCTTAGGATACCAAGATCCACATAACCCTGTCCTAGTCGGCTCATCCAAATTTCAAAGAAAACATCTACCACCCGTCTGGTACACCCTATGCTCCATATTCAACCGATGCATGACGTCAAAGCATACCGGCCTTGACAAATGCAACCTTCCAACCCTACGTATGTTCCATGCATTCGCCTTCAACCGCAACATAGACTATGCTATACTACTCTGGAACGAGCTACAAGAACTGGTCGAAGACAAAGCACGCCCGAAAAAGAACCGAAACTTCGTGCCATATCAACGGTTCTTCCATATTCTCATCCACCAAATCATGGAGGGCAACCAGGAAATCCCTAGATGCCCAGAAGCGGTACAAGGACCGACACAGTGGATGCACTATCTGAAGATGCCAGATCATGATGACTTCGCTCACATCGTCGTGATTCCAGAGCATGTACTTGCCTATGCCGACCAGCAGTTTGAGGTAGTTAGGCAGTATAGAATAGCTAATGCACTAGTGGTCCAGCCAGAACCGGCTGGACCTCCCCATGGTGCAATCCCATTAGGCGGTGAGGGTATTCATGTTGAGTAGGTTCAGGAACTTGGGGTTCCTGAACGGGAAGAGGTGAGGAGAATATTAAGAGAAAGAGTTGGTGGGGTGGCGAGGACTGCTGGTCAGGCATCCACAACCAGTGCTGTACGAATTCCTATCCTCGATGACATACCGATGGAATCAGAGGATGATTCCGATTTTGACCCCGATGCTTCATCATTCGACGATGAAGTGTCTGACCAACCACGAGCTGATGATGATTCCGACTCCGATCCCGATCATGACCCTGATGCAGATCTAATCCCGAGACACATCGGTCGGAGTAGACATATTGAGGGTTCCGAAGGTGATTCCACATGGAACGTCGGACCCTCCGGTGATTTTGGTGACATAAGGTGGAATGAGGGAGTTATAGTAGAAAATACGAATGTGAGCAGTGATGTGGCGAGAAAATAAATGGGAGAGAAAGAGATAGAGTCGATAAAGTATTAACTACTGACTCTCCCCAAACCGATCGAAGCCGGGTAGCCACATCTTCTACCAACGAGCGTACGTCGCCTTTGCGTATTGAACAAGCCATGGTGGACCCAGCCATGCAAAGCACAACCCCTCTAAGCCATTCGTCGGCATCTCAGTTTTCCGGCGTTTCATTTTCCATAGGGGATAAAGCACAACTGCTATCGGTGACACACTCGGTGTCTGCTGATATTGAACAAGGTAGGCTCCTGCCCTGGCCACCGCCCTTTATTCCGTGCACGTTGAGTCTAGAGCCTTTTGGACATACATCTTCTCCTAGGCCACGCGCGTCGGCATCCCATCAAGTTGTGAGCTTTCGTGCTCCAACCGGAACACCCCGAGTGCGTCCGCCGTTTGTTGGTTCCCCACGAGGACTGGGTGGAAGTCCTGTCATGGTCAACACTATGCCAGCCATGAACACAGGCAGTACGGTTGCTACAACCGCTACTTCAACCGGTAACCTAAGTGGTCCGGTAGTTAGTTCCATTTTCCCAAATTTTCCACATGAACAGGTTGTACGCATGCTAGGCCCATATCCGCACTATATCACACTTCCATTACTGGCGTCTGCTTTAGGCACCATCGATAATGCCTACAAGCAACACCGTCGGGCCATGCAAAGTACAGTTGACAGATTAGCAAGCGAAGTGAGCAGAGCCATCAAGGGCAAAGCCATTGCTGAATCGTCGTCAACACCTCAGGATCAACCATCCAGTGCACAATCCGACCCACAAACACCACCACCAGTTCCGTTACACCAAATCCCAGAAGACCAGCTCAAATCAGAGCTGTTAGCCCGACTCCTAGCCAAAAGCGACTCTAGTACAACTGAAGAAGTTGACCTAGTTGGATTACTCCGACAACATACCCAACCTCAAACCCAAACCTCAACCCAACCACCTTCTAGCAACGAATTCCAGCGTCTAACCGACTCTATGAAAGACATGACGGAAGCCGTGATGGCAGGATTCACCTCCATCACTGAAAGGCTTAGGGCTATCGAAGAGAAGTGTGGGATTCAAGCTCAAGCCTCACAGAAACGAAGACATGATGATCTGGATGATCCTGATCAACATGAGGGGGAGAAGAGAGCAAGGGTTGATGAGTCCAGCGGTGCAGCTACTGAAAATGTTAGGGGATCAGATCAGCCAGCTAGTGAAAGGGAAACGGGAACCGGTAGAACGGACATTGATATGGTCCAAGTGGATGACATCGAGGTTCTAGATGATGTCATAACTGGGGTTGAAAAGCCTCTGGTTGTTGACAATATAACAGCTGAAGAAAGGATGGCGGATTCTATGATCGTGGAGTACATCTACATTGATTCTGAGGAAAAACCTGAGAAAATGACTGTCCAAATCAAAGAGGAATTAGAAGACATCTTCGACATCAACGGAGCTATTATGGCTGCTTCGAATTCTGATAGTAATGTTCCTCGTCCGCAACCACCGAATGATCAGGGTGCAGGTACTTCCGCTCCTCAGGCTCCAGTTGTTCAAGAGAATGCTCTAGGAATTCAAGTACAAGCCGATGGCAGAATCAGGGATCCGGTACTTGAAGCTGAACTGGCAATCTATCAAGTGGTAATTGATGCTGAGCCAAGGTATGTGGCTACAGGTGAAAGGGTACGTATCTTAATTCCTTATCAAGAGAGCCTCAGTAGAGATTTGTTTGTGAAAGATGTCCAGAGGATTGATTTAGCAAAGGTATACGGCGTTGAGAATTGGCCATCACTTGAGAAGATCGAGTTTCTGCATGTTATGGGCAACAAAGACAAAGAAATGAGTGCAGTCATATCTGACAATGTGATAGTGAAAGTGCTGAAGATTGAATCTCAACGGCTACTCAAAGTCTGTTATCCTGAATTCACTGTTCTTAGATCTGATGGTTCTGAATGTGTTTTCTCTGAGGCTGACTTCAAAAGTTTAAAGCTCGATGACCTCCTAAGCCTATACAATGCCCTAGCCTGCCTCCCTGACAAGCAACAAGAATGGTCTGTCGCGTATCAAAGTGTCAAGAGATTCATACAGAACATTCTGAAGTTCTCTTATCTAACAGCCTTTCAGATGGATCTGGAAGCACGCCAAGCCCGAGTAAACCTAAGAGCACCGAACCGACGTCTGTCAGGTATTCAAGGTATCCCAGCCTACACCGTACTGAAGAAACCGGATCTTGGAGTTGTTTACTTCGATTCAGACTCAAAAAAGAGATTTATGAGAGTTCTTGAAGTCAACAAGTTCAGCGATGGTACATTCAAGATAATTTTGGTACACCTGGAGAGCAAGCTTCGTATGCATGAAAGTGGGGAGGTGAAGCTGAAAGATAAAGAAAGGGATCTGATCAAACAAGCGATTGAAGCCATGACCTACCGGAAAGAATACCGACATGCACTGCGGAGGTTCGAGATCATTTTCGGGATTCGAAAGAAGTATGTGACCCCGGTGGACGCTTAATGCAACACCCTAAAAATCAGGGCTAATTTAAACCTCAAATTATAACAAGTTGTGATAAAATAACATCCAAACTTTTATAAAAAAAAGTGAATTAACCATGAGGAGTTATAATTACAAACACTGAATCCTTCAAATAACCTATTAATCTAATCATGTCACAATAATTAGATTAACTAAGTTATCTAAGCAATCCATCAAAATCTCCTTTCGTTAATTGACTTCTCCGTTATCCCAAAACGCTCGTCCCACATCCCTTTACTTTCCCGAGCTAGTACCTGGTAAGAAAATTTAATTTGGAACGATTAGGCTTACGCCTAGTGAGAACATCCAATTTCAAATTAAATATTTGAAAACGTTAACAGTTTGAAAATGTCCAATACATATAAACAAACTTGTTCTCCACCGCTCATACCATACACGTGCTCACCTCCATGACAGGATCATACCCGATCCCACAAGTATGACTAACATTCATTATGTCATATTATCCCAATCAAGAGCCTACTACAAATCCTTATAGATTCTAGTCTATTGCTCTTATCCAAGAAATTACAAGTTGCTTTATGCCTATTTCTTGGCCTGGAAGTAGAGATTACAAGTTACTTTAAGTCTATCTCTGGTCTTCCCCTAGAAATCAGGAATTACAAGTTACGTTATGCCTATTCCTCGATTTCTATACTATGAAATAGAAATTACAATTTCCTTTATGCCTATTTCTCATTCCATAACACCTTTACGAAATGGGAATTACAATTTACTTTATGCTTATTCCTCATTTCAGGGCAACGGGAATTACAAATTGCTTTATGCCTATTCCTCGTTATAACACATAACAGTGTCTATGGATCCATTACACTTAATATAGATTCCTCATAGCAAACAGTATGAGCAAATCACATTTACACCACATAGATTCCTCATAGCAATCGGTATGAGCAAATCACATTTATAAATCTCTCATTTTTACCATACTTGTACTTGACTCATAATTACCAAATCATACTCAATCCCATGAGTATGATTATCATTTAGAAAATCATATCATCATGTCCAACAGTCAACCACGAATCATTACAGATTCTATTTATCGGTCAAGCCTAAAGACTTACCTTCAATTACCATACTTTCTTCTTGGAATAGAAACAGAAATAGCAATTATATATTGCCTATTTTTAATCCACCGAAAACATAGGAAATAACACATACACTTCATCTAATTCATATTTCCACATTTCAAATACAAATAGCAACTCTACTTTGCCTATTTAATTATTCATCCTGAATAATATCAAACTAAAACAATCTTTAAACCTAACACACTACCATTCCACTATAAGTATGTTCAAGCTACTAGGATTGTATTTCAATTCCTAAATCGTGCCCTTTAAGAAGTCAGCAAAACTTAAAGTTACTGAGTACTCAAAAGTGACCGGATAACAAAAGTGTCCGGACACCTCATACTGTCCGGATATCACAACTTTCCAGATACTACAACTTTCCGGGTAATACATAACTTTCCGGATAATACACATCTTACCGGGTACTTATCAAATCCGGATGACATCCGGAAACATACTCAATCCGGATACCATCCGGTATCTAATTTAGCCGGAAACCTTATAAAATCAATACTTACCGGGTATCTTTGTGTTGTCCGGAAACCTTCATTCAGGGGTTTCCGGATAAGATCATTTTACCCGGAAACTTTCATCTGCAGTTTAAAACCTCGATCAAATTTCATGTCTGTTCCATTCAGCTTATTCTAAGCACATCCATACAGTCATACACACATCTTAACATTTAATTTGCCAGACAACATAGATTTAAGCAAAAGTGAATGAACTCACCTTAATGAATATAATCCACTTTTTCTGCAAAAATCAAAGATTCAAGACTCCAAACAGCTATCAACGATTCTTTGATTTCCTAAGACTGAAATCTTAATCAGCTGAAACTAGTTTTCTTTCTCCTTCTTCTCCTTCTTTTCTTATTTTCTTCTTCTCGGCTCCCTCTCTTTCTCTCTTGTTCACCGTGAAACACCACACACACACACACACACACACACTTTTAATGATATTCCCAAATGAAAAGTGAAGACACATGTCTTCTTATCCAATTAACATACATGAGGCGGTGGAAGATTTATCTTTCATCACCTCTACCAACCAAACCCCAAACTTCTATCAAATGGCAAGTTTAACCCATTCACTTATAAATTAAAATTAAAGTTTACCCCATAACTTATAACTCCACAAAACAACTAACGTAACTTAATCGGGGATAAACTCTAAAATTAATCTATCAAATAATCAACCCTACCTTATCAAATAATTATACTCAAATTATTTAATAAACCCAAACATAATCTTTTATAAAAATCGAGATGTTACACTTAAACTCTTTGCCTCTACATTGGTACAAAGGGGGAGAATGTTAGTGCCTAATATTCATAGTGGTACCATGTAGAGGCCATTTGGGTTTTTGGCATACTGGTAAAGCTATACATTGAATATTTGTATAAATGCCACGAATGCCACGAATTTCTCACTATCAATGAATCAACTATTATACTTAATTAACCATTTGGGTTTGTGGCATATTGGTAAAGCTTTTGGGGTATATATATAGGGGCATGTTCAAACGAGAAGACAGTTAATATGCGAGAAGACGAGAAGGAATATGAGCCACATATTTCATTAATTAAAAAAATATCATAAAAAAATGCTTTTTAGAAATTAGGATAATTTTTGATAAAATAAAATCATATATTTCATCAAATCACATGTGATATCCACAATCAATATCTTTTTCACAAAGTTATCTTTAATTTTTGGATTCACGTTTTTAATCACATGTGATTAACGTTATTTAACACATAATCTATTATGTATCACATATGATCCAATATATGATTATTTGTAATATCACATATGACAATATACGTCTGAATATAAATGACACATAATCACATATGATATTATGCATCTGAATATAAATGACACATAACCACATATGATAATATTTACATCACAAAAAATCTATTAATATAAATATACATAATTACATATGATTAACTAAAATATCTACAATTATCATATGTGATATGTACAAAAATTCACATATAGTGGATCATATGTGATACGTAATAAATCATTCATTAAATGAAGCTAATCACATGTAATTCAAAACATGAATCCAAAAAATAGAGAAAAAATTATGAAAAACATAATAAATTAGTTAAGGATATCACATATGACATTTTTTTAAATGTATCTAGAAATATTTTTACATAAAACTTAATAAAAAAATTATGAAATAATTTAAATTAAAAAAATCTAAAACATATAATGAGAATTTTAAGGGTTTTTATCACTTTATCCAATTTAAAATGGTAATTATCCTAATCTCTAAAAATATTTTTTATTTTTGATATTTTTGAATAAATATACTATCTGTGTCTCATATTCCTTCTAGTCTTCTCACAAACCAGTTTGCTTCACGCACAATCCTCCCTCTCTCTCTCTCTCTCTCTCTTTCTCTCTCTCTCTCTCTCTCTCTATATATATATATATATATATATAAGATGTGTTTTGACTTATAATAATTGTGTGTAATAAAAAACGATTTAAATAAAATAACCATAATAATTATATTATGTAAATAATTATAATAGTAGTATAAAAAAAGCATATACACTTTAACGATAATAGGTGTAGGGGTCTATAGAAAACTGTCACTAGCGAAACCCGTTCAACCCAACCTGCAAACAATCCAGTTAAACCCAACCCATGAAAACTTTAAACCACCAACCTGTCAAATCGTCAAACAGCCAATTAATTAAGAGGGTTGAAATTAGTTAGGCCTAAACCCGCCAAGCCATAACTTTTTATTTTTTAAAACGAAAAAGATTTATTGCACCAAAAAAACTAGCAAGGAGCTAGAAGTACAAAGAAACCTCAAGACACATCAAGAGCATTACAATTCTAGCTATCTATATTAAAAGACTCACCCTTTTTGCCCCTATTCTTAACCCACAGAAATGAGTTTGACATTACCTCCGAGACGATGATGCTAACCGGTTGTCCTTTATTGCTAAAGGTGATCGACTTGCGGAGGTTCCAGATTGACCAGCAGTACGCCACGATAACCACATTCATAGTTGTTCTATTATAGTTGTTCTTTCGTCCCGAGTCTAGGAAGTATGTTAGCGAGCTCGTTTGTTCGGTTAAGTTATACGAACGAATACAAACAAGACTTCGTTTGTGTTCGTTCGGTTCGTTTACAACCTTAATGGTCGTCCTTGATTGATGATTTGGTGTAACAACCCAAATTCTTGTTAATGTAAAGTATGGTGGCCAAAGTATGAGAAATGAAAGTTTGGATTAGAGGCTAAAGTGTATAATGTGAAACATATTAAATGGACCAAATCCCTAGGTCATTTGTTCAGTATCGCTCCTTTCATCTTGTTGGCGACTGAGAAGGAAACCGAGAGGGAGAAATCGATCGAGAGCTTGGCATTTGGGAAGAACCTCTTATTTCTGGTAAGCATTATTATCTCTTAAGCTTCTCTCTATAGCGATTCATCTAGCAAGTCTGTATGGCTTAATCCTCAGGTTTAATGTGGTTAATTTATAAAGAGCAGTGGAAGGTTAATGTCTTTAGTCGATTACCTATAGAAATTAAATGGATTAGAAAGACTAGGTTTGTAATTAGTCATGTTTTGGGTAAGTGTTTCATGTAAAGACCTCAACTATATATTTATCGTAAGGGGATTTCGTTCGTATGCGATTTTTGGGTTTGTCGGTAGAGCCCCGCAAGCAAGCAGTACCGGGAGAAGAAAAGGAGGTGTACCGGGACTCCAAAGGGAGTACCGGGAGCCTATGTACCGGGACTCCAAAGGGAGTACCGGGAGCCTATGTACCGGGACTCCAATGGGAGTACCGGGAGCCTATGTACCGGGACTCCAAAGGGAGTACCGGGAGTCTATGTACCGGGACCCGAAGGGGTTGGTACCGGGACTAGGATCTTGGACTCCATGGTGTGGACCGGGTGGCTGTTGGGCTGAAGGGTTTGCTGGGCCGAATAGCTTGATAGACCGAATGTTATGTTTGGGCCGGGAAGTATAATTCTCTTTTGGGCTTAGCTTATTTTAAGACCTAAGACTATCTTGTAGGGGCTAGTGCATAGTTAATATTCTAATTAATTATGTAAGGTCGGATTGAGGGAAAGCCTAAGAGCGTAAGTCAGCAGACACTGATTTGCATTGTTACATTATGCTTTAGGTGTATGAACGGATCGAAGGTGTAAGTGAGAAGTTTTGGAGCAAGCAAGCCAGGTGAGTTTTTGTAACTAAAATACGTGATTTTACGTGCTTCCAAAGGAAAATGATTATATGAAAGTGCCCTGTAAATTTACATGAATTTTACGTAAATGAAAGTTTTATGTTTTACTGATCAGGGTATGTTTATGAGCATGATTTACTTACAAGCTTTTGCGAATGTTTCCCATGAAAAGTATGCTCTACTGAAAAGATTGTTTAACAAGATGAAATGGATTGTAAAGGTTATACGACTTTCATGTTTTATGTTTATGATGAACTATGTGAATGCTATGTGGAGTCGGTCGCACGGTGGGGACAGGGTACCTTGGGATCTCGGATTCCTTGGGCATATGGAGGTTAGCTTGTAGGTTGGAATTCGTTTTCTCCTACATGAAGGAACGAGGAGTCCATTGGACTTCGGCGTAGACGAGAGGGTGTCCGTTAGGCCCCGATCGGAGTAGCTTATGCGACCCTGAACCCTGTGTTTGACCTTGGATGATGTCTATGAGAAAGATGTGAAAGTATGTTTTCTATGAAATGATTTTATACTGTGTTGCATGTTCTATGGAGGGAACTCACTAGACCTCATGGTCTCACCCTCGCTTTTCAAAACTAAAACCTTTTCAGGTAAGCTTTGAGTAGGAGGCTCAGGTAAGTGGGCAAACGCAGAATAGAGTACGGATGCAGTTAGAGATAATGTCGGTGCCACTTGTAGTAGTAGTTTTTTCAGTTGTGTATAGGTTGTTTCCGCCAACCTTCGTTTGAGATTGTTGTGAAGAGAAATTTTGGGACCTAGTTATGAAATGTTATGTTTTAAATACTATGTTTGTTCTATTGAAATCTTGGGATGTTACAAATGGTATCAGAGCCATAGTTTAAGGGATTTAGGTGACCGAACGGGCCTAAACTTAAACTTGCAGTAGAAATCACAACTGAGAATCAGGAAACGCGTTAGGAGGGCACTATAGTAAATACAGGAAATGCGTTAGGAGGACACTAATACAGAGATAGGACTAATAGGGTACCGAGGACAGTCATGTAAGGTAAGTTTTGGATTATACATGGCCGGTGTAATTATGAACTTACAGGTACATGGATGTGCTTGACCTACCTTATTATTCTGAAGAGGTAGTCAGAAGCTAGTGTTTATGTTGTATTCCAGTACCTTAGAATGTCAACGAGATCCCTGAGGGGTAGACTGAGACCCCTTGTTGGGGGAAGTTTCTTGAGAAGTCATTTATGATGTGGTATATGTATACATCGTAGAGGAGGAATATCGCATAGAATGTTATGAGCTGTCTAGAGGTAGCTCTTCGTGGATTCAGAGAGAATGAATGTTTGAGTCGGAGTACCACTCCGGTTCCAGTCTTAATGGCTTAGATCAGTCGGGATGGTAAGCAAGGGCGATGTCGAAGTCTTGAAAGTGTAAAGGGAGCTCTGAATCCTTATTCGAGTTTTTCGAGGGCAGGGTAAATGAAATAAGATACCTATAGTGAAATGAAAGCTTGTGGAAGTAGAAAGTGAGATAGTTGGGTAAAACGGAAGCAGCGTGAAATGGTTGAGTAAGAGAGATGTAGAACGCATATACGACAAGTTGATGCATGACCGAGAGGGCGTCTTTGGTCGTGGGTAAAATGTTAAGGATACGTGCGCGAGCATAGTGGTTGATCTTGTTAGAGTGAGTAGCCTTCAATTGCCAGTAGTGTCTCATGCATGGCGTTCTTTAATGTTAACCAAAATTTTCACGAGTTAAGTTAAATGGATAAATATAAATTTTAATCGAAAGCGAGTCAAAAAGTGCACACGTATGTCTAAAGAAAAAGGCGATTTCATTCTCATTGCACATTGAAATTTTGAGTTTAACGATTTGCAAAATAGTTCACATTTTTATGATAAGTTAAATTGTTACAAAAAGGCCGAGAAGGCGTTTGTCAGCAAAACTTTTTACAATCAAATACCTATTGATTTATTGATATCATACAGATGAGAGTGAGAGCCGAATGATTTACTTGGTGTCGGTAATTCTTTCAAAATTGTGTCAAATGAAAAGATTTTCATGCAATATATTACTATCGTAATAACATCGTCCGAATGGAGTAAGAATTAAGGTTCACGGGGGGATGCATGCAAGCGATTCTCGAATCGTTGTGC
This sequence comes from Saussurea involucrata, assembly GCA_033807775.1. Taxonomy (NCBI): domain Eukaryota; kingdom Viridiplantae; phylum Streptophyta; class Magnoliopsida; order Asterales; family Asteraceae; genus Saussurea; species Saussurea involucrata. The sequence goes on from CM066316.1 coordinate 5,840,619, forward strand.
ATGACATTAAAGTTATAAGAGTAATGGGGTCGAGTGTACCCAAGGTATTTTCGAGTGTTGTTTATTTAAAATGATAATATGTGCGAAACGATTTATCTATTGCGTTGTCATGCATGAAGGCTACGAACTCACTAGATCGTATGAGGCGGTATGTTAAGCTAAGTAAGAATTTCGAGAGTGGAGAAGTGTCGAACAATTCAAGAAATAATGTTGTAGCCTTAGTACTTGTGTTCAAGAGGAAAGATGGACAGTGGTAGAGTCGAAAGTGAATTATAGTATCAGTTGTATGAGGGTTGCACCCTTGCTCGGTTCTGGAAGTACGTTTATCAAGGGATGGTGGTGTCCGGAGGAAGGACTAGGAGTCATCAAGGTATTGGTGTTAGCAACTCTTTACGAGTAGTGCTGTGAAGCAGGAATGCAAGGTCCACGATGTGGGACATGAGAGTCGAACGGAGCATGTAATATTGATTTTACATGAGTAAGCTTCGAAGTGGGGGCGACGGATTATAAGGTTAACTATGATGTGTAGGGAGGAATAGGTCCCGTAAGGAACTCATGTTAAAGGATGGGTTAAGGAAGTAGTTAAGAGTTGTCTTTTGTTGATGAAGTCGGCAACGGTGTATGTTGGCCGAGGCCGAAGACTCAAACCAGATGAGTGTAAGTTGATGGAATATATTGTAGAGGTGTTAAATTAGTAAGAGAATGTTGTGTTGAATAGACGCTCTACTTGCGAGGCGAGGAGGGTCCGTAGAAGGGCTAGGTGTGTAACACAAGCGGAGTAAGTGTAGACTATACCAGTCTGTAAGAAAATGTGCCGTGTCTGAGAAAGGACTTGGGCCATAAAAGAGCTAGTTAGGATGTTCGTGTTTGAGCTAAGTGTGAACTCGTAAGTCATAGTTCAATAAGTTAGGAGAGAACTAAGTAGGAAGACAGACTCGATTGTGGTATACGAGAGCATACGAAGGAAAGTGTGAATTGTGTACGAATGACCATGAGAGACTTGGTCGGCAGTGTGATAATAGGCGTGGTGAATGTAAGAATGAATAGTAGCGTCAATTGCCAAGATATCTGTGACAGCCGGTGATGTAGTAGGGCGATGTTAGAAAGATGAAGGATCAGAAGGAAGTCCTTTTGGGATTTCGGATAGGGGGTACGTTTTGCAATCCCAGTCGTTGAAATACGTGGATTGCAAGTAGGTGTGGGTATTGACTGTTATCGGAATGGGATGTCGAGGCAGAATTGGGCGATTGCCCAGCTGTGAGACCCAGCTTTGTGGTTACGTATGTTGTTAAGTATATCCTTGAAGGCAAAGTAAGTTTAAAGAAGGTGATGAATAGATTAGTCAAGTTGTAGTATAGTAGATGAAAAATCCTTAAAGAATGTGTAGTGACGTTGAACACTGGTATTGTGTCAAGACGGCTTGGGTGAATGCCTTAAGATAAGATCTTGGTGCAACTGTTTGGTTATGAAAGTAATGAGAAAGCGATATCAACATGTGGAAAGGTCGGGAGAGAGGGGCAAGTAAGGTTTGGCGAGCAGTGCTCCACGCTAACGTGGGGAAGGTGTAGACAGTATGTCGGAACAAGTGAGTAAATTGGAAGTAGTAAACTTGACAGTATTGCCGAAAGGTGCAGTATTGTGTAGATTGTCTTTGATTAGTGTGCGAACCGTTGGAAAGATTATCGAGGAAGTAAATTGTGTAAGTTTTGTGTAGGGAAGAAGGAGATGAGTCAACTAGATGAGTTAAGTTAGTGACTTTGTGAGAAATGTGTAAACGAGTTGGTCGTGCAGTGTTTAAGCTAGTGAGAATAGTATGGTATGACCATGGTTATTCCTCCCAGTTGGTGGGGGTAACCGGAGTTATGTTTTATGACCGAATGGACGTGGCAATCCGCGAGGAATTGATGTGGTTTAGGATAAGTTTAATTTGAGCAGGTAAACACTTCAACGATGGGTTTGGAGGTTCCTACTCTTAGTTGCGTATAAGTATGGAGTGGTGAAGTGATGAGGATATGAGAGATGGTTGACGAACTATAGTCGAGGTGGTCGGAGTAAGGGAAATGTTGACCGCATAGACGATTATTGGTTGAGGGAAGTGATCTAAGAGTGCTTGTATTGCGACGAAAGAACTTTGGGTTGTGAGTGGTCTGGACGTACGGGTTTGGCCTGGTGTCAAGCTGTCAAGTGTGTGTTTGCCTCTTAGCAAGTGAATACTACGTTGTGACGGGGATTTAGCCAGGTTCCTCCTTAAAGGAAGTATAGATGCTTGAGAAGCCTTAGTTTTTTTTCTGTTGTCTTGAACGATCGAGTAGGAATAGTAGCCTTCGAGTTAGAGTACCGTAAGAACTGAGGGGAATGTAACCATCGTTGCATGTTTCGAATACAATGAGAAGGTTACTATGTTAGAAGTGGCCTTGCCTACTGGGAATTTCATGGTAGGTGTGAAAGCTAATTACCCGCATCTCTTCCATTAAGGAATTCCGGGGACGAAATTCTTTTAAGGGGGGAGTGTTGTAACAACCCAAATTCTTGTTAATGTAAAGTATGGTGGCCAAAGTATGAGAAATGAAAGTTTAGATTAGAGGCTAAAGTGTAAAATGTGAAACATATTAAATGGACCAAATCCCTAGGTCATTTGTTCAGTATCGCTCCTTTCATCTTGTTGGCGGCTGAGAAGGAAACCGAGAGGGAGAAATCGATCGAGAGCTTGGCATTTGGGAAGAACCTCTGATTTCTGGTAAGCATTATTATCTCTTAAGCTTCTCTCTATAGCGATTCATCTAGCAAGTCTGTATGGCTTAATCCTCAGGTTTAATGTGGTTAATTTATAAAGAGCAGTGGAAGGTTAATGTCTTTAGTCGATTACCTATAGAAATTAAATGGATTAGAAAGACTAGGTTTGTAATTAGTCATGTTTTGGGTAAGTGTTTCATGTAAAGACCTCAATTATATATTTATCGTAAGGGGATTTCGTTCGTATGCGATTTTTGGGTTTGTCGGTAGAGCCCCGCAAGCAAGCAGTACCGGGAGAAGAAAAGGAGGTGTACCGGGACTCCAAAGGGAGTACCGGGAGCCTATGTACCGGGACTCCAAAGGGAGTACCGGGAGCCTATGTACCGGGACTCCAAAGGGAGTACCGGGAGTCTATGTTCCGAGACCCGAAGGTGTTGGTACCGGGACTAGGATCTTGGACTCCAGGGTGTGGATCGGGTGGCTGTTGGGGTGAAGGGTTTGCTGGGCCGAATAGCTTGATAGACCGAATGTTATGTTTGGGCCGTGAAGTATAATTCTCTTTTGGGCTTAGCTTATTTTAAGACCTAAGACTATCTTGTAGGGGCTAGTGCATAGTTAATATTCTAATTAATTATGTAAGGTCGGATTGAGGGAAAGCCTAAGAGCGTAAGTCAGCAGACACTGATTTGCATTGTTACGTTATGCTTTAGGTGTATGAACGGATCGAAGGTGTAAGTGAGAAGTTTTGGAGCAAGCAAGCCAGATGAGTTTTTCTAACTAAAATACGTGATTTTACGTGCTTCCAAAGGAAAATGATTATATGAAAGTGCCCTGTAAATTTACATGAATTTTACGTAAATGAAAGTTTTATGTTTTATTGATCAGGGTATGTTTATGAGCATGATTTACTTACAAGCTTTTGCGAATGTTTCCCATGAAAAGTATGCTCTACTGAAAAGATTGTTTAACAAGATGAAATGGATTGTAAAGGTTATACGACTTTCATGTTTTATGTTTATGATGAACTATGTGAATGCTATGTGGAGTCGGTCGCACGGTGGGGACAGGGTACCTTGGGATCTCGGATTCCTTGGGCATATGGAGGTTAGCTTGTAGGTTGGAATTCGTTTTCTCCTACATGAAGGAACGAGGAGTCCATTGGACTTCGGCGTAGACGAGAGGGTGTCCGTTAGGCCCCGATCGAAGTAGCTTATGCGACCCTGAACCCTGTGTTTGACCTTGGATGATGTCTATGAGAAAGATGTGAAAGTATGTTTTCTATGAAATGATTTTATACTGTGTTGCATGTTCTATGGAGGGAACTCACTAGACCTCATGGTCTAACCCTCGCTTTTCAAAACTAAAACTTTTTCAGGTAAGCTTTGAGTAGGAGGCTCAGGTAAGTGGGCAAGCGCAGAATAGAGTACGGATGCAGTTAGAGATAATGTCGGTGCCACTTGTAGTAGTAGTTTTCTCAGTTGTGTATAGGTTGTTTCCGCCAACCTTCGTTTGAGATTGTTGTGAAGAGAAATTTTGGGACCTAGTTATGAAATGTTATGTTTTAAATAATATGTTTTTTCTATTGAAATCTTGGGATGTTACATTTGGGCGGTTTGGAACATCCATTATTCAAATTGTTGAAGTATTTGATAGTTTAATTGAAGTACTTGATTTCTAAGATGATAGTCCCATTTAAACAAGCAACAACTCAAGTAATTATGATAGAATAGTAACAATATGAGATAGAATGGGAACTATGTGTATTATTCATATTGAAGAGAACTACCTAGAGAGAGAATGGTTCTCTCTCTAGAACACACACTCACACCATCAAGCTACATTGTAAATGATAATTCTGACCCTAATTACTAATACAAGTCCCTTATATACTCTCTTGTTACACACTTAAGCCCAAGCCTATTTATCCTTCACCCAAGCCCATAGCAGATATATAAACTCTTTACAAAACTATCATATAATTAGGACATTTTGTGTCCTAACATAAGACTCAATGTTTTAATTATATATTTGGATGACTGTAATAACTAATAACTCCGTTTTGTATATTTTTAGTATTATTTATCGTATTTCATTTCTCAATATTATATACACTACCAACCCGTTTAACCTGCCTAACCCCCCACAATGACAAGGATTGGGTTATACTTGTGAATGAGTTATGTTGGATTGAGATTTTTTCAAACCACCATAATTAACTTGAATTGTAAAAATGTCTCAAACCGCCTAACATAAACCGTATACACCCTAAATAGGATTATTAATAATAGCTTAACTAACATTAAGGGGTTGTTTGTTTTTGAAAAAATATCTCTTAAAACGTCTTAAGTCTGAAAATTAAGAGGTTTTCAGATTTAAGACTGTTTGTTTTGTTTTATTTTTAGAAAAAGTATGAAAACCTTTTAATGTCCTCTGAAATTTTAGAGGTGCAACATCCACTTAATTCCTCTTTTTTTTAAGGATTCGGTTTCTTCTACCTCCAACTCAATTGAATGCATGGTTGATGGGTATCGATGTGTGTGTTATCAAATAGTGGTCTCTTTCAAATTGGAATTTTAAAACATAATATTTTTATTCAATTAAGATGTTTATCATTTTATAAAAACAAACAGTCTTAATATTTCAGATTTCAGACTTCAGCACCACCTCTTACTTTTTAGATGTAAAATCAGATTTCAGACTTCAGACCTCTTAAAAAACAAACAGCACCTAAGTATAATGATTAAAAAAATTGCAAATGACAAAAATTAATATGAAATGTTGTAATAATAGAATAATTATTATAATATAAGGATTAGAATAGTAAGTTTTTTTTAGAAGGTGTCTTAGGCTATGCATAGACTAATCCTTTGACAAATTATGACTCTCATACGTCAGTTTTGATTAAAATAGTAAGTTGGGGTTAGAATTAACTCTTAAAAATGTATACAATTGCAAATCCGCAAATTTAATTAATGGCTTCATCTTAAAAATGTAGCCTACTGGTAAAGGCTTGGGGGGAAAGTGGTGGAAGCCCTTTCTACCCCGGGTTCGAATCCAGGGGTGAGCACGCTAGGATATCAAGGTTCAAGGGTTGTATCGTGGCCGGATCGTGGGCCGGATCGTGGGCCGAATCGTGGTCGGGTCGAAAGGGATTAGTCTGGACTAAGTCCAGGATACCCCCGAAATGCAATTGCGTTTAAAAAAAAGTTCTTTTTTTGGTTTAAAATATAATTTAAATAACATTTTATTTAGTTAATTAATTAATAAAAGACCGAATTTTATATCTTCGGATAAAATATGAAAATCATATTTATCACGGTCAATATAACAATTAAAAAAATGGTAAAAGAAAAGAAAGCTAATAAATGGTTGTTTGGTAATTGCTTATAATGAAATTAGGGTGCTGAATGGTTAAGAGAAGCCCGTGATGCTAAACCATTAAGAAACACATTTTTTTGCCAAACAAGATTTACCTCTTAGCGATTCAGAAGTTGCCTCTTAATAGAACTATTAAGAGATAAATAAACCCTAACTCCATTTTAAAACGTTACGATTACCGTGTTTGTTTGAACTACCACCCACAAATTTCCAAGATGTACGATAAAAATATCATTACCATCAATGTTGACTAACGACTTACGAGTCCACTAGCACCCTCTTAAGCCCACGTCTAAACATATTCAAATATGGTTTTCTTTAATTAATTTGGTGGTATGCATTTTGACTAATTTTATAGAGTTTTAAACTTAATGCTCAAACAAATCTACAACGATCCTAAAGGTAGGGTTGGGTTCACGTGAGACCAACCTATTTTCGTGAGACTCGTGAGACCAAGTTTTTACACTTGAAACTTCACAGTAAAATATTGTGACCGTAAAAAATGATACGAGCCTTCACAGTAAAAACTCTGTGAATGTTACCTTCACAATAGTTTGTTGTGAAGTTTCAAGTGTAAAAACTCGGTCTCATCGATCTCACGAAAACATATTTATGTCACATGATCTCAAGTCCCTAAAGGTAAATAGTAATGGTTGCCCTTTTACAAAATAAAAATAAAAAATAGTAATGATTGTTGTAGCACATGTATTTCCATCATGAAAATCACGAATACTATCATATTCGTTTTTTATTGGTAAAAAAATATAATACAATGAATACCAATAATCCATAGAAGAAAAACTTATTCCTCTATATTATTTTTTGTTAGGTAATTAGCAACCAAGAGTATAGTGTATAGATATAAGTTTGACCATCTATTATGGTTGGAAAGTTTTGTAAAAGGTAATTTTCTTCGTTTATAAGAAAAAATGTGTTATTTTAAGTAGTAATTGAGAGATCAATGATAAAAAAAATATCATCAATTTTTTAAGGGATGTTTGTTTGGTTTTCCATTAAGTTCTGTATGGATAAAGTTGTCTAAAGTTGTCTATGTGGATTAATCTGATTGTATAGTGTGAGAAGATTTTTGGTTGGGGGATTTTTTTCATAGATGGAACGAGCTCGTTTTTTAATTGGGAGAGGCGTGTTTAGAAAAAACTTGATTTTCTACATAAAGCTCCCTAGAAACTTATTGAATTAGTTACTTTCTATATCATTAAGCCACTACCAAACAGTCATGTATAGTTTACCAAATAAGCTGTGGGTCCCATTAAGCTCATTGAGCTGCTAACAAACAGCCCACGAGTACACAAATGAGGATCGATAGGAATTTGGAAGCAAAGACGTTTCAGTTAAGATCCGATAACAATATTTTCTATGAATTGTTGCTTGAGCACTTGGAATACTAAAATAAGATGTTTGAAATATCAGATTTCATAACACACTAGATTATTAAAAAATTGGATTACTTTTTAGACTTTATAACTTTTGGATTTTTTTATTTTACTTGAAGGGATCTTAATAAAATCCAAAAAAAATGATGACTTGACTTTTTGACTTTCGTTCTTGACTTCTTTGGGTTAATCATGATCTCTTTATGAAAACATAAAATTCTAAATTCAGAACCGGAGATTTTGACAAACAATAGGAACAAATAGAACAAACACCGGTTCATATATGCAAGAACAAAATTGAGCCAAGTGCACAACAAAATACGTTAATTTCAAATGTTATCACTACTAAACAAAGGATTTTTACCGACGGTCTTTTCCAATGCATTTCCGGCGGAATCTAGAAAGTCAACAAAAGTGAACACCATCGTAAATCCGTTGGAAATTCGCCACAAATCCGTCACTGAAGTTTAAAAAAATTATATATTCTCGAGAATATTTGTGATGGATTTGTGACGGAATTTGTATCTGCCACTAATCCGTCACAAATCTGTCACAAATATTTGTTAAATTACAAATAAGTGTAACGTCCCACTTTCCATAAAAGTCAAAACATGAGATTAACCATTCAAACGACATAAATATACTTGTACTTACATCAACGCTAAAACAAACTTAACAAAACTTTAACGTTAACATTAAACATAAACAGCGGAAGTCTCTCTAAGCCACAGCCGAGCACTAACTAAACATATCAAGATCCAAAACTGGAAGCCTCACGAGCTCCATCACCTCCATGCCGTCTCTAGTTCTACCTAGAAGAACTCGCTACACGCTTACCTGAAAATGGTTTAGTTTTGAAAGCGAGGGTTAGACCAGAAGGTCTAGTGAATTTCCTCCGAAAATAGCATATAAAACATTTGGAAAACATTTAGCAACGACCATAAATATCATCAAACATGGTACTGCACTGTGTAGTGGATCACATCAACATATTGCGATCAGGGCCCCAGCAGACTCCCTTCTCGCCGCTTTGGAATCCCCACGGACTCCCCTCTACCGAATAGGAAGGAAACGGATTCCAACCCACCGGTCTATCATACATAACCAGGAGTCCTAAGACCCCGAGAACCTCTCTTTGACCCCACAGTGCAGACCAACTCCACATAGTGTACACTTACGTTCATGCAAACATGTCAAAATAAGTTGCTCATAAATCATGTCTTTCACCTTGTCATGCTAAATATCTCTTTCATTCAAAATACGTGTATTCATGGAAATCATGTACGTCAATTCATAACTTTTGATGCTCGGTAAACCATAATCAGTTAAAGAAAACATTTAATACTTTGCATCATAAAAAGGGGTTTAGGGAACTCACCTGATAGCAATTTCCTTTCTAACCTTGTGTCTCATTTCGTCTGTTCACCTAATGCATAATTATAGATCAATTAGGCATGTCTCCAATTCTGATCCTAAGTCCTCCTCTTAATTCGGTATCAATTAACTCATTTAGGTCCATCAATTACATATTGGATTTCTTTTATCCTCTACTAAGCCCACGAGACTTAAGCTAAACTCTAAACACATCGTCCCAATAGCTAGACACTACGGGCCTGACAGACGAAGCCCAACCCGACGATCCCAGCATGTTCGACTCCCGGTGCCCCGAACTCCCGGTACCCCGAAGTCCCGGTACCCCGAAGTCCCGGTACCCCGCAGTCCCGGTACCCCGACTCCCGGTACTCCGACTCCCGGTACCCTGAAGTCCCGGTACCCCGACTCCCGGTACCCGACTCCCGGTACCCCGAAGTCCCGGTACTTCGGTCTAGCGAACAGGGACGAACCTTATATGATTCATTACTCGATTTCTTCCTACGGAGTCCAGTAAATTGAGAATTTAACACAACATTCTTACCCAATTTGTTCTATTACAACTCCTTAAACAACATAACTTTCTAGTCCATTGATTTCATTAGATTACAATCTCATTCGTGAACTAAAACTCTCCACAGTGATTTTAAACAATATCTCAGCTTAAATATGAAAACCCAACCAGGAAACTAACTTTTCTAGCTATTGATGCACAAGAAGATAACACTGATTTGGGATTTTACTTACCATAAGAGTCTTCTCCCGATCCTGATGCCAAACCGATTTCTCCCTCTTCCTGCTCTTCTTCTCAGCCGCCACAACACAATAATACTGAATCACAAAGAAAACCTAGGGATTTGGCTCATTTAAATATGTTTCACAATTTACACTATAGTCCCTAAGCCCAAACTTTCATTCTTTTATTTCTGGACACTAAACTTTCCAGTCTACTAAATTTGGGTTGTTACAACACTCCCCCTTAAAAGAATTCCGTCCCCGGAATTCCTTATTGGAAAAGATGCGGGTACCTCGCCCTCATCTCCGATTCTAACTCCCAAGTAGCCTCCGGGCCTTTATGATGCCTCCACTGTACTTTAACCAGCTTAGTCTTCTTGTTCCGTGACTTCCTCACTTTAACATCCGTGATCGCTCCGGGCTCTTCTACGAAATTCAACTTTTCATCCACCTTAACATCATTTAACGGCACCGCTTTAGTCACGCCGGCTAAACATTTCCTTAGATTTGACACATGAAACGCGTTGTGAATGCTTTGCAACTCTTCCGGTAGATCCAGTCTATACGCCACCTCCCCAATTCGTTCGGTAATTTCAAACGGTCCGATGTAACGTGGGCTTAATTTCTCATGTTTTCCAAACCTCACAACTCCTTTCCACGGGGAGACCTTTAACAACACGAAATCTCCGACCTGAAATTCTATATCCTTTCTTCTCTTATCCGCATAACTCCTTTGGCGGTCGCGTGTGACCATCAGTCTTTCTCGCACTTGAACTATCTTGTCCGAAGTCAGTTGTACAATTTCCGGCCCTGCTAACTGTCTCTCTCCGACTTCGTTCCAACACAACGGTGTCCGACACTTTCTACCGTAAAGTGCCTCAAACGGCGCTGCCTTGATGCTCGAGTGATAGCTATTATTATAAGCAAACTCGATTAGCGGTAGGTGCTTTTCCCATGAGCCTTGGAAATCCAAAGCACACGCTCTTAGCATGTCTTCTAACGTTTGGATCGTCCGCTCGCTCTGACCGTCGGTCTGAGGATGATAAGCGGTACTCATCTTGATCTGCGAACCCATTTCTCTTTGAAAGCTCCTCCAGAACGCAGAGGTAAATCTGCTATCGTGGTCTGATACAATTGACGAGGGTACCCCGTGGCGGGTTACGATCTCGTCGATGTACAACTTTGCTAACTGATCCAAAGAGTAAGACTATCGTATAGGTAAAAAGTGTCCCGACTTCGTTAGTCGATCTACGATCACCCAAATGGCGTCATATCCCTTTGGATTTCTAGGCAAATGGGTCACGAAGTCCATCGTGATTTGGTCCCACTTCCACATTGGTATCTCTAACGACTGGAGCTTCCCGTACGGTCTTTGATGTTCGATCTTTACACGTGAACACGTCATACAGGTCTCTACAAGATGGGCCACGTCTTTCTTCAATCCGGGCCACCAGTAGTCTCGTCGTAGGTCTCCGTACATCTTGTTAGTTCCGGGGTGGATCGAGTACTTCGATTTGTGAGCTTCTTCAAGAATCAGCTTCCGGAGTTCTCCGAGTTTCGGAACCCAGATTCTCCCATTCAGACATTTCACCCCTCGACTATCTTCCACTAACATAGACGCTTGTCCTATCATTCTCTCCCTCTTAAGATTTTCAGTTTCGAGCGCCTCAGCCTGACATTTCTTTATTTCAGCTAACAGGTTGTAGGTGACCTCGGCCCTCATAGCCACAATCCTGGGGGTTTCACTTCGTTCCTTACGGCTCAAAGCGTCCGCCACCACGTTTGCCTTTCCCGGATGGTATTCGATCTTACAGTCGTAGTCGGTCAACAATTCAATCCATCTCCTTTGGCGCATATTCAATTCCTTTTGGTCAAAGAGATGACATAAACTCTTGTGGTCCGTGAAGATCTGGCACTTCGTCCCATATAGGTAATGTCGCCAAATCTTCAGAGAGAAAACCACTACCGCCAGTTCTAAATTGTGAGTGGGATACCGAACTTCGTGATCCTTTAGTTGCCGCGAGGCATACGCGATCACCTTTCCCCGCTGCATGAGTACGCAACCCAAACCGAGCTTCGACGCGTCACTGAAAACCACGAAATCACCCGAACCGTCCGGTAATGACAAAACTGGAGCGCTACTCAGCATATCCTTTAATTTCTGAAACGCTTCTTCTTGTTTCTCTAACCAGACGAACTTGACATTCTTCTTCGTTAAAGAGGTCAGTGGTGTGGCAATACGCGAAAAGTCCTTGATAAACTTTCGGTAGTACCCCGCCAGCCCGAGGAAGCTTCGAACTTCTGACGGATTCTTAAGTTGCTCCCAATCCCGGATGGCTTCAATCTTAGCCGGATCGACCATGATCCCCTTCTCGGACACCACGTGCCCGAGGAACTGCACTTCCCTCAGCCAGAACTCGCACTTGGAAAACTTCGCATACAACCTCTCTTGCTTCAATAGCTCGAGAATTGTACGAAGGTGGCTTTCGTGCTCCCCTTCCGATCTTGAGAATATCAGGATGTCATCTATGAACACTATCACGAACTGATCCAAATAGGGTTGGCATACCCTATTCATTAAGTCCATGAATGCTGCCGGGGCGTTGGTTAATCCAAACGGCATCACCAGAAATTCGTAGTGTCCATATCTGGTTCTAAAGGCAGTCTTCGGCACATCCTCCTCCCGTACCTTGAGCTGATGATAACCTGACCTCAAGTCTATCTTGGAAAAGTAATTGGCTCCTTGTAACTGATCGAACAGGTCGTCAATCCTAGGTATCGGGTACTTGTTCTTGATCGTGACCTTGTTGAGTTCTCGGTAATCAATACACATCCGCATAGTACCGTCCTTCTTCTTCACGAAGAGCACAGGTGCTCCCCATGGTGATGTACTTGGTCGGACGAATCCCTTGTCTAACAGTTCTTGCAACTGAGTCATCATTTCTTTCATTTCGGATGGTGCCAATCTATAAGGTGCGCGGGCAATCGGTGCAGATCCCGGCATCAGATCAATTCTGAACTCGATCTGACGATCCGGGGTTAGACTTGTCAAGTCATCCGGAAATACCTCCGGGTACTCATTTACCACCCGCACATCGCTCATCCCACGCTTCTCTTTCTTGGCGTCCAACACGTACGCCAAGAACCCTTGACACCCTTTTCTCAAACACTTAGTAGCCCTAATCATGGAGATAAGACTAGTGGTTCTATTACGGCGATTCCCATAGATCACTACGGTATCTCCATCAGGTAATCGAACCCTGATTAGCTTTTTATTACAAACGATATTCGCATCATTCGCGGCCAACCAGTCCATACCCAACACCACATCGAACTCTCCCATTTCCATGGGATATAACTTCATAGGCACTAACCTCCATTCTATCTCTATAACGCAACCCTCTACCACCTCCTTAACGTACACCAGACTATCATTGGCGGTTTCCACCTCTAGTGCCCTCTCCAAGCGTCTAGGCCTTACCCCCAAGCATTTCATAAACACATGCGATACAAAAGAGCGATTCTCTCCCGAATCAAACAACACTTTAGCACATAGAGAGTTCACCAGAAACGTACCTGCAACAACATCCGGTACGTCCTCCGCCTCTTCAGCGGTCATGCGGAACGCACGTCCCTTTGGGCACGCCGGTTCCGCCCCCTTATCACTACTTCTTCCCCCTTGGCGGCTCCCGTACTGAGCTGACCCATCCCTCTTCAGCTGTGGACAGTCGTACCGTACGTGACCCATCGCCCCACACTGATGACATGTCTTTCCCTTGGGACAATCCTTTGGCATATGACCGGGCACTCCACACCGGTAGCATGAGTTTGAACCTGCCATGCACTCTCCCCGGTGTACCCTGTTACACTTACTACACGGTCTGCTGGTTGGACCCTTACTAGCACGGTTTTCTGGTCGGAACACTTTCCCCTTTCTGGAATCATTACCCGACCCATCCCATTTACGTTTATCACCGCCCTTCTCAGTCGTCTGGCGATCCTTTTCCTTTTCGATCATCTCGGCCGCATTAATGGCCGTTTGAAAAGTAGTGGGGTTTCTGGTCAGAACTAGTTCTCGAATGCTGCCCATCAATCCGTGAATGAAACGTTCCACTCGACGTTCTTCTGTTGGCACATAAAGGTCTGCGAAGCGAGATTTCTCGATGAACTTTGTAGTATATTCTCTCACTGTCATACCTCCCTGATCCAACCCCAAGAACTCTTCCTCCAATCTTTTTACTGCCACGAGCGGGCAGAACTGAGCTTTGAACCTGTCTACAAACCCTTCCCACATCATTCCCTTAGCCGCTGCCGAACCTTTTCCCCCAGTCTCGGCCTCCCACCAGTAAACTGCATCAGATTTCAACATGGACAGAGCAAACATTACCCTATCCCCATCAGCACACTTGCACGTATCGAAGACCAGTTCCATTTCCTTTATCCATTTCATTGCCAAGATAGGATCATACTCGCCCTTAAAAGTAGGGGGCTTGCATGAGGCGAAGGCCTTGAAATTGCATCCCTTAGCTGCTAACTCATTCATCACTTGAGGGTTTGAATTCAAGTGACTCCCAGTACCGGTCACTAGTGGACTAGACAGCTCCACGCTTTCTCGGTTCTCACTTGCTTCTTTGCTTCCTGAAGCTGACTCGTTCTGTTTGGTCAGGAGAGCTTGCAGAGTCTCCTGAATTTTACCCAGTTCTACAGCTAGGTTCTCTCGAGTGACGAAAGTAGATCCGCGGCCTCGACCCCGTCCCCTAGGCTATGTTACCCTCCTTGCCGAAGCTGAACTCTCCTGAAGAGAGTCTTCTTGATGAACAGGGGCTTCCACACTCCTCGTTCTTCTAGTTGCACGAGTCGTTCTCAGGTTCGGGTTTCCTCCATCCCCGGCCACATGGGTGGCAGCCCGACGGGGTGTTCTTCCCCGACCCCTTCCACGACCCCTACCTCTTCCCCTTCCACGGGTAACAGTTGCCCTTGCCGGCTCCACCGGTCCGTTCTCTAGTACATCGTCATCTTGATTCCTTCACACAGCAGGTGCCGACCTACTCCTCAGGGTTCTTCCAGCCATTTCACTAACACTGAAAGAAGACAATAATTAACTTTTGCTAGACATGACATAATAATCTTGCTATATAAGGTAAGTTTTAAGCACGCACATGTACCTGTAAGTTCGTAATTACACTGGCCAGGTGTAGTTCCAAACATACCTTACATGTTTGTCCTTGGCACCTTATTTCCTAACGCATCTGTAGTGATCGATTCTAGAGGCAATCCTATGTCTCGGCTGTGTTTCTCATCTTACAGTTTAAGTTTAGGTCCTACTGGTCACCTAAATCTCTTAAACTAAGGCTCTGATACCATTTGTAACGTCCCACTTTCCATAAAAGTCAAAACATGAGATTAACCATTCAAACGACATAAATGTACTTGTACTTACATCAACGCTAAAACAAACTTAACAAAACTTTAACGTTAACATTAAACATAAACAGCGGAAGTCTCTCTAAGCCACAGCCGAGCACTAACTAAACATATCAAGATCCAAAACTAGAAGCCTCACGAGCTCCATCACCTCCATGCCGTCTCTAGTTCTACCTAGAAGAACTCGCTACACGCTTACCTGAAAATGGTTTAGTTTTGAAAGCGAGGGTTAGACCAGAAGGTCTAGTGAATTCCCTCCGAAAATAGCATATAAAACATTTGGAAAACATTTAGCAACGACCATAAATATCATCAAACATGGTACTGTACTGTGTAGTGGATCACATCAACATATTGCGATCAGGGCCCCAGCAAACTCCCTTCTCGCCGCTTTGGAATCCCCACGGACTCCCCTCTACCGAATAGGAAGGAAACGGATTCCAACCCACCGGTCTATCATACATAACCAAGAGTCCTAAGACCCCGAGAACCTCTCTTTGATCCCACGGTGCAGACCGACTCCACATAGTGTACACTTACGTTCATGCAAACATGTCAAAATAAGTTGCTCATAAATCATGCCCTTCACCTTGTCATGCTAAACATCTCTTTCATTCAAAATACGTGTATTCATGGAAATCATGTACGTCAATTCATAACTTTTCATGCTCGGTAAACCATAATCAGTTAAAGAAAACATTTAATACTTTGCATCAAAAAAAGGGGTTTAAGGAACTCATCTGATAGCAATTTCCTTTCTAACCTTGTGTCTCGTTTCGTCCGTTCACCTAATGCATAATTATAGATCAATTAGGCACGTCTCCAATTCTGATCCTAAGTCCTCCTCTTAATTCGGTCTCAATTAACTCATTTAGGTCCATCAATTACATATTGGATTTCTTTTATCCTCTACTAAGCCCACGAGACTTAAGCTAAACTCTAAACACATCGGCCCAATAGCTAGACACTACGGGCCTGACAGACGAAGCCCAACCCGACGATCCCAGCATGTTCGACTCCCGGTGCCCCGAACTCCCGGTACCCCGAAGTCCCGGTACCCCGCAGTCCCGGTACCCCGACTCCCGGTACCCCGAAGTCCCGGTACATCGGTCTAGCGAACAGGGACGAACCTTATATGCTTCATTACTCGATTTCTTCCTATGGAGTCCAGTAAATTGAGAATTTAACACAACATTCTTACCCAATTTGTTCTATTACAACTCCTTAAACAACATAACTTTCTAGTCCATTGATTTCATTAGATTACAATCTCATTCGTGAACTAAAACTCTCCACAGTGATTTTAAACAATATCTCAGCTTAAATATAAAAACCCAACCAGGAAACTAACTTTTCTAGCTATTGATACACAAGAAGGTAGCACTGATTTGGGATTTTACTTACCATAAGAGTCTTCTCCCGATCCTGATGCCAAACCGATTTCTCCCTCTTTCTGCTCTTCTTCTCAGCCGCCACAACACAATAATACTGAATCACAAAGAAAACCTAGGGATTTGGCTCATTTAAATATGTTTTACAATTTACACTATAGTCCCTAAGCCCAAACTTTCATTCTTTTAATTCTGGACACTAAACTTTCCAGTCTACTAAATTTGGGTTGTTACATTAAGGGACTGTTTGGCAGTTGCTGAATGGTTTGGTACAAGATGATTAAGTGGTCGGAATGATTAAGAGGTTTTTTATGATATAGTGCAACATGAAGTATGGTTGATTGGTAATCGTTCATAATGAAATCGGCATGCTAAATGGTTAAGGGAGACCCAATATTCAAAATCGTTCAGAGGGTTTTTAGAACCAGAGACATATTTTTTTTCCAAACAAAATTTACTTCTTAACAATTCAGAGGTTGCCTCTTAATGGAACTATTAGAGGTAAACAAACTGTCCCTAAAGTTACTTAGTTAATGTAATTAGCAATTTAATAATCAAATAACAAGTAATTAATTAAACAATATAGCAATTAAAAGCAAATTAGAAAAATCTTATTAATTTCCACCAGTACAGAAATGGTCAGTGACGGTTAAAAACCGTTACCATAGGTATACGGTAAGTCGGTAACGGTTATCTTGGACATAAAAATTTTCACCTATCTTACCGTCACTTTTGATATACTTTTGTTACGTTTAAAAAACATTAGTAAATCACATCAAAAATTGTCATCATAGGTTAAAACCGTCACCTTAAATGTATTAAAAAGTTATTTTTTTTTCTAAAATCGTCACCGTAGCATCACATACGATGACTTTTTTTTTTTATTAAAAACCCGTCACGGTAGCATGACATATTGTGATGTTTATTTTAGAAAACTGTCACCGTATCAAAACATGCGGTGACGTTTATTTGTCAAATCTGTCACTATAACATGACATATGATGACTTTTATTTTTCAAAATCGTCGCCATAGGCCGAGATACAGTGACATTTATTATTTAAAAACATCAACATATCATGAGATACGGTGACATTTGTTATTTAAAACCGTGATCATAGCACGAGATGTGGTGACAGGGCCGTGCATTGGGGTGTACGAAGTGGTCCTACCGCACAGGGCCTCCGATTGTCGGGGGCCTCCGAATTTTTTTTATTTTTTTTACTTATAATAAAATTAGTATATAAATTATCTGATGCATTGTTTTACGAAAACGCATTTCTGGTCGAATGGCAAAAATAGCTTCCGTGTTTATTTGCTTGGCTATGGGCATCCAGGGATCGAATCCCCCTTCAACAATTATTTTTGTTTTCCTCAAATAGTTTAGTTTTTATTTTAAAAAAAGTTTTAGTATAGATCATTTTTGGAATCAATTAAATATATAAACTTTTTAGGAAATCTTTTTATTTTTAACTTTTCTTAAGATTACTTAAATATATAACTTTGTATTGTTCTTTTTTATATGATAATTAAATTAATTATATTATTGATTTTAATATATTTTTTATATAATTTATCGTTAAAATTCAAATCTAAAGTTTTTATTTACATTTTTTCTATTTTATATAATATTTTTATAGTATTTTATGATAATAAACTTATAAAATATTTACATCATAAAATAATGAAAAATTTATTAAAATAAAACAGTTATTAAAGTTTAATGTCATTTTGTTAGAGACTTAAATTTAGATTGTCAATGTTAGAAAAAAAAAGATATGAAATGGCTGATAGATATGCTTTGAATAAGTTTAGTTGTTTAGTTTTTAAAGCAATATCTTATACTTTTCTTTCAATATTTAACAGAATTTAGATTTGTTTTTAGTATTTGTTGATTTTTTTCGTATGTTTTTGGCACACTTTTAATATTTAATATATTGATTTTTAATGGCGATACGTTCTTGTTGATATGAGTTTTATAATTACCGATAATGGTTGATGAATTCTATAGAAATATGATTGTTATTCATATATCTTCTACACTTTCATATCTCTTACCTCCTCATGAACCCCTTATTGGAGGAGTTATGAACTTAAAACACTAACATTAACTAAAAGTTAAAAAATCTGTTAGTGCTTAATATGAATTGTACCAAGTAAAGGGACTTATTATGTAATAGGGTCATAGTTATCCCTAGGTATATATAGTTTGCTAATTTCCTCTTTGGGAAATTAGGTCATCTTACACACACTAGCCACACACACAAGAATTGTATTCCAATCCTATTGTGAGCTAATTGATCTTTGAATGAATATAGAGATGGCTTCCTTTGATGTTATGTTTGATTGATTACTTGTTCTAGGATCACAATTGGTATCAGTGCTTGTATATCACTTTGATTTTATTAGGATTGTTAGGGTTTTTGCAAAATTTGAGTGTTCTTCATATTTCTTTATCTTTTGGTTGATTTTAGCTATTAGAGTTCTTCTAATGGATTAGAATCGATCAAGGGTTGTTAGTAGACTAGTCCTGAGTGTTTTTATTCCGCAAAATCACTAGGATTGTAGCTCAGATGGTGTATTTTCCCATTTTTCGGACTTTTGTTTTCTGCACTCTGTTTTGCATCGAAAAACCAGTTTATGTTGGGTGTTGGACAAAACATGAAGCATTAAAGTTTCCCAGAATAGTGTCACGAACCTGCGTACCAAATTTCAGCCAAATCCGAGTTGTTTTGAAGATTCGACTCAAGAACACCTTGAATCTTCATAACTATCGCAACCATCGAAGTTTCATAACTATCGCAAGTGTGAACAGTAGCATATCTCAAGGTTCACTTGCGACAAGATTCTTATCGCAATCATCAGAGCTTCAACAGTAAACTACCGCAACCTTATGTTGCGATAAGGCACCTTTTTACCTTTGCGACAAGACCTTCTTATTGCGACAAGATTTTCCTTTTGCGACAAGTTTCTTATTGCGACAAGATTTTCTTTTTGCGACAAGTTTCTTATTGCGACAAGATGTTCCTATTGCGACAAGATTTCTTATTACGACAAGTTGTGTATTGCGACATCAGTTTATTGCGACAAGGGTTGGGTTGCGACAAGGCTTCGGTTGCGACAAGGTTTGGGATGCGACAATCATTGGGCTGCGACAAGACAGTGTGTTGAGACAAAAGATTGTGTAATCAGTATTTCCTAATCAGATTAAAAAGATATTAAACGATCAACGACAAGTAATCTAAAAATGACTGCCACAGATATTTTGACAATAGGTTCAAACGACAAACCGCCAGTTCTATTCCCTAAAGACTTTTAAATATGGAAATACAGATTTCTTGACTATGTGGAACGACAAGAAAATGGGGCTCTAATCCATGATTTCTTGTTAAACGGGGTACACGGAGAAGTTCGTGAAACAGACCCAGATGGCAACGGAAGAGTTCTTCAACCAAAGGACTACGTCGGTGAACACTTGTTGAATCACAAAGCCGATAAAGCAGCTAGGTCACTGGTCATGCAAGCCTTAACCAATAACATTTATCGAAAGGTTGACAGTTTGAGTGAAACAGGGAAAGGAATGTTTGATGAGCTGATCAAGTTGTATCAAGGTTCGAAGTGGAAAATCAAATAAAAGTCTCAAACGTCATCAACATATATGAGAATTTCAAGTAGAAGGATGGTGAGAGTCTAGACGATGCATATGATCGTTTCACAACCATCCTAAATGATTTGAGCAGTTACAAGATATCCAAATCCATCATCGAGACTAATGTGAAGTTCTTGAGCGTGCTTCAGCCCGAATGGAAGAAGTATGCTCATAGAATGAAACAGAATTCTAGGCTGGATTCTCTTCCGTTACAACAGATGTTTGAAACATTAAAGCAAGATGAGGATGATGCTGATCTGAAAAAGAAGAAGTTGATGAAAAGAGAGAAGAAGGATAAGAAGAAAAAGAAGACAGCGGGGTCTGAGAAGAAAGAAGAGGATGATGAGTTTGAGAGTGAACCGTTAGCGTTGGTGTCAAGAAAGTATGCTGAAAAGGGTAAGAGTGTTCAGAGAGAAGAATATGGGATAGACCAGGATGATCTGGATGAGGCGGAAAGTTTAAGGCAGGCAATGATACTTCTATCCAAGCACTTTCAACAAAGATATGTAAAAACTCCTGGATCAAACAACCAACGTTACTCATCTGGTTCTAAAAACTTTGAGCACAAGAATCGGATTGAATCAAAGAAACAGTTTGATGATCACAAGGACGATGGTAAAAGGTTGGAAGTGAAGAAGTTTGGTGAAAGAAAGGATGAAGAGCAAAAGTGCTACAATTATGGGAAGTCTGGCCATTTCTCCAAAGAGTGCTGGAAACCGAAGGTAAGGGATTCCGACTACTACAAGAAGAAAGCGTTGTTGGCAGAGCAGAAGGAGTCTGGAATTGCACTTCTGGTGGAGGAAGAGTATTGGCTGGATCAAACTGATGATGAAAGAGAAGAGGAGACAGCTGTGATGGCAAAAATATGCTTGATGAGCAGAGAAGGTGAGGATTCAGAGGCTGATGCAGCGCCTGAGACAAATGAGGTAGATCTATGCACTATTAATCACTCTGATAATCAGTTTAAAGTCTTCCAATTAAAATTAGATGAACAAAGTGAAAAACTCAAAAATGCACATAAAATAATAGAATCTCAAAGAAAAGCAATCATTGACCATAACAAGTTAAATGATGAGTTGAAGAAGGAACGAGTTGAGATCGAACAATCTCGAACTTCTTTCCAGAAAAGAATGGATGAAATGGAAGGAAAGGTAAGAATTTCTGAAAATAGGAAGCATGAGCTTGAACAAATGTTGCGGTCTTATAAAGATATTAACAACGAATTGTCTGAAAAGGCAAGTGATATGGAAGCGAAGCTATACAAACATGGTCAATCTAAACAAACCATTTTTCTAAACACGCCTAAGAATTTCAGATATTACAACTCGAAATGGGGTGTGGGATATTACAATCCTCATTGTTTGGAAAATGCTTTGAAAAAGGCACCTTGTCTATACAAGTTTCAATGGTTTAAGATTCTCACCATAGAACCCAAATACATAATCAAATGGCTTAATGAGGAAGAACAAGGTGTTGAGGAAGAAAATAAAATAAAAACAACTGTAACAATGCAACTTCCTTTTTATTATGATTTAGCAAATAAGAAGGCACTGTCTGGGAAACAAACCTTGCCTAATGACTATTTTCAAAGCTATGTTGTTGAGCCACCAAAGGGAACTGTTTCAAAACCTGTTTTTGAAAGAAAAACATATTACCCTCCTTTGGTACTCGAACAGAAGCTTGTCGATCTTGAGTTGATTATTAAAAGAAAATTTGAAGAAGTCAGAAATGACGATCAACTCGCTTTTGATATTGAAAAGGAAGTTATGCTAACTATTTTGATAAATAGCAAGAGAGATAAGTTTGAAAAGGTTGTTTCTGTTTCGTCTTCAAAAGCTTAGAAGAAAAGAAAACTCTTGAACTTAGATTCTTGAATCTCTCAAAACAAGTCTCTGATTTTCAGAAAATGTTATTTCTTGAAAAAGAAAATATTGAGAAAGAAAGAGAGAGGTTTAAGTTCGAAAGACAATATTTTGAAACTGAAAATGTTATCTTTTCAAAGAAAATATTTGATTTAGAAAACATTTTGATCAAAGAGAGAAAAGATCTTGAGACTAATAGAGAGTACTTTCAAAATGAAATCTCAAGACTTATGGGAAATTTGTCAACTTTCTCCACTGAAGCTATGACAGAGTGGGCAAGCAAACCCTCCTCTGATTTAGATTCTTCCTCATGCAAAGCCTTCATGGGCAATACTCTTTACAAAAGCATGATTGTGGATGACTCTGATGATTTTGGTCCTATTGATCTAGAGAAACAACCTGTTAATGAAAACTCTTGTGATCTCTTCCAAAACTCTTCTTCCGATGACATTAAGGTTGATTGTGTTATTGACATTCCTTGTGAAGTGAAGGGTAAGAAAGCACAACAAAAAGCTGTTCAATTTGATTTTGGTGCTAAACTTCCGGATCATTCTGACTTTTTGATCAAAGAAGAGTAACCTAAGAAGAATTTCTTTGAAGGGGAATCTTCTAAGACCGTTGAGATAAAGAAAAAGAAAAAGAAGAAAAATAAGCGCAAATATAAATCTTCACAAGCTCAAAATTCCTACGCTTACGATTCTTATTTTGATTCCGTTTCAGATCGTTATTTAAGAAACAACTCGCGGTTAGAGTGGAGAATAAAGGAGTCCACACTGGATGTGGCCCGGAGAAAATCATCTACTGTCGCTTTTAATTCCAAGAAAAACACTTTTGTTTCTACTGTTAGTAATCGTGTTGCTTCAAACAAACAAAAACTTGTTATTCCGTACAAGATTTCTTCAATGCAACAACTGATTAATTTAGCACATGATCAAATTTGTTGTTCTTCATGTGGTGTAGATGATTTTATCTGCAAGTCTGATTATTCTTCATGGTTTGGTTGTAATTTCTATGGTTCTAATCATTTTTACACAAATAGATATTATAACCACAAAACTTCAAAGAAACCTGTTAATTCTCCTAACCCCGAAAGGACCCAATTGGCAATGGGTATCTAAAACTGTTTAATTTCCATTTTACAGCTCCGTCATGTGTGGTATTTGGATTCTGGTTGCTCAAAACACATGACAGGTAGAAAGGAGCTGTTGAGCAACTTTGTGGAAAAAGATGGAGGGAAAGTTAAGTTTGGGAATGATCAGTACTCTCCAATCTTGGGTTATGGAGATATAGTAACCGACAACGCCAGGATAACCAAAGTTATTTATGTTGAAGGCTTTGGGCATAACTTGTTTAACATAGGTCAGTTTTGTGACAAAGACCTAGAAGTCCATTTCAAGAAGACCCGGTGTGCAGTTCTAACCGACGAAGGGAATGAACTTCTAGTTGGTTCTAGAAAGTCAAATCTTTACACTATTGACTTATCAAAGCTTAAGCCGAAGAATGACGCGTGTCTGATGTCTAAGGCAACATTGGAAAAGAGTTGGTTATGGTATAGACGACTATCTCATCACAACTTTCGATACATACAAAAGCTAACGTTGGGTGATTTAGTTATAGGTCTACCAGTTCTGCAGTTTGAAAAAGACAACTTCTGTACTGCTTGTGAGAAGGGGAAGATCAAGCGAGCTCCTCACCCACCGAAACTCGAACCTAGCACACACAAACCTTTGGAAATCCTTCATATGGATCTCTATGGTCCGATGAAGACTCGGAGCGTTAGTACCAAACGATACGTGTTAGTCATTGTCGATGATTATTCGAGATATACTTGGGTCAAGTTTCTTCAATCAAAAGATGAAACACCTGACTTTATCATCTCGTTAATCAAACAGCTTCAAGTGAATCGTCAACAAACAGTTTAGACTGTTAGGTCAGATAACGGGACAGAGTTTAAGAATAAGACTCTCGATGATTTCTTTACATCATTAGGAATATCTCATCAGTATTCTGTGGCTAGAACACCTCAACAGAACGGAGTCGTTGAAAGATGAAACCACACACTTGTTGAAGCCGCCAGAACGATGATGTCCTATGCTGATCTACCTCTGTTCTTGTGGGCTGAAGCTGTTTCTACGGCATGCTATACACAAACCGTTCTATTATCCATCGTCGGTTTGGTAAAACTCCATATGAACTGATTAATAATAGAAAACCTGTGATACACTACTGTAACATCTCGATTTTTGGAATAAAATATTAAGATGGATTTTATTGATAATCTATAATTTATTATGAGATAAGTTAATATTAGAGTTTATCCCCGATTAAGTTTGTTAATTGTTTTATGAAGTTATAAGTTAAGGGGTAAACTTTAATTTTAATTTATAAGCTTGAGGGTATAAGTTGTCAATTGAAGAAAGTTGGAGGTTTGTTTAGTTAGGGTGATTAAACCTAATCACCACCCACCGCCTTATTACATAGAAATAAGCAAAAGAAGATATTATCTTCATTTTACTTGGATATTGTATGTGTGTGTGTGGGTTTCTTCACGGCAAGGAGGGGGAGAGAGAAGTTGAGAAGAATAAAGAAGAAGAAGAAGCAAATCATACTTTCAGCTGGAAATTTAGAATACAAATCTGTGGAACACAAAGGTATTCATCTTAATTGAATTTCTCATATTATGGTTATAAGTTTTCTAAATGGTTTAGAAATGGGTTTTGTCAATTTTTGGAAAGAATGAGAAATCTGGGTTGATGGTTATGTTATATTAGTAGTCTAAATTATATCTGCAAATTTACAGAAACAAACATGGCTTAAAACTATAATTTCTGGGTTAAGTATGAATTCAGTGGGTTGAGATAGTTTTGAATGTCGCCATAGTTGGTTGCGAGAGTTATGAAGATTTGCGATAATCATAAGTGTCGCAACCTTGGGTTGCGACAAGCTCATAGTATCGCAACAGTTAGTTGCGACATGAGGTGTATCGCAACAGTTGGTTGCGAGAAGGCTAGATATCGCAACAGTGGGTTGCGATAGAATACTGTGTCGCAATAGTGGGTTGCGACAAGTACTGTGTATTGCGACAAAAAGGTTATCGCAGCTAGTTAGTTGCGATAAGAGGCGAGAATTTTAGGATTTTTAGTTTTAAGGGTCCTAAACAGTAGATTAATACCAGTACGATGTATATTTGGGTATTTTAGATTTCTGTGAAGTTGGTGACGGAAATTCCTTACAACGTTGAGAAACTAAGAGTAGCGCGACTACTATCAGGTGAGTTCATTCTTACCTTACCTTTTTATAATATTTTCAAATTACGGTAAGGTGCATTTTTTATAATGAACTGTTTGGATGCATTTTGAATGAAGAATTTTATAAAGTAAAAATCTAATATTCTAAATTGTTGGTTTTGCTTAAGTTCATAAATGATATGAAGGATTTATAAAGGAGATTCGTTCATACCGTTGCTATGAGGAATCTATATTGAGTAAATACCTGTACGAGTACAATTAGGTGATATGGATTCATAGGCCTAGTGTTTGGGAAATCGTGGAATAGGCGTAGATTTATTCGAAATTCCCGATTTCTAAGGAAGAAAAAGGGATTGACAAGAGTGATTGTAATCTCTCCTTCCTTTCCAATAAATGGGCATGTGTTATTGCGATTTATTGGATAAGAGCATTAATCTAGAATCCGTTGAGATTCGTAGTGTGGGCTCTGGAACTTGAGAAATGATTGACTTAGTGTCAGGTCATAGTTATGGAACCGGGTTTAACCAGTTACTAAAGGATGGTTACGTGTGTGATAAGAAAAAGAGTAAACCAGGTTTGCCATGCCTTGTTTACATTGATTTTTTATAAATATTATTTTGAAACTGAATGTTCTCACTAGGCATTAGCCTAATTGTTTCAAATGTTGTTTTCTTACCAGGTACTAGCTCGGGAAAATAAAGGGATGTAGGACGAGAGCTTTTGGATTAGCAGGAGAAGTTAACTAATGCTGAGGTTTTGATAGATTGCTTAGATAATCTAGTTAATCTGATTATAGTGACATGATTAGATTAATAGGTTGTTTGAAGAATTCTATGTTTGTAAATATGAACCTCATAGTTAGTTCTCCACTTATATATAAAATCTTGTCATAAATTGAGGTTTAAATTAGTCCTGATTTTTAGGGTGTTACAACTACTTTCGTGTTTTTGGATGCAGGTGTGTTGTGCTGAACGACAAGGATAACTTGAATAAATTCATTCCTAAGGGGATCGAGGGCGTCTTTATCGGATACTCGCTCACGTCAAAAGCATACAAAGTCTATCTCAAGTCCTCCAGAACTGTGAAAGAAAGCATAAACGTCAGATTCGACGAAACTGAAGACTTGGCTTCTGTGCAAAATAGTACAGAACCCGCAATATCAGGAATTCTAGCATCCGGACAAATCCGTCCAATGATGACTAGATCTTCAAACAAGGATTAAGCTTCCTCTTCTAATTCTAAACCTAATAATCTTGATCTATTGTTTGAATATTTTTATGATGATTATTTTGGTAATGATAAACCTTCTTCATCTATCAATAACATGAGCAATGTTGCCACACCACCAGCTAATGCTACATTGTCAGGGCCTTCATCGGTACTGACTACTCCTACAACTGGTGCAACAACTCCTGCTTCGTATTCAAGTAACACGCATATGGCATCTCCACAAGCAACATAACGTGTATCCACTAATGGTGCTTCTTCGTCAGGTACAACTTCTAACGCCAATGGTGAGGACTCTGCAACTCAACCTGAGTCATCTTCTGAAGCAGATCCGGAGGCAGTTCCTGTTGACTCTTCTGTCAATGAACCCGCTCCACAACCGGAACCTACCTTGACAATAGAGTTGAATTTTGATAAAGATCCTACCTCAGTGGATCCCAACGAAGGTGTTGTATCTCTCCTCCCACATTCAACAAGATGAACTAGGAGTCACCCCATTGAACAAGTCATTGGTGACGTCTCCGAACCTGTAAAGACAAGATCTGCAACGGCTAACGAAGTCCTTTACGCGCTCTTTCTAAGTCAGGTTGAGCCTACAACTGTTCGACAAGCCTTAGAAGATCCGGATTGGATCATTGCCATGCAAGATGAGCTGAATTCTTTTGGAGCATTGAACGTGTGGAGACTAGTTCCTAGACCTAAGGGTAAAACAGTAATTGGTACAAAGTGGGTCCTGAAGAATAAGAAAGATAAAGATGGGATTGTTGTGAGAAACAAAGCACGCCTTGTAGCGAAAGGGTATAGGCAACAAGATGGTATCGACTACGATGAGACGTATGCACTGGTAGCTCGCTTAGAGGCAATCCGGATGTTTCTTTCATTTGCCGCTTTCAGAAACTTCACTGTCTATCAAATGGACGTGAAGACTGCTTTCTTGAACAGTATCTTGAAGGAAGAAGTATATGTTTCTCAACCAGAGGGTTTTGTGGACAAAGATAAACCAGATCACGTCTACATTCTTGACAAAACTCTCTACAGTCTCAAGCAAGCCCCTCGCGCCTGGTACGGAATTTTATCTACCTACCTACTTGGTGCTGGATTTCGGAAAGGTAAAATTGACACAACTCTCTTCACTCAGCATAAAAATGGTGAGATCCTTCTGGTACAAATTTACGTTGATGATATTATATTTGGTTCAACTGACCCTGGATTGTGTACTTGGTTTTCGGTCATTATGATGACTAGATTTCAGATGAGTATGATGGGAGAGATTAATTTCTTTCTTGGATTACAAGTCAAGCAATTCTCAACCGGTATCTTCATCAACCAATCAAAGTATGTGTTTGACATTTTGAATAAATTCAAGATGGAAAACTGTACCTCAATTGGCATGGATCTAAAATTGGTCCGAATCCACTTGGTGTAGATGTAGATGTTAAGAATTACAGAGGGATGATAGGCTCTTTAATGTACCTTACGACAAGTCGTCCAGATATAATGTTTTCGACGTGTCTATGTGCAAGATTTCAGGCACAACCAAAGGAATCACGTTATGGTGCTGTTAAAAGGATCTTTCGATATCTGAAGAGGACACCGTATCTTGGTCTGTGGTACCCAAAGGGAACGGGATTCGAACTCACTGCATATTCTGATGCGGATCATGGAGGTAGTATGCTAGACGGGAAGAGCACATCTGGTCATGTGCAGTTTTTGGGTGATAAACTAGTAAGTTGGTCCTCGAGGAAACATAACTGGGTTTCAACATCAACTGCGGAGGCAGAATATGTGGCCGCTGCCAGTTGTTGTTCACATGTTCTGTGGATGAAGACTCAACTGACGGACTACGGCTTCAAGTATGAGAAGATCCCCATTTACTGTGATAGCAAGAGTGCAATTGCCATATCAGCTAATCCGGTCCAACATACAAAGACCAAACACATCGACATCAAGTATCATTTTATTAAAGATCATGTCGAAAAAGGTACGATTGAATTATACTTTGTCACAACTGAGTATCAACTTGCCGATCTCTTTACGAAAGCCTTGGATGAAAAACGATTTAATTTCTTAGTATCCAAGCTCGGCATGTTGAACATGAAAGTTTAATATTCTATATTGATCATATGATGGATGGAAATATGTGTATGTCAATCTAGTTATTTCTATCTAGATTGATACATTCAATTTTTCATCACATTCTATTCTCAATATAAGATATTTTATTTTCATGTCTTTGTTGTTTTCATTGTTTATTCTGTTTGTCACTTTATATTCTTGTTATGATATCTATGTCTGCATAAGGTGTGTTCATAGTCTCAGGGGGAATACAATATAAGATGTATGCACAAGATTAGGGGGAGTGTGCATATCCGACAAAGCTTGTAAGTGTTGATTTCATGTGCTCCTTACTTGACGATCACAAGGTATGTTCTCTAACTTGTTTTAGACACAAACTCTTAAATGATGAAAATCAATCTTTCAAAAACCTACGTGCATCATTTAAGGGGGAGTGAAAATATTTCAAAAACCTTGAGTGCTTAATCAATTGGAAGTTGGACATCTTCCAATGCGATAAAATCTTTCAAATTTTTATCTGAAAATTGTCCAAGTTTCATTGTTATCGCAACCTTCACTTGCGATATCTCAATGAATAGTGTGTTATCACAACCTCCACTTGCGATAACTCAATGAACAGTGTTTTGTCGCAACCTTATGTTGCGATGAAACCAAGAGGATTGCTTATCGCAACCATGCATTGCGATAAGGTCATGGAAACAGTGTCATGTCGCAACCTTTTGTTGCGATATGATTCTGAGGTTATCGCAATTCATTCATTACGACAACCTGACACGTGGCAGGTCAAACCTTTGGACCAATCGTGTGTTGCCACGTGTCACTGAAATTCAAATTTTGAATAAATAAGAGGGTTTTCCAACTTGTCTCAACTCACAGACCCTCAAACTCTCTCTCCAAACTGCTACTTTTCATCTCGATTTCCAAGCATTTTTGGCGATTTCTGTTCCATACATTCGACTCAGATCTACTTCGAGGTATTGTATCCTAAATCTCATTCAAATTCAACCATTCAATCGCATGCTATAGTCTGATTTAGGGTTTTAAGTTCGATCTTTTTGTATATCAGCGTAAATCGATGAGTTTGTGTGTTTGTGTTGTTAGAAGACATAGGGTTTCACTGTCGTAGGCATTGCGAGTCTAGTGATATAGATTTTAACATAAAAATGTGCGAAAAATTCAAATCTGGGCCTGAACACTTAGGGTTATTTCGGTGTTCATCCATATCGCAACCAACTGTTCTTCAAACCTTTAAAACTATCGCAGTGGTCTTATGTTCATCCTTATCGCAACTGTGAGTTGCGACAAGATCTTATCGCAATCAATGTGTTGCGATAACCTCTTGTCACATACTTCACACTGCGATAACTCTTTGCCTGCGATAATGTTTTGGTGTGGGTTGCGATTAGCCCAAGACTTGGGGATTTTTGGAAAAAAATTCAAGGCAAAATTCAACTTTGGCACTATTCTAAACTGTTAAGTGGTTCAGATGGCTGATCATGATGGGAACTCTTCTGATGAAAACACCATCATCGGTTCACATCGTTCATCCCACCCGTCAGTCAATGTTCGTGACCGGGATGAAGAGATTTTCCCGAGGGCGAACTTTCTGAGTTTTTTTTATAACAACCATCATCTCGATCTAGAGGTTCCCTTCGACTATCAAATAATCATAGAGATCATCCGCGGCCATCCTCTACGAACTTCTCTTACCCGAGTTGAACTTGTACCTGCCATCTATCTTCAACAATTTTGGGGTACTATTCAGTTCGATCCGACGCATCGTACACCACACTTCACAGCCAGAGTTGATCATTTTGACACCCGCATTACTCTACGAGGACTCAGACGTGCACTAAACCTTCCATATTCCGAGAACTTTGAGGATCCGGTTCCTGAAGAACAACTATTCGCCGATATCAGAAGTCTTGGATATCAACACCCAGACAACCATGTTCTTACCGGTTCATCACAGTTCAGACGCAACTATCTTCCGAGAGTATGGTACACCCTATGCTCTATCTTTAATTGTTGCATGACTTCTAAACACACAGGCGTTGACAATACGAATCTGCCTATCCTGCGAATGTTCCACGCCTTTACATTTAATCGGAACATTGACTATGCTATTATGCTATGGAATGAACTAACCGAGCTAGTCGCGGACAAGGCACGCCCAAAGAAGGACCGTAACTTCGTGCCCTATCAATGATTCTTCCAGATTCTGATTCATCAGATTATGGAAGACAATCAGGAGATTCCCCGACGTGCAGATGCTCCATGAGGCCCAAGCCAGTACATGCACTACCTACGAATGCCTAAGCACATAAATTTTTCTCACATCGCTGTTATCCGAGAAGACTTACTCGCATATGCTGACCAACAGTCATGGGTAGTTCAGCAATATAAGTTAGAAAACACATTGATGGTCCACCCAAAACCGGAGGGACCTCCCCACGATGCAAACCTACTAGGTGGTGAGGGTCAGAATGTCGAGGGGGTTCAAGAACATGGGGTTCTTGAACATCGAGAGGTGAGGAGACCTAAAAGAAAGAGAGTCGGGAGAAGATTACGGACTGTTGGTCATGCATCTTCTTCAAGACCAGTTCAACCACCACCTCGACCTCCTCCAGTTAAGATCTTTGACGATGATGTCTCATGGAACTCAGTCGATGCTGCTGCCTCATCTTCTGATGATGAGGAAGCACCAGTATTTCCACCTTTTGATGATGATCCTAATGATGATGACTCCGATCATGACCCGCATGCCCATCTAATTCCAAGGCATATGGGTCGGAGACCACGAGTCGTGAGTTCCGATGTTGATTCCGCACGGAACATCGGACTCTCTGACACTGCTACTGATGTCGCGGGGCCTTCTAATGTAAACGAAGGAGTAGAAGTAGATGTGGAAAATATAGTTAATGGTGAGAAACGAGGGAGAAAAGAATTGAGTGAAGCTGTGATAGAGTCGGATAAAGTTTTAACTACCGACTCTCCCCAAACCGATCCGAGCCGGGTAGCCACATCTTCTACCAACGAGCGTACATCGCCGTTGCGTATTGAACAAGCCGTGGTCCGCCCAGCCATGCATAGCACAGCCCCACCAAGCCACTCATCGGTCTCTCAACAGACCAGTGTTTCATTTGCCACAGGGGATTTAGCACAAAGTCTATCGGCAACACGTTCGATGTTTGCTGGTATTGAATCAGGTAGGCTCCTGCCCCGGCCATCGACCTTCCTTCAACGCACACCGAGTCTAGGACCATTCGGAAGAACATCTTTTCCTAGGACACATAGGATGGTACAACACCAAGTTGCGGGCTTACGTTCCCCAACCGGAACACCCTGAGTGAGGACGCCATTTGTTGGTACCCCACGAGGACCGGGTGGAAGTCCTGTCATGGTCAACACTATGCCAGCCATGAACATAGGCCGTACAGTTGCTACAACCGCTACTATAACCGGTAACCTAAGTGGTCCGGATCTTGCCCACATGTTCCCAAATATTCCACAGGATCAGATAGTACGCATGCTTGGACCGCCTCCACATTATATCACTTTTACCATGCTTGCGTCCACCTTAGGTTCAATCAACACTGCCCTAAATCAACACATAAATGCTTTGCAACGCACAATTGAACGAATACCACAAGAAGTGAGCAGAGCCATCAAAGGCAAACACGTTGCTGAATCATCGTCAACTCCTTCGAATCAACCATCCCGCGATGAATCCGATCCAAATACACCACCACCAGTACCGTTACACCAAATACCTGAAGACCAACTCAAATCAGAGTTGTTAGCCCGTCTTCTTTCCAAGAGTGACTCGAGTACAGCTGAAGAGGTTGACTTAATTGCATTACTTCGTCAACATACCCAACCTCAAGCCCAATCCTCAACCCAACCACCTTCTAGCAACGACTTCAAGCATCTAACTGATTCAATGACAAATATAACGAATGCTATGATGAACGGATTCACCTCCATCACTAACAGGCTTAAAGCTGTCAAAGAGAAGTGTGGGATCCAAGCTGAAGCTCCACAGAAACGTAGGCATGATGATCCGGATGATCCTGATCTTCATGAGGGGGAGAAGAGAGCATGGGTCAGGGAAACAACGGACCCGGGTACGAGTACATGAAATGAAGGGGGTTCAGTCAGTGAACAGGTAACCACTACTGAAGGTGGTACGGCGACTGATGTGGTACAAACAGATGATACTGAAATGGATGTTCTAGCTGATGTCATAACCGGGGTTGAAAAGCCTTCGGCTGTTGACAATAAAACGGCAGACGAGCGGATGGCCAACGACATGCTTATTGAGATAATCTACGTTGATTCAGAGGAAGAGCCAGAGCAGTTAAGCCACAAGATAAAAGAATAAATGGTTGATGCTTTGGATGATGAACTTGACACTACTAGGGATCAGGCTATGGAAATTGAATCTGAAGATGATGCTCCTTCATTGTTAGAAACTGCAGGTCCGAGTATAGGTACTTCAGCTCTACAAGCTCCGGTATTTCATGATGGAAATATCAGAGATCCAGTACTTGAGGCAGAACTCCAAATCTATCAAATTGTTATTGATGCTGAACCAAGGTACGTGGCTACGGGAGAAAGAGTGGCACTCCTGACTCCGTATCTAGAGACTCTAAGGAAAGAATTATATGTACGAGATGTTCAGCGAATCAACTTGGAGAAAGTTTATGGGATTGAAGATTGGCCATCACTAAAGAAGATCGAGTTTCTGTATGTCATGAAAAATAAAGACAGAGAATCAGGTGCTGTCAGATCGGACAACATGATTATGAAGTTGCTGAAGGTTGAATCTCAAAAACTATTTGATGTCTTTTATCCTGAGTTCACCGTCTTGAGATCTGATGGTTCCGAATGTGTGTTCTCTGAGGCTGACTTCAAAAGTCTGAAACTTAATGATCTTCTGAGTCTTTACAACCTCCTAGCCACCCGCCCAGAAAAGAAGATTGCATATGACGCTGCTTATCAAAATGTGAAGAAGTTTATGAGAAATGTTCTGAAGTTCTCATACCTTACCGATTTTCAGATGGGCTTGGAATCTCATCAAGCTCATGTGAACATAAGAAGACCAAACAGACGACTGCCTGATATTCAAGGTATCCCCGCTTACATCGTACTGAACAAGCCTGAGCTCGGGGTTGTCTATCTTGATACTGACTCTAAGAAGAGAGTCATGAGAGTTATTGAGATCAACAAGTTCTGTGAGGGTACTTTGAAGATGATTTTGGTTCATCTGGAAAGCAAACTTCGTCTAGATGCGAGTGGAGAGGTAAAGCTCAAAGACAAAGAAAATGATCTGATCAACCAGGTGATTGAAGCCATCTCCTACCGGAAGGACTACCGACTTGCACTGCGAAGATTCGAGATCATCTTTGGCATTCGAAAGAAGTACGTGACCCCGATGGACGCCTAAATCTTTTGCCTCTACATTGGTACAAAGGGGGAGATTGTTAGTGCTTAATATGAATTGTACCAAGTAGAGGGACTTATTATGTAATAGGGTCATAGGTATCCCTAGGTATATATAGTTTGCTAATTTCCTCTTTGGGAAATTAGGTCATCTTACACACACTAGCCACACACACAAGAATTGTATTCCAATCCTATTGTGAGCTAATTGATCTTTGAATGAATATAGAGATGGCTTCCTTTGATGTTATGTTTGATTGATTACTTGTTCTGGGATCACAAAATCAATTATTGATTTTGAATCCACATTGACATAATAACATTAAAAATTAAAATTTAGTGTCAAAGGAGAAAAAAAGATGGACATTTTGATCAAATTCAAAAATAAGTTATCGATGGATTTATTATAAGAAAAAGTAAAAAAATAATATAATACATAATATGAAGAAAAACAATTAAGAGTGCATTTAGTTTTTAGCACAGGGCCTCCAAAATATCAGGAACGGCCCTGTGTGGTGACGTATATTATTTAAAAGTGTCACCGTACGTAGTACGACATACAGTTATGTTTATTTTCCAACTTGTCACCATAACATGACATAAAGTGACGTTTATTTCTCAAAACATTCAACATAGCATGATATACAATGACATTTATTTTTTTAAATCGTCATTGTATCATGATATACAGTGACATTTATTTTTCAAAATCGTGATTGTAGTAGAAGTTATAGTGACGTTTGTTTTTAAAAATTGTCACCATAACAGGACATAAGGTGGTCTTTATATTTAAAAACCATCACTGTTGAACGACATACAATGATGCTTATTTTACATAATCATCATAGTAGCAATATATACAGTTACGTTTATTATTCAAACTCGTCATCATAACATAATGTACAGTGACATTTGTTTTTCAAAACCGTCACTGCAGAATGACCTACGGTCATGTTTATTTTTAAAATCGTTATTGTAACATGACCTATGGTCACGTTTTTTTTTCAAAGTCGGCAATGTAGTATGAGAGTTGGTGACATTTATTTTATTAAATCGTCATCGTAGCTGACTTATGGACACGTTTAATTTTCAAAACCGTTTCCGTTGCATTATACACGACCACGTTTATTTTTTAAAACCGTCACTAGCTATAGTATGAGATTTTGGTGACTTTTATTTCTTAAAATCGTCGATGATTAAACACATGTTACATTGACAATACATAGACGTTTAATCATATATGATTAAACACACCCCAAGCTGTGTAATCATGTATGATATCACACTTCTCGCGTTCTCGCATAATGTTTAACTTCTCGCATGATCCTTCTGTAACACCCCGAATTTTCATTAATTTATAATTTAATGTGAATGGGATCGTTTTGTAATTTAGTCTAAGTTGTGGACTATTAGCAATTATAACTCTAGGGTTGAAATTGTAACTTATCCAATGTCTAATGTTAAGATTGAAAATTCAATTTGAGGGGTTATTTGGACAATGTTGAAAATTAAAATTGGAGGACTAGTTGGTCATTCCTTGTAAGTGAGATTACCTTAAGTGTAGGTAAGCCTCATCATTTGAAAAACATCTCAGAGGTGTTCTTGTTGAGTCGGTCATAATCAGAGGAGAGAAAGAAGGAAGAAGAAAACTCTGGTAAGATTCATCCATAATTTCTAATCAAGTTTTGATAGATGTTGGGTTTAAGAAAAGTTACCTGTGAATAGGTATTTAGAAGTCTTTAGCAGACAGTTTGGATTGTGCAGAAGAAAGGAATTCATCTTCTTCAAGTAAGTTCATAGATTCATTTTAAACTTATCGGTTGAAATTAAATCATATGATTGTGTATAAAATAGATGAATGACTTGGTATAACGGTATTAAGATTAAGTCGAGTAATAAATTGATTTTGATGAGCTTATGTTTGTAATTTTGACGTGAATCGAAGGTACTGAATCGTAGTACCGGTATTAGAAAATTTCTGGAACTGGTTTGAATTCCGGAAATGGAGTAGTTCCGGTATTGGTTTGAATTCCGGAAATAAATCAATTCCGGAAGATGGGCTCGATTTCGAATCCGGAAGTTGGGCCGAAAAATGTAGTCCAGAATCAATTCCGGAAAGTGGGCCGAAGATTATGATCTGGAACTCAAACTTCCGGAATGGGCTTGGAATTGGGTACCGGAATAGGAAATTACCGGAAGTGGGTTTTGCATTTGAGTACCGGATCTAATAAAATACCGGAATGGGCTTAAGGTTTGGATCCGGAATTATCACTTCCGGAATTGGGCTTGACTTGGTAATACCGGAACAATGAAATTACCGGAACTGGGCTTGGTCTTTAGGTACCGGAATTGTTAAGGTTCCAGAATTGGGCCTTAGCTATTGGACCGGTATATTTTGGTATTAGAATGGGCTTTAAGCCCGGTATTAAATGGAACCAAATTTAGGTTTAGAATTTAATTAGGATTTTGATTTTATTAAAATAATTCCTTAAAATGGAGTTCGGAATATTTTGATTTTGATATTTGGAAGAGAAACCGTCGGGATTAAAGTTATGTTAAGTTGTTAATATTCTTAAAGCTAAGAATATGTTACGAGATATATATTAATTAGATTTCGGTTTTGGGTTTTATAGTCCGGAAATAAAGAATTACGGAATAGGCTTTGAGTCCGTATTAAAGGGACCCGAATTAGTTTTGGAATCCAGTTATGGTTTTGGATTTTAAATTAGAATTTCGTATTCAGATAATCCCACTTTTTGAGTACGGAATACTTCCTAATTATAGTACTTGAAAAGGGAAATAATTGAGAATGAAGAAGCGATGAATTGTTTAATATTCTTAGAATTAAGAATATATATATATATATATATACTGCGAGAGATAGTGTGATATGTTATTATACATATACACTAGTACGTATATGGATCCATAGACAATATTAGTATGTGATCACGTGAAATAGACCGGGATCTTAATGGTAATTTCCGTTGATTAAATGAACGTGGAATAGGCGGGGCACTAATCGTAATTCCCGTTGGCCTATAATGTGGATTGTTAATCTCATTTCGAGAGGTGATTATTAACGTGGAAAATACTTAAAGTGATTTATATTTCCCGTTGATTTGATAAACGTGGAATAGGCCGGGCTCTAAAGGTAATTCCCATTTTGTGTTATGAAGTGATAAACGTGGAATTGACCGGGCTCCTAAAGGTATTCCCGTTGATTGAAATGTGGATTAGACCGGACACTTAATGGTAAATCCAATTTCATATTGTGATGTAGAATCGTGGAATAGACGAGGCACTAATCGTAATTCTAGGTTTCTGTTGGAAGGTAAGGATCCGGCCGGGCACTTAATGGTAATTCCTCCTTCCACTTCAAGAATTAGACATGGTGCCAATTGTAATTTCTTGATAAGAGTAGTGATCTAGAATCTGCAATGATTCGTAGAAGGCTCTTGATTTTGATGATATGACTTTCTGAACGTTAGTCATAAGCATGTGATCGGGTATGTTCCCGTCATAGAGATGAGCACGTGTACGGTAAGAATGGTGGTTGAACAAGTTTGTTTATATGCTTTGGATATTTGAGTTTCAAGGCTGTTAATGTTTTAATTTGAATTTGGATGTTCTCACTAGGTGTAAGCCTAGTTGTTCAAATTAAATCTTCTTACCAGGTACAGGCTCAGGGAAGTAATGGGATGTGGGACGAGAGATTTTGAAGCATTCAACTTTTGAGATAAGCGGAGGATTTAGCTAACACAGTGAAGCTTTTTGATAGATTGCGTAGATAACCCAGTTAATCTGATATTATAGTTGACATGATTAGATTAATAGGTTATTTGGAGAATTCTATGTTTGTAAATATGAACCCTCATAGTTAGTTCTCTTCTTATATAAAAGTTTGGATGTTATTTTGTCATAACTTGTTACAATTTGAGGTTCAAATTGGCCCTGATTTTTAGGGTGTTACAATTTGGTATCAGAGCTGAAGTTTAAGCGAACTAGGTATGATAATGAGATACCTAGACTTAAGCTGAGATGAATTAAGTTATGATTGTGAGATATGGGTAGAGGTACTAAGACGAGATAGTCTTAGAGTCGACGGAAATACGTGAAATTAGAACTGTAATGATGGTAACGAGGATTCTCATGTATAGTATGTTCATAATTTCAATTAGCTAATGTTATTATGAATATATTGTTACACAAGTATACTTGTTTCTAAATTGTTACAGTGACTAATGAGCGGTAAAGTACTTTTCGTGTGTCTGGATATGTGTAACCATTTCTTATGGTTATTTCTTTGTGCAATCAGAACGATGGTGAATACACCAACAAGATCCCCTAATTCTTCGGAGAATAGGGCAGTAATTGACTGGGGTTTGGAAAGACAACCTGAAGCGGGCGGAACACATGAAAGTCCGCCAAGGCCATCTCTAATAGGAGGAATGGATAGTCAAGCACAAAGAACGAGTACCGATACTTCTAATCCGGTGACAGCTGAGTCTACAATGGAATCTCGCATGATGGAAACTATGATGTGAATGATGAATACAGCAATGGCACAACAATAAAAACTGTTCATGAAAGCGCTAAATGATCGAAGTTCTGAACTACAACGAACGGAGACAAGTACTGGTGTAGTAAATCCAATTCGTAATCCTGTGGTGAATATAAACAGGAGGGTGGAAAGAGTTTGTTCTTATAAGACGTTTCTAAGCTGTAAACCGTCAGAGTTCACCGGAGCAGACAATCCAGTAGCATGTATGAATTGGCTCAGAGAAATGGAACAAGCTTTCCGAGCTTGTGAATGTGATGAAGAATCGAAAGTCAGGTTCGGTTCTCAAATGTTGCGAGGTAACGCCTTAATACGGTGGAATATCGTAACATCTACTGTGACGACTCCAGTCTTAGCTGCTATGACATGGGAGTCATTCAAGAAAAATATTTTGGAGGAATATTGTAATGCGAACGAAATGGATAGGATTGAAGAAAAGTTTCAGACTCTTAAGAAGGGTACTTCGACTGTTCGGAAGTACACCGAATCATTTATGGAAAAGTTGAACTTAGTGGGGCATGTGGCTCCAACGGAAAAGGAGAAGATTAAAGCTTACCTGAAAGGCTTACCGGCCGATATGATGTCTAGAGTCAGAAGTTCTAAGGCCTTGACTCTGAGGGAGACGATTGAGGAAGCAAAGATCATGGAGGAGGTGTATGAAAAGGATAAAGCTGAGAAAGCTCAAGTAGGAGAGAAAAGAAAGGGGGAGGGTCGATCGGAATCTTCGCATGGGTTGAAGTCCTCTATTGGGAAAACTTCTTTTGAGCACCGCAAGGAGGTGGATTGGTGCTAGAAATGTAAAAGTAAGCACTATGGTTCGTGTCAGATGACTTGGTTAAAATGTTTTAAGTGTGGTGAGAGTGGTCACACCATAGGGAAGTGTCCCATACAAGGACATACATGTTTTGAGTGCAAACAGCCCGGTCATTATCGAAAGGATTGTCCAAAGCTCAGGAAAAGCGGAAATCAAGAAAAGAAAACGAATACCCTAAGACCACCAGGCTAAACATTTTACATGATGGCGGAAGAAACTGAAGAATTGGCGGTTGTACTTTTGATACGTTCCTTGTTAGTTTTATACATAAGTATATTATGCAAGTAATCCTAAATTGTCTTTTGTATTTCAATATGTGGTAAAAGTTAGTTATAC
Source organism: Saussurea involucrata (assembly GCA_033807775.1). Taxonomy (NCBI): domain Eukaryota; kingdom Viridiplantae; phylum Streptophyta; class Magnoliopsida; order Asterales; family Asteraceae; genus Saussurea; species Saussurea involucrata. The sequence goes on from CM066316.1 coordinate 5,880,261, forward strand.
CAGTTTATACTTTTGGAAAATGTGTTATGGTAAAAGTGGTTAAATAAGATCAAGCCATAGTTGGGTAAAGATTTGATGATGGTAACAGTTGCTCCAAGGAGATCTACAGAGTTTTAAGTTGGGGAGCGGGTAATGTTAAAGGAAATAAGATTAAGAAAACATGGAAAGTTGAGTCCTTGTTCTTCTTGGACCTTTAATTGTGATTATGTATGTAAACTTGAATTTGAAGGGACATACAATATGTTTTACGTTGGTTATCCTTAAAAAGGAATATTAGTTATCCGCAATTGTTTATATAGTTTCGATTTCGAGGACGAAATCATTTTCAAGTTGGGGAGATTTGTAACACCCCGAATTTTCATTAATTTATAAATTAATGTGAATGGGATCGTTTTGTAATTTAGTCTAAGTTGTGGACTATTTGAAATTATAACTCTAGGGTTGAAATTGTAACTTGTCCAAAGTCTAATGTTCAGATTGAAAATTAAACTTGAGGGGTTATTTGGACAATGTTGAAAATTAAAATTGTAGGACTAGTTGGTCATTCCTTGTAAGTGAGATTACCTTAAGTGTAGGTAAGCCTCATCATTTGAAAAACATCTCAAAGGTGTTCGTGTTGAGTCGGTCATAATCAGGGGAGAGAAAGAAGGAAGAAGAAAACTCTGGTAAGATTCATCCATAATTTCTAATCAAGTTTTGATAGATGTTGGGTTTAAGCAAAGTTATCTGTGAATAGGTATTTAGAAGCCTTTAGCAGACAGTTTGGATTGTGCAGCAGAAAGGAATTCATCTTCTTCACGTGAGTTCATCGATTCATTTTAAACTTACCGGTTGAAATTAAATCATATGATTGTGTATAAAATAGCTGAATGACTTGGTATAATGGTATTAAGATTAAGTCGAGTAACAAATTGATTTTGATGAGCTTATGTTTGTAATTTTGACGTGAATCGAAGGTACTGAATCGTAGTCCCGGTATTAGAAAATTTCCGGAACTGGTTTGAATTCCGGAAATGGACTAGTTCCGGTATTGGTTTAAATTCCGGAAATAAATCAATTCCGGAAGATGGGCTCGATTTCGAATCCGGAATCAATTCCGGAAGTTGGGCCGAAAAATGTAGTCCGAAATCAATTCCGGAAAGTGGGCCGAAGATTATGATTCGGAACTCATTTCCGGAAGTGGGTCAAAATGGTTGGGTTCCGGTATCAAACTTCCGGAATGGGCTTGGAATTGGGTACCTGAATAGGAAATTACCGGAAGTGGGTTTTGCATTTGAGTATCGGATCTAATAAAATACCGGAATGGGCTTAAGGTTTGGATCCGGAATTATCACTTCCGGAATTGGGCTTGACTTGGTAATACCGGAACAATGAAATTACTGGAATTGGGCTTGGTCTTTAGGTACCGGAATTGTTAAGGTTCCGGAATTGGGCCTTAGCTATTGGACCAGTATATTTTGGTATTAGAATGGGCTTTAAGCCCGGTATTAAATGGAACCAAAGTTAGGTTTAGAATTTAATTAGGATTTTGATTTTATTAAAATAATTCCTTAAAATGGAGTTCGGAATATTTTGATTTTGATATTTGGAAGAGAAACCGTCGGGATTAAAGTTACGTTAAGTTGTTAATATTCTTAAAGCTAAGAATATGTTACGAGATATATATTAATTAGATTTCGGTTTTGGGTTTTATAGTCCGGAAATAAAGAATTACGGAATAGGCTTTGAGTCCGTATTAAAGGGACCCGAATTAGTTTTGGAATCCAGTTATGGTTTTGGATTTTAAATTAGAATTTCGTATTCAGATAATCCCACTTTTTGAGTACGGAATACTTCCTAATTATAGTACTTGAAAAGGGAAATAATTGAGAATGAAGAAGCGATGAATTGTTTAATATTCTTAGAATTAAGAATATATATATATACTGTGAGAGATAGTGTGATATGTTATTATACATATACACTAGTACGTATATGGATCCATAGACAATATTAGTATGTGATCACGTGAAATAGACCGGGATCTTAATGGTAATTTCCGTTGATTAAATGAACGTGGAATAGGCGGGGCACTAATCGTAATTCCCGTTGGCCTATAATGTGGATTGTTAATCTCATTTCGAGAGGTGATTATTAACGTGGAAAATACTTAAAGTGATTTATATTTCCCGTTGATTTGATAAACGTGGAATAGGCCGGGCTCTAAAGGTAATTCTCATTTTGTGTTATGAAGTGATAAACGTGGAATTGACCGGGCTCCTAAAGGTATTCCCGTTGATTGAAATGTGGATTAGACCGGACACTTAATGGTAAATCCAATTTCATATTGTGATGTAGAATCGTGGAATAGACGAGGCACTAATCGTAATTCTAGGTTTCTGTTGGAAGGTAAGGATCCGGCCGGGCACTTATTGGTAATTCCTCCTTCCACTTCAAGAAATAGACATGGTGCCAATTGTAATTTCTTGATAAGAGTAGTGATCTAGAATCTGCAATGATTCGTAGAAGGCTCTTGATTTTGATGATATGACTTTCTGAACGTTAGTCATAAGCATGTGATCGGGTATGTTCCCGTCATAGAGATGAGCACGTGTACGGTAAGAATGGTGGTTGAACAAGTTTGTTTATATGCTTTGGATATTTGAGTTTCAAGGCTGTTAATGTTTTAATTTGAATTTGGATGTTCTCACTAGGTGTAAGCCTAGTTGTTCAAATTAAATCTTCTTACCAGGTACAGGCTCAGGGAAGTAATGGGATGTGGGACGAGAGCTTTTGAAGCATTCAACTTTTGAGATAAGCGGAGGATTTAGCTAACACAATGAAGCTTTTTGATAGATTGCGTAGATAACCCAGTTAATCTGATATTATAGTTGACATGATTAGATTAATAGGTTATTTGGAGAATTCTATGTTTGTAAATATGAACCCTCATAGTTAGTTCTCTTCTTATATAAAAGTTTGGATGTTATTTTGTCATAACTTGTTACAATTTGAGGTTCAAATTGGCCCTGATTTTTAGGGTGTTACACCTTCCATATCTATATATATATATATATATGTGTGTATGTATGTATGTATATATATATAGGGAAGGGTTCAATTGAGAAGTCTAAATATTTTGAGAAATAGAGAAGTAAAAAAACACAGGAGTGTTCATATATGAACGTTCATATATAAACAGTCATATATGAACATTCATATATGAACACTCCAACGTTCATATATGAACGTTCATATAACAGTCATATATGAACACTCCCGTGTTTTTTTATTTCTCCATTTCTCAAAATATTTAGACTTCTCAAATGAACCGACCTCTATATATATATATATATGTATATATATCTATTACTAACTATTAAAGCATGGAGTACAACTTTTTTAAGCATTAAATTTGAAAATCTATGAATTACAAGTTAGGAAGCACAATGTACAACTGATAAATGTTGACTACTTTTTTAGGAGACTTCTACTCCCGCTTTCTGCTTCTTGTACTTTTTATTGTATTCAAGTCAAATTTCAAATTCAAAAGTAGCGTTACTTCTTCCTCTTAACTTTCCTCCTTCCCCCCTAAAACCCCCCATTTTCCTTCTGTTGTCTTCAAACACAGTATCGCATGGTATGCAAATTTCAAACGATGATATGAACCATGTTTGCCGCTCCATTTGTATGAGTTCCTCCATCCAACCATCCACCGCTCCAAAACCCTAGATTTTGCGTGTCCTATATCTCTCTCCAAAAAGGTTTCATATTTTCGAAAGTTTTACCTATGCGTCTTCCACCAACTGAAGCTCTGGTATGGTGCACTCTCTCTAAATCTTTACTCTCTTCATCTCTAGATTTTTGGTCTTGCTGCCACCTCCATCTTTTATTTTGTATTGATTTGTTCAAATTATTTCATCTTAGTTGCTATACGACCTCCATTTTTTATACTAGGGTTTTTGGGTTAGCTTTCTGTTGTTATTTTCTTAAATATAAAATATTATTGCTGTTATAGATGTGATGCTTTAATCTATGAGATATGTAGGGATGGTTTTCGCAAGCAAACCAAGGAGTGTGTCTTTGGTCAATTTTTTTATATAGGTATCTTCAAAGTCTTTGGTAAACATCAACTTCTTGGAGGGTTTACGGCTCTCCTTTTTTGCAGGTTAGTTTAATAATTTTCTTTTTAATAAACTAATATTTGTAGATCTTATGGGTGTTGTTTATGTTACATATGTAGATTGTAAATTGGAAAACATCTTTAAACCCTTGATTTCTTTTAGTAAACGTTTCAGTTATGGTGATATTTACTTTATTTTTCAATTTGATTTTAAGCCTTTTTGTTTACACCCTTGATTTTTAGTGGGTTTTTTTCTTGGTCTACTTCGTATTTTATGAAGATTTTTCTTGTGGGATTGTTGAAATAAGTGATATTGATTGTAAGATTCTATTGTTCAATGAAATCAATTAATCAATCCCTATTGGTGACCTAATTCTATTTCCTAATTTGAAATTGTTGAGCAGCTTGTTTCTTTAACTTGATTTTAGTTTGCTAATCATTAGTAAAAATGTAATTCAAACCTTGATTTTCTTGGTTTTATCTTCTTCACTTCTTCACTATTTTCCCGTCTCTTTGTGGTCACAAACGGATTTTCTTGATGCAGGTATGAGCTTCAAGACTAACATTCCGCTTTTGGCTGGGGTAAGTAAGCTAACCTATGTTCTACTCACTACATCCGAAACTGGAACTAAAGCATATTTCATGACATTGAGATGAATGGTGCAGGTTTTCACTTGGGCTGAAGGAACTATTGTTGATGCACAACACATAATGGTAACATAATTAGCAGGAAACTACGTAAGGAGAATTGGTAAATTGGGGTTAAGTGTTACCAATCACGAAGATGTCTTGATAAATTGACATCAATGGATCTTATTGACAATATGGTTTCTTGGTGATCTTAGCTTGTAAGAAGTGTTATATGTTCCCAAGTGGACATGTAGCTTGCATAGATGTGTTATTTGGCCAAAAATGTAGTTGCATTTCTACATTTGATGCTTTCAGGATTAATTTGTGTAATTGTTTTTGTTGATCTTTGTATGGTTATATGTTCACCTCTTCATACCACTACATTAAATTGGTCGATGAGTATAAGCAGATGTTATCCCAAGCCACCGAGGCATTGTCAACCTTCCTAGAGTATATAATGTATGTATGTTTATTTATCTTTCTATATGTGTTTTGATATAATATGTATGTTGTAATCATTACTGTGTATTTAATCTTTTTATATCCTTCGTAGATTTTGGGTGCAAATAGTTCACTTAATTCATCATTGATACCTATCTAAATTGTTGGTTGCTAGGTAACAGCTTGGCCAACGGGCTGTTCCCATGGGGAATGGGTTTGATATTGGTTTGACTACATAAGTCTAATAAGTTTGAGGTTTTGCCATCATTGGCACTTTTCAAACAATTGTGGCTATAACTAACCCTTGAAATCATCTTTAAGTTGACATCCATGAAATTCCGCTTTACATGCCATTGGTGTAAAATCCAAACATGGAATTCTAGTGATTGTTGCTGCAAGTCCTCCATAGATGATGCAGCTGTCGCTACAGAGCCACTAACAAAAGAAGATCATGTGGGTTCCTTGCTTCTAGGTGCAAGCATATGGAAAACTGGAGGTTCGACTTCTGAATCTCATTTATTCTTGGTTCTTTTTTGTTCAGATTCTACTATCATTCTTTCTTTTGTGTTTTTGTTCATAATTCCCAATTCTTATAGATTATTAACTTGAATTTCATGAATTTTAATTGTAGCAGGTGCTGAAATGGAGAACATAATAATAGAACCAATTATCAAATTAGATTCTTTGTTGTCTTCATCAATCCCGCTTCTGATTCAACATCAAATCTAGTAACAGTTTTCTTGATTCTGATTAAGTTAACTAACATTACATTTTCTTTTTCTTAACCAAAAAATGCAATCCACGGCCACGGCCTAAATTTGCTGCTACCTTTTAGTTGAGTTAATTTCATTTGATTCATTGACATTCATTTGATTTTATTCCCTCCCTTCGTGTGTCTCACTCTCACTGTGTTGTTGCCTGTGATTCTAGAAGTTTAGGAAAGAGGAAGAGTTCAATCATATTAAGAAAAAAGTTAAACAAAAAGTTCTTTCTACCAAAATCAGGTAATAGTACAATGATATGAAGAAGATGAGAAAATGTTTGAATAGCAAAATGCCTTAAACTAAGAAAGGGTTTTAAGAGATGTACATAGTTAATTCGTTGCCCTTTGATGCAATCTATAATTTGCAGCCATAATCGAAATTATGTCTTCTGATTTAAGATATTTTTATCTTTAAATAGGATTGTATTACTTTTCATCGGCATATGTGCTAAAAATGAAGCATATTGATCAATATTTGCATGCCAAGTAGTTGTTTTAGCCATTACTTGGTATTATGGTTGATTTATTATCATTATTGGGCATGTTTGTGAAGTTATTTTATGTTATTTTCACCTGATTGGTGTATAGGTAAGTGACTGGGAACTCAAAGATTATATTATTGGCATTGTTTCAATTGATGGGAAAATAGTCGACGAAGAGTCAACCATCCTTATTTACTGGGTAAGACTCTCAATTATTTCCTTGTCTTTTATCGGGTAAGATTCTCGGTAAGGTAAGATTCACGGTAAGGTAAGTGACCCGATAAGTGTTTACTGGTAAACATTTTGTAAATGACCCCTTACTTTTTTGTGGTTAAGTAGAAAAAAGGGTAAATGCAATAAGTCCGCCATTCTGGTTTGGTATTTGTTGTGTACCTAGACCGTGTGATAAAAAATAGGTGTCAAGAAGTCAATATAAGTACAAAAACTATTGGGAAAACTGATGAAAAATGTTGTGTTTTAGGTGAAAGTAGAGGTTCGAGGTGTCAAATGTGACAACAATAGGAGGATGAAAGGTTGAGACCGAAAGAAAACATGATTGGTTGATCTTGCTGGTAAGGTTACATCATGTAATTGCAAGGGGAAAGTCATCTACACAGACTTCACTCGTCTATTTAAAGGGAATGCAACACGATATTTGTTATTGGTGTAGAGGTTGTATAATTAAATCATGTCTTCTATCTGAGATCTTTAAAATATTCCTGCAGGCAATTGGAATTTATTATAAATTAAAGTGAATGATATTTCCACTATTTGAACTACTACTAGAGAGTTTTTTAATTGTGATGAAAACATTCTCCTATCATTGTGGTCCATTGGGGAGTAGTAAAAATTATTTTATAATTAATTATTTGAACTATATTACAAAGTATTAGCGTTAAATCACCATTGATTAATGTACATCTCATAAAATTTAAATGTACGTGTTATAATGTTTTGCTACAACTTCTAATCGTGTTGGGCAATACAAATGTATTAGTAAAGCCTAGGAAAAATTGATCGTACTGGAGTCTATACATCAAACGTTGTCTATAAAGAAGATATACTTTTTAAATAAGATACAATCAACTAATTATTATTATAAATTTAGTACTATAATTTTCCATTATATGATTACGTGTTTTTTGGATAACATGTTTACAGATGGAAGTTTCGTGTATCTTAGCATATTCTAATGGTACAAAATTACGAATGTGCATTATTTCACACAACTGTACCTTTATTTTGATCGATCATGAATTTCAAAAAATTTAAGTAGTAATGAATATATGGGTTTGGAAACTTGACACTCCTGCAAAAAAAACCTTTTTTCTAGAAAAAATTCGAGAGGCACGGAGAAATAACCTACATTTTTTTATTAGTTGATTTGCAATAAAACCACATAAACCTATAAAAGTAAATTCGGGAGGGACATAACATGGATTGAAACAAAAAACATGATTGACGGTTGAGTTATTGACTTCATAATTATGATTCATCCACGTTGCATCGTGCAATTACACAATCGTGTCAGAGTCTACACGTCAAACGTCATCTATCAATAAGTTTTACGTGAGGGAAATTAATTAAAATAACCATTTTTCATGACCTCCAACTTTATATGGGGGATATATGGATGAACATTATTTACAAATGATTGTATTTATTTGTTAAGTCGAGAATTTCAAATTTTGTAATGAGTTCTGAGTATATGGGTTTAGAAGCTCAATACTTATTCAATTATTTTTCCAATATATCCCGGTAATACACCATATTAACCTTCAACTGTATATATTAGTTAACTTGCAAATTAATCACACAAACTCATGAAATAAAATCGAAAGTGATAGAGAAACATGATTCACGGCTAAACTAATGTTTCAGAATTGTGATTCACACGCGCTGCATCGCGCGGGTACACCACTAGTATATACATATATATATATATATATATATATATATATATATATATATATATATATATATATATATATATATATATATATATATATATATATATATATATATATATTTGAGTTGGTTGAAATTGATGCTTTTAAAGGGTTGATTTAAGGTTTATAAAAAGTGTATTTTGATGTAATTAAGGGAGTTTAACGCTTATCCTTAATTGGTTAAATCAGGAGTTCGGTTTGGGATTGATTAACCGTTAAGACTCGTGATGAAATATTTGGACTTGATGTGAGTTTTCTTTTAACCATTTTCGAACTGGAATGCATTTACTATAAAATGATTAATTGTATGATATGAACGATATCGATGTGTGAGATTTTTTTATAAATGGTTATGTTACGATATTGCACTATCGCGCTGTGCTAGAACTCCAGCTACAATATCGCGCTATGCTAGAACGCCAACAACACTATCGCGTTGTGCTAGAACGCCCGCTTCACTTGTATCGATCGCGATGTGCTAGAAGGCCAACAATATTGTGAGTTGTTGTGCTTGAAGGTCAACAGAGTGTATTGTGAGATGTTGTGCTTGAAGGCCAACGGAGTGTATTGTGAGATGTTGTGCTTGAAGGCCAACAAAGTGTATTGTTGAGTTGTGCATAAGTGTCAACCATTGGGTATTAATCAACGGTTTTATAAATTGTTTTAATACATGGTTTTATATAAATTGATCTTATAACGGTCTTGAAATGATAGGGATTATCTCAATAGACTGTTTGGTCCAACACTCATTTTGTTTTAAAAAATATGCATTTCAGGATTGCGGAGAGTAGGAGGTAAAGGAAAAGTTAATAATGTAAAATCTCCTTATTTGATTTATCTTGTTGGAGATAATCGAGAAGAAAATTGAAGTCTGATTTTGATATGTGACTATATGGATCTTTCGTATGAAGATTTTATTAGCAAAAAGTTTGTTTGTTATTTCATAGAGTTGTATAGATTTGTAGAATGGGACCCAGTGTGTAACCCCATTGTGATTTGTTTTATATAATATTCCAAATTATTTGTTACGTGGATTTGCGGGTTGTTACAAAGTGAATTCCAGTTTATGCCCTATATGACGCTGAAGTCGAATCGGTGGGACACCTGTTCTTTGGGTGCCAACTAGCCAAGGAGATATGGAAGAAAATCGGTCAGGGGTGGGGATTAGATATTCCGCTCTTAAATGAAACTTCGGAGATGAATGATTGGATGGATTCGTTGAGATTGCAGAAAATGGGCTTAGTTTGTCTCGAGGGAGTTATTTATACGGCGCTTTGGACGGTTTGGTCTTACCGGAATGGGACTCTGTTTAGAAGTTCTAAGACGAAAAAAGCGGTGTTGTGGAATAATATTGTTACCCACTCATTCTTTTGGATTATGAATAGGGGCAGTAAGCTTAGGTGGCGTTTGTTTTTTAAGAGGTGCTGAAGTATGAAATATGATTTCACTTCTGATTTTTAAGTGGTGGTGCTGAAGTCTGAAATCTGAATAATAAGACTGTTTGTTTTTGTAAAATGGTAAATGTCTGAATCTGATTTCACTTCTAATTCCATCCATTTATTTATCGAGCTCCTTTGCAACTTATTTCATATATTTCACATGTTCTCTGATCCACTCTAGATTCAGATTCACATCCGATACAACAAAAACGCCCGTAAGATACATCTCTTTTTGTGACTTTTCTTACCCGCAAGTCTTCCTTGCAACCTTCATGGCTACACCCATTCGAAAGCCTTTTTCCAGCCAACATTCGTGTAATTATATTGAACGTTATACTCTCGAACCACTTGCACATTGGGACCGCAGATCTATTTGGGTCCCATTCTTTAAGGTCGACAACAACAAAGCGAACTCGTTAACAAACCAGTTCATTGGAGCTTGGCCATGAATAAGATGGAGGTGGCCTAAATGGCAGTGCCCCGGGTACATGAGTCAAAATAAAAAAAAAACACTATACTAAAATCTTCTTCATAACTTTTGAACCCCACCTTCGAAATCAACTTTCAAACACTCCTCAAGATCCCAATAAAAAAATGTGGTTGGATTGGACAAGATTATCAAAAATCATGTTTATAAATCCTTGAGAATTGACATAAATCAAAAACCACAGAAATAAAAAACCACAGGGACGAACCGACGAAGGAGATGAACCAACAGACAAATCAAAATCACAGAGACTACTGAAATAAAAAACCACACGGATCTGGAATCAAAAATATTCTGTGTGGTAGGTAAGCATAAAACAACAATCTAGATCCTCTTTGACAAATTAGGTCAAGCACTCGATTTAGGTCGAACTCGTTTTGCAGGTTGACTCGATTTGCAGATGATTTGATTTATGTCACTCCATTTGGACTCGATTTAGGTCGACTCGATTTACTTGTAAAGATCCAAGCACAAACAAGTTGAATCGAAGTCTGGAAATCGATTTTGGAGATGACGACCTGGATCGATTTTGGAGAATCGATTTTGGGGATCGATATGAAGTTTATCTGACTGAAGTTCAATCGGGGTCTGAAGATCGATTTGGGTTGAAGATCGATCGACTTTGGAGTCATGCGATCTGGGTTGGAAATCGATTTTGGAGTGATGCGATTTTGGAGTCTGATGAAGAAGGCATGCCTTGAAAACTAAATAAATGGAAAAAAAGTCAGGAGGTTATCACTTTTTGTTACAGACAAATTTAAGTGATAAGTGACTCTGAATTTATGAAAAAAACAAACACTCTTATTTGTTAAAGGTCTGACCGAAAAAGTGAGCAGTGATGATTAAGTGCTGAAAATAGAAAAACAAACAGCCCCTTAATGTTAATTGGTGTGCTGGTTGCAAAATCCCATGCTTTCATGTTGTTCTTTGTAATGTGGTTTTCCTGCATCTTGCTAGTTAAAAAAATCACCATCCATACAAAAAAATAGAATTTAGTAATAAGTATGAGTACCGCTAGTTGTATAGACAGTTTCATCTTTTTGACCTCCTTTACCTAATACTTCATATCATTTATAATTAATACCACTTTATGTCTACAATAAAAAGAAGTCATTTAATTAAAAAATGTGTAATTATTAAATTTTAATTATTTAAAAGACAATTTATTGAAAATGAAAATTGTCTAAATTAAAATTAGAGAAATGTCTTTTAACATAACTGACAATGGAGAAAGAAAATGTGTTTGAAATATCAGATTATTAAAAAAATGGATTACTTTTTAGACTTTATAACTTTTTGGATTTTTTTATTTTACTTGAAGGGATCTTAATAAAATCCAAAAAAAATGGTGCCTTTACTTTTTGACTTTCATTATTGACTTCTTTGGGTTAATCATGATCTCTTTATGAAAACATAAAATTCTAAATTCAAAACCGGAGATTTTGACAAACAATAGGAACAAATAGAACAAACACCGATTCACAAATCCGTCACAAAAATTCTTGAGAATATATATGTTTTTCTAAAACTTCAGTGACAGATTTGTCACAAATCCATCACAAATATTCTTGAGTATATAATTTTTTTTAAAACTTCAGTGACACATTGTGACGGATTTCCGACGGATTTACGCTGGTGTTGACTTTTGTTGACTTTCTTGATTCTGTCGGAAATCTGTAATAACCGGGTTTCTTTGCTATTTGGAAGGAAGAGCTTGGGATTGGGAGCTTTGGAGTGTGAATCACCATCTTCTTCAAGGTAATTTCCTTCTCCTTAATCCCTTAAAACTCTTGAGTAATGCTTAGAAGTTTATTGTGGATTTTTTATTGCTAAGGTTTTGTTTTGGAGTTTGTTTTTGAGCGACATCTCCCCAAGAGAGTGAATGCATGGTCTTCCTCCACCCTCAAATTTGGATCTTTGATGCCTTTTGTTACACCTTCTTTGACAGGACATTTTGGGTTGTTGACCTCACTTTCCACTGTGTTTTTCTTTGAGATTGGGGTTTTTAGCTCTAAGACCTTAGGCGATGGTTCTTCTAGGGTGGTGGGCAATGTTGTAGCATTAATTGGACTTGGATATGGAATTCTTTTCTATTTCATCTTGGGTTTTAAGTCGAAACTCTTTGTTTATGGTTTTATCTAAGTCTTTCCCACTTCTAAGTGTCACAAGTTTCACATGTTCTTTTCCTGAAGACCTTGGGATTTCTGTGTTACTTGGCAATGATCCACTAGGTCCGTTACTTTGGTTAAGAGCAAGTTGACTGACATGTGTTTCAAGATTTCGTATTGAAGTGTTAGTTTGAGCAATAAAACTTTTCAACATTGCTTCCAAGGAAGGGTCTGCTTGTGAAGGGGACTTGTTTTGAAACGGTGGTTTGTTGTTTTGAAAATTCTGGTTTTGATGATGTTGGTAATTTTGAGAACTGCCAATATGGTGCTGAGTTTGAAAATGGGAATTTCCTTGTTGCTTATGCTCAAGTGGATTTAAACTGGGGTTGTTCCATGAAAAATTTGGATGTTGTTTCCAACTGGCATTGTAGTTATTAGAGTACGGACCATTTCTGTTATGAACATAGTTAACTGATTCAGAGTTATGAGGACAATGTTCATAAGAGTGGTCTCCACTGCAACAAACACATTGTACTGAGAGGATAGATGGAGTGGGTATAGTGGTAGTCGGCTGTGCTCCTTGACCTGTAGTTATGTTTTTAAGCATATTGGTCATGGAAGAAAGTTGAGCTATCAATGCAGTATAAGCATCTAAATCATGCATTCCAGCACTCTTCTTTGTAGTTGGTGCCCTTGGATTAACCCAATGGCCATTGTTTGTGGAAATCTTTTCAAGAATTTCATACCCGGTGTTATACGTATTGGATGTAAAGGCCCCTCCTGATGTTGCATCGAACATTTGTTTTGCATTTGAATCAAATCCATTGTAAAACGCCTCGAGTTGAATACAGTAGGGAATGCCATGGTGAGGGAATTTCCTTAATATTTCCTTAAACCTTTCCCAAGCATCGGGAATTGCCTCATCGTCTATTTGTTTGAACATGCAAATTTCATTTTTGGACTTAGCATTCCGGGTAGGTGGAAAATATTTTCAGCCATGTCAGCCCATGATGGTACAGAGCCTGGTGCCAATGAATTAAACCAAACTTTTGCCTGATCCCTTAAAGAAAATGGAAACAAGGTGAGTCTTAAGGCATCAGAAGATACCCCAGGAATTAGAAAAACCTCGGTGATTTCTTTAAAAGATTTTAAATGTGAGTGTGGATCTTTCGATGGTAATCCGGCAAATTGACCATTGGCTTGCAGCATGTGAAACATAATGGGTTTTGTGTGTTGTGTCCATGTGAGGCTTTACAATTCCTGAATTTAGTTTCTCAAAGTTAGGAATTGCATAGTCCATGATTCGCCCATTTTTTGAGTTTGCAAGATCAATGATGTTTAATGGTTCATTTTGGTCATTGTTACCATGAGATTCTTCATCATCATTTTCATTATCAATTATTTGTTCTGGAAAAACATGAACTGGTGGATTTCCAAAAACTGGAGGATTACCAAAAATTGGTGGGTTTCCAAAATTTGGTGGTGCTCTAGGGATTTCTAAAATTGGTGGTCTCATTGGGTTCCCTAGAGGCGGTGGTATTACTTCTAAGAGAGGGTGGTCTTGGTCTATGCTGAAATCTGGGTGATGCATCCATATCGGGAGGATTCATGGAATTTGAAGTTCATTGTAACCTCCTTCTATGATGAAAGGTTCTTTCTATGTCAGGATCTAACTCAAAAAGTTCCCCTCGTTGGATTCGTGGCATACACCAAACTTAATGTGATTCGGACGGTGTTAGAAAAACCAAATCTTTTAAAATACTTTTATAAACTTTAGCGTGCCAATCCCCGGCAACGGCGCCAAAAACTTGACAGTGCTTTGAATACACCAATAGACGTGTGCTATATAAACCTCAAAGCAAATATACATTGAGATCTAATGTCGTCATTTCAAGTAATAAAATGGTAAGAACCATGTATCGTCCCACATAGATTGGAGTAAAGGTGCTATAAAAGTCTAATAAAAGAGATGATTTCCAATGATCAATTCGAAGATATTGTTTTGATTGGATTTATCACAGATTGAATACACAAATAATAAAAGAAATTAAGGGTGTAAGATATTGGGATGAAGTCTAAACACAAATTCCAGCAGGCCAATGCTGTGGCAATGCTACAACATTTGTCTCTCAACAAATAAGTTCACCATCTACTTTTTAGGATGCCCTTCCGGATCTTCAACATTGTACTATTGATCTAGATTTCAATCAACCCATTCATGGTGTTGTATCAATAGCAAAATGATGCCTTCCAAGTATATGGATAAACAAATTACTTTGTTAAAAATCACTCTTCCAAGTTGATCGCATATCAGTTAAGTTGCCGTGTTCTGAGTGGTCCATTCCTGATACACACTCTACACTTTTACCACCATTAGAGATGACCAACTTATCGGGCAAAATCAACCCAGAAAAGATAGAGATGACAAATTCCTTTGTCAGTAGCTCTTCCAAGTCTTACTTCCGTTGTCATTCGGATTGACGTGCATTTCAATGGCTCATTCCTGATGCCATGACACTTTAACACTTTCAAAGTGATCAAAACGTCATGGAGTAAACTTGATCTTTTATAAAACTTAACATGAAATGGTGAACATCGTTATTGAGAAACGATGTCCACCTTTCTTTGTGTTTATAACCTCGCCCTTTAATCTCACACCCAAGCTATAGAAATTAGCTACTCATGCTTGAAAGTAAATGACAATAAATGTAGATGACATAAATTAAAGACATAATTTAAATGACATAAAAGCAAATGACAAGAATGTAAGATGCAATAATTAAAGACAAGAAAGTAGTGCAACAATGTTGTCAGTAATGCTGCAGCAACTCATAAGTAAGAACAAGAAGATGAACAAGATGAAGAACATAAAAAGTAACTTGAATAAATTAAATTAAGCTAGAAAGGTTTTCACATCATTTGTGAATTGATGGAGAGTTACCAAAAACACAACTACACATCCCTATTTAAACAAGAGAGGGATGGCACAATAGCAAAAATCTAAACAAATCTTAAAGTGTACCATACAAGTACACACAAGTACACTACATGTACTAAAATATTGTCTAGCTAAAAGAAACTACATGGTACTATTCTCATTACAAACCAAAGATATCAGATTTAAATGTAACTAAGCTAGTTGGATCTAGATTTGCTTGACTTTCTTGACTTGCTTTCCAAAAGATAAGTTCCATGTCATCAAACCATCTCCAATCTTCATGATATCAATGCTGGAGCAATGAGATAACAATGAGATAACAACTCCCTGCACTAAGAACAAGTTAGCCTTTCTATTTTGTAAAAACAAGTAAAATCGTATACTTAGCTCCATGATTAAGAAACATGAAAATAAGAGAATAAAATGACTCAAAGGTTGGGATAAAGCAAAATATTATATCTAAAAATAGATTAAAAAGGGCACTTTATGTATTGAATAATCAATGCATATCAGTATGTCACACGACAATGATGTTTTAAAAAATAAACGTCACTGTATGTCATGTTATGGTAACGATTTTGTATATTAAATGTCACCGTATGTCATGTTATGGTAATATTTTTGTATATTAAACGTCATCGTATGTCATGTTATGGTAACAGTTTTTGAGAAAGACAACCTTTTTTATACACCTAAGGTGACGGTTTTAGCCTATGGTAACGGTTTTTGATGTGATTTGGTAACGTTTTTTGAACATAACTAAAAGTGTATAAAAATGACGGCAAGATAGGTGGCGATTTTTATATCCATGAAAGTCGTTACCGTATACCCACGGTAACGGTTTTTAACCGTCACTAAAGACCTTTTTTTTACTAGGGCCTAAAGCACTCGAATATATAGTCACGGTCAACCGGGGGGGCTCCTTTAATCGATTCCATGGACCACGAAACACATCCTTAAATATGGTGGCCATCTCTCGGGAAACGTGGGGATCTAGAAACCTTCATAATTAAAAACTTATACAACACAAAAGCCATTTATATCATTTGATTACGTAATCTAAGTTAGGCCTTATACCACATCTACTAACCCGCCGCCGGAACCTGTCAGTAGTCGCGGTCATCGACTTGGGATTTGTGGTGTCGGAAACGCATTGCCAAAAAGAAACACTACACCTTGGCAAAGAACAAACAAATTTGCACAAAAAAATATGTACAATTTTATTTTGTGTTTAAATTTTCCAATTTGTTGAAGAGCACTCACTATTGCAAACTATAGTTTCACTTTCAAGAGAATGATTACGATTAATTTGCAAACTATAGTGTCACTCACTAACATTTACATATACAGGGTCTAGCAAGAAAATTAGGAGATAAAATATATGTAGATAATATGATATGTAAGATGAAATTGATAATAGAACATCAACAATCAAAGTAAATTAGGGCTACAAGTTAAAATCGGATAGTTTAAACCATTGATATTTGAGAAAAAAATTACAAAGGTAAGCAGATGCGACGTGTTGATACGGGTCGATAGGACAATGTGGGTGGCGACGGTGGGTGCCAACGGTAGTAGCGACGGGAGGTAAGGTCGTCGATCTGTTTGGGGAGCGGTGATGTTTCGACAAAAAGGTTGATTTGTTTCTATTTTTTCCAAGTGTATATACCTAATAGAGATCTGATTTGTTAATAATTATATTTAAACAGCGACGGATTTGCGACGGAAATTTTGTTGCAAATTACCGACGGAAAATTTCGATCGCTGATTTGCGATGGATTTCCAATGGAATCTGGTTAGGTCATTTAACAACATCTTCTTAAATCAAAACGTGGGGGTTGGCTACCATGCTATATGATAATAAGTTGCGCATTCTCCTTCAGCAATTGCTTTTGGCATAGTGGTTTATAAACATTTGGATCCTAACAAGAAGAACATACTATGCATCTGATATTATTTAAGAGCGTACTATGGTTTTATGAACAAATATTACAATCAAATTAGGTTTATAAAACGTCAAAAATATTTGAGTGTCATGATAGATTGTTTTATATGACTTATATTCACTAAACTAAAAAAATAAAACGCCATAAAAGGGTTATAATAAGTTTATAGAACCTTTTTGGACGTCTTAACAAGTTTGTATATCTTTTTAAAATAAAGCGTCGTAGTAGTGTTTTATATAACATTATTTGATCTATGTTGGTATGTGTCGGTTGTTGATCTATGCATGTATATTTTTAAAATAAATCGGTGTGTGTGTGTGTGTGTGTGTGTGTGTGTGTGTGTGTGTTTTGGTATGTAGGTATGTGTCGGTTGTTGATCTATGCATATATATTGTGTATATGTGTATATATTGATATCATGTGAATATGTGATCAATGTGTATATATAGTTAATGTGTGATATTTGGAAATCGCGTATGATGTATATATGTGTTATGTATATACATGCATGTGTATATATGAATGATATATATATATATACATATATATATATATATATATATATATATATATATATATATATATAAATATATGAATGTATAAATAGCATATAATATGTGTGTTGTTTGGTAACCCTGTATGTAAACTTAGGTAGTAAGTCATAATGAGTGTTAGTAGGTCTTGATAAGCCATATAAAATATCTTATTGTGTTATACTGGATCTCAATGGGTCTTATTGACCTATAGTGGGTCTTAGTGGTCTTATCAACCACATGCAATAGACACCACGTACATATATGCAATACACACTTCGCATACAAACATGTAATAAGTCATACACGGTATTGTTGGGTTTTAATGAATTCTGACGGGCTTTAATCGGTTATTGTTAAACCAAGATCTAATCAAGATAGAGAAGATATGAATTTGTCATCCATTTCACTCAAGAACACATTACAAGATTAGGAGTTTTGTACAAGTGTTTCTCTCTCTAGAATATGAGAATGAATAATGAGAGTGTTTCTAAGAGTCCTTACCAACTAACACACAACTAAACCTATTTATACTAAACACATTACAAGGTGTAAACAACACAATACAACTCAATACATTGACTTTCACTTTGACCTTTCTATATTTAAACCTTGAAGACATATTGCACTAACAATCTCCCCCTTGGATTCAAGGTTTAAACAAATGCGATCAGCAAGCTTTAGCTTTCTTGAATCTTCGTTCTTCATCAAAGCTTGTCAAAGTCAAAACGTCATCCAATCTTCAAACGGCAAATATCGAACTCCTTTCTTCGAACAGGAGAATATGAATCTTCACACAAAGCTTTTTAGAACCTTAAGCACAAGTTCAAGAAAAAGAGATCACAAAATGATCAATCGATTTTCCTCAAACTCTTGAAGAATTCTCCCCATTTCCATTGACTTGAGAATTTCATTCTTCAGTGTCGATCTTCATAAACGCGCGAGTTCAAAAGAAAGAGATCTCTGAAATGATCAATCGATTTCTTAAAAACTCTTGAAGAATAAAACTCCCCCTATCATTTCTTGAAACGACATCTTCTTTCTACAAATCTCCCCATGGACATTAAAATGAATCTTTGATTTTAAACTTTCTTTGACATGAAATTGATGTAGACATTCTCCCCCTTTATCGATGAAAGTGAGCATCACGAGCATCGAAAATCTTTTCAATTTCAGTCACGAACAATCTCCCCCGACTCAAACAATTCTCCCTCTTGAAAATCACAAACAATCTTCCCATAAACGAATGATCTTGCTCCCCCTAAAAATATGAATTATAGAGCAAGTTGATTTTCTCCCCCTGAAAATTTGCATAAAATTTCATCAGTGCACAATTTACCAAACTTATATAAGGAAAATTGAATTCATTGAACGACATTTTATAACTAACAACATTTAATCATTTGAACACCAAACAAAAGAAATTCAACTTAATGAAATGTAACAGATATTTCCATCAAGTGAAATCAAATGCATGCGTTTGGATTCAAAAACAAGACATCATCGCATATCGAGTTACAAAAGTTCAATTTCAACCCCTTTATAAAATCTATTTGGTGAGCTGGCATGCGAAATATGATTAGCAACAAGCAAATGCACCTCTAAAACCTATAAGAATACTTTGCTCTTACTCACACTATTTGTCCAAAACCAGAATTTTCACAAATTTACAGGTTTATCGCGACTTTGTATTTTCCCCAAGTTTCAAGATGTGTGCTCTTAGGCATCTTTTCATATTGTGCACATTGGCAACTTTTATTATGTGCTCATTGGCATCTTTTATAATCAAACAGTTTATTAAGACTAAGATACACCGTAAACGTAACTTTCTAACTGGTCCTATAGTAGGATTTGGGTCAGCCGATCCCAGACCAGTTGGCCTTAGGGGCTAGGTGACAAGCACCCCTTGGAACTTACTCTCCCGAACCATAAAGGCTACATCGATATACCTTAATCCCATCTGTACCAGTAGAACATGGCTTTCTACCTGGTTCTATAGCAGGATTTGGGTCAGCCAATCCCAAATCGGTTGATCTTAGGGGCTAGGTAACGAGTACCCCTTGAGACTTAATCTCCCAAACCAGATAGGCCACAGGCACAGACTATCAAACTGAATGATTTTATTATATATATATATATAATTTTTTTTTATTTTTTTTTATTTTTTTTTATTTTTTTTTATTCTCTATCACTTGGTTCAAAAACGTAATGCTTCTCCCATATTTTCGTTTCCATTCATGATTAAGACGAATAGGCTTTGTGAGCATTGTATTCTAAATAAGTCTAGATTTACACAATTTTGCACTTGTATCAAAATCTCAAACATGTTTCGCTGACCTTTCGACTTATTTCAGAAGCGAAAGTAGAAACAAATATAACTCTGACGATACAAAAATGCTCGTAAAATCATCCTTAACACACATTTTATTCATTGAATGAAAAATTGAAGAATTTTTCACTTCATTGAATTAAATTTGTGAAGGTTCAAACTTTCAACGTTAGTAGACATAAAATATAACACAATGTTACCTTTAAGCACATGTCCTAAAAATAGAAAGATATGGCAGTGAAAGGATATCACCTGATAAGTACGAGTTCTAAACTGATATGTTTAGAAGTCATTGCCTTTGAAGTACGGGTTCTAAACTGATTTGTTTAGAAGCCTTTACCGTTGAAGTGCGGGTTTTGAACTGATGTGTTCAAAAACCATAGTCTTTTATATCTCTCCCCCTACAAAATACCAAAAGATTTACCAAATATCCCATGTATATATTAAAAGATAGAAAACTCCCTGAAATCATGTGATGTTCAATGTCTTCTTTGAAAGCACAAGTACTTCATCTTCCGAGAGTTCAACGCTTGTCTCTAAATCTGCAAAACAGATTAAGTAGATTTTGGTACCCAACGAGTCTTGGGTCCTGACACGTTAAGCGGAGCTCTATAAGAAGGAAAATGGTAAGTACCATACCAATATTGAACATAATTATTATTAACAAAATCATTATTTCCGCAATAAGAATTAACAAAAGAATTAACTTTCGTTGTAAAATTCTTATTTGGAAATGATGATTTTGGTACATCTTTTCCAAGAAATTAACCTTTTACCTTCCATTGCATGTTGACTCTTTTGTAGGAAGGAAGATCAACATAGTATTTGGAAGACATATCCACAGAATGCTCGTAGAAAATGTTAGAAGGACGCATCGGACATTCTGAAAAACACTCGGAGTTGTTGACCGACCTCACTTTGTCTTTTAAGGCATTTCGTTCCTTTGTCATCAACTCGAGCTTCTTCCGAATATCACAATTCACCCTCTTTTCCTTCATGATATATGTAGATAAACCCGCCAAATTCTTTGTGAGTTTCTGAATTTCTTGCTGAAATATCTTCCGTTCTACAGAAAAATCATCCTTTACGCTCCTGGCTTGAAACTCAGTTTTCTTCCTCTTTTCTTGCTCTTCTCTTTCCAAATCCAACTCCTTTTGAAGTTCAAAAATTTTCTCTGACAACTTCCCATTCTTAGCATAAAAATCTTTTCTTTTACCTTCAAACACAACTCTTTCCTTTTCCAACTTTTCTTTCTCTAAAAATAAGACTTTCTGAAAATCCGAGTTCTGCTTGGAAAGTCTTAGACATTTGAGTTCAACATCTTTCTAGTCATCAATTTCTCTAGTCTTTGACTTTAACGCCATTTCAAGCTCCGAAACCCTTTTAGCAAGGCCCATTCTTTCTTTCTTGAAATCTTCTCTTTCCATATTCAAAAGATTTTCCATCTCTTGCAACTTCTTTATAAGCTCGATAATCTTCTCTTTATCATCTTCCCTTTCAACTTTCTTCTCTTCTTTTCTCTTGAATTCAACCTTTGATCCATGCAAAAGCTTCGTTAATTCATTCCACATCTGCAAAGGGTAATTTTTATACACTTCAACCTGTTTGTAGATGTGAGGCGAAATTTTGAAAATAGCAAAGAGTAAGTTTGACGAAGCATCCTTGTCTGCTTTCTTCCGTTTAATCTCATCTTCAGTAAAATCTTCCGCCCTTTTATAAAGGATCAACGGGCCTTCGGTGAAAGATTTTATCATTAAATCTCCATTTTCTCTTCTCGAAATGAAATCCATGAAGTCGACCGTCCATTTCACAAAATCTGAATCCTTGTTAAGCATCGGAGGACGATTACCTGAAGCTTGATAATTCATCTTGAAAAAATTATATAAAACTTTTTCTTGAAAAATTCTTAAAATGTATGAAATACACTATAGAAAAAATTTCAGTATAAAAAGTTTTCTCAATTTTTTTTTTTTGATATGAATTCCAGAAAATAACCAAGTCAGATGAACAGTAAAAAAAATTCGACTAAGTATCAGTTTTCGCAAGCAACAGTTGCGAAAAGTCAAAGTTTTCGCAAGCAACGGTTGCGAAAAGTTGACTTAGAAAATTTTGAAGAGATCTGAGGTTTGCGTGACTTTGGCTTGCGAAAAGTCACTGTTTTCGTGACTTTGAGTTGCGAAAAGTTACTGTTCTCGTGAAGGACGCTTGCGAAAAGGTTACTGTTCACGTTTCTTTGGGTTGCGAAAACTTCACTTGTTTTCTGAATATCTTCAAAAGATGATGAACTTGCGAAAACTTCTATGAGTATTACGAAAACTTCGATGAGTCTTGCGAAAACTTCAAATCTTGCGAAAACTTCACAAAAAATCCCAAAAACGTCTGAAATCTGAAAACCTCTTCACGAAACTTCACAGAAATGCTCGAAATAGTAGTCTGAATATACTTTCTTCACACAACAAACACTGAATACGTCTGAAAAACTCTGAATCAGGAACCAGATCGAACGAGCAGTGACATTTTCACGAACAGCACAAAAACCTTGAAATTCATGAAATCGAACCTCAAAACAATGAAATTGGCCTTCGAAACCTTCTTTTATCACGTTCCAAATCCAATCACGAATCCAATGATACCAAATATGAAGCAATTCGATCACAAACAAAGAAATTTTGAAAAAATCTCAAGAAAACGAGATTTCTTGAAAAAATTCAAGAAATCAATCAAATTTTCTTGAAGATCTGCCCAAAACTTTGTGAATGATCACCGAAACACTTTCTAAATCTAAGATCCTGCTCTGATACCAATTGTTAAACCAAGATCTAATCAAGATAGAGAAGATATGAATTTGTCATCCATTTCACTCAAGAACACATTACAAGATTAGGAGTTTTGTACAAGTGTTTCTCTCTCTAGAATATGAGAATGAATAATGAGAGTGTTTCTAAGAGTCCTTACTAACTAACACACAACTAAACCTATTTATACTAAACACATTACAAGGTGTAAACAACACAATACAACTCAATACATTGACTTTGACTTTGACCTTTCTATATTTAAACCTTGAAGACATATTGCACTAACAGTTATGTTGGACTTTAAAGCATCTATTGGGCTTTAATTTGTTCTAATGGGCTTTAATAAGTTTAATTGTCTTTTAAAGGGGTTCATTGGGCCTTAATGGATCTATCGGGTTTTAAAGGGTTCTATTGGGTTTTAAAGGGTTTAATTGGACCTTAATTGATCTATCGAGCTTTAAAGGGTATATTAGGCTTTAAAAGGCCCAATAGTTCATTAAGAACCACTGTAACCCATAAAACATTTATTGGGCTTTAATCTGTATTAATGGGCTTTAATCGGTTTTATTGTCTTTTAAAGGGATTCATTAGGACTTAATGGATCTATCGGGTTTAAAGGGTTCTATTGGGCTTTAAAGGGTTTAATTGTACCTTAATTGATCTATCGAGCTTTAAAGGGGTCTATTGGGCTTTAAAAGGCCCAATAGTTCATTAAGAACCACTTTAACCCATAAACATCTATCGAACTTTAATCTATTCTACTCGGCTTTAATCGGTTTTATTAACTTTTAAAGGGATTCATTGGGCCTTAATGGATCTATCGGGTTTAAAAGGTTATATTGGGCTTGAAAGGGTTTAATTGGACTCTAATTGATCTATCGGGCATTAAATGCATAGATACATCGATCTATTTTTTGGATGAAACTTTAATTAATTTTATATTATTTTAAAATAATATTATATCTTTTATTTATATATTAAAAAAGAAAATTTTTAATTTCAAAAAACTATTAAATATTATTTAGAATTTCAAAAAATATCACATTTATTAAAAACAATAGTAATTAAAAATTACTAATAATATTTAATTAAAAAAAATACTTACTAATAAGATTTAATTGAAAAACAAAAAAAACGGATTCCGTCGCAAATCCATCGCAAATTAACGACGGAATTTCGTCGGAAATCCGTCGCTGATTATGTTAAAAAAACCCAGTCAAAAATAAAAATTACACTTCTCGTTTACTACCTAGGTCAAAATTAGAGAGAGTTACCGCCACACCCTCTTCTGCCCGTTCGTCCCCTTTCCCCTTCTCCCTGTTGCCTGCCGGTCGCCACCTCCATCGCCAACGACGGTCGCCACCTCCATCTCCACCGCCCCTTCCCCCCTTCTCTGTCGCTGAGCATCTTCGTTGCCATCTGTCATTCGCACCCTCAATAAGGTACAAGTTATAGTATGTTTTTAAGTGTGCAAGAGTTGTGGTTTTTGTTGTCATTTGCGTCATGGTCATTGGATTAGATAAGAACTTGTATATAGCTTGCAATCTAGTGTTGAAAACTATTTGAATCTAGCTATCTATTAATTGATCGATTTGGTTTACGATTTAGGGAAATACAGTTAATATAGCTTGCAATCCAGTGTTGAAAACTATTTGAAAACTATTTCAAGGGATCTCACAGTATTTCCAAATTCCCACACAATTGTAGGAAATGTTAAGTCCTTCTATTTCCCTCTATAATATATTCTATCTCACGTAATGGTGAAAGTTGGGAAGTGGATCCGATATGTATTACTATTGTTTTATTTAAATTGTTTAGAAGTCTAAGAGCTTATATGTTATTTTTTATTACTTATGGTTTAAATGTGAAGTTAGAGATGCATATATAGATGAGCCATCTTAGTCATTTTATTATTTTTGAAGAAGTTTCAAAAGGTAAATTTTTATAAATCCACAAGTTAGAAACTATTTTAGTCTTGAGCTCCTTTTTAGTCTTAAGATTTGGATGGTAAAAACTGATTTCATCTTTTGGTTTTTATGGAATTCATGAGTAAATCTTGGTTAACGAAAGTCAAATATCTTTTGGTGGAGCTTTGAAATTGCTACATGTTAATTCATGATATATATATGGTTATAATTCCAAAATAAAAACTTATACGGTTTGACCTTTAAGTAGTCAAACCATAACACTTACGGTTTCAAAGTGATTCAAAACTCCTCTAAACTTACAGTTAGACCTTCAAGTAGTCAAACCATTACACTTAGAGTTTCAAAGTGATTCAAAACTCCTCTAAACATACGGTTTGACCTTCAAGTAATCAAACCATTACACTTACGGTTTCAAAGTGATTTAAAACTCCTCTAAACGTACGGTTTGACCTTGAAGTAGTCAAACCATTACACTTACGGTTTCTAAGTGATTCAAAACTCCTTTAAACCTACGTACGGTTAGACCGTCAAGTAGTCAAAACCATTACATTTAGAGTTTCAAAGTCATTCAAAACTCCTCTAAACCTACGTACGGTTTGACCTTTAAGTAGTCAAACCATTACACTTAGAGTTTCAAAGTCATTCAAAACTCCTCTAAACCTACGGTTTGACTTTCAAACAATAAAGTCATTAATTATGTCGACTAACTACTTCGTTCTTTGTTGTAGTTATTGAATATGTCGACAGATAGAGGATGGATGTATAGAAAGAATGACCAATGGGGGTCTCCTAGCAGGGACTATGTTAGATCATTGGACGGTTTTTTGGACTTTGCTTATGCCAATGAAGGTTTTGTCGAAAGGAAAACTACACGTGATGGGATAGTTCTCCGTATCAGATGCCCTTGCTCCAAGTGTCGAAATACCTACCATAGAGAAAGGGATGACGTGAGATTGCATTTGATGAAATATGGTTTCATGCCTGATTATACCGTGTGGCGGGCACATGGTGAAACCTATTACTCTGTATCTCATCAAGACGTGGCTCAATCTTCTAATCCGATAGTGGATCATAATGAAGGGTATGTCGAAATGGTGAACGATCATATGGTACATGATGGCATGACATGGGAAGAAGAAACCCCTAATCCTTCTACTCAAGGATTTTATGACATGTTAAAAAATGCTGACGAGCCTTTATGGGATGGGTGTCCAAATTACTCAAAATTAGGAGCTGCGACTAGATTGTTGAATTGGAAGGCAGAATGTAATGTACCCGAGATGACATATAATAGTAATGTTGGTATAATTAAAGAGATGTTACCCGAGGGTGATAAACTACCCGGTAACTTCTATGAGACGAATAAGTGTTTGAAAAAGATTGCTCTACCAAAATTAAAGATCGATGCTTGCAAAAACCATTGCATGTTATTTTAAAAGGGTGATTATGAGTTGACCCATTGTCGAGTGTGCAATGAAAATCTTTTCAAGACAAGTGGTCGAAGCAAGGTCCCTAACTTTGCAATAACGTACTTGCCGATTGTTCCTAGACTCCAAAGATTGTATATGTCAAAAAAGATTGTGAAAGAGATCACTTGGCATTCCGATCAAGAGACAAAACCGGGTGTGATGGTACATTCAAGTGATGGTGCGGCTTGGAAGCATTTCGACACAAGGGATTCTGACTTTGCTTCTGAGAAACGAAATGTTCGGTTTGGGTTATGCACCGACGGTTTCAACCCGAATAATTCAACCTCGAATCTGTATTCAACATGGCCCATCTTTCTTACCATCTACAATTTACCTCCTTGGATGTGTTTGAAAGATTCATATGTTAAACTTGCATTGGTCATTCTGGGTAAAAAGAGCCCCAGCCAGAATTTAGATGTGTTTCTCAGGCCGCTAATAGACGAGCTAAAGATGTTGTATACGGAGGGCGCTCCTATGTATGATGCGTATCGTAAGAATAGTTTCGAGATGAGGGCTATACTACTATGGACCATCAGCGACTTCCCTGCTTATGCAATGTTGTCTGGTTGTAGCACACACGGTAAGTTAGCCTGCCCGTACTGCATGGGCACGGTGGATTCCTTTCAGTTAAAGAATAGAGGGAAATCATGTTGGTTTGACTGTCATCGGAGATGGTTACCTACAACACACCATTTCCGACGTGATCGAAAAGGATTTCTTGCTGGAAATAGAGTATCGATCGGACCACCACCCGTCCTAACTGGTGAAGAGATATGGGAGCAGGTTCGTCACCTTCCAACTGTTTACGAGGGATGCCCCTTTCGATCAAGTAATAGAAAAATTGTTGGGTTCAGAGTAAATCATAATTGGGTCAAAAGAAGCATCTTCTGGCAGTTGCCGTATTGGAAGAAGATGTTAATCCGGCACAACCTGGATGTCATACACATTGAGAAGAACGTTTTTGAGAATCTATTTAACACCGTGATGGATACGACTAAAACAAAAGACAATATAAAGGCGAGGAGAGATGTAGAGATTTATTGCGATCGAACGGATTTGTACGTTGGCACTTTAGGCAACAAAGTAGTGAAACCAAAGTCATCGTATAGTTTGAGCAAACAACAAGTACACAAAGTGTGTTTATGGTTGAAGAAGTTGATGTTTCCGGACGGGTATGCTTCGAACATAGGGAGTTGTGTGAACCTTGAAGATTCCAGTTTTTATAGATTTAAGAGTCATGATTGCCATGTGTTTATGCAAAGATTGCTTCCTATTGCCTTACGGGGGATGATACCAACTTCGATATGGGATGCAGTAACGGAGTTGTGCACATTCTTTCGTGTAATATGTTCAAGGGTCTTACACATTGAAGACTTGGTTCCATTGCAAACAAGTGTTGTTAAAACAATTTGCAAGCTAGAGAAGGTCTTTCCCCCCGGATTCTTTGATTCGATGGAACATCTGGTGATACATTTGACGCATGAAGCTATAAACGGTGGTCCGGTCCAATATAGGAGGATGTATCTTTACGAGAGGTAAATTCTAATTTTATTGAAAGCTAGTACAATATATTCATATAAAACACTCTTTTTGTCTCTAACACGTATTTCATCGCTTATTAAGGAAGCTTGGGTCGTTGAAGAGAACGGTTAGAAACAAATCATGGGTTAAGGGCTCTATTGTTGAGGCGTACCTTGTGAATGAACTGTCTACCTACTGCTTCCTCTATTTTGATCCACAGATAGAAACAATACATAATCGTGAGTCAAGGAACTTTGCCCCAGATATTCCTAGTTGTTTCATAGTCAATGTACTTTTATTTTGGAAAGAATGTTTAAAATAATGAAATTATTATTTTAACAGAATGATGGAAGAGTTAAAATTATATTAGACCAAAGTTTAAGCTATTTTTGGGAATTTCAAATCTTGGGGGTTGAATTGGTCTTTTGGGATAAGTTGGTATTGAATAAAAAAGGAAGGTCGGCTAAAATTGAGGTAATCTCAATTCACAGAAAAGGTGAAGTCGGTTTCCACCCAAACAAGAAAGAAGGAGGAAGAAATTGAAATCGATTTTGCTAGGTGAGTTATGGTTACTCCATTTATCCAATCTGAATCACTTGAATCCAAATTAGTGTTTGATTTTGGGTATTGATTTAGTATTGGTAAATAGGATTGGAGTTGAACCTGAAGAATCAAGTTTAATACAAGGTCAATAACTGCTCAGGTGAGTTCATCTCTTCTTTTAAATAATTGCAGTTGAATCAAATGAAATAATCGATTATGAACTGTATATATGTTTTTGTAATTAAGTAATGGTATGAAGATGATTGGCAATTGGATTAAGATATGTTTCAAACTGAAAATCGATGTGCAGTTCGATTAGTCCGGAAGATGAGAATTCCGAAAGTTATTGGATTCCGGATGGTACCGGATTTGGTACCGGATTCCGGGTTGATACCGGATTGGTATCGAATTCCGGGAATGTTCCGGATTGTACCGGATTCCGAAATGAGTTCCGAATTTGGTATCGGATTGGTACCGGATTCTGGATAGTGTCCGGATAGAATACTGGATCCGTTTACCGGATGGTTTCGGACTTTGAGTCCGGAATACTCTTCCGGATGAGTTTTCAGGATAGTTCCAGATTTGAGTTCCGGATAAAGGATTTTTCCGGATATAGTTTCCGGATGTGTTATCAGGTTAAGCTTTTCTAAAAAAAATCTAGTGGAACCCCCGTGCAAAGTCGCCGAAGAGGGACAATTGAGAATAAGGGTATGATAGATTATTTGGGATTCTTATCTTTAAGAATATGATATGAAATGTTTTGTGCGTTCGAGTAAATATGCACGTATGCTAGTAAGTGTAATGGATTCATAGGCATTGGCATTAATTGAAATGTGGAATAGGCATAAAGTAAATTGTTGGTCCTAAAGGGGTTATACAAGTTTGTAGAAGGGGGGGGGGGGGGTTGAATACAAACACATGATTTTTATCTTTCTAAATTGTTTATTGATATGTATCAAACAATTTACAGTTTTTTGCGGAACAAGATTAAGGAATAAACCTAATCTAAAAAAACTATGGGAACACACAGAGTTCTTGCACTAGAAATAAGAAAGAAAGAATATTAAGAAAACTAAGAATGGTTTTCTTTCACACAGTAGTTCAGCGAGAGAGGAATGGCCGAGCACTTCAAAATGAAGTAGGGTTAACTTTATATACTGCATGCATTTAATGAAAGTTAGTATACCTCTACACGTGGCAGCTTCTGAATTGATGCATGATATTGACTTTTGCAGAGACATCTTTTTGGCTGCATGATGAACAGTGTAGTGTCAGAGTTGGTTGTACGATTTCAGACGAAGGATGTCTTTTCTGACAAATCGTACAAAAAGCGTGCAAGGGGATAAGACATAGTTCCTTGTAGAGGAGGCTTCATGACCAGCGTTCGCTGAATGACTCTTTATCAGCGAATGATAAAGTTCAGCGTTCGCTGAAGTCTTCTACTTGAAACTTCACGTGAGATGGACAAGTCTTGGCTTCGCTGATATCCACATCAGGTCACTAGTAGACTTAGTCGCTGGTTCTTTGGCTTGATCTTCGACTTCAGCGTAGAACATAGTTGACGTGAATCTTGTCTTCAGGGATCATAAGTAAACAACATAAATTATCAGAGATCATCGGTGAGACTGAACATACTCAGGGCTCACTGATGTACATGTATCGCTGAAGTGTACATTAAAGAACATGAGTTTCCTATCAGCGGTACTAACCAGACTTAGTATATTTTCTTTGATAGTGAAACTCTGATACATATTGTCTACTTACAATTTTCACTAAGTGTTTCTCAGGGTCATTATCAAATCACTGAGGGTTTGGATCAACATAAATTGTAATTCCCGTTGACCTGCAATGAGGAATAGTCATAAAGTAAATTGTAATTCCCATTTCGTATGGTGATGAGAAATGAGGAATAGGCATAAAGTAAATTGTAATTCCCATTTCGTATTGTGATGTGAAACGTGGAATAGGCATAAAGTAAATTGTAATTCCCGTTGACGTGAAATGAAGAATAGGCATAAAGTAAATTGTAATTCCCGTTTCGTATTGTGATGAGAAATCTAGGAATAGGCGAGAGTTAATCGTAATTCCTGATATCTTTGGGAAGGTAGAAGATAGACATAAAGTAAATTGTAATCTCTACTTCCACTCCAAGAAATAGGCATAAAGTAAATTGTAATTTCTTGTACATGAGCAATGATCTAGAATCTGTGATGATTCGTAGTAGGCTCTCGAACGTGATGATATGACTTACTGAGTGTTAGTCATATTCATGGAATCGGGTATGTTCCCGTCATCGCAAGATGTTTATATGTACGGTAAGAATAATGGCAAACCAGGTTTGTTTATACGGTTTGTTTACATTGGTTTCCAAAGCTTATAAACGTTTTAATTTGAAAATGGATGTTCTCACTAGGCGTAAGCCTAATCGCTTCAAATTAAATTTTCTTACCAGGTACGAGCTCGGGGAAGTGATAGCGGGATGAGGGACGAGTGATATCTGATACTCAATTTTTGGTGATGAATGGAGAAGTTAGCATACGAGGATGTTTCGGTGAATGGTCTAAACAACTAGTATAATCTGATCTTAATGTTTGGATTAGATTAGCAGGTTGTTTTGATAAGTTCAATTTGTGTATGTGAACCCTCATTACTAATTCTCCATTTATGTATAAAAGTTGGATGAAATTATGGTTAACTTTGTGGAATTTTAAGGTTTAAATTTGTCTTGGATTTTGGACGTTTCATCCGGGGACCGATGATCGACTAAGCATATTCAAGGTTCCATCTCGTCCACTATTCTAGAAGGGTGGGAAACAAATTATCTTGACTGATCATGACATGCATAAGATCCAAACATATGTATTGTTCAACTGTGTAGAAGTTCAACCTTTCTAGTTGATATTTGATCAATGGGCTCGACAAAGGGAACCGAATATTAATGATGTTGCACTTGAATAATTGTGAGAAGAAAGGTCCAGTCTTTGGTTCGAGCATCATGTGCTCATGTCACCCGACTCAAGTGAACAATTGAAGTCATTAGCTCGCGGTCATGCCATTATGCTAAGTCGTATCAAGGATACTTCGTCAATGTCAAGTTTCATACGGTAACCCATGGTGCTGGTCGAGTTACACATAATAGTGGTGTATGTGTAAGGAGGTTCTGTTACGATGAGTCTAATGAGGCCGACTATTATGGAATGCTAGATGATGTTGTAGAGGTGGAATATTATGGTGTGGGGCGTTGCATTGCTGTTTTGTTCAAATGCACTTGGTTTGATACTCCGTCGGGGGTTAGAGTCTATCGTAAACATAGTTTGGTTGATATCAAATACAAGTCTAGACTAAGAACCGACGATCTGTTCATCCTAGCATCATAGGCAGAACAAGTCTATTATACTTCATATCCTTCAATGACAAAGGATTTAAAAGATTGGTGGGCGGTTGTCCAGACGAAGCCTCGTGGCGTATGTGAGGTAGTAGAAACTTTTAACAATGTTGAGGTTCATGGAAATGTGGATGAAGAACAATTCTTTCAAATCAACGAAAGGGTAACTCCTACTATGTCCATATAATTAAATGATGACCTCGATTCCGTACGTCTTGTCACATGGGAGGTAAATGTAGTTGACGGCAACGATGAACCTGTTGATCATGAACGTCGCGAAGAAGAAGCAGAATTTGAAGAAACAAATGATGATTCAGATAATGAAAATGAACTTATCTTGTCTGATCATTCTTCTGATGAGTAGTTTATCTTATGTATGTTTAGCTCACAATTGTATAATTGACATATGACATTCTCCCATTTTTTTATAAATTATAATTTGTATTTTTTGCAGGCGATGACATGTCGTGCAGGTAAACCTAGAGGTCGAGGTCGAGGCGACAGTAGTAGCTCTGTCGGGCGTGACAACCCATACGCCGATGACATGGAGGAGTTTCTAGATGACACCTACACGACTTTTGGACTAGGTGATCGTGACGAGCGGATGGTGACAACACCCACACATCCTTCACCCACAAATCCTTCTCCCACAAATCCTTCACCTACAACTCCTGCTAGTGTTTCGGGGTCCACGAGAGGACCCAATCGTCCGTTGTCGACACCACGAGTCCCGATTCGACGACCACGACTACTGATGGGTTCCGACGCGTAAGTAGATGTGGTATAAGGCGTAACATATATTACATAATCAAATGATATTAATGGCTTTTGTGTTGTATATATTTTTAATTATGCAGGTTTCTAGATATCCACGTTTCTCGAGAGATAACCATGATTTTTAAGGGTGTGTTTCGTGGTCCATGGCATCGCTTCAGGGAGATCCCCCCGCTGACCTTAACTATATGTTCGAGTGCTTTAGGGTTGGTACATGAATCAGTTTTAAAGTAATAGTACATATCATAATATTGCTATTACCTTGATACAAATCTTGTGCATGTAGGGAAAGTATCAGTGGGAACCCGAAGAGGAGGGAATGGTGAGGACTGCATGGACCAACGCCATGAAAAATAGGCACAAGGATTGGATGAAGAGTGCACGTGATTGGGCCGCAGAACGGGCTTCAGATGTTGATGGGATTCAGTGGGAGAAAGAGTATATGGCAGTTATTAGAGGACACCACCCTCCTTGGATCCCAGAGCCGTATTCGCACCAGATGATAGATCAGGTTTTTTTTCTTTATTTTGTGGTTTGTGCATTACCTTTGTTTTATACCGACTTATATGTTATGTTTTTAACAGGCGTGGAGTAAAGATACATGGAAAAAAGTGTCTAGGTCCGGTAGGGCCAATCGGAAGACTAAGTATCAGGGTAAATCCTCCCGGCATGTTGGCGGATCAATCAGTACTGCACAACATCGATACAAGATGGTAATAGTCTACAATTTGTTTTTGAATATGTACTAAGATTTATTTGTATGTTTACTAACAACTTAGCTTAATTTTCTATTGTAGGAACAGGCATGGGGTCGCGACCCCACTACTTCTGAGGTGTATGAGCGAATCCACTGCACCAACCGGAAGTACGCTCCGGGTGCGACTGGTCCACCTACTGATCCTCCTATGTACGTTTATGCTAAAGCGGAGCATGCTGCAGTAAGTTTTATAAAATCTTTACTTTGTTTTATGTGTGCATGTGTATGTGAATGTGCTCTATGTTTCTGTCGATCAGTATGTATATATAACGTGTGTGTTGTTTGGTAACGCACAATGGATAAACCGTTACTTTATATGCATGTGTATGTGTGAATGTATAGATAACATGTATGTTGTTTGGCAACGTACAATGGATATATAGTTAGGCTATGGCTAAGTAGATAGGTTGGATATGTTTGATTTAAGGCCGTTATGTTGTTGAAATGCCTACGGATATATAAGCTCACCCGTATTTGATTTGGTAAACCATAGGATCGCTTTCACGAGCTTAGGGGGTGGCACTAGCTAGCCAGGAGCCCGACGCCCCTCCGATTGATGAGGCATCTATTTGGAAGCAAAGTGTTGGAGGATGGAATAAGGGTCGTCTGTTTGGTTTCGGGATGACGCATGATCCATGTTATGCTATGAGGGGTGAGTGTAGTAGCAGCAGCAGGAGATCACTCGGGACTAGATCGACATCGGAGGTACGTTTGTTATATTGGTTATGTATCTTGTCGTTACTTTTAATTGCCAACAAATACTGATTTTTTGTTAAATGTTTAATATCTACAGTTAGCTGAGTTACAGTTAGCTGAGTTAACAGAGAAGATAGAAAAGATTGAGGAGGAGGCGAGGGAGGCGAGGGAGGCAAAGGAACGCAAGGAGCGTTATCGGGTCCAATTAGAGATTGAAAAGAAGCGGAACGAAGACTTGCAGGCAGAACAGGTCAGACATGCTACCCAGTTAGCCGAGCAACTCACAATGTCGCAACAATTTGTTGCTTTTATGCGACAACAGGGATTCGTTTTCCCCTCTCCCGGGCCTACCGGCCCTCCCCCTAGTTAGGTTGCTATTATATTATTTGCACTCGTACTGTATTTTGGAATTTGGTATTTGGAATTTGGAATTTGGTATTTTGAATTTGTTGGGTTGATGTTTTCAAATTAAAAGCAGATATTTATATAGAAATACAGCAAATACTGTTTTTAGTATTTATTTATTTAATTTTTTTAGATATAACGACGGATTAGTAACAGAATTCCGTCGTTGTGGAATCGACCCTACTTGCCACTATTGCAACCTAAGTTGTAATTTGAGGTAATAAGACTAAATTATTATTTGCGGGACTCGACACCCGTCAATTTTAAGTTTTTAGAGTTGAAACAAACTTTTTAAGAACCATCAATCCTATAATCAAAAGTCCATGTTGGTTATTGTTTGAGATCTTATTCTTGTTGTAGAGATAAGAGAATACTTAAGATTCATACACTCAATATTAGGTAACAAGGAGTCGATAATGTATGAAAAAAGAAGATAGTTTTGAAATCGTAAATATAAATATAAGTTGAGCTGTCTCATATAGTTGGTAATTGTTTTCAAAAGGTAGGAGTTTTTTTAGTTAATAATAAGAAATCTATTATATTCTAACACAAAACTAAATTCATGCGGATTAAATAATAAAAAAAATATGTGGAAAATGAGTAATAGAGTATATATCCAGGTTTTTATGTAAAAATAGTTTTTAGATATTAGTACTAGAAAAAACAACTTAAAAAAATACTATAAAATGAAAGAACAGTTAACCTTTCTACAAATTTTATTGTCAGATGTAATTAATTAAGACATGTTTGAACTCTTAATATAATGCTAAATTTTTTTTTGAGTTTTATTATATACCAATTCTTTTTCTTTTTTATTTATAATTTATTTATCATTTTTATTTACAATTTTTTTATCTACAACTACATAATATATTTAAAAAAATTGGGCCTCTATTTCTTTGGGTCCTGGATGTGCGCCGACCGTACTCCCAGGGACAACCTTGCTCAAAAGTGTCCAATATAACAATTTATTAAAAAGTTATCTACGAAATTTGTTAAAATTCTAAACTTAAAACCGTTCAATAAACTTATTACCACATTTTTAGATACAAAGTTCTATTGTTTTGTGTTATAATTCAAGTCCTATATCTATCTATTAGAACATTTAGATATTGTCGTCAAAATGTAAACCAGATTTTATTTTAAAGAAAATAAAGCTTTTATATATATTTAATTAATAAAAAATATTAATCTCTCTTGTTTGAGATATTTTATATTAACAACCCGAATTAATCTTTTAAAAATAGCTTTTATTATAGTTTAACATGTTACCGATGATTATAGAATTCAGTGATAAGTATGAGTGCCCCTGGTTGTTGACCAAATTATTAATTAGCCCAAATCGGACATTTTCATATCATTAATAATTAATATCACTTTAGTCATCTAATTAAAAAAAATGTGAATATATTAATATCTAATTATTTAAAAGACAATTTATTGTCTTAAATAAAATAAATAATTTATGACTTAAAAAAAATTACATAAAAATGTAAATTGTACACTAAATTGAAATTGAACAAAAGTAGAATGTCCAACCTTTAGGACCCAATATTTCTCCTAAAATCATGTTTAAAAATAAAACTAATCTGATGGTATACAGATTGAAACAACCTTTTTATTTTTTGGAAAAGTGGTAAAGTTTGTCTACATATTAATTATTAAAAAATTGAATTACTTTGTGGACTTTATAACTTGGATATTTTTATTTTACTTGAAGGAACAGAAAAGAATATTGATCTAATAAAATCCAAAAAAAAAAACGGTGACTTGACTTTTTGACTTTCGTTCTTGACTTCTTTTGGTTAATCATAATATCTTTATGAAAACATAAAACTCTAAATTTAGAACCGGAGATTTTGACAAATATTAGATTATTAGGACTAATATTAATTTGTATTTTGGACTGTACATATTATATATATATATATATATATATTGTTATATATTATATATAAATATAATTTTATTAAATGGGTTGGCGGGTTGGGTTTTCCGAACCCAATTTCAACCCTTATAATTAGCGGTTTGGCGGCTCGGCGGTTTGGCGGTCCAGCGAGTTGGGTTTAATTGGGTTGTTAGCGGGTTGGGTTGGTCGGGTTTCGCGGGTTGACAGTTTTTGGTACACCCCTAGTGGTCGGAATGATTATTGATTAAGACGTTTTTTATGATGTAGTGCAACATGAAGTATGGTTGTTTGGTAGTCGTTCATAACGAAATCGGCACGCTAAATGGTTAAGGGAGGCCGAATATACAAAATCGTTCAGAGGATTTTAGAACCATTAAGAGACATACTTTTTTTGCCAAACAAAATTTACCTTTTAATGATTCAAAGGTTGCCTCTTAATAGAATTATTAAGAGGTAAACAAACAGTCCCCAAGTTACTTAGTTAATGTAATTAGCAATTTAATAATCAAATAACAAGTAATTAATTAAACAAAATAGCAATTAAAAAATCAAATTAGAAAAATCTTATTAATTTCCACTAGTACAAAATGGTCAAAAGTGACGGTTAAAAACCGTTACCATAGATATGGTAACGGTTATCTTGGACATAAAAATCGTCACCTATTTTACCGTCACTTTTGATATACTTTTGGTTACGTTTAAAAAACATTAGTAAATCACATCAAAAAATGTTATCATAGGTTAAAACCGTCATCTTAAATGTATTAAAAAGGTTGTTTTTTTTTTCTTAAAACCGCCACCGTAGCATCACATACGATGACTTTTTTATTAAAAACCCGTCACGGTACATTGACATATTGTGATGTTTATTTTAGAAAACTGTCACCGTAGCAAAACATACGGTGACGTTTATTTGTCAAACCTGTCACTATAACATGACGTATGGTGACTTTTATTTTTCAAAATCGTCGCCATAGGCCGAGATACAGTGACATTTATTATTTAAAAACATCATCATAGCATGAGATATGGTAACATTTATTATTTAAAATTGTGATCATAACACGAGATGTTTTTTTTTTGAACGGCAGAAGTATATTAAAGAGAAACTAGCAAGAAGCTAGAAAGAACAATTACAAGTAAGAGATAGACAGAAGAGGGTTTTGTAACCAACCCACCCAATTAATATTACATTTTCTACTCCTATTTGTAACCCAAAAGAACGACTGAGTTACAATGTTATCCCACAACGTCAGTTTCTTAGGCTTAGAAAGCATAAAGAGGGTCCCATTTCGGAAAGACCAAATAGCCCATAACGCCATCAGAACAACCGCCTCAAAACAGGTCGACTCCGTTTTATTCAAACGCAAAGATAATAACCAGCCAATCCACTCTGAGTTTGACCTAAACTCCGGAATATCTAAACTCCACCATCGACCAATTTGCTTCCAAACATCCCGAGCCATTTGACAAGAGAAAAACAAATGACCCACCGACTCAATCTCCAAATCGCAAACCGGACATAAGAGGGAATGCACATCAATTCCTTATTTATCAAGGTTCTCTCGAGTTGGAATCTTGTTCAAACTCAACCGCCAGGCAAAAACATTAATTTTGATAGGAACAAGCCGATTCCATCTAGTAGGAGGAGATTCTACCACCAACATTTTAGAGTCAATGTAACTACGAGCTGAAGCCACCGAAAACTCACCCGACCCGTCAAGAGACCAAAACCATCTATCCCTTTGATCAGAAAGACAGACAGTATCTAGAATCTTCCGTAAAGCTGACATCTGCTTCTCCTCTACACCCCCTCTCGGCTCTCTACGCAACACTGATCCCCAATCCCCCAGGTTCAAACGATCTTGTACTAATGCCAATTTGTCCCGCTCCAGCGCAAATACCCTCGGAAATTGTGTTTTAAGAGAGGAATCTCCCAACCAAACCTCATCCCAAAACAAAGTAGAATTTCCATTACCTACTTTTTTCTTGCAAAAAGAAGAGAGGTTAATGTCATTATTCTTCATTTGTTGAATCGCTTTCAGAATAAAAATCCAAGGAGAATTGGACATCTTAATGGGTATTTGCGTTCCAACTAGCCCACTCGCACCGTAAATCGATTTGACCACTTTGACCCAAAGAGCATTTTGATCCGTCTGGAACCTCCAAATCCATTTAAAAAGGAGAGCTCTATTGAAAGCAAACAAGCTTCCAATACCAAGTCCCCCATCCTTTTTACTAGCCAAACACTTTTTCCATTTCACCCAACTCATTTTCTTTTCATCAATTTCACCTCCAACAAAGAAACGATTCCGCAACGACTCCAAGACTTGATCAATCGAGCTCGGAAGTTTGAAAATGGACAAATAGTAAGTAGGAAGGCTACCTAAAACTTATTTAAGCAGCGTAACCCGCCCCCAGCCGAGAGAGTTCGAACTTTCCAATTAGAAAGCTTAGAAATAAATTTGTCGACCACCCCTTTCCAACCATCGTGTTTTGCCATACTACAACCAACAGGCAAACCTAGGTAATTGAAAGGCATATTCGCAACACCACATCCCACCACTCTAGACATATTCTCGAGTTCCACATTATCAACCCCAACACCAAACAATTTACTTTTTTGGATATTTATTTTAAGCCCAGAGATCAAATAGAAACACCGGAGAATACGCACTATATTTCTAGCATTAGAAATAGACCATTCCCCCAGAAAAACTGCGTCATCTGCGTAAAAAAGATGAGATAAAGGTATTTTACCTTTGCTAATTGTTGCTCCATAAAAAAATCTCTTTTCTTCCGCTTTTCGAGTAAAAAAGATAAGATAAAGGTATAACACGAGATGTGGTGACATATATTATTTTAAAGTGTCACCGTACGTAGTACGACATACAGTTATGTTTATTTTCCAAAATTGTCACCATACCATGACATAAAGTGACGTTTATTTCTCAAAACATTCAACATAGCATGATATAAATGACATTAATTTTTTAAAATCGTCATTGTATCATGATATACGGTGAAATTTATTTTTCAAAATCGTGATTGTAGTAGAAGTTACAATGACATTTGTTTTTAAAATTAAATTGTCACCAAAATTTGAGATTGATATGTTATAGAATGAGCCACAGTGTGCATGGCTTAATATACTCTGTACCTAATTTAGGGCCTTTTACAAAACAATTACTTGGGTAAGCAGCTTCAGCCCGCAAGAGAAACTACCATCACTTATCTTATCATGTAGCATTCTTGGCAATCATCATAACGAATTGTTTGTAAGCTTCTGAAACCCGGTAAGCGCTTACTGGATTGTCAGGATCGAATCTTAACAAGACTAATAATACTTATAATTCAGAATTAAAGAATCTGCGGAATAG
Source organism: Saussurea involucrata (assembly GCA_033807775.1). Classification (NCBI taxonomy): domain Eukaryota; kingdom Viridiplantae; phylum Streptophyta; class Magnoliopsida; order Asterales; family Asteraceae; genus Saussurea; species Saussurea involucrata. Next base: position 5,919,973 of record CM066316.1, read on the forward strand.
AACTTTAATTCACACAATCAAAGAACAAAATATCAGAGAACACAAACTGTTTGTATTCAATGCTTCGACTCACAAGATTACAACCAAACCTCAAACTTGATGAACAGGCTCAATCAAGACGACTTCTACTTCTCTAGAAATAGGGTTCTAAACCTTGAGGTTAATTCTCTCTAAACAAAATCGAATTGTATCTCACGTATACGCAATGTGTATCTTTTTATGTCTCGAATAGCTATCTATAAACATCTATTTATACACAATAAGTACAAGATAACTATCAAAAATAAATTGATCTTCTGAATCTTCTTTAAGCATATCTTCATTCATTCTATCTCCAAAATCTTCGCATTCCAAACTTATCACATCAGCAGTATTAATCTTCATTCAGCATGAGCAGTACTAATATTCTCCAGCAGCACTAATTCATTTCAGCAGTATTAACTCATTCCAGCAGCATTAACTTGTTCCAGCAGCATTAACTTGTTTAGCAGTACTAACTCATTCCAGCAGCATTAACTTGTTCCAGCAGCATTAACTTGATTAGCAGTACTAACTTGACTAGCAGTACTAACCTTGTTCCAACAGCATTAATGTATCAGCAGTACTAACAATGATCTAGCAGTATTAACTTTGTCTTGCAGTAGTAACCATTGCATAAGTAGTACTAACTTTGATCTGGCAGCACTAATGTTGTTCTGGCAGTACTAATGTTGTTCTGGCAGTACTAACCATACTTAGCAAATCTTCAGTTCCCAACAATCTCCCCCTAACTTGACTTTTCAGTTTGAGAAGTCAAGTTCTTCAGATGATGCTTCCAAAACTTAATCTTGAACACACAAGTCAGGATTCAATCCCAAACTTTGATTTAAGATCCTTCTTACCAGGTATCTTGCCATCTTGGAATCTTTGTTACTCACCAACTTAGTTTTTAGCATTCCTTTCAACCTTGTCATGCTGTGCTCGTATATTTTATCCACCAAATAATACTCATGATATGCATAGTCAAGTGTTATGACATACACACCACAATTTTCAATAAGCATCCAGTTGGTAACAGTTTGAAATTGCCTTTCTGTCAAATACTTAACTGCTTCTGTATTGAACATTAGACACAAATATTCAAGTACCATTTTGGTGATGGACATTCCATTCTCAGTCAGCATATTTCCATAAAGCTTCATTCCCACCTTGAACATCTCTTCCAAGTCTGATCTAGAGCACATCCTTAAAAGTCTTCCCCATGTAGAACTGACCTCAAACTTCCCATCTGCTCTTTTTACTCTAATGTACTCCTTTCTCTGATCTTTCAAAGTATCCCAAAAGATGATTTCAGGAGCCATAGAAGCTAATGGTTTAACTTTGATAGGACTAGAATCAACCACAGTAATATACATATCACATTGAGTATTTGTTGGTGATTGTACATTGCTTGGTTGACCTGTTGGAGTTGCCACTTCTTCTTCAGCAACTTTATGATCAGCTTTCTCTTTCACAACTTCCTCCTTAGCTTCTTCTACACTAGGTTCCACCCTAGGCTTCTTTACAACTTTCTTCTTTGAAGCTAAAGACTTTGTTCTTGGTCTTTTGTTTGACATCATCTTGGTTCTTTTGAGTGTTTTAACAGCTTCAGGAATGGTTTCAGCTGTTTCCTTTGTTTCTGCTGCTTCAGGAATGGTTTCTGCTGCCTTATGTTTTTCAGCCGCATTAACCATTTCTGCTGCTTGAATGGTTTCTGCTGCTTTTTGACTAGCAGCATTAACCATTTCTGCTGCTCTGTTCATTACTGCTTCTTTCACAATCTTTGATACTGCTGCTTCAACACTATTTTTCACAATTTCAGTTACTGCTTCTTCAATCTCAGCAGCATTAACTGTTTCTACTGCTTTTTCTGTTACTGCTGCCTTCTCACTTTCTGCTTCCTTTGCATCTTCTACAACCTGCTCTGCCTCCCCCTCAACTTTATGCTCATTCTCCCCCTCAACCTTGGCATCCTCTATGTTTATTTCAGTTTCTAACTCCCCCTTTTTGGAAGCATCAGTGGTTGATCTTCTCCTTCTCAGAACATACTGAGCTTTCTTTCTTCTTTGCAGCAGCTTGGGGATCATCATCTTATTTTTCTCTATCTTGGTGTGTTGATAAAGAATCACCTTTTTAAGCTCATCAATCTCCTTCTGCTGATTCATAACATCAATATTGATGTTGGCAATGGTTTCCTGCAAGCTGTTCAAAGTCTGGTACCCGCAATTCTCTGTACAAAGATCCGATGGCTCCGAACACGTCTTTTCAGAAGCAGACTTCAAGAGTCTAAAGCTTGACGACTTCTGCAGTCTGTATGATATCCTGGCACGAGCTCCTCAAAAGAAGATTGAATGGTCTTTTGCATATGATAGTGTCAAGAGGTTCATGCGGAATATCCTAAAATTCTCTTATCTTACGGATTTCCAAATGGCCTTGGAGTCTCACCAAAACCGAGTAAACCTAAGAGCACCGAACCGTCGTCTGTCTGACATTCAAGGTATTCCTGCTTATACCGTTCTGAAGAAACCTGATCTTTGAGTGGTTTACGTTAATCAAGCCTCAAAGAAGAGATTTTTCAGAATTTGTGAAGCCAACAAGTTCAGTGACGGAACGTTCAAGTACATTCAGATCCACCTTGAGAGTAGACTGCGTCTGGATGCAAGCGGGGAGGTGAAGCTGAAAGATAAGGAGAAAGAGCTGATCAAGCAAGCCCTGGATGCCATTACATATCGGAAGGAGTACCGAAATGCACTAAGGAGGTTCGAGATCAACTTCGGGATTTAGAAGAAGTACGTGACCCCGGTGGACACTTAAACTCTTTGCCTCTACATTGGTACAAAGGGGGAGAATGTTAGTGCCTAATATTACAAGTTGTACCATGTAGAGGGACCATTATTGTAATTACTAAGTTACAAACTATATAATGTATGCTTAGCCTAGATTTCTAATTAGGTCATTCATTCCAATTTTCTCTCAAGTACACACACTCTTCACATTCTCTCAACATCTCTATATTGTACTTGAAGGATTGATCATCATTGATATATATGGATGGCCATCTGATTGATTATACTGTTTGCTTACTTGTTCTGGGATCACACATTAGCGAACCAACCAGTCAATGTGAGCATGAATGATAATATGTTCCTTCTTTTGAACATATTGATCACAATTAATGTTATGTCAATTCTTCACTACAGGTTCTTTAAGATCATTTTGAATATAAAAGTGAGTGTTCCCTGATTCTAGTGGTTCCCCATGGCTTCCACCTTTAAGGTTTGTATATACACACCACTATTCTTTAGAGCCCCTGAAAAATTCAACTAAATAACTTGACACTCATCTACTTGCCAGATTTTGGGAGACAAAAAGGCATCCTCAAGAGAATCCCATGCATTTATTTATGCACAAGTAGCAGGTATACTTCTTTTAAAGAGTAAATTTGGTGTACCCAGTACCCCATAGTTTAGATTCATAGAGATATTTGTCATGGGTGAATTAGAAGCTATAAAGTTGATGTTTATGAATATTAGGGTGCGTTTGGTTCGCAGATCTGTCAAAAGAATTGGAATCTGAAAGTAATTGGAATGAAATGTTATCAGGTTTGACCAACTGTTTGGTTGGCAGGAAATGAAATGTAATCTTGAAATCTGTCTGTTTGGTTTGCAATGGAATCGGAATGGGATTATGAAAAATGACAATACTCTTTCTTTAATTTTAATTTTTTTCTTATAAACAATTTTAAAATTAATATTTAATGAGAATAAAATATGTAATTTACCATTTAAGAAATCGTATATAAATATAAAACATGTAAATCATTCACAAACCAAATCATTCACACAAAGTTACCACATCAGATACCCATATATAAATATTGTTATCAAACCGTTTTTACAATGCTAGAAGTTGCCGAACCATAACATCAAAGCAACAAGTACCAAAAATATTGTTCATACACATGTATAGACCGATAATTAGGCTAACGTAAACCAAAAGTATTGTTTTTAAACCAAAACCGGTCATTGGTCCAACATAAAGTGGACCCAAAAATATTGTTTTCACCACCAACCGATCAAGTGTCCAACATGAACCGGACCTAGTTATGTTTCGTAACTCCAGTTCCAGAAAGTGATCACAGATTCAGAATCCTTTGTTATCTTTCGTAATGCACTAAACATTTCAGTTTCAGAAAATGACCCAAACTTTTCAAGCTCATCAGCGATCATGGAAGTTCTTTTGAGCATTTCAACTTCAATCAAAGATTGCGATGCTTTCATAAGTTTGTCACCGAGCACAAATGTAGCATTGTTGATTACCTCATGCAAAGACTCGCTGCTGATTACCTCATGAGGAAGTGTCTTGTTTTTCCATTTAGCGGCCTCTTTATGAACCTATTTTATATCATAACAAATAAAATTCAATTATAAAACAACAAATTATATATACACTTTTTAAACATAATAAATGAACTTGTACCGCTAGATAAGCCTCCCATATCGGTGGTTCAGCAATCATGCAATTGTTTTCGCTATCAAAACCAAATTTGCTAGTATTAGTACCATAAACCATGTCGTAAACAATCTGCCAATCTTTTTTCATCGTCTTTATCCTTGACTCAACATGAGGTTTAGCCAATATACCAGAATTGGGAAGTGATTCTTTTAAAGCTTGTTCCAAGTGTTGTAAATATCCAGATTTGAAGCCATTGTCAGCTTTATACACTCCATTATATACCATATTTACCAAACTCTCAGCAAGTTTAGCATCTTCGAGTGCAGACCACACACAATAGTTTCTTCCTTGACTCGTCATACCTGTCCTAACATAAGCATAATCATAAACATTAATTAAAACATAAATAGAAAGTTGATAGACACACATCAATTCATTTCCATACAAATATAACACAAAACCATAAAATTAACTCAAATAGAAATAGAAAGTTGATAGACACACATCAACTCATTACAAATGTAACATAATTCAAATAGAAATAACGTTGATAGACAAGCATCAATTGGTAACATTCCATGATGCAAACATATATTGGGCTAAACTATCCCTAAATGCAGTCCACACGTTTGATGTCCCAATAGATGTGATAACATCCTCATCTGGTTCCATTGTCTTCAATTCCTTCATCTTCAGTTCCAACATCCGATTCATATTCATTCTCAAGTGGATTGTTGGTCCAAAGGGGTTATATAAGTTTGTAGAAGGGGGGGGGGGGGTGGGGGGGGTGGGGGGTTGAATATAAACACACTATTTTTACCTTTCTAAATTGTTTATTGATATGTATCAAACAATTTACAACTTGTTGCGGAACAAGATTAAGGAAAACCTAATCTAAACAAGCTATGAGAATCACTAAGATTTGTTGCACTAGAAATAAGATAGAGAGAAATTAAGAACACTAAGGATAATATTCTAACACACAGTTTAGCAAAGACAAGGAATGGCCGAGCACTTCAAAAATGAAGTAGGGTTTCCTTTATATACTGCATGCATTTAATGCATGTCAGTACAACTTTACACATGGCAGCTTATTGTTGGTTGCATGTTTTGACCTTGGTAGACAACCTAGTAGCCGCATGATGAACAGTGTAGAATCAAAGTTGGTTGTACGATTCTGGACAAAAGGGATGTCCGTTCTGACATTATCGTACGGAGGCGTGCAAGGGAGTAAGACAAAAGTTACTTGTAGAGGAGGCTTCATGATCAGCGTTCGTTGAATGATTCTTTATCAGCGAATGATAGAGTTCAGCGTTCGCTGAAGTCTTCTACTTGAAACTTCACGTTGAGCGGACAGGTCTTGGCTTCGCTGATATCCGCATCATTTCATTAGTAGACTTGTCGCTGGTTCTTCGACTTGATCTTCGACATCAGCGTAGAACATGGTTGACGTGAAACTTGTCTTCAGGGATCATAAGTAAACAACTTAAACTATCAGCGATCATCAGTGAGGCTGAACATGCTCAGGGCTCACTGATGAACAGTGTTCGCTGAATATGTAAATTAAAGAACGAGAGTTCCTATCAGCGGTACTAAACCGACTTAGTATTTATCAGCGATAGTGAAACTCTAATACATATTGTCTACTTACAATTTTCACTAAGTGTTTCTCAGAGTCATTATCAAATCACTGAGGGTTTGGATCAACATGGATCAATTGGCATTTCTTGCCTAATAAAATTGTGGATAAGACAACATGTCATAATGATCCTATTTTTAAGGTCAATCGGATAATACGAGTTATCTCTCAAAATACCAAACCTCTTTTTCAAAATACCGAAACATCTTTCTATAACATTTCGTGTAGAAGAATGCTTCATGTTGAATAACTCTTTTTCCGTTGTTGGTTGGTGTCCCTCACACCAATCATTTAAATGATACCGTTGACCTCTATAAGGGGCAAGAAAACCCTCCCTATTTATGTACCCACAATCTACCAAGTAATAACATGGCCTTGGCACCTTCAAACCATGCGGCCTAAGAAGTGCATCACGAAGAACTCGACCATTTGCGGCTGAACCCTTTGCATATCTTGTGAACACACACCTAATACATTTGTAGCCATATCACCTTTTCTTGTTCTGTATCTAGGTATGTCTTCAAGTGGTACTAAACACTTGAGATATGTTGCATCTAGAGCCCCTAAACAATTCTAAAACAAAGAAACAAATGGTCATTAAATATAATTATGTTATTTATGTGTTCATAATAAAAATAATAATTACATATACCTTGAACCATTTCCATCTTCCATCGGTAGAGTCCTCAAGAACAGGTTCAGGTTTCTTAAACAAATGTGGATGTAACCTTATTATCGAGCTGCAAACTCTCCTAACAATTCTACTAATGGTTTATCCCGACCGATGAAAACGATATGCGATGACCCGGTTCTTAACATCATGAGCACAAATGTGAAGAAAAATGACAACTTGTTCATCAATACCCATATTTGTAGTTGCTTGTAATCCTCCAAAAGTTTCAAGCATATCACATAACTTCTTAAAACACCTCCTATTCATCCTAAGATGTGATATGCAAATAGTATCACTCCCATAAGCATACCTATGGAATGTAAGGGGCCATTTACCAAATATTTATTTGAGTAAGCGCTTGCCAGTAAAATTCAAAGTTATCCCTTACTTACCGGATAAGATTTTAGTCCACCAAAACGGTATCGTATGAAACAATTTTTCCGGTAAACGCTAACCGTGGTAAGAGTCTTCGCCATCACTTACCGAGTAATACTCTCGGTCCTTGCTTAGCTCTTACGGAGTAAGATTTTTGGTTCTTGTCATATTTATCCGATAAGATAGTGTGACTTGATAAGCGCTTACCCATGTAAGCATAGGTAAACGGCCCCTAAGTAACTTCTTGATATATACCAATTATCTTTAGCAAGGAAATAGGAAATTCAACATCAAATAACTAGAAAATATGACAAACTTGCAATGATACACAATAAGATTTTTTTTTTGAACCTCCAATTGAATGAAACAGGTTTCCATAATATATGATTTTTAAGCCAAATCATATGTTAGAAATGTAAGTGAATGGAAGAACTTGCATTTTTTTTCATTACATCAATGGATTTATATAGTGATACAAAGGAAGTGTATAAACACCTACCAAAGATACTAGTTACCTAAACTATAAAGAAAATTAAATCAAAAGAATATGCACTCTCAAATATGAAGATATCAAAAATAAATCTAGAATATACACTTTCAAATATAGAGATAAGTTATCTTTTAGTATCACGGTGTTGATTCTCAATATCCTTGACACGCCCCCATAAGACAAACGATTAAGAGAGAACTCTGATTTTGTGACACGTAATGAACAGCTCTGAACTTGCTCGCGGTCAAAGTGAAAATCTAGTGCCAAATGCTTCATCTACGAGTGGAAGCTGGATTGGCAGAGTAAATAGTGCCTCCTAAATGGTCACAATATATCGTTGGAAGCGATGTGGATGAGTAACCAAGCTCAAATAACAAAGACTTTAACCATAGAATTTCAGCAGCGGTATGCAACAACACTAAATCTGGCCTCAGTGGAAGAACGGGCTAGAGCTTGTTGTTGTTTGGAGCTCTAAGATATTGGATTTTTGTCGAGGTACACAATGTCACCGGAGGTGGAGAAAAACGGATATTTGTCACCACCCAATCCGCATCAGCGAACGCATGAAGTTGTAAAGGGGAGTCATGAGAAAGCAAAAGACCATGATGAGTGATAACATTAAGATAGCTAAGCAACCTCTTTAGAGGATTCCAGTGATTAGAAGTAGGACAATGCATGAATTGAGGTAACTTGTTAACCGTGAGATAACTTGTTGACCGAGAAGGAAACAACAGGTCGAGTGAGAGACTAATATTGAAAGGCACCCATAAGTGCTCGATATTTGGTGGGTAGGGGGGGAGGTCGTTTGTGAGTGTAAGGGGCGGGGATGGGTTCATAAGGGTACTGATAGGGTTAGAACCCAACATATTAGAACGAGTGAGGATATCGGAGATATATTTGGTTTGGTTTGGTTTGGTTTGGAAATATGCTAGTGGATGTGGGTAATCAACATCGTGATCCTAAAAGATAACGCATCTCCATATTTGAAAGTGTATATTCTAGATTATTTTTTGTATCATCATATTTGAGAGTGTATATTCTTTTGATTTAATTTTCTTTATAGTTTAGGTAACTATCATCTTAGCTAGGTGTATACACTCACTTTGTATCATTATATAAAGACATTGATGTATAAGAAAATGCAAGTTTTCCATTCACTTACATATGGTATTAGAGCTCGAGTGATGTTACAGGGTTCACTTGGTTGGGAAGATAAAACAACAGTTGCAGTATACTTGGGATTGGGTTTTCGGGTGTTATTTTTAAGGCAGGTGGTAATGGTTCATTGATGGGGGGGGAGTTGGTTCTCAATATTCTTGATAAGAAATTGTGGATATAGACTCTTCTACCAACACCTTTTATTTCCGGTACCGGATTCCCATCTTCATAGAAATATGGATGTTTTATGAGCCATATATAAGCCATCCAATTATGAATGTTACAAGACTATTTACGGGCATAACCACACCTGCAATTCCAACACTTGAGGATCGGTCGTTGATCCGTCGCAAGTGATAGGTTGGTCCATAGCAAATTATTGGTCGATGATGCCCAGTTTCTAGTAGTGAAGACTTGCATTAGAATTGAAACTTGAGGATCATTACTACTCTTTTTAAGCACACTTGTTGAAACTTAACCATTTGACGATACAAGATCTAAGAATATTTTATCTCAACATACTTCTTAGATTTCTCAAGAGGTGAACGCTCTAGATTTTTTTTCTTTCATTCAAGTAATGTTATTTATGCATTCGATGTGAGATTCTTTTGTAATGATTCAATTATTGATGTTAGGCAAGACTTGCAGGAGAATCTTAGAGTTTGAGTTCAAGTTGGGCTGAATGTAAGTTTCAAAAATGAGTTCTTAAAGTTTTAGAATCGTGTTGCTTCGCCTTATAAATCATTTAATCACAAAGGGAAAATTGCATCAAAATGGAACCAACTTTTCACCTGATTCCTATTTTGGGGAACCAACTTTCAAAATCGTCCTTTAGGGGTCTGTATCAAACTTTTTGTTTATTTAAGGGTCTGCAGGTAACCGGTAATTTAATATGATGTGGCAAATAAGAGTTAAAAAAGAAAATAGGTGGATATTATTTTACCATATTATCATCATTATTAAAAAAAATTAAAAGATTAACAAGTCAAATTAGAAACCAACAATCACTATTGCTCAATGTTGCTCTCGTCACTGTTGCTTGTAGTGATGGCAAAAAAACCCGAAACCGACGGTGAAAACCGAAAACCGAACGTTTCGGGGACCTCTTAACGGGGACGGGGCGGGGACCATCCTCACCGCCCCGGCCTGGCCCGATATATATACACACACAATTTTTGTTGGTCTACAAGATAAATATATATGTACTTAAAGTCCAAGCCTAATTCAAATCATATTGGATATTTGGGGGAATCTGTGCTGACAAAGGAAATCGAATAGAGAGGAAATGTGCCTCTCGTTTGAAAGAAGAAAAAGAAAACAAAATCTTCAAAGAAAGATGATGATCGGGTTTCAGTTATTGGGAGATTCAAGCGATAGCAACTATTTAGAAAAGAAAAATGTGTTTTTTTAATGTTTGAGAAACATGTGTTTTTTTTTGTTTTGGTTCGGATTCGGTTCGGGTTCAGGGGAAACCAATGGGTAACGGTTCATTTTTTTCTTAACTGGTTCCCTAACGGTATCGGGGAAACTGCGGGGACCCGATGGGGATCCCCAATAAGATCCCCGACGGGGATCAGTACGGTTATGGGGACAGGGATGCTTATCGGTTTCGGGGACAGGGACCTTAAAAACCGGCCCGAAACCGGCCCGTTGCCATTCCTAGTTGCTTGATGTTGTTCCTCACAATTGTTTCTCATTGTTGTTCCTTGCCCCTGAAATCAACATCATGGCAGCATGGCTCTCACCTTCTTCCACCTTCTGCTTTGTTGAGTTTTCTTGGAAATTGAGATATTTGCAGTAATGGAGATATTTGTAGTGGGTGATTCTATTTTCAAGCCTTTCATATGAAAGATTGGGGGAAGGACATAAAAGAAGTGGGTTTTTTTATTTCTTGTTATCTAATTTGGTAGTCAATCTTGAATATGATTTTTAATAGTAACATTATTCTTTTGGTATTTTTGGTTTCATGAATGTAAATAAGGTGTTTGATAAAATGTCTCAAAAAAATTTGAGTTTTTTGTAATAATATAATTGCATATTACGAGTTATTTCTTTGTAACGATGTCTTTGATAGTAGATATATATGTAAAGAATTTATTTATGTACAGTTTCCTAATTCCAAAATCTCTAGGGATTGGAATTGATTCACTTTGTACTATTTATATACGTGAATAAGATGCATCCCAAAACAGGGACTCTTTTACCCAATTACATGGTATCAGAGCTTTCAAATTTCTCTCTTCTCTCAACATCTCACTTATGCTCTCGATCGACAGCCTAAAACGCCGATGTCTGCCCTAACCGATTTAAAAGCCTCTATCTATTCATCTCACACTCTACTCAGTTGGAATGTGCCCTAATCACGTTCTGTTCAACTCACGCTCTGTTCAACGTACGTTCTGTTCTATTCAATCGGTATCTGCCCAAAATCAATCTGAAGTGTGCCTCTGATCAATTGACGGTTTGTCACCCTCCTAGCACTACCATGACCAAAGACGGACAGACTCCTACACCGTCCTCCACCGCCCTACATCCTGCTCAGACAGTAAACAACATTAAAAGTCATGTACCACTCACACTTGACCTCAAAAAGGTTCAATACAACATATGGGCTGAGTTGTTTCAAGTTGTGGCTCGTGCACATTTGGTTATGGATAATCTCGATGGTTCTCCACCGGACCCTGATGTCCCTAATGAAAAGTGGAAGCAAATAAATGCCATTGTCCTTTCCTAGATTTACGGTACCATCTCTGAAGATCTTCTTCTCACCATCATCAAACCTGGGTCTACCGCACGTGATGCATGGCTTCGTGTCAAGAATTTGTTCCACGATAACAAATCTGCCAGAGCTGCTGATCTCGAAAACCAGTTCAACCGTTGTGAACTAGCTAGTTTTCCTGATGTTAACTCTTATTGTCAACATCTGAAGTCTCTTGATGATCAGTTATCCGACGTTAACCAAACGGTAAGTGATCAAAGATTGGTTCTTTAGTTGATTAATTGCTTAACCCCCGCTTATGACACTGTTGGGAGTATTATTAGCAACCAGGAACCGCTCCCATCATTTCTTATTGCCCGTAGTATGCTGCTACGTGATGAGACCCATCGCAATCGCCACATCGAGTCTGCGGCTTTGGTCAACCCCCCTACTGTTGCTGCCATGGTTTCTCCTTCCCCAGCTACTGCTCCGACTTCTTTCAACAACAGAAATCCTGCCAACAACAACCGCAATCAAACCCGAAATACTCGGAACAATCGCATCTGTGGCAATGCTACCCAACAGCCTCGTCAACAACAGCAGCCTCACATTCCTACCTCCCAGTGGTACCCCCTTATTCGCCTTACTGGACTCCGACATGGACTGTCCCCCCAGGTCCCTATCCCACCGCAAACATCCAACCCTACGGCTCACAAGGTTTGCTTGGTCCTCGCCCTCGGGGATCTCCACCAACAGCTCAGGCACATATGGCTCCTTCCGTTGATTACAATTATCAGGCCACCAAGTTGCCCAATGCTTTCAATGCCATGACATTTAAACCACCATACGATTCTTGGTACATGGATATTGGAGCCTCATGGCCGCTAACCCTGGTAAGCTTCGCTCGTTTTTTAATTCTAGCTCTACTTCTCATGTGTTGGTTGGTAACGGTTCTTGCATTCCTGTAAAAGGTTCCGGTATAACACAACTATCCCCTTCCCATCCTAACCTTAGCTTATCCAATGTTCTTATCACCTCTAACATCATTAAAAACCTTGTATCTGTTAGAAGATTCACCACTGATAACCAAGTTTCTGTTGAATTTTGACCCCTTTGGCTTTTCTGTGAAGGATCTTCGGACAAGGGGCCCAATCATGAGATGTAACAACTCAGGGGAACTCTATCTAGTCACTTCTATTTCATCCTCAATATTAGCTTCTCCGGTGTCTTTTACAGCTATCTCACCTCAGCTTTGGCATCATCGACTTAGACATCCTGGCGTTCATGTTCTTAGCTTTCTTAGGACTAATAAATCTATTATTAATAATAAGAAGACTAGCTCCCATCTTTGCTCTACTTGTGAGATAGCTAAACACAAACGATTGCCATTTACTTTATCTAATTCTGTCACTTATGCTCCTTTTGACATTATTCATATTGATCTATGGACTTCTCCTGTTTTAAGTCGCCAAGGCTATCGTTATTATCTCGTATTGCTTGATGACTTTACGCATTTTGTTTGGGTTTATCCTCTTAAACACAAATCTGATGTCTATCAAAAGTTTACTCAATTTCACACTTATGTCAAAACCCAATTTCAAAAAGCAATTAAGTCATTTCAATGCGATATGGGTCGTGAATTTGATAACACTCAATTTCGTGGTTTTTGCACTAATAATGGCATGGAGTTTCGGTTCTCTTGCCCACATACTTCCTCTCAAAATGGCAAGGCCGAACGTATGATAAGGACACTTAATGACATTACCTGTTCCTTTCTTACTCAGGCCTTCATGCCTCCTACATATTGGGTTGATGCTCTTTGAATGGCAAACTATCTCCATAATATTCTTCCCACCAAGACACTTCATTTTCGTACTACTACACATGCCTTATTTCTTCGCCCTCCCACTTACACACATATCAAGGTGTTTGGTTGTCTATGTTTTCCAAACTTTTCTGCCACCACCACACATAAGCTCTCCCCCTCTCCTCCTGTTCTACGCCTTGTGTCTTCCTCGGTTTTCCACCTAATCATCGCGGTTATGCGTGCATAGATATCTCCTCAAAGAAAATTATCATTTCTCATCATGTTACATTCGACGAGACTATCTTTCCCTTCTCTGATCTTGGTTCATACTCTAATGCCTCATATGAGTTTCTCACTTCCTCTTCCATGTCTCCCCTAATGCTGGAGCATTACATGAATGTTGTCCGCAACCCCGAGGCTCGCTAACAGCATAACACTTAATCTCCCTTACCTCAACCACACCCACCCTATGCCACAACTGACCCATCCACACCTACCTCGTGTCCTATCCCTGCTGCCCCTTCCCTTTCTCCCTCCCCTGACTCTCCACCAAATCCTCCAATTACCCAAGTTTATACTCACCGACCCCGCAGTACAGCACATACCCCACCTGCTCCCCCACCACCACACCACCCTATGAGTACCCGTGCCAAAGTTGGAATCCACAAACCCAAACAACCATTGAATTTAAACACACAAACCACTGCCACTTCTCCCTTACCTCGGTCCCATATTAGTGCTATGCAGGACCCTAACTGGAAGGCAGCAATGCATGATGAGTACGATGCTTTAATTAAAAACGGAACATGGGAGTTGGTTGATCGCCCGTCTGACGCTAATGTCATACGTTGAATGTGGTTATTTAAACACAAGTTCAATTCGGATGGTTCTTTGCAACGCCACAAAGCTCGTTTAGTGGTCAATGGTCGGCGACAACAGGTAGGGATAGACTGTGATGAAACTTTCAGCCCCGTGGTCAAACCTGTTACTATTCGGACTGTACTCAGTTTGGCTCTCTCGTTTTCTTGGCCTATCCACCAATTGGACGTCAAGAATGCTTCTCTCCATGGAGAGTTGCACGAAACTGTATATATGCATCAACCATCGGGATTTGTTGATTCGTCCGCTCCTAAGCGAGTATGTCTTCTTCGCAAGTCTCTCTATGGTCTAAAACAGGCTCCTCGGGCCTGGTACCAGTGTTTTGGTACTTACTTAGTTAAAGTGGGGTTCACTGGAAGCAAGAGCGACAACTGACTTTTCATTTACAAGCATAGGGGTAATACCGCTTTCTTGTTACTTTACGTGGATGACATCATTCTTACTGCCTCTTCTACTACATTTCTTCAACATGTCATCGGTCTCTTAAGTTCAGAGTTCGCTATTTTTTGGGTATCTCTGTCACCCGCTCTAAAGGTGCCATGTTTCTATCTCAACGTAAATATGCTGAAGAAATTCTACAACGTGCAAACATGAGCACTTGCAAGCCGGTTACAACCCCCGTTGACACCAAACCGAAGCTTAGCATCGATTCTGGTACTCCTATCTCTGACCCTACTTTATACCGCCGCCTTGCTGGTGCATTGCAATACTTGACATTCTCTTGGCCTGACATCGCCTATGCCGTGCAACAAATTTTTTCTTTTCATGCATGCTCCTCGCGAAGCCCACCTAACTGCATTAAAACGTATATTGCGGTATATACGAGGCACTTTGGAATACGGTCTTCGCCTACATGCCTCCCCCACTACGGGTCTCATTGCCTATTCTGATGCAGATTGGGGAGAATGCCCAGACACCCGCCGTTCTACATCCGGTTATTGTGTATATTTAGGGGTTCTCTCATGGTCCTCTAAAAGACAACCCACTTTATCTCGCTCCAGTGCAGAGGCCGAATATCGAGCAGTTGCAAATGCGGTCGCTGAGACATCTTGGTTACGCAACTTATTGCTCGAGCTTAATTGTCCCATTCGTCGTGCGACTCGGGTTTACTGTGATAATGTTAGTGCAGTGTATCTTTCCTCAAATCCGATTCAACACCAACGCACCAAACATGTTGAGATGGATATTCATTTTGTTCGAGAAAAAGTCGCCCTTGGTCAAGTACGCGTCCTTCACGTACCCTCCACATCGCAGTATGCTGATATCTTCACCAAAGGCCTCCCATCGTCCCTCTTTTTGGAATTTCGTTCCAGTCTCAACGTTAGCCATACTCTCGTTTCGACTGAGGGGGTGTGATAGTAGATATATATATATATGTAAAGATTTTATTTATGTACAGTTTCCTAATTCCAAAATCTCTAGGGATTGGAATTGATTCACTTTGTACTATTTATATACGTGAATAAGATGCACCCCAAAACAGGGACTCTTTTACCCAATTACAGTCTTGTTATCTACTTTGTTCTAATCTTTACGATTTAAATGTTGTAAACTTTTATTTTGGTTTGATGTAAAATTTTAGTTGACAAAAATCTTTAAAATTGATATGGATTAGTTGGATGTAAACTAAAAAACGAGATGTGGAAAAAAAGGAATTTTATTGCATTAACTGTTTTTATTGAGTTAAATTTAGTTAATTTTCATTTTAAAATATCATGTGTAACTTTAGTTTTCAAATAAAAAATTATGCGCTCATTTCAAAATTAAATATATAATCATAATAATGACATGGAATCTTAGTTGGTAAAATATTTGTAGTTATCATTAGCAGGTCAACAAGTTAACCAAACCCTTAAATAAACTAAATGTTTAACTCACTTTTGGTAAATGACGATTTTGAGAGTCGATTCCTCAAAATAGGAATAAGGTGAAAGTTAGTTTCGTTTTGAGGCAAATTTCCCAATCACAAACAGACAAGTTCTTTATTTTACGTATTAATAAAGTATAATGCTTATAAACTAGTACCAAAGGGCTTTTGGCTTAGCGGTATCCGAGCCTCTCTTTCCTCGTAGGAGGTTAGGGGTTCAATCCTCACCAAAAGTGAAGAGGATGTGTGAGTTTATTTATTATAATTGTCGTATATAAATATTATATACTTAAAAAAAACAATATTTTTTGTTCCGTAATAATAATTATTTAATTGAAGTTAATAGATCAAATTTTCCTTTATTAGTTAACAAACAACTTTCAAAACGTTGATTTTTACGTTTGACTGAAAAAGAATAAATAACTTAAAATAAGCCAAATTTTCTCTTTTGTACATTCATTTGTCTATATATATATATATATATATATATATATATATATATATATATATATATATATATATATATATATATAGGGTTGGGTTCACGTGAGATCTGCATGTTTTCGTGAGACCGATGAGACCATATTTTTACACTTAAAACTTTACAGTAAAACATTGTGAAGGTAAAAAAATATACGAACCTTCAGCAAAAAACATTGTGAAGGTTACATTCACATTATTTTGTTGTGAAGTTTCAAGTGTAAAAACTTGGTCTCACCGGTCTCACGAATACATGTTGGTCTCACATGATCCCAAGTATATATATATATATAGAGAGAGAGAGAGAGAGAAAAAAAAGTTCAAATGAAAACTCAAATTCAATTGTGAACGTGATGACGAATCTTGGCTCTTCCATCTCTATTGATCTAATGACTCATATTAAATAGAGTTTTTAATTTAAATTATTAATTAAGGTGATTAGGGATAAAAATGGAAGATAATTTAAAATCACGCCTACCATATTTGACTTTTTATTTTCTTTTTTAATTAAAAACTTTTACCCCCCTTAAAGTTTAAAATAAATTATCTTAAATATACATCATAAGGATTTTTTTTAATTGTGGAACAAATTAACGATGCTATGTAAAAATTATAAAATATATAATACAAATAGAATGCTCTATTTCTAAATTGTCTTTTAAAAGACAAACAAACATTTTTTCAATTTATTGTAGCACATTTGTATTGGAGACACAACTGTTTGATCATATATATATATATATATATAGTGAGAGAGAGAGAGGAAGATTCAAACGAGAACGTTAACTATTTAATAAAACACGAAAACGGCCGGTCATGTACAAAATCATATGTGATTTTACACTAACTGCAAAAAAGTGGACGCGGACGACTTTGACAACGACTTAAATTGACGGGAAAAGTTGTGTAATCATATATGATTTTGTACGTGAATCATATATGATTTTGTACATGACGGTTGTTTTCTTGTTTTCTTAAATACTTAGTGTTCTCGTATGAACCCATCTCTCTCTCTCTATATATATATATATACATGGATATTTATATAAAATTTAAGTTATAATTAATATACATATATACACACACATATATATATATACATGATACATATATATTAACTTTAAAATTATAAAAGAATACATAAACCAGGGTCCATGGTATATAAATACCCAAGACATTGCACTACCTAAAGTAATCACAATTCCCAAAAACCTGAGGCTTAACTACTCCTATTGACTCTTCCAAGAAATGGCTGCAGTTGAAGCTACTGGTGGTGGCCTCCAAGGGAACACCAAAACCACCGCCGAGCCGGTGCGTCCTTTGGCCAACTTCCCTCCTTCTGTATGGGGTGATCGCTTTCTATCATTCTCTCTTGACAATTCGGTAAGATCGACCTCCCATTAGCGCATACTTACTATAAATAATATTGGCTGCATGTATAAGACGTTGCTACGATAAACCGTTTATAGGATTTAAGTTTGCAATCTTGTGTCATATATATATCTATGAGTTGGATTCAAACGAGAACGCTAACTATTTAAGAAAAACACGAGAACGGCCATCTATGTACAAAATCATATATGATTCACACGACTTGCCACGTGACTTTTAGCCCGCATCTAGTTTTTTACGGTTAGTGTACAATCACACATGACTTTGTACATGGACGGTCGTTCTCGTGTTTTCTTAAATAGTTAACGTTCTCATTTTAAACTCCATCTCTCTCTCTACATATATATATATATATATATATATATATATATATATATATATATATATATATAAATATGTTGCAAAAGGATGTTAGTTGGTATATGACAAGTTTTTTAAAATATTTTTGAAATAAAATGTTCTATATATAACACATCTTTTGATAGGACAAAACATATTTCATATAAAGTTATATATAAAGACAAATAGAATGCTTTATTTCAAAATTGTCTTTTAAAAGACAAATAAACATTTTTTCAATTTATTGTAGCACATTTGTATTGGAGACACAACTGTTTGATCCTATATATATATAGAGAGAGAGAGAGAGGAAGATTCAAACAAGAACGTTAACTATTTAATAAAACACGAAAACGGTCGGTCATGTACAAAATCATATGTGATTTTACACTAACTGCAAAAAAGTGGACGCGGACGACTTTGACAGCGACTTAAAGTGGCGGGAAAAGTTGCGTAATCATATATGATTTTGTACGTGAATCATACATGATTTTGTACATAGCGGTTGTTTTCTTAAATACTTAGCGTTCTCGTATGAACCCATCTCTCTCTCTCTCTCTATATATATATATATCCTATTAAGCAGTCTATTACTATTAGGATACACAAATAAAATACGACGACTTGTAAAACTCGAAGTTGTTGTAGCGATATTCACGAAAGGAGTGTTTGGTATGTTTACTATTAAGATATTGCTTTGTTTCCATTATCAGGAATTGGAAAGATATGCAAAAGCCATGGAGGAGCCAAAGGAAGAATTGAGAAGCTTGATTCTTGATCCTGTAATGGATTCTAATACCAAGCTAAGTTTGATTTATTCTGTACACCGTCTTGGTTTGACATATCTATTCTTGCAAGAGATTGAAAGCCAGCTTGACAAGCTTGACAACGAGCTTAACTTGAAAGATAACGATGACGCTGATCTTTACACAATTTCAGTTAACTTTCAAGTTTTTCGACACCTTGGTTACAGATTGTCTTGTGGTAAGTCTTCTTTCCACTCATGCAAAATGGCAAATTCTATAGTGCACTTCAAATAAATGTATTATTCGGATTGACAAATCTTGACACACCATAAAAATCAAATTTCATACCATTTTCACCTTGTGCACACTTTTCTAGCAAAAAAAAAACAACTTCACTTTTCCTAAAATAGGAGGCATCTCCATGTTCAATGTCGTCCCTTGGGGAGGGAGGGCCAGGCGTACGTCCAAGGCCCACGAGAAATAGGGACCTAAATCTTTTTTACTATATGGTAATAGTAAATAAATTAGTAAATAAAATAGGCAAATTTTGTTAGTATCTAATAAGATCCAAAGAATGTGTATTATATTAAGGGCCCAAACATGTACTAATTAATTACATTGGAAAAGAAAATATGTAAAAGTTAATTGGTCATTCATTTTACGGTATTGATTGTTGGTTATCTAAGGTTTTTTTTATCTAGTACTAATTTCTAAAATGAGAAAACCTTGATATATTATCCATCATTCATCTTCAACCGACTCTTTTGATTATTCCATCTCATGAATTTTATATTTGTATTATAGTATAGTAGATTCCTTGTTATTAACTAAGTGAATTCCTATCTTTTGAAAAAATTACCAACCACATGAGACGGTCCGACTTATATATTTATCCTTGTTTTTCCTAACATTATTGACTCTTTATTACCTAATATTGAGTGTATAAATCTTAAGTACTCTCCTATTTCAAAAACAATAATAAAAAAACTCCAACTATAATCAACATGAGTTTTTGACTCTAAGATGAAAAAGTTTGTTTTAACCCAAAAAGGTTAAATAGAGATGAAAGACATTAACCTAATGTGAGATGGAAACCCAACTGATGTATATTGATTTACATAAAGTGGTACTCTGAATAGTCATATTGTAACCTTAAATAATGTCAATCTATATTAAATATACATCATACGGATTTTTTTTAATTGTGGAACAAATTAACGATGATATGTAAAAATGATAAAATATATAATATTAATTTAAAAGTAATTACTGACTGATTTTGTGTCTATGAATACTCGGAAAAACGATCTTATATAAATTATTAACATTTCTTAAATTTAATGTTATTTTTTTATCATAAAAGCGATATATTACAAAAACTTATACTTATCGAGGGCCTTGTTTTACATCTCATCCAGAACCTATATATTATCTGGAACCGGCGTGCTGAAAATATCAATGGATCGGTATAATCTGATGTTTTTCCAGAAAATACTCATGGATCACCCAGAGATCTAATCCCAGGGTAATCTGTCACTGAGTTGCATTACCTACCAAAATTTTACCCACCAATTTTTGTGATGGTTTTTGTGACGAATCACTCTTTAGTGACAGATATTCCAGGAAAATGTTCGTAGATAAAACTGTAAAAGTCTTCCGTTTAGCAGTGTTTGTTAAAGTTATTTAACACAAACACGAATATTTAAATATGGGTGATTGCGCAGATGTGTTCAACAAGTTTAAGGACAGTAGCTCGGGTACATTCAAGGAATACATTACCACCGATGTGAAAGGTATGTTAGGCTTATATGAATCTGCACAACTGAGATTAAAAGGAGAATTAATTTTAGATGAAGCTTCGGTATTCGCCGAAACTCAACTCAAGAGTGTTGTAAACACTCTCGAAGGCACTCTTGCACAGCAAGTGAAACAATCGTTAAGGAGGCCATTTCATCAAGAGATGCCAATGGTAGAAGCAAGGCTATATTTCTCCAACTATGAAGAAGAATGTTCCACATATGAGTCACTACTAAAGCTTGCAAAGCTGCATTTTAACTATTTGCAGCTACAACAAAAGGAAGAACTTCGTATTGTCTCAAAGTAAGTTAACCACACTATAACAATTTAAGTTTATAGGACACCTAAAATAAATAAGCGTCCTAATAGAATGTTTTATAGGACCAAAACTTACAGGACCAAACAAAAAACTGTCCTATCTAAAAGTGTTACAAAAGTTTTATAGGATTTTTTTGGGCGTCGTAACAATTTTTTTAAACATTTTTAAATAAAGTGTTCTATTCACTACAAAACAAATGACTTTTACCCGCAAAATTTACCCAGGGAAGTTTCCGTCGGTGATTACCCACAGATCACCTAGAAAACACCAATGATTCTGTAGAATCCGATGTTTTTCCAGAAAATACACATAGATTACCCAAAGAATCCCGGGGCAATCTGTCATTGATTTGCATTACCCACAAAAAACTTATCCACCAACTTTGTAACGGTTTTGTGACGAATCACTCTATAGGGACATATTTCTCAGGGAAAGTTCGTAGGCAAAGGTCTTTTTTGTAGTAGTGATCAACTATTTTATAGGACGTCATTTAAAAAAATGTCATATAAACACAAGTATCGTCTAAAAAGATGGGTTTATAGGTCACTTCTCAAAAGCGTCATATAAAATTAAGCTAATATGACACTTTATTTTGAAAACGTCTTAAGAACCTTCTACGACGCTCAAAAGCGACTTATAAATTTATTAGAACACTTTTAGATAAAACATTTTTTTGTTTGGTCCTATAAACTAAGGTCCAATAAAACACTCTAGTAGTACGCTTATTTATTTTAGGCTTCATATATACTCAGTTTTGTCATAGTGCCACAAAAAAAACATAAAAGAGAAACTTGAGAAAGATAGAATTTATAAAAAAAATCTAACTTTTAATTTTGCTTCAGGTGGTGGAAGGATATGAGGTTTCAAGAAACTACTCCATATATAAGGGATAGAGTACCAGAGATTTACTTATGGATATTGGGATTATACTTTGAGCCTCGTTACTCTTTGGCACGAATCATCGCCACCAAAATTACACTGTTTCTTGTGGTGCTAGATGACACGTATGACGCATATGCTACCATTGAAGAGATTCGACTCCTAACAGATGCAATAAATAGGTACACAGAATCTTTCATCATGTGTCACGTCAGCAAAATTGAGTTTATATGACTCCTAAAATAAATAAACGTTATAATAGAGTATTTTATAGGACCTAAATTTATACGACCAAACAAAAAGAAGTCTTATCTAAAAATGTTATAATAAGTTTATTGGACACTTTTGGGCGTCACAAGAAGTATTTGAAAAACTGTCCTATAAACACAAGTCCTATTAACCATTTTACAAAACATTATTTGAAAAAGTGTCATATACACACAAACGTCCTCTAAAAATATGCGTTTATAGGACACTTTACAAAAATGTCATATAAAGTTAATTAATACGACACCATATTTTGAAAATTTGTCCCAAAAAACTTGTTACGACGCTCAAAAGTGTCCTATAAACACAAGTGTCATCTAAAATGACGTGTTTATAGGACACTTTTCAAAAATGTCCTATAAAATTAGCTAATACGACACTATATTTTGAAAATGTCACAAAAAACTTGTTATGACATTCAAAAGCGTCCTATAAACTAATTACAACACTTTTAGATAAGACTTTTTTTTGTTTGGTCCTAGAAACTTAGGTCCTATAAAACACTCTATTAGGACATTTATTTATTTTAACGGTCCTATAAAATCAATTTTGTTGTAGGGTCATTTAAACCATCGCTTCAAAATTTTGATTAATGCTTAATGATCTTTTGATATTAATATACTATCTAAATTCAGATGGGACATTAGTGCTGTGGAGCAAATTCCAGAATATATTAGACCATTCTTCAAAATTCTCATTAATGAGTATGCTGAACTTGAGAAACAACTAGCAAAAGAAGGAAGAGCAAATAGCGTTATTGCTTCAAAAGAAGCGGTATGATTTCATTTTAACTTTTCTTCAAATCGATTTTCAGCTTAATCGTGTAGCTGTTACTACTAAACGAAAGACTTTTACCTACAAACTTTTCCCTGAGAATCTGTCGCTAACAGGTGATTCGCCACAAAACCAACGCAAAAGTTGGTGAGTGATGCAAATCAGTGACAGATTACCCAGGGATTCTCTGGGTGATCCATGGGTATTTTCTCGAAGAACATCTTATTCTACCGGACCATTGGTATTTTTTAAATGATCTCTGGGTTATCACCGACGGAAATTTCCCTAGGTGAATTTTGTGGATAAAAGTTATTTGTTTTGTAATGTGTTAATGTTTTATTTTTGCATTTTCTGCCATGAAATCCAGTTTCAAGACATAGCTAGAGGCTATCTTGAAGAGGCTGAGTGGACAAACAGTGGATATGTGGCCTCGTTTCAAGAATATATGAAAAATGGATTAATCACTTCTGGCTACAATCTTATTTCGAAATCTGCTTTAGTTGGTATGGGGGAGATGGTTAGTAAAGATGCTTTGGCTTGGTATGAAAGTCATCCAAAGACTTTGCAAGCTTCAGAGTTAATTTCAAGGCTCCAAGATGATGTTATGACATACCAGGTAAAATTCACCATTTTCGTACTTCATTATATATAACTAGGGTGCGTTTCAATTGCGAACCAAACAACTCTAACCAACTATATAAACCAATCTTAGTCGTTCATCAAATCTAATAAATATGTGATATTATTATGTTTTCTAATCTAAAGTCATGATCAAAATAAATGAACCTTATCATCTTCCATATATATCTCAATCATAATTAATGAATAATGATAATTATCCATAAATATATCTATTATTTGCTAATATAGTGGTTTGTATAGTTTGTTAGAATTGTTTGATTTGTAATTGAAACGCACTCTATCGAACTATATACACAAATATGTTATCTTTCAAGCAAAAATAAGGAGCAATTGAAAAATATGGGATAAAAGAACAATTATTGGTCTTTTGGTTTTTATAAATTGAATTACAATCGAAATTATTTATATGTGGCTTAAACATATTCTAACAAATTAATTCTGTATATTCTTTATACGTAGTTTGAGCGTGAAAGAGGGCAATCAGCCACTGGTGTTGATGCATATATCAAGACCTTTGGCGTGTCAGAAAATGAAGCTATTGACGAGCTCAAGAAAATGATTGAAAATGCATGGAAAGA
This sequence comes from Saussurea involucrata, assembly GCA_033807775.1. Lineage (NCBI taxonomy): Eukaryota > Viridiplantae > Streptophyta > Magnoliopsida > Asterales > Asteraceae > Saussurea > Saussurea involucrata. The sequence continues at coordinate 5,944,245 of CM066316.1, forward strand.
TATAAACGAGGGGTGTCTCAAGCCACGAGAAGTCTCAATGGATTTCCTTGCCCCAATTCTCAATCTTGCACGAATGATAGATGTGATATATAGGTATGACGATGGGTTCACTTTTCCGGGAAAGACCCTTAAAGAGTATATTAATCTCTTGTTTGTTGGTCCTCCGGTTCCCATGTAATGCATGATAAACAAGCGATTGTTGTTTCAATTTTTCAACACCTTTTAGGTTAATCAATAAGAAAGTTGTATTGGACATGGTTCAAGTGAAGATCTTTCTCATATAATCAATCGTGACATCATTTTTGTGCTAAAGATTAAATGGAAGAATGACTTTATATTATGATGTACCTTTAATTTATCCATGTAAATGGTGTATGAGTATTCCTTTGCATATGAATATGGACGTCCACAACCCAATGAATATAGTATTTAATGCCCAATGAATATAGTATTTAATGATGAGAAAGTTTAATTTAGAGGAGGACCAACAATTATGTATGTTATACAATGCATTGTAATAAGTTATTATACTTGAGCAACCTAACAAATTTATCCTTATAAAAAAGAAGAAGTTTAAGAGTCCTAATTAATTATATTCTTAAATGTGATTCCAAAAGAAGTAATCAACACAATGATTGAATTGAAGATGTTATCCCTCTCATTAAGCTCAAATATCTCAAAGTACAAAATAAGAATGTAGAGAGTGTATGCAATAGTACTTGGAATGACATAATGGACAAATTACAAGATAAATCCTATTTATAGTAAGTAAATTATGAAAGTACGAATAGACCCTCCACTTGATACAATTTGATAAAAGTGGCACTAACATTCTCCCCCTTTGTATCAAAAGTTGAGGCAGCAAATTTAGACTTGTTCCGGAGCGATGTATTTCTTTCTGATCCCGAAGATGATTTCAAAGCGCCTCAGTGCATTCCGGTGCTCTTTTCTGCTCTTGATGGCTTCTAGGGCATGATTGATCAGCTTCCTTTCCTTGGGCTTCAACTTGACCTCTTCCTTTTCATCAAGCCTGAGTTTATTCTCCAACTGAATTTGAATCAGCTTGAATGTCCCATCGCAATATTTGTTTACTTCAGTATCCTCAGGAATATCTTCATCTTCTGTTCATTAAAATACACAACTCCTAGTTCAGGGTTTTCAAGTACTGTATAAACAGGGATACCTTGTATGTCGGATAGTCTTTTGGTGGGCTTTCGGAGGTTAACTCTGGTTTGATTGGCTTTAAGTGCCATCTGAAAGTCGGTCAGGTAGGAGAACTTTACCATATTCTTCATAAAGCGCTTGACTGACTGGTAAGCTTCAGACCACCCCTTCTTCTTGTCGGGGGTACGAGCAAGAATGTCATATAAGCTTAACAGGTCATCTAGCTTCAGGATTTTGAAGTCTGCTTCTGTGAAGAACCATTCCTTCTTATCAGATCTATTGACTGTAAATTGTGAATACCAAATGTTTAGCAGCTTCTTTGACTCTATCTTCAAAGCCTTCATAATCCTCTTGTCAGATCTGATTGAGTCAATCTCCAAGCCTTTGTTCTTCATGACGTGTAGGAATTATGTTTGATGAAGAGCCGACCACTTCTCTATCCCATACAACTTCAGTAAATCAATCCTCTAAACATTCTTCACAAATAAATCCTTCCTGGCACTTTCTTGGAACGGAGTCAAAATCCTTACCCTCTGCCCTCTTCCAATGAAGTTTGGTTCATCGTCAATCAGATTCTGATAGTACCTCATTTCAGCAACTGAGACGGGATCTCTAATCTTACCATCAGTAATCACACGAACATTTTGCATTGAAGTACCTGCACCGCACCGAGATCATTTGGTTGTTGCGCTTGAACATTTTCACCGTCAGAATCAGATTCTTCTATCAGTACAGCTCCGGAAGCATCAAAAACGCCATCCAGTTACTCCTTTATCTGGAAGTTAGTTCTATCCAGCTCCTTCTCCGAGTCAATGTATACATAATCCATGATCATATCATCCGCCATCCGTTCTTCCTCAAATCTATTGTCACCGCCTTGAGGATTTTCAACCGTAGGTGTGACATCAGCTAAAACGTCATCCTTTTGGACAGTATCATCACCCTGTCCCTCTCTTACCTTTGTTACCATCTGATCTGAACCCCCAGCAGTTTCATTTTCACCTTGAATAGACGATTCGACCCTTGCTCTCTTCTCCCCCTCATGTTGATCAGGATCATCTTGATCATCATGTCTTCTCTTCCGGGTATTCTGGGCTTGGGAACCACATGTTTGTTCTAAGACTGTGATCCGGTCAGATAGGGATTTGAAGCCTGCTTGCATGGCTTAGCTCATGTCTTGGATAGATTTCTGTAGATTCTGAAAGTCTGAGCTTGTGGGTAAACGGGATTGTACCTCGATTTGTTTTCTAAGAAGGCCTACAAATTCAACTTCTTCAAAGTCGATCTGATCACCTTGATTGAGTAACTGGGCAAGGAGTTGGGATTTGAGTTCATGAATCGGTAGGGCACGTTCAAGTTGGGATTGAGGAGACTTGGATTTGGGTTGAGCTTCTAGTGGAGGAGTGGATTGTACGGTAGGAGTTTCCATTATACCTTTACGTTTTACGGCACGACTTACTTCAGTTGATAACTGGCTGACGATTCTCTGCATCTCTTGGGTTTGGTTCTTGTAGGATACATTGAGTGAATCCATGGCAGTATGCAGAAAATCTAACGTGATGTAATGTGGAGGCGGGCCAAGCATGGACAGAAGTTGTGTTGCAAGGTTGTGTCTAACGCTCGGACCACTTAGGTTACCGATTGACATGACGGTTGAAGCAACTGCATGGCATGTGCTAAAAGCTGACATGGTGTTAGCAATGACAGGACTTCCACCCCGTCCTCGCGAGGCACCAACGAATGGCGGCCTAACTCCAGGTGTTCCGGTTGGAGGACGGAAGCTTCCAATAGATTGTGTCACTACCTGAGTAGTGACCGGAGCGCGTGTCCTAGGAAAGGAGGTTCTTACGAAGGGCTATAGACTCAATGTGCGCTGAAAAGAAGTCGATGGTCGGGGCGGGAGCTGATCTGTTTCAATACCAGCAGACACCGAGTGTGTCACCGATAACATTTGTGCTAAATCCCCTAAAGAAAATGAATCACCAGTTTGTTGAGAAACTGGTGAGTGGCTTGGAGGGGTTGTGCATTGTGTAGCTAGGTCCAATACGGCTTCTTCAATGCACAACAACGACGAACGCACGTCGGCAATAGATGTGGATACCTGGTTGGACGCGGTTTGGGGAGAGTCTTTAGTTAAAACTTTGGTAGACTCTGTCTCACGCTCTCCAATTTATTTTCTTTCCTTCTCTCGGCTCACATTATTTAAATTTTCTACTGTAGCTCCCTCATCCATCCTTATATCTCCATGATCACCTGAGTTTCCGATGTTCTAGGTGGAATCACCATCAGAACTCTCAATATGTGGTCTCGGACCAACATGCCTAGGAATTTTGTGAACATCCGGGTCATGGTCAGAATAAGAATCCGAATCAGTATCAATATCAGCATCACCTCCTCTATATGTAGCCTCATCATCAGAAGTCGAGGCGGAGATCACATTATCAGCATCATCTTGGGAATCCCAAGACACATCATCGTCAAAAATAGTAGTTCTGTTCACCCGAGATATGGATGCCTGACCAGCAACACCCCAAGCACCAGTTCCCCTCACATTAATGTTTTCTCTCATCTCTTCACGTTCAAGAACCTCGTGTTCTTGAACCTGCTCAACGTGTAAACCCTCACCACCTAATAGGTTAGCACCTTGGGGAGGTCCCTCCGGTTCTGCCTGGACCATTAGTGCATGTTCTATCCTATACTCTATCAATATTGGTGACTGCTGGTCGGCATAGGCTAGAACGTCTTCAGGGATAATGGCCGTGTGGTTGAAGTTGATCAGAGCGGGCATCTTAAGGAAATGCATCCATTGTCTTGGGCCTTGTACAACGTTGGGTCGTCGGGGAATCTCTTGGTTGGACTCTATGGATAAGGATTTGGAGAAAACGTTGATACGATACGTAGGTTCTGGCTTTGGCCGGTATTGATTTGTCACTCACGAGCTCGATCAGCTCATTCCAGATAATGATGGCATAGTCTATCTTCGTGTTGAAAGCAACGACATGGAAAAGTCGTAGAGTGCCAATGTTGCACTTGTCGAGGCCCGTATGCTTAGAGCATCTCCAACATGTTTGCTATAATTTTTCTAAAATAGAGAATCAAAAGTTAAATCTCTAAAAAGAGTTACATTCATCTCCAACAACTTTGCTATTTTAGAGATTTTAACACAAATTATATTATCTAATATTCTCTAATTTATATTTTCAATACACTTTAAAAGAAAAAAACTTAATATAAATTGATAAAAGAATTATGTTATTGGTGAATTAAATAAAATAATTATTTCTCTCTCCTATTTAGAGAATTCTCTATATTTAGAAATTTTTCCATGAATCTCTATTTTAGCAAACAAGATAGCAATGCTGTTGGAGAAGAATAGCAAACAAAAACCCATTTTTTTCTATTTTAGCAATGCTGTTGGAGATGCTCTTAGGAGTCATACAGTGGCGGTTGATGATTGAGAACAAGGTATACCATATCCTCGGAAGAAACTTTCTCTTGAAGTTTGATGAACGGGTGAGCATAATACCATCTGCAGGTTGATACCCCAAACTCCGGATATCGGCACACAAATCAGCTTCGGATATGGAATCTTCGAAATCATCTTGAAAAGGTAAATCCAAGGCATTGCGGAGTCGCTTGAGTGTGATCTTCACGTCGAAGTGATCAACTTTTGGCAGTGAAATGTTGACCCCTGTTGTCGACCGGATGGAATTGTAGTGAGTTCCAAAACTGTTATAGATATATCACAGGTACGGTTACAGTCTTCGTTAGAGCAGTTCGTAGAGGATGGCCTATCAGGACTTCAAGGATGATCCAGGGTCTAGTTATTGTGCGAAAGGTCAAGGAGATCCCTCCAGGGTAAAAGCTCTTCGTCCAAGTCCTGGGCGTTCACCCAGGGATGTGATGATCGGTGGGATGGGATTGGAGTGTTCTCGTCTGATGAGTGACCATCATTATGTCTCATGGCTGCCATCTGTACACGGTAACATCAGTGTATTGCCAAAAGTGACCGTTTTGAAAATTTTCCAAAAATTGCCTAAGTCCTGGTTTTATCGCACAAGGCATCAAGATGTTATCGCATGACACTAGTTATCGCATGGAACACGTGCGACAAAAAGTTGTCGCACAAGGCACGTGCGATAACTATGAATGTGTGTAGTGTGCGATAACTTTGAATGTTTGAAGACAAAGCCTATGCGATAAACTTGAACACGATAAACTTTCTAAGTGTTCAAACCCAGATTTTTCAAAAACGCACAACCAAGTTATGAAAATTCTACTCTAGTGTCGTTTTACACACAAAAGCAAAACCCTATAATTTTTAACACCTAAAACTAACACATGAGTGGATTTCAGACGTGAATACGAAGGGACTCCTATTTTATCGACTCTAAAAACCTAAAAACGACTGTAAATGATCAAAACATGGATAAAAAACAATTAAAGGTATAGATTACCAACCTCGAAGATGATCTGAATGAAATGTTATCGATGAGAATGCTTAAATCTTCGAAAAGTTTGGGAATCAAAGCAGGGGCTAGAGACGGTTTCAGGTTCGAGAAAAGAATATAAGTTTGAAAAACCGCTCTATTTATAGGAACGTGAGGATGATGACACGTGGCAATTAAGGATTGGTCCAACGGTTTACCTGCCACCATGTCAGGTTATCATACGAACAAGGGTACGAGAACACTCAGTTTTATCGTACACAACATGGTGCGATAAAATGGTGAGATGGTTAATCGCACATGAATAGTGCGATAACCACTGTTCATAAGGTTTTATCGCACACCACATGTGCGATAAAAAGTGTTATCGAGACATTATCGCACACCACTACGTGCGATGAAATAAGTATATGTGTTATCGCATAAGGCACGTACGATGAAAAGAGGTTATTGTGCACTACTACGTGCGATAACATCAACACTTAGACATTTTCAAAGATTTTTGAAGAAATTTCAAAAATTTATCACATTAAAAGATGTCCAACTTTTAATTTATTAAGCCCTCATGGTTTCCAAAAACAAGGTTTTCATTCCCCCTCAAATGATGCATAGATTTTGTAAAGGAGTTTTCCATCATTGAAGAGTTTGTTCAAAAACAAGTTAGAATACTTACCTTGTTGTCTTCAAGTATATATCACATGTCATCTATACTCACAAACTTTATCAGTTATGCATACTCCCCCTAGACTTATGCATATAAAGTTTAATAACTCCCCCTGAGACCATCAACATACACCTTATGCAGAAATAGATATCTTATTAAATCACAAGTAAAACATTGAAAAAAGAGAAATAACAAATTGAATAAACATTTGAAAAAACAACAGAATCATGGAATTTTAAATAACATATATTGAGAATATAATATGATGAAAATTTAAGTGTATCAATCTGGATAACATATCTAGATTGAGATACAAATATTTCCACCTATTATATGAGCAATATAGGAAAGTTAAACTTTCATGTTCCACATGCCAAGCTTGGATACTAAGAAGTGAAAACGTTTTTCATCCAAAGCTTTTGTGAATAAATCGGTAAGATGATATTCAGTTGTAACAAAGCATAGTTCAAGTGTATATTTCTCAATGTGATCTTTAATAAAATGATACCTGATATCGATGTATTTTATCTTGGTATGTTGGACAGGATTAGCTGAAATGGCAATGGCGCTCTTGCTGTCACAATAGATTGGGATCTTCTCATATTTGAAGCCATAGTCCACAAGTTGGGTTTTCATCCACAGGACTTGTGAGCAACAACTGGCCGCGGCTACATATTCAGCCTCCGCCGTTGATGTTGACACGCAGTTCTGCTTTTTAGACGCCCATCTCATGAGCTTGTCTCCCAAAAACTGTACATGACCGGAAGTGCTCATCCTGTCCAACATGCTTCCTCCATGATCAACATCTGAATACACAGTGAGTTCGTATCCTGTCCCCTAGGGATACCACAGATCAAGATACGGTGTGCCTTTCAAATAATAAAAAATGCGTTTGACGGCTCCAAGGTGTGATTCCTTCGGTTTAGCCTGAAATCTCGCACAAAGACACGTTGCAAACATAATATCCGGACGACTAGCAGTTAAGTACATTAATGACCCGATCATACCTCTATACGTCTTAAGATCAACGTCCTTACTGTCAGGATCCAGACCGATCTTAGATCCTGGTGCCATTGGAGTACCAATCATCGTACAGTTTTCCATCTTGAATTTCTTCAAGATATCGAACACATACTTAGATTGATTTTCGAAGATTCTGGTTGAGAACTGCTTGACTTGTAGACCAAAAAAAGAAATTAATCTCTCCCATCGTACTCATCTGGAATTTGATCACCATTAGTTTGGAGAACCTAGTACATAATGAAGGATTAGTCGAACCAAAAATTATATCGTCAACATAAATTTGAACGAGAAGAATATCACCTTCCTCATATTTAGTAAAGAGAGTCGTATCGATTTTACCTTTTTCAAAGCAGGCTTTTAGTAGAAAGGTGGATAGAACCTCATACCATTCTCGAGGGGCTTGCTTCAGTCCATAATGAGCTTTGTCCAGAATGTAGACATGGTCTGGTTTGTCTTTGTCCACAAAGCATTCTGGTTGAGACACGTACACTTCTTCTTTCAGTACGCCGTTAAAGAATGCAGTTTTCACGTCTATTTGGTAGACGGTGAAGTTCTTGTAGGTTTCGAATGCTAAGAACATCCTAATTGCGTCTAAACGAGCAACCGGATCATACGTCACATCGTAGTTTATACTCTCTTGTTGCCGGTAACCTTTTGCTACTAACCGTGCTTTGTTCCTCACGACTATTCCGTCTTCATCTTTCTTATTTTTAAGAACCCACTTGGTACCGATGATGGTTTTCCCTTTGGGTCGAGGAACTAGTCGCCACACTTTCAAAGCTTCAAATTGATTCAGCTCGTCCTGCATTGCGATTATCCAGTTCGTATCCTCCAAGGCTTGTTGAACTATGGTTGGCTCAATTTGACTTAGAAAGAGCGCGAACAGAACTTCATTAGAAGTTGTTGATCTGGTCTTCACAGGTTCAGACACTTCTCCAATTACCTGATGTAATGGATGACTCTGTGTCCACTTCTTCGAATGTGGATGTGGGGAGGTTGTGTCTTTATTGGGATCGACTAAGGAGTTGTCTTTGTCAAAGTTTAACTCAATTGTCAATATTGGTTCCGATTGAGACGCGGATGGTTTGTCAGATGTGACAACTGGCACTATCTCAGGAACTGCTTCAGTAGGCACCTCAGGTATGTTGGTAGTACTCTGGTCATTGACATTTGAAGTAACATTTGATGAACAAGCACCATTAGTTGGTTCTGATTGTGTTGCTTGTATAGATGTCATGATTTGATTATTTGGAGAAGACACAGGAGTCGTTGCACCAACATTAGATGATGTCGGTTCCATTGAAGGACCTGACATTGTAGCTTGTACTGGATTTTGAGCAACTTGATACCTGGCAGAAACATTTGAAGATGAGTTATAACTACCAAAGAACTCATCATAAAAATTCTCAAATAATTGATTAAGTTGATTAAGATCAGAATTAGAAGTTGAAGCTTGATCTTTGTTTGACTTTGTGGAGGATGGACTAATGTCCAGACGCTAGAACTCCAGTTATTTCGGGTTCTGTACTGCTATGCACAAAATCCATATCCTCAGTCTTATCAAATTTTACATTGATGCTTTCCATCACAGTTCTTGAAGACTTGAAATAAATTCTGTACGCCTTCGAGGTGGATGAGTATCCGATGAATACGCCCTCATTCGCCTTAGGACTGAATTTGTTCAAGTTGTCCTTGTCATTTAACACAATACACCTGCAACCAAAAACACAAAAGTAGTTAATGTTTGGTTTTCTATTGTTTATAATCTCATATGGTGTTTTGCAAAACCGTCGGTGTATAATTGAACGATTTTGTATGTAGCACGCCATTGACACCGCTTCAGCCCACATAAACAATGGAAGATCAGCATACGAAAGCATAGTTCTTGCAGCTTCAACTAGAGTGCGATTTCGTCTTTCAACAACCCCGTTCTATTGTGGTGTTCTTACCGCAGAATATTGATGTGCCACTCCCAATGATTTGAGAAAATCATCTAGAGTCTTGTTCGTGAACTCTGTTCCGTTATCTGACGGTATTGTCTGAACTGATTGTTGAAGATCGACTTGAAGCATCTTGATTAAAGAAATGATAAACTCGGGTGTTTCATCTTTGGAGCGTTGAAACTTTACCCATGTATACCTCGAGTAATCGTCAACGACCACTAACACGTACCGTTTGGCGCTTATACTTTGTGACTTCATTGGCCCACAAAGATCCACATGTATAATTTCTAATACTTTATGTGTGCTTGGTTCAGGTTCGGTGGGTGAGGAACTCTCTTCATCTTACCCTTCTCACAAGCCGTACAGAAGTTGTCTCTTTCAAAGTTCAGAACCGGTAGACCTTTGACTAAACCACCTATCATCAACTTTTGAATATATCGGAAATTGAGGTGAGATAACTGTCTGTGCCATAACCAACTCTTTACCATAGACGCTTTAGATAACATACAAACGTCGTTCTAGGGTTTGATTGTTGAAAGATCAATTGTGTATAGATTTGACTTTCTTGTACCAACCAGAAGTTCTTCTCCTTCTTCAGTCTGAACCGAACATCGTTTCTTCTTGAAGTTGACTTCTAGGTCTTTGTCATAGAATTGACCTATACTAAACAGATTATGCCCCAAACCCTCAACATAATTAACTTTAGTTATCCTGACGTTGTCTTTCACAATATCTCTGTAACCCAGAATCGGTGAATATTGATCATTACCGAACTTGACTCGACCACCGTGTTTTTCTCCATAATTAGTTAGCAGCTCTTTTCTTCCAGTCATGTGTTTTGAGCAGTCCGAATCTAAGTACCACATATGACTGGTCTGCAAAAAGGAAATCAAGTGGTTTTAGGTACCCATTTGTAAATGGGTGCTTCTGGGTTAGGAGTTGGTACACGTTTGGAACTTGTACCATTGTTTCTAAAGCCTCTTTTATGATACCTTTTGAGTAATATCTTTTAAGACCATGAATATCATAACCAAACCAATGAAAGTAATCACTCTTACAGATAAAATCATCCACACCACAACATGAACAACAAATTTGGTCACGTGCTAAATTGATCAATTGTTGCATTGAATAAATCTTGTATGCAATAACAAGTTTTTGTTTAGTGCAAACAACTTGATTTATTACAGCAGAATCAAAATTGTTTTTCATAGAATTAAAAGCAACATTGGATGATTTTGTCTGGGCCACATCCTGTGTGGACTCCTTTATTCTCCACTCAAGTCTTGTATTATTTCTCAGATAACGATCTGAAACACCAGAAAGATCAGAGTCATAAGCTTTAGAATTTGGAGTTTGAACAAATTTATTTCTTTTTGCTTTTCTTTTCTTTTTCTGTAATGATCTTTTGGATTTGGATTTAGAATAATAATCGTTATCAAGGGTATTCTCAATAGACTTTGAAGATTCACCTTTGAAGAAATTCTTCTTAGGTTCATCTTCCTTGATTAAGACGTCGGAGTGATCTAGAATTTTGGTATTAAAATCAAATTGAACAGATGATTCTTTTACTTCTTTACCCTTTTCCTCACAAGAAATCCTAATATCATTATCAGAATGACTATCCAATGAAGTGTGAAAAATACCATAAGACTTCGGATAAAGAAAATCCATTTGTTCTTTACGAAAAGATTTATCTTCTTCTATAGGAAAATATTTTTTAGGAGGAGCATTAAACGTTTGATTTTCCAAGTCCCAAGATTCATAATCTTCTTGGTAATAAATCGTTAAGCTTCTGAAGATAGTATTTCCCATAAACGCCTTACACGAGGAAACATCTGAATCCGAAGAATGTTTTTCTTTTGAAAATTTCTCTTCAGATGGTTCCTTATGTTTTGATTTCATTTCTTTTAAGCCATTTGAAAATAATGTTAACATCACTTCCTTTTCAATCTCAAAATCTAGTTTGTCATCATTTCTGATATCGTCAATTTTGCTTTCGAGTTCTACAAGCTTCTGTTCATGTACCAAAGGAGGATAATAATTTTTTCCTTCAAAAGCTGGTTTTGTTTCACTCCCTTTTGGTTTCTCAATAGCATAGCTCTGGAAATAATCATTAGACAAAGTTTGTTTCCAATTCCAAACAAATGCCTTCCTATTTTCCATCCCGTAGACAAAAGGTAGCTGCATTTGAACAGTGGTTTTTTTCTTAATTTCTTCCTCAGCCTCATAGTCATCACCTTCCATCTTAAGCCATTTGATATAATATCTAGGATCCTCTGATGGAAGACTAAGCCATTGAAATTTGTATAAAGTGGGAGTTTTGGTTAATGCAGTCTTCAAATAATGAGGATTATCATATCCCAAACCCCATTTTGAATTATAATATCTGAAATTCTTAGGCGTATTGAGATGAATTGTCTATTCAGTTTGTCCTAATTTTTACAACTTAGCTTCCAGATTACTAGTCTTCTCAGTCAGTTCAGTATTGATATCTTTGTAAGCATGCAGTAATTGTTCAAACTCTGTTTTATTGGCTTCTAAAAGTCTTAATTTTTTGATAAATCATCCATTCTTCTTCGAAACAAGCTTAAATTCAGCTTTACTGTTTTCAAACCTTCACTTAGCTCATTATGTTCATTGATTCTTTATTTTTGAAAATCTATTGTTTTATGAGCTTTGTTAACTTTGACAGTTAGATCTTCTAATTTGGTTTGCATGGCATCCAATTTTGTAAAGAAATGATTAAGTGTAAAGGAATCTACCTTATGTGTCTCAGAAGTTGACTCAACTTCTGTTTCCTCGCCATCTTTGCTCATCAGACACATCTTGGACAGAGCAGCAGTTTCATCCTCTTCATCATCATCTGTTTCATCCAGCCAATACTCTTCTTCCACCATCAGTGCTTTCCCAGACTCTTTCTGTTTAGCCAGCAATATTTTGTTGTTATAGTAGCGTGAGTCTCGCACCTTTGGTTTCCAGCACTCTTTGGCGAAGTGTCCGGTTTTCCCACAGTTATAGCATTTCTGCTCTTCACCTTTCTTCTCACTAAGCTTCCTTTCCTCAATCTTCTTAACTTCATCGTTTCTCTCATCAAATCTCTTTTTAGATTCTATGTGATTCTTATGCTCAAAATTCTTGGATCCCGAAGAATATCGTAGGTTGTTGGATCCAGTCTTCTTCACAAACCTCTTCTGAAAAGCTTTTGTCAGAAGGATCATGGCCTATTTTAAGCTCTCAGCCTCGTCCAAATCATCACTGTCTACACCATCATCTTCTAACTCAGCACTATTACTTTTCAATGTACACTTCCCAGATTTGCTTGATATTATAGCAATTGGATCCTTTTCAACTGCTTCCTGTTTATGTTCAGTGTTTTCCACTTTCTTATCTTTCTTATCTTTCTTCTTCTTCTTTTCTCTTTTCTCCTCCGCATCATTCTCATCTTGTTTGAGAGTCTCAAACATTTCTTGCAGAGGTAGTACACTTAGTTTGGAATGTTGTTTCATTCGGTGAGCATATTTCTTCCATTCAGGTTGGAGCACACTCAGGAACTTCACATTGTTTTCTATTATGCTCTTTGTAATCTTATACCTGTTCAGTTCATTCAAGATGGTTGTGAACCGGTCATAAGTTTTGTCAAGTGTTTCTCCTTCCTTTTGTTTGAAATTCTCATACTTATTAATCACATTCGACATCCTCATCTGATTTTCCACATCTGAACCCTGATACAACTTAACTAGCCCATCAAACATCCATTTTCCGGTTTCATTCAGACTGTCAACTTTTAGATAGATATTGTTGGTTAATGCTTGCATCACCAGTGATCTAGATGCTTTGTCAGCATTATACCTTTTTAGCTCATCACCAGAATAGCTCTTACGACAAACAAGAGTTCTTACTCTCTTGTCTTTCAACATAGTCCAAAAATAAATCCTTCCGAATCTTAAAATCTTTAGGGAATAACACTGGAGGTTTATCGTTCGACCCTATAACTAACATGTCCCTAGTAGTCATTGTGTATACTTGTTGATGATCGTTAAGGAGCCCTCTGATCAGAAAACAAATTAATACCCATACACTGTTTTTGTCGCACACTACTGATTATCGCACACCAAGTCCACGATAAGAAGTTATCTCAGAAAAATTGTATGTCACCCCACGATAAAAGTTTGTCGCACACAACTACACGCGATAAAAGGTTCTCTCAAAGTTGTCGAAGAAGAGATACGCGATAACCACTGTTCACCGAGTGTTATCGCACGCAATGTGTGCGATAAACACTGTTCACACACTTTTATCGTACGTAACTGGCGTGGTAAAAATCCCTTGAAGATTTTATCGCACACCAAGGATGCGATAAAAAGCCTTCGATTACTAAGGTCAAACCCACTTGCGATAAGGAAGAACTAATACTGTGCGATAATGATGAATACCAGATCAAATCTCAAGTTTTCCTCAAAACAAGTCCAAATAATCTGAAAATTCGTAGGAAAGTGCGCGAGAAAGTTCTGAACAAGATTAATGCTCGAAGTTTTGTCCAAAAACCAACAGAAGTATGAAATTCAATCCCAAAACAGTGTATAGAGCTCTTTTCACGAAAATTCCAATTCTACCAAATCTGGATTGAATTGATGTGAATTTGTGGAATCAATTCACTTAGAAACAATCACTGATCAATCCCAAATCAATTCTGATCCATTTGAAGAACTCAAATGACCAAAATCAATCAAATTTGGCAAAAAAAAGTCGATATACTCAAAATAGGCTCAAAATCGTGAAAAACTAATCTGAATCAGAGTGAATTGCGTTGCTCTGATACCAATTGTGATCCCAGAACAAGTAATCAACACAATGATTGAATTGAAGATGTCATCCCTCTCATTAAGCTCAAATATCTCAAAGTACAAAATAAGAATGTAGAGAGTGTATGCAATAGTACTCGGAATGACATAATGGACAAATTACAAGATAAATCCTATTTATAGTAAGTAAATTATGAAAGTACGAAATAGACCCTCAACTTGATACAATTTGATAAAAGTGGCACTAACAATAACATTACTTAATAAGTAACTAAACCATTTTATTAGCAATATTCTAGGACGTTTTTTTTTCTTTTATAAAAATTGTCTTATAAAATTGTCCTAAAGACCATGTGTGCTTACTTATGGGAATGTATATCTTGGTTCTAATTCCATCAACTACCCCTTTTTCTACTTTTTTTCACTTTAAGTAGTGTTGTAGTGTTTTTTCAAAATTTTACTCAATTTACTTGAATACATTTTTTTTCTTTAGTCCATGATTATTTGTTAAATTATACATTTCATCTCAATTTTTCTTTCGGTTTTTTTTCGCCATTCCATAAAACCCAATCTCATCACTAATTAGCGAGGGATTGGGTTTGGGCTCAATGTCTCGCTAATCCCTCAAAAATCCTTCGTAATCCGTCGTTGATCCTTTACTAATTAGCGATAGATTAGCGACGGATTGGGTTGTAGCTAATCTCTCGCTATTTAGAAAGGGTTTTTGAGGGATATCGAAGGATTGACTGCAAACAATCATTCGCTAATCCGTCACTAATTAGCGAGTCTCAATCCCTCACTAATTAGCAACAGATTAATGAGGGATTGGATTTGTGGTCAATCCGTAGCCAATCCCTCACTACTTAGTGAGACATTTTTTCCCTCGCTAATTTTCGTCATTGTTAACACCAGATCTATTAGGTAATCATCATGAATCCCATTGATCTTGAACAATCTAGAGTTTACATAAGATTTATGCACTTTCTCTCTCTAGACTGCTCTCAAAGTCTCAATTCTCTCTAGATCTAAGATTGAATATTACAATGAACTCTCTTGTTACAAACAAAGCATTAAACTAAACTACTTTGACTTTCTATGACTTTGCCTTTCTTTGACTTTACAATTAAATTGATTTTTCATGGACTTTTACAATAAATCTTGAATACAATATTTTACGCTAAGAGTCATTAATACCCAGTTTTCTTACTCATTAATCGAGTAATTCTCAATTCTTTCACTTAGTGTTAAAAGTATAAACAAATATGTACCAATCTTGACATGTGTTATTTTATTTATTTATGGTTTGTATGTTTGTACTATGTGCGAGGACTAATTGTGTCAATTGGAAGAACTTTTGGATGGCGCTGCAAGGCTTAAAGACACTAAGGGTAGCGGTACAAATAAACAACTTTTGAGGACTGAAGAACAATTTCCAATTGTTATAAATACAATGAGACGTTTAGGGTTTCTCATAATTCACTCTAATTTTGTTAGAGTTCTCTCTGATTCTCTCTTTCTCGTTTCAGATTAGTTTTAGGGTTTTCTTACTTTCAATCTTCAAACCTCTTGAAGATCATGAGTGTGAGAGATATTTGTAGTGAGGATTTATGTGTAAGTATATGAGTGTGAGAGTCATGTAGTGAGTTTTGATTTGTAATCTATTTTCTTAATCTTCATAATTAATAATAAGCATAGTTTATCATTTCGAACATGGTATCAGAGCGTTATGGTGAGATCTTCGTCAACACCGACGCCTGATTCTGGTATGATCTACGTTTTCACTTCTGAGGATTGTTTTTACCTTTAAACACCGACTCACGAGGATTTTGGTGGTGTAACCGTTAATCCGATGACTTAAGTTGATTCTTGCTTTATTTTCCTCATTTATTTCAGATCTTGTTGTATCTGACACATCTGAGGATTGTATTCTACATGTTTCGAAACTCAGACTCACGAGGATTTTGGTGTGTAACCTTAATCCGATGACTTCAGTCATTTTTTTCTCACTTGTATGTTCAGATCTGTTGAGATGACACATATCACAGATTTTTGGTTTGTTGTCATATATCTTCGTTTTTTTGTCTCAGATTCACACATGCACATTTAGATCTAGTTGTACCTGTTATAGCTTGGTTCAGATTTATTACTATGTTCAAGATCTGTTGTGTTTACGCATCTTAGATCTATTCATGTATCTGTGATCTGATCTGTATCATAGATCTGGTCATATTCTTTGTCTGTTCACATGTTTGTTTTTCTACGATCTGATCCGAGCTGTAGATCTGGTTACTTGTTTCTTTCTTCTTGTATGTTATCTTTTGTGATCCGATCTAAGTTGTAGATCCGGTTGCATTTTCTAGTGGTGCATCATTCAAGTATTCCTGTTTAAGAAACATATCATATTATTTTAGTATGTTTTAGATCTTAGTGCAGTATTAGATCTATTCTCATTCTGTTGAAATATTTCAGATCTGTTATCAGTATATCTAGATTTATCATTTAGATATTGTGTAATAGTAGATCTTTCATCATCTTGTTAGACTTATCATTCAGATCTGTCATCATCATACTTAGATTTGTTATTAGTCTGTACTTTACTTAGATCTTTGTTCATCTCGTGTATGTGACTTGGTCT
This sequence comes from Saussurea involucrata, assembly GCA_033807775.1. Classification (NCBI taxonomy): domain Eukaryota; kingdom Viridiplantae; phylum Streptophyta; class Magnoliopsida; order Asterales; family Asteraceae; genus Saussurea; species Saussurea involucrata. The sequence continues at coordinate 5,960,927 of CM066316.1, forward strand.
CTCTAGATCCAGTTGCATAAACTCAGATTGTTATTATCACACTTGAGATATATGATCATTTCGTGTTTTCAGTAGTCTGTTGTGAAAAGTGTGTGAGGATAGAACTGAAGTTCTGAATCACACTGCATCCTGCTCACTGCAGATCTTGCTTGAAGACATTATCTGTGTGAGATCTGTTTTTTCTTCTCGTTCGGTTGTTTTTTGTTTACATACTGTGTTCAGGTTTGTATCCTCTCTCTATTGTATGCATTAGACCTCAGTTGTTCACCGAGGCCTCTTACTTCCGCTGCATCTCTTGCATACACACTCACTGTAAGTCTTCTTCCTTTTCTCTGTGTGTGCTCTTTCATTCCTTGTTCTGTTTTTTTGGGAACCTAAGTGTTTGGCTTGACCTACCACCTCGAGTGACAAGGAACCCTGTCATCTCTCATTTAGGGTATTTCCCGTGTGTGTTTTATTTTCTGTTCCTATCATGACTGGAACATATGATCCCAAAGGTCCAGAGGGGCAATCCCTGATTGCAAAACTGGACTTTGGGGACCCTCTTTACCTTCATCCCAGTGACACCTCTGGTGTGTCCATTCTCAACATGAAATTAACTGGTACAAAGAATTATAAAGTATGGGCATGTGCTATGATCTTGGCTTTGGAAACTAAGAATAAACTTGGTTTTGTTAATAGAACTGTTCTATGTTCCACTGATAATGAAATCTTAGGAAAACAATGGGATAGATGTAATCAGTTGTGTTGTCCTGGATCCTTGGTTCTGTATCTGAGGATTATTTGTTAGCCAAGTTTTTTTGAAGACTGCATCTGATGTTTGGATTGAACTAAAAGAGACCTATGATAAGATTGATGGGTCAGTAACCTTCAATCTTCATCAAAAGATAAACTCACTTACCCAAAATGGGTCCTCTGTTTCAGATTACTATCACAAATTAAATGCATTATGGAAGCAATTTGATGCATTAGTTAAACTTCCTGCATGTTCTTGTAATGCTTCACATGATTTTACTAAACATAATCAACAGATAAAACTAATGCAATTTTTAATGGTACTGGATGATGTGTACATGAAACTTAGGAGTAATATTTTAACGACTGATCTATTACCAACAGTTAAAACGGCTTTTTCTTTGGTCTCTAGAGAAGAGTCACACCGCGGTGCGACTCGTCCCTTTTCAGAATCCAAAACACAAAATACCGCCTTTTTTAGTAAACCACTTGACAATAAGAAAAAGCCAGGAAAATCCCCTTTAGTTTGTAAACACTGTGGTGTGACAGGACACACCATAGAGAGATGCTTCAAACTAATAGGGTTTCCAAAAGATTTTCAATTTACCAAGACCAAGACAAATCAATTTTCAAATCAGTTTTCAAAACCTCATTCTAGCAATGCATGTAGCACTGAAGGTCCTGTCAGTGGTTCTAGTTCCAAGTCTCTTACGGAAGAGCAAATCATCAAATTACTTTCTCTTCTGGATCAGAAACAAAATGAAGGTGTCACTGCCAACATGGCAGGTAGGTTTTTTGCCAATATGGCTCATGTTTCAAAAATTTCTCAAACTGGATGGATTATAGATTCTGGTGCTAACCAACACATGACATCATCTGTTTCTCATTTAGAAAATGTTGTTGACATATCCGATTTGAACTTAAAAGTGACTCAACCCAATGGGGAGGAGGCACAAATTAACAAAATTGGAAATTACAGATTAAATGATGGTGTGGTGTTGTTCGATGTGCTTGTTATACCAGATTTTAATGTCAATCTTCTATCTGTTCACAAACTTGCTAGGGATAGTAAAATCTTTGTTGGATTTGATGAATTTAAATGTTACTTGGTTCAGGGTTTACTTCCCATGAGAGTAGTGGGGACTGGTAGTGAAAATGGAGGCCTATATGTGTTTGACCAAAATAATAAGGGTGAGATGTTTGATTCTAATTTGCTAAAGAATAAACGTAACACCTCAAATATGCCCATTTTCTGCTATGTTTCGCGCCAACTTTGGCACAGTAGGCTAGGGCATCCTACTGAACATGCCCTATCTTGTTTAAAGAATAGACTGAACTTAGGAAATAATTCTCAACCTTACCCTTGAGACATTTGTCACATGGCCAAACAAACAAGGGAAAAGTTTAATCTTTGCAATCACACTTCCAAGGTCTTAGGTGAATTAGTTCATCTGGACCTATGGGGTCCCTATCGTGTCCCTAGCAAAGATGGGTATAATTATTTTCTTACAATAGTTGATGACTTCACTAGATCAGTTTGGGTATACTTATTGAAAAATAAAGATGAGGTGTTTGACAATGTTGTTTCTTTTCACAGTTTGTTGATTAATCAATTTGGGAAACATGTTAAAGTTTTCCGAAGTGATAACGGGACTGAATTTGTAAATAATAAATTTGGTGAGTTTTTCAAATCAAAAGGTATTTTACATCAAACAACTTGAATCTATACACCTCAACAAAACGGGATTGTAGAACGCAAGCATAGGCATCTTTTGAATGTTGCTAAGGCTTTGATGTTTCAAAGTGGCATCCCTCTTAACATGTGGAATGAGTGTATTTTAACTGCAACTTACTTAATTAATAGAACTCCTTCTTCTGTGTTAAGTGGAAAATGCCCGTATGAAATTGTGTTTGGTTTTCCTCCTGTTTTATCACATTTAAGGAATTTTGGATGTTTGTGTTTTTCTGTTAGACCTAATAACCTTGATAAATTTGCTTCACGTACCGAGAAGTGTGTGCTTCTTGGATATGCTAATTCTCAAAAGGGTTATCGTCTTTATAGTTTAGATACTAAACAGATTATCATTTCAAGAGATGTGAAATTCTATGAAACCATCTTTCCTTTCAAAATGAAAACCAACAATCAACATCACAACTCTAGTGACATCAACTCTTTAAATTTCTTTGATAGTAATTTTCAAACTAATGATTTCTCCGTTGAAATACCCGATGATGATTCAAGGGATAACTGTTGGTCCCGAAGGGCTATACAAGTTTGTAGAAGGGGGGGGGGGGGGGGTTGAATACAAACACACGTTTTTACTTTTCTAAATTGTTTATTGATAAATCAAGACAATTTACAACTTGTTGCGGAACAAGATTAAGGATAAACCTAATCTAAACAAGTCTTGAGAAACACTAAGTTTCTTGCACTAGAAAGAGTTAAAGAAATTACGAATAATAACTTAACAATAAGAAATAAGAAGATGGTCCGAGCACACTTCAAAACTGAAGTAAGGTTCTTCTTATATACTGCATGCATTTAATGCATGGCAGTATGGCTTTACACGTGGCAGCAGCTGAGTGGTTGCATGTCATTGACCTTTGTAGACAACCTTAGTAGCCGCATGGTGCACAGTGTAGAATCAGATTTGTTGTACGATTACAGACAAAAGGGATGTCCGTTCTGACAGTTCGTACGGAGACGTGCAAGGGAGGTAAGACAATAGTAACATACAGGGAGACTTCATGATCAGCTTTCGTTGAGTCAGATCTTTATCAGCGAATGATAAAGTTCAGCGATTGCTGAAGTCTTCTACTTGATACTTCACGTTGAATGGACAGGTCTTGCTTCGCTGATATCCGCATCAGTTCACGAGTAGACTTGTCGCTGGTTCTTTAGCTTGATCTTCGACTTTAGCGTAGAACTTTGGTTGACGTGAAACTTGTCTTCACGGATCATAAGTAAACAACTAACTTATCAGCGATCATCTCATAGACTGAACAGGCTCAGAGCTATATGATGATGAACAGTGTTCGCTGAATATCTAATCTAAAGAGTGAGAGTTCCTATCAGCGGTACTGTAAAGTCTTAGTACTTATCAGCGATAGTGAAACTCTGATACATATTGTTTACTTACAATTTTCACTAAGTGTTTAAGAGAGGGTCATTATCAAATCACTGAGGGTTTGGATCAACAATCTCCACTTATTTGATTATGACATAACAACAGAGAAAATTGCTATTTAATGAAAACATAAGGATAAAAAGAACTCATAAAATATTTGTCCCTTTTACTGGTTTCTGGGATCTTTTCAGTACTGATGGAGTTAAGTACATTCGCTGAAATTTTTCTTTAAACTTCGTAAAGATTACATAGGGAAGTGGAAAAATTACAAGTACATCAAATAAAATTACAAGTACAAAAGATGTAGACAGATAGGGATAGAAAGAATTACAAGGCGATCCTATCCGTCAAAAGGTTCTTCCTTGATGAGAAGTTCATCGAGGGTCTTTGATGTGGGAATCATCCAGTCAGGGACATTTACTCCTTGATTCTTTTTGTTCAGAGGTTCTTCAAAAATCAAGGGCTTCATGTGTCTAGCTTTAATGTCACGTCTGATTTCACACCAGTATATGAGATCTCTGAGTTGTTCGATGGGAGTGATTGGAAGCTCAGAGATGCGTTGAAAGTGATGATTTCCTTGGTAGTCTAGAAAGAATATACCATAAGGATCACTTACAACTTTGCCAGGAATGAAAGTTTCTCCAGGTGGCAGGGAGGTGTCAAGTGCTGAGAGATCAGCATCAGGGCCATGAACTTCAGCACGAGAGAAACCAATACCTGTTTCATTTCGTATTGGAGGACCTGAGTCTGAGACTTTCTTTTCCTTTGCAGAGACACTTCTTTGTTGAGGAGGAAGAAGAGTGGAAGGAGGAATATCCACAGCAGAAGAAACCAAGTAGATCTGAGTATTTAAAATTTTCTCGACATGGCTCTTGAACTTTGAGCGCGATCCCTGAATGGCTAATTTCACTTCCAACCATTCAGAGAAACCAAACTTCTCTAAAGTAGTAGCATAGAAGGTTTGCTTGGTTTTGCCTTATCTGAATACATCAATTTCAACAACAGGAACGTCAACGAACAGTCTTCCTCTGATGTTTATTTTGATGATTTTGGATGGTCGAGATCGATAATTCAGCATTTCTTTACACCATTTCAAAGTCGTATCAGATGCTTTCGTCTTCTCTTCAACGACCCTTTGGGCATCATCCCATAGCTGACGTTGGACATCAATGCGAGTTCTTTTCAGCGCGGGGTCTTTCACTGATTGTTGGACAAGCTGGATGGCGAGTTCTATGTGTTTTTCTTCAGCTTCCCTTCTTTCAGCGATTAAACTTTCAGCTCTGAGGTGATCCTGGTATTCCTTTTGTGAAAGTCTGAACTTTGGAGGAATAGAAGGAAGTTGATCACGCTTCAGGATGATTCGATGATCTTCGAATCTCTTGATCATTGCATTTCTCTTTTCTTGATCCTCTTCACTCAGCTTTTGAGGAGCCAAGGAAGGTCTGTTTTGGTGAGAGAGCAGCTGTTCTTCAGGTTCATCAGTCTCAGTGGTTAAATCCAAGAATGGGATTATTTCTTCAGCTCTTGTGGCTGGGATTATTCCTGGTGTAGTCGAAGGATCTTCAGCGGGATCCTCAAACAGGGGAGAGGACTAGCTGAAACACAGCGATCGTTTAAGTAAGCAGAGCTGGGGAAGAAAGAGATAGAGAAAAGAATGTGGTTAAGTGTATAGAGGTTTTATGGATAGAAGGATTGAGATTGAGAAGGGATAGAGGAGGGATGCAGTGTAAGGGAATAGGAGGTCGTGTACCTGACAAACTGGCTTTTGAAGCAAGATCATCAGATTGTCTTCTGCAGCAAGGCCTTTGTTTTTGCCTTTGTCAGCTTCAGACGCTGCAGGCTTTGTCTTGGTCCGCTCCCCTGAAGGTTCGTTTATCGAAATCCCTTTGAGAGTTGTAGTCTTCTGAACAGGCTTGACGATAAAGGAGTCACCATCATCATCATCATCGACATCATCATCATTCTTTGGAGAAGAAGATGGTTCATCATCAGAGATGTCGACAACTTCATCGTCTTCAGCTTCGTCTTCATCAGATTCAACTTCTTCAGCGTAGGGTGAGGTTACATCAGCAACAACTTCAATGTTCTGCTCTTCGAGTTGCTCCCCCTCAGATACAGAGGAAGGTTTCTCGGTTCCCTCAGGGTTTTCATCTCCCTGAGGTTTTGAAGAAGTAGCATCAGCTTCAGTCTCAATACCCTCCCACTCAGCATGGGGAAGGTCTTCTTTATTTTTCTTCACCCCCTCATCATTATGGGGAAGGTCTTCTTTAGGCTTCTCCCCCTCTTCCACATCATGGTTGGGGGAGGTAACGGACTTTTCAGCAACAGCAGCAACAATAGGATTACTGTCTTCTTGGCCAGTAATTGTTATGCAGTTTTCAATCGCTGCTACTCTGTCTTCTAGGCCAGTAATAGCAGGACTGATCTTTTTGAGATCGTCTCGATCGTCCTGAGTGAAATGAGAAGTTGGGGTGTTCAGGCGATCGAGCACTTTCTGAACAATCTCTTCGACCGCAGAGACTTCAGTCTTGATCGTGGAAACTTCACTCTTAAGAGAACCAACCTCTGTCTTCAATGATGTGACTTCATTGGACAGAGAGGTGAAGTTTGTTGAGAGAGTGGTTGTGGCGGTTGAGTTTTCAGCGAGGGTGGTAGCAAATTTAGCAATGCTACCATCCACCTTCTCCAGATCAGCTTTGGAGGCTTTCTTTTCGACCTCAGTGGTCAAAGTCTTCAAGTTCTCTCCAGCGTTTGTAACCGCTGAAGAGTTGGCAGTTAGAGTTTTGTTGAAAGACTCCATCTTTGTTTCCAGGGCCGTCAGGGAGGTGTTGATATCCCCCAAATTAGGACCTGAAAAAGTTATAAGCTTATGAACAGAGGAAAGCTCAGAAGTTTGGGGTTGAGAGAGAGAAGTGTGTGGGATTTTGTGTATACCTGCAGGCGGGTTGGCGATGTTGTCGAAACCTCGATGTCCTGAAAAAGTTTCATAGTCGTCTTCATTATTTCCTAGACGACTGTAAGTACCTGCAGGTCCTGTGGTGTGTCCTATCATCCTCTGAAAAAGTTCAGCAGTAGTGTTGCTGAAGATGACGGTTGTTGAGGAGAATAGGGGAATAGATTGAGTGACCAAAGAAGAGGTGAGAGGAATGGAGGATGAGAATGATGGTTGGGTGCGGGGTTCAGCGTTGGATCCGCTGAGAATCACTTCAGTCTGTAGGGAGGCTGAAGGAGGTGGGTTCATTTCCAAGTTTATAACTTCAGCGTTTAGAGACGCTGAAGCTGGGATGGAAGGGGTGGTTTGTTCAGCTGTGGCAGAGCGTACCACTGAACTTTCCATCAGCTTTTCAAGATGAGCTGAGTAGTCTTCAGCATGTAAATGCTGGGGGGTTGCTCCTTGGTTTTCTTGATTCATTTGGAACCAAGTTGGGTAGTAGATTGTTTCCTTTTTCTAGAAGGAGTGGAGGTTGCAGCTGGGGTATCAGCGGTGGGGATTTCCACTGAATGAGCCGCAGAAGTAGAAGAAGGAGGATTGAGAATAGATAAGAGAGTAGAGAGACGTACCTCGTTTGGCAGGGGCTTGAAGTCGAGCACCTTAGGGCCAACCTGAGAGAGTTTCAGGTCTCCTACTTTTGGGTAGTTATCCTTAAGGCCGGTTTGGAAGAAGGCGCTGAGGAATCTTGGGTATGGAACCCATGATGGCCTATCAGCAAAATCTACTCTAAGCGCAAGATCATCGTAGATTATCGAGTCCCAGTAAACATGGAGACCCTTCAGAAAATTCACAGTGTCGTCTAGATGTTTGACTTGTTTCTTCGGAGGAAAATCGAACAGCGCATGGAGGTTGTTTGATTTTGTAAAAGAGCACCTCGGGGCACATCCAGTTTTTGGGAGACAAGCTCGTAAGTTGGTCATCGATGAAGCAGAATTGTGTTTCAACATCAACCGCGGAGGCAGAATATGTTGCTGCGGCGAGCTGTTGTTCACAAGTCCTTTGGATGAAGACCCAACTCATGGACTATGGGTTTAAATATGAGAAGATCCCCATTTACTGCACAGTAAGAGTGCTATTGCCATATCTGCTAACCCTGTCCAGCACAGCAAAACCAAACACATTGACATAAGGTATCATTTCATAAAAGATCATGTTGAGAAAGGAACTGTTGAACTGTATTTTGTTACAACTGAGTATCAGCTTGCCGATCTCTTTACCAAAGCCTTGGATAAAAAACGTTTCAATTTTCTAGTATCCAAGCTCGGCATGTTGAATATGAAAGTTTAACTTCCATATATTGATCATATAATAGATGGAAATATTTGTATCTCAATCTAGACTTCGTATCTAGATTGATACACTCAAATTTTCATCATATTCTATTCTCAATATCTGTTATTTAAATTTTTATATCTTAGTTGTATTACAAATATTTCTTCAACTTGTTCTTTCTTTCTTTTCTTTTAATTGTCTTATCTATGATTTGTTATGATACCTGTATCTGCACAAAAGTATGTTCATGGTTTCAGGGGGAGTGTTAGAACATATCTTATGCACAAATTTAGGGGGAGTGTGCATAACTGCCAGATCATGTACGTATAGATACATTGTGACTGTTGCTTCCGAGAAGCCAAGGTAAGCGTTCTGACTTGTTTTAAACACTAACTTTTAAATGATGAAAACAATTTTAAAATCTATGCATCATTTAAGGGGGGGTGACAACTGTGTTTAAAACCTTGAGTGCTGAATCAATTGGAAGTTGGACATCTTCCAATGTGATAAAATCTTGTAAAATATTATCTGAAAAATGTCCTAGTGTTACTGTATCGCAACTCTTTACTTGCGATAAACTAATGAACAGTAGTTTATCGCAAACCACAGCTGCGATTAAAAGATAAGTGTTGTTTTATTGCAACACATTGATTGGGATAAGAAGTTTCCTCGCAACCATGCCTTGCGATAAAACACATATGAACAGTACTTATCGCAACCCTCTGTTGCGATAAGGTCGAACATGGTGTCGCAATCAGTTCATTGCGATATCATCAGGGCTTATCGCAACCTTATACTTGCGATAAGCTGACACTGTGGCGGTCAACCTTTGGACCAATCAAATCGTGCCACATGTCTTTATCTCAACCTCCTATAAATAGTGAGTGTTTGAATTTATCTCATTTCAAAACCCCTCTAAACTCTCTCAACTTTCTTTCTACGAACTACAATCGGCGTTTGATTCATACAAGTGTGTTTTCGCGATTCAAATCAACCTCATTCCATTCAGATTACTTGGAGGTACATTCGTGTTAACTTTCATTCAATTTCATCCGTCGATTCATAACTTTGAGTTGATTTTAGGGTTTTTTCAGTCGAAACCCTTAAGGGATTTTAATTTTTTTGCTTGTGAATCCATGCTTAGGTATTTGTTAGTTAATATCTTTGTTAGGGTATGCTTCTGTGTTGATTGCGAGACTCTTATTATTGGTTTGAACCCATTTAGTGCGAAAAATCAGTTTCTGAGCTTAAACCTTAGAAAAATATCTTAAAGTTCAAACTTATCGCAGCCTTAGATGTTCTTCAAATTCAAAACTATCGCAACCTTCGTTTATTCAAGACTATCGCAACCTATTAGTTGCGATAACATCTTATCGCAACCTGCGTGTTGCGATAACCTTTTGTCGCAACTAGTTCATTGCGATAACCCATTCCTCGCAAGTCCTTCATTGCGATAACTTCTTTATGTTGGCTGCGATAAAATCCATACTTAGAAAAAAATTTGGAATTTTTTGAAGAAAAACCAATTTTTGGCACTACTCTAAACTTTGACACTGTTCAGATGGCTCATAATGACGGCCATTCATCTGACGAGAACACCGTCATACCGTCGCACCGGTCATCACATCCGTCTGTGAATGCCCGAGATCTAGATGCTGAGCTTCTACCGAGAAGTCTCCATCTTGCCCTTCACGACAATAATCATAACCTTGATCTCGACGTGGCGTTCGACCACCAGATTATCATCGAGATCATCCGCCGCCATCCTCTCCGAACAGTGTTCACGAAGGTAGTCACTGTGCCCCTCATTTACATACAACAGTTTTGGCACACACTACGATATCATCCTACACACCGACGGGGTCCACATTTTTCTGCCCGAGTTGATCACTTCGATGCTCGAATTACACTAAAACGACTCCGTCTAGCCTTAGACCTTCCCTTTAACCCAAAATTTGAAGACATGGTTCCCGAAGCCCAACTGTACACAAACATCCAAAGCTTAGGATACCAAGATCCACATAACCCTGTCCTAGTCGGCTCATCCAAATTTAAAAGAAAACATCTACCACCCGTCTGGTACACCCAATGCTCCATATTCAACCGATGCATGACGTCAAAGCATACAGGCCTTGACAAATGCAACCTTCCAACCCTAGGTATGTTCCATGCATTCGCCTTCAACCGCAACATAGACTATGCTATACTACTCTGGAACGAGCTACAAGAACTGGTCGAAGACAAAGCACGCCCGAAAAAGAACCGAAACTTCGTGCCATATCAACGGTTCTTCCAGATTCTCATCCACCAAATCATGGAGGGCAACCAGGAAATCCCTAGATGCCCAGAAGCGGTACAAGGACCGACACAGTGGATGCACTATCTGAAGATGCCAGATCATGATGACTTCGCTCACATCGTCGTGATTCCAGAGCCTGTACTTGCCTATGCCGACCAGCAGTTTGAGGTAGTTAGGCAGTATAGAATAGCTAATGCACTAGTGGTCCAGCCAGAACCGGCTGGACCTCCCCATGGTGCAATCCCATTAGGCGGTGAGGGTATTCATGTTGAGTAGGTTCAGGAACTTGGGGTTCCTGAACGGGAAGAGGTGAGGAGAATATTAAGAGAAAGAGTTGGTGGGGTGGCGAGGACTGCTGGTCAGGCATCCACAACCAGTGCTGTACGAATTCCTATCCTCGATGACATACCGATGGAATCAGAGGATGATTCCGATTTTGACCCCGATGCTTCATCATCCGACGATGAAGTGTCTGACCAACCACGAGCTGATGATGATTCCGACTCCGATCCCGATCATGACCCTGATGCAGATCTAATCCCGAGACACATCGGTCGGAGTAGACATATTGAGGGTTCCGATGGTGATTCCACATGGAACGTCGGACCCTCCGGTGATTTTGGTGACATAAGGTGGAATGAGGGAGTTGTAGTAGAAAATACGAATGTGAGCAGTGATGTGGCGAGAAAATAAATGGGAGAGAAAGAGATAGAGTCAGATAAATTATTAACTACTGACTCTCCCCAAACCGATCGAAGCCGGGTAGCCACATCTTCTACCAACGAGCGTACGTCGCCGTTGCGTATTGAACAAGCCATGGTGGACCTAGCCATGCAAAGCACAACCCCTCTAAGCCATTCGTCGGCATCTCAGTTTTCCGGCGTTTCATTTTCCATAGGGGATAAAGCACAACTGCTATCGGTGACACACTCGGTGTCAGCTGATATTGAACAAGGTAGGCTCCTGCCCTGGCCACCGCCCTTTATTCCGTGCACGTTGAGTCTAGAGCCTTTTGGACATACATCTTCTCCTAGGCCACGCGCGTCGGCATCCCATCAAGTTGTGAGCTTTCGTGCTCCAACCGGAACACCCCGAGTGCGTCCGCCGTTTGTTGGTTCCCCACGAGGACTGGGTGGAAGTCCTGTCATGGTCAACACTATGCCAGCCATGAACACAGGCAGTACGGTTGCTACAACCGCTACTTCAACCGGTAACCTAAGTGGTCCGGTAGTTAGTTCCATTTTCCCAAATTTTCCACATGAACAGGTTGTACGCATGCTAGGCCCATATCCGCACTATATCACACTTCCATTACTGGCGTCTTCTTTAGGCACCATCGATAATGCCTACAAGCAACACCGTCGGGCCATGCAAAGTACAGTTGACAGATTAGCAAGCGAAGTGAGCAGAGCCATCAAGGGCAAATCCATTGCTGAATCGTCGTCAACACCTCAGGATCAACCATCCAGCGCACAATCCGACCCACAAACACCACCACCAGTTCCGTTACACCAAATCCCAGAAGACCAGCTCAAATCAGAGCTGTTAGCCCGACTCCTAGCCAAAAGCGACTCTAGTACAACTGAAGAAGTTGACCTAGTTGGATTACTCCGACAACATACCCAACCTCAAACCCAAACCTCAACCCAACCACCTTCTAGCAACGACTTCCAGCGTCTAACCGACTCTATGAAAGACATGACGGAAGCCGTGATGGCAGGATTCACCTCCATCACTGAAAGGCTTAGGGCTATCGAAGAGAAGTGTGGGATTCAAGCTCAAGCCTCACAGAAACGAAGACATGATGATCTGGATGATCCTGATCAACATGAGGGGGAGAAGAGAGCAAGGGTTGATGAGTCCAGCGGTGCGGCTACTGAAAATGTTAGGGGATCAGATCAGCCAGCTAGTGAAAGGGAAACGGGAACCGGTAGAACGGACACTGATATGGTCCAAGTGGATGACATCGAGGTTCTAGATGATGTCATAACTGGGGTTGAAAAGCCTCTGGTTGTTGACAATATAACAGCTAAAGAAAGGATGGCGGATTCTATGATCGTGGAGTACATCTACATTGATTCTGAGGAAAAACCTGAGAAAACGACTGTCCAAATCAAAGAGGAATTAGAAGACATCTTCGACATCACCGGAGCTATTATGGCTGCTTCGGATTCTGATAGTAATGTTCCTCGTCCGCAACCACCGAATGATCAGGGTGCAGGTACTTCCGCTCCTCAGGCTCCAGTTGTTCAAGAGAATGCTCTGGGAATTCAAGTACAAGCCGATGGCAGAATCAGGGATCCGGTACTTGAAGCTGAACTGGCAATCTATCAAGTGGTAATCGATGCTGAGCCAAGGTATGTGGCTACAGGTGAAAGGGTACGTATCTTAATTCCTTATCAAGAGAGCCTCAGTAGAGATTTGTTTGTGAAAGATGTCCAGAGGATTGATTTAGCAAAGGTATACGGCGTTGAGAATTGGCCATCACTTGAGAAGATCGAGTTTCTGCATGTTATTGGCAACAAAGACAAAGAAATGAGTGCAGTCATATCTGACAATGTGATAGTGAAAGTGCTTAAGATTGAATCTCAACGGCTACTCAAAGTCTGTTATCCTGAATTCACTGTTCTTAGATCTGATGGTTCTGAATGTGTTTTCTCTGAGGCTGACTTCAAAAGTTTAAAGCTCGATGACCTCCTAAGCCTATACAATGCCCTAGCCTGCCTCCCTGACAAGCAACAAGAATGGTCTATCGCGTATCAAAGTGTCAAGAGATTCATACAGAACATTCTGAAGTTCTCTTATCTAACAGCCTTTCAGATGGATCTGGAAGCACGCCAAGCCCGAGTAAACCTAAGAGCACCGAACCGGCGTCTTTCAGGTATTCAAGGTATCCCAGCCTACACCGTACTGAAGAAACCGGATCTTGGAGTTGTTTACATCGATTCAGACTCAAAAAAGAGATTTATGAGAGTTCTTGAAGTCAACAAGTTCAGCGATGGTACATTCAAGATAATTTTGGTACACCTGGAGAGCAAGCTTCGTATGCATGAAAGTGGGGAGGTGAAGCTGAAAGATAAAGAAAGGGATCTGATCAAACAAGCGATTGAAGCCATGACCTACCGGAAAGAATACTGACATGCACTGCGGAGGTTCGAGATCATTTTCGGGATTCGAAAGAAGTATGTGACCCCGGTGGACGCTTAATGCAACACCCTAAAAATCGGGGCTAATTTAAACCTCAAATTATAACAAGTTATGATAAAATAACATCCAAACTTTTATAAAAAAAGTGAATTAACCATGAGGAGTTATAATTACAAACACTGAATCCTTCAAATAACCTATTAATCTAATCATGTCACAATAATTAGATTAACTAAGTTATCTAAGCAATCCATCAAAATCTCCTTTCGTTAATTGACTTCTCCGTTATCCCAAAACGCTCGTCCCACATCCCTTTACTTTCCCGAGCTAGTACCTGGTAAGAAAATTTAATTTGGAACGATTAGGCTTACGCCTAATGAGAACATCCAATTTCAAATTAAATATTTTAAAACGTTAACAGTTTGAAAATGTCCAATACATATAAACAAACCTGTTCTCCACCGCTCATACCATACACGTGCTCACCTCCATGACAGGATCATACCCGATCCCACAAGTATGACTAACATTCATTATGTCATATTATCCCAATCAAGAGCCTACTACAAATCCTTATAGATTCTAGTCTATTGCTCTTATCCAAGAAATTACAAGTTGCTTTATGTCTATTTCTTGGCCTGGAAGTAGAGATTACAAGTTACTTTAAGTCTATCTCTGGTCTTCCCCTAGAAATCAGGAATTACAAGTTACGTTATGCCTATTCCTCGATTTCTATACTATGAAATAGAAATTACAATTTCCTTTATGCCTATTTCTCATTCCATAACACCTTTACGAAATGGGAATTACAATTTACTTTATGCTTATTCCTCATTTCAGGGCAACGGGAATTACAAATTGCTTTATGCCTATTCCTCGTTATAACACATAACAGTGTCTATGGATCCATTACACTTAATATAGATTCCTCATAGCAAACAGTATGAGCAAATCACATTTACACCACATAGATTCCTCATAGCAATCGGTATGAGCAAATCACATTTATAAATCTCTCATTTTTACCATACTTGTACTTGACTCATAATTACCAAATCATACTCAATCCCATGAGTATGATTATCATTTAGAAAATCATATCATCATGTCCAACAGTCAACCACGAATCATTACAGATTCTATTTATCGGTCAAGCCTAAAGACTTACCTTCAATTACCATACTTTCTTCTTGGAATAGAAACAGAAATAGCAATTATATATTGCCTATTTTTAATCCACCGAAAACATAGGAAATAACACATACACTTCATCTAATTCATATTTCCACATTTCAAATACAAATAGCAACTCTACTTTGCCTATTTAATTATTCATCCTGAATAATATCAAACTAAAACAATCTTTAAACCTAACACACTACCATTCCACTATAAGTATGTTCAAGCTACTAGGATTGTATTTCAATTCCTAAATCGTACCCTTTAAGAAGTCAGCAAAACTTAAAGTTACTGAGTACTCAAAAGTGACCGGATAACAAAAGTGTCCGGACACCTCATACTGTCCGGATATCACAACTTTCCAGATACTACAACTTTTCGGGTAATACATAACTTTCCGGATAATACACATCTTACCGGGTACTTATCAAATCCGGATGACATCCGGAAACATACTCAATCCGGATACCATCCGGTATCTAATTTAGCCGGAAACCTTATAAAATCAATACTTAC